>OY776111.1:127340514-129840514 GCA_963675035.1 Allygus modestus | reverse complement strand
CAGCAACAGAAACTCGTTCCTTTGTTTTAATTCCATCCACTGAAATACCGTCGACCTCATCTTTGACTACTAATGATCCCTCAATACGTTCAGATATTTCCGGCGCTGTGTCCTTTGTTACTTCGTCTAAAGCTGCAGGTGTTATCGTTGGTAAATCAACAATGGCGTCTTCGGACAGCTTTTCGGTTATTATTACTTCTCCTTTTTCTACATCATCAGCAACGGAAACTTGTTCTTCGGTTTTAATTTCTACCACTGATATTACGTCGAGCTCCTCTTTGACTACACTTGACTCCGTAATATCTTCTGAAATTTCAGACAATGTGTCCTTAGAAACGTCTTCAAATTCAGCAGGTGCAAGTGATCGTTGTTCAACGACAGATACTTCAGTAACGTATTCTGTAGCGTCAAGCTCCTCTTTTACTACTACTGTTTCCTTAATACTTTCAGTAATTATTGGAGCAGTTTCTTCAGTTACGTCGTCTAAAGAAGCAGGTTTTGTAATTATTTGGTCAACGATGTCTTCAGGTTGCTTTTCGGTTGATATTTTTTCAGCTTTTTCTACATCAACAGGAACAATAACTAACTTCTCTGTTTTAATTTCTTCCACCTGTGTTACATCGTCAACATCTTTCACTTTAATAGATTCCCTAATGATTTCAGATATTTCGGGAGTCACTTGATCTAAAGTTGTAGGTTTTATCGTTGAAATATCAACGACGGGGTCTTCCGGTAACTTTCCTGTAGTTATTACATCTGCTTTTTCTACATCGTCAGCATCAGAAACTGGCTCCAACTTTTTAATTTCCTCCACTGATGTATCGTCGAGATCCTTTTTGACTACCACAGATTCTTCAATGCCTTCAGATATTTTTGAAGTTGTTTCTTTGGTTACGTCGTCTAAAGAAGCAGTTTTAGTCACTGGTAGGTCAACGATAAGGTCTTCCGGTGGAGTTTCAGTTGGCATTTGTTCAGTTTTATCTACATCATCGGTAACAAACACAAGTTCTTCTGTTTTAAGTTCCACTACTGGTTTAACGTCAAGCTCCTCTTTAACTAAAATTGATTCCTTAACACTTTCAGAAATTTCCGGCATTGTGTCCTCTTCAGATTTAGCAGGTATTGAGGGTAGTTTACCAACCATAGAGACTTCAGTAACCTTTTCTGTAACGTAAAGCTCCTCTCTTACTTCTTCTGATTCCTCAATACTTTCAGATATTTCAAGAGGTGTGTCTTTAGATACATCGTCCAAAGCAGCAAGTTTTATTGCTGACATATCAACGGTTGTGTGTTCCGGTAACTTTTCAGCAGTTATTAAATCTGCTTTTTCTACATCTTCAGCAACAGAAACTCGTTCCTTTGTTTTAATTCCATCCACTGACATACCGTCGACCTCCTCTTTGACTACTAATGATTCCTCAATACGTTCAGATATTTCCGGCGCTGTGTCCTTTGTTACGTCGTCTAAAGCTAAAAGTGTTATCGTTGGTAAATCAACAATGGCGTCTTCAGACAGCTTTTCGCTTATTATTATTTCTCCTTTTTCTACATCATCAGCAACGGAAACTTGTTCTTCGGTTTTAATTTCTACCACTGATATTACGTCGAGCTCCTCTTTGAATACACTTGATTCCGTAATATCTTCTGAAATTTCAGACAATGTGTCCTTAGAAACGTCTTCAAATTCAGCAGGTGCAAGTGATCGTTGTTCAACGACAGATACTTCAGTAACGTATTCTGTAGCGTCAAGCTCCTCTTTTACTACTACTGTTTCTTTAATACTTTCAGTAATTATTGGAGCAGTTTCTTCAGTTACGTCGTCTAAAGAAGCAGGTTTTGTAATAATTTGTTCAACGATGTCTTCAGGTTGCTTTTCGGTTGATATTGTTTCAGCTTTTTCTACATCAACAGGAACAATAACTAACTTCTCTGTTTTAATCTCTTCCACCTGTGTTACATCGTCAACATCTTTCACTTTAATAGATTCCCTAATGATTTCAGATATTTCGGGAGTCACTTGATCTAAAGTTGTAGGTTTTATCGTTGAAATATCAACGACGGGGTCTTCCGGTATTTTTCCTGTAGTTATTACATATGCTTTTTCTACATCGTCAGCATCAGAAACTGACTCCAACTTTTTAATTTCCTCCACTGATGTATCGTCGAGATCCTTTTTGACTACCACAGACTCTTCAATGCCTTCAGATACTTTTGAAGTTGTTTCTTTAGTTACATCGTCTAAAGAAGCAGTTTTAGTCGCTGGTAGGTCAACGATGAGGTCTTCTGGTGGAGTTTCAGTTGGCATTTGTTCAGTTTTATCTACATCATCAGTTACAAACACAAGTTCTTCTGTTTTAAGTTCCACTACTGGTTTAACGTCGAGCTCCTCTTTAACTAAAATTGATTCCTTAACACTTTCAGAAATTTCCGGCATTGGGTCCTCTTCAGATTTAGCAGGTATTGAGGGTACTTTACCAACCATAGAGACTTCAGTAACCTTTTCTGTAACGTATAGCTCCTCTCTTACTTCTTCTGATTCCTCAATCCTTTCAGATATTTCAAGAGGTGTTTCTTTAGTTACATCGTCCAAAGCAGCATGTTTTATTGCTGGCATATCAACGATGGTGTGTTCTGGTAACTTTTCAGCAGTTATTAAATCTGCTTTTTCTACATCTTCAGCAACAGAAACTCGTTCCTTTGTTTTAATTCCATCCACTGACATACCGTCGACCTCCTCTTCGACTACTAATGTTTCCTCAATACGTTCAGATATTTCCGGCACTGTGTCCTTTGTTACGTCGTCTAAAGCTGCAGGTGTTATCGTTGGTAAATCAACAATGGCGTCTTCGGACAGCTTTTTGGTTATTATTTTTCCTTTTTCTACATCATCAGCAACGGAAACTTGTTCTTCGGTTTTGATTTCTACCACTGATATTACGTCGAGCTCCTCTTTGACTACACTTGACTCCGTAATATCTTCTGAAATTTCAGACAATGTGTCCTTAGGAACGTCTTCAAATTCAGCAGGTGCAAGTGATCGTTGTTCAACGACAGATACTTCAGTAACGTATTCTGTAGCGTCAAGCTCCTCTTTTACTACTACTGTTTCCTTAATACTTTCAGTAATTATTGGAGCAGTTTCTTCAGTTACGTCGTCTAAAGAAGCAGGTTTTGTAATTATTTGGTCAACGATGTCTTCAGGTTGCTTTTCGGTTGATATTGTTTCAGCTTTTTCTACATCAACAGGAACAATAACTAACTTCTCTGTTTTAATTTCTTCCACTTGTTTTACATCGTCAACATCTTTCACTTTAATAGATTCCCTAATGATTTCAGATATTTCGGGAGTCACTTGATCTAAAGTTGTAGGTTTTATCGTTGAAATATCAACGACGGGGTCTTCCGGTAACTTTCCTGTAGTTATTACATCTGCTTTTTCTACATCGTCAGCATCAGAAACTGGCTCCAACTTTTTAATTTCCTCCACTGATGTATCGTCGAGATCCTTTTTGACTACCACAGATTCTTCAATACCTTCAGATATTTTTGAAGTTGTTTCTTTGGTTACGTCGTCTAAAGAAGCAGTTTTAGTCACTGGTAGGTCAACGATAAGGTCTTCCGGTGGAGTTTCAGTTGGCATTTGTTCAGTTTTATCTACATCATCGGTAACAAACACAAGTTCTTCTGTTTTAAGTTCCACTACTGGTTTAACGTCGAGCTCCTCTTTAACTAAAATTGATTCCTTAACACTTTCAGAAATTTCCGGCATTGTGTCCTCTTCAGATTTAGCAGGTATTGAGGGTAGTTTACCAACCATAGAGACTTCAGTAACCTTTTCTGTAACGTAAAGCTCCTCTCTTACTTCTTCTGATTCCTCAATACTTTCAGATATTTCAAGAGGTGTGTCTTTAGATACATCGTCCAAAGCAGCAAGTTTTATTGCTGACATATCAACGGAGGTGTGTTCTGGTAACTTTTCAGCAGTTATTAAATCTGCTTGTTCTACATCTTCAGCAACAGAAACTCGTTCCTTTGTTTTAATTCCATCCACTGAAATACCGTCGACCTCCTCTTTGACTACTAATGATCCCTCAATACGTTCAGATATTTCCGGCGCTGTGTCCTTTGTTACTTCGTCTAAAGCTGCAGGTGTTATCGTTGGTAAATCAACAATGGCGTCTTCGGACAGCTTTTCGGTTATTATTACTTCTCCTTTTTCTACATCATCAGCAACGGAAACTTGTTCTTCGGTTTTAATTTCTACCACTGATATTACGTCGAGCTCCTCTTTGACTACACTTGACTCCGTAATATCTTCTGAAATTTCAGACAATGTGTCCTTAGAAACGTCTTCAAATTCAGCAGGTGCAAGTGATCGTTGTTCAACGACAGATACTTCAGTAACGTATTCTGTAGCGTCAAGCTCCTCTTTTACTACTACTGTTTCCTTAATACTTTCAGTAATTATTGGAGCAGTTTCTTCAGTTACGTCGTCTAAAGAAGCAGGTTTTGTAATTATTTGGTCAACGATGTCTTCAGGTTGCTTTTCGGTTGATATTTTTTCAGCTTTTTCTACATCAACAGGAACAATAACTAACTTCTCTGTTTTAATTTCTTCCACCTGTGTTACATCGTCAACATCTTTCACTTTAATAGATTCCCTAATGATTTCAGATATTTCGGGAGTCACTTGATCTAAAGTTGTAGGTTTTATCGTTGAAATATCAACGACGGGGTCTTCCGGTAACTTTCCTGTAGTTATTACATCTGCTTTTTCTACATCGTCAGCATCAGAAACTGGCTCCAACTTTTTAATTTCCTCCACTGATGTATCGTCGAGATCCTTTTTGACTACCACAGATTCTTCAATGCCTTCAGATATTTTTGAAGTTGTTTCTTTGGTTACGTCGTCTAAAGAAGCAGTTTTAGTCACTGGTAGGTCAACGATAAGGTCTTCCGGTGGAGTTTCAGTTGGCATTTGTTCAGTTTTATCTACATCATCGGTAACAAACACAAGTTCTTCTGTTTTAAGTTCCACTACTGGTTTAACGTCGAGCTCCTCTTTAACTAAAATTGATTCCTTAACACTTTCAGAAATTTCCGGCATTGTGTCCTCTTCAGATTTAGCAGGTATTGAGGGTAGTTTACCAACCATAGAGACTTCAGTAACCTTTTCTGTAACGTAAAGCTCCTCTCTTACTTCTTCTGATTCCTCAATACTTTCAGATATTTCAAGAGGTGTGTCTTTAGATACATCGTCCAAAGCAGCAAGTTTTATTGCTGACATATCAACGGTTGTGTGTTCCGGTAACTTTTCAGCAGTTATTAAATCTGCTTTTTCTACATCTTCAGCAACAGAAACTCGTTCCTTTGTTTTAATTCCATCCACTGACATACCGTCGACCTCCTCTTTGACTACTAATGATTCCTCAATACGTTCAGATATTTCCGGCGCTTTGTCCTTTGTTACGTCGTCTAAAGCTGCAGGTGTTATCGTTGGTAAATCAACAATGGCGTCTTCAGACAGCTTTTCGGTTATTATTATTTCTCCTTTTTCTACATCATCAGCAACGGAAACTTGTTCTTCGGTTTTAATTTCTACCACTGATATTACGTCGAGCTCCTCTTTGACTACACTTGATTCCGTAATATCTTCTGAAATTTCAGACAATGTGTCCTTAGAAACGTCTTCAAATTCAGCAGGTGCAAGTGATCGTTGTTCAACGACGGATACTTCAGTAACGTATTCTGTAGCGTCAAGCTCCTCTTTTACTACTACTGTTTCCTTAATACTTTCAGTAATTATTGGAGCAGTTTCTTCAATTACGTCGTCTAAAGAAGCAGGTTTTGTAATTATTTGGTCAACGATGTCTTCAGGTTGCTTTTCGGTTGATATTGTTTCAGCTTTTTCTACATCAACAGCAACAGTAACTAACTTCTCTGTTTTAATTTCTTCCACTTGTTTTACATCGTCAACATCTTTCACTTTAATAGATTCCCTAATGATTTCAGATATTTCGGGAGTCACTTGATCTAAAGTTGTAGGTTTTATCGTTGAAATATCAACGACGGGGTCTTCCGGTATTTTTCCTGTAGTTATTACATATGCTTTTTCTACATCGTCAGCATCAGAAATTGACTCCAACTTTTTAATTTCCTCCACTGATGTATCGTCGAGATCCTTTTTGACTACCAGAGACTCTTCAATGCCTTCAGATATTTTTGAAGTTGTTTCTTTAGTTACATCGTCTAAAGAAGCAGTTTTAGTCGCTGGTAGGTCAACGATGAGGTCTTCTGGTGGAGTTTCAGTTGGCATTTGTTCAGTTTTATCTACATCATCAGTTACAAACACAAGTTCTTCTGTTTTAAGTTCCACTACTGGTTTAACGTCGAGCTTCTCTTTAACTAAAATTGATTCCTTAACACTTTCAGAAATTTCCGGCATTGGGTCCTCTTCAGATTTAGCAGGTATTGAGGGTACTTTACCAACCATAGAGACTTCAGTAACCTTTTCTGTAACGTATAGCTCCTCTCTTACTTCTTCTGATTCCTCAATCCTTTCAGATATTGCAAGAGGTGTTTCTTTATTTACATCGTCCAAAGCAGCAAGTTTTATTGCTGACATATCAACGGAGGTGTGTTCTGGTAACTTTTCAGCAGTTATTAAATCTGCTTTTTCTACATCTTCAGCAACAGAAACTCGTTCCTTTGTTTTAATTCCATCCACTGACATACCGTCGACCTCCTCTTTGACTACTAATGATTCCTCAATACGTTCAGATATATCCGGCGCTGTGTCCTTTGTTACGTCGTCTAAAGCTAAAGGTGTTATCGTTGGTAAATCAACAATGGCGTCTTCGGACAGCTTTTCGGTTATTATTACTTCTCCTTTTTCTACATCATCAGCAACGGAAACATGTTCTTCGGTTTTAATTTCTACCACTGATATTACGTCGAGCTCCTCTTTGACTACACTTGATTCCGTAATATCTTCTGAAATTTCAGACAATGTGTCCTTAGAAACGTCTTCAAATTCAGCAGGTGCAAGTGATCGTTGTTCAACGACAGATACTTCAGTAACGTATTCTGTAGCGTCAAGCTCCTCTTTTACTACTACTGTTTCCTTAATACTTTCAGTAATTATTGGAGCAGTTTCTTCAATTACGTCGTCTAAAGAAGCAGGTTTTGTAATTATTTGGTCAACGATGTCTTCAGGTTGCTTTTCGGTTGATATTGTTTCAGCTTTTTCTACATCAACAGCAACAGTAACTAACTTCTCTGTTTTAATTTCTTCCACTTGTTTTACATCGTCAACATCTTTCACTTTAATAGATTCCCTAATGATTTCAGATATTTCGGGAGTCACTTGATCTAAAGTTGTAGGTTTTATCGTTGAAATATCAACGACGTGGTCTTCCGGTATTTTTCCTGTAGTTATTACATATGCTTTTTCTACATCGTCAGCATCAGAAACTGACTCCAACTTTTTAATTTCCTCCACTGATGTATCGTCGAGATCCTTTTTGACTACCACAGACTCTTCAATGCCTTCAGATATTTTTGAAGTTGTTTCTTTAGTTACATCGTCTAAAGAAGCAGTTTTAGTCGCTGGTAAGTCAACGATGAGGTCTTCTGGTGGAGTTTCAGTTGGCATTTGTTCAGTTTTATCTACATCATCAGTTACAAACACAAGTTCTTCTGTTTTAAGTTCCACTACTGGTTTAACGTCGAGCTCCTCTTTAACTAAAATTGATTCCTTAACACTTTCAGAAATTTCCGGCATTGTGTCCTCTTCAGATTTAGCAGGTATTGAGGGTAGTTTACCAACCATAGAGACTTCAGTAACCTTTTCTGTAACGTAAAGCTCCTCTCTTACTTCTTCTGATTCCTCAATACTTTCAGATATTTCAAGAGGTGTTTCTTTAGATACATCGTCCAAAGCAGCAAGTTTTATTGCTGACATATCAACGGTTGTGTGTTCTGGTAACTTTTCAGCAGTTATTAAATCTGCTTTTTCTACATCTTCAGCAACAGAAACTCGTTCCTTTGTTTGAATTCCATCCACTGACATACCGTCGACCTCCTCTTTGACTACCAATGATCCCTCAATACGTTCAGATATTTCCGGCGCTGTGTCCTTTGTTACTTCTTCTAAAGCTGCAGGTGTTATCGTTGGTAAATCAACAATGGCGTCTTCGGACAGCTTTTCGGTTATTATTATTTCTCCTTTTTCTACATCATCAGCAACGGAAACTTGTTCTTCGGTTTTAATTTCTACCACTGATATTACGTCGAGCTCCTCTTTGACTACACTTGACTCCGTAATATCTTCTGAAATTTCAGACAATGTGTCCTTAGAAACGTCTTCAAATTCAACAGGTGCAAGTGATCGTTGTTCAACGACAGATACTTCAGTAACGTATTCTGTAGCGTCAAGCTCCTCTTTTACTACTACTGTTTCCTTAATACTTTCAGTAATTATTGGAGCAGTTTCTTCAGTTACGTCGTCTAAAGAAGCAGGTTTTGTAATTATTTGGTCAACGATGTCTTCAGGTTGCTTTTCGGTTGATATTGTTTCAGCTTTTTCTACATCAACAGCAACAGTAACTAACTTCTCTGTTTCAATCTCTTCCACCTGTGTTACATCGTCAACATCTTTCACTTTAATAGATTCCCTAATGATTTCAGATATTTCGGGAGTCACTTCATCTAAAGTTGTAGGTTTTATCGTTGAAATATCAACGACGGGGTCTTCCGGTAACTTTCCTGTAGTTATTACATCTGATTTTTCTACATCGTCAGCATCAGAAACTGGCTCCAACTTTTTAATTTCCTCCACTGATGTATCGTCGAGATCCTTTTTGACTACCACAGATTCTTCAATGCCTTCAGATATTTTTGAAGTTGTTTCTTTGGTTACGTCGTCTAAAGAAGCAGTTTTAGTCAATGGTAGGTCAACGATAAGGTCTTCCGGTGGAGTTTCAGTTGGCATTTGTTCAGTTTTATCTACATCATCGGTAACAAACATAAGTTCTTCTGTTTTAAGTTCCACTACTGGTTTAACGTCGAGCTCCTCTTTAACTAAAATTGATTCCTTAACACTTTCAGAAATTTCCGGCATTGTGTCCTCTTCAGATTTAGCAGGTATTGAGGGTAGTTTACCAACCATAGAGACTTCAGTAACCTTTTCTGTAACGTAAAGCTCCTCTCTTACTTCTTCTGATTCCTCAATACTTTCAGATATTTCAAGAGGTGTTTCTTTAGATACATCGTCCAAAGCAGCAAGTTTTATTGCTGACATATCAACGGTTGTGTGTTCTGGTAACTTTTCAGCAGTTATTAAATCTGCTTTTTCTACATCTTCAGCAACAGAAACTCGTTCCTTTGTTTTAATTCCATCCACTGACATACCGTCGACCTCCTCTTTGACTACTAATGATTCCTCAATACGTTCAGATATTTCCGGCGCTGTGTCCTTTGTTACGTCGTCCAAAGCTGCAGGTGTTATCGTTGGTAAATCAACAATGGCGTCTTTAGACAGCTTTTCGGTTATTATTATTTCTCCTTTTTCTACATCATCAGCAACGGAAACTTGTTCTTCGGTTTTAATTTCTACCACTGATATTAAGTCGAGCTCCTCTTTGACTACACTTGACTCCGTAATATCTTCTGAAATTTCAGACAATGTGTCCTTAGAAACGTCTTCAAATTCAGCAGGTGCAAGTGATCGTTTTTCAACGACAGATACTTCAGTAACGTATTCTGTAGCGTCAAGCTCCTCTTTTACTACTACTGTTTCCTTAATACTTTCAGTAATTATTGGAGCAGTTTCTTCAGTTACGTCGTCTAAAGAAGCAGGTTTTGTAATTATTTGGTCAACGATGTCTTCAGGTTGCTTTTCGGTTGATATTGTTTCAGCTTTTTCTACATCAACAGCAACAGTAACTAACTTCTCTGTTTTAATCTCTTCCATCTGTGTTACATCGTCAACATATTTCACTTTAATAGATTCCCTAATGATTTCAGATATTTCGGGAGTCACTTGATCTAAAGTTGTAGGTTTTATCGTTGAAATATCAACGACGGGGTCTTCCGGTAACTTTCCTGTAGTTATTACATCTGATTTTTCTACATCGTCAGCATCAGAAACTGGCTCCAACTTTTTAATTTCCTTCACTGATGTATCGTCGAGATCCTTTTTGACTACCACAGATTCATCAATGCCTTCAGATATTTTTGAGGTTGTTTCTTTGGTTACGTCGTCTACAGAAGCAGTTTTAGTCACTGGTAGGTCAACGATAAGGTCTTCCGGTGGAGTTTCAGTTGGCATTTGTTCAGTTTTATCTACATCATCGGTAACAAACACAAGTTCTTCTGTTTTAAGTTCCACTACTGGTTTAACGTCGAGCTCCTCTTTAACTAAAATTGATTCCTTAACACTTTCAGAAATTTCCGGCATCGTGTCCTCTTCAGATTTAGCAGGTATTGAGGGTAGTTTACCAACCATAGAGACTTCAGTAACCTTTTCTGTAACGTAAAGCTCCTCTCTTACTTCTTCTGATTCCTCAATACTTTCAGATATATCAAGAGGTGTTTCTTTAGATACATCGTCCAAAGCAGCAAGTTTTATTGCTGACATATCAACGGTTGTGTGTTCTGGTAACTTTTCAGCAGTTATTAAATCTGCTTTTTCTACATCTTCAGCAACAGAAACTCGTTCCTTTGTTTTAATTCCATCCACTGACATACCGTCGACCTCCTCTTTGACTACTAATGATTCCTCAATACGTTCAGATATTTCCGGCGCTGTGTCCTTTGTTACGTCGTCCAAAGCTGCAGGTGTTATCGTTGGTAAATCAACAATGGCGTCTTCGGACAGCTTTTCGGTTATTATTATTTCTCCTTTTTCTACATCATCAGCAACGGAAAATTGTTCTTCGGTTTTAATTTCTACCACTGATATTAAGTCGAGCTCCTCTTTGACTACACTTGACTCCGTAATATCTTCTGAAATTTCAGACAATGTGTCCTTAGAAACGTCTTCAAATTCAGCAGGTGCAAGTGATCGTTTTTCAACGACAGATACTTCAGTAACGTATTCTGTAGCGTCAAGCTCCTCTTTTACTACTACTGTTTCCTTAATACTTTCAGTAATTATTGGAGCAGTTTCTTCAGTTACGTCGTCTAAAGAAGCAGGTTTTGTAATTATTTGGTCAACGATGTCTTCAGGTTGCTTTTCGGTTGATATTGTTTCAGCTTTTTCTACATCAACAGCAACAGTAACTAACTTCTCTGTTTTAATCTCTTCCACCTGTGTTACATCGTCAACATATTTCACTTTAATAGATTCCCTAATGATTTCAGATATTTCGGGAGTCACTTGATCTAAAGTTGTAGGTTTTATCGTTGAAATATCAACGACGGGGTCTTCCGGTAACTTTCCTGTAGTTATTACATCAGATTTTTCTACATCGTCAGCATCAGAAACTGGCTCCAACTTTTTAATTTCCTCCACTGATGTATCGTCGAGATCCTTTTTGACTACCACAGATTCTTCAATGCCTTCAGATATTTTTGAGGTTGTTTCTTTGGTTACGTCGTCTACAGAAGCAGTTTTAGTCACTGGTAGGTCAACGATAAGGTCTTCCGGTGGAGTTTCAGTTGGAATTTGTTCAGTTTTATCTACATCATCGGTAACAAACACAAGTTCTTCTGTTTTAAGTTCCACTACTGGTTTAACGTCGAGCTCCTCTTTAACTAAAATTGATTCCTTAACACTTTCAGAAATTTCCGGCATTGTGTCCTCTTCAGATTTAGCAGGTATTGAGGGTAGTTTACCAACCATAGAGACTTCAGTAACCTTTTCTGTAACGTAAAGCTCCTCTCTTACTTCTTCTGATTCCTCAATACTTTCAGATATTTCAAGAGGTGTTTCTTTAGATAAATCGTCCAAAGCAGCAAGTTTTATTGCTGACATATCAACGGTTGTGTGTTCTGGTAACTTTTCAGCAGTTATTAAATCTGCTTTATCTACATCTTCAGCAACAGAAACTCGTTCCTTTGTTTTAATTCCATCCACTGACATACCGTCGACCTCCTCTTTGACTACTAATGATTCCTCAATACGTTCAGATATTTCCGGCGCTGTGTCCTTTGTTACGTCGTCCAAAGCTGCAGGTGTTATCGTTGGTAAATCAACAATGGCGTCTTTAGACAGCTTTTCGGTTATTATTATTTCTCCTTTTTCTACATCATCAGCAACGGAAACTTGTTCCTCGGTTTTAATTTCTACCACTGATATTACGTCGAGCTCCTCTTTGACTACACTCGATTCCGTAATATCTTCTGAAATTTCAGACAATGTGTCCTTAGAAACGTCTTCAAATTCAGCAGGTGCAAGTGATCGTTGTTCAACGACAGATACTTCAGTAACGTATTCTGTAGCGTCAAGCTCCTCTTTTACTACTACTGTTTCCTTAATACTTTCAGTAATTATTGGAGCAGTTTCTTCAGTTACGTCGTCTAAAGAAGCAGGTTTTGTATTTATTTGGTCAACGATGTCTTCAGGTTGCTTTTCGGTTGATATTGTTTCAGCTTTTTCTACATCAACAGCAACAGTAACTAACTTCTCTGTTTTAATCTCTTCCACCTGTGTTACATCGTCAACATCTTTCACTTTAATAGATTCCCTAATGATTTCAGATATTTCGGGAGTCACTTGATCTAAAGTTGTAGGTTTTATCGTTGAAATATCAACGACGGGGTCTTCCGGTATTTTTCCTGTAGTTATTACATCTGCTTTTTCTACATCGTCAGCATCAGAAACTGACTCCAACTTTTTAATTTCCTCCACTGATGTATCGTCGAGATCCTTTTTGACTACCACAGACTCTTCAATGCCATCATATATTTTTGAAGTTGTTTCTTTAGTTACATCGTCTAAAGAAGCAGTTTTAGTCGCTGGTAGGTCAACGATGAGGTCTTCCGGTGGAGTTTCAGTTGGCATTTGTTCAGTTTTATCTACATCATCAGTTACAAACACAAGTTCATCTGTTTTAAGTTCCACTACTGGTTTAACGTCGAGCTCCTCTTTAACTAAAATTGATTCCTTAACACTTTCAGAAATTTCCGGCATTGTGTCCTCTTCAGATTTAGCAGGTATTGAGGGTAGTTTACCAACCATAGAGACTTCAGTAACCTTTTCTGTAACGTATAGCTCCTCTCTTACTTCTTCTGATTCCTCAATACTTTCAGATATTGCAAGAGGTGTTTCTTTAGTTACATCGTCCAAAGCAGCAAGTTTTATTGCTGATATATCAACGGTGGTGTGTTCTGGTAACTTTTCAGCAGTTATTAAATCTGCTTTTTCTACATCTTCAGCAACAGAAACTCGTTCCTTTGTTTGAATTCCATCCACTGACATACCGTCGACCTCCTCTTTGACTACCAATGATCCCTCAATACGTTCAGATATTTCCGGCGCTGTGTCCTTTGTTACTTCTTCTAAAGCTGCAGGTGTTATCGTTGGTAAATCAACAATGGCGTCTTCGGACAGCTTTTCGGTTATTATTATTTCTCCTTTTTCTACATCATCAGCAACGGAAACTTGTTCTTCGGTTTTAATTTCTACCACTGATATTACGTCGAGCTCCTCTTTGACTACACTTGACTCCGTAATATCTTCTGAAATTTCAGACAATGTGTCCTTAGAAACGTCTTCAAATTCAACAGGTGCAAGTGATCGTTGTTCAACGACAGATACTTCAGTAACGTATTCTGTAGCGTCAAGCTCCTCTTTTACTACTACTGTTTCCTTAATACTTTCAGTAATTATTGGAGCAGTTTCTTCAGTTACGTCGTCTAAAGAAGCAGGTTTTGTAATTATTTGGTCAAAGATGTCTTCAGGTTGCTTTTCGGTTGATATTGTTTCAGCTTTTTCTACATCAACAGCAACAGTAACTAACTTCTCTGTTTTAATCTCTTCCACCTGTGTTACATCGTCAACATCTTTCACTTTAATAGATTCCCTAATGATTTCAGATATTTCGGGAGTCACTTGATCTAAAGTTGTAGGTTTTATCGATGAAATATCAACGACGGGGTCTTCCGGTAACTTTCCTGTAGTTATTACATCTGATTTTTCTACATCGTCAGCATCAGAAACTGGCTCCAACTTTTTAATTTCCTCCACTGATGTATCGTCGAGATCCTTTTTGACTACCACAGATTCTTCAATGCCTTCAGATATTTTTGAAGTTGTTTCTTTGGTTACGTCGTCTAAAGAAGCAGTTTTAGTCACTGGTAGGTCAACGATAAGGTCTTCCGGTGGAGTTTCAGTTGGCATTTGTTCAGTTTTATCTACATCATCGGTAACAAACATAAGTTCTTCTGTTTTAAGTTCCACTACTGGTTTAACGTCGAGCTCCTCTTTAACTAAAATTGATTCCTTAACACTTTCAGAAATTTCCGGCATTGTGTCCTCTTCAGATTTAGCAGGTATTGAGGGTAGTTTACCAACCATAGAGACTTCAGTAACCTTTTCTGTAACGTAAAGCTCCTCTCTTACTTCTTCTGATTCCTCAATACTTTCAGATATTTCAAGAGGTGTTTCTTTAGTTACATCGTCCAAAGCAGCAAGTTTTATTGCTGACATATCAACGGTGGTGTGTTCTGGTAACTTTTCAGCAGTTATTAAATCTGCTTTTTCTACATTTTCAGCAACAGAAACTCGTTCCTTTGTTTTAATTCCATCCACTGACATACCGTCGACCTCCTCTTTGACTACTAATGATTCCTCAATACGTTCAGATATTTCCGGCACTGTGTCCTTTGTTACGTCGTCTAAAGCTGCAGGTGTTATCGTTGGTAAATCAACAATGGCGTCTTCGGACAGCTTTTCGGTTATTATTTTTCCTTTTTCTACATCATCAGCAACGGAAACTTGTTCTTCGGTTTTAATTTCTACCACTGATAATACGTCGAGCTCCTCTTTGACTACACTTGACTCCGTAATATCTTCTGAAATTTCAGACAATGTTTCCTTAGAAACGTCTTCAAATTCAGCAGGTGCAAGTGATCGTTGTTCAACGACAGATACTTCAGTAACGTATTCTGTAGCGTCAAGCTCCTCTTTTACTACTACTGTTTCCTTAATACTTTCAGTAATTATTGGAGCAGTTTCTTCAGTTACGTCGTCTAAAGAAGCAGGTTTTGTAATTATTTGGTCAACGATGTCTTCAGGATGCTTTTCGGTTGATATTTTTTCAGCTTTTTCTACATCAACAGCAACAGTAACTAACTTCTCTGTTTTAATTTCTTCCACTTGTTTTACATCGTCAACATCTTTCACTTTAATAGATTCCCTAATGATTTCAGATATTTCGGGAGTCACTTGATCTAAATTTGTAGGTTTTATCGTTGAAATGTCAACGACGGGGTCTTCCGGTAACTTTCCTGTAGTTATTACATCTGCTTTTTCTACATCGTCAGCATCAGAAACTGGCTCCAACTTTTTAATTTCCTCCACTGATGTATCGTCAAGATCCTTTTTGACTAACACAGACTCTTCAATGCCTTCAGATATTTTTGAAGTTGTTTCTTTGGTTACGTCGTCTAAAGAAGCAGTTTTAGTCACTGGTAGGTCAACAATAAGGTCTTCCGGTGAAGTTTCAGTTGGCATTGGTTCAGTTTTATCTACATCATCGGTAACAAACACAAGTTCTTCTGTTTTAAGTTCCACTACTGGTTTAACGTCGAGCTCCTCTTTAACTAAAATTGATTCCTTAACACTTTCAGAAATTTCCGGCATTGTGTCCTCTTCAGATTTAGCAGGTATTGAGGGTAGTTTACCAACCATAGAGACATCAGTAACCATTTCTGTAACGTAAAGCTCCTCTCTTACTTCTTCTGATTCCTCAATACTTTCAGATATTTCAAGAGGTGTTTCTTTAGTTACATCGTCCAAAGCAGCAAGTTTTATTGCTGACATATCAACGGTGGTGTGTTCTGGTAACTTTTCAGCAGTTATTAAATCTGCTTTTTCTACATTTTCTGCAACAGAAACTCGTTTCTTTGTTTTAATTCCATCCACTGACATACCGTCGACCTCCTCTTTGACTACTAATGATTCCTCAATACGTTCAGATATTTCCGGCACTGTGTCCTTTGTTACGTCGTCTAAAGCTGCAGGTGTTATCGTTGGTAAATCAACAATGGCGTCTTCGGACAGCTTTTCGGTTATTATTTTTTCTTTTTCTACATCATCAGCAACGGAAACTTGTTCTTCGGTTTTAATATGTACCACTGATAATACGTCGAGCTCCTCTTTGACTACACTTGACTCCGTAATATCTTTTGAAACTTCAGACAATGTTTCCTTAGAAACGTCTTCAAATTCAGCAGGTGCAAGTGATCGTTGTTCAACGACAGATACTTCAGTAACGTATTCTGTAGCGTCAAGCTCCTCTTTTACTACTACTGTTTCCTTAATACTTTCAGTAATTATTGGAGCAGTTTCTTTAGTTACGTGGTCTAAAGAAGCAGGTTTTGTAATTATTTGGTCAACGATGTCTTCATGTTGCTTTTCGGTTGATATTGTTTCAGCTTTTTCTACATCAACAGCAACAGTAACTAACTTCTCTGTTTTAATCTCTTCCACTTGTGTTACATCGTCAAAATCTTTCACTTTAATAGATTCCCTAATGATTTCAGATATTTCGGGAGTCACTTGATCTAAAGTTGTAGGTTTTATCGTTGAAATGTCAACGACGGGGTCTTCCGGTAACTTTCCTGTAGTTATTACATCTGCTTTTTCTACATCGTCAGCATCAGAAACTGGCTCCAACGTTTTAATTTCCTCCACTGATGTATCGTCGAGATCCTTTTTGACTAACACAGACTCTTCAATGCCTTCAGATATTTTTGAAGTTGTTTCTTTGGTTACGTCGTCTAAAGAAGCAGTTTTAGTCACTGGTAGGTCAACGATAAGGTCTTCCGTTGAAGTTTCAGTTGGCATTTGTTCAGTTTTATCTACATCATCGGTAACAAACACAAGTTCTTCTGTTTTAAGTTCCAGTACGGGTTTAACGTCGAGCTCCTCTTTAACTAAAATTGATTCCTTAACACTTTCAGAAATTTCCGGCATTGTGTCCTCTTCAGATTTAGCAGGTATTGAGGGTAGTTTACCAACCATAGAGACATCAGTAACCTTTTCTGTAACGTAAAGCTCCTCTCTTACTTCTTCTGATTCCTCAATACTTTCAGATATTTCAAGAGGTGTTTCTTTAGATACATCGTCCAAAGCAGCAAGTTTTATTGCTGACATATCAACGGTTGTGTGTTCTGGTAACTTTTCAGCAGTTATTAAATCTGCTTTTTCCACATCTTCAGCAACAGAAACTCGTTCCTTTGTTTTAATTCCATCCACTGACATACCGTCGACCTCCTCTTTGACTACTAATGATTCCTCAATACGTTCAGATATTTCCGGCGCTGTGTCCTTTGTTACGTCGTCCAAAGCTGCAGGTGTTATCGTTGGTAAATCAACAATGGCGTCTTTAGACAGCTTTTCGGTTATTATTATTTCTCCTTTTTCTACATCATCAGCAACGGAAACTTGTTCTTCGGTTTTAATTTCTACCACTGATATTAAGTCGAGCTCCTCTTTGACTACACTTGACTCCGTAATATCTTCTGAAATTTCAGACAATGTGTCCTTAGAAACGTCTTCAAATTCAGCAGGTGCAAGTGATCGTTTTTCAACGACAGATACTCCAGTAACGTATTCTGTAGCGTCAAGCTCCTCTTTTACTACTACTGTTTCCTTAATACTTTTAGTAATTATTGGAGCAGTTTCTTCAGTTACGTCGTCTAAAGAAGCAGGTTTTGTAATTATTTGGTCAACGATGTCTTCAGGTTGCTTTTCGGTTGATATTGTTTCAGCTTTTTCTACATCAACTGCAACAGTAACTAACTTCTCTGTTTTAATCTCTTCCACCTGTGTTACATCGTCAACATATTTCACTTTAATAGATTCCCTAATGATTTCAGATATTTCGGGAGTCACTTGATCTAAAGTTGTAGGTTTTATCGTTGAAATATCATCGACGGGGTCTTCCGGTAACTTTCCTGTAGTTATTACATCTGATTTTTCTACATCGTCAGCATCAGAAACTGGCTCCAACTTTTTAATTTCCTTCACTGATGTATCGTCGAGATCCTTTTTGACTAACACAGACTCTTCAATGCCTTCAGATATTTTTGAAGTTGTTTCTTTGGTTACGTCGTCTAAAGAAGCAGTTTTAGTCACTGGTAGGTCAACGATGAGGTCTTCCGGTGAAGTTTCAGTTGGCATTTGTTCAGTTTTATCTACATCATCGGTAACAAACACAAGTTCTTCTGTTTTAAGATCCACTACTGGTTTAACGTCGAGCTCCTCTTTAACTAAAATTGATTCCTTAACACTTTCAGAAATTTCCGGCATTATGTCCTCTTCAGATTTAGCAGGTATTGAGGGTAGTTTACCAAACATAGAGACATCAGTAACCTTTTCTGTAACGTAAAGCTCCTCTCTTACTTCTTCTGATTCCTCAATACTTTCAGATATTTCAAGAGGTGTTTCTTTAGTTACATCGTCCAAAGCAGCAAGTTTTATTGCTGACATATCAACGGTGGTGTGTTCTGGTAACTTTTCAGCAGTTATTAAATCTGCTTTTTCTACATTTTCAGCAACAGAAACTCGTTCCTTTGTTTTAATTCCATCCACTGACATACCGTCGACCTCCTCTTTGACTACTAATGATTCCTCAATACGTTCAGATATTTCCGGCACTGTGTCCTTTGTTACGTCGTCTAAAGCTGCAGGTGTTATCGTTGGTAAATCAACAATGGCGTCTTCGGACAGCTTTTCGGTTATTATTTTTCCTTTTTCTACATCATCAGCAACGGAAACTTGTTCTTCGGTTTTAATTTCTACCACTGATAATACGTCGAGCTCCTCTTTGACTACACTTGACTCCGTAATATCTTCTGAAATTTCAGACAATGTTTCCTTAGAAACGTCTTCAAATTCAGCAGGTGCAAGTGATCGTTGTTCAACGACAGATACTTCAGTAACGTATTCTGTAGCGTCAAGCTCCTCTTTTACTACTACTGTTTCCTTAATACTTTCAGTAATTATTGGAGCAGTTTCTTCAGTTACGTCGTCTAAAGAAGCAGGTTTTGTAATTATTTGGTCAACGATGTCTTCAGGTTGCTTTTCGGTTGATATTGTTTCAGCTTTTTCTACATCAACAGCAACAGTAACTAACTTCTCTGTTTTAATTTCTTCCACTTGTTTTACATCGTCAACATCTTTCACTTTAATAGATTCCCTAATGATTTCAGATATTTCGGGAGTCACTTGATCTAAATTTGTAGGTTTTATCGTTGAAATGTCAACGACGGGGTCTTCCAGTAACTTTCCTGTAGTTATTACATCTGCTTTTTCTACATCGTCAGCATCAGAAACTGGCTCCAACTTTTTAATTTCCTCCACTGATGTATCGTCGAGATCCTTTTTGACTAACACAGACTCTTCAATGCCTTCAGATATTTTTGAAGTTGTTTCTTTGGTTACGTCGTCTAAAGAAGCAGTTTTAGTCACTGGTAGGTCAACGATAAGGTCTTCCGGTGAAGTTTCAGTTGGCATTTGTTCAGTTTTATCTACATCATCGGTAACAAACACAAGTTCTTCTGTTTTAAGTTCCACTACTGGTTTAACGTCGAGCTCCTCTTTAACTAAAATTGATTCCTTAACACTTTCAGAAATTTCCGGCATTGTGTCCTCTTCAGATTTAGCAGGTATTGAGGGTAGTTTACCAACCATAGAGACATCAGTAACCATTTCTGTAACGTAAAGCTCCTCTCTTACTTCTTCTGATTCCTCAATACTTTCAGATATTTCAAGAGGTGTTTCTTTAGTTACATCGTCCAAAGCAGCAAGTTTTATTGCTGACATATCAACGGTGGTGTGTTCTGGTAACTTTTCAGCAGTTATTAAATCTGCTTTTTCTACATTTTCTGCAACAGAAACTCGTTCCTTTGTTTTAATTCCATCCACTGACATACCGTCGACCTCCTCTTTGACTACTAATGATTCCTCAATACGTTCAGATATTTCCGGCACTGTGTCCTTTGTTACGTCGTCTAAAGCTGCAGGTGTTATCGTTGGTAAATCAACAATGGCGTCTTCGGACAGCTTTTCGGTTATTATTTTTTCTTTTTCTACATCATCAGCAACGGAAACTTGTTCTTCGGTTTTAATATCTACCACTGATAATACGTCGAGCTCCTCTTTGACTACACTTGACTCCGTAATATCTTCTGAAATTTCAGACAATGTTTCCTTAGAAACGTCTTCAAATTCAGCAGGTGCAAGTGATCGTTGTTCAACGACAGATACTTCAGTAACGTATTCTGTAGCGTCAAGCTCCTCTTTTACTACTACTGTTTCCTTAATACTTTCAGTAATTATTGGAGCAGTTTCTTTAGTTACGTGGTCTAAAGAAGCAGGTTTTGTAATTATTTGGTCAACGATGTCTTCATGTTGCTTTTCGGTTGATATTGTTTCAGCTTTTTCTACATCAACAGCAACAGTAACTAACTTCTCTGTTTTAATTTCTTCCACTTGTTTTACATCGTCAACATCTTTCACTTTAATAGATTCCCTAATGATTTCAGATATTTCGGGAGTCACTTGATCTAAATTTGTAGGTTTTATCGTTGAAATGTCAACGACGGGGTCTTCCAGTAACTTTCCTGTAGTTATTACATCTGCTTTTTCTACATCGTCAGCATCAGAAACTGGCTCCAACTTTTTAATTTCCTCCACTGATGTATCGTCGAGATCCTTTTTGACTAACACAGACTCTTCAATGCCTTCAGATATTTTTGAAGTTGTTTCTTTGGTTACGTCGTCTAAAGAAGCAGTTTTAGTCACTGGTAGGTCAACGATAAGGTCTTCCGGTGAAGTTTCAGTTGGCATTTGTTCAGTTTTATCTACATCATCGGTAACAAACACAAGTTCTTCTGTTTTAAGTTCCACTACTGGTTTAACGTCGAGCTCCTCTTTAACTAAAATTGATTCCTTAACACTTTCAGAAATTTCCGGCATTGTGTCCTCTTCAGATTTAGCAGGTATTGAGGGTAGTTTACCAACCATAGAGACATCAGTAACCATTTCTGTAACGTAAAGCTCCTCTCTTACTTCTTCTGATTCCTCAATACTTTCAGATATTTCAAGAGGTGTTTCTTTAGTTACATCGTCCAAAGCAGCAAGTTTTATTGCTGACATATCAACGGTGGTGTGTTCTGGTAACTTTTCAGCAGTTATTAAATCTGCTTTTTCTACATTTTCTGCAACAGAAACTCGTTCCTTTGTTTTAATTCCATCCACTGACATACCGTCGACCTCCTCTTTGACTACTAATGATTCCTCAATACGTTCAGATATTTCCGGCACTGTGTCCTTTGTTACGTCGTCTAAAGCTGCAGGTGTTATCGTTGGTAAATCAACAATGGCGTCTTCGGACAGCTTTTCGGTTATTATTTTTTCTTTTTCTACATCATCAGCAACGGAAACTTGTTCTTCGGTTTTAATATCTACCACTGATAATACGTCGAGCTCCTCTTTGACTACACTTGACTCCGTAATATCTTCTGAAATTTCAGACAATGTTTCCTTAGAAACGTCTTCAAATTCAGCAGGTGCAAGTGATCGTTGTTCAACGACAGATACTTCAGTAACGTATTCTGTAGCGTCAAGCTCCTCTTTTACTACTACTGTTTCCTTAATACTTTCAGTAATTATTGGAGCAGTTTCTTTAGTTACGTGGTCTAAAGAAGCAGGTTTTGTAATTATTTGGTCAACGATGTCTTCATGTTGCTTTTCGGTTGATATTGTTTCAGCTTTTTCTACATCAACAGCAACAGTAACTAACTTCTCTGTTTTAATCTCTTCCACTTGTGTTACATCGTCAAAATCTTTCACTTTAATAGATTCCCTAATGATTTCAGATATTTCGGGAGTCACTTGATCTAAAGTTGTAGGTTTTATCGTTGAAATGTCAACGACGGGGTCTTCCGGTAACTTTCCTGTAGTTATTACATCTGCTTTTTCTACATCGTCAGCATCAGAAACTGGCTCCAACTTTTTAATTTCCTCCACTGATGTATCGTCGAGATCCTTTTTGACTAACACAGACTCTTCAATGCCTTCAGATATTTTTGAAGTTGTTTCTTTGGTTACGTCGTCTAAAGAAGCAGTTTTAGTCACTGGTAGGTCAACGATAAGGTCTTCCGGTGAAGTTTCAGTTGGCATTTGTTCAGTTTTATCTACATCATCGGTAACAAACACAAGTTCTTCTGTTTTAAGTTCCACTACTGGTTTAACGTCGAGCTCCTCTTTAACTAAAATTGATTCCTTAACACTTTCAGAAATTTCCGGCATTGTGTCCTCTTCAGATTTAGCAGGTATTGAGGGTAGTTTACCAACCATAGAGACATCAGTAACCTTTTCTGTAACGTAAAGCTCCTCTCTTACTTCTTCTGATTCCTCAATACTTTCAGATATTTCAAGAGGTGTTTCTTTAGTTACATCGTCCAAAGCAGCAAGTTTTATTGCTGACATATCAACGGTGGTGTGTTCTGGTAACTTTTCAGCAGTTATTAAATCTGCTTTTTCTACATTTTCTGCAACAGAAACTCGTTCCTTTGTTTTAATTCCATCCACTGACATACCGTCGACCTCCTCTTTGACTACTAATGATTCCTCAATACGTTCAGATATTTCCGGCACTGTGTCCTTTGTTACGTTGTCTAAAGCTGCAGGTGTTATCGTTGGTAAATCAACAATGGCGTCTTCGGACAGCTTTTCGGTTATTATTTTTCCTCTTTCTACATCATCAGCAACGGAAACTTGTTCTTCGGTTTTAATTTCTACCACTGATATTACGTCGAGCTCCTCTTTGACTACACTTGACTCCGTAATATCTTCTGAAATTTCAGACAATGTGTCCTTAGAAACGTCTTCAAATTCAGCAGGTGCAAGTGATCGTTGTTCAACGACAGATACTTCAGTAACGTATTCTGTAGCGTCAAGCTCCTCTTTTACTACTACTGTTTCCTTAATACTTTCAGTAATTATTGGAGCAGTTTCTTCAGTTACGTCGTCTAAAGAAGCAGGTTTTGTAATTATTTGGTCAACGATGTCTTCACGTTGCTTTTCGGTTGATATTGTTTCAGCTTTTTCTACATCAACAGCAACAGTAACTAACTTCTCTGTTTTAATCTCTTCCACCTGTGTTACATCGTCAACATCTTTCACTTTAATAGATTCCCTAATGATTTCAGATATTTCGGGAGTCACTTGATCTAAAGTTGTAGGTATTATCGTTGAAATGTCAACGACGGGGTCTTCCGGTAACTTTCCTGTAGTTATTACATCTGCTTTTTCTACATCGTCAGCATCAGAAACTGGCTCCAACTTTTTAATTTCCTCCACTGATTTATCGTCGAGATCCTTTTTGACTACCACAGATTCTTCAATGCCTTCAGATATTTTTGAAGTTGTTTCTTTGGTTACGTCGTCTAAAGAAGCAGTTTTAGTCACTGGTAGGTCAACGATAAGGTCTTCCGGTGAAGTTTCAGTTGGCATTTGATCAGTTTTATCTACATCATCGGTAACAAACACAAGTTCTTCTGTTTTAAGTTCCACTACTGGTTTAACGTCGAGCTCCTCTTTAACTAAAATTGATTCCTTAACACTTTCAGAAATTTTCGGCATTGTGTCCTCTTCAGATTTAGCAGGTATTGAGGGTAGTTTACCAACCATAGAGACATCAGTAACCTTTTCTGTAACGTAAAGCTCCTCTCTTACTTCTTCTGATTCCTCAATACTTTCAGATATTTCAAGAGGTGTTTCTTTAGTTACATCGTCCAAAGCAGCAAGTTTTATTGCTGACATATCAACGGTGGTGTGTTCTGGTAACTTTTCAGCAGTTATTAAATCTGCTTTTTCTACATTTTCTGCAACAGAAACTCGTTCCTTTGTTTTAATTCCATCCACTGACATACCGTCGACCTCCTCTTTGACTACTAATGATTCCTCAATACGTTCAGATATTTCCGGCACTGTGTCCTTTGTTACGTCGTCTAAAGCTGCAGGTGTTATCGTTGGTAAATCAACAATGGCGTCTTCGGACAGCTTTTCGGTTATAATTTTTCCTTTTTCTACATCATCAGCAACGGAAACTTGTTCTTCGGTTTTAATTTCTACCACTGATATTACGTCGAGCTCCTCTTTGACTACACTTGACTCCGTAATATCTTCTGAAATTTCAGACAATGTGTCCTTAGAAACGTCTTCAAATTTAGCAGGTGCAAGTGATCGTTGTTCAACGACAGATACTTCAGTAACGTATTCTGTAGCGTCAAGCTCCTCTTTTACTACTACTGTTTCCTTAATACTTTCAGTAATTATTGGAGCAGTTTCTTCAGTTACGTCGTCTAAAGAAGCAGGTTTTGTAATTATTTGGTCAACGATGTCTTCACGTTGCTTTTCGGTTGATATTGTTTCAGCTTTTTCTACATCAACAGCAACAGTAACTAACTTCTCTGTTTTAATCTCTTCCACCTGTGTTACATCGTCAACATCTTTCACTTTAATAGATTCCCTAATGATTTCAGATATTTCGGGAGTCACTTGATCTAAAGTTGTAGGTTTTATCGTTGAAATGTCAACGACGGTGTCTTCCGGTAACTTTCCTGTAGTTATTACATCTGCTTTTTCTACATCGTCAGCATCAGAAACTGGCTCCAACTTTTTAATTTCCTCCACTGATGTATCGTCGAGATCCTTTTTGACTACCACAGACTCTTCAATGCCTTCAGATATTTTTGAAGTTGTTTCTTTGGTTACGTCGTCTAAAGAAGCAGTTTTAGTCACTGGTAGGTCAACGATGAGGTCTTCCGGTGGAGTTTCAGTTGGCATTTGTTCAGTTTTATCTACATCATCGGTACCAAACACAAGTTCTTCTGTTTTAAGTTCCACTACTGGTTTAACGTCGAGCTCCTCTTTAACTAAAATTGATTCCTTAACACTTTCAGAAATTTCCGGCATTGTGTCCTCTTCAGATTTAGCAGGTATTGAGGGTAGTTTACCAACCATAGAGACTTCAGTAACCTTTTCTGTAACGTAAAGCTCCTCTCTTACTTCTTCTGATTCCTCAATACTTTCAGATATTTCAAGAGGTGTTTCTTTAGATACATCGTCCAAAGCAGCAAGTTTTATTGCTGACATATCAACGGTTGTGTGTTCTGGTAACTTTTCAGCAGTTATTAAATCTGCTTTTTCTACATCTTCAGCAACAGAAACTCGTTCCTTTGTTTTAATTCCATCCACTGACATACCGTCGACCTCCTCTTTGACTACTAATGATTCCTCAATACGTTCAGATATTTCCGGCACTGTGTCCTTTGTTATGTCGTCTAAAGCTGCAGGTGTTATCATTGGTAAATCAACAATGGCGTCTTCAGACAGCTTTTCGGTTATTATTATTTCTCTTTTTTCTACATCATCAGCAACGGAAAATTGTTCTTCGGTTTTAATTTCTACCACTGATATTACGTCGAGCTCCTCTTTGACTACACTTGACTCCGTAATATCTTCTGAAATTTCAGACAATGTGTCCTTAGAAACGTCTTCAAATTCAGCAGGTGCAAGTGATCGTTGTTCAACGACAGATACTTCAGTAACGTATTCTGTAGCGTCAAGCTCCTCTTTTACTACTACTTTTTCCTTAATACTTTCAGTAATTATTGGAGCAGTTTCTTCAGTTACGTCGTCTAAAGAAGCAGGTTTTGTAATTATTTGGTCAACGATGTCTTCAGGTTGCTTTTCGGTTGATATTGTTTCAGCTTTTTCTACATCAACAGCAACAGTAACTAACTCCTCTGTTTTAATCTCTTCCACTGATGTTACATCGTCAAAATCTTTCACTTTAATAGATTCCCTAATGATTTCAGATATTTCGGGAGTCACTTGATCTAAAGTTGTAGGTTTTATCGTTGAAATATCAACGACGGGGTCTTCCGGTAACTTTCCTGTAGTTATTACATCTGCTTTTTCTACATCATCAGCAACAGTAACTAACTCCTCTGTTTTAATATCCTGCACAGATGTTACAGCAATAATCTCTTTGACTTCAATTGATTCCTTAATAATATCAGATATTTCCGGCGTTTTTTCTTTAGTTATTACATCTGCTTTTTCTACATCGTCAGCAACAGAGACTGGCTCCTTCATTTTACTTTCCTCCACTGACATAACAACGACCTCCTTTTTTACTACTACTGATTCCTCGATACGTTTAGAGATTTCTTGAGGCGTGTCCTTTGTTATGTCGTCTGAAGCAGCAGATTTTATTGTTGGTAAATCACCAATGGTATCTTTTGAGATCTTTTCGGTCATTATGATTTCTTTTTTGTCCATATCATCACCAATGAAAACTATTTCTTTGGTTTTAATTTCTACCACTGATTTTACGTTGAGCTCTTCTCTGACTACACTTGATTCCGTAATAATTTCAGATATTTGCTGAGTTATATCTGTAGTTACTTCATCTAAAGCGGTGGGCTTTTTCTTTAATATATCAATTATGGACTCTTCTGGTAACTTTTCGGTAGTTAATATATCTGCTTTTTCCATATCTTCAGAAACAAAAATCTGCTCCCTCGTTTTAATTTTCTCCTCTGATGTAACATCGAGCTCCTCTTTCACTACTACTGACTCCTCAATATGTTTAGCTACATCCGGAGGTGTTTCTTTAGTAACCTCGTCCAAAGCAGCAGGTATTATTCCTGGTATATTAGTGATGATGTCTTCAGGTAATTGTTTAGTAGTTATTATATCTGTTATTACTACATCGTCAGCAAGGGAAACTCGTCCCTTTGTTTTAATTTTCTCTATTGATGTAAAGTCAAGCCCCTCTTTGACTACTACTGATTCCTTAATTCTTTCAGATATTTTCGGAGGTGGTTCTTTAGATGCGTCTTTTAAAGCAGCAGGTTTAATTGATGATAAATCAACAACGGAGTCTTTAGGTAACTTTTCAGTTATTGTTATTTCTAAATCTTCCAAATAATCAGCAACAGAAACTTGTCCTTCACTTTCAGTTTCTACCAATGACTTTATGTTGAGCTCCTCTTTGACTACACTTGATTCTGAAATACCTTCTGAAATATCTGGCAATGTGTCCATAGACACGTCTTCAGATGCAGCAGTTACTGAGGATAGTTTTTTAACAATAGAGATTTCAGGAACATTTTCTGTAATTTCGAGCTTCTCTTTGACTACTAATGACTCCCCAACACGTTTACATATTACAGAAGGTAATTTGTTAGTTACCTCGTCCAAAGCAGCAGGTATTATCGTTTGTATATCAACGATAGTTTCTTCAGGTAACATTTCACTAATGATCTTATCTGCTATTTCTCCATCATGAGCAACCGTAACTGGTTCCTTGACTTTTGTTGATTCAGTAATACTTCCAGATGTATTTTTGGTCGTAGGATCATCTATTTCTAGTATTTTATCTTTAATTTGTAACACCTGCTTCGTGCTAGTTAACATTCTTTTTTGAGTTGTAGCTTCAATATTTTCTACTGATTTTCGAACTGTTTCTTTCCTAAATAGTTCATTTTCGAAAAAGGCTGGTTTCAATGGTTTATCAGTATCAGGAGTCATAACAGTTTGTAACTCGATCTCTTTTGTTTTATCTTTATGTTCCTCAGTAACTGTTTGTACACTATCTAAATTTTTAACTGATATACTGTCTTCATCATAAAATTCACCTTCCAACTTAAAGCGACATTCATTTTCAGAAATATATTTACGTTCATTACTCTCATCTTTCTTACTTTTTGATTTGTGAGTTTCTTCAAAATCTCGTTTTACTTCTTCTAATAGAATTTCTTTACCTTCTGGTGTAGGGGTTAAGTCTGGTTTAAGTTCCTTGACTTCTTCTTTAATTTTTCTCGTAAATTCTTTTACTTCTGACATGAGCTCTTTTACGTCAAGCTCTGTTGGAGTAAGAGATTTGTCTTGAATTGTATCACTGGATTTACTCATACCATTGGAGGAATATAAATGTGCTAGTTTTAATTCTTTAACTACTTCATTTTGTTTAGCTAATGGAGTTATTCGATCTTCAGGCTCACTAGCTGACGAAATGATCCTACTATCACTTTCTTTCCATAAAACTCGCTGAGGAACTATTGTTGCTTCAACTACGGGCTCTTTATAGTGTTCTGTTCCCATAGGTTTAGGTTTTCTCAAACGAGCTGCATGCTGTTTTTCAAATTCATTTTGTTTGTCTATTATTTCTTTTAACTCTTTTGTTAAAATAACTTTCCTGTCACCACTTTCATTTTTTTCAGGCAAATTAATGTCTATTACAGTTTTTTCAATTCGTTCTTCATCTACAAAATTTTCATCTTGAGGAATTTCCTTTTTTTCTGTTAAGGGTTCTGAAATACCAGGAGTAATTAAACTTGATTTGGAGTCACATTGAGGCACTTTGTTTTTATATATTAAATCCTCAAAATGAGGAATACTATCTTCGATCTTAATTGAACTACTAAGATCAGTATTTACACTTACTTTACTATCACCTACACTAATTCTGTTCTTTGTATCACATATAAGGACGGATGAACTATGTTCAATAGCATTTAAGGCTTCATCTATTCCAGATAGGGTACGTTCTTCCGTATTTAAGATTTCGACAAGTTTATCTTGTAAATTTGTATCTTGTACACTTTTTTCTTCAAATTCCGGTTCCGATTTTACTGTATATAAATGTTTATCTTCAGGTTTTGAATAAGCTGCTTCGTCAAGTATTAGTAATAATTTTTCTTCAGCTTTTAATACTTCCGTAAGTTTGTCTCCAACAGATATCTTGTCTACTTCTTTCGTTTTTGTCTCACTTACATCTTTTGTACGTTTAACGTTTATTGATATTGATGACTGAGTAGCAATTCTTTTTTCGATTGTTTCAATTACTTTATGGATATGAGGTAGTGGCTCTTCATCTTTACCTTCATCATCAAGATCCGCTGTCTCTTCGTCGGTAACATCAACTATACCCTTCGAGTGGGATTCATCGTAACTTAGCTCCCAAATCTGATTATCTATATCAGAAATTTCATCATCAGTTTCTGTCTCAATAGACTGGGTAAAGATCTTTTGAAGCTGTTTTATTTTGGGACCAATTGTTTTAATATGTGCAGGAGAAGTAGTAGAAGGCACATCATCAGTTAAAACAGAACTTTCACTAGCTTTTGCTCGAGAGTGTTTCTCATATTCGTCCTGCTTTGAAGAAAGAGGCTGTTTTGTCCACTCGCTAACCTTTGTATCCTCAATCTTATCTTCTTGCGTTGCAAAAAGTACTTGTGAGTCTCTTTTCTTTTGATCCCTAGAAAGCACTTCTTCTGTTCGCGCCTGTTCTTCAAGCAATCTTACAATAGCTTTTACATCTCCAGAACCTCGTCTACCCAGCACAATGTCATCATTGGATACATGTTTTAGTTTTGATTGAAAGTTTACACTCTCGAATTGAGTTTCGTCTAATTTTATCGGGCTTACTCCTACATCACACACATTGATACTATCTGTGATAACTCCAGTTTCAGTGGTTATAACCTGTAATGGTGAGAGTGCTACAGATTCAGTGAGATAATCAATAGGACTTAGGCCAACATCACAATACTTTGATTGACAAATGTCCTCCTCAACGAAAGTTAGTTCTGAGGCTTGAATTCCTGCGTCATCAGGCTGTATGGGACTAAGACCTGCGTCTGTTGATTCTAGCTCTTCAAGCTCTACGTCAACTGCAGTATCAGATATAAATCCTTTGATTTCTTGGTCCACGTGCTCCGTTGTACTGGTAATGGTCTCTGACGCAGTACCCCTAGTTATACTGATACCCGTGTCCGTTATATGATGGGAAACACTTTCATCAGAGACTGGGCTGTCAAACGTTGGTGAGTTACCTTCATAAGAATCATAAGTGTATACACTCTTTTTCTTACTAAAAATTACACTCTCTTCACGTTTTTTCTCTTTAGTTTGCTCTGGTGGTATAATATAATCAGGAACAATATCTTGGTCTTCTGACACAACACTTGTGTCAACATCATAAGTCTCTGATGTTTCTTTTCCACCAGCGTCTCTTCTTGTTGTTGTTAAACTAATGTGTGATTGTGATTTAATTGATATTTCAACATCATGTGCAGTATAGAGAGTAAGTCTGCTCTCAGACATAGCGCTCGCCTCCTTAGTGCGTATTTCTTTCCGGCCAATAACAAGCTCAAGGGTCGGTGGTTGAGGACTTCTTGACTCCTGAGGTGAAGAAGGACTAATAGTTGATTTGCCATCACCTGGACTAGTTCCTACATCCTTTACCTTTTCATCATCTGCCTTGTGTGTAGTCCCCCCTGCGATTTTAATACCTTTTTCACTACTGTCAATCCGAATTTCTAATTTTTCATCTCGTCGAGGGCTATGTTTTGTGCTTTTCCCATTCTTATGAGAACCTGGTAGCCAATCAACAACTTTCTTCTTATTTGAATCCGATTTGGATTTAGATTCGTCAACATCACCAGCTCCCCCAACACCTCCGACCAAACGTTCGATTCTTTCAGTCTTTTCTAACTCTGGTAGTTTAGGATGTTCCCTACGCTTGGAGTCTGCAACTCCTTTTTCATCTTCAGGGGAACTAAAAATAACATGGTTGATTTCAAGGTGACCGGGGCGAGAAATGGTAGGGGCAGGAGCATCACGAGGGGGAGAAGGAAATTTATCATCAAAGTCATCATCAAGTCGAGCGATAGGACCACGAAATTTGTTTTCAACCTCCACAGGAGTCGGGGTCTCCAAGAGAAACTGCTCTTGGAACCCATCTGTGTCCATTGAGTCATCGTCATCCTGCGGCGATGCTGTCGCCACTGAGCACGCGTGGAACAAACAACACAAATTAAAACCTTACTCTACGACCCTACAATAGTCACCTAACTCACTCGCTCCATGAGGGGTGATGAAGGAGGCATTGGGAGAGTGAAGTTCTATCAGAAGATAACAGCAAAACATAAGAAGCGAGCAACTGTAACTTATCACCCATTCAAGAAGAAGCGAATCTACGTTAGCCGAGAGCGAATCTGTGCAGACTAAAAACCGAACCTGCCCGACTGCCACCTCGTGAGAGTGCATGCAACTACACAACTAACCTGTTTATCTCAGAGTGCACCCGATGCCATGCGTCCCAGCTGACTATCACTTACCTCAAGCAATGTACACTTACTGTTCCCTTGATGAGCAAAAGCTAATTATGTTTGATTAAGAGTTTATTATATGTTCAAGATCTAGTCAAGTGTTTGTCCCATGATTCTTAGTTTAACTATTAGTATTCTTATGTCTTCTTTCTCTAGGAAATATACTTTATTAATGAAATTCTAAAATCCGATCTTTTAGTGGTGTATCATATTAATTTCAGTGAAAAGTGATGACAATTGATAAAACACTTTATATACATTTGGTGTGTTTGTTTGTTTTTGAGTGTTGAGTGTTAAAAATTGAAATATTTATACTACTTTTCAGCACTTAATATCAAATTAAAAACTAAAAGGTTAACAAATATAAATATTACCAAAATGGAAGAGCTCTAAATACATTCCTAGTTAAACATTTTGTGGCATATTCTTAAAATCTGGTACAAGTGTTTCTACAATTGTTTAGCAAATCCTAACTTGCTTTTAGCAAAGCTTGCAGCTACTTGCCAAAATCTTTTTATAAGCATTGTAGTGATGCTCATTTGAAAACACAGGAATTTAGATTGAAATAGAGTCCTGATATAATTAAGATGAGTAATAAATGTTAAAATCGGCTGCAGTTGGGTAGAAAAAATGTTTCTATAAAAATAACTAATGTATTAGTGTTAAAATTAAAGTTAATAAGCGCAATTGAAATAGAAGAAGCAGCAAGGAAAATACAATAAAGCAAAATTATAATCAGAATGCACACCTACTTGAGTACTTACCTCTGGAAAGGTTAAAGGAAGGGGATGAGGGATGAAATGAATGGCAAACATTTTAAAACGACAATCTGTATATTATTTACCAATAAATTCCCTGTAATAAAGATAAATAATAGAAACGTTGATGTAGAACAAATAATGCTAAACTTAAAAAAATTTAAAACTTTTCATGTAAATTCTTGTGTACTTATAATAAAGTCAAATGATGCAATTTTTCTATGAAACTTGGCTGGAATCGACTATTCTAACTGATTAAGAAATTTGATTTATAAGTTATTACATTTAGGTTAATTCAACCGGCTACTGATATTAAATAGTAACCAACTCTAACTTTGTATGTAGTTCACTTTATTACATACAGGGTGGTCATTAAAGAATGTCACAAACTTCGTGGGCCAATAGTACACATCAATTTGAACAAAAAATGTCCTCTTAACATATGTCGAAAAATCCTTTGTTTAGCCGCTAGCCACCATTTTGTATTTTTTACAAAAAAAAATTATATCTAAAAAACTACTTTAGCTAAAATAACCAAATCTTGCACGGACGTTTATTAAACATCAAAGAAAATTTAGAAAATTTTTGTTTGATTTGCATTTTTATTTTCAAAATGGCGGCCATTTAAAGTTTATAAAGTCAAATAATAAAAAAACTGTACATTTTTCAAAACTTTACCTTATAACAAAAAAAATCATTTTAATACTTAATCCAACGGTATTTTGTTTATCAAAATCGGACCACAAATAAGCAAGAAAATTCACTTTTTCGGTTAGCCCGCAGAAGCTCTTTCCTCTCGCGGACAGTAGTGCGTTTCTCTTAAAATACAATTTTCATTGTTGCGCCGGACCGCGCGGCGCCGCCCACGCTACTTGGGGCTGCTGGTGGGACCGGAGCTTCTGCGGGCTAACCGAAAAAGTTAATTTTCTCGCTTATTTGTGGTCCGATTTTGATAACCAAAATACCGTTGGATTTAGTATTAAAAAATTTTGTGTTGTTGTTATAAGGTAAAGTTTTGAAAAATGTACAGTTTTTTTATTATTTGACTTTAAAAACTTTAAATGGCCGCCATTGTGAAAATAAAAATGCAAATCAAACAAAAATTTTCTAAATTTTCTTTGATGTTTAATAAACGTCCGTGCAAGATTTGGTTATTTTAGCTAAAATAGTTTTTTAGATATAATTTTTTTTGTAAAAAATACAAAATGGCGGCTAGTGGCTAAACGAAGGATTTTTCGACATATGTTAGGAGGACATTTGTTGTTCAAATTGATGAGTACTATTGGCTCACGAAGTTTGTGACATTCTTTAATGACCACCCTGTATAATAAAATCAAAACAAAAAAATAAAATAGACAAGTCAATTAAAAAACCAAGCAACATACCATCAACTGGACCAGTAACGAAACATTCATCACAGCTCCCTATACTGTTTCCAACCGTTTTAAATGCTTACATAATGGTTCCCATTGTTTGGAATAAAAAGTTTGCTACCGACCACCAGGTATATGTGACACCAATTAGTTTCCATGTGATCCATGGAAGACTGGTATGGATCCATGAAATCTGACTCTGACCAGAGACCAAGCAAAGTGAACTAAACTTACCCACCGACTGACATTTTTAAAAATTATTTCCGTTTTTTCCTCAACTTGAATAAATAAATAATCCCATATTGAGACCACCATAGTTGACTAACTTATATATCAATACGTTGTTTTACATCCCTATATAACGACAAAGCTAACGAAAGTCGATATCAACAGACCTAAATTGTGAGAAACCATATTCAAGATAGGCTACATGTTTGAGTCAACCATGCTGCTGCATTCAGCCCTCAGCCCTCATGTCAGCTGGTCTCTGGCGATTGATTAAAAAATACAGGGTTTTTTTATATGACACACCGAATGATGATCTATAAAGGGTGTCCAAAAAGTCTGGATACCCCTGAATACTTTCTTTATAATTAAATGTACAACAATGACACTGCTGTCACTTCTTCACTGTTGTTGCTAATTTTCTGGTTAACAGCTATATTTTGTCTTGGGGGGAATGGAGGTCCTGTGGAGAAAGTCTCTAAAATCTTAAATGGAAGCATAGGCCGAATTATACCTCATCTTAAAGGTATTTTCTAGGCAAACACATTGCTGCAACTGAAAAGGACTATTTGTTAGGAAATGGCAGCCTATCAAAGTTTGATTGATATTAATTAAGTTAAATGGTAAATAACTGTCTAATCAAGATGCCTACACTCCATTTGTACTAGTTTAGAAAATCCATTAGGTAAATAACTTTCTTGAATTATAAAACTAAGGAAGATTTGGGTATTTTATCTCTTTCGTTGAGTAAAAACCTGAACATTTTAAATTTATGTTAAAAAGGGGTTTCTTAGTGGCCATTGTCATTTGACTATTCTTATCTGTCATGTACTTCAAGATATTCAAGCTTGACCTATTCCTTAGTTGACCAACTATTGTCGATTAATGAACAAGGTTGACATCACATTCAAGGATGATTATTCATTTTTAGACATGTTACCAATCTGATTTTTAATACAACTAATAATGGAGTTTAAGTATCTTGCCTGGACAGTTATTTACAACTTCACTTGCATTAATATCAAACACACTTTAAGAGGCTGCCTTACCAAACAAATAGTCTTTTTTCAGCCGGGTTTGCGGCAATGTGTTTGTCTAGAAAATACCTCTAAAATCAGGATAATTTGACCTATGCTTAAATTTAAGATTTTAGAAACTTCCTCCGTAGGACGTCCCCTCATAACAAAATATAGCTGTTAAATTGACCAGAAATTTAGTAACAACAGTGAAGAATTAATCTTAAAGTGTCATTGCCGTAGTTTATTTATAAAAAAATATTCAACGGTATCCAGACTTTTTGGACACCTGGTGTATATTTTAGAGCCATTAGGTGCACTCAAGACGTAAACCTGTCCCCTCCTAGTTGCTGGTTGCATGGAAACACCAATGACCTACTGGATAGCATACACGGTTAAAATATCAGTTTCAATAATTATTCTCAGTTGTAGTAGTTGTGGAGTATGTGTGTAGCTTGTCCGTATAATTTAGATTATTGTAATCAAAGAACTAAAGTTCTAGTCAATAAATCTAGAATGAGGTTCCTCACAAACCTTTATACTTGGTGCATGAATGCTTGGATTTCTATTGGAAATGGAATTAACGATAAAGCTCTAAACTAAACAAAAACAAGCCATTATTATTCCGATAATCTTTTTAAGGAAATGAAGATTTTTAGAAGTCCGGCGATTGCTAAACAAAATCCACAGACATGTCGCCTAAAATGTAATCAACAGTCCAAATTATTAATTTTTTCATCTGCATCCCTTAACAAGGCAGGTTAGTTAAAATAATCCAATTAGAACAAGATTCCGTAAATAAAAGATACCATGCCAAATCCAAATAATTAAAAGATTTTTACTTTTACCATATTTTTCTCATAATTTCTTTGAATAATGTACTTAAAAAATGCATTTAAATTTTGTATTGAATAGCCTACAATGCATGTTTTATACAGTATTTTCCAAATTTACTATTTTCACTATTTGGCCAGATTTGATTATGCCCCTACAATGTGGTTTCCCCACTTCTGGCTTTCACTGTACAGTATTAGCTTAGTAAACAAATTATGAGTTGAGTCCTCTAAATGATTTTTTAATAGATGAAAAAGACTCTTAAAACAAGTTTGGAACTTTAGAAAACTAATAATCTCAAATCTCTTATTTGACTAAGTATTTTTAGTTTTTTTATATAGAATTTGAAAAAGTGCACCTTGCATATATTTATGTTTGCAAATATGTTTTCTTCTTTTTGACAATTAAATATTTAGAATGGGAATCAAGCATACGAAGGTGCTTATTATAAACAAAAGATTTAATAGTAGGTAGAGAAAAATAAAAATAAAACTAAACTCAAGGGGTGTAAGTAAAACATGTATGAGGAATATAATTTGTATACCTATCTATTCCTTAAACTAAAAACATTGAGACTCCAGATTTAAGAGATCGTTTATCCATAATAGTCTTTTGGAAGGTCTGATTTGCTCCCAGCAGGCAGTAGCCTAAGGCGTGTACTCACAGTACAATATGTATTTCTACCAGTCTAAATTACATCGATTTATGTTCAAATTTAATATTTTAAACTTTGTAAAGTAGCCCATAGAAATGATTGTAATCAAAAACGAAAAGTACCAAGCCTTAACCTCATGAAGTTCCTAAATTTGGTTAACGTATATTACTTTGGATGTTAAATTAAACTATTTATCAGCTATGAGCTTTAATAACATTTGTACAAAACAAAACAACAAAATGGAAAAACCTCACTAAAAATATTCATTTACAAATTTACTGTACATACAGATTTATGATCGACCTCATTAAGGTAATATTTTATAAATGCAATTTAATTTGTACCATTGTCTTGATATCAGGAAAAGTCAGCTATATAAAAACGCCATTGCCAAGTTTGAGACAGTGACTAACTAGGTCACCTTAGGGTTGGGAACTCTAGATTTAGATATTTAACTTTTATTTTATGAATGGGTGCCTAGATTATAAAATAACAATATTGTATACAAAATAGTAAATTGTTTTATTTCATTTAATTTGAAAGATTAGTGATGCCAATTGATGGCACAATATATCCTACATAATACAACTGAGCATTGCAGAAAATGTATTATATTATAATCAAAGACCTTAAAAATAAAAGTTTGTGATTGACAATTTGTGTGTTGATCTTCAATAAACATTAAAAAAAATAACTCCACCAACAGATGTATAAACGGACATTGTCTGTGACCTCAATATACACAAGTTTGCATTTAAAAGTAAAGAAATCATACCAAGATATATTAGGAACAGATAAAAATGAAGAATTGTTACTTCAAGTTAAAAAGTGAGACTTAGCTGAAATGTATTAACAATAACATGTTCTTTGTTTAAAATTCATTGTTGGTGATGGTGAGTTTATGTTGTTTAAGAGATTATTGCGGTTTACTAATCAGTGATGGAAAATGTCCGCAATAATCTCTTAAACAACAATAACATGTTGGTTTAATATGTAAAATATAACAAAAGCAGCTGCGAGTTTAAAATGTTTGCCAGATGAGTGAGTACACACACACACACACAAACACACACAAACACACAACACGAACACATAAGTTAGAATTGCCATCTTACAGAATAAGCAAAATCAACAACACATTATATAAGCTAGGTTGACAGTGTAAATACCTTTTACATTTATCATTTGTTAAACCGATCATTGGTGTGTTTATCATAGTTTATTGAAGAATTGCTTAGGATTGAATAAACAATTATGAATCATAGCCAACAAACTAAAAAAAGATTAGACTAAGTATTTAGAAAAGTAAAGTAGGTGTTGATTGGATTAGAATAAAATAAATAACTAATTATGAACCCATTAAGAAAAAAGAGATTAAGGTTGAAACAAATACAGTATATTTATTTAAAAAGATTTTTTAGTGCATTAGTTTTAAATAACGATTTCAAAACATACGTATTTTCCCAAATGTTGACAGTCTTGTAGCTAAAGATTCGTTTTCCTATAGTTAATATAGTAACAACAGATCTATAAAATAAGTCAAAATATACTGTTTTAAAGACTAAATCCCAAGCAATTCAGCAAATTGGGCTAGAAATAAAGAAAATAAATACTGAATTGTAATTAGTCTGGTCAACTGCATAAATGGTTTATTTTTGTAGTGCCTTAATTAGCCTAATCATAAATAAGTGGAATAAAAACAAGGCAAAAGATACTTACAACAGTCGAGATTGTAAAAAAAGAGTAATGTGAGGAACAAGTACAAACAGGGATCAGAAACACCCAATTTTGTAAACATGATGAAAAAATCATGGCAAATAACTTAAAAGCCACTCAAGAAAAAACAAAAAATAAAACGTGAGGTGTATGCATGTCGACAGAGGCTGCCATTTTGGAATGAACATGAGGGAAATAATCTAATTTGCATAAAACCTGGGAAGACGTATAACTGTTAGTTAGGCTTGTGGGGCTTACATTCCAAACAAACAGGATTGAAGTTTTAGGAGAAAAACCAAGAACATCCTTAAGATACTATAAATATGTAGCAACTTCAAATAAAGATTGAGAACAAATTAGGCTGCAGTTTTGAAAGATCTTCCCTGCCGAAATATCAATCCGAGTTTATAAATTTGGTTGTTTTGTTATCGTGGAGTTTTTATTGAGACTCACCACTCCAGCGATCATTTACCTGACTCAATTAAATTGTCTATACAGAAAATAAAATAAAATAGATAAAGATACTTTGGAGATCTTTACACCAGCGGAGTAAGGTTGTCTAAGTAGTAAGCATAATGAAGGTAGGGTCGTTTGATTTTCACAACCTGTAGGCCTATATATTATAAACCATTTGTCATACATCAAATAACTTTTTTACTCAGTAATGAATTACTTAGTTATTTATTTGTTTGCTGAGATGCATAAGAACTTGTTCTTGGCTTTACCCCTATGAAATAAGTTTGAAATTTAGTTAGTAATTTGTGAAAAATCAATTCAGACCCACAGTTAGTCAATTAAATAAAAAAAACATTTGTTGTACAAGTATTAAGGACAATATAGAAACATATGTACCAGAGTAGTTACCTATCCGTAAACCTAAGTGGCTGAGACTGAATGTTTCAAGGTTACCAGATCTTATATTTTAAGAAAATAATCACGAGAATCATAAACATATTTCCTATATAATTTCAAACTTAAACGCCTAAAAAGGTTGGTTGTGAATAAAATAGAAGACAAGATAATGGCAATTGAAAACTGAGCAAATGAGATAATATTTCACTTATACTTACCACACATTTCACCACTAAAAGTTCAATCACACAAAATAAGAATGCATGGTATATACTTGTTTTTATTGTTACTAATAATTTGTTTAGCGCAGTCAATAAGTTTCTTATAATATATTTATAATGTGGGGATAACATTTTATTATTATTCTAATTAACAGAAAAATACAATTACCTAAATTTCCTAATTTTCCTTTAGAAAACAAATAAAATGGTTTATGTGAAAATTAATTTTTGTTAAGGAACTGTAAAATGCAGATTAGACCACTCTGTATACACTTTTTAACGGAGGAATCTTTCCAACACATTTTCTATAAATGAGGCTTTTTAATATCATTTACCACACATGTTGTAGTTATAGAAACTATTTATAAACTATTTATTACCAAAACTTCAGATCGTTAGAAATTCGTCATACATTTAAAAATAAGTTAGATCATACATAACAATACCATATATTACGTTACCACCTATATTACTAAAACAAGTTTTATAACAAACGAGGATAACTAATAAATCAATTATAAATGGTGACAGAGGTTATAATATAACACTTATATTATAAATGAACTAGCTATTGAAATATTATTCAAGTAATTATTATCAATTAATTGAAGAAAAACAACATTCAAAAGAGTAGTTTTATGTTCACATTTAAACCAGAAGCCATATAACACAAAACAATTAAATTTGGTAATAAATATAATGAAAAAAATACTTTACACACTTCAGCAACATTGATTACAGCAATACGTCAGGGAATCTATCAAAAAATGCAAGTTTTCCAGGATAATCAAAATTTTAAGAATTTATATTGACTACATATACCTCAAATATATACCATTATTATATTGTAAAATAAATTTGTTATTGTTCTTATGAACTAAAAAAAATGTATTCATGAATGTAGTTTATTTATCTAATATTATATTTATACAGGGTAAACAGGTGAATTGGTTATATATTTTTTTTAATTTACACCTAAAATGGAACATGAAAATTAGAGTAACTTTTTCAATTATTTAGCGTGTGCCAGAGTGTGCCGGTATGTGTTTTGTTTACCAAATAAAATATATCATAACCCCCCCCCCAAAAAAAAAACAAACAAAAAATCATTTGAAATTATGCATTTGGTATATACTGCTGTACTGCTTTAATGTAATTGGTTCTTAATGTTAATGACCATTTTGGCATCTTTTATATTCTGATTTTCACAGTTAAAAAATTACAGTTATTTTGTTTTTTAATGCTAAAAATCTTTAAAACAGTATATTTTATGAAAAGGGTGTACAAGTAAAAAAAAAACAACAAAAAACAAAGAGCTTCAACAAATTTAATGGTGATGATTTTAAATTTTGAATTACAAATAACTGAGTAGATGCACAGAGAAGAAAGGATTGTTTCTTTTCTGTGGTAGATGCAATTTTCAAAAACTAAAAAACTTGTTTTTGTCATTTATAAAAGTTGTACTCCTCTATTATTTGTAACTCAACATTCAAAATCATCACACACTTTTATTTTTTGTCAAAATATCTTTTTTACTTTAATGCTTTTTTAATTTTCTGTTTTTTACTATGTTTGACTGACGCCATTTTGAACTTTGAAGGTAAGAAACTCAACATTTAATACCTAAGTAACATTTATTTGATATTATATGCAACAATTTAATTAAACACCTTTCTCAGTTCTAAAGATATTAGTTGTTTAGGGGAAAACACATGCAGACAATCTGACGCTAAACGGAGAGGAATTTCCAGTAAAAGTTTTTACATTTAATATTTCATTTTAGATGTAGAATACGAAAATATTCAACCAACGCACCTTGTACGTGACACCCTGTATATCATTTGAACATCAATAGAACAAGTTTAACTAAAAGTTTAAATATTAGTTAAAGCACCACAACTAAAGTAAATGTATTATTTTAAAGGTTATTTCATCGAATAACACTGCCAACCGTTGAATGGTTGTCAATATTACTCCTTTCTTCAGATCTTGTAATTCCTCCTTTAATTAAACAAAAAACTGTGTCTAATCACATTAATCGTAGCCACACTTTTATTTTATTCATTTATGTGGATATCTGTATTTTGTTAAACTCAAATTGCTGGAAACAAGGGATACTGAGAGAGTGAATATTTATTTCTCAATTGTAAGAAAATTTGCATATTTTGATAAAACCTAATAATTTATTTTACTAATGTTTTGTCTTACCTCATACGATGGTGAAACTTATTAAGTGGGCTTATAAAAGTCGCACAAAATTACGTAAAGAATTCGTGGTAAAAACGCTCGCACTGTTCGCGGGGTGAAAATCCCGCGCGGGCGAAAACGAAACTAAGCACAAGCAGCCCGCGCCAGGCTGCCAACTGCCACTGAGAGTGATCAGGGTTGCCAACCATGGAACGCAAGTGAGATCGTCAGTGTTGCCACTTTAGGGGAACGCAATTTCTTACTTTAGATCCATGAAACTTGTTGGCTGGATGTTTCTATGATAGTTTTAGGGTAATAAGTCTTTCATTTCTAAAAAATATAAGGAGTTACAACTATAAATTAAAACCTGTTGCAAATTACTGCTTTTTATCTTATTTAAAAAGTTTAAACACTCAAGTACCTAATTTTAAAATTAGTCTTGATATCAAATAAGAGTTCTAACATAAAAGGCGATTCTATATACACTATTGATTATACTAATACTATAATTATATATTATACTAACATAGAATAAGAGACGTTTTGAAAGAGAATTGTGGACTTTTGGTAAATTGTAGAATGATAGAAGATGACTCAAAAAGTTACCCCAAGGGACTATATAATATTTTGACTTTGCGGGAAGAATATTTTTTTAGATCGCAAGTCGGCCAGAAATAAGTACAATTTGTCCCCGTAATAAAAGGAATGAGGCTGTAAAACGTTTGCTTTGTTTACTTTCCCACATATGATTTTTGCAACTTTACTGTTTACTTTAGATTTCTGCTTTGTTTACATATTAACATGTATTATACTTTCCTTGTATATTTTTTTATCTTCCTCAGTATAAAATCGTACATCCAATAAAACTTAAATAGAGGTTAGGTTAGTAGCTTAACCATGATACGACTGGACAGCTGAAATCAAGTAGGCCTACCGTAATTAAGCGGACCTTTTGGGCCCAAATATCCGCAAAATCACCCCTGCAGTATCAAACATCAGTAGCTTCCCATTTTCCATATGTAATCAATAATCATATGGACTCTTAAGTTATCAAATTGTATTGTTATAGAGGAAAAATTACATATCTAATTTTTAAAATATATTTTCATAAAAATAGCTATACGGCTTTATGTTGTTGTGATTAAAATATGCGTGAAAACCTAATATTTAGTTGCACCAGTTGCTAAAACCCTGCACGTAATATTCCCAAGGTGTACTTTAATAGAGGATAAATAAAATGATGTATCTTGATTATTTAAAAATATATTTCATTAGCCTAAACTTGGTAAGATGCTTCATAGGATATTGTGGTATACATATTCATATTAAAAATTTGCTTAGTAGGCCTATACAGGTTTGCTGCATTGCGAGTGTTTTTACATTGAAAATTAAAAAGAATAAACATTTCCTAATACTTACGACTTGATGACCTTACAACATAATTCAACTGTATACCGAACCGTTAATAGTTATTCCATAATGACGCAAGAAGAATCAAATTATAGCTTATTTTGTCTACTTTAATACAGCTAATTTTCGTTTTACTCGTAAACCAACGCCGAACCACGTAATTTGCAAAAAAAACTTGAGGCGCACGGGTGTAGCGCAAAATGCGAAATTAATAACAAAACGCGGCGCTCTCTAGCGGCGTTATTATGCATCGCACCATAAAATGTATAAGGACCAAAGTTGTTTGTTATGTTGTCGTATTTAATTTAGTATGGAACACGTTAGGCTCTAAAACAAACGGTTAACGAGATATTTTATTAAAACTAGATTTTTGTCCCATTTTTCAATTTTTTCAAAATGGCGGCTTTAGCGGCGGAGATATATTTATGCAAAGTTTAAATTCGGATTCAGCACCTAAAAATACAAAATAAATAGCAAAATCAAAACTTCCGCATAACTTTCCAGGTAGACTCTATTTCACTCCCCAATTGCCTAGAATAATAGTATAATAAAACAAAGACGTGAAACTTTGTTGACAAAAACCTAACTAAACTTCAATTTATAGTAATAAATGCGCTAAAGTTTTAAATAATTTGTAAATATGGTAAAAAAGTAGGGTTATGAGTTGAACTATAAATTATCCATATTGACTAAGATGCAACTATACAGTTTTTTGCTTTGGAGTTACAAGAATGCATTGCCAACTTGCTTTATTTAAATAAAAATGCATATCAATTAGTGCCAACTCTATAACAGTTTTAATTTAACCAAGATTTCAAAATATCCTATTAATTATGGAGCGCTGCGCCGGCGCCGCCCAGTGCCGCACTATACTCCGGGATACAGCGAGCCCTTGCTGTGGGCCACTCACGCTCTCTTTGTTTACTTTCTATGTCAAATGTATTAGTAACGGACGGATTCCGAAACACCTAGGAATAATAATTGGTTATAGCTTTGTATTTTCAAACACTATAAATAGTCTTTGACGTTAGATTGAAAGTCCTATCTCTTAATAGACCTATCGTCGATATTCATTTCAAATATTTGTTGTACATATGTTACATTTGTTGTAGCAACTTTGAAACCATGTTTTTGTGGTCACATTTTCCCAAAATGGTTATAGTAATTAGGAAATTTACAAGAGAGGGACTATATAATAGCTACCGGTATTTTATTTTATTTGCATGATTTAATATGGAATTTTATTTGTAAAACCTGCAAAGCAAATAAACGGCGCGGCGTACGGATAGGAACAGGAACAGTAAAAACACTGTAACGCACCACTTATGACGCCGCACCGTGGACCTGATCCTTGGGTCAAGATAAACTAAAAATGACGTTTGCGTATAGTTTTTTCCCCGATCTCTTTACAATCTTCTTGCCTCTATGTTTTTTTATGTAAATAGTTTTATAGCTAGAGTTTATTTTACGGCGTCATATGTAAATTTGACAACAAGATGCATGCATGCAAGTGTAAGCTAGTTGCATTACTCTAGTTGAATATATTTATAAGAATGTTGACAAAACATGACGTTAAAATATGAAAATAGTAAACACAAAGCTGGGTCGGGAAGGTAAGATATACCCTGTATTATAATCAATAATTTAATTACAAAAGAACAATGTGTTGTAAAGAACTAATGACTGTTTTTAATAGTTAATCTGTAAAATTGATTTACACTTAGCCCTCAAGACAAATTACGTACTGATCAAATATGCCGCCATTGTAAAGTGCAGAGTAGAAATTTGGTCTGAAAATACACATTTTTTCAAAACGGCTTATTACAATGACTATGTATAAACGACAAAACGAACATTTGAAAACGTTAAAGTAATTGTTTAGGGCCATAATGTTTGTTATGTTATTGTAATTTAATTACAACGTTATTATAGTGGTAGGCAGTGGTGCGGGATTGGTCGATGGCCGAGGCCGCGCGGTCACGTTATGAGTGTGTGAGCAGGCGAGGAGGGACCCGCTGACGTCATGAGCCACGAGATAAGCGGATCAGAAGCTCCAGGTCACAGTTCTTGGGTTTCGCGTCGCGCCACGCCGGGGCCCCTGGACAATGGCTCGCGCGCCACCGCCCCGCGACACGGAGAGTGCAGCTTGCAAACTCGGTGGCCTAGCGTCTAATGTATCTTTATTTTATGGAAATACTCTGGTTTATGTTTCGGACTAAACGACATAAAATATGTATAATTGGTTACGATCAAGACAGCTGTTAGTAAATCACTTACTAGAATGCTGTTCATAGTTTCTTCTAAGCTTTTGGGATTTTTGACAAAATGTTCAAAAGAAAACCTCGAATAAGAACGTGGCACCGTTGTAGTTAAGAGTATATACAGTAATTAGAATTGTTTAAACCCTTTTTAGTGAATTTCCTTTGGAAAGTGAACTATTAGCATGACCCGCACGGTGAAACGTAAGCCCGGGACCACCATAGAAGTTCCTAACGTGACCCCCTGAACACGTTTTGGGGGGTCGTTCAAAATTTTATATATATATGTATATATATATATATATATATATATATATATATATATATATATATATATATAGACATATATATATATATATGTGTATGCACTCTAGCGGTCGCATTTTTTGTCCGATTTACTTCAAATTCGGTAGGGACGTTCCTTTCTATAATCTGTTGGACAAGTTCGTTGGGCAAAACAATCGGAAAACTCTAAACCCATTTTTTGGGGATTAATCTTTCAAATTTCGAGTTTTTGGGCCCAAAAAAGGTCATGAAAGCCCCAGATGTAAAATTAATTCATGTAAAAAGATGGGAATTAGTGAGGCAAAACTTTTAAGCCCTCTCTCGTCATTCTAGCATAAATATTTACCGAGTTATTAAAGAAAATGTGTATCGGCTAAACACAGTACGTTGTCTTATGGGGGTTTTACACTAGAAAAGCCTGTTATTCCTTTGTTAGGGTACTTTTATTGTCCCCAGCAACCTCACGCCTACTTTCAAGCCTGTCTGGACCCTCTCCTAACCTTATAATGCGCAAAATTGTATTCCCAGCTTTGCAAGTAAATAAAACCAGGAGTATCAGAACAGCCAAAAAATCAATGTTTTCAGATTTCAATAAAAATTGGACAAATGTATGTTTTTACACTGATTTAGAGTTTTAAAAGTTGTTATGTGGAAATTCACTTCCCTCACGTCAGCGTGCTGCGTGCAAACTCGTTTAGAGTTTCTTGGCTAACATTTTATTTTTAATCTATGTTTTTTTTTAAACACACAAATCTGCTGTTTTCACAATGAAAATTGTATGATTTTTGTTATGTTTATGGTCGAGTTCAGTCCCAGATCGAGGTGACCACAGTGCCTCGATCCCGACTTGTTGTCCTACTGATTCATCTAAATTAAAATAATTTCCTATTAGAATAACATTGGAGCTGACAGACTATCGGCCTAATGACACATGGTGATTAGAAAATTCTTAGAGTTTCTCACAGCTACATAGACTGATGCGATAATTTGTTATAAAATTCAGTTAAGCTGTTTTTATGAAAAGCGAACAAAATTTGGCCCTAAGAGCAAAACAGACAGACAGCAATCTTTTAACAGTGGTTTAAACTTCATCTCTGATGTATCCAACATTTTAGATTAAGAGATACAGACATGTAATTTTACATATATACACACACACACACACACACATATATATATATATATATATATATCCTTGTTGTATAAAATTGTCAAAATTATAAAAACTGTTTCTATATAACCTTTATTAAAGATATACTATTAGGAACGATATTTATTAAAGAACTACGTTCTGTATTTGCCGCTTTCAACATCTCAGCAACCAAATGGTGAAGAGCAACAATTTAAAATTCGGTGGCCCATGCACATTATTTACCCTTATTCATTGTCTATTGGAGGCGTATGACCAAGTCTATTAAAATATTGGGTCTGGCGATTATTACATATTGATTGTTACATATTTATATCAGTGGTCGCCAAACTCCAGCTTCCAGCATTTTGTATCTAAAAATCCCAGGATAACAAGATTTTAAAAACTTCAGGATTTTTCATGGTTTTATTGGTTTTATTTGTTAATACCTATTAAACATGGTTTTAGTTCTACTGCCATGTTAGTTCGTTAGTTACATGCAAGCGTTTAATGTAAGGGGCCATATACATATTATGAAACGCACTTAAGGGGGGAGGGGGTATGGGGGTATGCTGTGTAAGGGGGTTTGGATCAACGTTAGTAACTCACACATTTTAACTCTAAGATTTGGCGCACTACCTTATCTGTTGATAATGTTATAAATCTTTTAAAATTAAAAAAAATATTCAAACTGATATCTAAATCAAGGTTATAGTTGGTTATAATTATATACAAAATACTTCCATCATACTATTTTAATAACAGTAAAACTAAAAATAAATGCATAACATGTGTGAGGAAGTTCTGTATTGCGTTTCAGCTTTGTTTTGTTGTCTTAGAATAAAATCATGACATGATACAGTATTGCCCAGTACCACCTACATGTTTAGTATCGGTGTTTGTTTCACAGCAAAAATTGTTAGTATAAATTTTCCCATGAAAAAGTTACTAAAAACGGTTAATGAAAGAAAGTTATTAAAAGTTAAACGATGTATTTAATCCATATTCCAAATTGCTAATAAATCAATGTTTAAAAGGTTTATGCTATTTTAAAAACTACTACGACTGAGTTACATAATATATTGTGGGGGGGATGCTCAAGCGTTACGGTGTGCTACAAGAAGGAGGGGGGGGGGTTGAAATGAAAAAAGCATGCGTTACATAATATCACAGATAAACAATGAAATTTTAAAGGCTGATGAGGCAAAGCCTTAAGTCATTTTCAAATATTTTATGAATTTTGACTCAAGTAGGAATCATGTAGTGAACATATTGATATGATGTATGTATGATAGGTTTTTGTAAAGGAATCACCTTCAATTTTGGTACAGCAGATTTTATAAATGGTTTTTACAAACTGAATGTGTCATCTTAAACAATCTTCCATTTTTCATACTGTAATATAATTTAATTTTAATACAGTTTTTGTATACTTAACTTTTACTGATAAAAGTTTATTTTTTTATTTGATAAAATTGTTAGTTTCCTCAAAATGTTAATATGGCTTTTGTACTTTGAAATTTATATCACTTGGAATCAAAGTATTTTGTTATTTGATTAAAAATCATTTATATAAGAAAGTGTATCGTAAAAATTATATTGCAATTAAGAGACAAAACAATGCTGAAGGCATACGTGTGAAGGCATAGTTTTTGTTGAATTATTAAAATGTTACATTTGGTGAGTTTTACATTTTAATTTTAAACATAACGCTAAAATGTAAGTGTTAGGTAACATGCCTGGGTAAGTGTTAGTATATGTGGGGATGCTTAAAAAAAATCAATGGAAGAATTATGTACTTGTCAGATAATTTTCTATAGTGTTTTAAAACCTGACAATAGCCATACATTTCTGTAGTAGGCAATCAAGTTTTATGATTTCTGAATTTGTAATATGTTTATGAACTAATTTCAGAGGCTAATGAAGTAAACATTATTAACTGGTTATTTTATAACTCGATGAGTAATCTGAATAAATACAACTAAATTTTAAAGGAATATCTTTGCCCAAAATTCTCTTTTCAGACAACGGAGCAATACAACATTAGTTGCATTTCTCCTAATTGTAATTTATAAACATGGAGCTGTTCCAAGTCAATAACTGTTTTAGGTTTCTAAAGTAAAACTAAATTATTATAGTCCCAGGAATCCAGAATTGGTCTAAATATTCCAATATCCCGGGATTTTAAATTAAGTAGGGTTTGAAAACCCTAGTTAGCAGAGTCACTAGTGGTACACTGACCAGTCTATTTGAAGGACCCGTAACTAAAAATGAAGCTTTTGTCTGTTTTTGGTTAGATATTAAAGAATAATACTCTTTACATAAGTTATTTGTGGCTAAAAAAGACCTGTAACATATTTCAAAAACACATTTAAAATCAATTGTTGTGTACACTTAGTGAACTGGTTACACAATTTTGATTGACAACTGTTTGACCCAACCATACTCAACACTCAAACTATTCAATACTCAAACCAACTACTCAATGCTCTAACTATTTTGAATTCATAATCACCAATATAATTTATTTTTTTATTTTATGAAGCCTTACTTCGATAGCCTACTATCATTGTCAGTTCCTCCACAAATAAATACAAAAAGTAAACAATATATATAAATATATATATATACAAAATTGGTTTTATATAAGCTAACTTTTCACCCAACAGCTTCGCTTGTCCACCTGATTTCAGCTTTATAGTCAAATCAAATCACACAGCTGATAAAATTACAATATTTAAAATTGTGTGCATTTTAACTTGACACTCCTATTTAATTGATGGCCTTAGCAGAGGTTTTATCTAAAGACTGATATTTTTCCTCCATTTTTCTTAACGATACCTTTCATCCCAATATACGGTTCATCTTGTCAGACCTTCGTGGTTTTCTCAAAGTTTTTGGTAGCTCAGCCAACAAATGTTTTATGTCGGAAATAATTCCTCCGAAGCTGGATTTTCACAGATGATAGAACACGTTAAGACATGCATTTTTACAAAATTCCCTGGTTTCCCCCCGTTTTTCCCCCCCACTATCCTCTTTGATGTTGATTTTGCAAGTGTTTCGTAATATGCTAATATTTCCATAACTACTCCGTCAAATTGAACAATCTTATTTTTGTCGTGTTCCTTATTAGTCGGTCTAAAAAGGGTTACTATTGTTATTTTAATAGGAGCAATATTTTATTTGCAATTGATAATTGAATTAAAATTGTTTTGAATAATATTTATTCATTATTTGCAAAATAAAATGTCTTGAGACTTTTTTAGAGGAAATATTTGATTAATTTCCATAATATTTTTGTTGGAGACATTTCTCTCTATCATCAGTAGTCTATTAAGGGTGCGCCCTACCCCGGACCGAATGGTCCAAACTATGTTGTTTAACCATGAATATTTACGCTTGTACACTTTTTTGTTCTCTTCGATTGCACTTTAATTTTTTTATTTTTTTTCTAAAATATTTGTAGTTTCACACTTTTTAAATTTCAATCTATGACTCTCATCGCTTGTTTCCTTTTTTCGTAATATTTTTTCCCTTATGTTAGGAAACTTTAGAAAAACGCTTAATTTGTAAACTTTACTAACAACCTAGCACTTAATTTGAATTAAAATCTCAATTTTTAAAACAACAGGGCCATAGATGAACATTTAATGAATTAAATGATAACAAATTATTTTTATTTGGTTAACGATTGAGCCTACAGTGCAGGAGATGCAAAAGCCTTGCTTTAACGTGCGGAAGACAGGTATGGGCGCATCCTTAAAAGAGTAATATACAAAAAAGTTAAAATAGGCCGTCATTTCCAAGATGGTGGCCATATCACAGCTTCAATTTCAGGGGACTTTTAGTTTGTTAAACAGGAAGAAAAGGACAACAACTTAACCAAAATACTAGGTTGTGCAATTCTTTTTAAGTTTGGATTTTTTTTACTTAATTTTATAGCAAATATTTCATGCGCCAAACCTAGTTTAGCACTTCTGTTCTAGCCTATACCCCGTTTCCCTTCTCTAAACCATATTGATTTATATTCGTTTAAAAGCTTAAGATGTTTTCTATATAACCAAATCAAATATTTCCTCAGAAAATACAATTTATTTTGCAAATAATTAATAAAATATTATTTTAAAAATTAATAATTTGAATTTAATGATAAATTTCAAAGAAAATATTGCTCCTGTTAAAATAACGATAGTAACATTTTTTATAGAAACACTAACAAGGAACACAACAAAAAACGGACTGTTCGATTTAGTGTACTGTAGTAGTTATGGAAATATTAGCATATTACGAAATGATTGTAAAATCAACTTCAAAGGGGAATGGAGACGAGGCAAAAGGGGTAAATCAGGGAATTTTGTAAAAATGCATGTCTTAACGTGTTCTATCATCTGTGAAAACTCCAGTTTCAGGGGAATTATTTCCGATATCAGGTGATATTTTCCCTTCATTGACTGGGCCATGGTATGGTTTGGCTTTATATATTACATTAATCATCTGTTCATAATAAATGTGATTTTAAGTTTCACCTTGTGAGTTAATATCGTTTAAATAATGTACATCCCTATATTTAAAACTTTTTTTTTATTTTACTTAATACTTTTAGTTCATTTTAAAATTAAAATATGTGTGTAAAATCTTTTTTCAATAACTTTGAATTTATAATAGGGCTTTCATCAATATTTAATCAATATTCTTTATTGTTTCAATTGATCAAGAAGATGAATTTCCCCCTTCACATTAATTAAGGTAGTTTGGCCAGATTATGTCTTGATATTTTTTTATTTATTTCAACAAATGTATGGCCAGTTTTTACAACTGACTTATATTATATTGTCAGATTTATCAGGATCTATCTCAGATTTGTTTTACACGTTATTTTTACTCTTTTCTCTAAATTTATTTTTGTTTGACTGATATATTTTTTATTGCAATAATTGCAGTTGACCTATAAGATGTTAGATGAACATTTTTCTTCTATTTGGTCTTAAGATTTTACAACTTATTCTTGATAGTCCTTTTAGAAATGAATGACACATTTTTATTAGCATATTTCTTGACGGTTTTTATATATTTTTTATATGTTAGTATAGGGGTAGCACTTAAGTTTTTTCTCAAATTTAATAATCATATTTTTTTTGGCTATTTATATAACACTGCTATCAATAAGATGTGAGTCATAGTCCATAACTATTAAATAAATTTAATAAATCAAAAAGCTATTAATTAAAACAACTAATTGATATATTTTTGAAACTATTTTAATTATTAATTAATTACAAATTAATTATTAATAAATATGCACAAATAGCAATAATACCCAGTTTTATACATAAAAATGTAAAGATTTTAAGGTTTTATATATGTTAATATAAGCTAACTATATAGCTAGGTTCTTCACCATAACGCAATTAAAAAATTAACCATGAAAACCATTATCCAGGGGTTTTTACTTGAGACGGAAATAAAGCAAGAAGTTCAATGTATTGATGAAATCTTAGGGTTTCCGTGACATCATTTTTGCTAATATGATTGAACCTTGTACAGTCAGGTCATAACAGTATTACAATCCAGTCTACATGAGCACATTGCTTGGCAAAGTGTAGAGCATTACAGCGGGAATAGGTTATTAAATTTAGTTTGTTTTATGTACAAATGGGTATTATAAACTTGAACAAAAAACTAATTTTCTAAAATTCAAAACGATTTTTCATCGAATATTATGGAAATAATTTAGATCCTTTCCAGGTTTTATTAAGCTGGAACAAATTATATTTTATTTCAATTAATTACTAGAGAATGAATTTAGTGAATAGTAAATTTAGTAAATAATTTAGCTCTGCAGCATCAGTCAATGTTGCAACTTGAGTTTTTTAGTACTATGTCGGTGAGAGGAAAGAAGACCCCTGGAATGGCCTACATAAACATGAAATCATAGCTCTTACCAAATGGTAACAATGAATGGGCCGCATAAAGCGTTAGTGTAGTGGTAGCGCTTGTAATTTTTATACAGGCCATATTACAAGGGGCTTACTTACTCTCACCGACAATAAAGGCTAATCAAGATCAAATGATGTATGTTTTTTATGGTAAAATCCAAAAATACTTTTTGATTAGTGGAAATCATTTCAAAAGTTATATAAATATCTAGTGAAATGATTGTAATTTGTACACTGACAACACTACCCAGTTTTAACTATAAATAAATGTAATGTTCTCCTTATCCTTGAAATCGTTAGATCTAATATTTTTCTCGACAGAGTTCAGCAGCAGGGTTTTTATTTACTTCAACAGCTGTGATTTGTATTCCAAGTTTATCTACATAAAATAGTTTTAAGGCTATAATCTATGGTCATACCATGATGGCTTTAAAAGAGAGTAATCACTATATTCATACCTATAAATGTAGTTTAAGAATAATATTCTTAGGATTTCTATCCCAATGCTGACTGGACTGACTGAGCATTCCTAGCCACACTGTGTCTTTAAGAAAATCCATACTTTCGTCATAATAGTGTCTGTAAGCTCTTCACATTACATGATACACTATCAAATATACAACTTTGAACGAATGGGGACCTCAACAAGAAAAGTTATCATCGTCCCCGGCCTATAGGTCTTAGCTATAAGTCCAAAACTTCGGTAATAGCTTAACCTTTTTTGGAGAATTCGCTAAAAAGCAAATATTTTATCATCAATTTTGAGTTTTTCATAGTGTGAGCTAATGGTAAAGTGTGTTGCAGAGTTATTTTCTTCTTTTAAGTAAAGGCCAGAGCATAGATAGCTTAGATTTTCTGAAAACTACCTACATAAAAAACTAATCACTTGAATAAAATTTAACGTAAAAGCAACCCTAAAATTTTTTAAACCAATAATGGCCCTATGATTTATTTTGGCTTTGACACTAGTTTTTTTATGTCCTGTGAAAGCATAGATTTGGATTCAATGTAGGACTTCAGGAAATAATACCAGATAGCTAAAACCAGCAATAACAAACTTTAAAACTTGAAAAGTGAAATTGAATTATGTATATGAGTTATGTATTATTATATTTAACTGTTACAGAAATCAAGGTCCAAGTACGCCATTTGATTATCCATAAAAACTTTTTGAAAATGGGTTCTGGTTTGACGTATGTATTCAAATACAAAAATAGTAGTGTTGTGAGTAAACCCAAATGCAGTAATTAATTTTAATGAAATTCAAAGCTCATTTTTCAATAACCGGCTCAGTAAATAAAAATAAATTTTATTATTGAGCAACAAAAAATCTTTGTAACTTTCATGGAAACCTCTCCACAGTGGCGGATCCAAGGGGGGGGGACGAGGGGGCGGTCGCCCCCCCCCTCAAGCTCAGAAATGTTTGTTATATACTGTATAAAAATAGTGCAGTTATTTAATTTGCAGCTGGTTAAATGTGTTGCGATTAATTCTTTATCACCAATCCAATTTAAGCATTGTCTACCATAGGTTATTTTTCTAAACGGTCTGAATGCATACTAAAGTTGTGGCACTAAGCATAAACAGTTAGTGGTAGTGATCATTTCGTTCTGGTGACTCCTGACAGTTGGCTGCACTGACTACCCGCGCGGTGGGGGGCGACGCGACTACCCGCGACTGCCCTTTACTCTTACCCTGCTTATTTTTTTACCCGCGAAATATGGGATGATCGAATACTTTGAAGTATTCGAGTACAGTGTATTCTAATACACCCAAGTATTCGAATACAAACTGGTGACGATCGACCGCTGGATAGATTGAAGTTGGAAAATTTAAATGCAATTTTCGATTCTGTATTCGATACTCCCATCACTACAGCGAAAGCACCTTCGCGTTACTCGGGATGGGTATGGGAGCCGGCAAACCGGGCAAACGTCAAGATTAACAGATTAACGTTGTGTAGTGTGAATTCTGTTGTGAGTGTCAATGTGTCAATCAGATCTCATCAGATACAACAGCGGTAGCTCGAGTGAGCGGGGCGGTGAGGTGCACCCAGTGGCGGATTGGGGGGGCTATAGGGGCTGTAGCCCAGGGCGGCAAATTTACAGAAAATTAATAAGTTGTTTATAAAAGAAATGTTGACACGGGGAACATTTTGATAAAAACGGATGACAATGACAAAATGAGCCACCTTTTTAAAGGTAAAGGTAGTAGTCAGAGACTAATGTATTACGCTTGCAGTTCCTCACATTGCAGTTCCTCAAAAAAGTCATAATGCATTTGTTCATTTGTCATTTATCCGTGCTAGCGACAAGACGATTACGCTACAGAGAAAGGGCGGCAAGCCACGATCTACAACAGGCACTGCACCACTATGACTACGTCCAACTCTAACTAATTTTATAAAATCTTACATTTGTGATAGGAAACAAAGAACCATCATCTCTATAAATCTAAATAAGCATTTTTCGGAATGGACAAATACTTGTGTGGGTGTACCCCAAGGTTCTATTCTGAGCCCACTTTTCTTTATAATTTCCATAAATTACCTCCCCAAAGCCATTAATAAAGAATTGATACTGTTTGCTGATGACATGACAGCAATAAAAGTCAGAACAAAACAGAATTATGCACATGCCTCACTGAGGTAATGAAAGATCTAGAACCTGGTTTGGTTTGAATGGTTTGAAGATTACATTTTTGGGTTTGCAGTTTGATGAAAACTTAAAATGGAAAGAGTACCTAAACTACATTCAAAATAAATTAAGATCCATTACTTTTTTTACATTTGAGGGAAAGTATGTCATTTGAAACATGCAAAATAGTGTATCACGCCTATGTCGAATCCATTTTGAGATATGAAATAATTCTTTGGGGACAAGCCTCAGGAATGAAAGCGGTCTTTAGACTACAAAAAAGAATTATTCTCATCATGACTAACTCTCACCCAAAAAGTTCTTGCAAATCACTTTTCAAAAATTTAAATATTTTTAATTTAACAGGCTTATGTGCTTACAAATCTTTAATCTACATTAATTCAGTAAAAAAACATTTTCCAAACAAATTAAAATTTGTTTATAATTATATCACACAAAATGGTGCACTTTATAGATTCCCAAACCACCGATCAAGTTTTTATGAAAAAAGTCCCCTGTATTCCAGGTTAAAAATGTATAATTGGCTACCAACTCATTACAAATCAATGGAGCTTCAAAAATTCAAAGAAGAGCTTATGATCTGCTTGATAAGGTTTTTTATTCAATTAAAGAACTGTTTGATAACCCTTTAAGGCAGATTTTATAATTTTTATCTAGGCTATATAAGAGTGTTTAGGTTTGTTACGTTCTTATTGTGTGTTTCTGTTTTTTATTAGTTATAGTATATAAATAAAACCTTGAATAAAGAATGTCTAATGTCTGTGTCTAAAAAATGACTATGGTAAAATGGCGTAACAGTTAAATAATATTACTTAGTATATTAACTTTTTACTACTCAGTTCAAAATCGTCCTTCCCCCTTGTGTCACACTGTACAACAAAAAGGTTTTAATCCTTCATAAATTTTGTTCACTAATCAATATCTTCAATAATTCACTGAGGCCAGACTTATTAGGAAGAAATACAGTAATGTCTGCTACCAAACCAGCATGTTGGTGACCAATAAGCTTTTAGCCTGAAAAGCGTTGGAAAGATTCAATATGACATTAAAAATAATCTGGAGTTGACGTTCTAATATTCAATTTTACTTTGAGACATAATAATAATTGAATGATTGTTGTTTGTTAAAATTTGTGGTAAAACATGCAGTTCTGAAGCAAAGTATTTTTAATTTAATATTTTGTTTTGTTTGCAGTAAAACAAAATGAAAATATATGTTGTTTCCAGGAATACTTTTTAACATTAGGATATTAAAAGAAAATGTTCTGTTAGATTAAATTGTGAAATAAATAGTGAACAAGATAGACCCCTAACCCCATACCTCTTTTGCCCTTTCAGGGCTCCTAAACTGTGAACAAGGAAACAATACCTCATCTCATGTAGTACGGAGTAAAATATTTTAGTCTACTGAAACTATAAGTTCAGTCAATAGTCAGTGGTTTACACAATATAATCTGATAATTGAAATATTCAGTCCCGCCACTTAATAAGACTTTTCTCTTATACTACGACATTAGCCTAGGCATCGAAGGTCCCTACCTTGAGACTGGTCAACTTTGGTCGGTATCACAGTTGATGTGTCCTCTGTCCATGCTGCTGTTCCTAAATCAGATAATAATCACTACATATTGTTATTTCTTTATATTAATAGGCAAGCACAAAACAGTCCCTCATTTTTTCTCAGCTTGTGTGCATCACAGGAGAGATTCATGCATACCGTTAGAAAGGTATTGTCCTGTAGATGAGCAGAAACCCATTATAATTTACATCGGCCTTCAGGGCTACGCACCACAGGCTTTCAAAGTTTCAATGTTAATCTTAAAGAAGAACAGTAATTGATTGAATTGTATAATTGATAGCTCTTGATATAATAAATACCAGCAAAACAGCATGAACAAACGTTTCAGACATAATCTATATATTAATAGGCTAAGGACATTTTTGTGGTACCGATTTCTCGGATATGTGGCATCATAAAATTATGAAAATTGGCTCACTTTTTTAAAACTATTAGGGGATGTTTTGAAAGCAAATAATTTTGTGTTTGGGTGAGTAGGGCTATGCCCTTTTGGCTTTCAAAGTTTACATGTACTTTTGGGAAGTTGCGTTCTGCTTTTCATTACACTTTTCATTTAATAAACAGCTGTGTTATTCAAATAAATATGTAGCAAAACATCAAGAACAGATGATTCATAAATACAAAATATTACTGACAACTGGAATGGTAACTCCCTTAACTCCTTCTCCATTTTAACTCCACATTAAAAATTAAACCTGTTTGTGAGGGGGGGAGAAAGAGGGACGAGGAGGTGATGAGATGGAGAGGCTTCAGGCATAAATAGAAAGGCTACTGATTACTGGAATGGTAACACTCTTCTGCTATCTGATTGAACTCTACGTTAAACAGATTACCTGGAGGTGAGGATGGCGGTGGTAGAACGAGAGAGAGAGGAAGAGAGAGATCAGCGCAACAGAACCCACTAGATATTAAACCTTTATCATATATTCGTCGACTTTATATTAAAAAGATATTTGGTCGAACTTTGACCGTTGAGCGGTCTCTAGCTATTATTAATATACAGAATATTCTAAGTAAAATGATGGAGTAGAAAATTAAATAAGTTTTAACAGATATTGTATAAGGCATTACTTAAATTTTAATATTGTAATCAACTCAAGAAAAATAAAATCTTTCACAGTAAACTAAAACACTTAAAAACACTGCATCACTTAAATCTTATAACGTTAAATATTTTGATTTCTCCTACAAAACAAAACCTCTGGCACCTACTAAAATTATCTCATCTTCATTCGACACTGGTTCAATGAATTTTATTGTGTCTCACTACTGTCCCATTTTCTGTAAATTTTTAAATTTTCAGTGTACACAGATAAATTGTTTGTAGTTTAAAAATTTGTTAAACATGACTAAGGCTATACACTATATGCTATACACTATTAAGAGCATAATATATAAGAATTTAAAATGGCATACAATACATTATACAAGTAATGCAATAATGGTAGTTATATAACTTTATTTTTACGATTTTTTCTAGAAACATAGCCCTAAAACTCATACTCCCTGAAATACAAATTGGGAGTGTTTTAATATGGCAGAATATGCATTTTACCTGTTCAAAGACTTGTGGAAAATCTGAGTCAGGGACGTGGATGGGAGTGCATCTGGATCGACGGGATTGGGGATGTAGAAAATGGGAAGGTGAGGATAAGGGCATAGGCGGGGTTGAGATCTGGGTCAAGAAATTAACCATTGGGAGGTTGTGGAGGTCAGAGTACAATATTTTTAACTTCATCCATAGGGGTGCACAGAGTCCGTTCAGTGTTGGTGCCAGATGAGAAAAATGTGCCCCCCCCCCCTAAATCTTGCTGCTTTTTAGAACTTATTTACCTGCCGAATAATTAAATACGTCAATTATCGTATCTAATCTAAAAGTTTACTCCTCCTTAACACAAATATGTGCTAATATTATTGAATGCAGTAAATATTGTGTCTACATAACTATATTTAGTTTACAAAATATCATGATATTACTAGTTTTGTATCGTCTTAAAAAAATCTAGATTACGCTTAGGCCGGTCGGCTGCACGTCACTCCTCGGTAAAAGTGTGTATCTTTGTTTTGAAAAAAATACAACAATTAGCAATATGTTCCAAGCACTATGGCAAGAGCAGTGGGAAGCAAAAAACATATTTCTATTTATACTCCAAATTCAAACCATTATTATATTTACTTTTCCACTAAATCTCTGCCTAACAAAGAATACAAGGAGGGCAAAGGAATATTGTATATACCCGGCATTCAGTTTCCAAGAAATCTGCCGATCGTCACGGAAAAAAGACAGATGATATAATACATGTTTTTGATGTTGATTTTAGTTGAACTTAAATTTGTAAATACCTAACTCTGTAACAATTATTATATTTCCAGTATTTTACTATCAAAGCGAAAATTTAAATTTTGTTCCATACTCACTTCATACATTAAACTTAATTTTTGCAATATACTAACATCATTTGTTTAATCACCCTCCCCCCCAATCCCTCTTTGGAGCTACGGTACCGTACACTGTGTGCACGCCATGTTCCATGCTAATAAAAAGTTGTTTAAAACCTTTAATATAAAATAGTTACTGAGATAATGTACCTGTGAGATCTTTGAATTCCGCTGGACTAGGTGGAGGTGTCTTTGAAGCTTTTGGTGATAACAGATCTGTAAAGTAAACAAATCTGGTTATATTGTGTAATACTAATTTGCTAAGCTTTCTCGTGCATGTGGTAAGCTAGTTAAAAAAATTGTTGACTGTGCTCAATCTGTTTGTAATTCTAGACATTGTTTTACTATAATATTTCACTCAGTAAAACAAAAAAAAATAGTACTACATGGCACTCCTTTTTCCATGTTAAATTAAACATCTTTTATAATAAGTATATCTGTATGATGGTGAGTGTGGAAGATTTATGTCTGTTGAAAACCTTTAAAACTAAATTTATTAGGCGCTATACATAAAACAAAAAAAAAATGAGTCTGGAAATCATTTTGAATTTAAATTTATCAAAATTAGGATAATTTTTTTAATTAAGGAGTGATTTTTAGAGAAATCTGCAAAGCTCATTATAGCCTAATGTTTGTTAAGGACGTTAATTTTAGTTTATTCAATTTATTCCTCATTCACATTCCAAAATTTAAATTCAGCTATATTTCATCCTTTGAAATTTTACAAATAAACCTTTATCCCCTCTTTTGTTGATGTTAAATAACATAATAACTCGAGTGTGATATACCTAGATCAAAATATATATCAAAAAACTGTATCTACTTATTTTGTTAGTAATATTTTTCAAATAATAACTCAGTGAATAACTGTTGTGTTATTCTATTTACAATATTATAGAACAATTTGCTCCAAGCAGTATTAGTTTACTCCTACTTTCCTTACCAAATAGTACAAAACTTCATATTTTATCAAGTTTATTCCTATCTCTCAATATTTTTTATGCTGCAGCTTACTCAGCCTATTTAGAAATCTGGCCCTGCCCATTGATTCCTTATTTTATAACCCAAACAATGCTTACATTACTGCTCTAGTTGATCATTAATTGGTTTGAATGGTCATATATTCTATTCTTCAAAGTTCTATTTTTGGTGAGTAATCTTTGAAATTTTATAAATAAACGTTTATCCCCCCTTTTGTTGTTGTTAAATAATTACCAAAAGAGAGAATGGAGGAAGTTGGTATATTAGTGTTCTAGCTCTCATGAGAATTGTCTGAAATACCAACCAAAATCACATGGAAGATTACATGGACAAAATTTGTATATAGAGATAAATTTCTAACTACTCTTTTATGTTACTGATTGCTTCCGTTAAAATCGATCATAATATAGATGTTTAAAGAGATGAAATGGTATTTGAAAGAGTAGAACATGTTTAAATAATTTAATTCTAGCACGAAAAATAGGTAAATATAAACATACATACAATTAAAAGAGAGCAGCTAGTAAAAGTAAATAGAAAAATATTTTATTCTGCAATCTAGTGCAATCTGTGATCTCAGATTAAAAGCGGGATGAAAAGGGATTTTTTAATGTGATTCAAAGAGATAAAACGGGATTCTTTTTATATGAAAAATGGGTTTGATATTTTTGTTTCATACGCAGCTGATGTAGTTATCTGATTAGTGGATCAGCTGGTTCATTTTCCTGGCTTCAAAAATTAACTAGTCTTGGGATATCTATTCTGTATTAAAAATCAATGCCTATAGGCAGCCAAACTTTAATCCGTCTCTACCTTGGACTTGAGGTGCTGCAGTGAATGCGACATCCAGTCGAACGAGCCCTTGAGACACTCCTTCAAACAGCGCTGAGTCTCTTCGGAGATCTTCTTTCTTCATTTCTTCTTTCTTTTCCTTCAAATTTTCTTCATTGATTTTCTCCTCTTTCTCACTTTTTTCAAAAGATTTTCTCTTTTCCTCAAAGGGAATTGACGTTTCATCAATCAGGGACTTCTTTTCTTGAAGTGTTTCTGCCGCTTTGCGTTCTTCAGCAAGAAACCTTTCATCAGCTCTTTCTTTCACCTCCTTCATTGTTGTTTTGTCTGGCTTCATTTCAATTACCCTTTTTCCCTGTTCAAATGATAACCTCTTTTGTTCAAATGAAAGCTCTGATGGTTCTTCGTCTTCAGGAGAAGATACTCTCTTTTCCTCTGCAATTTCTTTTTCACTAATATCCTCTATTTTTTCAATTAGTGTTTCAGTCTTTTGTGGTAGTGGTTTTTCTAATGATAATCTTTTTTCAATTTCTTTTCTTCTTTCTGATACTGATTTCTTCACTTCCTCAACTTCTTTTTCTTCCGCTTCGTATTTCTTTTCCTCTTTATCATCCTTTTCTGCAAATTCACCTGAAACATTGCCAGATACGTAATAAAATTAAAATAAACAATTTCAAATGAAAATAAATTTGTCTAGAACTTCTTAAATTCTTTAATATGTCCATTAGATTAACAGACTTGTGGAACTAAGTTGAATTATTAAAAACTGTATGTACGTGAAACCACACAAGAAAGAATCTTAGTTTTTACTCAATTATTTGAACATTTCACTCAGGTATGTCTAATGGACATAAGGTATGTGGAAGGGCACTTGCCCTAACAACTGATGATACCAAAACCCTGTACTTAATTTCCAATTCAGACAAAGCATCAATTCTACACCTACAGTTTCCTAATTTTAAACAGCACTTTTAACTGCTTTCAGCAAGTTTTAGCGAATTTCCCCTATAGGGAAGAAGCTATTACCGTAGGTCTCATGGTAAGACTTAAGCCCGAGACCATGATAACTTTTTGTTTTGAGGTCCCCAGATGCCAAAAATACTATTTGTTCAAATTTATATATATGTATATATATATCTATATCTATCTATATATATATATATATATATATATATATATATCTATATATGTGTCCGTTAACACGATAACTTGAGTAAAAAACGTCCGATTTTGATGAAATTTGGCTCAAATGTGTAAAATGACATTCATGACTTTAAGTTCGAAAACCAGAAAAATCGGACCATGGGAAGGGGGGTTTATGGGGGTTTTAAATTTTCCAAAAATAAGTTTTTTGCATTTTTCACCCTAAAATTTTTAAAAAACTTAATTTTGGTTTTGACTATGTTATAGAGCTTAAAAAAACAAATAATTTAGTATTTTGAATTATTAACCTAGGTTAAGTGGTTGCGGAGAAAATCCAAAAAAACCTGCTCATAAAATCTCCCATGTTAATCTTATGGGAAAAAGGTTTTTGGCTTTTCCTCAGTTTATTTTAATGTAAACTTCACATTTGCTTTTACCAATCTGTTCAGTTCCACAAAACAATCATTTTGGTGTTTAAATTGTGATTCTACGCCCAACCGTTGCTGAGATATTCAAAGTGCTAAACACAGTACGTTGTCCAATGTTATCCTTATTATGGAGAATAAATAAAATTTGATATCTCGATTATTTATGAATTTAAGTTGATGAAACTTGGTATATGGCTTCACGTAGTACTGGTATATTGATATTTGCACAAAAAAAGATTTCTTGTTGATTATTCCCGTAGCAGCAAACCTGCATACTCAGCCCCCATGTTATTCTTATGGAGAATAAGTAAAATGTAATGACTCCCTTAATTATGAACATACATTAATAAAACTTGGTATGTAGCTTCACTTGGTTGAGTTATATTGATAATTATATAAAAAACCATTTTTCTGGTCCTTGTTGCAGCAAACCTGCTTCCTAAGCCCCCATGTTATTCTTATGGAGAATAACTAGAATGTTATATAGCGCTTATTTATGATTGAATATTGGTGAGACTTAGAATGTGGCTTCGCCTAGTTAAATTATATTTATATTTGTATAAAAACCAATTGTTTCTGTTCCTTGTTTCAGCAAACCTATGTACTCATTACCAATGTTATGCTTATGGAGAATAATTAAAATCACTTATATGTGAATATATTTTTATGAAACTTGGTTTGCAGCTTTATGTGGTATTAATACATATATTATGCATTGAAAATTCGCTGAGTACGCAGGTTTGCTGCGACGGGGGTATTTGTTGTTCTTTACCGTGATTCGTGCTCCTAGTAAAATAAACTGTAGTGAGTCCCTCAAGTGGTTAGGCAGATTAATGAAAACATGTGGACATGCCAGACAAAAGTTCCATAATTTGTTAACTAACTACCCATTCCCTAAGCTTAAAATGTTGGATAGGATCCACTTAATCCTGTTATCCATATGGCAGCCATCTTGATATATACTACGCTGATTCCCTACTATTAAACATCATATTTTTACACTCCTATATCAAGCTGTTTTGTCTCTATAGACTGCATAGTTTCTCAGAATCCGATTTTATAATTGAACTTTCAAATAGACTGCAAGAAGTAAGAAATAATGTTATTTACATTGGAGACATAAATATAGATTTAAAGTTAGAAAACTGTCTGAACAAACACAACTATAATAGCTTGTTATATAATAATGGTTTTGTGTTGCTCATTAACAACCCAACAAGAATTACGGAATTATCAAAGACAGTTATCGATCATATTTTTGTTTGGTACAGTAAGGTAGATTCGTTTAAAAGTGTATTCTTCGACATTAATCTTATTGATCATTGTCTACTAGGTTTGAAACTTGTTCATAATTCAAAGTTTAAAAGGATAAATAATGTTTCTGGTATTTACCTGAAAAATAATTTTTTTAATTATGCTTTAATGTCTGATAAGTGCAGACAAATAGACTGGAGCGAATGTTTGGTGTCTAATGATGTTAACTACTGTTATGGAAAATTCGATGCAATTTTAACAGAGACTTTGGATAGTTGTAAGAAAATTTTAAAGCCTAACAGGGTAGCTAAAGTTAAATTCTTTAGTCCTTGGATAAATTCAAATTTATTTTTCAAAATAAAAAAACGGAAAAAATGATATTGGATTTCCAAAAAACGTCCATATGATCAGCCTTTCAAATTATATTTTAAGTCCTTTTCTGAGAGATTAAAATGCAAAATAGACTCAGCCAAAAACAATTAGCTGTGACTCAACACAGTATTGGAAAGTGATCAATAATGAGATAGGCTCAACTACTGGAAAGACTGTTGATAAGGTTGAATTAGATAATGGAAATACTATTGACGATCCAAAAAATGAAAAAAATGTAGCCGAGCATATTAATGCTTATCTTATCTCAATTCAAGATCAGGATGGGCCGACCCACTACACAGTCCCGTTCTGTCAAAATTGTTACCGCTGCAACTCGTTTTATGCTTATCTTATCTCAATTCAAGATCAGGATGGGCCGACCCACTACACAGTCCCGTTCTGTCAAAATTGTTACCGCTGCAACTCGTTTTATGCTTATCTTATCTCAATTCAAGATCAGGATGGGCCGACCCACTACACAGTCCCGTTCTGTCAAAATTGTTACCGCTGCACCTCGTTTTACATTACACCCACTGATATAAATGAAGTAATGAGCACGATAAAAAAATTAAAAATAAGAAGTTTACCGGCTTTGACAACATTTCTGTAGACCTTTTTTAACAAAATTGCTGGTTTTATTCCCCCCGTTTCGGTTCACATTATCAGTTTAAGTTTTCAAGCCGAAATATTTCTAAAGAAACTTAAGATTAGTACTGTAGTCCCAATCTTTTAAAGAGTCTCTTCTGTAAGTATTAATAATATAATACCATTTAGTATGTTATCATTTTTTCCAAAATTTTTGAGCAATTAATGAGAAGCAGATTGGTAAATTATTTTGATAACATGCCGTTTTTTAGCCAGAATCAGTTTGGTTTAAGGAAAGGTATAGAAACAGATGAGAATGCCCTATTAACCGTTACAGAGAAGATATACAACAGTTTCAATGCAAGTAAAAAACCAACAGGGATTTTTATTGACTTTAAAACCGCTTTCGATCTTATCGACCACAATATTTTACTATCAAAACTAGAGGCAGCAGGAGTCAGAGGAACTGCTAGATTGGTTTAATAGATTTTTGGGTAGTAGTGTTCAGAGAATGAAAATTGCAGGTAAGTTGAGCTCACTGCTTTACGTAAGGGCAGGAGTTCCCCAGGGATCGGTGTTGTCTGCTACTCTATTTCTTGTATTTATCAACGACCTACTTGAATTACCATTTTATGGTCATGCAGGTGCTTTTGCAGACGATATTGCATTCTTTTATACTAAACGATGCATTCGGCAACAATTTATTAATCTTAATGCGGATTTAGAGTTATTAAGGAAATGGTGTACTGCAAACAAAATGAAAATTTATGTGAATAAGACAAAATATGTCAATTTTGGTTTAGTAGGTTAGTTTTGACTTTCCTGAGGATGTAATTTACCATGTTCTGAATTGTGTAAAAATTAATTGTAAGTGTGATGTGATAGGGAAAATAAATAATTTCAAATATCTATAGATATTGTGATGGATGAAAATCTAAATTGGCAACAACAAATTTTTACTCTCCATAAAAAAATCAGAATATCAATAAGAACTTTTTACTTTTTGAGAAACTTTTGTGATACTAGTTTACTCAGAGTTCTTTATTTTGCACGGATCGATTGAAGATCGCAATATGGTCTTCATTGCTGGGGAGGAACTTTCAAAAGCTATGTTGAGAAATTATAAGAGTATCACAAAATCATATAATTATAATTATACTTGACAGTCATAAAAGAGAAAGTTAATTTCATTTATTTCTTTCGTTAAACATACTGCCAATACAGCACTTGTATGTATATAAAGTTTTGAAATTGTTTTATATAAGAAGCAGCAATGCAGGTACAGATAATTTATTTTACGAGACAATAAGTAGTTCTCATAGAGTATTTAGATTGCCTAAGGTTAACAAATCTGTTTATAAACAATCTTACCAGTATATAGCCCCTAAGTTTTTTAATCAGTTACCTTTAATTGTTAAATCATGTCAAAATGTAAACGATTTTGTAAAACAATTAAAACAGTGGCTGTTTTCTGTCAAAGATGTAACTTTTCTAAATATAACTCTTGCATAGATTAAGCAAGGCTTTCAATAATTTTTTAAAGCTGCTTATTTTTTTATTGTGTGGTACGTCAAATTAATTTGTGTAAGCATATTAATTTTTTCAAGGTATAACTTAGTATTTATTTTTTTATTTTACGTATAAAATCCCTGTGTTTTATTAAAATTATGCCTAAGGGATATTTGTTTTGCATATCTATAGATAACTCAAATAAATATATGTATTGTAGTTGCTAGTATTATGTGTTAATGATCCCTTAATGTAATGTAAGTCATACTCGTAAATGCAGACACCACGGAGTGCGAGATTTTGATTTATTGTTGGACTGGACTCATAAAAAAATAGTCTTTGACATACACTACAATTTTAAATTTTTTTAATTGTACGTATACAAGCATTAACAAATTATTATTGAAATATTGATTTTTTTAATCATGTCGTGCATACTATTGTAAAGCTGAGTTTATCATGAGTAAGATATTTGAATCTGAAATTAATATGAGTATTGGTTTTGAAAATAAAGAGTATTTTGTAAATATCAATATTTTACACAAAATGGCCGCCAATTTGAAACGGATTAAGATAAGTGAATTATGTTTTCGCCAAAACGTTTCTTTTAACGTGACCTTTAAAATAATGTATAATTGTCCCTATATTCAAATAAAAACATTTTGCGATTGGAACCCGTGACCAGTTTTGGAGCACTCTGTGCATAGATTTGATGATCATATTTGTAATAGATTGCCCTTATGCTTTTTAGTTGGGAAGAATTTTGTTTGATGACTTTACACATGTTAGACAGGTACGGGCAAGTCTGACTCATCCTGTATATTTCAAGATGGACGCCATGTAGGTGGTGGGATTAAGTGGATCCTACTCAAAACTCAAAGCTTATGATATAGGCTAACTAGTATTAAACCAAAATCGGTGCTTTTGCCCGGCGTGTCCTCATCCAATCAATATTTTGCATTAATCTGCCTAACTAAATAGTCAGTTTGTTGCTACAGTAGATATTGTTTGATGTTTGCATGATTGCTAACTGGATAGTATACAATCCTGAATAGTAGTATAATATCCTGCAGTATACTATAGGGTTATCCTTTTGCACTTGAAAGGCCACTCCCAGAGGCCAGTGATACCTATTCCATAACAGCTTTTATTTAATCTTGCCTCCATAGTTCTCTCGGGTCTTTGGCCACTCTGATTGGTCGTGCCATTTTCTTTGTCACCTGCTGCTCACACAGCTTATAATTATTTTATTGGTCATAGCCTGAAATGTGGTGTTGGAGGGTATATTGGATAGTTATAAAAAATCGTTGTATGCTATGATTAAAACTCCTGTTTATTGTAAAACAAAGCAATTTAACTATTTTTTAGTTTATTTTAAAAACAAATTGATGTTTTTTTGGAGTTATGAACAACTATCAAAGTCAGTTAATTGTCTTTGAGCACGTCTTGGATTTCATCAGAACGTAAATTGTTGTTCATTTTTAATTAATAATCACATAGTTAACATTTATAAAAACCTTTGATTAGGTTATGATCCTTCACCATGTGGGAAAACCACAACGAAAGAGGTTATTTGTTGTTATTAGTTTGCAGGCTTTGACAATAGCAAAAAAAATATAAAATCATAACATGAGTTTGTTAAGTTTTCCACCACGCTACAGCAGCATATGGAGAAGGTAAATGGATTTTAAGTCATATGTTACTGTTGGCCAGTGGCCACTCACAGTGGAATTCGTTCGTGGAATTTCATACTGGCTATTGAGAGTAGATAGTGAGAAATAATGCAGCAGAAAAAAAACTCAAGCTGACAAGCAGATGGCGGCAGCCACTGACAGTGGCCATAAAACCCCAGAGGAGCATTTGAAAAGACCTTAACCGAGTACAAAGGGGTATGGTGGGTAGGATCGGGACTATAATACTTGTCAATGTCTATCACTACTCCCCCTTGGCTGTAGTACAAACAATTCAGAGTGAAAAAAGATCTACTGTACATAGTTTTTAATATTCTTTTACTGAAATAAATGCTAACTCGACTAAATGCAAACTCAACCAAACATTTGGATCACTATGAGAATATTCTTAAAAATATCTACTTACTCTTTTTCCTAAATTGTGTTCTTGAAAGATCTTCAACTGACTCTGATTCCTGAAAAAATATGTTGCATGTTATTTTTCAATATTTGTTTATTCAAATTTACCATTAAAATTATTTTGTATTCATGTGAGACAACACTTAAATAGTTTCAAGAACACATTGACACAGTGAAAAACTGAAACAAGTAGTGACAAAGTTGTAGGTTCAAACAAAACAATCACCAGGAATCAAAAACGATGGGTTTGATTTACAGGTAAAATTAAGTATTTTTCAAGGACAGTAGACTCCTGGATATTCAAGATCCAGTTATTTGAGAATCTGGATTATATTATCAGATGGTAAGAGGCAATAAATTATTGTTTTATATTTGGTTTGCATATAATATATTTCCCTGATGTTCATCACTTATAATTTGGTTAGGTAAATATTAACCCTCCAAGTGCTGAACATCGCGATCACAATCCATTTCCGCTACGTGTATAGTGTTAACATCGTGATCACCACCTTTTTTTTTCACAGTGCGATTCATCGATACTCGAATCATTTCAGATTCAGTGCTATACAAATCGACGTTTAATTTTTGATTAGCATATTACGTGTTGTTATTACTTAGGATATAATAAAAGACGTCTTACAACACTTAAGAATATATTTACACTTATACTGATTCATATACAGACGGTAAACATTTATAAAAGATGGAACAAGGCTATCGATTTTGACCAGTCACACCAGTCATCATCAGGCCAATGAGGGAACTGACAGAACCAAAATGGCGTCCCTGCTTATATCCTATTGGTTACCGGAAGCCAACAGTCTTGTTGGTTGCTCAAGCCAACGGATTCAACCCAACAATAATAGACGAAATTGGAGCGAAAATCCAAAGGAAGATAAAGAACCAAGAAAAACTGCGTAGAACAACAACGTTAGACAGAAGAAAAGAAACATCAAGCAATTTTGCAACGTCAGCTTCACAGGAACTAAAATACACAAGGTCGCTAATCGATTCAAGAAATATGGAGTTAATATAGCCTTCAGAACGCAAAAAACCATGAACAAATACTAAATCACAAGATAGAAGATTGTAACAAATTTGACATGTCTGGCATTTACAAAATTAATTGTAACAACTGTGATAACTTTCATATTGATAAACTGTCAATTTTGTTAAAAGATTTAAGAACCATGTGTCAGACTGGAAGAACAGGGAACCGGAAAAATCAAACGTAGCAAAACATCTTTTAGAAAATGGCCACACCACAGGGAAAATAGAAGAAAACCTCAGCATCCTCAAAAATTGTAAAAAAGGAAATAAAATGAATGCATAGGAAGAATTATTTATATTTAAAGAAAAATGTAAAGATAGAGATAAATTGATAAATGAACAAGTTAACTTCAACTCTGGTGGCACATTTAGGAATCTGTATCCGGAACTTCCGGTAACCAAAAGGACATAAGCAGGGACGCCATTTTGGTTCTGTCAGTTCTCTCACTGGCCTGATGATGATCGGTGTGACTGGTTGAAATCGATAGCCTTGTTCCATCTTTTATATATGTTTACCGTCTGTATGTGAATCAGTATAGGTGTAAATATATTCTTAAGTGTTGTAAGACGTCTTTTATTACATTCTGTAATTTTTAATCAAATGATGTACTGGTATTGGAAGTAGTCTTTCAGTGTTTTTTATGATTTTTGTAACTGATTACAACATTTGGCATCTTTCCATTGTTAACACCATCTTGACACCATTTTGGTCGGGGTTTATGCCATTTTGTCATGAAGGTAATTATTTTTGCAATCTGAGAATCATTTACCTCATTTTTGTTATCTTGAAATTGTGAATGACGTGTTTTTTTGTAAACATTTAAAACCACTAAGGCACCAGAAGAAAAAAATCTTTTTTGAAATCTGAGTTTTTTAGTTTGCCTCTGTTGTGTGGGCGTGTCTTATGTCTCCATTAAGAAGTTATAGTTATATTAGATCCCCTTTACTTGCTGATCAAAATGAAAATAAGGTTGATATAGGTAAATTCATTGTTTACATTATTTTTATATATGTTTAAATAATTCATCCAAGACAGTGAAAATACCTCAGCACTAAAGAGAAATAATTCAGCACTAAGAGGGTTATATAGCTATTGAGTGTATACATGTTAATTTTATGCTTTTCATGCTATATCCTATGAAGAACTAAGTGTAATAAATATAATACAATTATATAATAATGCATATGCCAATTGCCTGTTGACTTATTCATGGAAATTTTGCTTATATAATCGTTTTTGTAGACTAAGTCAAGAGTCATCTCATATTCAGGTTATTTTACAGTATAACTTTCTCAGATCATGCATGAACAGAAAATATTAGTATTATTACAAACACATTTTCATGATTGTTGTTTTGTACAAGTTAGGTAAATAAAGTACCAGTAGTACACCAGTTTTATGTTAATTTATTGTTTATATTAAGTTATGCTCGACCGTATCTAACTTGGGAAACCAACGCTCTCTCTACCTCTGAGCTACTGTGCCTGGTAAACTTATATTATATTGCACAAAACATTGCAGATTTTCTGAATGAGATAGGAAAAATGTGTTAAGAAATTGTTATTTTTTACAATATTAAAAGTAAATATTTAAAATTAAAAATGTACTAAGTTTAGATGGAAAGAAATAACTAAAATGATGTAAACAAATATTTTCTATTACATTCTTATGAGATTATATATTTTGTTAACTATATTAACAAATTGAATTTACCATCAACTGACCTTCATAATATCCTTATCAGAGTAGGGTATACTTCTTCTAATTGAGGCATCTCGTGATTCATCTTTGAGCAACTGGACTCCAGAATGGTCGACATTGAAGACACATTGTTGTACGATGTCATCCCTGCCAATCCTCTGTAATGCACTCTCCAGCGTGCTTGCTGCAATCAAAATCGATTACAGAAATTAGACTCGGCCAAGATTTTATTTGTAGTTTGAATATAAACTATTGTAAAAGAAAAATAAACAATGCGATGGTGAAATATAATTCTGAATTAGAGTCAAGTCAATCTGGAATAGAATTAGCCTACTCAGTGGATAGTTGAGAGCGTGATTACCTTGAGCCTTGTTGCCGGCCTGCGTAAGCCAGAGCCGCAGCATGGCGAGACCCTGCTGAGCCGAGCTCTGCGGGTGTTCAGTCTTGAGTCTGTTGATGTCCGAGGGGGTGACAGCCAGCTCGTGGGCCAGTCCCACCCAGTCCTCCCCCAGCAGGTTGCTGATGTCGGACAACCTCAGATCCACCCTCTGATATGACTCCAACCCTCCTGCAACCGATCATGACGTTATACTGGAGTGATCACCATCCTCTATGAGGTCCATCCCCCTTTTCACTTTTTCTCTCTCTCTAGCTTAGTAGACAAAGCACTCACTAGACCAAACTGAGAGACTTACGAGAGCCGATGTAGTTCCATTCCAAGGTCTGTACATACTTTGTAAAGTTCTGTTTAGTCGATATATATTTAAGGTTTTCTAGCTAACCGGAAGAGACCTCTTAAAACAGCTGTAAGGTCACATGATCTCCAATCCAATTTGTAGTGTTGCTGGAAACACAATATTTATAGTACGCGAACCATATTTTCCTTATCTTTGTAACCAAAATAAACATTGTTTAACTGCTTACATACTTTGATCAGCTATTATTTTTATGAAACTAATATAATGTTTTGATTTATTTGTATTATTAGATTAATCGATTAAGGGTTTACATTTTATTTCTGCATGTACAATGGCAATTTAAAATAGCTGTACCATTATTATTCCCTGTAAGGTTGGCAACACTTATAGTACGTTGTTGATTTATGCATCAGCTGAACAACCTCACAAGACATCTTTGCTGTGAACATTACTTTTATGGAAATAATCATACCTGGGCTAAAAGCTCTACGAACCTTGGTTCCATTCGGGTCTAATGGTATTAGTGGTATACACGTACAGCTTTGCAGTTAAGTAAAGTCTGTTACATTACTTGAAAATATTAATCCAAATTTACCCTTAATATTCCTTATCTGATATTTTATTCATGACTTCTAAACAAGAGTCGCTGATTTTTTAAATTTCATTTTATTGATGGATTTTAGCCTCCAGATTACTGTATAATACTTAAAAGTGGTATAAACCACTTTTAAGGATTTTTTAAATATTATGACTAAGGCTAATAATATTTACACCTATACCAATCCTTCCTAATTTCTCCTATATGCCATATTTTTCCAATACATTGGACAAAACCAGTCACAGCTGTACTTTAAAAATACAGCAGAGAGTTAATTGCCAGAACTAATTTGAGAACTGTTATCAAGTCCTAGATTGAGTTATCATATTATTTGGATAATAAAACCCAAAAGTAAACTCACAGTAAGCCTAAAACATTACAAAGATCACCCACCTGAGGGATGAAAGTTAGGTTGAGTTAAACTTGTTAAACTCATTCATGAATGGTGTAATAATCTTTAAAAATGCAATTATAAATGTAATATTATTTGTTATAAATTTGTTTATTTAATACTTATTATTCCTCAGCAAACTTACTTAAACAGACTAGTAAATGTTTTTGCTGCGGACAACAAAATTTGTCGTAGTAATAATTTTTCACTCTCTGCATTATATTTTCCTCACCTGTCAATCACTATATTGTTTGAACACAGTGTATCTTGTTCAATAATATTTGGTTGTTGTGAGTGTTAGGACTATAGTTGAGCCCCTGAATGTGCAATAAATAGTGATGTGAGTTAAGACAGTCACCACCACTTGGTGTTTGCTGCTCCTGTTAAAGCTCTTGTGGGAATACTCTTACTTAACACCGTTTGCTGCATTTACCTTGCACAAGGTCTGCAAGAAGGTCACTTATTTAGTGGCTCAACTATACACAGTATAATACTTACAGTTTTTAATTTTGATTAGGAACTTATTTTTTTGACTGATTCAAAGGTTTTTTAAGTTTTGCAGCACTATATTGGGTAGTTTCAAGTGCCTTTTTAATGTACGGCAGAACGTTCAGTTAATTGATATTTGAAGATAATCATTAATGTTTAGATAATTAATTGAGACTTTAATGTTTACATATATATATATCTGTATCCAGTATCTCAGTATATCAGTATGTGTATCTCTGCACATTTGATTTACTTATCCTCACAATGTCTTAAACTCCCTCTTAACAGTTTTAAATCACTTACTTGAATCCTGAATAAAGCTATATTTGTGCAGTTCGTGTTCAGAGAGAAGAGCCTCAGGGATGATTTCATCCGGGAGGACAATGTTGAGCACACAGATAGGTTGTTGAGGTGGTTCCCCTTTAGGCAACTACAAAATGATGGGATTAAATTAGTAAGACTAATTTAATAATTAGTAATTATCAAAACACTATTCAGTGAATAATTACAGCTATGAATTTAAGTTGTCATATATTTATTGTATTGACTTTCATTAAAAAAACTGTTATCTCTTAATGTTTTATCAGAATATTCCTAGCAAAATCCAGTATACAGAATTTCTGTACATCTGAATTTGTCCGATTCCGAATTATTTAGGGGTTGGAAATCTACTTTTGGAAAATAGGAACTTAGTTGATTAATGTTCATATTTTTATTGTATTGTGTCTGGTTCAAAAAAGTTCGCGAAGTTCTTTACTTGGAGTACTACAGTGTCAATATTTAGCAGATAAGACATCATTATTCCCTGTTATCCTGTCTTTATGTATATATATAAAAAGTGTATTTTATAATTTTATACTAAACACATTTTGTATGACTATTGATAATGAGTGCACACTTTTATTGCAAAAAGAATTTGATTTGATTTGCCAAGCAAAATATTACAATTCATGGGCAAGTGTCATACAAAGTTAGAAGAGTTCTAAATCTAAAATACCATACCCATTTAAAAACTAGAACAACTTTATAAGAAATAATAAATAAAATAAAAACACATTTGCTTTTTAATCCTTCTCCTCCTGCACATACTCCTTTACACAATAGTACTCTTTATCTAGCAAAAGCCTTTTCAGATCTCGCTTGAAAACTTTAATATTTCCTCTTTTTTTAGATCAGAAGGAAGAGCATTAAAAAGAGTTATGGAAGATTGGTGCATTTACTTTTCAGAGAATGTTGTATGGTGGAGTTCCATTTCTATTTCAAAAATTGTAGGGATGATTAACAAATAAATGAGATGAAAAAGATGACTGTTGCGTTTACAAATTGTTAAACTCTTGAGGATGTAAATACATGGAAAGGTCAGGAAGTCGGTAGTCTTGAAATGTGATCTATAGGAGTTTGTGTATTTAAGGCCAAGAATAACTCTCAATGCTTTCTTTTGTAGGACAAAGATGGAATGGATCTCTCAGATCAGGCAGGAACGGAATAGGATAGATAAGGATACAGGCAGCCATAGTATGCAGTCAGACGAACGTCAATACCCGCAAGGAACAGTGTTTATCTTAGAGAAATTGATAAAATACCGTTTGTCCTAAACACAAAGCTAATGTAGCTTAGCCCCACTTACCCTAGCCTCCCTCATGAAGAGTGTCCTGCCCACGGGGTCGGCGTGGGGGTCTTTGACGCGGGTGGTGAACGGTAGCCGGTTCTCTCTAAAGGCTCGGAACCCTAACTGGAGCTGTTCACCGGACTTGGTCACAGGAACCAAGTTTCCAGCAAACTCAATGTACTGTGTCTTACCCTCCAGCACCTGATATGATAAAATTGTAGATAAGGTAAAAACTAAAAAAATTTTATTTATAGTTTTTATGGTAAACATTGTTTTACCTTTACTAATGAGTAAAGTAAATATATCTGCCACTAGGAACGATTGACCTTACAAATCAAACTGTAAACACTCTTGTAAGTAGAGAGTATAATTTAGTTTACATTTATACGTTCATTTCCCTTCCAGATAAATCCCTGACAGTCTTTTGACTGACCTAGATTAAAAATCCTGCTAGTTTGAACACACATTTGTAAGAGTTGTGTTTATTTACAATTTTTAGAATTAGTTTTTAATTCCTATTGCTTTTAAAAGGAACACAATCTTAAAAGAGCTGTCAAACTATAAAGAATTACTAGGGTACTCAATTATTTCAACCGAGTAAAATTTCATGTAAAATAAATATAATAACAACTGAATATAAGACAGTTAAACTGTTGGACTTTTGCTAAACTTAGGCCTTTTTTATTCTTTTATTAGACCATCATTAGTAGTTATAATAGTAGCAATTTTAGACACAAAACCCAAGTATTTAACATTTTAAGATTAGTTCACCAATCATAGAGCCATCTATTTATAATAACAGGATACAATATAACAATATTTAAACATGTAATTTACTAATATCTTTGATTTGGAACAGTATTTATAGTTATACCACAGGGGAAAAACAAAAAAAGCATAAATAGGTAATTTTAACTTGTCAAAAATCATGCTTAATACCTAATATAAAATAATTTAAACTAATAAATAGTTTTTATTTAGGTAACAAACATTTAAGGGACACAATAATCCATCGTATCTTGATGACATTTGAAGTACCTCAACATCTCTGCTCTTGGCGACTTCAGTGAAGTGTTCCTGGTGCTCGAGCGTCTTGTCCTCCTTGTCATCCGTCATGCAGAATATCCTGAGTCTGGCCTCCAGGGGGTCAACCCTCTTGGCAAACACTACGAACCTAAGCAAACAAGCAACACTGAGGTCTGAAAGTCTGGTTCAATGCCATTTTTAAATTAATTGGTTTTGAATTTCTTTTATCAAATAAATCTAAAGTTCTACCTGGCCCAATTATAATAATCGGTTGCTGACTGATCTTCACAAATGTACAACCAATAATTATAAAAGTAGAACTCTTAAGAATGTTGTGAAAAAATATATAAACATACAGTTTCTATAAGAAGTTCATTAAAATTAATCTTATTTTAGCCAAACTTTTTCTTATTTTAGCTCTTGTTTCCAGCTGAACTTTGGCTACCAGTTTTTTCAAGAAATATAAATTAGATAATAATCCTTTTCACTTTGACTTGGCCAAATCCCTCAATTTTCAAGTTAGATAAGAAACAAATAGTATTAAACTTATTTGAGTTTTTTTCATTTAAAACTGGAGTTTTGTAGAACCGACATTACTCATATACTGTCCCCATTGTTATAAAGTTTAATCCGCAAAGATTTCCAGAAAATATAAAAACAAGGAATGAACAAACAACAACACAACTCACAAATCTGTGTCTGCGACTATAAGTATTATTAAGGTAGTTTTCATCAAACCGATGTAGTAAATCCCACCCACTCTTTTTGCTCTAAGTAAGTACTGTAAAGACCATAAAGACAAAACAACACTGACGAAAGTCTTTTCTGTGTCGGCTGGTACTTCAACCGATGTTAATCCTAGGTAAATTGATTGGCTCTTCCTGACTATGCTTATAACTAGGACCAGGGACGCTACGGGGGTTACTCTAACTCGGTGTCTTACTTGGCCATGAAAGGCACATGGATGGCCTCGCGGTAGAGCTCGGTGGCCATCTTGGTGGCGTCGCCGACGTTGCGACAGTCCATCAGCCAGAAGCGGGCCGAGACGGTCGTGGTGAATGAGACGCAGTCGTTGACGAACGTGAACGGCGTCGAACCCGTCACATCCTCCCACTGGGCCCTGGTCGTGCCCCCTACACACAGGTACCGGGTCAACTCACTGCCTGCGCTTTATAATGATTACTGTGTACATTTAAATACTAGTAGTTTCTTAAATTGTATTACCTTTAGTATAGGAAATATTAAAGAACACATAATAGCTCAACGATTATAGTTGAAAATGAAAACAATTGAAAATATAATTGAAAATCGTTCATTAAACTAAAGCTAATTAAACTACTGAAGTAATACAATATGATGGTACAATATAATGAATACATGAACAATTTTTTATGAAAATAAATATATGTTGAAATATAACCAAAATCATCTTGTACGGTAAAATATTGCAAACTTTAAATTCTTAAGAATTCAATGCACATTTAATCAAACATAAGTACTTTTATATACATCTGCATATTTTTTACCTAGGATTAATGTACCAAAAAAATAATGAAAGAACTATGCTCTTACCATTCCTTGTATTTCATTACATTAATTTTAAGTTATGTAAAACCATTATTTATAGTATAGTTTTGTTAACAAAATAACAACGAGGTTTTGGTAGACTTTTTACTCTCCAGCAAGCACTCCGGTAAAACTGACTTTCTACAAAAACAGTCAAAACAGAAACTTTTATTTTGGACCAAAAATATTTTTTATTTCATCATCAACTGAACAACCCAGTAGAAACCCAGTATTAATCTCAGTAGAAATCTGTAACTTTTTTCTTCTAAATATTACAAGGATTCATTATTATTTTCTACATTCTCGAAAAACTTAAAATTTTACTTGTGACTAGGGTTTTCTATTATTTAAAACATCTTGCCAGATATTGACTTAGTTCGTGCCTCTTCTTTAAAAGAACCAGAACATTAAATAGTTTTATAACTCTCAGTTTATTTTCTTATATACTTGAATAAATATAATGTAGAAAGTATAAAATATGACAAAACGTAGAAAAGAAAATATCTAAAATTTGTCCAATATCTTCTTAGAAAACACAGCTTTTATAAAAAAATCCAAACCGCACTCCTTTTGAATTTCCTCAAAAAGTATATTACACTCAGTAAAAACATTGATATCAGGCCTACTTAGTTTATTTCAATGTATTTTATAAGGGTTATAAAATCAACTGCAATAACAAATTTATAAATAAACAAATTTAAAATCACCCTCAAAACAATGAAATGGTCAATATTAAGGCACAATAAAGGAGTACATTACTGTAACAGCTAATGAGCAACTTCAAGAACGTAATAGCACTGTATCACTTTTTCAAAGTACACTTCAATCATAAAATAAAGTGTTTACTGACAGTAAAATTGTAGGGATGTCTAAAAAAAAGTAAGATATGTATTTTTTCCTTTAGTAAAAATCCATTCAAGCACACTCACATTCCCAATTTGAGTTTTTTTTTTTTAACACACAATTCACAGTCATATTTTCAATTAAGGGCCAATATTACATTATGTCTTAATTTTAATATTTTATCCTTATTAGAAATCATTGAGAAGAGATAATTGATAATTTGTAAGAGCTTGATATTCATAAAATATGAGAAAAATCTCAATACTGAATGAAACAACCCCTAGTTCCTGCATAGCATTATTTTTAAAAAATCTTTAAAAACACTTCTTTATAAAATCAATAAAATGGGAAATTGTATGAACATAATTTAGATTACTTATACATTCCCAGGAGTTTTCATAGGTTAACACGATTGCCACCGCGCATATTTGCGTTGCTGAGTTCACCCCATAGACTATCATAGAAATAAAAACAATTACTCTCATAGAGAGTTGAGCATGTGTGACATTCACCGCAGAACACAAGTACAATGTCATTTAAATTATATAAATATCTCACCATAAATTAAAATGTTCATAAAAACTTATATCTCCATGACTTTTATAAGTTTGTAGCATTTGTCAAGCCATCATATATATATACCGGGTGTGCCACGAAGAGGTCGCTATTTTTGAATTTGAATTAAAATACCAGACGTATCGAACACACTACAAACTTGACACTCTACAGTTATAATAAATACTTATGTAAAAAAAATACCCCTGAGTCTCATTTTTTGATTCTGATTAATCAGAACAAAATGGTGGGACATCAAAATAATGGTGCGTTTTTGTTAAAGTAATTTTATTTGCAAAACCATTTCAAATTAATTCTTGATATTTTAAAATGTTATTAAGTACTAAATAAAATTAAAGAAATTAAAGAGATAGGAAAGTGGTAAATCATAAATTAAATTAATTTGATTCAACCCTTCATTCAAACTGATGTCCATCAATCGCTATGCACTGATGGCAACGACACAAAAATGAGTCATAAGGGTTTTAAAAAAATTGCCGAGGTCTCAACAAGAGTTCCTCTTCAATCAACCTCATTAATTCATCATCTGTCGCAATGTCCTATGGGCTTATTGAAGGAAAAGGTTTATTCTCCCAACATTTCATAGCGATTGATGGACATCAGTTCAAATGAAGGGTTATGAATCAAATTAATTTCATTTATGATTTACCACTTTCCTATCTCTTTAATATCTTTAATTTTATTTAGTATTTATTAACATTGTAAAAAATCAAGAATTAATTTGAAATGGTTTTGCAAATAAAATTACTTTAACGAAAACGCACCATTATTTTGATGTTCCGCCATTTTTTTCTGATTAATCAGAATCAAATGAGACTCGGGGGTAGTTTTTTACATATGTCTTTATTATAACTGTAGAGTTTCAAGTTTGTAGCGTGATCGATACGTCTGGTATATTAATTCAAAATATGACACTTGGACTAGATCATAGAAAACAACGTAATTTGTTTACTTTATAGACCAAATGACACATTTATGTGTCTTTTAACGTTTACTTATTCATGGTATTTAAACACATAATCCAAAAAAGTTTTATTCTGTGGTTGGTAGGCAAACTACTAAAGCACACACATTTACAACAAATTACAAAAACCGTCAGACAGTGACACACCGCCTGCAATAAAAATGGAAACAACATTTTGCCAACTGTCTTTTGATGTAAATTATCGTACGACTCGCAGAGTATGTGCCTCACACGCCTCACGTATGGAAGACGTCCCTCTGGTACAAAGAGGTTAGATTTCATAAATTTACTGGTATTGTTAAACAACAAGAGGAAAATGACATAAATATTGTGCCGACAGTCTATTTTAATGTGACCTGGAAACGCAAATATGCAGTGGCAGTCTGTGGTTAAAAATAATTGTTGCCTCATATATGTGGTGTTAGACTATATTTTATATGATGGGGTTAGGATCGTGATAACCCCAAAATATTGATAAAGTTGTCCCATTATCATCAACATAGAATTTGAAAAGTCAGAATTTTTAAACTCAATGTTCAAAAATGTTGTTTGGTTCATTTTTATATTAAATTTAAAATATTTGAAAGAGAAAAGGTCATTTAAAACATGTTAAACATGTTAACAGTTGTTTTTGTTTGAGTTTTTAAGTTATAAGAATATATCTATAAATAGATATAAATATTTATGAATATTATACATTTAATCATAACTTAATTATGATACCTACATTCTATATACACTCCAACATCATTCTATACCAGTTAAACCAGGAAGTTTAATAGATCGTAAAAATAATTGTTTTGTCTTAAAAAAGTATCGCATTACTGTTAAAATGCTAATGCACTTAAACGTAATGCATAACGTTTGTCTTACACTATCACTATACCTCAGCTATACAAACCTGTAGTCCAATGCACATAAATAATGTACTACAACTATCCAGATCAATACAAATCACCCTAATTGATAAATTTTAAAATACGATTGTATTATATATTTTAACTAAATTATTGTCAATAAAATTACTACTGCTGCATTTTGTTTATGATTTGAAACCTCTTTGCCATTCTTTAATTGTTATAGTGCTTCACTTTACTAGACTTAAAAGTTTCAGAATTAAGATGTCCAATACAAATAATTTAATCCAGTTGTTATAAATTTATGATTATTAAAAATAAAGCATTTTTAAATAAAAAAAGGTCTATTTTGGTTTAAATGTATTGGTTTACTGTTATATTCAACATAAATAAATGTATGTTATTCAGGTTGCAATATGCTTGATCTATTTAATAATTTCAGAGAACAATTTTACTTGCTTTAAACTTAACTTTGATTGGTACAAATTAATATATGTGCTCTTCAAAAATTATTTCTTTCATTCTGGTTAGAACAGAAATCAAAAGTTTACAATAACACATCCATCTTAAGCCCTTTTTAACCATTATTATAGAGAATATGTATTGATGCTGCAGCAAGTAAATATAAAATCAACAAATATTTACTATAAACGATCTTATTACAAGAAAATCAAAAACAAACCATATCCTCTAAGTGTATTTATTCAGTAAAATCACTACTAAGATTTTTAACATTTATTGAACAGTTATACATTTTAACTTTCAGGATATCCCCATGAATTAAATATACTATAAATCTTTTATTTATTATCTCAGCGTTATTTAGCACTCATATAAACATATTTATTTAAAATTTGTATTCCTTTGAAACCAGACAAATTAATATTAAGAATTTTATAGAAGGTACATAAATCAAACCTTAAAGAACATAAATTAGTGTGCTTAATAGCCCTAAATTGGAGAAATATAAGCCTTTTTTGAGGTTTAAATTTGTAAAATTGTAATGTGTGGCAGGGAGAATGTTTAAGGTAAGAAGGTGTACGCTTTACATTATTAAGATAAAAAGTACAATCTTACAATACAAAAATTAATGGGCAAATTTTACTTCTAATAATTATGAAAATAATGTTGTGCAACATCCTACAGAAGCTGAAAATAAATTGACACCTTAAAGAACAATAATATATTCAATAGCATAGCTTATCTCAATATCATGACAAAATACACAACAACTATTTTACTCAACAAAGACACAACACACATAATAAGTGATAAACATTCAAAAATGAGAAAACAAAGTAAAAAGCTTAACCTAATGTCAGGTGAAAATATACAAAAAAAGCCAAGGCATCAAGCAGCATACAAAACTACAAAATTGTACAAATGCAACCCAAGCGGCCAATGTTTCAGAAAAGACCCCCAGAACTATACAGGTTGACAGACAGGAGTGAAGGAAGAGATCTAAAGTAATTAAGCTAGGTTCTGTGGCAGTTCACTGTTGGATTGTGGTCAAGTTCAAATTTATATTTCAGCTCTTCAATATTAAGTACCCATGAAAATGACGTATTGTACCAATAACTTTGTTATAATATATATCACACAACAACAATAGTGTAGTCTCTTACACTTAAGATTTTTCCAACCGCAAAATCAAAACAGTCTATTGGTGAAATAAAATATATATCTATGTGGTTGTTTAAACAATACGATGAAGGTCAGAACTGCCAAGTCTCTTAAAACTAATATCGCAAAATTTATTCATCTCATCTAGCCAAACAGGTAGTTGGTTTTTTTATTTTATAATCCAACCAGATTAACTACTAGGCTGTTAGCTATAAAAATTAAATGTTGTGCATTTAAATTCAAATCTAAAATATTTGGAGTTTGTACTAGTCCTTAAAATAACAACAAACAATAATAAATAACAAGAAATTTCATATAACAGTATTTCGAGGTTTAACTGAGTATTTTAATACTTTCATAAAATAAATAGTAAGTCCATGGAGAAACTATTACATAAAAGTATTGACTTTAAACTTAACAACAATAACTGAAACTTGGAACCTCGTATAAGAGATACTTAAGTAAAATGCTGTTTTAGTGCTCAGGCATCAATGTTTTAAAAAGAAGAATAATTTCAGTCTTTTGAAGCAACACTTTTTGAGAAATTTGTGTTACAATTCAGTTGTTAATTTTTGTACCACTGATAGTAGTATAAAAGGTTTGTAGATCAGGCTTCCATTACCTGATAGATGATAAACACATTTTTGAATAAAACTGTGCATACTTTAATAATAATAATAAATAAAACAGCAAAATCTGATAGTTTTACCATTTAGTCTAAAAAAAGTGAATACCATAATGTCTAAAACTAAATGTATAACATTTGGGCCTCGTAAACAATTTTTAGTATTTAAACTTAAATATTTTCACCATGTGACCGAAAGTTGAAAAGAGAAGCCTTTAGCTCTTACGAGTTCTGAATTTAATTTGAATTAATTTATTACATACTAGCTGATGTTCCCGTTCTTCGCACAGGGGTTTTCTTTACCCATTCTATAGTCAATGCAATTTGCATTTTAGTTAGCTTGAAATAGCTGCTCTTGCTAAATGGAAGTGTCCTCAGCTGTTCACATTACAGTTTCTGAGTTTTACTTTCTTCTGAGATGTAAACATTGAAACTTAGGACTTCCCGGGGCGTCCCGAGGGGATTTTAAGGAAGTAAATAGGCCTATGTGTTGCATGGGTTCAAGATCTACCTTTGTAGTAAAGTTTCAGCCCAGTCAGTTCAGTAGTTTTTGCGTTTACTCGGAACATCAGACAGACAGACAGACAGACAGAAACCACCACTTTATAATATTATAGATGATGTTGATGTTTTTGGTCACATCACTCATCTTTTAATTCAGGCATAAATAATCGTTGACAAAAGAATCCCTGTGAAGTGAAGGATATTAAAATTTGTATCATACATTTTCAGATGCCAGATGGAGATTACACATTTTATTAAAAGTATTTTTGTTAACAAGTAATTTATCTAAACAACAAAAGCTTCTTGAGTGAACATTTATAAATTTAATTTAATAAATTTTTAGAGTTTATTATTGCAGTTGTTGCACACTACCTAGACTTTATAAGAGGTAGGTAGAGCCTCACTACCTAACGGTGAGTGTTTTAGATTTTGGTGCAAGAGGTCAAGGGTTTGGTTGGTCACGGGGCGCTCACATGACTTAGAGAGGTTTGAACTGTTGTCCTTTAACAGTGTTAAATTTCCCTGTGATACAGAATGCCACCAGTGCACAGAGAAGTAATATAACTACTTCTCTGTGAAGTAAGTTGTATTACTTCTCTGTGCACTGGTGTAAATAAGCAAAAAAAATATAAAAAAATATGTGCTTTATTTAACCAAAAATGGATTACTCGACGGACCTAATAAATATTACTTTCTAAAATTTCTGCATATGGGTTAATCTAAAACTGTTAAAGGTTGAATTTAGAATGTTTAGAATTATTTTAAAACATTCCTTTGCTTTTAAGAAATTGAAAAAAAAACATGACAAAAGTTGGACTTTTTTTAGGAACTTCCTAATGTACTAATAATAAATATTATTATTCACCATCAATACTACCAATGTTTGTTTTATTTATATATTATTTAAAATTACTTTTGTCTTATCAGTTACTAATTTTTCAAAATACTTGTTTAATTTTAACTTTAAAATATCATTACCATTTTTTACATTTCATTAATGTTCAAAACCAATGTAACCCATCTGCTAACAATTTCTTTAACTCTTTAATTTCTTTAATTAATTATATACATATATATGCGACCGAGCAGGATCGCTCCTCCTCTCCAGCATTACTCAGGAGCTAAGTTATCCAATCACAGTTCTTGCATACTTATTGTCATTAGCTAAAGCAATTATTTTTGTTTTTGTTTTTTAATGCCACTGTTTTATCACGGCTATACATTATTAAGTTTGTTTTTATAATTCTGTGTAAGTGTTGTTTCCACTTTGTACCTGTTTATTGATCAAATCACAAACATTTAAACAAAATAATTGTGAGAGAGATGAGAGCGAGAATTTAAGTAGCAGAATCTGTTATTATTGTTATCGAAAAAAGCATATTACCCCATCACTATCTTGTTCTCACCAGCAGTTGTGGACAAACAGAGGAATGGGCGACACTTCTCCTCCCCCTCCCCTAATTTTCAATTGCTCCAAGATGTCGTGGTGGGGGCTATATTTTTCTACAAAGGCTAAACTTTTTCATACAGGACATTGTCAAGATAAATCAGTTATTGTTTAGCCATATTAAAATGTCTGTTCAAGATAATGGTAAGTGCTTGTAGTTTTACCCATTTCTAAGATAATAGGGACTGACAAACAACGAAAAAGGTACGCTAACTCTACATATGAGGTTGTTTTAGGTTGAAACTCATGTTCACCGAACACACTTTCTCTTACTCTTCAGCTTTTGTGGCATGTAAGTTGTTTGTTTTCTAGTCAACAAAAAAAGGAAATGGGACCATTTTTATATTATTAAAAGCCTTACTACAAAATATTATAAGTTAAATCCACAATATCTTCACTTAAAATTTGTTACACAGTTTCTCAGTCCAGTTTAACTAGATAAAAACATTTGTTAATCTAAAGCTTATCTTGATTCCTTTGTAAATTAGAATATCCTTCAAGATCTCCAATACAAATTCATAGTGTTCGCCTCCCCTCAGGGACACACGACTTTGGTTTTCCAGATAGGCAGACCATCAGGCAGTGGCATCATCATATCGCTAATAGCCTTTGATGACTAGCAGGGATTGAACCCAGGACCTAGTGATATAGGGAGAAGACCACTGATGAAAATGTTCTCTATGAAACTAAATACCAATCTATGGTTATTTTGACATAAAAAGTCACAAACACTTATGTAAAAACTGATGAAAATATCGGGTCGGTCAATAAGTTACATGTAACAACTATTGCAAATTCCTAGAATTTCCTGATGGCAATTTAATTAGTAGCAAGCTCACCTTTGCAGAGGATGTAAACAAATTAAAAAGTAAGTACAATATGGGTGTAACAAAATAATTTTGATTGAAAGCTTAACGTTATAAACAACATTTATTTTGAAACAATTGTACTTTAGCTTGTAAAAATAATGATCACTGAGATTGGAGTAGAATCGGCTTCTGACTAGAAAAAATAACTTTAATGTTTCAAAAGTTTTATTTTAGGTGGGTTATGAGATATTTTATGTAAATTTACAACAAATTATGTTTTTAACAAGTAACAATCTTTTAAAACATAAAAGGGTTTGTCCCCATGTCAGGTAAAGAGAAAAATAAAAGCATAACTATAGAAAGGTGTATCGTTGATGGATGAGTTTAAAACATGATTTTCCAGATCCTTTCTTATCATATTTATTTATAACGTATTCAACCCTTTGAACGCCATGATTTTGGATGGAATGGTTGTATATTTGATGTTTTGTTGATTTTTTAAAGTTTTGAACAACTGAACTTTTAAAACTCTGAGAAACGTACTTCCAAAGGAGACACACAGTAATAACAGGTAAACCAATGGCAAAACACATGATCAGATGTGCAATTCGCAATGGATCCACCCATCCCGTCAGCTTCCACCAGTGCTGCCTGCCGTTTACTTATGGGGAGCCCTCCGCTTCAACTCTAGACAGGTGAACTCTCCATGAAACCACCGAGGCAGGATCTACCCCTGGCCAGGAGAAACTATTTAAAGTTTTTATTTGTTTATTTTTTAAGGCACTAGCCTTAGACCACTCAGCTAAACTGATTAGACCGATAGGCATTACCAAAATGATATTTAAAGCCGACATGCTGCATCATTTAGTTCTGGTTTTGTTCAGATTACACCACATGTCAGACACAGACCGCAGACCTGGCTTATTATATTAGGAATGCATATGTCGGTATTAATAACGGTTTTGTGTAGTAATACAATAACCCAATATTACTAGCCCTTGGCAGTCAAAGGGTTAAATAATGCATCTACAAAGATTAAGTTGGGTCATGAAAGGTTATAGATAAGATTTTTATAATTTCTTGTTATCAGTGAATAACAAAACAAACAAACATTAAATCATGCTTATTTTATATGTTAATTCTAAAACGTCTATAATATTTATCTCACAAAGTTCTTTTTTACTTTGAGATCAACATGTATGTATAACTAGAACTGCCTATGCACAACTTGAGCATTAAAACACCTGTTTTGAGTTAAATTTTCGCTAAGAGATGGTGCCACCAGTACGTTGACAAATAAACAATTATTGAGAATCGCCCATTAAATTATAATTTTTATGGTTTTGAATGATTTGTTTATTTTTTGCATTTAGCGGTGGAGTTAATATTCAAAATAATGGCTCTATTATTGGTTTTAATGACGTACTAAAGAAGATTTGACCTACTGACAAAAAACACCCTTGAGGAATAATATATAAGGATGCAAACAACCGATTTGATTACAAGCAGAATTAATTTCCAAAGCAATGAATTAAAAGTTCAAATATTATTTGAGAATTTTTCTAAACTAATGTTTTTATTTTAATATATTGTAGTTTACTTTATAAAATATTATTCCTTAGTTGGTATTTAAATCAATCTGTCAACATAACATAAATAAGGAAAAATAATAAATTTGTATAAAAACTGTCTGACTATATCGTAGATGCATAAAAAATGTTTGTAATTCACATGTTTTATAAATACAAAACTCAAAAAGAATATAATGTTGTGTTATTATTCTCCAGAATTTTACATCTCATTTTAAATATTTGTAGAGGTGGTTTAATATAGATTACAACTGAGAAATGGTAGGCCTATATATTAAATATTAAATTTCACAGTTATGCGTTTGATTTAAAATTTTACTAAAGATCAGTCATCAATACTACACATTCCTAAACTTATAAATTCTGACGGACTAAAAAGTCTTGCAAAAATGAAAGTAAATACAAGAATCAGTTGGTTTAGTTGTAGTCACTATGAGAGAAATACAAATCAAAACTAGGTAAATATTAATAAAATATATATATATATATATATATATATATATATATATATATATATTGTCACTGCTAAGAAGTCAAGATTACACACACAATCCAACCAGAGAATCACCACTCATGGAAACATTTTGATTGCTACGAGTTAAACAAAATGTCAAAATATTCACTTTAAAAGAAATATATTTTTTAATAAAGGTGTGAATGGTGTTGGAAAGTTAATAATTTGTGATTTGATAATCGGGAGATTTTTGAACGACGAAGGATAACTAATACAAGAATTCAGAATTGTTATCAAAATTAAAATAGAGAAGAAATACGATAGAAAGGGGTTGCCCAATAGTGATATCCTACCTCTGAGTGATCTTTTCCGAAACACGCCTGAACGTGCAGCAATGCATCAGAGTGACCATGTGAGTAAGAGACAATACAACAGTAGGGTTGGCAACAATGGTAGCTACACAGAGGACATATGTCATTCATATTCTACAAGTAAAGTCGGACCTCAGAATACAGTAGTTGATCTTAGTTCGGCTTCACTTGGGATTTCAAAAAAAAACTTAATTGCAAAACTGAAAATATTTGAAAAGAGTAAAACAATACATTAAAAGACCATTTAAAAAATATTTAGTTGAAATCAAATTATAATTCTATTACTCAAGATCAGGAAGAGCTAATGATAAATACTTATGAATATTGGTTTAAAATACAAACATGTTTTTCATACATATTCAAAACATGTTACTTGTTCTTGGATATTTTCAGTATTAGTAAATTTTGCTGGTGTGAAACTGGCATAGGGGATTTTCTTCTATTTTTATGGGATGTTTAGTAAAGTTAAATTAAAACCTATGAATAATCCACAAATTTCTTGCCAAACCTAGGAAAATTCTACGTAAACGTCAAAAACAAAAAGACAGAATGATTTAGGTATACTTTTCAATTGATCTTTTTGTCCTCTGCATTATAATCTAATTTGAAGCTATTGAAATTTTAGCTCTATAGAGAAATGCATTGATGGCAAAGGCAGCAACAATTACAATTGTGATTACATACTGTCAGGAAGTTTGAATGTAATAATCAACGGGCAATACTCAATTTATTGCCCAGTATTTGTTTACATCATCCAGCTCGTCATATAAAATACATTTTAAGTCATGTAAAAGAAGCATGCTTAGTGAAGTTCATAGGATTTGTTTTAAAGAAGCTTTACCACAACTTCCTAAAAAATTAAAAAAAGAACACTCAATTTTAATAACTTTTGCTTTTTGTCAGGCTCAACAACTAGAGATCCAATATAAATTCAATAATTGAGTTTAAATTTTACATTTAAGTATTACACAAAGTAGTAGAAAGGTTAAATGATTTTTTCTCACTTTTATAACTTTAATCTTTGAATAGACATAAACTTTTTGATAGCATTACTTAAAAGCTATCAATTTTACTGACCAGATTTCTTAGATAGTCAAAATAAAATTTATTTGATAAATGTTCATAATTTTAAACTACAGTATCAGTATACAAATAATTAAATAAATTATTAGATTTTAGTAACTGTTTAAGTTACAGTTTATTATTGTAAGGGAATGCTATTTCATTCTGCATGGATTAGGTTTTGAATATCAGACTAAATTTTAAGATTGAAAAATTGCCAACCCTACACAAAATTCAGCAATGCCACAAAAATATAAATACTGATTTGCCTTATAGTAAAATGTTATGGAGAGAGCCAAATAACAGTTCAGCCAAGAGCAGATCTAAGGGTGAAGCTGTGATGCAACCACTACTGACAGATACACCCCTCCTCTCTTCAATATCTCCAATGTTAAGTGCACACCGAACATTATAAGTTCCTCCTTTAAACCTTACAGAAACCTCTAATAGAAATTAATAAAAACACTGATATGAATTACAATGCAGAACAATTGTTTGACTTTGAGGAAAAGTCCTATCCTCATGGTCATATCTTTAATATATTTAAAACTTGTTTGAGTCTCAGTGTTTTAACATATGTTAAAATTAATTATTTAATAAAACTGCACATGCATTTTAGGTTAATTGTTTTAAAATTTAAAAGTCAACATTTGAAGTCTATTTATTTCTTGACTCTGAATGTAAACCACCTGAATGTCACAGTTACCTTTAGTTTCAGGAATCCTTGAATATGCCAAGCAATCGGATCAATCTGGTTAAAGAATTTAAACATCCTAGTTTTTTTTTCAATTTAAATATCGTTAAGCTATTACCTTATGAAATGTTTATTTTCCCTTAGAACTGTTGTGCTTAGTCATAAGACAAATTTCAATTCAACATATCTAAATAAATTTAATAACACCTGCAAACTTACTTAACAAAGTTTGGTTATCCAACAATTTGTGCTATAATCAATTGTTAATTATTTTAATCTATGTTTTAGTTTAAATTTTGCAACTAAAAAAGTAGGTTTATCTTTTAAAAAATTGTATGTTATGTAAAGTTCTATTGATAATAAAACAAATGTTAATTGTTTGTAATTGTTCTTCCAAAAATAATCTTAAACTACAGTAGAGTCTCAGTTATATAAGTTCTGGTTGTGCTACAAAATATCATAGGACTATTATATATCATTACAAGAACGAAAGTGGACTTTTCTAGCTTTGCATGTTCGGATTTCACGTAAAAGGCTCCGCCGGAATAATTTCATTAGCTACCGGAAAGCTATTTTCGGTACATTATGACAAACAATATTTTTTCACTATAGAGTTTACGTTAGTTCAAATTAATTCAAATTTTCCTTACAATGTTTATGATAATTAACAATTATGTTGTTGAATAACAGTTGTTTAGTGATAACAGACTGCAACTGAAATGGAGAAGCCATAATTATAAAAAAATTCACTAAGCTCATGACACTTCCCAATCTATTGAAACATTTCAAGGCAATCTAAAACTACATTGGTAAACCGATTTTCTGTGTCTCTATAATCCGCTATATTCGTATACATGTATTTTTTCACTGGTATCAAATTTGTATTAGTATTGGTTTGGGAAGAATATTTGTTGAGGGTAAACCCTATTTTAACTATGGTTAACTTGATGTTTATTGTTGAACAATACACAGTTTATGATAAAGCTATGTTCACCATTAGAATAGATTTTGCAAATGCATGATTTAATAACTGACAAGTAATGAGAGTATTCCACTCTACAGTACTTTCTATACTTATAAAAATCACAGTTTACAGTGGTAACAAGTGAGTGTTAATGTGGCTGTTATGAAACCCATCAGGATATACAGAAATAATTGTGGCTCTGGTTGGTTATTAGACTGGTGAGCCAATAGATAACGTGATATTTAATTCAGAGACTCAAATACTTCTGAAAAATATTAACTTTGGTGTTTATTTATAATTTAAGCATAAACTACAGGTTATATTGACAATAGGCCTATTTTAAAATTATAAAATGTACAGCTTTTGACCAAAAACTTAGCTGTTTCATCCAGTTTCACAGTACATCAGTTCTGGAGAAAAAAACATAATATAATAAGAACTATCAAAAACATTTCATTCTTTTAGTTTGGGAGAAATTGATGTTTATTATTATTTTCAGATAACTGTTATGCTCCCTTTAAGATAATGTGAATATAGAGTGATGTTTGGCAAGACTTTTTTTTCGTTGAGAAGGACCTTCAAATTAATGACAATCTGATGGTACTAAAGTTTGAATATTAATCTCTGGGTCATTTTACAAATAACCCTTTATTGGAAAGAGGCTAAAAGTTATTAAATAAGAGTTGTTTAGTTCTTATACGCATATCAGGAAGCCTCTGGTTTCATTTTTTGTTTAGTTCAAGAAGGGGATGACCTTTTAATATGACTAAGAAACAAATGATCAATATATTAAAAGAACATTTTGGCACAAGAGCATTTTAAGTAAAAAATAATAGCACGGATTTTTCTGTTTCACAAAATAATGAAAACACTCAAGGAGGCCTTTGGATAAATATTTTTACATATATTATTTCAATTTTTATAAAAAGATTAAGAAAACCCACCTTTATGAGATGCTATAAAACAAAGTTAAAATTGAATAAGGAAAATGTCCAATCAGGTGGTTGTTATACAAAATTAAATTTGGATTAGTTTTTCAATAATTTACTACTTTAATGATGTATATTGTCATATACAACAACTAAGCTTTTTCATAAATAATAATAGCATAATTGTTAGTACATTAATTAATAAATTCTAAGATGCACCTGATTGTTTTAATAAACCATATCTGACGCAAACCAACAGGCAAAAGGGTAAAGTTATTTAATTTAAACAGCCTATATAATCCTCACACATTGACAAATTTAAGATTTGTAGCGGATATATAACTGAACATAAAGTTAAAGTGTGACATGGTGATTACAGTAACTATTTTTTGTAGACTGTTATTTGAAAATACGTCACTTGAACAATATGTGCTGATGAAATAGCTAACTCAGTATTCTTTAGTGCAAAGAACAGATAAAAGGACTTGGAAAGTAAAGAATAAAAAGGATTTTCAATCATGCTCTATTAGTTAGGAAAGACGAATGATAGAGTTTAACACAACAAGTTAATAAGTGCATGACAGGCTGTAGGTAGTTTTTTCTTATAAGTAACGATTTCTGATTTTCGCAAATTTATATAAAATCTAATACTCAAATAAGTTTTTAAGAACAGTTCTAAAAAATAAATCACCAAAATATAACTTGTTGACATTGAATTGAACAACAACGGTACGATACACTGATACATCTAGAAGGTTAATGATGTCATTCTAGGGTACTGTATACGGATACGGTAATGTTACTCTACACTAATGTTACTCATAATTTCTACTTTGTTTAGATGTGATGGCTGATGAATGCATTGTATTGTGACATATAACCATGAGGGATCATGCAAGTTATAACTATTCTCTAAATTTATCTATTAGTAGTTGCCTAAGTTCATTCAGAGCTACTATGATACAGTCTTTACAGTTATGAGTGATGTATTAAAATAAATTATCAAACATGTCTGGAGATTAGAAAATCATTACTCGATGTAGCCATATTTAGGACTTTACAAAAAAACTGAGAAATTTAACATATTTAAATGCCCAAAGTTCTTTGAGACACAGTTTTTTATTCGTTTTTAATGAAATGATTTAATAATTCAATTTATAAAAACTATTTAGACTGAGGATAAATTATTAACAACTTAATTTACCTAAAATTAACCGATAACTCTGTAAATTCTTCAGCATCATATACAGGGTGAGTTTTTAATGCCACCCCCTTAATTTGTTCCACATTTATGTTTGAATATCTACCCTAGACCACCGATCATTGTTGGGGAAAAAGTATTTTGTTTTGACTAAGTTAAAATTTTCAGTCATCATATTTCTATATTGGAACCTGATAATATTTTTCAAATGTCAAGGTGGTGTTGTGACTCAACATTAAACAATTTTTTCACACAGAACACAATGTTGCTTTCCGTTTTAAAATATAGTATTTCCGTACTTGTATTTGTAGTAGTTTGTTTTAAATATTTACCAATTCAAAAAGTGCCAATAGCATAAGAACGAACATAGATATTCAAAAGCAAACTGAGGCACGGTATTCAGAATGAAAAGTTAATTTATAATTATGAATCACAACACATCCTTTAAATTTTAAAAAACAAATTATCTCAGTTTAATATTGCAAATCCAAGATTGCAGCAGAAAATTTGAACTTAAACAAAATTGAGTATATACTATTCAATAATAATTGGTGGTGGTAAACAGTTAATATATGATGTAATGTAGAAAAGAATAAGGTAATGGTACTTAAGATACTTGAAAATATTTTATAAAACATTAGACTACCAATAAACTGAGAACAAATACAAATACTGAACAACAGATTGCAACATTTCCTCCAGCATCAAAATTAGTTTGAAATTATGGGTAACAGCACCATATTTACATTTTAAAACAATTATTTACTAATATAGTAGATCTATGATCATGGCTGAAAATTGTGATACTGTATTGTTAAATCAAATCAAATTTGCTTTATTCAAAATATCAAAGCTTTATTACATATACAAGGTGTCTCGCAACCATTTGATAACGTTTTAGCAGGTTGTTCAGCAGGTAAAAACAAGCATAAAATGCAACATAACATATGTCCTATCTCTTTTAGCAAATTTCCCCTATAGGGAAGAAGCTATTACCGTAGGTCTCATGGTAAGACTTAAGCCCGAGACTATGATAACTGTGTGTGTGTGTGTGTGTGTGTGTGTGTGTGTGTGTGTGTGTGTGTGTGTGTGTGTGTGTGTGTGTGTGTATGTGTGTGTATGTGTGTGTGTATGTGTGTGTGTGTATGTCCGTGAATGCGATAACTTGAGTAAAAAACATCTGATTTCGATGAAATTTGGCTCAAATGTGTAAAGTGACATTCATGACTATAAGTTAGAAAACCAGAAAAATCGGACCATGGGAAGGAGTGTTTATGGGGGTTTTAAATTTTCCAAAAATCAGTTTTTTGCATTTTTTACCCTACAATTTTTAAAACGCTTAATTTTGGTTTTTACCATGTTATAGAGCTTAAAAAAATAATATGGTATTTTGAATTATTAACCTAGGTTAAGTGGTTGTGGAGAAAATCCAAAAAACCTGCTCATAAAATCTCCCATGTTAATCTTATTGGAAAAAGGTTTTGGCTTTTCCTCAGTTCATTTTAATGTAATCTTCACATTTGCTTATACAGTACCAATCAGTTCAGCTCCACAAAAAAATCACTATGGTGTTTAAATTGTGATTCTACGTTCAACCGTTGCAGAGATATTAAAAGTGCTAAACACAATACGTTGTCCAATGTTATCCTTATGGAGAATAAATAAAATTTGATATCTCGATTATTTATGAATGTATATTGATGAAACTTGGTATGTGGCTTCACGTAGTACTGTTGCACAAAAAAATTATTTTTTGTTGATTATTCCTGTAGCAGCAAACCTGCATACTCAGCCCTAATGTTATTCTTATGGAGAATAAGTAAATTTTTATATCTCCCTTAATTATGAACATAAATTAATAAAACTTGGTAGGTAGCTTCACCTGATTAAGTTATATTGATAATTGCATATAAAATCATTTCTTATCTTCTTGTTGCATAAAATCTGCATACTCAACCCTAATGTTATTCTTATAGGAAATAAATAAAATGTTATAAATCACTTATTTATCAGTGTATTTTTGTGAAACTTAGTGGTTTTATGTAGGAGTGAGAAACATATAAATGCATTGGTAATTTGCTGAGTACGCAGGTTTGTTGCGACGGGAGTATTTGTTTCCCGTCTGTTTAGTCTGTATGTGTTTTTTACATAGATGAACATAAATTTTTAACCACTTAGGAACTTCAAGCTTGGTACATGTATGACTGATAGGACCTAACTTTGTACGGAGTCTCAAGTTTCTACTTTGTACCAATTCAAAATGGCAGCCATTTTTATTTTTCAAATCTTGATATCTCAAAAACCTATTTAATAAAAAACTGTAAGAACCAAAAAAGCTGTGGCATTTTGTCTTAAAAAAATTTTAAAAATACTTTAACTATAGAATCATAAATAACTGAGTGGTTGTGATTTGTATAAGTTAAAACATGCTTTTTTGCCATTTCTGGACTAAAAAATCATGTATTAACTTGTATAAATCACAATTTCTTAGTTATTTACAATCCTATACTTAAATTCTATCATTATTTTTAAGACAAAGTGACAAAACTTTTTTTATTTTTACAGTTGTTTATTTATTTATTGGTACAAAGTAGAAACTTGACACTCCAAACAAAATTAGGTCCTATTAGTCATCATACACGTAATAAGTTTGTAGTTGATACCTTAAATGGTTAAAAAGTTATGTTCATTTATGTAAAAAACACATACAGACCAACAGACTAAAACGAAAAGAGATATGACATACATTATATTGCATTTTATGCTTGTTTTTACCTGCTGAACAACCTGGTAAAATTTGATCAAATGGTTGCGAAACATTCTGTATAATGTACATGAATGTGTCTTAGTTAGGCTTAACTATAAAATGTATAATCATTTTCCTTAATTTGGAATATGTTTATCTTAAACATTTTTACAATTAAATACTGTATTTTTACTGTTTAAAATATTACAGGAGTAAAAGTGAGTCATATTATGTCAAATGGAAAGTGAATACAACAGTTTATAAAATTTAATATATTTTGTAAACTTAATCCCACTATAAGTTGGGCTTTGTTTTTAATTTTCTTTGTTATGATTTTTATCAACAACCAAGGACATGTTGATAGAACATGTTGCCGTTGTAATATCAAAATGTCGTCAAAATAAAGTACTTACAAACTAACAATGATTGATTGGCTATGATCCAATGTCGAAATTTAATCAAATGTATAGAAAAATAGGAGGGATCATTAAAATTCACCTTGCATAATCAGTGATCACTGGACTTTTTCATAATACTGCTAACGTAAATGGTTGACTTTGAAACAGGGAGCAATTATTATTTTAATGCATGGATTTTATATGTTTTTGCATGCATTCAGTGTAGAGAAGAGACACTAACTAAGAATACCTGATATATTTCTTGTTTACATCTTGACAAATATTTCAAAAAGAGTATTATTTCATAAAAAAGTTGCTTCATATATGAATTATTATAAATAATAAACAATTACACAGCCCGTACTTATAGATTTTAAATGCCTTACGAAAGTAATTCTTTCAAGAGGGAAAGCCATATTTTTTACAAATTATTCTGTATACTACTATAAGCAATGTATAAATGTAATGATAGAAAAAAGTGCATGTATCAATCGCTTGGCTACGTGACAATGAATGATACTTGGATGTCTTACTTGAAGTAATACAGAAAGAACCTACAACAAAATATGTAAGTTACTTTCCTACTTGTAAAGCTGATTTAAACATTTATAATATAAAGGTAACAACTCTTTAATGTTAAAACTTATAATAACTGGAGTTTTCTTTTAAATACAAATTTGTTTTGATCGGAAGCAATCTTTCCTTAGATTTCAGTATTAACTGAAATAAAATAATACTTTTAAATATTTCATTTTCGATTCATAAAATTTGAAATAAAATTTTAGTTGCAGACAAGCCCTGTGAGGCTTTTGTAGCTATGTATATTCGATACATAAATTGTATAATTTTGTATATTTGTTCAAATAAAAAACAAACAAAGTGAAATTTTCTATTAGAATAAAATTCATATAAAAAAGTAATAAGAATTTAAGCACAAATCCATATGTCGATCGATTAATTAAAATCATAATTCTTTGTTTCTTTTAGTAAAACCCATTTTTGTTAGTACAAAATTCCAAAAAGACCTAAAACTAAGAATGATTGTCTTTTTTGCTAACACTTAGTGGCAAAATCGGATGAAAATCTATCAATTAATTTGTTGGCTCAAATGAATGGTTCAAACCGGTTACATTTGAGAGATTTATGATGGCAGCAGACAGCGCAGAAGAATGGCACATGGAAAGCTTATGTTGTATATGCAAAGAGAGTGTGGGGACTTACCAGTGATGCTGCAGAGCAGACGGAGGGTAGGGGCGTCACCGCTGTATTGGTTGATCATTCCCTTGTTGGCAGCCTGCGGCTTGGGGATGGTCAGTGTAATGGGCTTGTGGAACTTGCGCCTGCGAGGCTCGACTGTGACTATAGGAGAGACAGCCACGCGGTTGCCCAACAGCTTGGCGGCCAGCTCCGCCGGGATAGGCTGCGCCTGCACAACCATGAAAATGTAGGAATAGTGAGTGTAATGGGCTTGTGGAACTTGCGCCTGCGAGGCTTTCCTGTGACTATAGGAGAGACGGCCACGTGGATGCCCAGCAGCTTGGCGGTTAGCTCCGCCGGGATAGCCTGCGCCTGCACAACCATGACAGGCTTGCATGAAAATCAACATTGGGACAGTTACTCATAATCACGCTATCTTAAAAACCTCAATGGCTATGAAACTGATATTTAGCTTGGTGGTTCATCTTATGCTGTGGATATGAATAAGGCTGGGTTTTGTGAAATTCACTAAGGGCTTCACCCTATGAGTTGTCAAATTGCTCATGTTATTCTTATGGACATGGAATTTATTTGACCCGATGGTGGTATAAACAAATATTATTTTTTGTGTAGAACAAAGCCTATTGCATTGCCGCTCTGCACATTTTTTAGGGCTCTGCCCCACTGAAAGCTATTTTATCAGTATTTCTCAAACTTCATATCTGTACCTAGAAGGTGAAAATTTCATTCACTAATTATTATTTAGGTCTCAAATAGGAAAAGCAAGTGGTTTTGATACTGATTTTACCATAGATCTATATGTCTCACGGGTAGTCAAAGTTCCAATGTTACTCTTATGGACATTACACTTATTTGACCAGATGGTAGCATAATCAGATGTTATGTTTTGAAAAGCTAGTATACCAGAGTAAAAATAACCTATTCCCGTTTCGCAAATTGTTTAGGACTCCACCTCCCTGACTCACTCCCTCATCACTAGTCCCCAAACTTCCAATCTAGCTAGAAGGCTTAAATTTGGTACTCTAACTAATTAGGTTTTAAATGAGAAAAGCAAAAGGTTTTGATACCAACTTTACCGTAGGGATCTGCCCCATATAAATATCACCCACCTCTATTTTCCTCCAATGGTTTCGTACAGTCAATTAAATATACTAACATACTGTAAATAGTAATCAAAATAATAAGTTTAAAAAATTAAAGGTAAAGGTGTATTGGTAAGGTGACTACACTTAGATGCATGGAGGGGTAAGTCATTGTTGTGCATGCACAAACCTGGCACCATGCATTTTGAAATTGACCTGTACTTAATAATGTTATTTTTACACCCTTCTCTTCACCACTGCACATACCAAAGAATAACTGGAGGTATCCATTATTAATAATAATAACCAAACTTTACATTGCGCACTTACTTGTATGCTGTCAGGAAAACTCGTATTAAGGATATGAAAACAATTTGAATATTTAATGTTGTAATGTATATATATTGGGCTTATAGGCTTTTATTTCAAAACAGCTATTGAACAAAGTTATAAGGAGATGGTAAAGGTTTTGCAGTAGTATCATCAAAAACTCATCCTTTATCAGTGATAAGTCAAATGGTTTTGATAAAAACGAGAATCCTGCTGTAACTGAAGTAACATTAACTTTAGAATGGGACACCACTTTGGAAAATATTCTCTATATAAATTATAATAAACGGTATCAGGAAACATATCAGGGACACATACTTTCTCCCTTTTAGCCCAACTTCAATGTTTAAATTACTTTTTATTTACTAAATATAGAATATAAAGTACGAACGAACATACAACAAATGTTCTAAAAAAGTTGATTTCGGAAATATCCACCCAAATCCCTTTTTGGGAGGAACTACAAAATCTACAGAATACTACAGAATCCATTGTTACACACAGAGGTTTTAAGAGGGGAAATGCCCCCTCATCCCCCCCAGGGTTAAGTGGCAACATATTTTGAATGTCCTCTGTTGGTTAATGCTCAGTAAATAAGAGAGAAATGGTAAGTTTTGTATTCACTATAAGAATAACATTGGACAACGTACTGTGTGTTTACCGCAAAATGATCATTTCAATTTACTCCACAATCAGAAATTGTAGAATAATAATTCAAGATACTAAATTATTTAGTATTTTGAGCTATTTTTAATGGTGCTAAGTCAAGTTTTTTTTTATAAAACCCAAAAAAAACTAATTTTTGATGTTTAAAGTCCTGTAATTTCTGAACCAGAATGTTTACAGAAATACGGGTGGTGTCAATTTGTTAGACACCTAAAGCTCTACAAACCACTAAAGTTGAATCAAAATCTTTAGAACCAATTTTGAGAAATTTTGATTTTCCATGTTTTTTAGCGGTTTTGGGGGGATAATTATCCTTCAAAATAAAAAATTAAAAAAAATGGAAAAAAGCCTGGTGATATCATAGATTAGTACCTACATACCAAATTTCATCAAAATCGGTCCATTAGTGTGGGCTCTAGCTCTGTTCACATCCATATAGACACACACACACACACACACACACACACACACACACACACACACACACACACACACACACACATGAACAATCATCATGTAAAAATCACTATTTTGGGTTCAGGGAACACCAAAACAAATATTTCCACCAACTCAAATTCGAAAACTTTGACGAAAACAATACTTTCTCCATATTATATTACGTATATATCTATAAAAGAGGAAGTATGTATGTATATATGTATGTAGCCTATGGACTCCGAAACCGCTGGACAGATTGTAATGAAACTTTCAGGCATTATTAAGCATTATTCAAGGATGGTTTCTGTGAAGTTTGGTGCAAATCTGTCCAAAGGGCTCCGACCCAGAGAGCATACAAGGGTGCAGTGTCAGGTTTTAAAAATTTAATGTTTACAAAATTAACAGCTGTAATTAAAAAAATTCAAAGTTTCTTTAAACTGTCATTTGTTTAAATGTAAACAACACAATGTAAACAAAGAAATGTAAACACTGGCTGGTTTATTATCTTTTGAATTGTGTTACTTGAATGAATTGTGTTACTTGAATTTATATTAACTTTTTTATTTTAACTTAATTTGGGCGCAGCAACGCGCACCGGGTAACTGCTAGTCCGGGGGAGAGAGGGAGAATTAACATTAGGTTCACTACGTTCAAAATGAAAACAGGAGAATCAAGAGACCTTTTACATACAGCCAGTGATGTATTAGATTAGAAAAAAACTATATACAGTTCGCGCCACGGTGCTTGACGCCTGGGAAAGGTGAGAACCAACTCAAACTTCTCATAATTAAAAGCAGACGATAACGAAAATAACAAAAACCAATATTTTAACATTAAATTATTTAATTTTGGTTTCTGTTGACAAAAGTATTCTGTAACACTAACGGTACTAAGCCATATAGAGGCGAAAAGTCATTCCAGAGCATACGCTAACCAGGCGCCAAGCACTGTGCCCCGAACTGTACCAGTATATCATTTATCATACATCTCAATATGTCTGGAAACATGAACAATTAAAAGCTCTATGGATTGAAAAGCACGAACCACTACAGTTTAAATTAACTGATTTGATTTGATTTATTGGTTTTGAGTTAGGGCTATAAAGTCCTCTCTTAAAATATGTAACTATTTTATATACATACAATAATAACTTCATCTAAATCAAATAAAAATATTAATAAAAACTCAACAATTTTGAAAATTTTTAGTTAATAGGTTAAATGTTATGTCTTGACACTTTCAGCCTGACGTGTACCACCTCAGCCCGATGTGTACAAGTCGGAATTTTTGAAATGATAAAAATACAATACAGCAAATAGTAATCTGAACAAAAAGACGGAGCATTATTTTTCAAGAACATAATTCTGACAACAAATTACACGTGGCACCAACGGTGGCCATGGTGTGTCTATATAAACCTAAACCATGAATACATAGTTTAAATAACCCAGCAAAGCTCCAAATGCACTTTAAAAAGGCGTAAAATCAAATGGAAACAGTGCCCCACGCGTGGTCCACGACGGAGTTTTAGAAAGTTTGCCGTGCGCCAGCAGTCAGGATTTTTGGGAAGTTCAAAAACTGACTATCATTTTCCATCAGGCTGAACGTGTTAAGACATTTTAAATAATTTATCACTTTATAATATGTATTTTACTACCTTACAAGAACTTATTTAGTTTTGAAACAATGTATTTATTTATTCTTGCTCCAAAATGACTTGAATGGCAACAAATAAATTATTTATGAATTTAAACAGGATAAATAAAATATGTCTTACAACACTACAAAGTATATTTACACTTATACTGTACTTACATACAATACGGTAAAACATACACAAAAGAATTTACATTTCAACCAGTTACACCTGGTCATCATCAGGCCCAATCAGAGAATGACAGAAACAAGATGGCGAACAGCTTATATACTATTGGCTACCGGAAGTTCCGGAAGCAAGTTGCGATAAGTACCACCAGAGTCAAAGTTAACCTGTTCATTGATCAATTTATCCCTATCATTACATTTTTCCTTAAAAATAAACATTCTTCCCATGAGTGAAGAATACGGTATATTTAACCGTCTTGCATGTAAGGTTAGTGGAAGTGGAAATATAATTTGTAGTGTTGTAAGACGTATTTTATCCATCCTGTTTAGTTGCAACAACTCGTATCATGCTACTAAAGAAATTATTGATCAATTTACAAAATTTATTGTAATTTTGTTCTGTCCTGGTTAACTCTGGGAGGACGTTGCATTCCCTTTAAGTGACTCAGAAAGATTTCTTGAAAATTACATTTCTGTGCGCTGGAATAGAAAGTTTAGAACCAAACTCTGGATTAATTTAATTTCACCTGATTGTAAGCAGGTGTAAATATGATCATCTATTCTTAAATTCATGATAAATCTAATGCAGTAATTTTGTGCTCTTAGTAGGCGATTTGAAACCAGATTGCAGAGTACTTATATATATGAGGATTAAAATAGTATAGAATTTAACTGTGAACAACTTGTTCTAATGCTTTAGAAAGACAACATAAAAGACTCATTGGCTCGTAGTCCTTGAGGTTTTTTGGACTTGAAGTTTTAGCGAGAGGAATTACGTGACCGAATTTCCATGACACATAAAAAAATTAATTTTGAATAGAATATATCTAAGTATATGTAATAGTTGGTAACACATAAATTATTATCATCTTAATCACTTTAACAGACATTCTATCAATCTGTTTAGCATTCAAAGTGATGCACATTACTGATTTTTTTCTTCATTTTGTGAAATAACCATAAAATTAAAGTGCCCTTAAGTTGACGATCCCCTTTGAGCAGGCACAGTATTCTGAAAAAGAACTGTTTGTGTTCTATTGTTAAGATGATTCAAACCACTTTAAAGGGCCATCAGATAAACCAGAGTAACAAAGTTTAAGTAGTAATAGTTTGTGGCGTACACAGTGAAAAGCTTTTCTAAAGTCAAAGAGTGTCAACAAGGTAGGTTTTTCGACTGTCTATAGGTCTTCTAACACCATCTGTGACTTTTAAGAAGTGCTGTAAATGCGCTGTGTCCAGATTTGTTTCCAGATTGCAAAGGCTCCGGTCTAACCTAGAGAAAAATCTGCGCCGCCACGTAAAAATACATTGTTAAGATAGGGAAAAGGAGCGGTGCGGAGGTCCGCAGGGTTACTGTTTGCGGCTATGATAATTCTGTTATTAATGTAATATAAACGAGATTTGATAGTAGAAAGTTAATTCTACTCATGCTCTTTTTTAGAATTTCGAAATAATGTTTCGTTCTTAAGTTGTAGTTTGAAAAAGCTCATTTTTGTCCATTTAAAAGGGTTTATAAATGCAACTGAGTTAAATAAATTAAAATAAACGGTATCAGGAAACTGACACATACTTTCTCCCTTTTAGCCAAACTTTAATGAAAAAAATATATGTTATTTACTAAATATAGAATATGAAGTATAGATAAATGTACAGAAAATTGTCTAAAATAGTTGATTTCAGAAATATCCACCCAAATCCCTTTTTGGGAGGCACTATAAAGTCCGTTGCTACACACAGTGGTTTTGAGAGGGGAAATGCCCCCTTGCCCCCCCAGGGTTAAATAGCAACATATTTCGAACATCCTCTGTTGGTCAATGCTAACTTGACATGCATATCAAATTTTAATGAAATTGATGAGTAAATAAGAGAGAAATAGTTATTTTTGTATTCCCCATAAGTATAACTTTGGACAATGTACTACGTTTACCGCTAAATGAAAATTTAAATTTTCTCCACAACTAGCAATCGTAGAATAGTAATTTAGAATACTAATTTATTTAGTTTTTTGAGCTCTTTTTAATGGTGAATAGTAATATTATTTAACATTTATGATTTTTATGAAAAATCCAAAAAACTGAATTTTGGATGTTTTAAGTCCTGTAATTTCTGAACCCGAATTTTTCCAGAAATGCGGGTGGTGTCATTTTGTTGGAAACATAGTTCTACAAACCACTAAATTTTAATCAAAACCATTAGAGCCGTTTTTGAAAAATTTGCATTTTACATGTTTTTTGGCGATTTTTGGGGTGTAATTACCCTTAAAAATCAAAAATTCAAAAAAATGAAAAAAACACCTGGAGATATTGAGGATTAGTACCTACATACCAAATTTTATAAAAATCGGTCCATAGGTTAGGGCTGTAGCTCTGTACACATCCACACAGACACACACACGGACATACACACACACACACACACACACACACACACACACACACACACACACACACACACACACACACACACACAGACAGACATCACGTAAAAACAACTTTTTTGAGTTCAGGGAGCACCAAAACGAATATTTCCACTAACAACTCAAATTCGAAAATTTTTACGAAAACAATACTTTCTCTATATGCTATGTATAGGGGAAGAAAGTAAAAGTAAAAAAGGGCATTTGTAGATAATATTTTCCCCTTTCATTGTATACTTCAACTTTAAGGGTTTATGTAGCAGCTGTAAAGAGTAATCCTGCAAACCCTTTCATAGCGCTGCGCGAAAGGGGTAGACCGGAGCCTTAATATATTATGAGAATTGAAATAGTAAACAATTTGACTGTAAACAACTCGTTTGAATACTTTAGAAAGACAACATAAAAGACTTATTGGCTCATAGTCACTGAGGCTTTTTGGGCTTGAAGTTTTAGGGAGAGAAATTATGGGACTGAATTTCCATGACATATAAAAAAATTAATTTGGAATAGAATATAACTAAGTATATGTAATAGCTGGTAATACATAATAAATGATTGTCATCTTAACCTCTTTAAAAGACATTCTATCAATCTTTTTAGCATTTGTAGTGATGCGCATTACTGGTTTTTTTATCTCATTTTGTGAAATAACCATAAAATTAAGTTGATCAATGTTCGAGGATCATCCAGAAAGAAAAGAACGTTTGCTTCTTGCACCTAGCTCAGCTCCCCCATCACTGTGATTGTGTGTTTGCTTCTTGCACCTAGCTCAGCTCCCCCATCACTGTGATTGTGTGCGTGGCAGTCCACTCACCTACCCACCCAAGTATTGTTGCTGTGCGGTCACGCATCTTATTTCTACAGCGATTCAAAATGGCTGTGTCAATCGAAAATCCCGCTAAATTTGAGATCCACGGTGTTATCGGTTTATGGATACGCAAAATGTCCAACCTATTGAAATTTGCTGTTCCTGGTTGAGACAAGAATGAGAAACTAAAGTGAATCAACTTTTTATACAGAACGGCTGTAATGAAAAATTGTTGTTCTAACTGACTAACCATCTCCAAGTAAAACTTGGTTTGGTCCCCTTGCACTTACAAACAATACCTATAAAACTAAATTATTTTCCAAGTAATAATACCAGTTATATTCACAGGTAACAAAGACACACTAAACTGCTTTAGGACTGACTACCACACTGCTTGTGTAAGTAAAGATTTAAGAGCTCATCTCACAAAGACTAATAATGAAGCAGGTTTTCCAGACATAATTATGGTAACCACTAAAAACTTTTCTGTCAGTGGCTGAGCGTGTGTGAAGATCCTTGGAGATTCTGCTATCCTTCATAAGGTACATAGAATTCACTATACTGCAATATAAAATAAACTAGGTATAAGAGGTTATTTATCAGCTCAAAAACCATGGATGGGAGTCTGGGTCATACAAACTACTTACCTTTTCCTTCAGTTCCCATAACTGTTCATGCTGGATAAGCTTTTTTTTGTTTACACCTTAAGTTTTATTAACAGTAAACAGAAGTATAAGTTTTTAGTTGAAAAAATAAGCTTCATAAATAATATTATACAAATTACTTTAATTCTTAATGTGTAATGCTCATCATGTACAATTCCAAATTTTTTTGTGTCTTTGTGGACAAATTTGAAGTAGAACTGAAAACCAATCAAAAACACAGATGAAAGGACACTAAAAGATGTTGTCTATATAATAAGAAACCATCTCAAGTAAACTCAAGTGACTTATTTATAGAAGTATTTTATAGACATGTTGTGTAGCAATGTTTGTATTATTGTATATTGTGTCTTGTACGCAAGCTACTAAAGTTGTCAGTTGTAATTTATTTTAATAAATTATTTTCTCTCTAACATTTTCATGTTTATTGTAGGACTCTAATGATTTTTGTAGAACTTCTGGATTTATGTGTATTTGAAGTTAGTAGTTCGAGCAAATACTTCAGCATCAGTTTAAAACTAATATAAACTAGTTTTTCAGCCATGTTGCTTTGTGTTTAAAGTTTTGGGAATAATATTTCTAACATTCTACCTAACACAACGTATCTACATTTAAAATGCTAATTTTGGAATACGCGCAGTAAAATTGGGAATCCACTGTGCCACATTTCAAGGGATCTTCATGACAAATGCCCAAATGTCAAAAAATTAAAATTTATACATACAAACTAAATACAATTTTTTTAAATTGTTTGTGATTTACATTCAGTAAACTCCCAAGATTCCCTTCAGGGCTTCGCCTCATTGGCCTTAAAAATTTGTAACATTTATTTGCAGACGATGAGTTTTTTTGGTCATGTGATTATAATATGTTTATGTTAGTCATAACAATTCATCAGTTCCTCCACAGAATAAAGCACAAACTTGTTTGCTTTATGAGAATCTTTGATCATCATACGACTTAGTGTATTAATAAAAACTATAAAATACCCCCGTTGCAGCAAACCTGCATACTTAGCGAATTTAAAATGATACTTCACTTAAATAAGCGAGATAAGACATTTGATTTATTCTCCATATAAAAAAACATTAGGACGGAGTATGCAGGTTTGCTGCATCAAGGACCAAAAAAATCGGGGTTTTTATTTAAATACTAACGGATCACAAGTAGATGAAGCAACGTTCCGAGTTTTACCAATTTATTCATAAACAAGCAAGATATCATGTTTCTTATTCTCCATAAGAATAACATTATAGTTGCTGAGTACGCAGGTTTGCTGCCATGAGGACCATAAAAAATGGGTTTTGTATGCAAATACCAGTAAACCCCAACCATATAAAGCCATATACCAAGTTTCATTAATATATGTTTATCAATAAGCGAGATATCAAATTTTACTTATTCTCCATAAGATTAACAATGGGTAACATACTGTGTTTACTACTTTCAATATCTCGGTAACCAATTGATGTAGAGCGATGAACAAGGTACCAAATTGTTTTTTTTTTTAGCTGAATTTAGTGATGCAAGACAAAATTTTGGTTTAAAAAGAATTAAATGTAAAAAGTAAAAAAAAAAACATTTTTGGGGTACAAAACCCCCCAACACCCCCTTCTCAAGTTCATGAAAATAGATGCTGCCTTACACGTTTACACAAAATTTCATTAAGATCGGACCATTTTTACAAATGTTATCGTGCCTACGGACACATATATAGATATATATATGAATTTGAACGAATGGTGTTTTTGGCATCTGGGGGCCTCAAAACAAAAAGTTATCATGGTCCCGGGCCTAGGTCTTACCATGCCAACTACGGTAATAGCTTTTTCCCTGTAGGGGAAATTCGCTAAAAGAGTTTGTTCAGCTTACCTAATTCACTTTTTATTTTAATTATATTCAGGACTTCAGACAACAAGATTTCCTTAGGATTCATAATATTAGTATTATGAATAATTTACTGCAAGGTTAATTTAACATCATTCAAATTGTGGGGCATGTCCTCAGTTTTTCTCGTATATTCAACATAGTATATTTGAATTATAATCCATTATAAATATGTATAATTAATTAGTAATTTTTAATTATTTATAAGTTTTAATACTAACGCATTCACTGTGTTAATCGTGTATATTCATGATTTTTGATAATTGCATTTCTTTCCTTATTAGGCAACCGCCGGACTGAATGTGTTAATGCAAAAACATATCAATACTATATTATGTCAAGAACTTCTCATATTTCTTGCAATTCTGAACGTTGTACTAATGAGTATACGGTTCATGGGTGTTGGGACTTGGTTTACTGAAACGTTCTTGGTACTGTTTGGCTTCAATGTCATGTTCTTATCCCATTTGTATGTTTAATAAATAAAGTACATAAGGTTAATAATAATAATACAATTTTAAATCAAAATACCCCAATTTATGTAGATGTTTTTATTATTTTTTTTTTATTTTTATGACTGACAAATATGTTAGTCATAAATATCAAAATAAAATAAAGATCTACTAAAAAGGGTGCTTTTTTAAAAAGGTTGTTATTATTAATGTTATTAACAACCCTAATCAACCAGAAATATTCAAAATACATAAGAATATTGAATACAATAGACTAAAATACAATATACATAGAGGGCCGTATTTCCTTAAGGGCGCATGGGGCGAGCAGCCAAACAGAAAGTAATTATATAATAGTATCAGAAATATGATTGGTTACGAAAGTCAGTTAATGTAGGTCACTGAGTAGACTTAAGTGTTTGAGTTATTCTAGATATGATAATACAATTAATAATGGTAAGACAGCTTGTCAGGCCTGCCCGGAAATATTTCGGGCCCCTGGGTAAATTAGAGTATGGGCCCCTTACCCCTCACAACAGGGCTTTCACAGGGAACTAAGCTTTCACGGGCCCCAGGGCAGGCCTGGTGGTGACCTTTTTTACAGACAACAGGTTTTTCCCGGCCCTCCTCCCCCCCCCCACAGACGGACCTGGGCCTCCAAAGAGTCCGGGCCCCTGGGCAATTGCCCCCCTTGTCCCCCCTCTGGGCGGGCCTGCAGCTTGTTGCCTCTTTTTTGTTAATTTGTTTTTTCGTATTATATTTCTGGATTTGATAATAGTTTGAATGAATTTAGCCAAACAGAAAGTAATTATATAATAGTATCAGAAATATGATTGGTTACGAAAGTCAGTTAATGTAGGTCACTGAGTAGACTTAAGTGTTTGAGTTATTCTAGATATGATAATACAATTAATAATGGTAAGACAGCTTGTCAGGCCTGCCCGGAAATATTTCGGGCCCCTGGGTAAATTAGAGTATGGGCCCCTTACCCCTCACAACAGGGCTTTCACAGGGAACTAAGCTTTCACGGGCCCCAGGGCAGGCCTGGTGGTGACCTTTTTTACAGACAACAGGTTTTTCCCGGCCCTCCTCCCCCCCCCCACAGACGGACCTGGGCCTCCAAAGAGTCCGGGCCCCTGGGCAATTGCCCCCCTTGTCCCCCCTCTGGGCGGGCCTGCAGCTTGTTGCCTCTTTTTTGTTAATTTGTTTTTTCGTATTATATTTCTGGATTTGATAATAGTTTGAATGAAAAGATGTTTATTTTGAATAAATTTACTCAATAAGATCAGCCCTGCCCCGGTCTCGGTAAGGGTTACGTGATCTAAGCTTAGTCATTAAAAAATCCTCCGATTACCCCCCCACACCCAGTTTAAAATAACGTAGGAAGAGTCTAGAGCCAACGTTGAAGATAATATTTCATTGTGTCATCATCACATGAATTTATGAAAGTAAACTTAACATAATAGTAATGTACAAACGTCTGCAATATAACTGACTATATTCTAAATTCCCGAATATTTAAATCTCTTTCAGAATTTTTTTGTGTAATAAAATCAATCAAATGTATCCACCAAAATAACATCTTTTAAATTTTAAACTTTTAAAAGTTACCTTTGAATTAGCATTAAACCACAGTGGTTAAAAGCTTTAAGCATCCTGAGTATAGAAAATGGTACTCTGTGTTGCCTTGGCTTTAAACATGGAAGAATGGGTTTTCAGCCAAGAATTCAGAAAGAAGGATTTGTTTACTGTCTATACTGCATGAAGTACTATAATATATTATAATAATAGCTTGTAGAGGCGACGGGTAACCACCTATTCAGAGTAAACTAATGAATGTAGAGCATTCAGATTGAAGTCAATAGATTTCTCTTAGGCCAAGGATGATGGGAAAAATACAATATCTTAAATTTACTCAGTTATAAGTTTGCAATTTGCAAAAAAAGCTGTTTTTTGCCATTTTTATAATAATTTGTTTACCGAGCCATGTGTTCCCTACTTTGCATACAAATTCAATGCAACAGCAGCTGAGTAAAGTTAAGGTTGTTTTTGTAAGCAATAAGCAGACAACTATTCTTAATTCAATTTCGGTTTTTAGACTGAAATTTACAAGCAATAAGGAACAAAAATTCCATGCTGAATGGGAATAGAGTTTATAATACTGTAAAAAGTGTCAGCAAAGTTCAATTCAGATTTATGTATTCTATATTTTCTATTTATAATTCAGGCTTTCTTACATTTGCAAAATTGTGCCAAAATTGTAAAAAATTGTGTTTTATCACTGATAATAGAACCAGAAGTAGATGATTTTCCTTTGATAAATCCTGGGTCTCAGAAAATATGACAGCAGGGTGGCAGTCTAGCGGTTCACAGCTGGAACTGTAGTTTTTTAGGTATTTTTATAGTTTTGTGTAAAATTGAATCAAAAGCTTTTTGTAAACAACGATGTTAGTCATTATATTCTCTAAAATGTGATTAGCATAGGAGTATATAAAAAAACATTATTAAAGTCACAAATACAATTAAAAATATGAGGGGGTTATGTTGATGGTAAAAATTCGAAGGTGAAATTAACCACACAAGGTTTGTGAAGGTTAAGACCATTGATATAATCCAGAAAATTATATTTTGGTTATATATTTAAACTCAAAAATTCCAATTCAGTTTTTTATCTGGAAATTTAGTTCAATTTAAATTTTATGTGCTATATTGGATGCCATTGCGTGAAACTGGATGAAACTCTGGTAATAAATTATAATACTAGGATAAAAACTAAGGACTACAGACCAATCATATTAGCACTGAATTCATACAAATTTATCTATATAGATTAGCTAATAATGTATTTTTGTTGGTCTGTCTTTATACAATTTGTAAGTTAGCAGGCGAAATACAATGAAATGTTGGTAAATACGCAGACTGCAATTTATCTTTTAATTCTTTTACTTATAAAAACAGTGAAAGTAGGTCAATTTCTATTAAAAATTTGAACCCTATGAACAAACTTTTAATCATTTGACAAAATTTAACTAAAGTTTTAAAGAAACAAAATTTGGCTTGAAGTGACTCTAAAATTGATCTGATTCAAAATCCAAAACTATACTAACAACAAAGTTTAAACTAAACTACTGAAAATCCTTTTTGGGCTATTTTGTTAGCAGGCGTACAAATTATTTTCTAAAAAGCCACTTTTTTTAATGTTGACATGTTTTAATGAATATTTTAATACACACAATATGTTTTATTACAATAACACCTTTAAATTTTGCACGGCGGATTCCCATTTTAATACATGCAATTCAAAGTAAGCGTTTTAAATGTACATTATTAAAGAGCAATTTTTAAGCCACTAAATTTATCTCATAACTAATAAACAATAATTTTTTAGTTTTTTAAGCCCGTCATTTTTGTATGACATAATGTATGCTATATTTTTTCGTTTTTAATTATATTAGTACAATGGCCTTTGTGGTAAAGCAATTATAAACACGAGATTTTTGTATTTATAAATTTGTGTTGTTAGTTTAACTACCAGGAGACATAATGTTTTTTATTGCATATTATTAGTTTATTGGATATAGGCGTAAGAGAGCTAAAACCATACTAAATCTTGTAAGGAAAATTAAATAGGTTACAAGATTTTTATTTTGTGAGTTTTTAAATGTTGATGATAAACTAAAATTTGTTATCTTTTTGTATATTTAGTGTATTTATTAAATACTAGACTATTAAAAATAATAAAGTTATATTACGAAATAGAATAAATAACTTTTGTATGTACGTATACCTTCATACATGCTTGTATTAATGTTAAGAGGGCCTCGTTTTTGTATACGCCCGGGGCACCAGAGACCCTAAAAACGGCCCTGTATACATAAGATAATAATGTACACAGAAAAGCTTCCTATAACAGTATAACATTTTATAATCACTTACTAGCAATACTGCACAAAAGTAGAGTAAATGAGTAAATTATAGGTAAATGTTATATAATTTGTGGTATATTTTTTGTTTAGAGGACTAAATTACTTTTCAAAAAGCACTTAAAACTGTTCCTTGTCAGTAAGCCATTATATAATGTAGACAAACCTTTAGCAATATAGGCTGGATAATATTTTTATGTATTTTGAATATTTCTGGTTGATTAGGGTTACTAATAATATTAACAATAATAATATTTTAAAACAAAGCACCCTTTTTTGTAGATCTTTAATCCCACCTACATATTTTCTGGTCGTTATTATTTCAGGAAGTTGCATGGTAAGATTCAATAGTGGCAATTTCTTTAAACTGGATTTAGTCATGATTTGGAAAGTAAATGAACTGTTTACTGTCATGAATAATTTTTCCTTTAAGAGCTCTTTTGGAGATTAACAAATGCTAAATCAAACAAACTACAAAGACTTTTATCCTTGGCAGAAGTTTGCTGTTCATCTAACTCCAAACATGCCGTAGCATATGTAGCCAAAAGCAGAATTGTGATTTATGTGTGCCATAAAAATAATGAAGTACATAGAAACTTACTAGGGTGTGTAAAAACCCCAAGCTTTAATTTTAGGATCACAACCGACTAGAAATACTTTTACTGTGTACTGTTTCTGTGTACTGTTGAAGAAGTGTTTGTAGTGAATTTCCTATGGAAAGTTAACTTTTAGCATGACCCGCACGGTGAAACTTAAGCCCAGGACCACCATAGAAGTTCCTAACGTGACCCTCTGAACACATTTTATGGGTCATTCAAAATTGTACTAAAACAAATATTTATTGTTTAAACTAAAATAGATAGAAATATATTGTTTGTGGTATTGACTGTTAATAAAGGTTCCGGGTTTTTTGATATAAAAAACATTGTTTAACCCCCTAAGGAGGTGGGTGGTAGGGGGTAACTTATTTTTTTAAATAGCAACCCCTATTTAGTGCCCCCTATTTTATAGGTCTTGTCACAAAAAAATTAACGATATAAAGATAATTAAAATCTGTTGAACCTAAACAAAATGGTGGCCAAAAACGTCAATTATGTTTGAACTATCATAATGATTGGAGTTATTACTTAAGAAATGTTGTAGTATGTGTTTTATAAAGATATCCCCAAGACCCACATGTTTTATTACAAATTTCAAAGTATGGTCTCTGTAAGGTGAAAAATCCTTTTGTAATACTAATAAACATAAATTTAGGTAATAATTTAAGTATTAAAATTTGAAAAAAATCACATTTTTCATCAAAATAAGGGAATTTATAAGTAAAAGAGGAAAGAGCTGAAATAAGAAATTGGGTTGGTAAAAAAAGTGGGTCTTGGGGATATCTTTCTAAAACACGTACTAAAACATTTCTTAAGTAATAACTCCATTCATTATAATAGTTCAAACATAATTGACTTTTTCGGCTGCCATTTTATTTAGGATCAACGGATGGATTGTAATTATCTTTGTGTCATTGATTTTAGCATGAAAATCCCTATAAAATGAGGGGTCACTCAATAGGGGTTGCTATTTAAAAACCCCCCACCACCTTAGGGGGTTGAAACAATTTTTACTATGTCAAAATTCCTGAAACCTTTGTTAACAGGCAAAGCCACAAACAAAATAGTTCTATCTATTTTACTTTAAAAAATACATATTTGTTTCAATACTTAATTTACACACTGTGTATATATATGTTTCCACTCTAGCGGTCACACTTTTTAACCGATTGACTTCAAATTTGGTAGGGATTTTCCTTTCTATAATGAGTAAACAAGTTTGTTGGGCAAAACAATCAGAAAACTCTAAACCCCTTTTTTGGGATTAATCTTTCAAATTTTGAGTTTTAGGGCCCAAAAAAGGTTCAGAAAAGCCTTGGATGTAAAATTAATGCATGTAAAAAGATGGGAATTAGTGAGGTGAAAGTTTTAAGCCCTCTCTCGTCATTCTAGCATAAATATTTACAGAGTTATTAAAGAAAATATGTATCGACATTGTATGTTGTCTTATGGGGGTGTAACATTATAAAAGCCTGTTATTCATTTGTTGGTGTATTTTTATCATCCCCAGCAACCTCACGCCTACCTTCAAGCTGTCTGGATCTTCTAAAATTATAATGTGCAAAATTGTATTCCCAGCATTGCAGGTAAATTAAACCACGAGTTTTAGAACAGCCAACAAATCAATGTTTTCAGATTTCAATAAAAATAACAACACCATAACCACTAGTGATGGTCAAAACCAGAAATTTCGAATCTCAAAACCGAAACTTACAAAATCGAATCTCGAATCTCGAATCTCGAAACTCAAATCGCGAAACCCTATTTACTTGCCTGGGTATGGTTATGAAAAATAAATCCAGAAAAATTAATTAAAACTAAATATATATTTTGGTTAGAGTTGTTCTTTCAGAAATAAAAAATCAATAATCCAAAAAAGTTGAAGGTAGACGACCGATGACAGTAGGCTTTTGACCTTTGCATTATTGATCGAAACACGGGCGTGATTTCTGTTAAAAAAACAACAATAAAGACACAAAAAATCTCAGCAGTTTCGAGTTTTGATTCTCGAAACTCACCGATCGAATCTCGAAACCGAAACTTTTCCAAAGTTTTGGTGGTTTTGAGATTCAAGTTTTGGTTTTGACACATCACTAATAACCACCATAGAAAACCCCTTAAGAAGGTTGTTATGTGTTTTGTTATAAATGTATGTTTTTACACTGATTTTGAGTTTTAAAAGTTTATATGTGGAAATTCACTTCCCTATCGTCAGCGTGCTGCGTGCAAACTCTTTTTTTAATATGTGTATCCATAAGTCATAAGTCATTTATCTGGCCAGAAGTTGACATTACAATAATGCATTCCTTTTCTATAACCCTGTCTAAAATAACATTTAGAATTAAAATAAGGTTAATTTGATTTGCATGAAACTTTGATTTTTAAAGTATTGTTTGTATTTTTTTGTAACAAAATTCTTCTTATTTCAAAGGATGAAGTTCCTGAGTACAGAAAGACCCGACTGCTTTGAATTCAAACATAAATAAAAAAAATAAAACGGTATCAGGAAACTAACACATACTTTCTCTTTTTTAGCCCAACTTTAAAGAATAAATTACTTTTTATTTACTAAATAATACAAAGCACGGTCGAATGTACAGAAAATCTTGTAAACAAGTTGTTTTCAAAAATATCCACCCAAATCCCTGTTTAGGAGGCACTACAGAATCCATCGCTACACACGTGGTTTTAAGAGGGGAAATCCCCCTGTCCCCCCCCTCAGGGGTTATTAAGGGGTAACATATTTTGAATTTCCTCTGTTGGTCAATGCTAACTCGACATGCATATCAAGTTTGAACGAAATTGATCAATAAATAAGAGATAAATAGTAATTTTTGTATTCCCCATAAGATTAACATTGAACAACGTAATGCGTTTACAGCAAAATGAAAATTTAAATTTTCTCCACAACCAGTAATAGTAGAATAGTAATTCAAAATACTAAATTATTTAGTTTTTTGAGCTCTTTTAAATGGTGAATAGTAATATTTTTTATATTTATGTTTTTTAATGAAAAATCCCAAAAACTGAATTTTTGATATTTTAAGTCTTGTAATTTCTGAATCCGAATTTTTACAGAAATGCGGGTGGTGTCATTTTGTTGGAAAACTAAAGTTCTACAAACGACTAAAGTTTAATCAAAATCGTTAAAGCCTTTTTTGATAAATATTGATTTTTCATGTTTTTGGCGGTTTTTAGGGGATAATTACCCTAAAAAATCAAAAATTCCAAAAAATGAAAAAAACACTTGGAGATATCGTAGATTACTACCTACATACCAAATTTCATAAAAATCGGACCATTGGTTAGGGTTATAGCTCTGTACACATCCATACAGACAGACAGACAGACAGACACACAGACATCACGTAAACATCACTTTTTTGGGTTCAGGGAGCACCAAAACGAATATTTCCACTAACAACTCAAATTCGAAAATTTTGACGAAAACAATACTTTTTCCATATACTATGCATAAGGGGGAGAAAGTAATAAAAGGGTACAAGTAAATAACAGACCACACATAGTTTTGAATTCTGAACCACTAAACTTGAATTTCAGCGAAATTCCATTTAAGCGAATTTACCCTATAGGGAAGAAGCTATTACCGTAGGTCTCATGGTAAGACTTAACCCCGAGACCATGATAACTTTTCATTTTGAGGTCCCCAGATGCTAAAAACACCATTCGTTACAATTTGTATATATATATACAAACGTGTCCATACGTACCCGTAAGCACGATAACTCTCGTAAAAAAGGTCCGATCCTAATGAAATTTGGTAGAAATGTGTAAAGTACCATTTATTTGAACGAGTTCGAAAACCAGACGAATTGCACCATCTAAAGAGGGGTTTGGGGGGGGGGGGTTTGTACCCCAAAAGTGGGTTTTTTGGGGTTTTTCTATGTAATTTTTATTTAAATCAAATTTTAATTTATGCATTGAATTCAGCTTAAAAAAAACAATTTGGTATTTTGATCATTGCTCTACGTCAATTAGTTACTGAGATATTGCAAGTGCTAAACACAGTACGTTGTCTAATGCTATTCTTATGGACAAAAATACAAATTTTATATCACGCTTATTTATGAATATAAACTGACGAAACTTGGTGCATGGCTTCATCTGGTTGTGGTTTGTTGTTGTTTGCACAAAAAAACAAATTTTCGCATATGGTTCCCGTAGCAGCAAAGCTAGGTACTCGGTCCCCATGTTATTCTTATGGAGAGTAATTAAAATGTTATATATCGCTTATTTATAAATGTATATGAATGCAACTTGGTATGTGACTGTACTTAGATGAGTTCTATTGATATTTGCATAAAAACCCATTATTTTGTGTTCCTTGTTGCAGTAAACCTGCGTACTTATCCCAAATGTTATTCTTATGGAGAATAATTTAAAATTGTATTTATCGCTTATTTGTGAATATATTTGTATGAAACTTGGTATGCGGCTTTATGTGGTATTAAAACATTGGAAATTCGCTGAGTTTGCAGGTTTGCTGCGACAGGGGTATTGTTGATCTCCATTTTAAGTCCAGATCCATTGTACATCATGAATGTCTGAAGAGAAAGAGGACAGATTCCTTGCTTGCTGATGCAAGCCACTCGCATCTCCAGTAGCTAGGTTACCAAAACCAAGCCAATAGTTTTAGATGTGGGTTCACAAAAATGATCCATTCAAACATTCAGCTGGTATTTTTTTCAAATGTTAAACCTACCAAACATGAAAGAGTTTTACACTATACTGCACAACTTTTAATAACAATCTGTGCACTCAGAAACTGTGAAAATGATTTATATTTTCAATTATCATGAAATAACAGAGCAGCACTTCTTACCATCAAGATAATAATTACCAGAACGTGAAATGTAAATTTTTAACAAATGTGGCAAAATAAAAACAAAATATTTGTGAAATGCTAACCGATTCAATCAATTATATATATATATAGACGAATATTTATCTCCACTGAAGACAGTCAGGATACATGGTTTCGACAATTTGTCTTCAACTATTGAGAAGGGAAATACTATCCCTAAGGAGTACAAATTTCCAGGCAACATAAAACAAACCATTATTATACTGGGGGTTTCCTAAAACAAAAGTTTTTGCGATGATTTCATTTTCTTTTATTTAGTTAAATATACTTTGTTGGAAAATATTTGTCCCTTCTGAAACTTCTGAATGTTTGTCCCTTCTGAATGTTGTCAATTGGCACTATATGCAAAACCATGAGACTTATTTACATTGAGTAACTGTAATGTTTTGAAACTAAAATATGCTAGTATTGATGAGGTAGAAATACTTAACAAACTTTTTTGTATTGCAATTACGTGTCAGTATAAGTCTGCTTCTTAACTTACTAAGTTATTTTCTGTCTCATAAAATGTTTTAAATTTAGTTTTTTAAGGTATTGAAGATTAAATAAAACTAAAGATTATCATTTTGAAATTTTAAAAGGTATGTACTTGAAACCCGAAAACAAATTATACCTCAATACGATCCAAAAAAGCACAGTTTGAAAGTCAATAACATTGATATATTGGTTCCCAAGACTTGATTCTTTTACAGAAACATGTAGCAATACAAATATAGAAAACTGAGCTAGAAAAGGACTACGCATTATATTATATTTGATGAATCTTGTTTGCTTCACCAATAGAAATCTGATAGAAGTCTGTATCAATAATTTCTAGACACCTCATACATAATCTTCTTAATTGTGTTTATTGAAACATTATTTTAACTTCATTAGCTCCCCTTACAGTGTGATGTATTTTTTTGCTTGTTAAATTAAGAAGTTAATTTTAAAAAATAATACATCTGAAGTTATATATATATATATATATATATATATATATATATATATATATATATACAAAACAAAAGGTTTTTTTTTCATTATGAATGAAGTCTGATGATCCATAAGTAGATTTTCTGGGTTTTCTGTAAGAAAGCAATTATAAGACAAGTTAATAAAGCAAGTGCAAGGATGCAGGGGTAGGTGCAGGAAAACAGCACAAAAAGCAGAGCTCGAAACAGCAACCATTCACAAGCAGAGAAAGAAATGAACTGAGGCAGAGTGTGTAAGAAGCAAGCATTGAGCGTGACGTGCCCAATAAATTAAGTTCTAATGGCTTTATATTTTCGAACTTTGCTTTTCTTCTGTTTTCCACAATGTTATGGCTTTATGCTGAGTAAATAACACAACATAAAGCCAATGTGGTTTTTAGCTCAATTTATTCCAGCCCTTCAGCATTTATAAATAAACTACAGAAATAGTAATTGAAGTGAAATTGAGAATAGACAGAAATTTTAGTCAGGAACAACCAGTTGTATGTATTCGTTAAGCGAATTTATTTGTATTTAAAAGTCATATTTTTACTGAAGCTGTCATTTGATACAAAAGATCTGCCTCTATTTTTATTTAAAAGAATGTCTGTTTGTGTAATGTATTATTCTTATTCAATGTACATTAGAAAATGTGGACACAAAGTTAATGTGCTCAACAGCTGAAATAAACTGAGTGATTGAAATAATACTCTCCAATGTATTGTTTAACCAAATTTATTGGGCAACTCTGTTTACATTCAGTGGTGCTTCCATAACCAGTGTTAGTGCTATGAGTAGTTTCTATGTTACATATAAAAATATGCCACTATGAGAACACTACACTAGTTTGTAAAATGTTAATTGCTAAATCGCTAGAATGCTGTTATTTTCAACTCTTGAAACTGCAGAGGCAGATTGTTAACAGTTAAAATTAATGGTATTTATTTATGACAAGCCAAAAATGATAGTGACTATTTTGAATGTAAAAAAATGATCTGATTAAGAAAGTACAAACAGAGCTCCGGACACTAATGCTGCAACCGAAAACTCTTTCAGCATGCAAAATAAATATCTTTCTCGGTTAATAACTTATAGCATACAATGATATCGACTACAAACATTGTCTTTATCTTTGACAAAATAATCCAATAAATATACAATTTAATGACTGCCAGTGACTAGATGACTTTTACATAAGTTAATAACTCAACATAGAGTGCATTCTAAATCTAATTAGTAGTCATTTAATAGTTCATCTACAAAATTATTTCTTTATATACAAGATAAAGATTTAATTTCTTACATTTATTTTGGCACATCAATTTAAGACTAGAAAATCTGTTTGTCTTTGGTTATGCTGTAGAAGTTCGTATTCATGTCATACAGAACGTATAATATTAATACTTTATCATGAATGTATAACTCAAAATAAAACACAAATAGAACACACAATTCAAGATTAAATATGAAAATAGTAATAAGTTTAAACATTTGAAAAATATTTTTGGTTACCAAACATTTTAAGTCTACCAATGTAAGAGGTAAACAAATCATAACAAATTTTAATAATATTAAATTTGTTAATAATTATTTTTTAGGAGTAGTTACTGGTAACAGATATTAAACCATCAGGACAACATTACCAGCTTAACTTAGTTGAGGTTATCATTTCAATAACTTTTCAAGCGTTAAAAGAATATTATTTTTAGTTTTTGATAAGAGAAATAGTAACAATTGTATTATTTTAAAATGTAAAATCTTCTTTTTTTAAATATTTAACAAAATCAGCTTTATAACTTTTTATTACACGATATTATTATAAATTTTAAAATATATTTCAATACAATCAAATAATAATGCATGTGGCCAGTAGCTGAAGCCTTGTTCCTAACAATGCATATAATTAAATACTTTTGGGAACGTAAACAGGTCATTATCTTAAAATAAAGACTTAACTGGCCTTTAAATATATCTCAATTTACAGTTAGGCCGATAGTTTTCAACTATTCACTAGATCATAGTTACTATATGAAATAAAAAATACCTTGATTATATTTTCTATCAAGTAGGTAAATAATCATATTTGTTTAACAGTAATAATAACATGTATGAGTTGTAGGTATTAGTTTAATTTGCTATTGTCATTTGTATAACCATCCAAAAGAGGAAACGTTTAATAATAATGCTACCTGAAAACTATCTGTCTTATACGACTATAGATTTTTTTTATACATTTAGTAATTTATAAAAATGTAAACATAATATTTTTGTTTAGTAAACTTCTACATTTGAAACACTATTTTGAAATTTTGTAGTTGCTCCAACACCAATGACTGACTGTTTCAAGCACACAGTCTGGCACAAATCAAGGTATCAGACCAAGGGGCCAAGGAAGGGTGAATCTAAAAAGTACTAAGAATTTGTAACCTAGAAGCATGTTAAATGGAACCTTTATAAATGGAAACTTTAAGATGTGATAGTAAATTTGATTCTCTGCAAAATGTAACATTTTAATACCCTCAAAACTGACTCTTATCGACTATTTTTGCATTGTATTATTTTTAATAATTTTAACCAATTAAAAAATAGCAAATATCCATTAATTTTGAGCCCACCAAAGAAATTTGAATCTCCCTATCGACTATCACCGCTAATATATATAAAATATAGATACGGTAAAATTCAAATAATGTTTCATCGATACCAATTGGAGAGTTAGCAAATCTAATAATTTCGTTGAATTACAATTTTTTATTTTATTTACACTAGTGACATTGAGTACAGCCAAAGCCAAAGATAAACCGGAAATCCATCAGGTAGCTCCCTCTGTCGTAACCATCTCCTTATTAAGCCCTTCCATTGTAGTGCGCTCACCGGTTAAGTTGCCAGTAGCCATCCTCACTGCCCTACGGTTCTTAGAAATTTGCTATTTGCCTAGAGCAGTCAATAATTGAACCATTGTACTCTCATTAATAAACAACAGCTTATTTTGTTGTCTTGGGCAGATGAACACAAATAAGTTCACACCAAAATTCTACGATATTTTGTTATCAAAATAGATACACTAATAAAATTATTGAATCATTATGTAAAAAAATGGTAGTGCATGTATCTCGATCACAGAACATCATACTGTAAGTTTTGTTTGTGTTTATTTAACCACACCAAAAATATGACCTGTCAGTCAATGCTGAGGGTACAATGGTTAAATTATTGGCTTCTTAAGGCAGAGTGCAAAATCCTAAGAATCGACAGGCTGAAAGGGTGGCTACGGCAACTTAACCTGTTGAGCGCACTACAATGGAAATGCTCGGTAAGCAGATGATTGGGATAGAGGGAGCTACCTGTAAATCTGTCCTATTATCATTGGCGGTAGCTGTAATTAAACACATTTTAGGGAGAGGGGCCACCATTAGTTTTTAGAATTTCCCAGAGTTGAACCCTTTGAAGGATGTTCACCGTCTTGATTGAGCCAGTGAGTTGCCAAGATTTTGCACATTATTAATTGCAGTAATTTGATAATTTTGCGTGTTGAAATAACTTGCTGAACATTAAAAATGGGGGGAAAATATTTGAGATTTAACTAGAACAATTAAAACTGTACTATCAATTTAAGTAATAGTTTAATAAACAGCAGTAAACCTTTGGGTAATGACTACTTGCAATACAAAGTGCATTAGTTCACAGACATATAGTTTTCATTTACATTAACCAGGTCAAATATTTAGTAACTAACAATGTAATAAACCAATTGGTTACAAATAAGGTAGCATAAGATTTAATGGATTAATGAAGGTAGGAGAACTAATGTCTACTGTAAGCTTGGTATGGACGGGGTCTACCGTAACATCAAGCGCATGCAAGTCAAAGCAGGATTGTCTTGGTGAAGGCTTTGAGCCAAATGAGTAATTGTGGTGGTGATCGACTCTTTGTATGAATCTAGTTTTGCAACGAGATAATAAGAATATATTATTTCGTACGAGGGAAATATTTTTATTCACACATTCACAACTATAAGGTCGATTTTTTTAGGTAATGTTTTGAAATATATGTTTTTCATTACTAGGGACAAACTATGCAGCTCTAAACCACATTTAGAGAATGATAGTTTGAAATAGTAGGATGAAATAAGAATATGAATATGAATAAGAAATATTGGTATATGTACAACATATTTCTGTAATAAATTAAAATTAAATCATTATTTATATTTGTATATGTAGGACAGGAATATGTATGTTATATCAGTTTTCATTCATTTAACTACAACCTAGCATTTTGTTTGGTTATAATGAATTATCAAATTATATAGTGGTAACATGGATGGAAGTATTTGGATGCAATGACATGATAGTTTCAGATCAAATGTCCATATTCTACAACAATAGCTTGTTCTACAGTTTATAGAGATCAATTTAAAACTAAAATATATATATATATATTGAGACCTTTTCAAAGTTATTTCAATAATTCCCAAAATTAAGCATTTAAGTTAATAATATACAAGGAAGGGACGGATACATAACTTACTAAGATATGAATTCATTGTGATCTGTAATTCAATGACGAATTGTGAAATATTCAGTTAATTACAGTTATGGATCTACTGGATTCAAATTTTCAACAAAATGTTGATACTGTACAAAGAAAGTTGAATGACCTCCCTTAAATCAATATCCTGATATCCAGAAAATAAGAATAATAAATTTACAAATAAGTAAATTAAATTTTGTATACATTTATATATTCAATGTGTACTAAACACGGTTAGTGGACAATTTTTATAGTCACAGAAGTGAACACTATAAATTTAAAACTTCGTGAAACTTAACTAATAAATGGTTGACTTCTACCTAATGAATTTGTTTAAAGTTTTGTTTGATGGCTAATTTTCCCGAAATGTTATTTGGGGTTAGGAACATTGTTTCTCCTTAGGGTCTAACTGTTTTTCATTGGCCCTCAAGATGCCATGTTCTTATGGGAAATATTTTATGTGACTTCATTAACACATAATGTCCATTAACAGTGAGTTCAGGAGGTTCACAGAATGCAGCATATGCAACAGTTTTATTCCCAAGTCTTTTCTTTTATGTCCAAGCAGATTTTCAATAGGGAAGTTTTTTCTTTAAACTACATCTAACATTTCTATTAGTGATGTGTCAAAACCAAAACTTGAATCTCAAAACCACCAAAACTTTGGAAAAGTTTCGGTTTCGAGATTCGATCGGTGAGTTTCGAGAATCAAAACTCAAAACTGCTAAGATTTTTTGTGTCTTTATTGTTGTTTTTTTAACAGAAATCACGCCCGTGTTTCGATCAATAATGCAAAGGTCAAAAGCCTACTGTCATCGGTCTTCTACCTTCACCTTTTTTGGATTATTGATTTTTTATTTCTGAAAGAACAACTCTAACCAAAATATATAATTAGTTTTAATTAATTTTTCTGGATTTATTTTTCATAACCATACCCAGGCAAGTAAATAGGGTTTCGTGATTTGAGTTTCGAGATTCGAGATTCGATTTTGTAAGTTTCGGTTTCGGTTTCGAGATTCGAAATTTCTGGTTTTGACCATCACTAATTTCTATGAACCAAAATATTTTGGTCTTGACACACAATAAAAAGATAAAGGTATATTTTATAATAATACATATTCATTACCTATTGTCTAGGCAAATTCTACAGAAAGTCTTACTACAGGAAAGTTTTTCCATAAGGCAGAAATGGTTTTTTTTCTGAACTAACATGGTGCAGGTAGGGAACTTGCAGCATATAAATATTCATTAGTCTTTCTAATGTAAAGCAATGTAAAATATTGTTACGGTATTTACTATAGAATTACTGTTTATGTCAAGCCCACAATGATGATAGTAATTTCCTACCACTGAAAACCAGACATAATCAAGTAGTCAACTTGATAAATCAACTAGATTTTGGTTGCACCATCAAACTGTTTTGCTATTTTTTTTCGATGACTTTTTTCAATAATTATTTTCTATGACTGTACTTACAAGCAAAGCATTCAAACGATTATTTCAAACATTTATTGACACCATTAATAAGAGTTCATTAAGATTGTTCCTTTTAATTTTCAATTGGCAAAAATAAATTTTTAATGGCTTGTTATATTATCCAAAAGATACCGGTAAGATAATTTAAAAACATTTCCAGGACAGGACTCAAACCTGAACTGCCGGCTCACTGAACTGTTATGCTGACCATTACATCATGGAGGCAAACATGTTTGAGCAAATATTTTAACTATAGATTATACAAATTTATTTATTTTATGTTGGCCAGCATGTATTTGAATATGTCTAATTAGAAACTAGGACCTCATGATCAGTTATGATTGGAGGAATGTAATTCCAAACCACTTATTTATTGACTTTAGATTTTGTTAGAAGCCTTGTTAATATTTTGCATAGGTTTAACAAAATGAAGTGAAGGAATAGAAGGGATCGCTTGTGGGGCTAGAACCTAGATCCTCTAATTTGCCAGGCTGTTACACCACCCATTATATGGCGGAGATACTTTTTTTAGCCAGCAATTTTAAATCATATTTATTTTATAACAAACCTTCATGGATTTGTTATCACTAAGTCTTTAGATATTTACTGTTTATTTTTTAAATAAACTGAAACAAATATATAGGACCAATAGATAACGGCCAAATCTCTTTGTATGAAAACTGCATTTCAAAGTATTACTCGGAGAACTATTTTCACTAGGAACAAGGATGAAAAAGACCTAAGGAAAATGGGAACTTATCACTGTTGATTTTGGATAGATATTTTATTCACTAGGCCCTAATGGTTTTATGTATGTATAGTTGAGTTAAAAAAATTAAAATATAATGTTTGGAAGACTAATTTAAGCTTCTATAATAGTTTGCAGTTTAATTTTATCTATATAGATTTATTTTAGGTAGGGGATGTTAATAAGGGCTTATTACGTAGCTGCTCACTAAATGATAATGTTTTCATGAGTATTTAATGGGAATGATAAATATATATATTTCCTGAGAATTTATAAATTATTTACTATCATATTTACTTGAGAATAATTTGTATTAGTTATCAGTAGACTTATGAAGGACTCTAAAACGTCTATCGATAACCAAGCTTCGCCTTTTTATGCACTAGATAACGGAGGAGCGAAATGGTAAAAATAAATACTAACATTTTCATTCGGAGGGAATCACATGAAGGTGGGATACATGGAGAACACAGAACAGACTTACCAGACGAGTGAAAACCGTTTCTTCTTTGGCACATGGTTAACAGTGATCTTTTTTAATGAGGCAGGAGTAGCGTTCTTCCTCGGTTTGAAGAGATTTACCTGCAATCCGACCTTGATCTTCTTGGTGAGGGCGCCCTGTGGGAAGACGGCCTGCACCTGAGGCACCACGCTGGATGAGACCATTCCCCCCTCGGGGCCGATGGCGTGGACCTCCTGGCGGACGCGCGTCACCACGGCGAAGTAGTGGGGGAAGTCGGTGGTCAGGATCCGGGTCGTGCGCGAGCTGTCGTCCAGCTGGGCCAGGTCTGCAATGTCACCATTGGCTTTGTGAGCTTCATCACTAACGGCTAATTGATTTTGTAATACAAGACTTTAAAGTTTACACTTAGTTACATTTATTAATAGTTTTATTTTTAAATTACTAAAATTTAAAATTAACTAAAACAACCTCAATACATATTCTTTTTAATTATAAAACCCTAATTTTCAGCTTTAACTTTCATTGGTTTGATTTAAATTGAAAATTTTATTTGAAATCAATATGAATGCTTTATTTTAGTGTTACCTGAACACAATGTAACTGTAACTCTTTTGTAATGTTTTAAAGATGTACTTTCTTGACAGTGACCTTTTTGAACAGTGATGGGAAAGAGAGATGCTGCCAATCCTTCCTTCACTCCAACATTTATGTTTCGAGAGGTTAATCCCACAATCCTCTGCTATTGCAATACTTTTATGTTACTTTTATCACAATTTCATCTCAGCTGACAATTAAACATTTAAAAAATCAGTACTTTGCCTTGTAAAGAGTGTTATCTCCTTATCTGCTTCTTTTAACCATTATTTAAAAATAATTGCTTAAATCACAATCTTTCAAGAGAATTGGAAGAGAAACTGCAATATTTAAGTGAAATATTGAAGTGCCAGTAATTGTTGTAAGTGTCATAGAAAAATAACGTGTTATACCATTACGATTTCTGCATCTACAGCTGTGTACAAACAGTGGAGGTGATACCTAACATGCACCCCTCCTTTGTTAACTCAATTAACACTTCCCCTCACCTTTCCTTCTTCTCACAAGGCTCAAGGAAGGCGTGGTGGGCTTTTCTCTGTCTCTCCAACATTTGCCATATATTACATTTTTCACTTAGGACACTGTGAAGAAAATTTGATTATCTAACTATTCGACTGAAATCCAACCCCTTCCTTGCAAAAGACAACTTTTTTATACTTTATACCATAATTTCAAGCTGTAAAATCAACAATATTTTTAATGGCAGTTAGATTGTTACTGGCACCCTGAAGACTGATAAGGAAAAAATGTATTAGCCTCTAATATCAGGAGTCTTAAAAGGCTTTACTTAACATAACAATTGTTATACTGAAGAACATTTTTAAGTTTTATATTATATTGTTAAACTATTTACTGAGGAAAAGGGCAAAACTCAAAATAAATGTCAAGCGCTGTGCAGATCGGTGGTGCTTGCTCACCTTCCTTGTCGAAGCTGTGGCTCAGCACGTCCTGCACAGCCTCCTCACTGCAGTCAACCGTGTGCTCACGCCACGTCTCCCCGTTGTCCGAGCGCAGGATCACGATCTCCCGCTCCTTGCCACGGAGCGATCCAAAATGAGGCACTTCAATCATCACAGGTCTGCCGACACAACAGTGCAATCAATATTTGAGCTTGTAAATCACTATGAAAAAGGGAATTGAGTTTAACAATATTTTTATATCCCAGATGAACCCTGAACCCAGGGAATTTTTGAAAGAGAATATGACATTTCAGAGGCAGGGAAAAAGTTGACATTGTCTTCCTTTCTCTCTTTAATCCCTACTACTACAGTAGAACTTGGATAATTTCAATCTCAAGGGACCAAATTTGATAAAAACAAATTTGAAATTGGATAGTAAACAAATTTTTACTATCCAAAAATTTGAACTAAGCAATTTTTTTTAAATATTGTTTATATGGTACTGGCTGAGGACCTAGCAAAAAATTCAAATTAAAGAAGATTTTGGTTACATAAGTTTGAATTATACAAGTTCCACTGTATTAAGGAAATAACATTTTCCAGAAAAGTAATGGTAATATCGTTGGTTTAAACAGAGTAAATACAAAGTCAAACTTCATAAATTTTCCTAAAATTCATAACTGAAATAAAGACAATAGTTAAAACGTATTTGAATGTGACAACCATAAAAAGCATACCCGAGGAATTTTGCGCCGACAGGTCCCAGCTCAAGGATGCGGCTGGCGAGGGCCTCGCCCTCCATGAGGGGTGGGGGGTGGGTGAGTTTGTCCCGGCGCAGGTAGCGGCACGTCACCCGCATGGGCATGCTGGCGCGGCGCGGGGGCACGATCACCCGCACACCTGAGTGGCGACACCCGCGCATGGCACCTCCACGGGCATCCACGAGGAAGCTCACCAGGAAACTGTATAACAAAACATGTTAGTTACATTTTGTTTAAACATGTTTTATTCCTACATAAATATTTCGAAAGAGATACTGTAGTACAATTGCGTAGCACTCGTTTTCCACTAATACAGTCATAACGTAGTTGAACTTCTTAAGTTCAGTGACTTTGTCAATGATCTGTGATTTGTACGACAATAAATGATTTGATTTTGATTTTTAAGATATGATCTAATCACTCTACAATAAATATGTGGACTTGGAGGTTGTTAAGCTTGTGAAATGTTGAGTTTCCCAAAGTTTATTCAATCAACTTATATTCTGAAAACAGTTTTTATATTGGGAAAAACTACAAACATTTAGTAGTTTTTCACTAAAACTATTACAGAGCTTAGTTCCTTATACATTTTCTTGACTTATCCAAGCTACAAAATAGGGAAGTATATATATTATTATATAAAAGTACTTAAAACGAACATCAAGTTTTTCTGAGTGTCTTCTGAGACTACTGTATACATTTACTCATATATCCAGTGGGACAAGTTATTTTTATATACAATTAGTGATAACTGACAACACTGGACACCTCTTTAAGTAATAATGTAGAACAGTGGCAAATCATTGGTCTTTCAATCGAGTAAGCAATAACTAACAGTCTTAATTAAAAAATCAGTTGTCAGTAAAGATTAAATCCTATTCTGTTTTAAATGTGTCTGAATCAAGGCTAGTAAAAAAATAACTTAATTGGTGGTATTTAAAATTAAGCTGTAACATCTAGGGCCACAAAATATGATATGTATTCCCTTCAACTAGTCAACGTCTGAACTTGTCTCCATAAAAAAAGTGGTTAAGATACAAAATTCTACTACCAGAAACTATTAAGATTGCTAATTGATGGTAATTTAACAATACCTTATATTAAATTACAGGGTAGCAAAAATCGATTGGACAGTTTAAGATTACATTTTGGAAGCATGCTTTGGTAAAGGAACTCATGTCATTGGAACAAACTTTTTTTTTTATTTATAAAAAAACTACTTAAATTTTCTATTGTCATGTCATTGGAACAAACTGTTTTTGTTAAATTATAAAAAACTCCTTTAATTTTCTATTGTTTAACTATACAAATGTTTGATATATTGACTTCCCATTAGGATAATCACTTAAAAATAAATCTAATACTAATAAGCTATATAATTAATACTTACTTTCTCCATTGTAGTTTCCTTAGTTTAAAGCAGCAATGAAAACAATTTTATATTATAGCTTTGTTAACGACTGGACAGTAAAAGGAAATTAATGATAAATGTATATTAATAATACAAATCACTTAAGTCTAACCGAATTATGTCCAAATAAATATATAAGTGCAGTACTAAATCATCCCATTCACAGTGGTGTTGGTGTATTTGTATTCTAATGTTTTTATACGTACATATGACATTTATATTTTCATAAGGCTGAAGAGTGGCAGTGATTTTATAAAACTGGCCTCATAATATGAGATTTTCGAGGTCGTTCCTGAGCAAAAACTTATAAATTTGGAAAAGATTTTAAATTGGATCCACCTGTCATTTATCATTGGGCTACGAAAAAGTTATGTTAGATAGTAACAGGACCAGTGTTCGGACGGTTCCCTAAAATATTAATAGAAAAATCTGGTGTTAAAACACACATAAAAGAATACAAAGAAGGATTGTAAGTCTTACAAGTTATCACTTCATTGATGCAATTTTAACATTAAATGTTACATCTAAATCACAGCTACTATACTACACTGTTTATAAAATCTAAAAAGGAGTAAATGTAGTAAGAGTTAGGGAAAAGATTAATTAGCAATTGATCCTCTTTTAACACGTTCAATGCTGACAAAAATGTTTAAACATGAAAATCACACAAGTTTCAATGTTAATTAGAGGGCGGAAATTATCATCCTCCGCATCCAACGTGTTAAGGAAAGAATTAAAATATATAAATCTACTGATGAAGATAAGCTTGTTTTCATGTTAGATAAAGTCTTGATAATCTTGAGTATTGTTTGTTTACTCTACCACTAGAATAGCATGAGTAGCATCCAATCTTTATAAACTGAAGATAAAAAATACATCCTCTTAAAAACACAACGAAATGGTATTTTATATGTCATTGACAGTTGTTAAAGCAAGAGCAAAAATAAATGGCACAAGACGATTTATTAAACAGCTTCAATCTTGTCAAAGAAATATTGTCGAATGAAACTTGTCATAAGCGGGGAATCTGGAATGTGTGGTTGGAGAGAGGCCAGTAGTGAGTGGCGGTGCCAAATCCATCCACAGACCATCTGTTCATTGAGACACTCACCCGACGTGCAGCGGGTGTCTGGCAATGTCGACGTTGTCGGGAGTCGTGAACTGGGAGTAGGCCTCCTTGAGGTGCTGTGGACTGATGGTGTCGTCCACTGCTGTCGGCGGCACTGAAACCCACATGTCATCAGGCAACTAAGAAACACATGTCTACAGAAATTTCATTAAACATTAACTTTTTTTTCCTATTTTTCACATTACTCTAAAAGTATTAGTACAATTCAAATACAACCTGAAGATACTATAATAGTGCAAAAGGCAAGTCCTAAATATATAATTAACATCATACTGTGTGACATCTTGAAAACATTCCACTGGTGTGACACACATTTGACATTTTTCCATGTATACCGGTACTTTTTTTACCTAACAAAATATAAATCAGAAACCAAGGACAACTATCACTGACATCAGTGCACCACTAACTCAAGTCTGCTAAAGAACGTTTGAAAAGTAAGACTGATGCTCTACGATGAAAAATCTCTTGCGAGAGTTCTCTCGTTAATAAAGAAACTTGGCTTTGTATTATGTTCCAAAACATCAGGAAATGAAGGTTTGCAACATTATTGTTGAGGTAGTAACGTGAGTGTGACTGACCAGACATGCACTCGCGGTTGGAGTCCTGGCGCTCGTCCTGCCGCACGTCGATTGGCAGCGAGTCGTCACCCAGACTCTTCATCTCGTCCACTGTGAGGTAGCGGTACGGCTGCTCACTCAGCAGAGTGTCTTCACCTGCGGCACAATGACTCACCATGACCCACTGACTCACTGACTTACATATCATACTCGGTGCAGCAAGATCAAGATGAGGGCAGATATTTTGCTATTTATTACAATAAGTTATCATTTCAGATTGGTTAATCCACGTTTGTTAGTGGCATCAGATGGTGTGTGTTGCCGAACTGATCGTGGGTAGCTAGTCAATTAGTTTAAAATGGGAGAACCAACCATCTGTTTCAGGACTGAGGATCAGCCGTTGCAGAAGTCAGATTGGCTAATATGTCACATCCCATCTATTCAATTCCTGTATGTTCCCAACTGCAAGTTCATTCGGTGGTCTGCACAAAATCGTGCATCTAGTGGTTGTGGCCCAGTTTCCTAATCCATGAATTTAAGGTTCAACAAACAATTACTACACTTGAGTGTCAAGAAGGGTCAAAACACAACACACATTTCATCTCTCTTAGTATCACCAAATACATCTTAGATAGTAAAGAAAACACTGAATCTAAGTCATGCCTGTGACTTAGAATTAGTCACTTAGAATTTGCACTTAAACATATTTGGAAAATGTAGTCTGCTAGGTGAATCGACAATAAAATCTGCAAAGAGTTAAGCCCATGTACTTTGGACGCAGATTTAAGGTAAACTTCAATAATTCAAGTGACACTATGCACTAAATTAAACTAGAGAAAACCAGAGTAGACAATTAATAGACTATTAGACTGACATAAGAACTTAAATATATACAGAGTAATAAGATAACGTTCTTTATAAAAGAGGAGAATGCAGTTAAGAAATGTTCAAGAGGTTTATAGTTTACCAGCAGAGTAGCATCACCTGGAAATTTGCCCAGTTTCACTATGTGCCCACCAAAATGTATCTGCATGGTTTGGATTTTATCTAATTTGATACACCAATAATTAATGGTATTGATGGTGTTTTTTCCTTTTTCTTGTAAACACCCTCGTATGCAAGATAATTTTAATATGCATCATCCCTCTATGATCATTACTTTGGTGTAGTGGCCAAGGATTATATTATTTATTCATTACTTAGTTTGCTAATGATCAAATCAAAGTTACAAATATTTAATGATTTTTATTTTAGCTTTTATTTAGTTAAGTACACACTTGAAATTATTGAGACACCCATAATTATTTTTTTCAAAACTAAATTATTTAATCATTTGATTCTGATTTGATTTTTTTATTATTTAGATTTGATTTTGTTGTTGATTTATTGCTAATGCTAAATTTATTAGATAATGATAATAATTGCCCTTGATTTTTCAATGGGGCTAGTTATGTAATAATTTTTTGATGGGGTTTGAAAGTGATCATTTCGTTTGAAGTGATAGAATTCTTTTTGCACATTCACCACATATTTTGTTTTTGTGTAAACTGTTTATTGTTCATGTAGCAGTGTATTTTTAGTAAAAACACAACAAGAGCTGAGCCACTAAACATGGAGGATGTAAACATTGCTGCTAATGCACATTTGTCGACCTGATGTGCTGCCAAGAAGAAATCACAATTTCTTGGGCAACATCCAAATTGGTTTACCTACCTCTTAACTGCCTGTTGTCCCACTCTTTTGTAACCAAATTGTTGTGGGTGATCCAGTTTATATTAGTCTAGACGTTATCAAATTAACCTATTACTCCATTTTACACACAATGACACAATTGTATTTTGGTGTATTACAACCTTAGGACTAAAACTGGGTGCAAATAGTATTTTGACTATTTTGCACAGCTAGTTTACTTATACACATCAACACATTATCTTAACTGCTCTCATAACACTACACAAACATGACACAAACAAATCTTTCCTCAAAACACATACATTTATCTTAATCTAAATTGATGATTTTCAACAAATAAACAATGAAAACTCAGTTGCTGAATTGGTAAGGATGACTTCCACTGCAAAGAGAACCGACTAGTCTTGTACAAACTTGGAAATAATCAAATTATTATAACCTAAAGAAATGACTAACACAACTTAAAATCTCTCCTACGCCACTAACAATCAAAACAAAATCGCTTACACTTGACAAGAACTGCAAGCACTGTTTTAATTCTAGACATGAGTTAGCAAGTTCTGCACAGCAGAGAAGACAGAACTGGGTTAGATTGACAGCTACGATGGCTGGCTCCAGGTCAAAGCTATATTTACCCCAGTCTCCCTCCTCTCTCCCTAAATGTTGTCCACAGATGCGCTACTTCGCAAAATCTTTCAAATTCTTATTTTGATCTGTTTAAATTTTCTATTTTTTTTTTAAATCAGTTGCTTAATTCAGACACAAACTATGTATGGCATAATGTTTAACATGGCTTTTATTTTCATGAAATCAAACAATTTACAGATCACAACAAACATGTTTTATATCTGGTCATACACAATCTTGAAAATTAATAACACACAAATTAAGTAAACTATAGCTTCTAAAATATCTACCTCACTACCATCCATCCCATCTGTACAGACAAACCTGTCTTTTGATTGTTATTCATATAGTACTGAATTCCTTATAATTTTCTAAAATTAAACATACAGCTCCTTCCGTACAAAGATCAATCATGCTTATTACTTGCTTTACATGAGTTTTGTGCAAGCAGTATCTCGCCCCCTTTACACAGCTTTGTTGCAGCCAAGTACATATGTAATGAGCTCTTGGTTTATGAGAGGCGTGGCATTTGGCACAGATTGGGGACTGTTTATCCCTTTGTTTAGTGTACTATAGTTTCACCAATGTATTTTGTTTAGTGTACTATAGTATCAATAAATATTCAATAACTTCCAACAAAATTTGAAGTTGTTTTTTCAAGAGATTAAAACTCTTACTTAAGTGTTTATTATGTATAATATGAGCAAAATCTCAATCCCATCTTAAGAAATAAATGGATCGGCGAAATGGTTTAAAAAAGGATGCAATATGTCAAGATAACAACACCTGCAAAAACTACTAAAAGATCTATTAAAGAGGATGGAAATATCATTAGCAAACTGTTTCAAGAAGAACTATCATGTAATGATATTTAAGGTCATGCAAGGTCATTTAACCATGTCATGCAAGGTGTGGAGAAATTCAAGCACTAATCAGTTGTACCAAAGAACTAAATATTTCCTCCAGTTTATAGATTGGCAACTAACAAGAGACAGCAATTCATATCTAGTTAATTTCATTACTGACTCAGCCACATTAAATTTCCGATAAAAATATGGCACCTTTAGCATTTTATAAAGGACATAAATAATCACAATAACATGATTTAATAGTTCTAGAGTTAAAGGGCCATGAGGTAGAACCCTGAAGGTTAGTGGTTTATAAATTCTTAATAGGTAAATCTAGGGGCCATGCAAATTTGATTGATTCCAAACATGTGTATACATTTCTTTTAGGGTGAAAGGTTACAGGTTTTAATCAAAAAGAAAAAGAGTATTATAGTACTTTATGTTATCAACACTATAAATTATTTACTACTTAAACTAGAAACAGATAGCTATATGAACCACCTTTTTATTTAGCAACGTTTGTACGAACAATAAAATCTCAAAAGACTCAATTTTGCAAATCAAAAACCATCACAATGTTTTTAGTTCCCATGAAAATGGAACTGAAAATAATAATATTTATATTTATAAATAATGGTGAATTAAATCTAATTTTAGTTTTAATGCAACCTGGATGAAAACTCTGAAAGTGTTAAATAACAACGAAGTTTTATTTAAGAACACAACATTATAGGAGATGACTAAGTTTGGGATGTTAAAGACAGGGTACGATACTGGTTGTATATCCAGCTAAAATTCAGTTATTTGAGAGAATTTAAATAATAGATTAAAACATACCAAAAATACTAACAATCTTAATGGAAAAGTACAATTAATAAAAAAACCCAACAAAAGAAAATTACAACAAAAAATGTAGTCAAAAGTTAATGTAAAGCAAATTTTGTACAGAAGCAACTAATGAGCAATGAAGCGTATAAGAAAGATAGAAAGAGGCAGGATCCATGCTTACGTGTGAGGAGGGAATCGCCTTGGTAAAAAGGCAGATAGACGTGTTGCGTGTGCGCAGGCTGGCCGAACAGAGCGTAATCGCCCGTCAACACGTCCCCTGACACACACATGTGTTAGCGTGCAGCGTGCATCAGCGTTGCTTGCGTTAAGTCTACAGCTCTCCACTACCATGCACACTCGACCCTACCGTCCAACTGTAAACTGTGCTCTGTGCCCCACTACTTGGTTACATGGAGTAATTATTGTTTGGTCATTTGATTTTTAACATGTTAGTTTCAGTTTGATGTCAAATGTTTACTAAATATCGTGGTATCAAATTGTATTTAACTGCGACTGCGGTCTTACTCAATTTCAAGATAGAGATCAAATTTAAAGTTAAAAATTATTTTATTTCTGTATACTTTCAAATGGAATTAATCTGATTCGAAATGGTAAATTTACTTTGTGTGTCATAAGCAAAGTATTTAATTAAATTGTTCTTTTTAGGTATAATTTCACAAAATGCATTCATAATATGAAAGAAATTTTACACAACCAAGACGTACAAAGAGGAATTACTAATAAATACTAACACTGAAGTTTCAAAAGGATTCACACTACTGTAGTTGTTGGAATGTATTACATAAATGTTGATTTATGTTTGTTTTATTTGAACTGAATGCATTTTTAACGACTTCAACCATTTTCAATACAAAAAAATAAAAAGGAATTAGTAAAAACTATTATTAATATGTTAATAGGTTCTAAAAGTGTCACGTTCTGATTACTATTTATACAAAAAAATTGCATTATATTATTTACTATGTATATCCTGATTTAAAAGCAGGGCCATTTCTAGATCCCAGCATCACAAATTACTGCTTAAAAGGTTGATTAAGTTTTATAAATTGAAAATTGAAAACCATATTCTAACCTTATAAAAATACTTAAGTGAATTGTTATCTGCCTGTCATTTTAGCTATTGTAATGGTTAAACATTCATGTAATCTTCTACAACTGTGTTAAAATTACTTCTGAAATTTGGCACAGTTTTATAAAAATATATTATACTTTATACTAAATAATTGCAATTATACAAATTATAAATGTATTTGTAGTTATCGCTAAAAAATTGTTTGAGGATATGCCGGGTTAATTATAAAACATCCAAAAACAAAACGGGGATTATTATATAATTTAAGGGAAATATTTATATTACTTTTTCATAAAACTTGCAAGGTCAACCATATAAGGGACATTGAATTACTGAATGAATATTTTAGTGGCAAATGATGGTCATTTCGATTAAAATAGAACTTAGTTTGTAACTGGTGATGCATTAAAGGTTTCTGGCAAGTACAAGTTCTTGTCTATTGAAAAATTGTTCAATTCAATCAGAAATATTATAATAATAATCAAATAAAATGTGTTTGTCTTTTAATAAGGAAATACACACCACAGTAATCTATCTTAAAAGATTTAACACAAAAACGTGAAAACAAAAGTTATATTTGTTAGTCGAGAGCACAAATAACATCAAGCAGATGGGATGACTGTCCTTAAACATTTAATACAGTTGTGAATGATAAGAGTCTAAAACTGTGGAAAATGAGGAAGAAAGTGAGTAATTGTTTCATGCAATCACACAGCTCTACAGATCCAGTAAGCCGTTTAAAAAACAACACAACAATTCAGGAAAATTAACATAACTCAAATTAAAATAACAATTTGTTTAATCAATTGAGACAGTAACAATCTTTTGTACATGTTATGTGAAAAGTAAAATATTTTCTAAGACATAAATACTGATTGGTGGTCACACTTAGTCAAAAGATAACATTCTTGAACAGATCACTTATTTTTGCCAATTGGGTTCATTTATTTTATTTCAAGGGACGTGGGATTGACTCATTCCCCTTATGGTGGATCCCTTCTGGATCTTTCTCCTCTCTAATCTCTTAAAACGACCTTTCCTTAAAGACATTAATTGGTTATGCTGTACACTCCTTATGATTCATCCACATATTCCTTTTTCAATTATCGAAACTACATTTAAAAGTATTTGTTAAAATTTAGGAATCACTGATTCACACACACACACACACACACACACACACACACACACACACACACACACACTGCTGGAACGCCAACTCGGTCTAATACTCTCTATTATCCCCTCACCTCCCTCATCCTCTGAGTCAGACATGAACGTCTCCTGCATGGTCTCTGGGCTGACCACCTTGTACTTCTCCTCTCCCAAGGGCGTGATAGTGGCCGGTTCCGTTACGCCCTTCAGGGTTTCCACCACACTGATGTAGCCCAACTTCTGAGCTATCGACATGGCCGTCTGCCCTTGCTGTGGACAATAATGAAACAATCACTGATTTGTCAACAAAAATATATTACATTTGAAACAATCACAACATTTCAAGGTTGTGGGCACAGTTTTTCGTATCAGACAAAGTTGTGTTACAAGCTAGGTAAAATTATTTCTTGAAATAGTAAACTTAAACATCCCTTCTATGTACTTCTTTGAACAGTTATGCTTTAAGACTATTGGAGATAAAGGCGTTATTTATATACCAATTAAAACCTGATTTTATTGATATTATAAATCACACCTAAAAATTATGATACTTATAAAGGTAAGGCAAGACATGCAGTTTGAACCTGTTAGGGAAATATTGCAGCATATAATGTTATATGATACTATTCAATAAATTCAGCACATTGACAAATGGTTGGTACAGTCATAATGACAATGAGGTTATCTTATAACTATTAACTTGTATTCCATTACTTGTGATTTGCTCGTCTAATACACTACGTACTTGCTTTCTAGTGATCGTGTATGTGGGGTTGTAAGTGTGTCAGGTAACTTATTTGTATCGGTTATCTACTCAGGCACAAGTGTGTACTGACGTTGGTGGTGGCGTTGGGTGGTGCGCCATGCTCCAGCAGTGTGTTGATGACAGCGCAGTGGCCCTGCTGAGCCGCCTGGTGGAGGGGGGTGTAGCCCACGGCTGTGGTTGCGTCGGCGCGCGCCGCTGAGTCCAGCAGGAACCTCACCATGCCCAGCTGGCCAAAGTGGCAGGCCACGTGCAGTGGTGTATACCCAGCCTGCAGCGTAATAACCTCCATGTTATACCTTGCATATCTTGCTAACATTTTTGACATTCAAATGAGCAATAATTTTATATATAAATTCTCTAAGTCTTGGCTTCCAATTGTTAAAAGGCAATCATTTAAACTACACCCTATGGATCACCATATATATTACTAGAGATGTGCGAGTACAGGTTATATTACTAGAGATGTGAGAGTACAGGTTTTTTATGTCGAGTCGAGTAAATGGCAAAAGATTTGAATCTCGAGTTCGAGTCGAGTATACAAATAAAAAAACACATAGGTCGAGCTGAATTGGATCAAAACAGTGTATAGGGTTCTATTTATAAATGTTGTTATTAAAATATACTTTTCTAGTCACTATGACCTGAAAATAACAATAGTAAGTAAAATAAATGGATTCCTGTTTCATTAGAAAAAGGTAAGAACATTTATCTGAAAATAAATTACCAAAGTTGTTGCATAACATTTTGCCATGAAGATAAAATACTTTTAATTTATTGGTATTAAGGTTGTTATAGCCTATATGGTATTAATTAACAGATTCATTAAAAAATAATCTCAATTTTTTATTTTATTTCCTCTTTTTTATTTATCCTATGTTTGGTTTATTATGTTTAGGCTTAAGCTACATCTTTCTACGAATGGAGAAAATAAAATTACATTTAGGCCTATAAGTTAAAATAAACTTATTTTGATATTTAAAAGGTCTATTACATGGTAAAACATTAGCCTCCTTACTTACCACAAAAAATGTATTTACTAACATATCTTAGCATTAATTTTAACACTAATAGTCCTAATAAGAACAATCAGTTAGTAACAACATGAAGATATGTTTGAAAGTGCCTGGCAAATCAATTGATCAAATTGAAGCCATGTCTTAAATAAAGTTTTAAAATATTACAAATTATTCAAAAAATCATAAATGAAACTTAAACAAGGCCAAAACAAATCACTTGTCTTCAAAATCAGCTCAATGCTAAAGGACAGTTGAGCCTAAAATTAATGGATTTTGACTCAATTTAAATTATCATGAAACAAAAAACAAGCACAAACTTCATATGCTAACCTATTAGATTTCATTACAGATATGTTTTTTTTATATTTTACTTTAAAAAATGACGTCAGGTTAACCTAAAAGTGGACTATACAGACAGTGTTCATACAACTCAATCTGAAGGGTGTAAAGAGTAACACAAATTTATAAGCCACAACTTATTTATTAATAAAACAGAATCCACATCACAACCCTTGGTAACATGGGTAAATGGCGGGAGTAAACCCGCTCGAAACCTTTGAGTTTCAGTAAAACCTCGAGTTTCAGTGCTGAACGCGGCTCGAACTTGAAATTTCGAGTACTCGCACATCTCTATATATTACAATGCTTAGCTGATATATTTAAATTAGATGCTATCATATGATCAATTGTTTATATATACGTATATATAACCTATCCATGAAGATGTCCAAAGTGGCATTGGTTTAACACGTTGGATGCGGAGGACGATAATTCTCGCCCTCTAATTAACATTGAAACTTATGTGATTTTCATGTTTGTCAGCATTGAACATGTTAACCCATTGGCGTAGACATACGAACTGGTCTCATTCCTTACTTGTAATTTTATTAACCTGTGAATTGGAGTATAAAATTGGTGTTTTTAAATGGATTAATGGCGTATTTTAATTAATATATTGTTTTCTTTCAGTTTAGAGAGTCGCATTGGCACACACACAGTAGACATAAGTAAAAATCAGCAAAATCAGTGTTGACCATGTGCAAGTCTCAAAGAATTAACCGATCCCGTCAACTTCCAAGCAAGCCTGCCACCGTTTGTTTTACTTGGGCCCTCCCACCAACGTTGCCACAGACCGGTTAACTCAGTGAGAGTTGCACAACTGGTCAGTTTTGGTCGTGTGCGGGAATCGAACCCACGAACATCGTATCACCACCTGGCCAAGGTGTTTCCACGACGTAGCCAACTCAGCTAACACGACCAAAGGCCTGGCGGCGATATTAAGGTTTTTCAGTCAGTCCGCGCCCCTAGCGGATAGAACCGTAGACGCCCGCGGTCATTAGTTACATATTTTGCTACTAGAGTGCAGCACCAATCAATTCCCATTATAGGCTACTGCAAATAGAATAAAATTACTACCTCAATGGGTTAAGTGAAAATAAAAATTGAAAGTAAGAAGGAAACTGCCAAAAGTGATGTTATTAATAATTATAACAATGGCTTACTTAAATTTATAAATTTGAATAATTGTTTTGTTAAAATTACAGCCCAAGAACAAAACTTAAATTAAAGTTCCATTTACTTTCATTGAAAATAAACTGGTACTTTGGTATTATACGGATGCCACCCTAATACAGCGTGCTGCGGCAGTTATGTTAGGATGGGTTATCATAAAAATGATTGTAGGACTTTCCTTGTTTCGTTACGAATCGAATGATACCTGATGAGTCATACTTCAGGCCGCCAAACCCCCTCCAAATAGGCCAAGGTCAGGTCGTTGACCGGAGCGCGCGCATCACCTGTCACCGCCTGTATCTGGGTCAGTGTCATGAGTGATTTATTGCCGTCACTACGTTACATTTGTTTTCATAATGAGTGACGTTCTTTTGGTGTGGGATTTACCTCGAAATGAAGAGAAAACCGTACGTATTTTTATGATAACCCATCCTAACATAACTGCCGCAGCGCGCTGTATATTTGGCGGAGTACATGTGGCGATCGGGTGTGGCTGCTAGCGGCGGCGACGCATTCAACACGATCCTAGCGGACACCGCTGTCTTTTGGGAGGCACAACACAATGACCGCTCATCAGAATGATGTAAAATTTGTACAGTAAGTCAATAAAAGTACGTTTTTTCGAATTATGTAGTTATCCTTTGTATCCGGTAAAAATTTAACCTCCAAAAATAGTGGCATCCGTATAATACCAAAGTACCAATAAACTTAATAATTTTGCGGATAATAGTTATACTGTTTTATTAAGTTTTATTTTAATATTTTGTTACTAATGATTTTTCCAACTAAAAACTGTCCCTAATAAGCCATAGGTCACTTATACCATAGGTCTAATTGTCTCGATACCAGCTAGACCCTTGCCAATTTAATGAGCAGCTACCACTACCGTGACTATATGACTAACGTTGTTTTATTAAATTATCACATCGGGTAACAATTGGCTGAGATTTACAAAAATAAAAATAAAATGTATCAGGGTTGACTGTGAAACATTACCAAATCACCTGAAGCTGTAACCGTTCAGTTACAGCCGTTCAGATTTGCCTCAAGGCCAACCTGTTTTAGTTTTCAATAGAACTGGGCTGGAAGAAAGTACCAACTAATATTCTACTGACCACAACAGAAATTTGAAATTTGTTCCAAGTTGTAATTTGTTCTACCGCAGAACTGAACGTTGTCAAAGTCAGTAACACCTCACATTTGTTACAGAATTAAGACTTTTTTCTTCAATCAATATGGAGAAATAGGTTTTACTAGACATTTACCTTTGTAGTGGAGTCAACTTCAGCTCCATTTTTGACCAAAATGGATGCCACGTTAACCCGGTCTTCTTGAGCACACAAGTGAAGTGGTGTCAGGCCATTCTATAAAGAAGAGATAATGCATGATTTGTTTATTTGAAAAAAAATAAGTATTTTACATTAAGTATGTATTAAAAACATATTACTCAGCTAGTTTTGCTGTTAAAACTACACAGACTGTAATACAAAATGTTCACACTATCACAGAACTTATTTACACTTATACAACACCTAAAAAATACAGTGTATATGAGTTGAGTATAAATACAAGTTAAAACAAGGGATGAAATCGGAGAGATTGATTTTGATCAGTTACATTAATTCTCATCAGGCCTAATGATGTTTTATTCTCAAAGGACAATCCCCGTTTGCTCTGTGTGAAATACGCAACAACACACAAATCAAACAATGATTAACAAACTTTAATTTAGGAGGTAGTCAGTGTTGCAACTGATGGTGGATTATGCATAAATTTTACCATCGGTAAAATAGAGGGTTTAGTTTAAAAATTACCGAGGGATAATGCAAAGAAAGGGTGGTAATTTGGCAAAAGCATTGTATTTTAACGTGTTGGGTGCGGCAAACATGTTAATTACCATTTGACTTCATGTAAATTAAAATGGTCACCGGTGACCGGCCCGCACCCAATGTGTTAACAAATTTTATAAAGAATAATTAAAGGATGTCAGTCAAGCAAAAAATATACGAAACAAGTTTGGTTTTGAATTATACTGCAAAGGGAGTTGGGACATACGACAGATAATGAAAGGCTAAACATTTAACTTGGTTTACAAGTATCAGGCTGGCCTTTTTTCAGATCGGAATACAAAAAATGTGAGAGAGTAAAGGTTTCAACTTCTCTGGTTGTTCTCTTTCTCTGAAACCTGTGAAAAATTGAGAAGTAATAGGGTCATATTAGTTTTATTCCTAGTCAATCCATTAGTGCCATTCCATCTCTCAAACCCCTAAATTCCTAGTCAATCCATTAGTGCTATTCCATCTCTCAAACCCCTAATTCATTCAGTGAGCTGCATTTAGTATGCTGTAATTGTTGCCATACTACAGGTAATATTTTTCATTCCCTGTTGTTTTAATTTACAGTAAAATAAGTTTTAAAATGGTCAACATTAACTTGCTAGATAATTTTTAAATGTAATTTTGAAACTAATCAAAAATAAAAAGTTGATTAGATTGAAAGCGCTTTAAAAAATCTGTCAAAATCATAAATTGGTAGGAGGGTTGCTGCATAATGGCAGTTGGATAGACATGGGGAATAGCTCTAAAAATTGGCAAAAACTTGTGGTTTAATTAACAGATGGCTGATCCTAATGCTATGTGACAGTGATGTACCTTGGCCTTGTGGTTGGTGTCAGCATGGTGGTCGATGAGCAGAGAGCTCATATCCACATGACCCTCCTGCGACGAGAGGTGGAGGGGGGTGAAGCCGGCCTTGGACTCTGCACTGGCCTTGGCTCCGTACTCCAGCAGAGTAGTGGCAATGTCCATCTACGCAACAAGGCGAGGACAGGGTTAGAATAACGTTGCTCAATAACAATACAGATGAATTAATTTAAAATATGACAAACTAATGTAATTTGGTCTTGGACACAGTGGCTCAAAGGTAGAGTGCAGGAATTAAAATTCGGATGTGGTCGGGTGTAGTTTGATCCCACTGACAGCCAAGATACTTTTCACAAGTGGTCACCACTAGCTCGCCCTCGTACTTCAACTTTCTTTAGATTGTCATGTTAGAGGCCTATTGGCGCATAGAGATAAGCAGTTGAGGTTTTATAGAAGAAAGTTATTTACGAAATTGTATTCTTTTTAACCATACAAATCACTAATTACATCATTGCATGCATGGAGAGCCTGTTACCAACTAATACTTAGACTGTATAAAATACATAATTTTGTGAAAAGATACTGCAACCCCTAACAATATTAAGTAAGGCTGGTTGTGGATTTTGCACTGTTGAAGTTTCTGTTATATATTGATAATATTGCACAATAATACTTTATATTTTTAAAAACAACATTAACAATAATTATTAGTTTTTTATAGTAAACATTTAGCAGAGAAACGACAGTACCCACATTTTTTCATACTCTTGGCTTTTTTTATGTGAACAATAATAAAACATAAAAGAGATTAATAGTAATACTGGCTAAAACTGCAACAAGCGAACATTCTGAGAAATGATTTTCGGAAATATCCTACAGTTAAACCCATTCCTGAGTTTTTCCGTGGTTAGTAATAAATTTTAACTCAGTACATTTCAAAGACTTTTGCAACCATGTAATAATTTAAAAAGTGTTTAGTCACAACCCTATTCACTCTCATCCAAATAATAATCAAAAGGTAACACACACTAGCTTATAAACATTGAACTGTGATCTGCATTGACCTGGTTCTTCTTGGCGGCTATATGCAAGGGTGTGTGTCCATTCTTGGCTGTGGCGTGAGGAGAAGCCCCCTTGTCCAACAACAGCAGGGCTACATTCTGGTGGTCGTAGTGGCTCGCTACATGCAGAGGTGTCACTCCGTTCTGTGAATCAATTATGAAAATCATACATTATTCATCTGATTCTGCAAGAGATATATTAAAAGAGCAATTGTGAATGTTTGGTCAATCACAGAATAAAGGGAGATAGCTCCAATAAGGTATTGTTACAAGGAATTCTAGAACAATTTTATTTTTATGCTAGAAACTCAACAAACAAGTTAACTCCTGTTGATTTCCTCCATGAGTGGATAACCCTTCATTTACATGTACCGTCCGGACCATTGGTCAAACCAACCAAGGCCGTTAGACTCTCTTTCATCACGGTACGATCGTGTATATGACCATTACCTTGCCCTGGGCGTCCACGGGAGCGTCCCTCTGCAGCAGCAGCCGCGCCACCTTCATGTTGCCGTACTTGGCGGCCAGGTGGAGGGGGGTGAAGCCCTTCTTGGTGGTGGCCGTCACCGAGGCCCCGTTCTCCAGAAGCACTGCGGCAACCTGCACACAACATCAAACATCGTTGTGAACACTATACCCTCCAGAGAGACTATGACTAGCATAAAGTTTACATAATAGTCCATGGTGTTATTTCATTAGCATATTAAATATATTCTGATTAGTATTAATTTATTACTTTTATCCACAAAACCAATACTTCTATTCACCCCTTACATTATTTAGATTATTCTGGTAGTTAATTCTAAAGGGGGGGGTTGATAACCAGTATTAGCCTATATTACAATTGCAATAATGAAATTTTTTATATTTACTCGAAACTACTACAAGTTTTGTAACTGAAACAATGAACATACTTTAATCATTTATAACCTGTTTAACATGTTCAGTGCGGTGCGCCGGATTTCCGGCAGTTGCCTACCAAGGAAACAAATGTAATTATCGTGAATATACACGATAAACGAAGTGAATGTGTTAAATTGGTGGTCATCATGCTGAGTAATTATTGAAATAAGTAACTTACTTTAATATAAGTTGCTAATTAAAAACAGGCAGGGAAAGCTGCAAGCTGTTAGAGGCAATTTAAAATTGATTAGTCTGTTTTGAAAATTAGGAATAAAAATAAATAAATAAAAGGAAAACATGTTTTAAATAATGATTTGTTGATCAAGGGTCTGCAATTGTTAGTATATGAAAGGTTCACACATAACAGAAGAAAATATGTCTCTTTTTTATAAAATCCACCACTCTTATTTTTGTGCACTGTTTTACTTCCAGTGAAAGAGATGTTACTTCTAAGGTAAAATTTCACCTTTATTGTAATATTAAATTGAACTGCAGACCGTAGTGGTCTGTCCAAAATCAAAAATTGTATTTAAACATTGTAACACATTTTTTAACAACAACAAAAAATGTCAAACAATTCAGAAAATGGTATTAGAATAATGTGCAAGACAATTCAAATTAAATTGTATTGTAAGTATGTTTTTAACAAAAGTGAACAATATTTTTAAATTAAAGTTTCTTATAACCATTAGTAAAATATATACAACGGATTTTCTGCCAACATGTTTTAACTGTTCACGAGTCCTTGTTATACAACTAACAAGAAGCACCCACAGAGTCAATATATGTCAATTTGTTTGTTCAAAATCACAGTTTATAGGTAAAGTTTGAGTTAGTCAGGAAGCACACCACACTGGGAGTCAGCTGCGCTTACCTCAGCAGTCGCAATGTTGCGGCCAGCTGACTCCCATGGCGAAGCCATTACTGTCCAACTCACAACACACAACACTTCTTCTACCGATACATTTGTGTAAATACAATTAATATTAAATTTCAAAGTTAATTCTTATTAATGAGTCAAATAATAGTACATGTTTCAAAAAATAGTCTAGAATCAAGAGCTGTTGAAACTGAAGCTTGAATAAATCTCAATTTTTGTTCACTACAGTATGACTAGTAGCCAACGGCAAAAAGGGGTATTAATTTTAGTGTTCAACTGAACATTAAATATTTAATAAAGATAATTTTTACTCTCAATATAACTTTAATCAAACTAACTACAAACAAATTTACAATAATCCTAACTTTCAAATAGATATACCTTTTTACTTTGAGAATTTGTAGGTAAATTTTGTCATATACAAAATAAAATCAACATGATCAAATACCTATCATTGATAATTAATTATAAAGTTTCAAATAGTACTGTTTGATACATTTTATGTTTATGTTTTGCAGAAAGAAATAGAAAAGAAAACTAACAAATCTCAAATCTAGCTTGGATATTATTTATCTAAAAAATTGTAATATTTCAGTTTCTTTAATAGTCAATCAATTAATGACAAATATATATATATATATATATATATATATATATATATATATATATATTCAGAAACTGTTTAACTATTTGAATTATTTTTAAAGTTGTTTGAAATATATTTAAACTGGTTAACAAAACCAGTTTAAACCAGTAACAGTAACTGGTGAAATTATTTGTTAAAATTAAATTTTCAAGTAATATTTTTATTGTTTTTTAAACAAAATTAACTTAAACTAAAAAAGGACAGAAAATAATAAAACTGAAAAATTAAACATTTATTTAACATTTGCCAACAAAACATACCAGAAAACAATCAGTTTTTATTTACTTTTAATTTTAAGTATTTGATCTTAAATTAAACTGCATCAAAACGTCATATATAAATGACAAATTCGTATTTCATCACACAATAAAATTAACAATAAAGTATGATATAAGGCACTATTTTGACTATTGATGTATGTTCAAGGCTTTATTTTAGAAACAACATTTTCGTGAACAGCAATATATAATTTATGTATTTTTAGCACACAAGTTATGTGTTCTTTTTAAATACTTAGATTTATAAAAGGGAGTAGCATGACTATATAATTTAAATTAGAAAAATTTAGCCACTTAAGTTTTGATAATTATTTTAAATTGAGATAATTTTTACTTTTAAGAGAACTTCAAACTCTGTACAGTATTATTTGTTAAAACAAAAAAGTAAATAAAAATGTTGATGAAATGGAGTTTAGATTAAAATGTTCAACATTAAATATCAGCAAGTGATCCACAAGTCTCCTTCTGCTGGGCTGCAAACCTTAAAAATTATTTATAAAATTTGCATTTCACATAGGTATGATAACTCAAATTTAACCATTATGCTTTATTGATTCTTTCATCAAATAATTAAAACATTTTTTTCAAAACTTTGAAATAATACATCACTTCTTGGAGAGCTGACTGTAATTTAACAAAAAGAGAGATACTGATATTGGGAAGTAGAATATTTTATAAGACATCTTTCATTAACTCTTGAACAACATGATTTCAAAGTATATGTTGTTAACAATCTACTACTAGTGAATATTCAGTTTTGTCTTACGTTATTTTATTTTATTGATTGCATCAATAGCAAATCGAATTTCGCAGTCTATAATAAAAACCCTCATCACTTTTGTCTTTGTAGATTTTTTAACATATCGAACTGATCGATATCTAAAAACTGATAGCAGGACGGATAAGGCTTTACCAATTATTTAAATAAGCATCAGTAACAATAACCAACTAATATATTTAAATATCAATGGTATTGAGTTGTGGCAGAGTTCCCACATCATTGAAACACTATTTAAACTGGTTATTATTCAAAATATCTTTGTTTGTTTGGAAGGATACAGGACTAAATTACTAAAAACTACCGTTTGTAAAAAAGTTCAATTTTCTTAGGATAATATACACTATAAGCTCTTGATATGTTTATTTTTGTGATTTAAATATGTTATTAACAAAAAGTTAAAAAGTATTTAACTGAGATCTTAACATAGAACATATTTTTAAAAACCTCCCCATTTAAAACCATGATCAATTAGAACATGTTAGTTAATTTATTCACCTTGGTAAAACGTCAATAATATGATTATGTTACAAAAGGTTTGACATTAATGATATATTACATCAATATGCAAACATTTAACAAAATGTTATTATTAGAAAATGAATACAATGCAACAAATATAAATTTCTACAAAAGTATGGAATTATAAAACATGGCAGGACTTGTAGAGAGAACACAATTCAAAGTTACCTAATGATAACTCTCAGTTGAATTCGTTAAGTTACAAAGTGTCTTCTTCCATTTCTTAATTGATTTTGTAAATCCAAGATTAAGCGTATGGTAACAAATTCGCATATAAAAAATAACAATACAGTTTTCGATCGAAAATAATAATTGCTGAAGTAAACAAAAAATACTTGCTAGAACAAAATTAATATCAGAATATGTCATTTCCAGTGGAAAATAGCTTTGAAATAAATACTATTTATTAAATAACTCTAGGACTTGTCCATTTTCTGTAAACCAGCAAACTTTGTACTTATGCATTACAACCACCAACTTTTAGGAGAATTTTATAGTGGGACAAACCAAACAAATTATATGGATAACAAGTAGAGATGTTTTATTATTTAGCCTATAACTTACAAGCATTTGTAACATTTTTGAGACTCCCAGAAGACAACAATAACCTCATTCCCTTAAATCAACGTGCCTCACAGTTCGATTAGGTTAATTTACCATGTATTTTGTGATTAATTATAATTAATACCTTCACATAACCTAAACTAATTGCCGCAGCGTGCTGTATAAGTGGAATCTTCACATAAAACAATATTTCTTGAAAAATTGGATGTGGCTACACGACATATGATCAGTTCTGTCGACAAAAGAGTATTATACACAATCACAGTATCCTGACCTACCATAACCACCGATGTGTGCAATTACAGATTGTGGTCGGTATAATGCATAAGGACTGCAGACTAATTTTTGCAAAACACATAAAGTAACCATTTCTCCAGTTATGACCCCCTTTGTAAAATAACTACACTTTACATCTGCCACAAACGCTTTGTGCGAAAGCAAACAATTACAAATGTATACTATATAGAGTTGAGTTGGTCATATGTAATATTCAGTGCGCTTGGCCCAGAACCTGTTGACCAGGTAGGAGGTGTCAACATGGTCCATGATGCGCCGCTGCACCAGGTACGTTACCTCGTCTTGGCCCTCCTTGGCGGCGATGTGCAGTGCCGAGTAGAGGTCCTTGGTGGTGCAGTCCACGGCCGCGCCATGTTGCAGCAGTAGCATCACGATGTCCACGTTGCCCAGCCGGGCCGCAATGTGCAGCGGCGTCTGCTGCTCCTGCAGACATCAAACATACATCAGTAATAAACAGTATTACGTTTCATGTAAGTAATATATGTACCACTGTCAAGTTTTAAACTGGTCTCTACCAGTTTCGAGCTGACATTGGGTACAGTAGATGTCATAGCATATGGTAAGTCTTTTGGCTGTCCATTATAACAAGCTTCCCTTTCACTTTTGGTTCCTCCATTTGCAGCGGCTGGGAACGGAACATCCGGGTTCGTGCCCCGACCTGAGAGTGGCTGTTTTACATGCATACCCTGTCAGTTGAGTTGGCCATTTGGAGGGTAGAGCCTGTTTGAGCTTGATCACAGCTGTCACAAGAGCACAGGAGTTGGCCCTCTGAAAGTTCAATTAGGCTGCCTGTCCCATCCCACCCTTTCCTTTCCTGCTATAGTCTATCCTTCCACTAACCTGCGCAAAATTCCCGCTTGTGGAATACACGCCTAGCAGCTTAACTGGAGTTTCCTAATCCGCCAATAACGACTATCAAGTTGCAAAAACATAAATAAAGCAACAGCCAGATTTGAAAAAAATCATATTTCAACAACAACAAATGAGTTGAAGTCTCAAGCTGATACTTCCTTTGATGTGTGGTTCATGAACTCGTCCAACGAGGAGAAGACGTTCGACACTAAAAAGCGTTTAGATTTTTATTTAAATTTTGGCTCATAATTCTCGAATCTCATGCTTTCCAGGATTTGATTCAAAATGGAAACACTCGTCTGAGAGGGCAGTGTGCCATAGTAGCCAATAGCAGCCAATAGTAGCCATAGCAGCCTTTGCTGCATTTAGTACGGGATCTAAAGAGGGTTGAGTATGCACGGAAAGGTTGATGCAATTTTATTTTTATTATTATTCTGGGCACCTAGGCGAAGCTAAACCCAGGACCCAGGATGTTGTGTATGTCGTCGCCTCCCAGGGTGGTCGACAACTTGAGGGGGAGGGAGCAAACATGGCGGAAACGCCGTTTACTAGAATGCTTGTATCTCGAGAACCACACAACATAGAACAGTAAATAAAGCGGTGTTGTGTTTGAAAACACATGTTATTTAAAGAAGTTTATTATACAAAAAGTGCTATATCTTATGGTTTAGGAGTTAAACATCTGTTTCTACAATATTTTGTAATTTGGCGGAGTTTATTAACAATAATTTTTAATTTTTTGGCATTTTTTTAACAATATTGACTCTTTGAAATGAATAAAAATTATTTTAGTCCTACCAAAGTTGGTTTAGCTCAGTTTAAAATCTTGAGGAGGGCTACATCAAAATTAATACTGAATAACTACGCGGGCGCTGAAAGAATGTTCGGCTCCATCTGTGAATATCGCCTGCCGTATAGCCACGACTTATGTCTACTTGACTCGTTCAATTATAACTTTTTAACTTTGTTTTCTCTCCAAATTTCCTTCAGTATTGCTATGCAATTTTTACGGTCAGGGCTGAATTTAGTTTGGGCGTTTTTAAATGCATGTGTTCAGTGTACTTTGTGCGTTCAGAAAAAAATGTATAAGTGATTTAGTACATGTTGATTTGATTGTCATGGGACTGGGTCAGTGAGAAATGTTGGTAATATTTTTAACATAAGGGTACTGTATCAATTTAATTCATTATTATTTAACTATTATCAGAACTCAAAATTTAATTATTTGTCGGCTGCATATATTAGTACATATTAAAGCCTTTTTGTTATTTTTTTCAATTTAACTGTTTGTATTTAGTTGTGTTTAATTTAGCAGGAAATATTATAAATTACCTTCTCTTTATTAAATAGACTAGACAAATAACAACAGACTTGTGTTTGATTTTCCAGCAAAATAATGAACTAGCTTTTATAAAAAACTCTAAATCGACAACCGGTAGTTTAACAAATATTAAATAAGTTAGTATTTTGTTGGAGGTACTGCATTTCTCGAATAATTGATAGCTATTCTGCTAGTGGCTTAAATGCCAGGCTTAAAATGGCATAGAAACTGCTACTCATCATACACAAGTTCAAGAAATGTAGGGCAACAATTGAAACAAGAAACTAGCATTGAAAATAATGACTACGGCAAGAATAAAGATGCATTAAACAATTCGTCATCAGCTTTATTTACTCGAAGCTCTCTTTCAAAATAAAGACAACCTATGGAAGACTACCTTGACTGTGCTACAAAACTGTTAAAACTGTGCCGGTAAAGGCAATAAGACGATGTATTTGTTAGGCTTAGTACTTTGAATAAAGTAAGTGATTTATTTGCTGCAGATTTATTGTACCATAAACCTTGTTTGGCATCATACTTAACTAACTACAAAATCAATAATATAAGCGTGCCAGTTGGAAAAACCATTGTTGTTTCTGGAGGATTTGAAAATGAGGACAAGTGCTACTCTAAGAATGAAAAAAAAAACTATTTACAAGAATGCAAGTTTACAAAACAATCACATTGAAGCTCATACAAGAATTTTTTTGCATGCAAGAGATGCAATAATTCAAAGTTATGGTTCAATTACCGTAATCATTCATAGCCCAGACACTGATGTTGCCCATACCAGAGTGTATGCCGGATTGGGCATATTCTTTTGGTGAAGTGATTTCAAGAATACGAATTGCCAAGGGATGAGGCTGATAGTTGGTGTTAGGGTCAGAGAGAGAGAGCTTTAGGTTGCCACTTAGCGGCAGAAGCTCTCAGTGAAAAATTATTTAGAAATCTCTAGCTCTTCACGCTTTCACTGGATGTGATTCTACAAGTGAAGTTGGGACAAAAAAGGAATGCACTCGGTGTTGTTATAAAATCAGACACACTTTTAAATGTAGTAAGCCTTTTAAAGGAAAATAACCTCTATGCCAAGCAACTGATGCAGTTACAACATTTATATTTAAAAACTATACGAAAAAAGGAAACTCTTTTGATGAAAGCCGTTACCTACACTTCTTGTCAAACTCTTCAGGACCTTCAGACATCAGTTGCCTTGCACTTCTGATAGCTTTCACCAAAATTTATTGAGATGCAACCGTCCAACTTCATTACTGGACAAACTCAACAACTGCCCTTGTGGAAATGTTGGACCTTTTGAATTAGGGCTAATACTGCCAATAAATGGGTGGAAACAAATGCCTGCGACCACGGCTTATGACACTGAGACCTCTACCAGACACTTTAATTTCACCCTGTAGGGGTAAAACATGCCAAACCAACTTGCCAATGTTTTAAGAGAGAAAGTTTTTGTTGTTCGTATACTTCACTTGCAAGGAAAAATGTAGAAATAGTTTTACAAATGACTGTATAGAAGAAAATAAGAGCCACTTCTGCTAAATCAATAAAATGCATCTACACCATAGAAGAATATAAATTGCATCTTAATATAACAACAAATTAAATTATATAAGCATATTTAATTGCATTTTATTACATTATTGCATTACTAAAACTACTAAAGTGACGCACCATTCGCATATTGAAGTGATATTGAAAATCTTCCAGCCTTGTGTCAAGGAATTGAGCCACTACTCCAAATAATTCGCAGTCAGGCGTTTTCAGGCAATTTTTAAAAAAGGTTAAAATTAAACTGAAAAACATATAACTACTTCTGGCTTTTGCCTTACATTTAACTTTGTAGAAAGTAAATTGGAAATTTAAACACAATTATTCATCCTGAATACCCGTGTAAGGCAACGTGGTGTGGTACACCATGTTCGTTATTAAGTTTTAATCGACGTTTGCTTCTGATATTAAACTCAAACGAGTTACTTCTTTTGCTTGAATTATTAATGAACTATATGTTAGTAAAATACTTTTACTATCTATATAAAATACAAATGAAAACATATTTATTTAAAACAAATATTTTTAAAACATTATTATTTATAGTAAACAGTTTTTAACTCCTAAACAATAACAGGTAGGCTATAACTTTTTGTATAAGTAACTTTCTTAATGAACATATGACTTGAAATACATCGCCGTTTTATTCACTGTTCTATGTTGTGTAATTCTCGAGATACAACAGCGGGGATTTTCACAGATGGAGCCGAACATTCTTTCAGCGCCCGCGTAGTAATTATGAATTAATTTCGATGTAGCCCTCCTTAACATTTTAAACTGTGTTTAATCAACTTTGATAGGACTGAAATAATGTATTTACATTTCAATGTGTCAATATTGTTAAACAAAAGCAAAAAAATTATTGCTAATAAACTCCGCCAAATTACAAAATATTGTAGAAACAGGTGTTTAACTCCTAAACCATAAGATATAGCACTTTTTGTATAATAAACTTCTTTAAATAACATGTGTTCTCAAACACAACACCGCTTTATTTACTGTTCTATGTTGTGTGGTTCTCGAGATCCAAGCGTTCTAGTAAACGGCGTTTCCGCCATGTTTCCCCCTCCCCCCAAGTTGTCGACCACCCTGGGAGGTGATGACATATGGTTTTAGCATCACCTAGGTGCCCAGAACAAAAATCAAAAATAAAATTGCGTCAACCTTTCCATGCTTACTCAACTCCCATTAGATCCTGTACTAATTGGTCTGTACACATGTCTAAATCTCATATTGTAACTAGGGGTGTGCGAGTACTCGAAACTTTGAGTTTTCGGCCGAGTATTTCAATTCTTGAACTCGATTCAAAGTTTTTAAAAATACTCAGAAGTTCGAGCGGGTTTTTTCCTGCTGATTTCTAGATGATAGCTAACGATTGCGACATGCCAAATCACAAAGTAACGGCCACAAAAGGCAGTCGCATCACATAAAATTAGCCGAAAATGACGACCGGACCACTTAATTTCAACCATAAATGACAAAAAAAATAATATCGGCCAAGTATGACGACTGGATCACGTAATAAAGCGCGGAAATGACGACGGTTAAAATAATTTTGGCAAAAGTGGCGACCAGGCCACTTAAAATCGGCCATAACTAACGATTTCGTCATCTAATATTGATTCTGAGCGATATTCGGACCAGGTGATATTGGCAAAATGTCAACCAGATCATGTTTTATCGTCCGGAAACGAATGGCGAACCGTGTTTTGTTTGTTAATACGTACTGCCAGTTTGCCAGTTTGATTGTATATTTTAGTGCCAGTTTGATTGTACTGGCCAAAAATTTGTATTGTTATTCATGTATTAGTTAGAAACCATGTTTAGATTATCAAATTTGGAGTGTTATCCAAATCCCACTACAGTATTTGAAACTACCAACTGATGGCAGATACTCGCTCGAAAATATTCAAAACTCAAAAATAATGGGCACTACTCGACTCGATTTAAAAAATCACTTCTCGCATTCCCCTAATTGTAACTATGTACATCTCTGCCCTGAATCGGGTCGCTTTTGAATTTGCAGAAAAGCGCACTTTCTACAATGTACAGTTCAGCCAACACAGTTAGCAATCCTGGTTCCCAGACGGCATCTCAGCACGACTCTCTAAATTTGAGTTTTGCTATGATTCAAATTTCATTTTTCTGAAAAACAAAGATTCGGTTGATATTTGTCTGTAGATGTATTGTCTTCAAACTTAACAAATCAAATATCATGTTTGGTAAACAGCAAATTATATATTAGGAAATTTTAAAATGGATTTGTGAGTTGTTTACTCTTTATATGAGGTGCTTAGAGGTACTTTAGATTGTTAGTTCAGGACTTGAAATTAGAATCTTCCAAAAGAGCTTAGTAAAAATGTATAATGAAACTGCTGCAAAGTTTAATACATTCATCACTTACATAGATACAACTCATAAAATTACTACCATATTTGTTCATGTTTATGTATAGTTTAACTTTAAACAATTGGATAACTATATTTTTTGTCTCATATTACCACAACTCAAGTTAAGTTCAGGTTTTATAAATTCCTACCAACGACAGTATCAGTCAGTGACATACCCTTGCGCGGGCGTCGACCTGGGCTCCGTTGCGCAGCAGTATGCGAATGATATCGGTCTGGTTGGCGCGAGCCGCCAGGTGCAGTGGCGTCTCCCCGCGCACCGTCGGGACGTCAGGGTTGGCCTCGTTCTGTAGCAGGTAGATGACGATGTTCATGCAGCCCATGAAGCTTGCCACGTGGAGCGGTGTCAAGCCCGACTGTTACAAGAAGAACAAAAATGTTAACAATATGCTGTTGAATATTGAAGTTTACACTACGACTTTTAAAATAAACTGAAATTTAGTTGGGATAGTCATTTCTTTGGAAATGGGAGATTTAAAATGTAATCCTGCTTGTATTATGGGAAACCACTTCTTGTTTTGAATCAATTCCTTTACAATAAACTGTTCAGAGTTAAATTACATTGATTTATATTTCCACATCGCATTAAAGATATTACACAATGTAAACAGACAAAGTTATAACATAGATATAACATGTAATGCAGTGAATTTTGTATAAAAGTTTTCTGACATATGTTTATTAACACCCATTACTCAAGTTTTTTTTTTCATGGTTCAATGGTACACTATTTAAGAATCAGGAGTTCATACTTTTTTTTATAATATTGCTCTTATCCAGGTTGAGGGCTCCCCCCTGATGATACCTATACTAATATTCCTAGTGTTACAAATTATAATCCAGCAAAACCAATAATCTGGCCTGCCCATTGTCCGAAACAAGCTGGATAAAAGCATATCTACTTTAAATCACAAATACTGCAGATCCAATTTTCAAATACATCAATTCAGCATTCAAACGGAATAAATCATTTCAAACACAATCACAAACGCCAGTGAATACCTCGGTGGTAGCCTCGATGGAGGCGCCGTGTTTGAGTAGCAGCTCCACCACCTTGATCCTGTTCTTCTTGCAGGCGATGTGCAGTGGCGTGAAGCCGTTGAGGGCCCTCGCGTTGGGGTCGGCCTTGCGGTCCAGCAGCAGCTTAGCGACCCGGGCGTGGCCACAGTGGGCCGCTACGTGCAGGGCCGTCAGGTAGTCCACTGTCACCTGCAAACGCATCTCCACAGTGAAACGGATTCACAACAACAACATATCTTGGAAAACTTGATAACTAATTTCTACAATTTCCCAGTTTCTCGATGAAAACAAATTTTTATCAGTAAAGGTTAGTGGAAACAAATTTACCAGCAGTAACGGCTGGTGAAATTAATGTTTGACAGTTTGGTGCCATGACACGATCACTTACACAAGATATTATTTGAAGGATCAGGCTTCTGATTCCCAAAGGGATTGGGAAGGGGGGATGATGTACATACTCTGTCCAATGCAAAGAACAGTTTAACATTATAAATAATAATGGGATATAATGGGGCTATTTTATTTCTTCATAGTAAAAAAATAATAACTGATGTTTTCCTAATTTACCTAACTTTTCCATTCGCTATACAGATTGAGAAAACTTGTACGTTTACAACAGAAGTTTTTCCAATCACACTGCAATGCTGTTTAAAAATCCCTACCTACTTATAAATATTAAGTCACTAATTAAAATGTTAAGTTAAGTTACTTTTTCAAATGTTTCTAGTAATTATCTCTCTTTGTTCAAAACTTAACTAGTTCTATACAAGCCAGATGAAGTCCTTGTGAAAGAAGCTCAAGATATTTAAAACTGTTTTACTCGTACCTACGATGAAACTAACCTTTCAACTAGCAATCAGTCTTTTAATTCCAAAATTAAGTGGAAAGGAACATGACAAAACAAATAATAAGCTTTTCCTAGAGCCAGCTTTATGAATAGCAGAGAGGGACTTACCTCATCAACTGGTGCACGGTGGTACAGCAGGATTCTGGCAGCATCCACGTGGTCACCTTGGGAAGCCATGTGAAGCGGCGCCAATCCATTCTGGAACAGACCACTCTCTCTTAATACCAAAGGGAAAAATGTAAACCTTAAGAAACTGCCTTTGCTGGAACACAATATTAGTAAGCAGTGCTTTTAATCTCTGTAGTCTTGTTTTAAACTTTCTTATACATAACTCATGAACTTAAACAATTTCGAACTGCAACTTGAAAGGCGGAGCCTTAATTGTGTCTTAAAAGAGCATTTAGTTTAGCCTATATACAAAACTTTAGGTAATCACTGCAGGGTAATTTGTATACACCACAGGTGTCTGTATTTAGGGATTTAAGTATAACATGCTACCTAGAAACATGAGTAACAAAACCTCAGAAAGGGTATTAAACAGGTGAAACTCATATTCATTACTTTGACAACCACCATACCGACGAGTCCAACAGTCGCCTACCTTGGTCTTGGAGCTGATGGGCGCGCCCCGCTCCAGCAACATATCCACCACCTGCTCGTGGCCCGAGCGAGCGGCGCAGTGCAACGGCGTCAGCCCGTCGCGCGTCTTGGACTCGATGTTGGCGCCCTTCTCCAGCAGCAGCGACACCATGTTGCTCTTGCCCCACTTGGCGGCAACATGCAGTGGTGTGATGTTGTGCTGCAAACAACCAGATCCATCCGTAAATCCTCTAGATTAACCTTTTGGAATTTATATACACACTTAAAATATATTTCACAGCTCCAAGTAATTGTTTAACAACCTAACATTTAATTTATTTCTTTAAATTTTGGATGCTTGTTAACAAATTTGCACTTTTAACATAGTCAAACTAGTTAAAATATCCTCAAGGTATTTTATAGCAATATTGATCAAAATATATAACAGAATTATAGTTTAAGCCTCCTTTGAATCAACAGATATTACAGATCTCTATCACTATATGAGAAATGATTTTTTTTAAAGGATACTCAAGGGTAGTCTTCGTTAATACTGCTTAGTAATGGAGAGCTCAATTACTAAGCGCTCCAATTAGTTCTTACTGCTCTGTATTTTGGTTAAATTAATTAATTGAATATAAACCTATGCACAGTAAATGTCTTGGCGTCTTGGGAGCGTAATAAGATCATGAATTTAAATTAATTAAAAATTCATCTTAAATAGTTGTGTATTCCTTAAATTAGGCAAAGGTTAAGTACTGTACTCACTTTAGCAGCGTAGTTAACATCAGCACCTTTGTTGAGCAGGAGGTTGGCAATGCCTTCATTGCCGTAGTGAGAGGCGATGTGGAGGGGGGTAAATCCACTCTTTGAGGTTACATCAGGGTTGTGTTCGTTCTGAAATATACACACATTTGTGACAGACTATCCTAGTTTGAAACATAGAAAAAACTTAATAAAATAAATACAATTTAGAAAAGAGAAACATAGACCTATAGACCTTACTTTGGATGGTCAAAGTACAAATGACGTGCAATTTTAAGGAGACTTAGATTTACCTCAGATTTCCTTGAAAAAATGTGTAAATCAATGAGACTGACATATAATCATGCCATGTGGATCTTTAACAAATTCATATCAACGACAAGCAAAAATGGTTAACTCTTTACCCTAAATTAAAAATGATTTTAAAATCTTCTTAAAATGTCATGTTCTTCTTCAGACTCAGTTCAGTTTTGAATTGTTAAATAAACACTTCTAGGGCAAATAAAATTGTAAATATTTCTTTTAAGAAGTAGGCCTACGTCACATCTACTGAAAATATACCGAAGAAATTATAAAAACAATGTGATTTTTCATGTACCAACCAAAATATAATTTGCACGTCAAATTAACAACCTTATGCAAAACTTTGTTAAAGATTTGTTTGTCCCAGGAAAGTTAATGGTCTTCTGAATTAGGTTTTTTTTTTGATGGAGAGGTAAGATATGACCTACCTGTAGGAGTAAGGCAGCAGCTTTGCAGTCGTCTTTCTTGGCAGCAATATGCAGGGCCGGCAGACGCACCTTGCCCCTGGTGTCATTCTCCAGGAGCACTGCTACCACCTTGTCATGGCCTTGCTGCATGGCCACGGCCAGCGGTGTGAATCCATCCTGTACAATATACACCATTGTACATAGGCTACTATTATTATTCGATTCAATTTGCTACACAATGTGATTTTAGGAAAATAGCTTGATCGCCAAAACATTTGTTTGTACAGTACTTTATATGTTTGTTTTCTTTCATCCATCAATTAATTGAGTTAATTGAATATTTGAAGGTAAAGAAATGTAAAACATATAAACTGTGAAACTAAGATTTAGTTACTCAATAATAAACACACAAACAAAAAGCCAGTTGGCCTTTTTTTCCAAGTTATTACACTTACAAATAACGTTATTTGTTGAAATGTACAACCAAAGTGCTTTTATTATTGAAGAACAAAATAAAGGAAGTTACTTGTAATCTGCCATGTAAAGATACAATACTAAACACTATGCTTTAGGCGAGAAAGGATTTTATCGTGTCCATGAATTTACTAACAGAAAAGAAAATATATCAACATATAAAGACAAATTAAAAATCAAGACAAATTATGATAGTAATAAATTTATTAATGATTTAAGGCATGATATATTGGTTGAAATATCTTAGTGAAAAATAAATAGAAGACATGAAGAAAAAAACGTTATTTCATTTAAAAAAATTATTACTGGATCAAGATTAATTTTAAGTTATAAATTTAAGGGAAAACTATTTAATGTATTTAATTTTTTGCCAATTCAATATTATATTGTTATCCTGGCTAAATAAACAAATAAATGTTTATCAAACAACTAAAATTCAGCTATGATTTGTCTGAAACTAGATTCCAATTTTTGTTTACTTCGACTGCACATTTCCGTGGGAAAATAGGCCTGTATGGCAGTCTAAAGACAGTTGAGGTCCTGTAACACTAATAGTCCCAAGACATGGGCAGCCTCGTGATAACCGCCCGTGAAAAGGACCTACGATGGGATTGAAACTGTCCCAGACCATGTCTGACTTTTGAGGTCAGCCCTCTACCTACAAGCTACTGTGCTCAGTTTAAACATTCAAGTCTTAAAAAATAACAAAAAGATGTAACAAAACATTTTTAATAGTTTGCTCGTTTACCTCGGTGGCGAGACTCTGATTAGCACCATTGGCGAGCAGGTACTTGACAACATTGTCGTGGTTCTCCTGGGCCGCCATGTACAGCGGGGTGAAGCCATTCTGACTCTGCACATTAACCGAGGCGCCGTGCTCCACAAGCAGCCTCACCACCTCCTCTTGCCCCGCTGTAACCACCGAGAATTGGTTAGGGTGTGTCCATAAACAGTGGGGAAAATACTGGATTGCAGTCTGGCTGCTAATGTCAAGCTGAAGTTATTACTTGTAGCCAGCATGGCTTTAATTTAAATTAAAGAAAGTATAAATAAAGTAACATAAATAATTCAAGACACAATTGTTTTTTTAAATTATTTTATTTGTTCTATTGATAGAAAGACAACCCCAACATTTTTGGTCTTTTGTCTCATGAAATTTATCACAAGTGGGGGGTCATGAGTAAAAAAACATAGCATTGAGTAGCCTATGTGTTTTCTAAGGAAGTTTGGGAGTCGATAAAACCCCTCCCCATAAGGAAGCCAGAACAAGTGAGTGGTTTTGAAGAACATTGCAGAAGGAAATGAGCTTATGGGGTTATGTTATGACTGTATTCAACAAAATTATACATTTACTGAATGAATATATATTTAAGAAATTACTGATATTTCCTGATTGAAAAACACAGTAAAGTTATAAAGCGTTAATTTGACTTGCACGAACACAGTTCATTAGATGAAATTACGACCAGCCCTATTGCAGCTAGTGTTAAAAGAAAAGCTAGTTTTTTTTAACAACGACGCATATATGTTATTGAAATAATGTTAAAAGTAAGTAAAGGCCTAAAAGTATTATAGCTTACGCGTTATACTTTTTCCTATTGCCTACTTTTAATGCTATTATTATAGCATTATAGGCTACATGGCTTACGTAGCATAAACTTAATTCATTACTGAACACTGACCAAGAGAGGCGATGTGCAGAGCTGTGTTGCCTTTCTTGGTGGCCGAGTCAACGTTGGCCCCTCTCTTGAGCAGCTCGGTGACAACGTGGACGTGACCATCTTTGGACGCAAGGTGCAACGCATTCAGGCCATTCTGCACAATTTACACCCAGTGTTAGGTCAAACTTTAAATATTTATCCTTACACTATGAGCCTAGAGAAATGGGTTACTATCCATTTCATAGTATACACCTGTAGGCTATAGGCTGCAGTATCTAATTGTGTAAACCTATTTAAGAGTCTTCATCACTGGAAGTTGCCGGACGCCATCTCGGAGCTTTGTCCCATAAGGCCAGTGTTAACTTTGTGGCTCCGTTAATCCTCAACTTATGGAATTCATTATGGTGTCAAGTTAAAGATTTTGTCATCCTCTAGTGAAATACAATGTCGAATTTAGATTTTGTTTACAAACTAATGAGAACATGTTCAGTGTTACAGTTAGTGTTGCCAACCCCCCGGTTTTCGACCGGACAGATCGGTTTTACCAACCGGACGGCAAATGTCTGGTTTTGTTGATAAGAAATAGGTTACCGGTAGGCTATAGTTAAAAATTAATAGATTCCAGTCGATTCAGACGGAGTTTACATTAATATTTAGGGTATATTAATTTAAAATTGTTTCACTTAATATAGTTTTAAAGAAGAAGATGAGAATGTCAAATAATCAACCAAGAATACAACTGCCATCTTTACAAAGTTAGAAACATTCAGAAGAAAAATATTTAGGGTAATTTTGTGTAAACATAAAACCACCTATAATGTTTATATTCTTTTTATTTAACGACTATTTTACATTAGTTTATAAAGCTTAAAATTAAAATTTATTTTGCTATTTTAGTTAGTCTAATAGAAAAATGACTATTTACAGATTTTATACACCTGGCGTTTACGTTTAAATTTATGGGCAATTGTTTTACTGTAACACTATTAGTTTACAATTGTTATTAAAAATCACAAATTTAATTTAATACACCATTTTAAACTATTACATATTACCAATTTAAACAACAGCTCATCAGAAAATACACTTATTTTCTGGGTCGAAAGGTGTTGTTGTTAGCAGCCAAAGAGGCTTAAAATGGTTACCGTACTTTTAGGATAAAATTTTACAACATTTTCTAGAAGGGGCCCCCGTCTCTCCGCTCAACTGGGGGGTATTCCCCCAGTGGGGCTCGTGTCCAGTTTTGGCCAAGCGAAAAGTTGGCAACACTAGTTACAGTTCAAAATGAAAACATTATTATAAAACCATAATACTAAAATTAAGAAATTTGACATTGTATTCACTAGAAGTCGACAAAACCTTTAACTCGACACAAAAATTACCTGTATCTGACGATCAGGTGAGGAGAAACAACAGGCACAAAGTTAACATTGGCCATGTGAAACAAAACTCCAAGATGGCGACTGGTAACTTCCAGTGAAGAAGAATCTTAAGTAATACAAATTATAAAATATATTTCCAAGTTATGTTTTGTGATAAGGCTCCGGTCTACCCCTTCCGCGCAGTGCTAGAAAAGGTTCTGCAGGATCCCTCTTTACAGCTGCTACATAAACCTTTTAATTAAAGTTAAAGTATAATGTCAAAGAGGAAAATATTACATACAAATGTATTTTTTTACTTTTTTTATTTTCTTAAATTGAGTTACATTTGCAAACCCTTTTAAATGTACAAAAATTAGCTTTTTCATAACTACAACAAGTTAAGACAGAAACATTGCTTTGAAATTCTAAAAAAGGACATTGAGTAGAATTAACTTTCAACTATTAACTTCCATTTATAGTACTGGTTGATAACATAATTATCATAACCGCAAACATCCTGCGGACCTCCGCAATGCTCCTTTCCCTACCTTAACCATGTGTTTTCATGTGGTGGCATAGATTTTTCCATAAGGGTACACCGGAGTCTTTAAGTTATTTTATGCCACTATCATTTTACGACGGTTTATAAGGAAGGGTTCTTTTAAACCCTGATCTTGTCACCATCTAAGGGTGACCTGTTAATTAGTAAGTTAGAAAGCATCATTCACCATAACAAATGACAGCTGAGTCCAGTAACAACCTTTACAACATTTTCAAATTTTGATAAGGATTGATGTTGTGAACTCATGCATTAAACATGTTTACTTCAAGTCATATCAGATCAAAAGATTCGTGATTTGTTGTAGACAACCCTCTCGAACAAAAGTCTGAACATGTTTCTAAGAAAATATGGAAAATAGGCAAATGTGACTTAGCCTAAGCCCAAACCGAAGTTATTATTAACATCGCTGGTTTATTGGCGTCTGCCGGCAGGCCGGCGGGGGGCTTATCGGAGCTGCACAGATTGATTGTTCAGCAACCAAGTCTACACTAAATTCAATGGAAGAGTATTTAATGCCCAATCTTGAACATTTTACATTTTGTTGACACTAACACTATTCTCTAAGAATATGTTAATGAATGATGAAGTCTATGTTGTCTACCGGTAACCTATAATATTGGAATGACAGGTATGAATGAACGGAGTGTAAATAAACAACTATACTATTTTTAACTCTAATTAACATTCCTTACCACGTTAAATGTAGAAACTGTATAAAATACAAAACATTAAAATGTAAATAAAATATAAAAAATAACAGTATCCAAATTAAAATTGCCGCCTCAACCACAACTACACATAACAACCCGAGTACCAGCTGACTGCGCACTTAGTTACACTGACAAACAAGGTAACCAACCGGAGAAAGCAGATCTCTAAATTCTCTCTTTATCCCTTTTTTTCATAAACTTCCCAACGGTAACCTTATGGCACTGGGGGGTTGATATGGTCCAGTCAATGTTTTTCATGGTTTTTGGTATGCCCCTTTTTTAGAGCGGGAGGTTCGATGTAACCATCAGCAACCCCCCAGAGCCAAGTATTTTTTTTATTTAAGGGGGCTACTTCCCCCTTATCTATATTTTTCGTTACATCCCTAAAATTTCAATTGCACTGATGTGAGCGCTCAAACCCCCCAAGTTATGTTGTAAGGGTGCAAAATTTACTTCTCACTACTCGAAAAAGGCTCTGGGGATTGATATGTTTCAGTAATTTTTTTCCATAAATATTTACCCCTTGTTTTTGGGCGATAAATTCGATTTAACTATTGGCCAACCACCCCTCTTCGCCCCCTTTTTTATTTTAGTATGGCTATTTCCCCCAAATTTTATTTTTGGTATGCCCCTGACTTAAAGGTTGCCTCACATCACAAAAACTACAATCCCACTGATTTTAGCTCGTAGCTCCCCCATTTGTGAAATTATGGCGCAAAATTTTCTCCCTCTACCCTCTGGGAGGTTGTTAAGTTCCATTCAATTCTTTACACGATTTTTTATAACCCTGTTTTTGGACGAAAAATTCGATTCAACCATCGGCGATCCTCTCAGAGTCCCCCTTTGTATTTGGAAGACGGAATCCCTCCCAATTTTATTCTTGTTGCCTTCCTTAATTGAAGAGGTTTGCTTCACATCCCACTAATTACAATCCCACTAATTTTACTATTAACTGTAACTCAACAACGGTATGAAAATATTGATTCCCACAACAACAAATTCTTAGACCAATATACTACTATACAAATTTAGTAGTTTTCATCACAAGGAGCAAAAGTGTGTTTTTGGTGCTTAATCGTTTTTCATCCACTTTTGCTCCATGCTCCATGTGATGAACAAATTCTTTTATCATACTACCCATATAATCCTTTGATTGTTACAAATTATGTGATTTGTATAGTTTTAGTGGTTTAGATAGGTCAACTTTACAATATTTACACTTCTTTTATGTACAAACAAAATGTTTACCACCTGTTTGTTCCCTTTGAAATACACAAACGTAGAAAGGAACAATAACAATCTTTGAGGTTAGCGCACTGAAAAAATCCACAGCTGATTTTTCAGTGCCCTATTTTAAGGTATCAGAAAAATTCGATTTTACGGACTTATTACAGACCCAAAAACAGCCGCTTTCCGAGCAGTGTGATAAAAATGTGTTCATCAATCTTAATTAGAAAATCCCAATTATTGATATACACAGTTATAGCTTGATGAAGAATACAGTAAATAATTTGACAAAGCTTTGCCTGTTATCGTGTGTGTACGTATTACTATATATTATATAGATGAAACGAATATAGGTTTAGCGAATTTCCCCCTATATTGAAGAAGCTATTACCGTATGGTAAGACTTAAGCCCGAGACCATGATAACTTTTAATTTTCAGGCCCCCAGATGCCAAAAACACCATTCGTTAAAATTTATATATATATATATATATATATATATATATATATAAATTTGTATATTTGTATTTGTAATGTATATTATATGTGTGTGTGTGCGTGTGTAGGTGTGTGTGTGTGTCCGCAAGCACGATAACTCATGTAAAAAGGTCCGATACAACTCTTGTAAAATTTGATACAAATATGTAAAATACAATTTATTTGAAAGAGTTCGAAAACCAGACGAATCGCACCATCCAAAGGGGTTTGAAGGGGCTTGTACCCCAAAAATGGGGTTTTTGGGGTTTTCACGTGTAATTTGTATTTAAATCAATTTTAGTTTTAACCATTGAATTGCTCAACGTCAATTGGTTACTGAGATATTGAAAGTGCTAAACAGAGTACGTTGTCTAATGTTATTCTTATGGAGAAAAAGAAAAATGTTATATCTCTATTTTTTATGAACAAAAACTGATGAAACTTGGTATATGGCTTTATCTGGTTGTGGTTTATAGTTTTTTTGCACAAAAAAAAACAATGTTTCACCTATAGTTCCCGTAGCAGCAAACCTAGGTACTCGGTCCCCATGTTATACTTATGGAGAACAATTAAAATGTTATATATTGCTTATTTATGACTGTATATGGATGAAACTTGGTATGTGACTTATTAATAAAGTCTATCCAGCAGTTATGTTGGCAAAATAACTTTAAAAGTGTTCCTAATCAATGTGTATTGAACTTACAAAAATGTATTTCATATATGCTATGTTTTGTTTGTTTTAATTATTTTTGTACAATAATGTTTGTGGTAAAACACCCACACGAGATTATTTTATTTATTTATAAATTTGTTTTATTATTTTATTTAGTCATAATGTTTTGATTGTAAATTAACTGAATATATTATTAGCTTATTGGATATAGGCTTAAGAGAGCTAATACCATACTAAATCTTGTGAGGAAAATTAAATACCACATTTTTACTGTGTGAGTTTTTGAAGTTTTGATAATAAATACAAATTTGTTATTTATTTGTATATTTGGTGTATTTATTAAAGACTAGACTATTACAAATAAACAGGATAGTATAAAACGACGTCACAACACTACACAATATTATTACACTAAACTATTTATTACAATTAAAGTTATTTTACGGAATATAAAAATTACTTTCGTATGTACATATACCTACATACATGCTTGTATTTATGTTAGGGGGCCCCATTTTCGTGTACGCCCAGGGCCCCAGCGGTCCTAAAAACGCCCTGATTATCAATCCAATTTACAGCGTTGCAGAAAACTCAATATTTATCGTGTGTGTACTAAATAATTTATTATACTCAACGTTTTAATTTTAAAACAAAAAATCTTAAAATGCTTGGATTAGATTGAAATGTGAAAAAACATTGTTTCTATTTTTATTATAATTTTAAAATTCATGTTAATATTTTTAAATACAACTCAGGAAATCCCACCTGGATACTTTGTCAGCAATTGAGAGTTTTATTTTCACCGTTTTATATGGGTATTTTAATTTATTTACTTTTTGTGTTATTGTGTGTATAATTATAAGACATAATGTGTAGTTTTATTAAATACCGAACTCATTACTCATCACTAATTCCTCGTTTCCCCCTGCTTCCCCACAGGACAATGTTAACTTTCAAAGCCCGCCCCTCCTCAAAGGATTATCCCAAGTCGATGATTTATGGTTCATTTTCAAGAGCAAAACAATATCTAGCGATATCAGTCAGCAGAATGTCGATATCACAAGTAGTTCTCCCACAACAAATCTTAACTTTAGTATATTTTTGAACGATTATTATTTGCGACACTGAAATCTTTCTCACTGAAATCGATATGTATTTTTTATTTTAAAAAATCTTAATATATAAAAGGTGAAATTCGGTAATTTAAACTGTTTTCATACCGATTCAACTACAGAGCTTTGCCCCACGGGGCTTCAAAATTACTATGTATTCCTTATGGAAATTTGAAAATCCGAAAAGCTGATCTTGATTCGAAGTATAGTTCTCACCTCAGAATACAGCACACACAATTAATTGTTATAATATATGCGGCCGAAGCCGCAACAGATCTTCTAGTTAGCTATAAATCGACGATATCGGATAATCCATTAAGGAGGGGCGGGCTTTGAAAGTTAACATTGATCTGTGGGGAAGCATCAGGGAGAAACGCGAAATTTTAGTGACTATAAGGATGAGGGCCTTCTGAAGCAGTTAATTAGAGTTACCGTATCAATGTAAAATGTAACAAGGAATTAATGCATCCAAGTTGGTCGTTGTTCAGCGACAATTTAAAAACTAACATTACTCTCTTCTGTAAGGTTGGAAAAACTTATATAGTAGAGTAGGTTGATGAGATTATGCACCAGCTGAACGACCTCTGATGACATCGTACGTCCCATCGTAAGTGTGAACATTACGGAAACGGGAAAACCTTAGAAACACGCTACTGCTCTCTACGGACCTCGTTGTTTAAGAACCGTTTTGTTCTATATAATCTTTGAGTAAGGTTAGATTTTTCGCGTGCACGATTGTCTCATGACGGTATTCGTTTTATACTGGAATTAACTTATTCATTGGTTGACAATATTTTTAGATAGGTACCAGAGACACACCTACCCTCAAGAAAAATTAAATTTCACATTTAACATTCAACACCTTTTTAAATGTTTAACGTTTTGTGAAAGGGAAATTTGGCCTATTAGTCACACCATAAAAACATGTATTTGTTGTACATTACTGGAAAAGGACTTGAAAAAACTGGTCCTTAAGGCGGTTAAACTCCTGATAAATTTCCCATGTTGTATACAAACGCTTGAAGTGGCGCAAATAATAAGGTTCATGAGAATACTGAAACAGTTATTGGAAAATGTCATTTAAGTTTAAGCAATATAATTGAGAATCGATTTTCTATGATGGCAATATATTTCCATGGTTTAACAAAACTCATATGATTCGACATTTTTTACCAAATTTATGCTGATAATTAACGGGGTTTCTGGTTTTAGCTATTGATGGACCACTCCAATAATTTATTGTTTTAGACTCGGTGAAAAGGATGATGGATGGAGGAAGAGGAAAGATGTATACTCTATGTCTTCAGTATGAAAATGGAAGGTACATTGGAGTGATATTATTATTTTTGTGAGAAAGGGTAAGAGTATCATTAAACAAACTGCGAACTGAATGCTCGGCTATCTCACTGAAGAGTCTGAAATTCGTCGAAAGGCTTTTTAAATCTGTAACGATTAAAAGAGTCTAGTCTAAAGTCATCTCCAATTTTACATCGATTGTTGCTTCTAGGATGGAGTAGGATGGCCTTCCAGGGGCTGAGGGTAATTTAGTGAAACGGTATAGAGAGGGTTTTAAATCAAACAGGCAAACCGGCTGTCATCTTCTTCAACCGAGAATATGCAACTGACAGTTAATTTAAAACAATTGTATATTAACATTTTGTTGAGAAATAAATCAAAGATTTTAGCATCTTATGGGGTTGAATAACACGCTAAAGATTAACACGATGTCCCATAGTCTTATGGTAAAACATATACTAGAAGTCAGTGATACAGATACATTACTCAAGACTCACCGCATTGCAAGTGTTGATGTCGACATTGTTCCGCAGTTGCTCGAGCACCTTGTCCAAGTGCCCGGCCCGCGCCGCCCGCAGGAACGAGGTGTTCCCGTCCGACTGAAACAAACCACGTGACCATCAGACACACCGCATCAACAATAAAATTAGTTGCAAACACCTGAAATTTATAAGTCATTAATACATGCTGGTACATCGATGGCAATATCGAATGATGAATAACTGTTTTATAAGTTAAGCCATAAGCTTTTCCTGAGTAGCCAAAAATAAAGAAATCTTATGAATATAAATGTATTCAAGGTAGAATTTCCCGTCTACATTGTTTGTCAATACAATTGCAATTGCTAAGTGAGAGGGTCCAACAAGGTGTAACAGCACTAAAGCAGTATCTTTCTGCATTAGTCCCACTAAGGGCACAGCAACCTCGATAATCCAAAATAAGAAACATTTCAAATGTAAAACTTCATTTGGGGACAATTTTTATTTTACTATTTTACTTCAACTGTCGCATTATTCTATCGTATAATGGTGCCGAACTGTGCCCTATAAATAACCTTCGAGATTGCCAGCTCTACAATAGTAACAGGAATAGGTCTCACGTTCACCAAGAAAAGTAAGCCAGGAAATTTGGAAATTGAATCTTACACAAAATGAGGCAACAGCACAAAATAAATTGCCTATCCGACACGTCTCTCCCTGCTGATGATTACTGGATTGATTGAAGGAAGCAACAGAGAGACCTTTGATTTCACCCCAATCAGGATTAAACTGGGGAGGCAGCAGAAGCGGATTACAGGAGGGTCGAAGGGGAGGGAGGCGGGGGAGTAAAAGGATTAGAGGAGCGTGTCATAGGAGACAGCCTACAGGTCACCTGTTACTGAAGTTTGCGGCACAGAATCAACAAGACATTGACTGTTACGATCATGGAGGAATGTTTACAACATGTAGTAAGTGGTCCGACGTAGGGCGAACTCTTGTCCCCTGAAGAGGGTTGTTAACCAAGCTTAGTCCAAGTGGTCCCATTTTTCAAATAGTACCATACTTTATTAATTTATGTTAAACTTAAACATTTTCTTTAACTACAGTTTATATTTTATGTTAAGTGGGATAGTTAACGTTCAAACTCTGCACTGGGAATGTATTAAATATATATCACTCGGTATCCGTGGCTGAAAATAATAAAACTATTTTTCAAAACGAGAACTTTTATGATTTGGATTGATATTTTTACTGCTATCAATGACAGTAAAACTCTTTTGTGCTGTGGTATTTTAAACTTTGATGCACAAACTATACATTTTACTAATTTAAGGTAAACCTTAAACATTTAAGGTAAGGTAAACTAAACTTTACCGTTACCTGTGAGGAAAAAAAACTGCAAATGTTTATGTGTCTATGTCAACGAATTATAATATATCCATAGGCTTTTAAACCTAAACTGCTAGTAGGAAAATGCACGAATATGTATTAATCGTTCCTATTAAATCAAGGTTATATACTTGAAACGTAAAATATCGGTGGTTTGTTTCACCATAGTTGAAATACAAACTGATACATAATGTACGGCAGTAGGACGCATGGCGGGGGGATCGGGGTAGTCGTCATGGTGACGCGGCCGCACCCCCGCAGCCTAATTGTGGCACTCGCAGGGTCTGGGAAGTGGGTTTTGGGGAGATAAGCAAAGGGTGCTTTCACCTTGAATACGAGAAGAGAGGGGGGATAAAATGCATTACACTTCGAACGACGACACGACACGTTGGATGACACTTTGGAGATGATGAAAGTCGATAGCCTAGAGTTATAAACTTGTTGGTTTTTCCCTATCCCTTGCTAAACCCAGTTATAACAAATGAAACCACAACTAGTAAATTCTTAGTTGTTAATTGTAAAATATTTAGCACATAAACGTACAATTTTTTTTAGTGGTACAACTACGTGCTAGTTCTACTCAACCCTAAGATAGTCTTGCTCGTAATATATTTCTTGTTGTTGATACCATGTCATGGCTGTATCACCAACGGGTGTACAAACGTACAGCTTGACTGAGACAACACCAACTACTTGCAAGCCTTCTATTATTGATATAAAACGTTCGATACGCGGGGCCATTACGCAATTTAATAGTACGCAATTAAAGAGCTCGGGGATGTAGAGCTCCTCTCGTCACTTTCGATGTTTTAAGGGAGTTCCGCCCTGGATAAGCTGGTACTCAAATGAGTGCTTATATGTTACGTTTGATGAGTTAATAACAACAAACGCATATTATACATTAGTAATTTTGTAAAGTCTCAACAACTAATATTAATGAACAAAAATATCCCATATTCGTTACATTAAAACAACATAACATTACGAACATATACGCACATATACGCACATATACGAACATATATTAAACATTACGAAGATATATTGTATGGATAAATAACTAATTTTACTGTAATTTAAACAATTTTAACTAGTATATATTTTATTGATTTAATTACTAAGGACCCACCCCTCCTTAGGTTTTGCACATCGATAATTTTACTACATAAAAATGTTCTTTCAAAAAAAAAAACTTTGCAACAATATCAATAGGCCATTTAAATCAGCATTCTTAAAAGAATTTAATTGTTGTTTTTTAAATAAAACATTGTATTTTCAGGCATAAATTATATAAAACAGGTATTTCATTCAATTCTCAATTTAGATATATGAAATGCAAATATTAGTAACATACGCAGTTACTCTTTTTTCACTGCAAAATTATTTTGGAATTAAAACAATCATTTCATAGTGGCAAACGTAAATTAGCAGTTCGCTGACATGAGAAAAGACAATTAACTGAGGGAACGACAGCAAAAGTGAAAGGATCAGTACATCAATTTATTATACCATTTGATATAATGGCGGTTCCTGTTCTGACCTAACTTGGACTTGTTAACTTGTGGTGAGACGGAATAGGTATTCTGAATCCATAAAACCACACAAAATATCAATAAATTGTCACGTTATTTATAAAAGTCCATTTTGCAACACACTACCTTTAGAGATTTTCTCTTAAGTCAATAATGCTGTGTAGGGTAAGCGGTGGAGACTTTATAATTATGGGTTAAGAGAGGGGTGGGCAAGGGCGCGTGCACTGGCTGCACTTCCTGTATGGGGTTTCTTGGTGGCCCTCAACCCTCGTCTGCGTCTAATTAATACGTCTACTTAATAGTCACTGTAGTTTGGTGGTATAATTTGCAAATAAAAGTTATTTATTTTGTGTTGCCTTTGATTTAGTTAACTATAACTAGACACCTCCGTTGAGATTATTACTCGCACTTTTACACTTTTCAGTTTTATAAGCAGTTGCACGAAAGTTAAAATTCAATGAACAAATCTATTACTTCAGATCTTCTTTATCGAAACTGCAGCCTCTTACTCTCAAAGATATTATACTACTTTTGTTACGAGTAAGTGATCCCTGTAGTTAGGCACTTTTTCAATTCGAATATGTTTTGTAAATTTTATTTAATAAGAAGTAGAATAATAGTTATCTACATATGTAATTTCATAAGAAAAATCGATTATGTCAAAATTTAAAATGGCTTATTTTAATTTGCGGGCCAAGGACGGTGAGAAAAATATCAGAAATGTCAAAAATTACCTGAGCTACTCCCATACTACTAGACTTCATAGATCCATTGATTTTCTTGTTGACATAACACTACAGTGAAAATTAACTAATGATCAGTTGTGATCATTTATAATGTGAGTTAATAAGCTACTGCTTTGTTTATGATTTCATACTCTCCTAAAGATTTATTTTCCCTAGCATGCAAACAGTAAATTAAAACAAAATTTTAGGGGCTATAGACATAACAAGCCATTAGTTTACTGTATATACTTCTTCAGAGAAATATGTTATCTGCAAAATAGATTTTTAATTTCAATTTCATATCCTATTTCTATTAACAATTTCATTGTGTTTGCTGATTTAATAGATAATTGACAGCAAAATTAAAAGAATTTGACCATTTGAGTCTAGTTTTGTACTCGTATGTGTGAGCATATTTTTTATTGCGTGTAAACTTTAACTGTATGTATTTTGCATAATAAATTGATTATATATAAATGTTTACTGAAAACCGATAGAACCAATGGGTTAAAAAGATCATGATTGATTTAAAGAAAACTTTCAAACTGGTTTAATTTCTAAGGCTGCTGCGATTTCACTTTACATAGTTGGGTTTATAACCGTCCAGTTCCCTAGCTACGTTGGTCTCTTGTACAAGCAGCAGTACGGCACTCAGGCACTGCTCTGGCGGGGGGCCAGGCTGTTTAGCTCGCTGCTGTTTTATTTGTAGTCCACTCCAAGATCGATCCATCGACGCTGGTCGTTTCGCTGTTTTACGACGTCGTAATGGTTGTGTAGTGGGGGCGACTAACTGTGAGGGGGAAGGCACCGAGCCATTGGCGAGACTGGGGTCGGGGAGTCGCTCAAAGGTTACAGTTGCCATTCTTTTGGATGCATTTTATCCCCATCTTAAATTTTGTGAAAAACTGTTTGGTAACGTATTTTTACATTCAGTCACAATTATTCAGTTATACAGAAACTTAAGACCTTTTCTTAAGACGTACTGACTTAATCACCTCCTCTAAATCATACTTTGATTAATTACAAAACTAGCATATACAATTTCATACAATATGCTACACATTGAAAGAAAATGTCATAAATAATACATTCATTGACTATTAACAGTAATGAATTGGTCGTTCTAAACCGTGACAATCACACTCTTCCTTAAATACCCTCCCTCTTGGGTAGTTAGACACTGCCAAACCGCCTCTGGGATTGATGTAGGTCCCGGAACCCTATGAAGTTTTAAATATGACGTTCCATGAAAACTGAACGGACAAATACTTGTTAAATGTGGATTGGTAACTTGGAGAGCAATTATTCATATTTTGAAATAGGCCTAATGTTGGTGTATATGGATTTTGTACCCTCTGGGAATTTAACAAAAGATAGGAATGCCTATTTTACAAATATTCTGTTAAACACAGTGGTTGTATTACATTGTCGTAGGACACTGATGGGTAATACCGGTCATAGTAGCATAGAGGTAAAACACTGGCTGGGAATTTAACAAAAGATAGGAATGCCTATTTTACAAATATTCTGTTAAACACAGTGGTTGTATTACATTGTCGTAGGACACTGATGGGTAATACCGGTCATAGTAGCATAGAGGTAAAACACTGGACTCTAAAGCCAGACGTCATCGGGCGCGAGTTCGTTCCCGGCTGACTGCTATAATATATTTCACGAGCGGTCACCATTGGCTTTTCCGTGTGACTAATGCCGTTGGAGTACCTCAGCTGTCTATATTGCTGGCCATGATGATGGGCAGTAGAGGAAAACAAATAAGATTTATAAATTTAAAGAAATATGCGCTGGTATTGTGTAATGTACCATAGTAGTGACTTCAACCATGTGATATGTCGTGTCGGTAATGTCTTCTACAGTCGATAAAGCGATGGTTGATAGTGTACCCCCCCTTCTTTACCTCAGTAACATCGCACAACCCCTCACCCTTTACTACTATTACAACCCCCCGCCACCACCCCCACCCACTCGGCGTCCACGACGCCCGACTGTCTGCCGTCACTGTAGCGCCGCGACGTCGCTTTTCGCTACATTTACTTTATTGAGGATTCGATTTAGGCCAAAAGATGCTCGGCCAAAGTTTGGATTAAAGGTCGGTTTCACTACCGTATTTCGGTTAATTTTTTTATACGATTTCTCGGTTGCAAAATATCATCTTTCGTAATTCATTTTGCCATACACTATTAGAGGTTTATTAGAGGTTTAAGAAACCTCTTAAACTCTTAACATATTATTGTAATCAAACTGGTACCCAATGATGATGATGTTCCAAAAATACTTGCGTAAATGTTAAAAGCTAAGTACTTCATGACTTATCGTCGTGTTTTTCTTGTCATATAACTCAACAATGGTTGAACACATTTTAACATTAGAATAATCGAATACTTTTTGAAATTTAATTGGAACACAACTAAATTACAAGAAAGGCTCAAAGTTTTACTTCCACCCCTATTTTTGCTTAGTTTAATCTTTTAATTAAAACTAAATCATTTCATAATGCTGATGTAAAAGGTATGCTCATTGAATTGCAATTTGAAGCAACTGTTGGTATAGCAAACACAGGGTTAGGTACAGTGACTTGAAACAATATTGCAGTTCAAAGATACCCAACTTTAAGTGTTATTGAACTCATAATATAGTTTCCTGGCAAGAGCGTGTTTATCAGATTGATTTATAGGTAAAGGGTTGGTGAATATTCACTAAACGTTGGTGTATATTTCAAAATAAAAAGTCTGTATTGGAGTTAAACACTTATACTCCATTGTCATGTGAATCTAAGAATAAAATTTAGGTTATTTCAAGACGTCAAACATAATTAGGAATTTTCCCATAGTCAGTCAAAGCTCGAATGCCTATATTTTTGGATTAAAGAACAATTGTTCACACTGTTTTGTTTTGCTAAGCAATTAGAGTAAGAGGTGCGTAAGTTGGCACACGAGTGCACTATTCATTTCAACCTCTTTTTGTAAACTTATCAAATTACAAAAAATGGTTGGACCACATGTGCTGCTTGTTTAAAATTTGCTCATACTCTCAGTTGGTGTTTGTTTACAAATAAATTGCAATACAAATTATTTACCAGCAATAAAATTGCTAAGTTTTAATACAAGTAATTGCCTTTAAAACTGTCGTGATTTCATTTCAGGTGAAACTGCAGCAACAAATGGCCGTTGAAAACATGTTTAAGAAACAAATCATATGGAAAATATGTTTTCAAGACTAAGTATTATGCTTAAGTTTACAAAAAGGTAATAGTTTGATTATTTCTGATTGTGCCAACTAACGTGCCTCTTACTCTACTCAGCTCATCATTTCATCTTAGAATGTAGGTCAAACATATGATTTACAATGATATACTGAACCATGTGCAGTAATTTAGTTGAAGTGAAACATTTTGTATGAAGCATATGCGCCTCTGGAGAATTGTCTTTGAAGCACAATTTTAATTTAAACTAGCGGCTTTTAGTGACTATTTCCTCTAATATTTCTCTACTCTGCTATGTCTTGCCTAATTTGTTTACTGTTAATATGCTGAGGAAAATAAAAACAATATGAACATATGTTAAACGTACAAAAAGCGGACAAATAACATAAAGAAATAAATGTAAACAAACAAGACGTTTTGCAGTCCCCCATACTTTTCTTATGGGTGATGTTTTACGTTATTTATCGTTTGCTGATGACTTTTTGGAAATATCGTTATTTGTCTCGAGTCTCTAAGTTCAAGACCTTTAATTTGAGCTCTTTCCCAAAATACTGCGATTTTCCAAACACCCATAATTTCCAGTTATAAATTTCGCTTACAGTATTATATATGCAATAAAAATAACTGCATTGCAATAACTGTAATACATAAACAAGCTGAATGTTTGTATGGTTGTTAGTTTTTTTAACCATGCACATACTCTTGGACCGATAGAACCTGTATTTTATAGGGAGATAGGTAGGTTAAACCCGAAAGTAAGTCATCGGCCTATATTTCCGTTCATTGGGTTTCCACCCCAGTGGATTTCACTATCCCCGAGTTAATCGTATTCAAAATAATATTTAACGAACAGATTGAGCTGAAATTTTGCAACCAGTTCACCAAATCAATCATAAGCCTACTTTCCTTCAGAAATCCTCTGAATCTACTCTGGTCTTTAAAATTTAATATCAATATGAAATATTTACTATCTCTTTGAGCTGAAATTAAGTAAGGTGTTGGGTGATACATCACAACCAAATATCGGCTTTTTCCTGTTCTAAATAGCTTGGACTGTCCTGCGATGGAAGATTAGCAATGCACCAGAACCATACATAGGCCTATTCACGGTCCAGAAGTCCTTTGGCGCTCTCCACTCTGGCCTTCCCAGTTCCGATATTAATCGATATGTTAATTCGATAGAACGATGCACCATAATCAAACATGTGCCTATACTCCCGTTCAGAAAATCCTCGGGGTGCTCCGTTCTCTCACCATGATAATCTTTACTGAAATAATTATTTTTTTGTCCGACTGAGCCAATATAGGAATATAAACTACACTATATGATTAAACGGAATATTACCGTTCCATAATCATATGGGGCTCTACTCCACTTGCCATACAATTTATTTTTTAACCATCACGCCTTCAACACTGAATCGATTGAGTGGAAATTTAGTAGGAAGTTAGATAATACAGAAGAATCAAATAAAATGCCTATAAATAAGTCCCGTGGGCCTCTCCCCACCAGCCATCAAATATCCATGCTCTTCTTACTAGAAGTAAACATTTATTGGACCAATTGACCTCATATTTCGTAAGAATGTAAGTTGTACGCTATAATTAACCATTGAAAAACATAAATTTTGAAAATATTCTACTCCTGTAAATTTATTATATTTATATTAATTCATCCCGGATATTGCACGTGTCTTCAAAAAATAGTTTAAAATTATTATTTTATTTTAGCGAATTTCCCCTATGGGGAAGAAGCTATTACCGTAGTCGGAATGGTAAGACTTGAGCCCGGAACTATGATAACTTTTCGTTTTGAGGTCCCCAGATGCCAAAACACCATTCGTTCAAAACTGTACATATATATATATATATATATATATATATATATATATATATATATATATATATATATATAGATAAGAACAGAGTGATTGGGGCTACTAATATGTTAGTTTTAAGCTCAATTTTATTAACAGAGACCCCTTTTTGGTTTCATCATAATATGTTTAATTAGGCGACTAGTTTCAAACCTTTAGGTCATAGTCATGTCTACATTATTTTTGTAACCACACATATATTTTTCAAGAAGACATATTCAAGAATATCTCCCATATACTAAGTTTAATTTTAACATATGATTCTTAATTTGTTTACCCTTTAATTGATTTGCATTATGTGAGGTTACAAAAATAATGTAGACATGACTATGACCTAAAAGTTTGAAACTAGTCGTCTAATTAAACATATGATGAAACTAAAAAGGGTACTCTGTAAAAAAATTAATATATATATATATATATATATATGTGTGTGTGTGTGTGTGTGTGTGTGTGTGTGTGTGTGTGTGTGTGTGTGTGTGTGTGTGTGTGTGTGTGTGTGTCCGTGAGCACGATAACTCTCGTAAAAATAATCTGATTTTGACGAAATTTGGTATAAACGTGTAAAGCAGCATTTATGACTTTCGGTTCGAAAACCAGACGGATCGACCTATCGAAGGGGTATTTTGGGGGGGTTTGTACCCAAAAAATGGGTTTTTTGAGTTTTTTACATATAATTTTTGAAAAAGTAAAATTTTAGTTTTTTTCATTGGAATCAGCTTAAAAATACGCACAATTCGGTGTTTTGATAATTTCTCTACTTCAAATGGTTACAGAGATATTGAAAGTGCTAAACACAGTACGTTGTCCAATGTTATTCTTATGGAGATTAAGACAAATTGTTTATCTCGCTTATTTATCAACTTTTCCTGATGAAACTTGGTATATTTCTTCATATCGTTGTGGTTTATTGATATTTGCACTAAAAACCATTTTTGGCCGATAGTTCGCTTAGTAGCAAACCTGCGTACTCAGACCCCATGTTATTCTTATGGAGAATAAGTCAGGTGTTATCTCCCTTAATTATGAACATAAATTAATATAATTTGGTATGTGGCTTTATCTACTTGAGTTATATTGATATTTGTATAAAATCCCATTTTTTGTGTTCCTTGCTTCAGCAAACCTGCATACTCAGCCGCCATGTTATTCTTATGGAGAATAATTAAAATGTCATAAATCGTTTATTTATGAATGTATATTGATGAAACTTGGTATGTGGCTTTATGTGTTATTAAGATAATATATGCATTGTAAATTCGCTGAGTACGCAGGTTTTCTGCTACGGGGGCAGCAGTTAATATTTTATCAACTTATTGTAACTGCGAGCGAAGCTGCGACGGGCAACAGCCGGTATTATAATTATAATTAATTATAGTAATTCTCACAGAGTCAAGCAGACCTCAATACACGCCGCAGGCTCTCATGCCTATTAATCAACGACATCTAATCAATTGTCCAATCTAGGTAATCTTTTATAGCAAACTAACTTAGTTAGTATGGAGGATACGTAAGTTTCATTAATAATAATTCACTTCATGTTGTAATTTAGTTGATTTAAAAAAATACATTTTATGAATATAAAATGTGTACTAAATAACAGGTATATATATTTTGTACTGTTTAAACACTATTTAAGGGTGTTAAGGGTGCCCACAAACACTTTCAGTATATAGGGATCCACATATACATTGCGACACCACATTTACATTGTGCATGCTAACGAAGATCACAATTTTAAAACCAATGGTGGATTTTTCTACACATGACACATGTGTTTTCATTGCACGTTTAACTTCACAAGCGTGTCAAACACCATAATAAATAGAGGAGGTTGATATCAGTACAGTTGGTTCCCCAGTTGGTCTCCCAGGATACCCATAGTTGGCCGCGATGCAGGGCACGGTATCAATATTGAGAGGGCGATGCAGACGAGTTGCGGACCGTGGGATCGATACCACAGCCTCCCTCCTAGACGGCTAATGTTTGCTACATATTCTGATTTTAATTTATATACTCAATTTAGATTATTTGACGCTTGGTGAACACAGAATGAGTAAATAGTCGAAAAAGTGAGTTCTTACAAAATTATTGACATATATTTGCTACGTTACACTGAATGTATATAAAGCAGCGGTTTTCAGTCAGATTTTAGCGGTTTTACACCTATGAACATTTTCGCATCGATTAGTTCCTTTAAACAAAAACACTCTTTTCCTCTGATGCAAGAAATTATTTTTGTCTATTGAAAATTGGGTTCGCGCACGAGAATATAGTTTTATGTTTATTAGATCAGATCTTAATCAAGGCTTACAAGGCTCTTATTTTTAAGGATATTCAAATAGAGGCTATTGTAAACAAACATTAAATTTGTAAGAAAGTTAAATTAAAGTAACGCAGTTGTTCAGTATGTTAATGTATGTATACACTAACTATTATTTGACTAGTAAACTAAGAAAATCAATTAATATTTGAATATTTTTTCAAGTAGATGATTATTTACATTTTTGTTAAAATACAATTTTTTAAATTTTATCTCTTCAAATTAAACAAAAACATGTATTTTTTAACTCACATTTAAATTATCTATTAGGACCTTCTTTATTTTAATGTTTCGAATTTGTTTTTTTTGTTTTCGATTTTTTTTTATGTTTTGTATTGTGATGTTTTTATTCGATGTTTAAGTCGAAGGTTTCCCAATTGTTTTAACAAGTCTGGCCTTGTAAAGAAATAAATCTACTAGCTCTGCAAACTTTAGTCAAATCAAACTGAACCTGACGGGCTTCTGAGACCCACGCCCATTCCTCGTTTCACACGTCTCCTTTCGCTCCTGGTTCCACAAATTTACAACTAATTTTGAAATTTGACTGAGTTACTGCTGAAGTGGTTTACCTGGCTGGTGGTCTCAGTGACCATGGTCTGCTCTGACTGCTCCTAGGTCTAGGGTCTGATAGAACAACAAATACACACAGTAAAACCTAAAACCGGACTGAACGTGGGTCTTGGCGGGGGTGTGGGGGTGTGTTCAGTGTGGGGCAGGGGTAGGGGGTGGAAGCAGGATTGCCAACGTTGTCCCACTCTCGCATTGATCTGCTCCACTGCTTGTCCTGATTAAACGATCATCTCCTAGAGGCTGCCGCTAAATGTCTTAATGATTTATGACGGTTTACTTACAACACTTACATTTACCTATATGTAAACATTTAAGTAGCCAGCAGAGATGTTTTTCAATCGCAAAAGTATTCGGAAAGCCACATGAGCTTAGAAAAATGGGTTGTAATAATAATAGAAAATAGTACCAGTGGTACCTATTACACTCCTGATTATATTGTCTCCTGTTTATTAGAAACTCATATATCAATTTGTAGTAAATTGTTATCCAAAGAAATATACGATGAGAATGAAATATTATGATGGTTGTTCTAAGTTCTTTACCCACAACGGGATGTAATTGATATACTTAAGCGGTTAAGGCAAATTGTAATACCGTAATAGCTTTATTAATGACACTTTATCAACAAATTACAAACAAACACGAACGCATTGGCAATACATGAAGATACTTCAAATGTAAAGCCTGTAAATTCGTGCACGATGTTGATAGTATTTATATTAATTTATCATTAATATAGAGAATAGTTTATGTATGATGAATTGTAAAAAATGGATATGCCCGTTGAAATGTATAAGTCAAATAAGAATTTATAAATAAACTCCCAATAGCGAAAACAAGCAGAAGTCCCGGCGGTAACATAAAATGCTAGTATAGAAGTTCCAATCGTGACCAATTAATCGTAAATAATTAAATGTAAACTAATCATTTTTAACAATCTATTTTGTATTAGTTCTGTGGGAATACATAGCTTAATTTACTAAAATAATAATTAAAATGTATCATTTCGTTATAGCATTTTTACCGTAGAATTCGACATGGGTTACATCCCTTATTAAAATCAATCGCTGTTTTATGCCACGCCGTGTGCCACGCCGTGCTATCGGTGTGTAGTCAATATGAGTACTGCTGAGTTGCGCGGGTATTGCATACGCTCACGGCGCATCTGAGTTGTCCCACGCAATACAAACCGGTACCGGTACTGTCTTGGTTCATTGCTGTTATTAGTGTTTTGGTAAGAGTTTATTATTATTCATACTTATTTATTACGCTATTTTTATGGCTGGAAGTCCTCCTACTTTCTTTACTCATTTTGAAGTTTTTGGTGTCGTTGGATCTACCTCAGATTGAAGTTGTTTCCGATCTAATTGCAAAAAGGGTAAAATTGCCTGTTGTTAACGTACGAGGTTGAAGGACGAGGTATTGTAATATTCTAACAATACCTCAGAGATAGTCTCTGGGTAGGCATGGATAAAGGCTGAGATAATACAAATATACGGTTGTATATACAGGCTAATAGCCTGAGGCTATTAGTATCTTAATACAACTATGGTGATCTCGAACAGCATGTGTCCTAATTCTAAACTAAATCGACGTATCAGTCAAACTGATCAAGACTGATAAATCAGTACAAAAATAAGGTCAACATTTTAAAAATGTTGGACACAGTTTTCTTAAAGATTTTAGAGGAACACTAATTATTATTTATGTCAAGTTACATTTATAATGACTGGGGTAGGTTCAAACCGGAAGAATTCCATCAGCCATACATTTTGATCCATAGAAAACATTCCAAAAATAATCATGTTGGTATGAATATTAACGACAATCAACTATATAAAGAAAGGTAACATGTTGATTGATTTGGGTTTACATATTAATTCGGGTTAAGTGATCCAATTTAGAAAAAAATAGTTTAGTCAAATTTAATATCCATTATCAATTAGTATCTTGGATTTTGGCCTGCGGTATCGCAACGTATAACTTTGTTATAATGTCTCAGTATTTTCCAATAAAGGCCTAATTTCTAAGGCTCCAATTCTGCAATGGTCTGAAAACTCGCTTCACTAATCTGCACATCTGAGGATAAATGTTTTTCCAAAGTTTGTTTTAAGTGGTTTTACATAATTCGTTTATAATAACAGTGCCACAACCTCCCGAATACCGGCTGTGACCTAGCCTAAGAGAAACAATTGTACTATTTTACAAAGACCTTATACAAAAAAACGCTCTGTAACTATTATCTATTTAAACTCAAAACCTCCCATCCGAGATAGTATTGAGAATATTATTAGCCACTCATTTTACATAAATGCTTACCTAACTCACATACCTACTTAAAATTAATGATTTACGAGAAATCTTGCGGACAAAAAATTTGTATAGGGAAATAATTTGTGCTCAAAAGGAAATTATTCAAAACCAGACAAAAGTTAAATGAGAGACGGTACTAAATAAATATAAGTAACAAATTAATGTTGGGAAAACTGGGATTATCAGCAAGTTTCCGGAATCAGTTGTTTTAACCATGTAGAAATTGTGTTTAATTTTGGTTGGTATGCTGACGCAAAATAACTGTTACAACTTTCCCGAAGATAATTGTCATATTCTTGATCTCGTTGTTATTTAAGGTCGTGAAAATATTGTGTATTGCTTTACCTAACAATATTTCTTTATTTGTTTAGATTTTTGTTAAAAGTTATAAGTACATCAGTTACGAAAAAAACCATCACGTTGGAAATAACAACATAAACGTCCAACGACAGCGAGTTCCGAATGTAAAGGAAATACCCCACCGATAAAACGGTCTAAAATTATCCATGACGTGTTCTAATCTGAACGTAGGCCTGCCGAGGCCGCGGAGCGTCTGCCAACTGCACTTTCACACTTGAGCGCCTCTACAGTCGCCAACCAGTCAACCTTTTAAAATGGGCGAATAACACCTGTACGACTTATGAATAACCGAAACACTAAGCCAAAATGAACTAAAAAAGCCACGCATAAAGATGTTACACATATTTCTATAGACCTGTTTAAATGCAAGATTTAGCAGTTAATTTATTAATCAGGTCTGATTTTTTATTCGGAACTCATTTTATAATTTGTCATACATTTTCAGGTGTTAAATGGTTTAAAGGGGAACAGATGTTTTTAACAATCATAGTGTGCGTTTTGTAACTCTACTCTTTTTAAAACAGAAGCAACACTCAGTGTGTTGCTTGCAAAACTTATAAAAGATGAGCAGAATCTAAAATAATATTTATAGATATATAGCATCTAAAACCTACAAATGAAAATATACTATTAATGATCCTAGTATGTAGTCATTTTGAGTTGTTTAATGAACACCAAGAGAACAAAACACCAAACGTTTTTACGAACAATCCATGGGAAATACGTTATTAAAATATTCTTATAAAATTAAATTATGAAGCCATAGCCTCTAACCTTTCTCCAATACTCTGCCTCCTCTGATTACTTTACTCCTTTCAAATAGAAAGCAACCACATGTTTTGTAAACAAAGCAGACGTTTTTAAATCACTATGATTTTCTTATGTGGGATGATTTATGTTATTTCTTTATTGCTAGTAACATTTTAGAATTACTGCTATTTTTCCCGAGTCCCTGGGATCAGGACCTTTAAGTTGAGCCGTCTCCCGTCATCCTGTGGTTTTCCAAACTTCCACAATTTTGACTTAAAAATATCGCTTACAGAATTAACGAATTATAACGCTTTCCTTTAGCTTACGCGTATGAAATCTTATAGAGAACTTTTAAAGTGGACTGCACCGTTGCAACATCCTTTTACGAAGATTCTACATTGGCCTAACAAGCAGATAAATACTGATTTAGCTAATCCATAAAGTAATAGAGTCGAGGATTATTACTTTGGTAAGACGAACCCATAGCATAACTTATACAGATGTGGATCCACTTAGAGTTACTAAGTTTGATGCGTGATTGACTGCAATAATAGACAACAAACAGTTACTATATGTACGACAGTGCAGCGCAAACAGAGGGCGGAGGGTGGCCTACGGCAGGTGTGGGAGACTCCCCACTGACTGCGGGGCTCGACCATGGCAACCGGAAGTGGCCGATTAATCCCGCTACATCCGGTCAAATAAGAGTATCAGGTACGTACCGGGCCAGATTGAATCAATTGATCTAGTTCAATTTTCCGCTGCACAGCAGCCCCACTGTGAGACAATTTATGAATAACAATCGAGTTTTATTAAAAGCGTCTTGACCTACAAATTCACATACTTTTTTAATATTTATATCAAGAAGTTTTGTTTGCAATGTCTGAGTATTAAAACATGCATAACAACTGATAGTAAATTAAATTTCACAAGATGTTGTCTAGGCTTAAGTAATTGCCATACGGTGAATTAATTTAGTGTTGTAAACTTTCTTCTTCAAACGTTGTACTTTTATAGTCCGTTAAAATAGTCAACTCTGATTTTTAAAGTAATCGAATTCAATTGCTTTCATTCATTATATGGTGGGATAATGGAAAGACAGGTACGCAAAATATTAGAAAAGAGTAAATATTGTGCTGTTATAATTATAGTTCTGTTTTAACATTGCTTAAAACTGTATATCAAATCGTATTTATGTTTTTAATATTTAATAGAGGATTAAAATTACGTATAGAGACAATCAACTAAGTTTATTATATTTAAACTATGAACTATGCCTAAAATAGAAGTTAGTATTTTGGGAAAATAGTTTTTTGCTGAAATTTAATTACTGAAGAATTTAACCTATTGACCTTAATTCAAATATATTTAAAATGATATTGGAAGAGCATTACAATACTTATTTTCTCCTCTGAACTACAATTTGTTTAATTTGTATTCAGAAACTTATATCTATAGCCAAAGATCTCTGCCTCTCAGTTGTTTCTGTGTATTCTACCATAGAGCTCTGAAACTAGTAAAATTTTACTATTTATTGTTTTTTTATTGTAAAACAGATATATCGCATTTGTTGAAAAGTATTTAGATACAGTTATAATACAGGAACTTTTAGACTAATAAAGGCTATAGAAACAACAATTAGTGTAATTACAAGGTAAATGTGGATTTTAGACGACAGGAGTTCTCACCTAAAATTGCTTCATTATAGTCGTGTAATTAGAGCAATTAATTTAATCCTGTTGTGTTGGCAAAACTGTGGGTGACTTCGGAGGTGTTCGGTGACGGTCGGGACAGTTCGGAGGTGGTATTGAGCGTCGACAGTAATCAATAGCGCCCTTGGCACGCACAGGTGCCATTGTACGGTGCCTTGGCGCCGGCCGCTCAAAGTCTAGGGGGATTTCTTATGGCGAATCTCATTGAAAAAAAAAAGTTCCTGTCTTAAGCGTAATTTGTTTCAAGAATATAAATTATTCTTAAATAAACGGTATCAGGAAACCGACACATACTTTCTCCCTTTTAGCCCAACTTTAATGAATAAATTACTTTTTATTTACTGAATGTAGAATACAAAGTGCGATCGAATGTACAGAAAATCTTGTAACAGTTTTTTTCCAAAATATCCACCCGAATCCCTGTTTAGGAGGCACTACAGAATCAATCGCTACACACGTGGTTTTAAGAGGGGAAATACCCCCTATTCCCCCCTCAGAGTTATTAAGAGGCAACATATTTCGAATTTACTCTGTTGGTCAATACTAACTTGATAAGCATATCAAGTTTGAACGAAATTGATTAATAAATAAGAGAGAAATAGTAGTTTTTTGAATTCCTCATAAGAATAACACTGGACAACGTACAGCGTTTACCGCAAAATGAAAATTTAAATTTTCTCCGCAACCAGTAACTGTAGAATATTAATTCAAAATACTAAATATTTAGTTTTTTGAGCTGTTTTTAATGGTGAATAGTAATATTTTTTTATATTTATGTTTTTTTATAAAAAATCCAAAAAAATGAATTTTTGATATTTGAAGTCTTGTAATTTCTGAACCCGAATTTTTACAGAAATGCGGGTGGTGTCAGTTTGTTGGAAAACTAAATTTTACAAACGGCTAAAGTTTAATCAAAATCGTTAGAACCGTTTTTGAGAAATCTTGATTTTTCATGTTTTTTTGCGGTTTTGGGGGGATAATTACCTTTAAAAATCAAAAATACCAAAAAATTAAAATTAGTAACTACATAACAAATTTCATAAAAATCGGACCATTGGTTAGGGTTCTAGCTCTGTACACATTCATACAGACAGACAGACAGAGAGACAGACACACAGCCATCACGTAAAAATTACTTTATTGGATTCAGGGAGCACCAAAACCAATATTTCCACTAAAAACTCAAATTCGAAAATGTTGATGAAAACAATACTTTCTCCTTATACTATGTATAATGGGGAGAAAGTAAAAATGGCAATTACAGTTCGCGAATTATAAGCTTAGAAATTAAAATTATCAGCCCGATACATCCGAACATTTATTTTATAGCTAACTAAGCTTTTGGATTAGTAAGGCATTTACAAGCATAACATTCATTTAACAAATAAATAAATGTACACATTTTAAAAATGGTTTAAAAACATATTTTGCTATGCTAAGTAGGCATGAACATTGTTTTCATTATTGAAGTTATTTTACTAAAATAGAAAATATGATTATATATTCGTAGTACTAAACTCTCTATAGTCTTAAAAAAACCCATTACATTTTCTTACATTGCTTGATTTTTGTATTAATAATTTGTGATACCAAACATCAATTGTTGTACACATAATCATAAGAAAACGCTAATCTTTGTCAGATTTAATCTAAAAGTAAATAATGTAGCTTATATAATAAATATCGTATTCGCAGCAATCTTCCGGTCTCAAGAATAACATTTATTCGTATACCATAAATACCCCCGTCGAAGCAAACCTGCGTACTCAGAGAATTTCAAATGGATATAAATGCACCTCACTACTACATGAAGGTACTTACCAAGTTTTGAATAAATATATTCATTACTGTAATATAACATTTTGTTTACTCTCCATAAGAGTAATACTAGGTACGTTTGTTTGCTGCAACAACAAAGGCAAACAATGGGTTTCTATACAAATATCATGAAAGTACTGAAATCAGTATGTTGTCCGATGTTAATTTTATGGAGAATAAACAGAGTTTTATATCTCACTTGTTAATGAACATTAAATGTGGCTTCATATTGTTGGGGTCTTTGGTATTTGCATACAAATCCCATTTTTTAGGTCCCTGTGTCAGCAATCCTATGTACTCCAATGTAATGCTATTTTGATGGAGAATAAGAAAAATTGTTTATATATGAACTTAGGTGAAACTCGATATTAATGTTCTTCACTGATTATGCTCCATTGATACTTGCGTAAAACTCTATTTTTGCAGTGCTTGTTACACTAAGCCATCGTACCCATTCGTAGTATTCTTCTTTTCATGAAAAATAAAATGTCATATGTTGCTTGTTTATGAAAATGTTTTGATGAAACTTGGCAAGTGACTTCAACCTGTAAGCGGTTTAGTGAGGTACCATTTGAAATTCGCTGGATACACAGGTTTTTCTGCGATGGGGTACCTATTTAAATTAGGAAAAACCCCGTATAATAACGGGTTTAATTACTCTAACCAAGGCAGTCTAATCAGCTGACGGCTCATGCCGCGCCGCAGTACGTGGCTTGGCCGCCGGCGCCGCCATCTCCCCTGTCGTGCGCCAACCTCATTACTGCTAGCGCCCACCTGGCAAATGATTGCAATTTACAAGAAAATTACAGTTTGATAGCGTTCTCGTCCACGACATTCTTATTTCCTGACTTCGCTGTATAAATATATTTAAATTACAAATATTATTTTTCTCTCATTTTTACCCCTGCACCCTGTTTGTCCTTAGACCACAAAATGTAAAGACGTTCCACTGCAATGTACAATATCGCGAATTTGTTTTGAATACGTGTCATTTTTCTTTAAAACTATAATAGATCCAAAATACTTTGTACCAGCTATAAGTTAGTACTAATAATAACAGGCTTGTCATCCATCACTTTCCTAACAACATTTAAACATTAGCAGTTACACTAAACAAACTTATGTTACATTTTTAGCAGTAATAATGTGCCATAACATGTTGAGAAGCTACAGAGTTACTATAACCAAGAAGTATGACCTGAACCACCACCTTTGTTATCTGCACACACGACCTGTGGCGCACATTGACACTGACTGGTAAACGCGGTGTTACTGTTTACAGTTTACGAGGCCGAAGATACTAATAACCGTGAAACTCAATACTGTTCATTGTACGCAGTGTGTGAGTTTTGATGTTACCGAGTGGATAAAGCCTCGGCACGAACCCTTTCATATCAGATCAATAAAATCCTTAGCCGTCAGTGTAAATTAAATTGTGAACAATATAAAAACATTGATATGCAACATCGACACTCAGATTTTATTAATGTGGCTAGTTAATAAAATAGTTGTATTTTTTACCTTTGAATTGTTTCGTTTAAAGATTTAAATAACTGAAACAAAACGCATTGCATAAGAACAGTTAAAGAATGGAGCTCGTTTGACTAAGTTGGCCTGTATTAGAAAGCTCATTTACAAATACTTTTAAGCAAACGTTTTGGCTAATGAATATCCTTCAATTACACATTTAAATGCAATACAAATTTATTTTGTTTTATTTTAAAATAGCTTTCAGTCCTTTTAGTGAATTTCCCCTATAGGGAAGAAGCTATTACCGTAGTCGGCATGGTAAGACCTAGGCCCGGGACCATGATAACTTTTCGTTTTGAGGTCCCCCCAGACCCCAAAAACACCATTCGTTTGAAACTGAATATATATATATATATATATATATATATATATATATATGTCCGTGAGCACGATAACTCTCGTAAAATTATCCGATTTTGATGAAATTTGGTATAAACGTGTAAAGCAACATTTATGACTTTAAGTTTGAAAACCAGCCAGATCGCTCTATCCGAAGGAGTATTTTGGGGGGGTTTTGTACCCCAAAAATGGGGTTTTCGAATTGTTTACACATAATTTTGGAAATAGTCAAATTTTATTTTTCCCATTGGATTCAGCTTAAAAAAACACACAATTTGGTATTTTGATCATTTCTCTACGTCAATTGGTTACCGAGATATTGAAAGTGCTAAACACAGTACGTTGTCTAATGTTATTCTTATGGTGGAAAATAAAAATTTTATATCTCGCTTATTTATGAACGTATACTGACGAAACTTGGTATACGGCTTCATCTGGTTGTGGACCATTGATATTTGCTCAAAAAAACAATTTTTTACCAAAGGCTCCCGTAGCAGCAAACCTGTGTACTCAGCCCCATGTTATTCTTATGGAGAATAAGTAACGTGTTATCTGCCTTCATTATGAAAATAAATTAATGAAATTTGGTATGTGGCTTTACCTACATGAGTTATATTGATATTTGTATAAAACCCCATTTTTTGTGTTCCTTACTTCAGCAAACCTGCATACTCAGCTGCCATGTTATTCTTATGGAGAATAATTAAAATGCCATAAATCGTTTATTTATGAATGTATATTAATGAAACTTGGTATGTGGCTTTATTTGGTATTAAGATACATATATGTGCATTGGAAATTCGCTGAGTACGCAGGTTTGCTGCTACGGGGGTATTATTTTATCGGGATAGACATTCTAAACTAGTTTTGAGACTGTCTTCGCCAGAGAACGATTTTTCACATTTAAGATAAATAAATAAAGTTAAATAGACATTGCAATGGATTAACATTTAACCAATAGATTCCGGGAAATGAATAATAAACATTTATTAATAAACAAAAGTTAAAATAATAATATAATACCTTTATTAAAATAACTTTTATTTTAATATTGATGATATGTAAACTCTTAAAAATGTTTTTATGGGCTTGAGCTGTATAAAAAATCCTCACTATAGGTTTAAAAAATGAATGATGATTAACATCCAAAGTACTACCTTGTTTTATTTCTTACGAACTTTCCAGTTTTGCGTTTGCGTTGGCAACGGTGTAGAACGTTCGTATGTTGCTAACTGTAGCGTGACGAGACGCAGGTAGTTTATGATCCAGGGCAGACGCTTCCTGGTGACCGTAACCACTGCCATGACACGTCTTTGTGTTTTGCGCTTGCGTTGGCAACGGTGTAGAACGTTCGTATGTTGCTAACTGTAGCGTGACGAGACGCGGCAGTTTATGAGCCAGGGCAGACGCTTCCTGGAGACCATAACCACTGCCATGACACGTCTTTGTGTTTTGCGTTTGCGTTGGCAACGGTGTAGAACGTTCGCATGTTGCTAACTGTAGCGTGACGAGACGCGGCAGTTTATGATCCAGGGCAGACGCTTCCTGGTGACCATAACCACTGCCATGACACGTCTGTGTTTTGCGTTTTCGTTGCCATCGGTGTAGAACGTTCGCATGTTGCTAACTGTAGCGTGACGAGACGCGGCAGTTTATGATCCAGGGCAGACGCTTCCTGGTGACCATAACCACTGCCATTGCACGTCTTTGTGTTTTGCGTTTGCGTTGGCAACGGTGTAGAACGTTCGCATGTTGCTAACTGTAGCGTGAAGAGACGCGGCAGTTTATGATCCAGGGCAGACGCTTCCTGGTGACCATAACCACTGCCATGACACGTCTTTGTGTTTTGCGTTTGCGTTGGCAACGGTGTAGAACGTTAGCATGTTGCTAACTGTAGCGTGACGAGACGCGGCAGTTTATGATCCAGGGCAGACGCTTCCTGGTGACCATAACCTAAACACTGTCATGACACGTCTTTGTGTTTTCGCTGTTAAACTGCTCAAGTTAAGACAAAAAGCGATCGGTTTTTCTGATAGCTCATTTATCAAGCAACACTTTTCTTGTAACGACTGACAAGCAAGGCTCTGCTCGAACATTTGCATATTTTATTTTGGGCGTGATCAATCTCCTTGAGATATTTTTCTCGTAAACAGCTGACCTCCTTTTGCAGGACATTTCCTCCTCCTACTTTATGAACGTCCTCACGCCATTTTTAAAAACATATGTACTTTTTCGCCACCTGTCCACGATTATTTTAAAATCTACTGTTTAAGCCTTGACAACGTTTGTAACGTCAAAATCCAGTGGCGTTATGGCATGTTTCATGAACGATGTCAGATTATTTAGAAACATAAGTAGTGTCAGTTTTTCTTCAATGAAATTATTTTTTTAGTTGTGCTGGCTTATGTTATTACAAATTAAATTATACATTTATGATGTTAGTATTTTTATCGAAGTTAGATAGTATATATATAAGGTACGAATAAGGTAATGTTAAAGCATCTTTTAAGTTTTGGTTATTTTGTCCTCCCACCGATACATTGTGCCTGTTTACCTTGCTCGTAACTTCACCGACCGATTTGGACACCGAGGATCTTATGATAGTTTGTTAGTTTTGAAATTTTGAGAAAAATTAATTTTTTAAGAAATTATACCTACATTATTTGTTTAACAACAACCACCGGAAGCTGTAATTTTGACACATTTATTCTAGATAAAATAAATTAAGTTAGTACATTCTAGCGCACAATTGCAGTTCTGTTGATGAACAAAGGTTGCATGTCTAGGTTAGCGTGACAAAATGGTTTATAGTTTGGTGCAGTGGTTCTCTAATCGATATGGCCCGTCCTCCCTACGTTTGAATAAGTAAAATCAGGAGTTGACGTAGTATCTGGTCACTGAAATAGACAGAACTTCAGTAGTTTTAAATTGTAATATAAAGCTTTCCCCGGAATAACATGTTCAAAAAACTGTCATTACGGCCAAAAAATAAATTTAACACATATACATTTAACACATATACATTTTTAAATATAAAACTAAATAAGTTATTTTGTAACTGTTTTTATACAACAACAAAAAACTGAATTTTCAGATAAGACCATTAACAAGATATAAGCTTAAAATTGATGTTAGTATCTTATAGAAATATCATTATAATATAAAACTAGCCATTAATTCAGTCCAGAGTTCACAAGATGTATAGAAGTTTCTACTGGTAAGAGTTCAGAATAGCTGGTTGTTCGACGTTTCTGCTATGTAAGAGGATAGCTGGCCGTTCTTGGTAACATGGACAAGAGTTTTTTTTTCTCCTATAGCTAATGCCCATGAGTCATCCAATGGGGGAGGGCGGGGTGTGACAGATTGCAGACGGAACCGAATGAAAACTGCATCAACCACTGATTGGAACCGTCGCACAATGGGACCCTTGCAGGGCGTCTGGCGCATTAATTTGGGGGAGGGGGATATCGGCCACGCGACCTTGAGGGACGAAGGGTGCACTTGTCATTTACATTGCCACTGGGGCACAGAGAAATGGCTTAATATCGAGATATTGGCTGGACCAATACACATACAAAATCCGGATTGCAAGAAAATATTATGATCCTCCAGCTGAGAGTCATACCTTGTGGAAGAGAGAAACTGAAAACACCTTCATATCGCAAGTCCAATTATTTCAATTTAGCCTTAGTAATACGTTTTTAGCACATTAAATAATAAATTTTAAAAATACAGCTATAACTGACGAAAATGAATAAGAAATAAAATGTCGTTTAGCTATTAGTGACAGGAGATCGGGAGATTCTACATAATGAGACAGTTTGTCCATCAAAGCTGTGTCCATTTTTGATTTATAAGATCAGTTGTTCAACAGCTTTATCGAACTGACGACCTCTAGAGTCTTCACTGCGTGCGCCAACATCATTTAATAGGGAAGCACAAAACTGTCTCTCCTTTTTTTCTCAGGATGTGGGTATCGCAGGAGAAATTCACGCATACCGTTAGAAAGGTATTGTCGTGTATAGGGGCCTATGTGCAGAAACCCTTTATAATTTACATCGGCCATCAGGAGAATGGTAACGCTCTTCTGTTATCCATTTTAACTCCACATAAAAAAATAAACTTTTGGTGGGGAGGGAGAGGGAGAGGGAGAGCGCGCAACACGACCTCCTAGATATTTTATTTATTTATTTAGTTATTCGTGAAGTTAAGCATCATGGCACAGGTTCAAATGGTTTTTTAACTGCTAATGCAAGAAAATGTGATAGAGCATTCTCGCAAATAGCCATTATCCGTCAAATAATATTTGGTCGAATTTCGAGCATTAACTGTGTTTAACTAAATTCTCAAACACTGTTTATATATCTGTCAACGCTCTTCGGTAAGCCCCTCCGCAATGTTTACTGTGAATGACCAGGACATGTTGCAGACTGAGCTGAGGCATGTTTAGTGCGGATGTTTAGTGTTTACAAGGAGTCTGAGGTGTTTGCAGTGGCCATAGCCTCGAAGGTGCGCTTGCGTCACTCTCGGAAGACGGATATAGCCTCACCTCACATGACCACTGCACTAGTCGGTGCAACCGTCTGCTGAGTTTGGCACGTAACCTGTGGTGAAATTAAAAGCGTGCAAACAAATCATTGATCTAATCTATCAGACGAATTGTTAACCATTGCCATCTAATACAGTGGATCTCAACTCTGAGCATCCAGTTTAATATTATGCAATGTAAAAATCCACTTTTTAATCTTTCATTAAATTTGTATATGGTTTAGAGTTTGACGTACGCATCAGTGGCCTGAGATGGTAGCATGGATCACCGACATAAATTGCTATTTCGGAAATGTTTACTCATTTAACGTTGTAGACTTCAAATTTAAATAAAACTGGGCGCAAGAGCTCCGCTTGTTTACCTAATTACGGTTGTCAAATCAAATCACATGACACAAAGGATTAACTTGTAGCGTTTATCTTGTTAAATTTGTATAGTTTTATTTTATTCATACCGTAATCATGAGAAGTGTTATATAAAAACTAAACTATATTTCCTCAAACTTTCTCATTAATACGATTTTTATACTAGTACATATGAATAAAAGTCATAAGGTGTGGGCTTGTGATTTTACAAAAGTACGTGGTACGCTTTGACGCTAGATATTGATTTTATATTTTTAAAACGTTCTTTACAAAGCTGGTTAAAACTGTTTTTGTCATGCAAAACTTATAAGAATATCTAGTAAAATATGCTTTAAATATGAATAAATAAAAGGAGTTTACTTGAACTTATGAATCTAGAGAACTGTTGGAGTTTGAAAATGTCATAGCAATTATTTTTACTCACTATATCGTTGGATTATTTTTTGGATTGAAAGTATAACTACACTAAATTTAAAAACATATAATACAACATCTCCAATTAAAACTTTCCATGCGAAATTATTGTTTGGACTACAATTTAATTTGTATTGAAATATATCATTCGATACCAAAGCCTCTTGTATCATTTTCTTGCCCAAAATAGCTCCATGGGCCAAGCAAATTTTAATTAACAATAGCAAAGAGGCGTGAAAACAAGTTGTGTCTAGAATGAGAAATAGTGCTATTTCACGGGTGCAAACTAGTGAATTCTCTCCCTTCTTGGAGAGGGGACGGGACAATGGTTCCGTCCATGGGGAGGGACAGTCAGTTCCGACCCAAATTTGTCGTCAATCTTTTGTGAACAAAAGACAATGAATTTTTTGTGATAACGTCATACAGTATCCGATTAAAAGATACGCTTTGGGTTCAATTTTAGGAGAGGAAATATAATTTCTTTTGAAGCCAACAGACACAGCCATTGTATGTACAGGAGACATTGTAAACATGATGTATTTGTATATGTGTTTACATCCGCTCGCAGCATGCCCTCATTTCTTGCTCTTCTACAAGTATACATTGTGTACTTGTCTCCCCCCCTTGCCTCGTACACGCCCACCTCAGTATAGTGTGTAGCTGGACCGTGGCCCAACTGAATTATTCATGTTCATAATATGTAAATACATAATAAGTTATCAATTTAATTTGTTCAGTAATTTTATTCATAATTCATAGCTTTGTTTGTAGATCATTTGCTTAGTATTAAAACAGATAATTACAAACAATTCAAAAGCTAAACAATTAGCATGTAATAAGGATAACTAAAGCTGCGGTATGTTTTCAATGCATTGATGTTGAGGTATATTCAAGTTTATGAATCGCGCTTTTAATGTGTAACGCTGTGTTACATGTTAGCTCAGTAATACAAATAAAATATATCATACGATGCCAGATCGTAATTTTATTTCATTCTTGTAAAATTAGTTTCCTTGAACCCACATTAGGTTTTTTCCAACTCTTTTATTCACAATTTTATGTTTAGAGCAAGGTAAGCATTACAGGAACATTTTAATGCTAGATCCCATTGTATATGTCTCTTACTATCTGACCTGCACTAGGTTTACTAAAGGCTGACCCACAATTCTCGCAAACAGTCCTGAACATTCAGCCGAATATTCTCCCGAATGTTCACTGAAAATTCCATCTCGAATGTTCCCGTATGTATTCAAAAGTTCGAGCAGCTCCCACACTTCTAGTGAATACTCCGCACAATCGGAGTTTGACCGAATGTTCGGGCGTGTTCGCGAGAAGTGTGGGACAGCCTTAAGAATTATGAATAATCTAAGCGACGTAAGCGTTTTGTTATATTGATATACACAGACAAACATATTTTAGTAACATGCGTTTTACAATACCTATAATAATCGTAAATTCACACTTACACTTATGGGTTGATAACATATTGTTATTGTATGTAATACTACTGGAGGTTAACTCCTGTAACTACTATGTAGTTCAAAATTTGTTAAAAAAATAAGATGTAAAAAGGGTAGTTGGTAAAAAGCGTTTAGTTATTAGATTTAGTTTAGTTTTAGCGAATTTCCCCTATAGGGAAGAAGCTATTACCGTAGGTCTCATGGTAAGACTTAAGCCCGAGACCATGATAACTTTTCATTTTGAGGTCCCCAGATGCCAAAAACACCATTCGTTCAAATTTTTATATATGTATATATATATATATATATATATATATCTATATATATATATATATATGTGTCCGTAAGCACGATAACTCTCGTAAAAAATATCCGATCTTAATGGAATTTGGTACAAATGTTTAAAGTACCATTTATTTGAACGAGTTCGAAAACCAGATGAATCGAACCATCCGAAGGGGGGTTTTGGGGGGGTTTTGTACCCCAAAAATGTGTTTTTTGGGGTTTTCACATGTAATTTTAATTTAAATCAAATTTTATTTTATACCATTGAATTCAGCTTAAAAAAACAAACAATTTGGTATTTTGATCAATGCTCTACGTCAATTAGTTACCGAGATATTGAAAGTGCTAAACACAGTACGTTGTCTAATGTTATTCTTATGGAGAAAAAGAAAAATTGCATATCTCGTTTATTTATGAACATAAACTGGCGAAATTTGGTATATGGCTTGATCTGGTTCTGGTTTATTGTTGTTAGCACAAAAAAACATTTTTTCGCTTATGGCTCCTGTAGCAGCAAACCTAGGTACTTGGTCCCCATGTTATTCTTATGGAAAATGTTTAAAATGTTATATATCGCTTATTTATGAATGTATATGGATGAAACTTGGTATGTGACTTCACTAAGATGACTTCTATTGATATTTGCATAAAAACCCATAATTTTGTGTGCCTTGTTGCAGCAAACCTGCGTACTCATCCCCAATGTTATTCTTATGGAGAATAATTAATATTTTAAATATCGCTTGTTTGTGAATATATTTCTTATGAATCCTGTTAAGTTTTTTAATGTGTTATGTTATATATTCATTGGAAATTCGCTGAGTATGCAAGTTTGCTGCAACGGGGGTATTTAGTTCTATTATTAGTATTTAATAGTCAAACGAAATAGATCACAAACACAACGCTATCTTACCCCAAGACTGGAGAGGGACGGGAACCTTTTCTTTAACAGATTTTTTACTTTGTCACTTCCCACCATCTAGACGGTTGTCATATCAATCGGGTCGAGTCGAAGTTCTCTCCTGTGTCACAAAGGTCGAGGCTTAGTATAGAGGAGGTTAGGTATTTCAATGGGCGAGAGTTTGGAGACTGACCTAGCATTTGTCATAAAAGGTTAGTATAATAACATTAAATAAAATTATCTAAGCTCCACCGATATTACATTTTTCTTCAAAGTGTAGTTGGAACGCATTAATTTTGAGTTAAAGCGACAATAACTAATACACTTGATAAACATAGAGATATCTGTTCCAAGCAATTTCAAAAGGTAAATCTAGAAAATTAGGATAAATTGATGCGGCAAAAAGTTAAAAGAGCAGAAAAATTTAACGAAGCAGATTGCGTCACGCGGAAGGATGAAACATGGCGTCATCAATATTGTTATCTCAACAAGAACACTCGCGCTGAAAATAAAACTACTTGTACAACTTTTACTGCAAACTTTCCAACTTCTCGGATAAACGCTTTTATCTCTAAGATAGCATCACCGTAACACTCTGGATTCTTAAATCTAAAATGTTTAAAGAGTAGAACGATTGTTCTCCTATTCTACTGAATCGTTTAGTGGACTAATTAAAATGTTTACTTATTTTGATTTACAAAAAGCTATGATAGCGGATAATTGTATTATTATACTCACAACATTAGCAGGGAATAATTATTTTTAACATCGAATAACGTTTTAAAGCGGAGGTTAATGTAAGAACAAATAAAGTAATATAATTCTGGTTACTGAAGTTGACTATTCATAACGTAAGTAAATTATTGTTTTGAAAACAAGTAATTTAATACACCGGGTGAACGAGAACTGGATCAACCAATGATGTTACGTGAGCGTGTAACAAGCTTATTAGTTTATTCAGTTGTATGTGCAATATTCAGTGGTGTGGGTAATCGTGTTTAGAAGGGTCATCAAAAAACTGGGTCGTTCACACGGTGCAAATAAACGAATTAATAAACATAATTAAGCGTACGTGATCCGCGTGTATTACTATGGGTTTGAGGAGGAAACACACAAATGTTACAGTTAGTGTGCGAAAACAATGTTAAATCTTTATCATTTATACAGCACTCTTATCGTTTACAGTTTTAAATTACATCCAAAATGTTATTGAATTTTAAAACTTATGAGACTGATGATACTGTTAGTAATATTAATGGTTGGTTCCTAAACTCGTGTTATGAATGGCGAGACTGACAGCTTGTGAGGGGGTGGAGGAGTCACCTGGTGGAGCGGTCGAGGAGAGCGCGGTCGTGTTCGCGGGAATACTGGGGTAAGAATATCCTCGAGAGGCGAGCGAAAATAACACGGGACAGGCGGCGGCAGAACACACGTACACATGCTCAATCGCACAGACGCATACGTCATAGCCGAGAACAAGCGTTCAGAGTGATTGTATATACTCTATCATTGGCCTGATAGTTTATTTCTAAAAAAATCACTTTTATTTTGACCTTGTCAGTAGTAAAATGTGTCCATGACAGGATTCACTACAAGATGATTAAAGGAGAATGTAACTAAGTTTGTATTATATTATTTGTTTAAATATTGTTCAATGTTGTGTGTTGCTTATCAAGCTATATTTTTTCTTAAATGAGATTCACGACATGTTAATATTGTTCTCATTATTATAACAATGCTAAATTAAACAAACAACTTAGCCGACAACGGAGGGGCACTAAGTGATGGCAAACATATATGACTAGACGACTATACTGCTAAACGAGGAATATTTCTAGATTAGTGTCATGCCTGTAAAACAATATTTTTACCTGTAAACATATTATTGGCGATGTTCCTCGTTCGAGCGAACCTATGTTTTACTTTTTTCACTTATTTGTTACGAACCCGAAATGACTGAAACTATGCAAAAGGTTGGCGACTGCCATATTTTGTCATAATAGTATATCTTTACTGCCGAATTTCAAGTGGATGTTTCAGGTTTTGAATAATATTTTACCTAAAGTAAATATAATTCAAGAAAATAATACAGTATTGCACGTTTTAGAGCTTTTGAAGTTATTGGCCACAAACATAGGCGTGATTTATAAGTGTTTTAAATTGTTTTGAGGTAGGTTTTAAAACAGTAAATTTTAACCATATGTCTATGCATTTTGAGACCAAACACCTGAAAGAAATCCGTGACATATTTCATTCAACAAGACTTTCTAGTTTCATCCAATCTTTTAACGAAACATGGCATTTTATAATATGGCAGATAAAGTAGTTCTTATCTTTATCAGCGATTGTAGGACCTAGGACCTCAGGTATAAGTGACGGAGGAATGTTGGAGGCAAGTCTTCGGTTGTGTAACAATAAATTAAGTCGGATAAACTACCATTAGAGCAGAAAGGCTGCTTTCAGCAAATGAGAGTGATGAAGCTGATTGATGGGACGGCGAGCACTTTACCTGCAGAAGGACTCAGATTAGTTTGGACCACTGCGAGGGACTCACCAGGTCTGTGTGTGATAGAGGAGGAGGGCAGCTTAGAGGGGTGGAATAGGGTGGAATACATTCAAATAGTGTTTTAATTCTCCTCCTCGTTAGTCCCACTAATTTGTCCGTTGATTCAGGGCTTTTGTTTAAACTTTTGTCCTTTCCACCGTGAGACTGAATTCGTTCGTCTGTCAATAACAAGTTTAAATTCGAAAGTTGTCCTTTCATCTACACTTTTGGTACTTACGCTGGACTTTAATCATTAATGAAAACGATTCATCAACGTGTGTATTGAAACAATATGTATGAAGGTTTCTGATCAACTAATGTATACATTAATACACTTTATAACCTTTCGTATGAATTGGCGTTGTTCATTTAGCATTTTATAAAAATGAAAATACTTTTTAAAATGTTATTTTTTTACGAGTATTAACAATTTTATTTTCGGTCACCATTAAGAAAATTTGCCCTTAGTAATTTAGGAATACAAATTAAATTACAATGTTATTATAATTTACTTGCATACTTTGATCGAATAAACTTGTGTATATTATTTAAGTGCCAATACAAAATCTAGTTAAGATTTTTGCTGGGTAATTTTAAATCGGTTTAGGACAAAGTTGTATACCACATTTAAGAACAAAAATATATAGTAGCAAAGAAATTGTTTTAACTAAAGTATTGTACATGTCTTACGGTTTTTGGCTCTAAAATTTAATTAACTAATATTTTCATGTTGCGAAGACTATTTGAATAATAAATCCTCTGTTTAAAAGAGTAAACAAATTATATTCCAAAATATTCAAGGATCAAATGGCCATAACAGCCAAATATAAACATCGACAAACTTGCACTAAATTTAATGTTTGCGAATCCTTGGAATGGGTCCATGTTTATTTACCGTCTGTCGACTCAACTATCCCTTTTAGCGAATTTCCCCTATAGGGAAGAAGCTATTACCGTAGTCGGCATGGTAAGACCTAGGCCCGGGACCATGATAACTTTTCGTTTTGAGGTCCCCAGACCCCAAAAACACCATTCGTTCGAAACTGTATATATATATATATATATATATATATATATGTGTCCGTGAGCACGATAACTCTCGTAAAAATTATCCGATTTTGATGAAATTTGGTAAAAACGTGTAAAGCAACGTTTATGACTTTAAGTTCGAAAACCAGCCAGATCGCTCTATCCGAAGGGGTATTTTGGGGGGGTTTTGTACCCCAAAAATGGGTTTTTCGAATTTTTTACATATAATTTTGGAAATGGTCAAATTTTATTTTTTCCCATTGGATTCAGCTTAAAAAAACACACAATTTGGTATTTTGATCATTTCTCTACGTCAATTGGTTACCGAGATATTGAAAGTGCTAAACACAGTACGTTGTCTAATGTTATTCTTATGGGAGAAAATTAAAAATTTATATCTCGCTTATTTATGAACGTATACTGACGAAACTTGGTATACGACTTCATCTGCTTGTGGACCATTGATATTTGCTCAAAAAAACAATTTGTTACCAATGGCTCCCGTAGCAGCAAACCTGCGTACTCAGCCCCATGTTATTCTTATGGAGAATAAGTAACGTGTTATCTGCCTTCATTATGAAAATAAATTAATGAAATTTGGTATGTGGCTTTACCTACATGAGTTATATTTATATTTGTATAAAACCCAATTTTTTGTGTTCCTTGCTTCAGCAAACCTGCATACTCAGCTGCCATGTTATTCTTATGGAGAATAATTAAAATGTCATAAATCGTTTATTTATGAATGTATATTGATGAAACTTGGTATGTGGCTTTATGTGGTATTAAGATACATATATATTCATTGGAAATTCGCTGAGTACGCAGGTTTGCTGCTACGGGGGTATTATCAAATCACGACTATTTAAATTACAAGAGTACAAAATTAGATGTGATCTCGGTTGTGTAAAAATGTCGGCAAGGATTGGTTGGAAGTAGACGTTCCTGACACCTAGCGACGAAACATGCAACTATGAGAGCCAACGGCGCGGCGCCAGTTGAGCGTTGGTAGCAGAGTCGGCAATGCTTCAACGTGAACTACGTTACCGACCTTAGTTTCCTGCCCTTTTTATAGAGCGCGGTAGTACATTTATATCCCGGGACCATGGTAACTTTTTATTTGATGAATTTCAGTACCAAAATATTAAGTTGCTTGTTATAGCCTCGCCAATGTATACTTGTGTTGAATTTAAAAACACAATTATTAGTGAATTTCCTATGGAAAAGTGAACTATTAGCACGACCCACACGGTGAAACTTAAGCCCGGGACCACTATCAAAGTTCCTAACGTGACCCCTTTAAGACATTTTGGGGGGGTCGCTAACAACTTTATATATATATGTGTGTTCGCACTCTAGAGGTCGCAATTTTTGTTCGATTTACCTGAAATTTAGTAGAAACCTTTTCCTTCAGTAAGTAGTTGGACAAGTTCGTTGGGAAAAACAATCGGACAACTCTAGTCCCCTTTTTTGGGATTTTAATTATTAAAATTTTGAGTTTTTGTGTCCAAAAAGGGTCATAAAAGCCCCAAATGTACAATTATTGTATATTAACTATTGTACGTAAAATGCCAAAAATATTAATCCCTCCCTCATCATTCTAGCACAAGTACTTACAGAGTTATTAAAGAAAATGTTCATTGTCTTAACACAGTACGTTGTCTTAGGGGGATTTTACACTGGAAAAGGCTGTTTTTCATATCTTGATGTAGTTTTATTACCCCAATACCCCTATATCAACCTGTTATCCTGACTGCACCTCCTCCTAACCTTATAATGTAAAAAAATTCAATCCTAATAGTGAATTTAAATATAACCAGGAGTATCAGAACAGCCAAAAAGTAACACTTTTTAATTTTTCAAAAGATTTTTACCAGAGTTGTTTTAAGCCATTTATTAGATTTGTTAAAAGGTTTTAATGCGGAAATCCACTTTCCTCACGTCAGCGTGCTGCGTGCGAACCAGTTTGATTTTATTAACACTAGTTTATTGGCTAGTTTTCGCTATGTATCTGTCTTGTAGTCAATTTTAGCCTTCTGGAGTAACAAACTTAAAGCTATGAAATGTTAGTCGCTAGAATTTGAATTGTAAATTATAAATAAATTTATTCGGCTTCAGGATTCGACATTAAAAATATTTAATTTTCATAAAATAAAGAGTTGTAAGATTAACTCGAGTTGTCGTCTGAGAATCTTGCCTAAAAAGTTCTAGAGTATATGTTGAGGGGTTCCTAAAAAAACATCCAACGTATTGTTCTTACCACCTTCTAACTTTTCAGGACTCCAGTTGCATTGTAAAAATACTATTGTTAGGAAATTCAAATTTGATCAATTTACAAATTGTTTGATAACCATGTAGTGGCATAAAATCAAATCAAATCAAAAGTCTTTTACTGCCATAAGACTTACAAGAACATCGGCATGCGTCAGTGTACAATATAGAAAAATAAAAAATCGTATTCTAAAAATCCTTAAAATCAAATAATTAATGTTTGCTTACATGGCCTTATTAGGTATTCCTTAATATTTTAGATGACTTTTTCCACAAGGTATGCTTTCAGGCGGTTCCTGAACTGTGTTTGGAGGCTGTTCCACTCTGAGGCAATCTGGCAATGCATTATGCAACTTGAGACAGGCGTAAGGAAATGTTTTTTTTCTAAAAAAGTTTTTTTTGTGTTTTGGGAAGAGTAGTTTATTACGTGGTCGAAAATTGTATGGGGGTCTAGGGAGGGTCTAGAAGAAACAAAAAGGTGTTTATTTTTTATAAAAAACATAAATGATTCCACTAATGTTGTATTTATGTGTAGTGAAGTAAAAGTTAATATTTTATTTTTCAGAAATGTTTTTTGCAGGATTGCAGTCGGTCAAGTCTAAATATTACACGAATGATCTTGTTCTGGAGACCGAAAATATGTTTGGTATTTGAGCTTTCCCAACCCATAAGGCTATAGCATAAACTAAGCGAGGAAAAACACGACCATAGTATGCTGCAAGTAAAACTTCTGTAGAGAAGAAGCAAACAAATATGAACGTAGTTTACTCTAACTTTACGGATGTGGTCAACGTAGGTTAATCGGGAATACATTTTAAGACCGAGAGAACCAACAGTACAGACGGATGTAATAGTCGAATCACCAAGTAAAATGTATGGTTCCATATTTTTACTCTCTGTTATTTTAAAATCAACCATGCCAGTTTTCCCTGTGTTCACGAAAAGTCCATTCTCTACAAGCCATTGCAAAAGGGAGTTGGCTTCAATGAAAGCAGTTTCTTCAATTTAATTGGTAGATGAAGCTGAAACAGTAATAGAAGTGTCGTCAGCAAAGAGACATATCTTTCCTTTACTATTGCTGCTATTAATGTAATTTATGAAATGTAAAAATAGCCCCGTCGCAGCAAACCTGCATACTCAGCGAATTTCCAATGGTAATATAAATGTCTTAATACTCCATAAAGCCACTAACAAAGTTTCATAAAAATATATTCAAAAATAAGCGATGAAGACAATTTTAATTATTCTCCATAAGAATAACATTGGGGCTGAATACGCAGGTTTGCTGCATCATGGAACACAAAAAATGGGGTTTTATGCTAATATCAATATAACTCAACTAGGTGAAGTCAAATACCAGTTTTTAGCGAATTTCCCCTATAGGGAAGAAGCTATTACCGTAGGTCTCATAGTAAGACTTAAGCCCGAGACCATGATAATTTTTTGTTTTGAGGTCCTCAGATGACAAAAACACTATTCGTTCAAATTTTTATATATATATATATATATATATGTGTGTGTGTCCGTGAATGCGATAACTTGAGTAAACAACGTCTGATTTTGATGAAATTTGGCTCAAATGTGTAAAATGACATTCATGACTTTAAGTTCGAAAACCAGAAAAATCGGACCATGGGAAGGGGGGTTTATGGGGGTTTTAAATTTTTCAAAAATCAGTTTTTTGCATTTTTCACCCTAAAATTTTTGAACAACTTAATTTTGGTTTTGACCATGTTATAGAGCTTAAAAAAACGAATAATATAGTATTTTTAATTATTAACCTAGGTTAAGTGGTTGCGGAGAAAATCCAAAAAACCTACTTATAAAATCTCCCATGTTAATCTTATGGGGAAAAGGTTTTTGGCTTTTCCTCAGTTTATTTTAATGTAAACTTCACATTTGCTTTTACCAATCTGTTCAGTTCCACAAAACAATCATTTTGGTGTTTAAATTGTGATTCTTCGCCCAACCGTTGCTGAGATATTCAAAGTGCTAAACACAGTACGTTGTCCAATGTTATCCTTATGGAGAATAAATAAAATTTGATATCTCGATTATTTATGAATGTATGTTGATAAAACTTGGTATGTGGCTTCACGTAGTACTGGTATATTGATATTTGCACAAAAAATTGATTTTTAGCGAATTTCCCCTATAGGGAATTAGCGAATTTCCCCTATAGGGAATTAGCGAATTTCCCCTGTAGGGAAGAAGCTATTACCGTAGGTCTCATGGTAAGACTTAAGCCCCAGACCATGATAACTTTGTTTAGAGGTCCCCAGATGCCAAAAACACTATTCGTTCAAATTTATATATATATATATATATATATATATATATATATATATATATATATATATATATATATATATATATTAAAATAGAAAGACCAACTTACTTATAAATTCGTAATATTTCGGCTTATGCCATCTTCAGACGAAACTACATTACAAAAACAAATAATAATACTGTAACCTAAAAATTTAAAAATAACACATGATTCTTGAAATTTTTCGCAAAAAGCTTTCATGATTTTTGATGAACAGAATGTTGGATAAATGCTTGTAGAAATCTGTGCTTTCATTGAATATCATATATGAAAATGATGTGGTGCAGGAATGATCAACGAAGATTAAGGCCATGAGGTGCTTTTGAACGAGTGATGATTTGATGGGCTTGTTCAAGGCACCTCAGAGATGGTACACTAAATTTCTTATTCAATTGACGAAGAGGTTTCACTTTATATGTATCTTCAAAGTTTTCTTTATGTTCTAACCCATGTAAAACCAGTGGCTTCGTCATGTCTTGATGTTTGTAGTCAAAACGATGGCCAGTCATTCTTACTCTCAAAGTGTTTCTTACATTGTATTTGATAAACAATATTTTTGGAATCACACGACAAACTCCCTTGGATCTTGTAGTTTTTTGAAGTCATACTGCTGTTGAAACTGGACGCATCTTCAATCTGTTTACATACAAGACATCTCGGCTTCAGACATGGGTGAGAACCTGTGTTTCTGTTCACCTCTTCGCCAGTTGGAAGCTTTGGACGTGAAATCATCTCTTTCAGAATAGGTGGTCGCCTGAAAATGACCCTTGGTGGTGATGAAAATAATGAGTGAGTCATTGATGAGTTTTGAAGGATGTTGAAGGCGATCTTGATGACGTTGTTGAGTTTGTGTAAACCGGGATGGAATTGGGTAATAAGTTTAGGTTCGTCATTTGTAAAACGCATTCCTTTTGGTTGAGCGTTCATATTCCTTTGATCTAGTTTCTCATCTAACAACTTCTTTGGGTAACCTCTGTTTAGGAAAGCGTTCTTCATCGTTGATATGTACTCTAGTTTGTGTTCATTCTCACTGCAAAGTTTTTCAGCTCTAAATAACTGACCTCTTGGTATTGACTTTTTTACATATAATGGATGACAACTTTGGTAATGTAAATATTGAAACTTGTTGGTCGGTTTAATATTTATTTTATTTTTTAAGAATCCATCTTTTATAAATATATCTACATCCAAGAACGTTGCATCATTAGGAGAAATTTTCCATGTAAAATTCAAGTTCCCAAAGTTATTAAGTGAGTTTAAGAATTTGTTTAGTTTATCCGCCCCGTGTGTCCAAATAATGAAAATATCGTCGATGAATCGCATCCAACAGAGGGGTTTTTTGGTTTGGGTTTTTAGAAAATCATGTTCAAACTTAGCCATGAAGATGTTAGCAATATATATATATATATATATATATATATATATATATATATATATGTGTCCGTTACCGCGATAACTTTTGAAAGAAGCGCCCGATTTTGATGAAATTTGGCACAAATGTGAAGAGTAACATTTATGACTTTAAGTTCGAAAACCAGAAAAATCGGACCATGGGAGGGGGGTTTATGGGGTTTTTAAATTTTCCAAAAATCAGTTTTTTGCATTTTTCACCCTAAAATTTTAAAAAAACTTAATTTTGGTTTTGACCATGTTATAGAGCTTAAAAAAACAAATAATATGGTATTTTGAATTATTAACCTAGGTTAAGTGGTTGCGGAGAAAATCAAAAAAACGTACTCATAAAATCTCCCATGTTAATCTTATGGGAAAACAGTTTTTGGCTTTTTCTCAGTTTATTTTAATGTAAACTTCACATTTGCTCTTAATAATCTGTTCAGTTCCACAAAACAATCATTTTGGTATTTAAATTTTCATTCTACGCCCAACCGTTGCTGAGATATTCAAAGTGCTAAACACAGTATGTTGTCCAATGTTATCCTTATGGAGAATAAATAAAATTCTATATCTCGATTATTTAAGAATGTATGTTGATGAAACTTCTTATGTCGCTTCATGTAGTACTGGTATATTGATATTTGCACAAAAAATTGAGTTTTTGTTGATTATTCCCTTAGCAGCAAACCTGCGTACTCAGCCCCCATGTTATTCTTATGAAGAATAAGTCAGATGTATTGAGTCCCTTAATTATGAACATAAATTAATAAAACTTGGTATGTAGCTTCACTTGGTTAAATTATATTGATAATTGCATAAAAACCCATTTTTTCCTTGTTGCAGCAAACCTGCTTACTCAGCCCCCATGTTATTCTTATGGAGAATCACTAAAATGTTACATAGCTCTTATTTATGATTAAATATTGATGAAACATGGTATGTGGCTTCACCTAGTTACATTCTATTTATATTTGCATAAAAACCAATTGTTTGTGTTCCTTATTTCAGCAAACCTACGTACTCATTACCAATGTTATTCTTATAGAGAATGATTAAAATCGCTTATATGTGAATATATTTTTATGAAACTTAGTATGCGGCTTTATGTGGTATTAAGACATATATTATGCATTGGAAATTCGCTGAGTATGCAGGTTTGCTGCGACGGGGGTATTTTTATTATTCCTGTAGCAGCAAACCTGCATACACAGCCCCCATGTTATTATTCCTATGGAGAATAAGTAAAATGTAATGACTCCCTTAATTATGAACATAAATTAATAAAACTTGGTTTGTAGCTTCACTTGGTTGAGTTATATTGATAATTGCATAAAAACCCATTTTTTTGTTCCTTGTTGCAGCAAACCTGCTTACTCAGCCCCCATGTTATTCTTATGGAGAATAACTAAAATGTAATGACTCCCTTAATTATGAACATAAATTAATAAAACTTGGTTTGTAGCTTCACTTGGTTGAGTTATATTGATAATTGCATAAAAACCCATTTTTTTTTGTTCCTTGTTGCAGCAAACCTGCTTACTCAGCCCCCATGTTATTCTTATGGGGAATAACTAAAATGTTATATGGCGCTTATTTATGATTGAATATTGATGAAACTTGGTATGTGGCTTCGCCTAGTTAAATTCTATTTATATTTGCATAAAAAACAATTGTTTATGTTCCTTGTTTCAGCAAACCTACGTACTCATTACCATTGTTATTCTTATGAATAATAATTAAAATCGCTTATATGTGAATATATGTTTATGAAACTTGGTATGCGGCTTTATGTGGTATTAAGACAAATATTATGCATTGGAAATTCGCTGAGTACGCAGGTTTGCTGTGACGGGGGTATTATTCATTTATGTTCATAATCAAGGGATGTATAGCATTTAATTATTCTCCATAAGAATAACATGGGAGCTGAGTACGCAGGTTTGCTGCTACGGAGCCTATGGCAAAAAATTGTTTTTTTAACAAATATCAATAGACCACATCCAGATGAAGCCATATACCAAGTTTTGTTAGTATACGTTCATAAATAAGCGAGATATACAATTTTTCTTTTCCTTCATAAGAATAACATTAAACAACGTACTGTGATTAGCACTTTCAATAAATCGGTAACTAATTGACATAGAGAGAAAAAAATTACCAAATTGTGTATTTTTTTAAGCTGAATTCAATGGTGAAAACTGAAATTTTACTATTTCAAAAATTATATAAAATTCAAAAAACCCATTTTTGGGGTACAAAACCCCCCCAAAATACCCCTTCGGATGGAGCGTACTGGCTGTTTTTCGAACTTTAAGTCATAAATGTTGCTTTGCACGTTTATACCAAATTTAATCAAAATCGGATCTTTTTATGAGAGTTATAGTGCTCACGGACACACACATTTATTATATGTGTACAGTTTCGAACGAATTACTTTTTTGGGGTCTGGGGACCTCAAAACGAAAAGTTATCATGGTGCCGGGGCTAAGTTTTACCATGCCGACTAAGGTAATAGCTTCTTCCCTATAGGGGAAATTCGCTAAAAGAATAGGACCCGAAACTGAACCCTGTGAAACTCTCATTTGAACTGGGAACCTGTCAGAAGACTTCTTCCGCAAACATTCCATGTAGAAAAATTTCCATAGACTGAACCCGGTCTTTTAAAAATAATTTGAACCAAGAATTTCCTCCGCATTTCCTCTTATCCCAAAATTAAAAATCTTGTCAAGGAATACGGTTCTGAAAAACAACATCGAATGCTTTACTAAAGTCAAGAAAGATACTTAATGCTTGATTTCCCTTATCTATAACGGCTCATCAACTTTGACCACCAAGCCAAACATAGCTTCAGAGTACTCTCATCCCTTTTAAAGCCAAACTGGTCAAAAACAATACATCATTTGATAAGTCTTCGTGAGTTTTCATCCAGACTGAAAGAACAGCTGACAAATTTGTTTACCGATATATATATATATATTGACATAAAGCCGATGTTTTATGTTATAAGTATTTACATTTGAGTTCACTTTTTGTTTTAAAGAATTACATACCAAATTTTACCAAAATGGATTCATTTATTTAATTTTCAGCATCATTTACATCAACACCAAACATCATTGGATTCCTATTTGCATATTTGGGTCTAAATTACCTATGGTTTATATTTACACGTAACAAAATATAGTAATTATAAGAAATTTATTTCAGATATAAAATAATGGCTTTTATTTTTGGACACTATTCAGGGCATTTTAGAAGTTTAAAAATTACAAGTAAGTGTTACGTGTATTCGGAATAATCAAAACTTGTAATACACATTTAAAACTGTAAAAATAATAATAATTTAGGTATACGAGTTTTAGTGATATAATAAAGAGGAATTTGGGTTTATTAAAATTATGAAAAGTTTGAGTTATGCATGTGAAATATAGAATAATAATGTCAATGACACACGATGCAGAAGCGACATACGGCTGTCACAGTTGGTTTGATTTTAAATAACAATGCTATTTTAAGACCTGTTACTAGGTGAATATTTACCTATTGCAATAAAATCTTAAATCGATCAGCTGTTTTTGATATTTTGTTGACAATTATTATAATAGCATTGTTGTCTAAACATTAACTATAAGTTTAAAATAATTGTGAGATGACTCATTCGCACAAATCGCTCATCCAAATCGGGTTATTATTTCAGAACTATCCTTTTTGCAACTATATTGGTAAAAGGTAAAACACTAAAGGTGAAAGGTCAGATCAACGAGGGCAAATGCTGGTGAACAGGGTTGTTGGGGGGGAGGGGGTCCGCTCACATTGATCACTGGGATACTGCAGTTGATTTGTGTTTTACGATGCTCTCACCACTCGAGTAATTTGAGCGCACGGAAACTTTTGTGGGCAAATGAAACATCCCAACGACATAGCCAATGACTAAGTAGTTTGTGATTTACAGTTGAATCTTTATAAATTGTTGTTGGAACAATATCTTCATCCATTGTGTGTTTAGAAAAGGTGACTTAACCGATAAACATTTCCTGTGTGTTTTGTTAATTCGTTGATAATAGTAGTTTTCATTACTAGTCTCGAAAGTGACTTATTGCGGGGAGAGAGGCGAAGCCGAGCGTGGAAAAAGCTATCGAGCCCCACAATGGCACTTTTGAGACGAGTATTGAACATTATTTTTCATTACGATATCGAAAAACTTGTAAACAACATGAATATTTTTGTTTATTCAACTTAGTATCAAGAAAAAAAACCGAACTCATAACGCTGAGTTTCCGTGCTTATGTCGAAAGCAACAGCAAATAATACAACAGCTGATCGGCCTAATGCAACAGCTGATCGGTCTGCACCGCAAAATCCCATAACGGTTACTTTCCGTGTACCACAAATGCACAGAAAGTTAACGTTATGTAATTTTGCCGTGCAGTAGCGGGAATAACCTATTTTCTTAGCTCATTTTACGTTTAGAAAGTGTACTTTCGTGTGTAGAGTAATGAAAACGTATTTTTTAAATTTTATTTAGTAATACCATGACATATGACAGGTTTGTTAACCCATTTGTCTGTAAAACCGTTGTTAAAATATAACAATAAATTAAATATAGATATTTTTATCACGTATTTAAAGAATATGTTGGTTGGGGGAGGAATCAAGAGGAACTGAGGAAGGTGAGGAGAGTGCTAGGGTGCTAATCAAGTGTACTCAGCCATTCTGAAGCTTTTCTCTTATTAAGTAAGAAACATATTTAAAATATCCTCAGGTTATTATGCGGTGACAGGTAATGTCTTTTCCATATACAGGTGTTTTTTAACTCTCCGGAAACAATTTGGTAAATGTTTCCATATATCAAAAGGGGTGTAAATTATTACATAAACATGGATGTTAAGAGTTTTATGAAAACTGGAAAAAATAATTTATATTTACATAACGGTATAACCAATTGATTTGAAACTTGGCATGAATTTAGGTTAAGAAATTACAAACAAAACAACCTGCATAATCCAGTAATATGTATCAAAATGGCGATCGTTGAAAAATTCAGTTTCTATATCTGAGAAACGATTTTATGACACCAAATTTTTGGAAAATTTTAAAACAAATCAGTCACTGTATCGTTTGATTAACTTAAATCATAGACAAAAGAGAGACATCGAATTTTTTATTAGAAATAGGGCTAAGTTAATCACATGTCCACCTTAAGCCCTGCTTTGATATGAGCTTTGATGTAAGCAAAAGTAGTGCGAGATCGATTTGAACAAACAGTTAAATATTTTGTAATATAATGTATTGTTTCACAAGAAACAATACTGAACTTTCTCTGTGGCATCAAACAATAAGTGGATGATTGGGCTTGTTATAAACAAGCATGCACACTTCGTTTTATATATAGAATGATTTACTGTTTATTACGTAAGAATTAAATTCAAAATTCGAGTCTGTGACAAGCTACCTGATTGAAAACATCGTATTAAATTGTACATAAACACTAATAAACCATGACATCATGATGATGAACAAGGTTTTGATTTCATCTTTATATTCAAAATAGCCCAAGTTCAAAAATAGAAACATTTGAATTTTGGGATTATTCTTAGACAAACATCTTGGGTCTCTTGCATTATACGATTTTATGATGTCCTGTGAACGTTACTATAAGCAGTTGTCTAAGTATTACCATTGACTATAAATACTGAAGGAGACATCCCATCCATATGGCCCAGCTGTCCCACTTTTAGTGTATGCTAGAATTTAAAATTGAAGTAGTTTTATTGGGTCGCCGACAGATTGTACTGCTGTCAATTTTCTATTTTAGTTATTTACGTTAAATTTTAAAATATCTCCACCCCAGAAATCAAGTGATAACCAACTTATGTTTGCTTCCTGACACACAACCTGTTGTATTATCCCCTCCTTGAGAGGATAAGTAATAGTTGACAGCAGTATAAACTGTTGGTGATTAGTGAGAACTACGTCCTCTTTCAATCCTGGCATACACAAAACTAGGTACACATTTTACAATGGCAATGAGAAGTCTACTTCAGTATTTATAGTCAATGGTATTACAAAGATACAGATATGTATACGTGATTTTGTACGATAAATGTTTACCATCAGGTTTACAAGTTGAGTTCTAAATGTCTTCCATCGACTTATTTCTGCATTTGTTAAAAAATCAACCCTAGACAACCGTCGAGCATTGTTGGGTTCTAAGTACTATACAGGGAACCCTGGACAACCGTCGAGCATTGTTGGGTTCTAAGTACTATACAGGGAACCCTGGACAACCGTCGAGCATTGTTGGGTTCTAAGTACTATACAGGGAACCCTGGACAACCGTCGAGCATTGTTGGGTTCTAAGTACTATACAGGGAACCCTGGACAACCGTCGAGCATTGTTGGGTTCTAAGTACTATACAGGGAACCCTGGACAACCGTCGAGCATTGTTGGGTTCTAAGTACTATACAGGGAACCCTGGACAACCGTCGAGCATTGTTGGGTTCTAAGTACTATACAGGGAACCCTGGACAACCGTCGAGCATTGTTGGGTTCTAAGTACTACAAAGGGCATCCCGAAATTACTGACCTAAACTTCACCAGGTTATTGTATAGGTCAAAACAAAGAAAGATTCATTATATAATGTAAAGTCATATCTTACTTAGTTTTGTGTCTGTCTGCTTGTGTGTTGTTTTAAAAGTATGTTTTATCTATGTAGTTTGTTGAGATATCAAATTGAAATGTTGCTTGGTAGTTGATTTTGGTAAATTTACTTTTCATGTATAAGTTATAAGTTAAAGTTTTATCATTCCGGTTTCAAAATAGCGGCCATTTAAAAATTGCAAAGCTTAAGATATTAAAAAAGCAAAATATTATTAAAAAATTAAAATACACAACAAATCTTGCCCCTTTTCTTACAAACATTTAGGGACTTTGAAGAGTGTTTTTCAATAATTATTAACAGTTATTTAATCATTTCTAATTTTTATTTTCTATAAACTTTGACAGTAGTAAGATAGACATGATGAATTTAACCACACTGCCAAAATTTACACAAAATACAAATTATTTAATAACTCTGTCAATACTTATCGTTGAACACTCAACAAAGAATCTGAATGTTTATAAGAAAAGGGGCAAGATGTTTTGTCACTTACATATTTTGACAAAATGTTGCGTTTTTAAGATATTAATTATTTTTGAGAAAAATAAGGTAGATAGGACTGTACATCATATGATGAATCTTGTTTGTTTTGACCTGTACAATAATCTGGTGAAGTTTGGGTCAGTAATATCGGGACACCTGTATATTGTCCAAGTACAAATTTTGGCCGCCATCTAGGATTTGCCATATTGGATTCGAATATTTAAAAAAATGTGGTTGTAGTGTTATGACCCTTTAATTATTTTTGTTGTTGAATACAACACCGTAATAATTCATTTTAAATAGTTTTCAAACATCAATACTCATTCTAAAGATACTTCAACTTACAAAATAATTTACAAGTGAGTTTTAAACGCCGCAATCTTAATCCATCAAAATTTATATTTAAAAGTAGATTGCATCATTGTGTTTAGCGTGAATAAATAGCTCAATATAATTAGCTCGCCTTTAAATTTGAAAGAAAAATTTCACTCCGAAAATGGTGGATCTATGCGTTGCCAACAATGATACATAAGTTAAAATGAAGTAAATATCACTCAACAATGACCAGAGGTGGTTCTTGGACCATATCTGATGGAATATTCTAAAAAGGGTTGGGTCGTCTAAAACTCGCTTCAAAATACTCACTTCAATGAACGTTCTTTAACCAACGTTCTAAAAACGAATAAAGAAATTTGAATATTTATTGCGGCATTGGGTTCAGCGTTAAAAAATAATTTTAAATGATAAGTCACAGCGCCACCTTTACATTTGAAAGCAAAAATTTGAATCCGATATAGCGGTAGAAAATCTGTATTTAGACGAAATAAAGTAATTATAACTACCCAACAATGATCAGCGGTGGTCCGGAGTTTATATTTTAACAAATGTATAAAACATAATTCAACAAACATTTATAAAACAACCGATCTTACTTAAATGGTATTCGTAATGTTTTTCTAGGAATTTTGTTAAGATTTAGCTCCCATATAATGTCCAATTTCGCAGCCCGGCTCCAAAGGAGCCACAACTTGGTTTATCGCCACCCTGACCGCTGCTTTTATTGCGGACATTTTGTTTTCGGGCGCCCACCTTTCCGGTAATTTAACAAAAATGCTCCTTTCACTTTCCGCAGGCTGTTTAATGAAACCGCAACTAAAAGGTGTTGATTATTTTCTTTCTTATGCCTTGAAAATATATAGCTCCAGTGTTTACCTCCATCTTATATTATTAGTGAATTTCCTATGGAAAGTGAACTATTAGCATGACCCGCACGGTGAAACTTAAGCCCGGGACCACCATAGAAGTTCCTAACGTGACCCCCTGAACACGTTTTGGGGGTTCGTTCAAAATTTTATATATATATATATATATATATATATATAATATATATGTGTGTGTGTGTGTGTATGCACTCTAGCGGTCACATTTTTTGTCCGATTTACTTCAAATTTGGTAGGGACGTTCCTTTCTATAATCAGTTGGACAAGTTCGTTGGGAAAAACAATCGAAAAACTTTAAACCCCTTTTTTGGGGATTATTCTTTCAAATTTCGAGTTTTTGGGCCCAAAAAGGGTCAGAAAAGCCCCGAATTTCAAATTAACGATTGAAAAACTGTGGGAATTAGTGTGGCAAAACCTTTAAGCCCTCTCTCGTCATTCTAGCATATATATTTACCGAGTTATTAAAGAAAATGTGTATTGGCCAAACACAGTACGTTGTCTTATGGGGGTTTTACTTTAGAAAAGCCTGTTATTCATTTGTTAGTGTACTTTTATCATCCCCAACAACCTCACGCCTACTAGCCTGACTGGACCTTCTCCTAACCTTATAATGCGCAAAATTGTATTCCCAGCATTGCAGGTAAATATAACCAGGAGCATCAGAAGAGCCAAAAACTCAATATTTTCAGATTTGAATAAAAATTGGAATAATTGTATGTTTTTAACTGATTTTGAGTTTTTATTGTTTTTTATGTGGAAATTCACTTCCCTCACGTCAGCGTGCTGCGTGAGAACTCGTTAGCTGTTTAGTAAAACCTGACTATGGAGTTATTGTTGCGATATATTTATGATTTTTCTGACATATTTATGATAAATCCTATTTATTATATTATTATCCGCGGACACTTTCAAAATGTTTCAGCTTGCGTGACACAATAACACCGGTGTGCAACTGGGTGAGCTTATTCCACACACAGTCTCAAACATTTTGGAATTTTATGTCTTTTAGTATCCTGAAATCGATGGACTAAATCGATAGACTGACTCAGCACGTTTATAAGTCAAGCGTTTTCGGAACTACTTCTGCCTACTCGCTGCGAGTTGCTCCGTTTGTATGATCTGTTTTATAATAATAATATTTATTCCGTGTTAGTGTTTAACAATGTATTGGAATATACAACAAAATAGTTAATCTATGGGGAAATATTTTAACCACGTAAGGTAGGTCTGAGTCCTATTTCCTTTACTAGGATGTTGGATAACTAGATAAAATTGGTTTTGCAGCTCTTTGGTGTTAGATTAAAGCGAGTTTCCATTTTAGAACATGTGATCCTTTTGTAGTTCTGTACTGGGTGGTAACTTGCGTCAGTGAGCTACTAGGTTCCGTCTTTCATAATCCAACTCTTAAATGGAGTTTAATTTGTTTTGTTGCTAGTTTACGTAAATGTTTTGATTAATAAATACCAACTCAGTTAATGTTTATAATTGGTAATTTCTTATAAATCCATACCAAAAAGTTATACTAATTTAAAAAATACATATTAAGGTAAATGTAATTAATAAAATCATATAAAGATTTACGCAACAAATTAAACAAAGTATGGGTCCATTGAGGGCTCGCCTAGTGCGTGTAAACTGCAGCAGATAAAGCATAGTATTAAAGTGTTTACTAATAGTTTTCCTTGTATGCACATAATAATCTTACTAAAGTAATGCCCCAATGTTTTGCAATTACAGGAAAAGATTATTACAGGACAATTATTATTCGTTTAGTCAAACACCAGAATAATAATGTTTATGAAGTTAGTTTGGACTTTTACCATCTCATTTACCCAGGAGCTTTGGAGAAAAACCATAAGTCTGACACCCATCACACCCTTACTTGAATGAACGGTCTCGGTGAGCAAATTGGAGGAAAAATATTAGTTTTTTATCAAACTTTCCTTAAGGGCACAAATACACAGAAAATGGATGAGTTTAAACACACTTAAATTTATGTAATTTCCAACAGCTTATACATTTGTTTTTATTATAGCTGTTACCCGTGGGAAGAACGGGTACACATTCTATAGAACAGGCCCATGATTATAAAATCCATCTCTATAAAGCGCAAGAACCATTTCATGTAACAATTGGGGAAACAACGTTTTTAGGGTATTCAGCGGGGTCAAAATACCCTAAAAAGTTTTTCCCCCATTTGTTACATGAAATGCTTCTTGCATTGTTCTTTTTGAAAAATGTGCCTGGTCTACTACTAGTAATTGATAAAAGTAAATAGTTTTATGCCTTTAGAGATTTTTAATCTTGCACTATTTTCAGAATAATAATTTTAAACGTGAAATTTTGAAAGTGTGTTTTTTAACTAAAATAAATATAAAACGCTATCAAAGAATAGCTCATTTAAACCTTTAATTTTCGAATGCATGTAATCAAAGGTTCTACTGTGCCAAAATTGAAAGTGTTGCCGTGACAAAACCCTTGTATTTATTCAAACCCCTTATCTATTATTTTTTCCGGTGATCATATGCACATGTGTTAGCCAGGTTAGTTGTTAATCTTCTTCAGCTTCTCCGCAGGATGCAGCGCAATATTTTTTGCTCTCCATAAATCTTAATACCCCTGTAACTAAAATCATAACTACTAGCAAAACTAAATTAAATTAATCAAATAGTTATGTTAATTTTATAGTTTAATGCAATACTGAACTAATAGTTGATTATTAATTAACCTTTCCCGGCAGATAACAGTCGTTACAGTTGACACAGTTCTATAAAGTAATAACTCTACATGGTAAGCCCGACAGGATAGGAAGCCAGAGCGCAACTTCTCGTAATTACATTCTTTGTTGTCATTAAATTACTCTTGTTGGTCTACTCTGAACTACCTGCTTTTGTTTTCAGCCTTTGCACTGTACGCTTTGTTGCATCGTTATACAATGCGACGCGACGTTTGTTATATTTGAATCAAAGGTAGTATAATTTATTGTTAGTTATGAAAAGATTCTATCGAAAACGTATAATTTAAGATTGAACAACTTTTACAAAAATTATGGATAGAAGAAAAGGTTGTATTTGTTTCCAGTTCCGTGATGTCATTATTACGATATGGAGAGTGAACACTACCGTCACTTGGAGCATTATGTTGCCGAGGGGTGAACTGATGGCGTGCTTTGAAACATCAGCACTACGCTCGCGGACAGCTAAATGGCTGTTCAGTCTTCTGTGAGGTTCCGGGTGGTAATGTCTAATTAATAATTCTAAGTGGTTGACTCTTTAAAATGGAATCGTATACCAGTTTCAAATAAATAAGAAGTTAATACAGGTTTATAACTGATTGAAATATATATTATACCATTTTGAATCGATTATTGTTGGAGGTCCGGATTAAATCGTATTTGTTCATCCAACTGAATTATCTGAGGAGTACTGTATTGAGTGAAACGTATTTATCTATTTCGATATCTGTTCATGGAAGACGGTAGCTTGCAATCGCGGTTTCATACATGAGGGTATTTGTCTGGCGCTTAAGATTGTGCTAAATACGATTTACTGAATAGTGCGAGTACTTTAAAGCTACTATTAATACACATTAAAAGATAACGTAAATAATAAAAAAAGAAGTAAATCCTCAATCAATTTTAATGTTCTTTAAAAATTTGCAATAAAGTGCAGTATTCAATATAGCCTAATTGAATCGTACAATAGAAATATCGAGAACAACATAACTGAACATAAACATATTAATTTATCACCCAAATTTAAAATAAGGAATATGTTGTTGATGGGAACTAATACAAAATACACCAAGTATACAAAAGTTGCGCATTTTCTTGCAAGACTGTGAGAAAAGTGTCAACTCTAGCAACAAAACCTACTATATTACACGATTTAGTTTTGAAATATGACAAGCATTTTAAACAATTAAAGAATTTTAAGAAAACGTCACAACAAAACAGTCAGTGAAACTGTTTGCAGTTACCAGCGTTCTATGAGAAGAGGCAATGAGCAATTCAAGATTACGTGTGTTACCTCACTGTCGATTAGGGGATGGGAAATTGACAATTAAGCAACAATTGATATTTGTGTGCAGCAGAGTTGGTTTTCGGAGGGCGCCGCAATTGAAAGGTCAGAGTTGAACTCTAGCTATTGATTGCCCGGCCGAGCTCCGGTATGCCGGGCTGACGTGCGGTGTCATGGCAGGCGTGCTGCCTTCTAACTGCTACCTACTTACATGCTACCAGCCGTCTGTCATTACGATGGCAGGCGTACTACCTGTTGCCTGCTACCTAATAACTGCTACCTGCTGCCAATGCTACCTCTTACATGCTACCAGCCGTCTCTCATTACGATGGCAGGCGAAATACCTGTTGCCTCCTACCTACTAACTGCTACCTGCTGCCAATGCTACCTCCTACATGCTACCAGCCGTCTCTCATTACGATGGCAGGCGTGCTACCTGTTGCCTGCTACTAACAACTGCTACCTGCTGCCAATGCTATCTCTTACATGCTACCAGCCGTCTGTCATTACGATGGCAGGCGAAATACCTGTTGCCTGCTACCTAATAACTGCTACCTGCTGCCAATGCTACCTCTTACATGATACCAGCCGTCTCTCATTACGATGGCAGGCAAAATACCTGTTGCCTACTACCTACTAACTGCTACCTGCTGTCCATGATACCTCTTACATGCTACCAGCCGTCTCTCATTGCGATGCCAGGCGAAATACCTGTTGCCTGCTACCTAATAAGTGCTACCTGCTACCAATGCTACCTCTTACATGCTACCAGCCGTCTCTCATTACGATGGCAGGTGAAATACCTGTTGCCTCCTACCTACTAACTGCTACCTGCTGTCCATGATACCTCTTACATGCTACCAGCCGTCTCTCATTAGATAGCAGGCATACTATGTTGCCCGCTTCCAGCTTACATGCTACCAGCCGTCTCTTCGTACGATGGCAGGCGTACTACTTATTGCATGCTACCAGCTGTACAAGCTACAAACTACCTACTGCCAACCCTCTCTCCGTACGATGGTAGACGTGCTACCTCTGGTCTACCACCTGCTTACATGCTACCCGCTGTACATACTACCCACTCCCTGCTACCACTCTCTCCATACGATGATGGCCGCCTACTACATGTTGCCTGCTACTAGCTTACCTGTACATGCTGCTGTCAAATGAACCGCTCGCATTTAATTTTTATTCTGGTCTGAGAAAAAAATGGGCAATCGTAGATAAATAGTTTATTGGACAAACTATTTCCTTTTGGTACTTCATAGGACTTACCTTTAATACCGTGAAGTCAACACGTAGGCCGTACTTATTATTTTTAAATTATGGTAGAATTCTTTGTTGGCAATGGTGAGTTTATGTAATTTAAGAAATTATTACGATTTCCATCACTTGTTAGCAAAATTTTGAGAAACTTTGTTTTACTGATCAGCGTTGGAAAATGTCCACAATAATTTCTTAAATAACATGGCAGATTGTTAGAGAAAGGGATAAAGTAAAACTTATGAAATCACTGCCTCATAGTATAAATAATAACAAACAAACTTAAGTACAGTGAATTGATTCAATGATACATAATTATTACTGTGTTTTAAAGTACCCTATCGTATTGAAACACTGGTATTACCCAAATCTATTGAAGTTTGTCTGTCATTACCAACAGACTTTTTAACTCTACCCGAATAAAAACTTTAGAGATAAATTTTCAGAAAAACTTTTTGTTCGTGGAAACCTTTGCTGTAAAAAGTGAATAATGCCATTCTCAGCGGAGATTGGTGAGGATTGATGCGCCACAGTTGATGGCCGACGGCGACGCTCCGCGGGCGGCGCCACAGGCGGCATATCGGCCCATTATGGAGGACGAGCAAATGGGGAATGGCTTCGCTATTATGGCAGTAGGTTTTTGTTCGTCATTGGATTATCTTAGCTAATGCTTTTCCTTACATCAATCTTACATAACCGCTTCGATAGCCCAAAATATTTTATGTAATTAAAATGGATACCTGAATATTCCCTTAATTGGCTCCCGTGTTAATTTTTAGAATAAATAAGACAAACTAGTACCAAGGTCAGAGTTAGTAATGTTACCAATGTCCATCTAAGTTAGCGATGTTTTTATTTCAGTAATCTTGTGTACATCAATACATCAATTCCCAAGTAAACTCTGCAGTATTACATTATATTAGATCAGTTTGAAGAAGAGCTGTGGCCTGATTCCCAATGGTTAGATATGAGGAAATAAACACGATAAAATAAATTGCTTCTCACAACTCAAATACAATTACGATTACACTGCACTTACAAATAAAGGATGTACCTTATACCATCCTTATTGTATTGTATGTAAGTATAGTATAAGGGTACAAATATTTTGTCGTGTTGTGAAACGCAGTTTATTTTATGTGTTTAGTTCCTACTCAAGAAATTATATAAGGAAATGTACAATTGTCATCCTTCTGACCTATTGAATTGCATTACATACCTGAGTGGTATCCCGTTTTTCATCCATTTAGCTGGTTCCAATGTCACAAAGCACCAGATGTTTTGAAAATATTACCTTTGTGAGTAATAAAACATATCCAAACAAATAAAATTGATAATTTTAATTTTATTATCCCTATAAAATAGGCTTATTAATAGCCCATATACATTAGTCTACCATCATGAGAAGTTTTAGCTTAGTCAGTTCAGGATTATCTTTCGTTAAAACCGAGATGACAACAGATAGACACCGCCTTTATTTTATAATAGTATACCTTACCGTTGTATTTACAAATTTTATTTTATTAATAAAATACGTGATGGAACTTGTATGTATTCCATTACAGTTATTGAAGCAACATGTATATTTATGGATGTGGATGTATGTTACGGAGTAATCTACTGTGTTCAAAGTACTATTGGCTGAGGAAAATAAATTAGTTACTGAATCTCTGTGTTTTAAGCTTAAGTTAAGTATTCAGTTTCAGGTCATTTTGATTTTAAAAGCAGTGTAATTTATCATTATAGGTGTATCACCTTTAGGATAGGCTCTTCTTTTGTAAACATTGAAAGCGATTGACCTTTAAGCTCGGGCACTGCTCTGGCTCTTTAATGCCAAGGTTGTGTCAAAACTTTACACAGTATACCTAAGAGAGAATAGTGATATACATTTATGTGTGTAAAGGTATTGAGAATCACTGAGTTTTTGGTAAACAAACATGAAATAAAAATATCTAATCTTATTTTACAAACGTAGTAGTGAATAAATCTATCGTAAAACGTAAATTAAATCCTAATTCGTGTTGGCTCAATAACTACGGTTTCTAGTGGTTTTCAGCTTACTATCAAGTACCAAGTTGTGGAACGCAAACTAAATCCTGAAAAGAATAATTGATAACCAATGTTGGATCACGTGTTACGAATCTTTTCTTTAGCTAATGGAATTTTTAATGTCTCGACGAAGGCAACATTTTCAACCGTTGCGGAATAAGAAATACGTCGTAGTAAGTCTGCTTCTTGCTTAAGACCAAGTTACGTGTTCCTGAAAAATGGTATTTATATCTTGAAAAGTGGATTGTCTCTAGACCTGTGTGGGAATCCCGTAGTGGCAGAACAGGTCCTATTGTTTAACCATCCTTAATATACCTAAATTTGGTTACAGATATTTAGCAATGGAAAAATAATAAAGTTCTCTAGTGAATACTTAAAATATATTTTAAATATATAAGTACAGAAAGTTTATTATTATGAGCAGTTTATGTTGGTTGCATCATCAATGAAAGTAACACTTAAAAGACTGTGAATAATCACAACAGGTCACACATTTGTGCTTGAAAATATGTTCACCATCAACACTCCTTATAATAATCTCCTAATATTGACACACTCCTTAGATACTCCTTGAGCGATTTTAAATTATGGAAACATTTTCAAAATAGCTCTGATCCGTAGCTGCGCATAATGGTTTTATATGTTTTTTGTGCTATAAATTCCGAACACATTTTTAAGATAATTTCAAATTTAGTCATTTGGGGATTTTTCAGATTTTAGAGGTGTTATTGGGGAAACTGAATATCTATTTACGTTGCACCGAAAACATTTATTTGTTTGTAAAGATTTTATATATTAGACTCAAATTTAAGAGATAACAGTAAACAACCTAAAAGTCTCCTTTATTCAAATTTCATAAATGGATTGAAGGATAATTTCCATGAGGGCAGCGCTAACGTCATATAAATGAAGCTAGGATTATAATTCCCACTTATAATTCGGTTATCATCTTTTCTGAAGAAGCTAATTTCCCCTCTTTCATAAATCTCGACTAGTTAAAAAATTGGGGAAATATGCATAGTAGACTTAAATTATGTTTTACAGAGTAACGACGAATGACAACAACTATACAGCCACACAATTGAAACATCAAGGATCTAAGGAGCTGCACAACTTGGAACCCATGCCATTAGTTTTTATGATTTTAGCTCAGAAGACGAAGCCCGAGTAGAGTGACAGACAAACAGAACAAATTCATATATCCCTTCATTAAGTTCATTTAGGCACTAATTTACCAGGAAAGGACTATAGATTGGATCCTCTCTTCTACCCTTTGGGGAGCTATCCCGGCGTTTGTCTGTGTGTGATTTGAAACCGAGACCTTCCATTGTGAGCCATATGCGTTATCACTGCGCTTGATAAGATTTTAAATATTGTTGTTGTATAAAGTATACGTTTTTTTATTCCATGCATACGTTGTTCATTGTTGTTTATGGGTATTGAGTTACGTTGACATGCTTTTCCTAAACTTGTACTTAAAAAAAACACAAGAACTGGCAACATCATTAATTCAAGAATGACAATCAAGGTAGTTTTACTGTACTGCCTGTTCAAAATAATTTAAGTGTAATAACTGTGAAAATATATTATAAATTATAAGTATATGTTATTATATCAATCTATCTGAAATAATTGTGGCAATATTTAGCCACATACCAACACACAAATAAGTTATACGAAATTATTCCTTTTATTTTTCAGTGTATAAAGATAGTTGTTGTTGGTAAAATGTAGAAACACAACTATCAACTGGGGTAAAAAGTTGTTTTTCAGCTTATTCCTTCTCCGGCCCTCTCACACCCAAAATTGATGGGAAAGTTGTTTTGACACTGTCAGAAAGTGTTTGAGGTTCCAATCTAATAAAAACAAAACACAATTATAGTTTATATTACATTTCCAAGTGAGAAATTATTTCAGTCGTTGAATTGATATTTACAACTTGATGTGGGAGTTGCAGTAAATTAGTATAATATATCAATAAATCACTGAATACCGGGTGTCCACAAAGTCCCGCAACCCCTGAATATTTTGTTTATGAATAAACGTAGAGTGACGAAACTAAGGGGGTTACGTCCTCATTGTACTTAGTGATTATTTGGTTAATGTAGTCCATATAGGGAGACGTTCTGTGGAGGAAGTTTGAAAATGGTAGCCTATCTAAGTTTGTTCGATTTTTATGAGATTGTCATTGTAAATAACAGAGCAGTCAGGGTGCTAACACTTTATTTGTATGTAATGTTTTTAAGATTCAGTAGGTTAGTAACTTTCTTGAATTATAAAACAAAAAAAACATGATAATTGTTTTAAGTTTCACTTCAAACGTTAAAACCTATATTTATAATATCGAAGAGTTGGGGGTAAGATTGACTGCTCTGTTATTTACAATGTCATTCACATTAAAATTGATCAAACTTTTATAGGCTTCCACTTTCAAACGAATAGTCCTTTTCCAGTCGGGTTTGCGGCAATGTGACTTTAACAAGAAACATTAACAAAAGGTATAATTCGACCTGTGCATGACATTTTTCCATTGGTTTTTCCACCCGTTCCCTAACTGTGTTCAGCAATTGATATTTATCAGATAATTCTTTGGTTATTGTGAAATAAAGTGTTTTCTTAAACAAAATATTCTTTAAAAAGGAACTTGACCATCTGGAAAAAATTGTTGAATCGGTTCAGTAGGGATCAGTATTATATTGTTACCGGTACTAAAATACATGTTATTAAAACCAGAAAATCAAACATTTCATAACTTGTCAGAAAAGTTGCATATCCATGTCATATAGAGATTGTTGACTCGTGTCTAGGGGTACGCACTCTACCCCCCAAGTCCTCGACTTGGCCTCGACCTATTTGCTAAATTCAGTATAAGCTGAACTCGCTCTTTTCCCATCCTGGACTCCACCTTCGATATCTAAAGCTCAATATTTGCCTGGAAATAGACCAAATTTACTTCAACTAGTTTGAGGCTCAAGGTTAGCAATCAATTCATCAACCAAAGACGATATTTAACATTTCTCAAATCCTCTATAATTATTATTATTTTTCGGGAGTTCTGATATAAAAAAAAAACGAAAATTTGTTCTAAGCAATCCGATAAAATGCCGAGTTCGTTAGTTAAAATATTATTTGAAGCATTTAATAAACTGTAGTTAAATAGGTATACTGTTTCAGTAACACTTAGCAAACAATTATTTTCGTTGCTATTGATAAATTAAATATCGATGGCAACGAAAATTCTAATTAAAAGTAGGAGCATAAATACAATTCTCACGCAACTGTATAAACTCTTTATATTTTATTATATTACATATTCCTTGACAAGAAATAAATAGCTTTATTATAAAGTTGGTAAGTCATCATAATTGTATAACATTTACATGTAGTTATCGATACAAACTCAGTTCTTGGTGTTAAAAAGGAAAAAGAAAAGCCCTTGTTCGCTTAGACTAATACATTTTACTAAGACTAATTGTATTACTGTACTATTCATGTTATTTTTACTGTCAATCCCATTCGATCATATTTTAGCAGAAATATAATTTTTTATGATTCACAGTTATCAAGTTTGACAGCGCTCAAAATCCAATATGCTTTATGTCCTAAATATATTTACTAAGTATTACATTTTTAAGTGCACTAAGATAAAATTAGAAAAAATACAGATTATTATTAAAACCGTGGAATTTAAACATATCCTACTTTTTAATAATGATATTTTTATGTTGGCTATTCCAAATAAATAAAGGATTTGAATTTAACACATTTTATGTTCCAGCAACAACAACCACGATCGCCACTGCACCAGCCAGCCATCGGGCTTCCACTGTACGTGAACATTACTACAATTTAGTTAAAGGGGTCCAGATTCTACATTTTGCATTTCCGCCTGCTTGTCCCAAGGCCAATGTTAACTTATCTCCTGAAGCTTCTGTACGGGATTTGAGAAATAATTTCTAAACTTCCTAAACTCTCTAAATTATATATATAATAAAGCCGTTACTCAGAATCTAGGTATCTTAGAGTTATCCCATTGCAAATTTTCAATATGATTTAGAATATTGAAGTTAACAATTAAAATTTGTTTCTTGGGAGAAACAGGAAGAAACAAGAAATCTTTCGTGTCTGTAGTTTTTTCTTCTACGATGGTGGTGAGAAGTGCTTATTTCTGGATAATATATTAACACCAAATCAACTGACAAAAAATTATGAGCTGTAGTGTTCCAGGAAGTCAGTCAACCATTTAAAATCATGAACAAATCTCATAAAATAATAAAAAATTACTGTTACATCATAGAGGGCTAATATTAATATATTGTTATTCTTTGTAAATAAAATTAAGATTAAGAGACACTGCCTCTACTTTAACTTTATCTTTTTGTCCCTATCATTAATTCATCCATCCATCCATCCATCTACTCAATTACAAAATACAGTTGGTGTCTGACTGTCTCGTCAGCAGGATGTCTCGATTTAATGCAAAACTCTTGAACCGATGAAGTTGAAATGTTTCATAAAGACACTATTATGAAAAACAAGCATGTTTAATGAACTCGTATGTTTATAAAATGATGAAGTTCTTATGTTTATATTGACCTTAGAAAAGAGTTAAAGCTTGACCTTAAAGCTTTTGTTGATTTTGATTGTACTATAACTGCGGGATACCCGTGCGAAGAACGTACACCAGCTGTTATTTAATACGCATCTTTATATTCACGGATTATGCATGATATTTTAAATAATGAAGTTTTATTACTTTACTAATAACTATAAATCAAGATATTAAAATGATTATGCATTTTGAAACTGTTCAGAGTGAAGACATGAGAACAGACTAAACACGAGCTTTTCAGTATTTTGATTCAACCTGAAAGGCCCTCAGGCGGCTCAATTGAACAATAACGTTGCCATACTCTGTCTGAAACTACCCTTGATTCACAGGTTAACATTTCTGCTTTTCATTTCGAAATAAACTTCATATTCCCACTTATGTATCCCTAATACTATATATTTTAACTATGTGAATTACAGTTGTTATCAGTAGGACATACATTAACAATGTTTATCCTACTCCAAACGGAGAGTAGGACATACATTATAATTTAAGTAACAATAGTGCTAGTAACTGGCTAATAAGCTACTTGATAAGGGCGTGAAGGCTCGTGGTCGTTTAGTTGATTTCTCATTGCAACTAGCAAGTAAGTTAGTAATAAGCGTACGAATGCTCGTGGCTCGAGGCCGTTTGGTTTATTTCTCATTGTAACTGGCTAGTAAGCTAATAATAAGCGGACGAACGCTCGTTGCTCGTGGTCGTTTGGTTGATTTCTCATTGCAACTGGCTAGTAATAAGTGTACGAATGCTCGTGGCTCGAGGCCGTTTGGTTTATTTCTCATTGTAATTGGCTAGTAAGCTAATAATAAGCGGACGAACGCTCGTTGCTCGTGGTCGTTTGGTTGATTTCTCATTGCAACTGCCTAGTAATAAGTGTACGAATGCTCGTGGCTCGAGGCCGTTTGGTTTATTTCTCATTGTAATTGGCTAGTAAGCTAATAATAAGCGGACGAACGCTCGTTGCTCGTGGTCGTTTGGTTGATTTCTCATTGCAACTGGCTAGTAATAAGTGTACGAATGCTCGTGGCTCGAGGCCGTTTGGTTTATTTCTCATTTTAATTGGCTAGTAAGCTAATAATAAGCGGACGAACGATCGTTGCTCGTGGCCGTTTAGCTAGTAAGCTAGTAATAAGTGTACGAATGCTCGTGACTCGAGGCCGTTTGGTTTATTTCTCATTGTAATTGGCTAGTAAGCTAATAATAAGCGGACGAACGCTCGTTGCTCGTGGTCATTTGGTTGATTTCTCATTGCAACTACCAAGTAAGTTAGTAATAAGCGTACGAATGCTCGTGGCTCGAGGCCGTTTGGTTTATTTCTCATTGTAATTGGCTAGTAAGCTAATAATAAGCGGACGACCGCTCGTTGCTCGTGGTCGTTTGGTTGATTTCTCATTGCAACTGGCTAGTAATAAGTGTACGAATGCTCGTGGCTCGAGGCCGTTTGGTTTATTTCTCATTGTAATTGGCTAGTAAGCTAATAATAAGCGGACGAACGCTCTTTGCTCGTGGTCGTTTGGTTGATTTCTCATTGCAACTGGCTAGTAATAAGTGTACGAATGCTCGTGACTCGAGGCCGTTTGGTTTATTTCTCATTGTAATTGGCTAGTAAGCTAATAATAAGCGGACGAACGCTCGTTGCTCGTGGTCTTTTAGCTAGTAAGCTAGTAATAAGTGTACGAATGCTCGTGGTCGCTTGGTCGCAGGCCCTTATTCATGAGCCTGCAATGAGCCGCAGTCTCGCTTCTATTGCGTGACACTGATAAAGGTGTTGACGTGTGGCATGAACCACCAAGGCTATATGCTTCGTGGTAGCCCCAATACAGACCGGACTTGTGTTTCACAATAAATTATAATTACTTTACAAAACCATTCTTTTAACGCGTGAATCATTAAATATTAGCGAATAAACTATAATAATAGTTCATCGTTAACTGGATGAACTATTGCAAGTAACAAAAGCTGCTAAGTAAAATACAACAAAATGAAAACGCAATCGTCCTCACTGTAAAACAAATTGTATTCAAACATCAAAAAAGGAGGTGGTTTTGTTAGTAATTTTGGCTAATAGGCTACATACGGCTCTTGGGCTACGTTACTCTTTGACCGTTTACGTATGTAATTATTTTTAAATGTAAATGTAAGTATAAATTGAAGTATTATATGAATTTATTTCTATAAGTACATGCATTTTTTGATTAGACTAAAAATGTTACTCACAGGTTTTGGGGGCGCTGCGGTGTCCGCCATGTTGATCACGTGACGCACATGGTACGCGTGGAGTCACTATAGTCACTAGTTCAGTCACTGACACATTCACTACTATCACTACAAGCTGTCACTATCACATTGTGACGGTGATTGTCTATATCACTTTAAATCTGGTAGTACACAGAGATGCTCATGCGAGCACGCTTTGAATATACCTCGATCGCCCGTTACTGAAATGAAAATGAAAAATGAAACCAGTGATCTAACAAAACTGAATGTGCGTATTTTTGCGTGTAATATTTTGTATATTGAGGTTTAATTCAATTATCTTGATTCTTAATCTGAATAAATTTAAGCTGCTCGAGAAGATATATCTATATTAAAATGTTTAGCTTTTTTATGAATGACTGTAAATATGTTATATTTTAACGGAATATTTAAGCTGCGGTAGTTGTCTAGGCTGTTATTTATAAGGAAAAATGTTTACAAAAGGTACACAAGACTCAGTATCGTCCAAACTAATTTGTAAAATGTTTAACAATGTTATACAATGTCAGGGTAATAACTGGTCAATACTGGAAGGAATAGTCTGGCTAACCTTTGTTTCAGCCATTAAGCAATTTTCGGCCATTTAATAATGCGTGTAATTGCAACGCCAAATATCCCATTGGAATATAAAAACGTTCAAGTGTTTTAAGTTGATTTTAAATTAACGTTTTTCTTGAATGTAATTAATACCTAAATCATTGATGCTGCACCAAATTGTGTGCCCTACATTTCAAATATTAAACTGAAATCTTATCGCAACTGAATTAATACGAAAATTATATGAATTTACTTCAATAAGTACATGAATTTTTTGATTAGACTAAAAATGTTATTCATATACCTGAGTTACTAATACCTAAGTTAATTTATATATATATTTAAAAATTGTATACAGTCAATAAATTATAAAACAAAACAACTATAACCAAGTGTCACAATAAAATTAATTAAATAAATCTATGGTTTGTTCTGTTAGATACTGGAATTTTGTTTATATTTTCCACCAACTGTTAATTTATTCAGTTGAACAACTCAAACGAAGACTCATTAGGCTGGGGGAAATGTTTGTATATACAGGTGGTCTATCTGCATAGCAGGTCTTGTACAAAGGTGGAGGTTGACTCGGTAATCCTGAGTTGTGTGTAACTAGCGGGCGGAGAACAAGCTATTGTTTCTGTTTCAAACTTGAACCTCGGCTTAGTTACTGAAATGTAACCTCTTGAAAACTTCCCGTTCCATCAATTTATTTTTGTTGTTGTTATAATTAACTGTTTTTTTGGTGGGTTTGATGACGCAGAAAGGGTCGTCATCACCCACGGTTTCATTTATTTTCTGCGCAGTTTCTATATTGAAATACACATTACGTTATAAAGTATTTGTTTTTATACAGTGTTTAGAATAAAAGTATGTTTTACTGCATAAAGTATGATTTGATTTTATGATGTGATACGGTGGAATCACCTATTAAATTATATTTATCTATTTATCCGTAAAATACTTTTTAGATAGATTAAAACATACTAAAATACAAATAATACAATTTTGAAAGTAATCATTTAGAATTTCTAAGTGGAAGTATTTCCTGATAGATTTGACATTGCCAGGGCATAATGGAATCGACCGAGGCAAATTTGGGAAATAAAATGTCAGTTTCAAAAATATTTCTGTCCTAACAGTGATTCTTGAATAGGATTAAGTATGCAGGATATATTAGAAGGTGTGGCAGAAGATTGAGCTGTAGTTTTAGCTAATTTACACATTGATTTTTAAACTATTAATTGATTTTAGTTTTTACAGCCACAATTATATCAATGCTTGGATTTACTAGTACAGTGCATCTGTAAAACCTGCAACACATTTACGAGGGTACCCCATTTCAAAATTCCATTCTAAGCCATTTTTATTTATTAGTGAATTTACATTGGAAAGTGAACTATTAGCATGACCCGCACGGTCAAACTTAAGCCCGGGACCACCATAGAAGTTCCTAACGTGACCCCCTGAACACGTTTTGGGGGGGGTCCTTCAAAATTATATATATATATAGACATATATATATATATATGTGTGTGTATGCACTCTAGCGGTCACATTTTTTGTCCGATTTACTTCAAACTTGGTAGGGACATTCCTTTCTATAATCTGTTGCACAAGTTCGTTGGGAAAAACAATCGGAAAACTCTAAACACATTTTTTGGGGATTAATATTTCAAATTTCGAGTTTTTGGGCCCAAAAAGGGTCATAAAAGCCCCAGATGTAAAATTAATGCATTTAAAAAGATGGGAATTAGGAAGGCGAAAGTTGTAAGCCCTCTCTCGTCATTCTAGCATAAATATTTACCGAGTTATTAAAGAAAATGTGTATCGGCTAAACACAGTACGTTGTCTTATGGGGGTTTTACACTAGAAAAGCCTGTTATTCCTTTGTTAGAGTACTTTTATTATCCCCAGAAACCTCACGCCTACTTTCAAGCCTGTCTTGACCTTCTCCTAACCTTATAATGCGCAAAATTGTATTCCCAGCTTTGCAAGTAAATGAAACCAGGAGTATCAGAACAGCCAAAAAATCAATGTTTTCAGAATTCAATAAAAATTGGAAAAATGGATGTTTTTACACTGATTTTGAGTTTTAAAAGTTGTAATATGGAAATTCACTTCCCTCACGTCAGCGTGCTGCGTGCGAACTCGTTTATATTTATCATATGATGGCTGTTACTAACATGTTAGATACTATATAGAATTTTTGAGACGAGTGTATGGAATTATATTTAGGAGATCTAATGTTAACTACATCCTTTCATATTTGTAAATATATAGATTAGTTTTTATTTACAAGTCAAATAGAAAGGGAAAATAGAAAAGCTTGTGGACGTTTATTGAATTTTACTCAGTCTTTACACATTAGCGTTAGCCGAGAGCAGGACGAATCCGTGAGTTTATTAGGTTAAGGTGATGAATGAAAGAGGCTCCTATAAAGAAACTAGGATGTAGAATGTCGTTGGAGTGGTCGGTGACTCGGAGTGGGGTTAAGGACATGCAAATCCCGCCCCACATTGGAAATGAGCTATGGATAAAGGGTGGAACGAGGTCCTGAAGCAATATCCACTTTATAGACATTACACTGGCATAAACATTGAGTTGGTATTTTTTACTTAACCACTCTTGTTTGGTTTTTCAAAAATAAACATGATTATTTGCTATAACAGTTAAGTAAAGGCGATGTTTTTCTTATAATACTAAAAGTGTGTAAAAAGCTTTTGGGTGGGCAAATAGTTACAGTTGTAAATCTGAACATTCAATACACAAGCAGAGTTTTTGTAAGATAAGACCTAAGGCTTAACGTTTTTCATTCATTATCTCATGTGTAAATTGAAAGAAGTCTAAGGGTATAATCATTGTTTATGTATACTGAAGAAGACATCCCATCTATATGGCCCAGCTGTCCCCCTTAGTGTTAGCCAGAATTTGAAGTGGACGTAGTTTGATTAGGTAACCGAAAGATTGTGCTGCTGTCAACTATTTATTTTAGTTATTTACGTTAACTTGTAAAACATAGAAAGCAAGTGATAATAACTTTATGTTTACTTCGAGACACACCAACTGTTGTATTAACCCCTCCTTGAGAGGATAAGCAATAGTTGACAGCAGTATACTCTGTTGATGATTAGTGAGAACTACGTCCTCTTTGAATCCTGGCACACACAAAACTAGGGACAGAATTTACAATGACAGTGAGAAGTCTACTTCAGTATTGATAGTCAATGGTATTTTAAAATTTACTTTCAGCGAATTTCCCCTATATGGAAGAAGTTATTACCGTATTCGGCATGGTAAGACCTAGGCCCGGGACCTTGATAACTTTTTGTGTTGAGGTCCCCAAACCCTAAAAACACCAATCGTTTGACACTGTATATATATATATATATATATATATATATATGCATATATAAGTGTGTGTGTATGTGTGTGTGTGTGTGGTGTGTGTGTGTGTGTGTGTGTGTGTGTGTGTGTGTGTGTTGTGTGTGTTTGTGTGTGTGTGTGTGTGTGTGTGTGTGTGTGTGTGTGTGTGTGTGTGTGTGTGTGTGTGTGTGTGTGTGTGTGTGTGTGTGTGTGTGTGTGTGTAAAAAAGGTCATATTTTGATAAAATTTGGTGCAAACGTGTAAAGCAACATTTATGACTAAGTTCAAAAACCAGACAGTTCGACCCATACGAAGTGGTATTTGGGGGGGGGGTTGTAATCCAAAAATGGGTTTTTTGAAGTTTTTACATGTAATATTTTAAAAAGTAAAATTTTAGTTTTCACCATTGGATTCAGCTTTGAAAACACACAATTTGGTGTTTTGATTATTTCTCTACGTCAACTGGTTACAGAGATATTGAAAGTGCTAAACACAGTACGTCGTCCAATGTTATTTTCATGGAGAATAAATATAATTTGATATCTCGATTATTTATGAATGTATATTGATGAAACTTGGTATGTGGCTTCACGTAGTACTGGTATATTGATAGTTGAACAAAAAATTGATTTTTTGTTTACCATCCCCGTAGCAGCAAACCTGCGTACCCAACCCCCATATTATTCTTATGGAGAATAAGTCAAATCTTCTGCTTAAATTACTGAGGCACATTGCTCAACTAAAAAGACCAGTTTAATACAAACCATTAATAGTAAAACATTATTAGTATTAATTTAAATGGTTGAGAGATGGAAGTTATTCAATGATTTTACTTCAAAAGTGCCTCAACAAATCGACGATTTTACAGTTTTTTCGTAAACTTTCGCAAACTATGTTGTTAGACTTCTCACATTAGTTTTTGTCACACTTACTGTACACTTAGATTAATGGTGCCGACCACCAAAACTATCAGATGTTTAGAAGGCTACATATATCAGAGCACGTTTTCCATTAGGAAGAAATAATGCAGCGAGAGATATTCACGTCCTGATAAGATTGTTGAACACGTTTACAATCTAAATACAAAGTTGAGCCCGGTGCCGCTCAGAGCTGCGATATTTGAACGAGATTGCCGCGACGAGAGAATAACAGCATCTCCTGTGTTTCAAATTAGTCGTCGATGCCATTGCGGGATCGAGTCTTCCTTTTACTGTTGTTTAAAAACAACAAAAACGCAGAATTCACAGCTGAAACTTTATAAGAGTGTATGGTAAAATCTGGAACTTTATTTTAATTTGTTTAAAGTCCAGTGTTAATACGTATTAATCTGTTTAATACGTTAATTATTATGATGACGATAATTATTAATGTTACCAAATGTTGTCGGATAACATGCTTGAAAATAGACGATAATAGGATAATAGGCTTGAATATAAGGATAGGATTAACAAAGGAGTAAACACGATGTACAACACTTTAGAAACAGAGCACATTTGTGAACCCCCATTTAGTTTTCACTTTCTTAGAATTCCATCACATTTGTAGCTTACAATACAGTATTGTAAACGACAAATTGTTGGGATATGTTACTTTGGCAAATTTAGTACTTTATATAACAACAATAATGAATGCCATACCATTAAAGACCGAGTTAATTTATTACTCCTTGCTTTGCATGTGCTACTATAGCGTTTAAACTTTATTTGCATTAATCTAGACAAACATTTAAAGGGGAATTTGTATTGTTGTTTTAGTTGGATAAGCAATATGTGTTGACATTATGTTAATTTGCTACGCAGCAACACGCCACGCCGTGCCTAGCACAGACGCAGACAGCTCCCACCCGCGTGCCTGGCGTTCCGAGCTGATGCTCCTGCTTTTGTTTTACTCTAATTTGATATAATATTATATGGGGATTCATTCTTCACACAGTTAATTAAATTTTAGATATAGTGGAACTCTCATGACAGATTAATATGTCAATAATTTATAAATCAATCTAGGTTTATAAAGAACAGTGTTCAACAGTAACACGGTGTGGTGTCGAACTTTTACCACAACTTCAGATTAAGAAGGAAGCGCTCTCACCACTACCCTTCCCAGACAATTAATTATTAAATTATGTAGCTCCTCAATAAATCACCCGAAATCATTGAACCATGTCTCATTTAGATACTAAAGATTCCTAGAGACTGAAGGGTTTTTAACATTTAAAAACAAAAGTAGTCCATGAGCAGGATTAATTTGTATTTCCTACAAAATAATCATACAATTAAATTCCCAAACTACTGTCTATGCAAATTCTTAATTGGAAATTTAATAACAGCTGTTATTTATATTATTCAAACGAGAATAGGTACTTAGAACGAGTGTTTTGTTGTCGTAAATCTACATAATAATGAAGAACAAAAGAGTAATGTAAAGTACGCAAACTGTCAGAAGTAATGTGGTTCTCACTAATGTCGAGAAATTTGTCACTTTTATTAATTGCCACATCAATCATCCGCTGTCATTCGATTCTTCAAAAATAAATGAGAATGGATGTATTTTTTAAATTATATCAAAGCGTTTACTGAATTCGTTGTATAGAAACTGGTGCAGTGGTGACGTAAGAGCCTCGTTGATTTTTTCCGTAAGCTTTACCACATTATTATGATAAAAATAGTTGTATTATAAATAAATTTAAAAAAGTAAAAACAGTTTTTGAAAAATTAATAGTTTGCAGACCTTTATAAGGTGTTTTTTTAATAATAATATTTTACCCTAGGCAATCCAGCGACCTGTATAACTAATACATATTTACATCACATAAATTATATTAATAATTTCCTTTTTACTTGAAACAAGAGAATTATCAATATGAAAAATAAACGTGAAAATACAGGGTCATCGAAAAAAGTGGCCTTAATTTTGATTTATAATAGCTCAGGCTGTAATAAAGATAATTTAATTATTGTTACACCAAAAGATAGAGAAAATTATACATTTTTGTTTACCTATTTAGTAGGTTTCGATGTGAGCTCTGCCTGTGGCACGACACACATCCAAGCAATAGGCCACCTCCGTCCAGGTCCGCCGAATCATGTCAGGAGTCACAATTCCTATCGCTTCGGTGATTCGTTCCTTTAGGTGTTGCAGGCACTGAATATTTTGAGCGTAAATAAGGTTTTGTATGTTTTTTCTTTTGGGGCTACATAAAAAACATTGTTTACGCTCAAAATATCCAGTGCCTGCAACACCTAAAGGAACAAATCACCGAAGCGATAGCAACTGTGACTCCTGACATGGTTCGGCGGACCTGGACGGAGGTGGACTATCGCTTGGATGTGTGTCGTGCCACAGGCGCGAAATTTCCAAGTAAATTTAAATAATATCCTAATATACATGAATCAATTTATTTTTAGCGAATTTCCCCTATAGGAAAGAAGCTATTACCGTAGTCGGCATGGTAAGACCTAGGCCCGGGACCATGATAACTTTTCGTTTTGAGGTCCCCAGACCCCAAAAACACCATTCGTTCGAAACTGTGTATATATATATATATATATATATATATGTGTGTCCGTGAGCACGATAACTCTCGTAAAAATGATCCGATTTTGATTAAATTTGGTATAAACGTGTAAAGCAACATTTATGACTTTACGTTCGAAAACCAGCCAGATCGCTCTACCCGAAAGGGTATTTTGGGGGGTTTTGTACCCCAAAAATGGGTTTTTTGAATTTTTCACATATAATTTTTGAAATATTCAAATTTTAGTTTTCGCCATTGGATTTAGCTTAAAAAAACACACAAATTGGTATTTTGATCATTTCTCTACGTTAATTGGTTACCGAGATATTGAAAGTGATAACACAGTACGTTGTCTAATGTTATTCTTATGGAGGAAAAGAAAAATTATATATCTCGCTTATTTATGAACGTATAATGACGAAACTTGGTATATGGCTTCATATGGTTGTGGTCTATTGATATTTGCTCAAAAAATTAATTTTTTTCCAAAGGATCCCGTAGCAGCAAACCTGTGTACTCATCCCCATGTTATTCTTATGGTAATAATTAAATGCTGTCTCCCTTAATTATGAACAAAAATTAATAAAAACTGGTATATGATTTCACCTACTTCAGTTATATTGATATTAGCATAAAAACCCATTTTTTGTGTTCCTTGTTGCAGCAAACCTGCGTACTCAGTCCCAATGTTATTCTTATGGAGAATAATTAAAATTGTATATATTGCTTACTTGTGAATATATTTTTATGAAACTTGATAAGTGGCTTGATGTAGTATTAAGCCATTTATATCTCCATTGGAAATTCGCTGAGTATGCAGGTTTGCTGCAACGGGGGTATTTATATTCAGGCATTCTATGAAAAAAAATTTACAACGTGGCGGTTTAAAAAGTTTTTAACCACTAAATCAGATTTGCACTAGCTATGTAATTGATTATAAACTGATCTTTTGATAATTAAATCTGGTTTTTGCCAATCTATCTACATCAGAATCAATGTTTGTCTAACTGTTTACCCTTATTGAGCTCCTATACCACTCATCCGATCGCGATGAAACATTGCGTGATCATTCAAGTTACCCTAGAAAGGTTTCTAGCCACTAATCAAGGTCCTATGACTTAGGACAATATTTTTACCAGTAGGAAAAAACTGGTAATCAATGTTAAGAAACCCACCGAAGTTGCGCCGGGTACCAGCTAGTTTAAAATAAAACAACAAACAAATAACCTCAACAATTTAAAAGTTGTATAAAAAGCAACATAAATGTAATTTTTCTTAAAAAAACAAATACAAGATAGTTCGTATAACTAAGGTTCAAAATGATTTTATTTTAATAATGTAGAAAACAGTTTTTGCTGATAATGCTAATAGGTACCAATTATATTCCAACTCAGTCACGTTGCATAGCCAAGGTGTTCGTGACGACGGCGAACAAAAAAGGGAAATAGTGCTATGCATATCACTCTGCGCCAAGCACGCAGCCCGCCCGCTGTAGAGGGAGGGTAGCCCCAGGTCACGGAAGGCATTGACTGAAACTACCGTACTGAAGTAGGGGTAATTGTGGTGGCTTAAGCAATTTTTTGAATAAAGCCTTTAAATAAGGCATGAGAGATAGTAAGCTTAAAACTTCTTGGCTACATCGCTCCTTTTTGAAGTTTCTAAAATGTATTGTTGGACTTGCATAATCCTCTGGGAGTGAAATAACTATGATATTTAAACAACAACTAAAATCCCAAAGATTATTGTTTTTTTTTTTACACAAATAAAATATATCCGTATTACTTTTAAAATGAAAGTAAACGAAATTAGGAAAAGTAAATATGGAAAATTTATAAACACACGTAATTTGGACATTCAATGTAAATACTTTTAAATAGTTTAATGTTTCATAAAGTTTTCACACTAGTTTTAAATCCATGCTGAATATACAGCATATATATATATATATATATATATATATATATATATATATATATATATCTATAATTTTACCATAAAGATCAAACTACAACGTAACGTATTACGTTAAATACAATTAACGTATTAAATTACAATTATTTAAAATACCTAGATTAAACGATAGTTAAAATATTTTAAATGAATTTGCTTGACATCACTATAAAACCCTTATTATTGAAAGGCAAATAAAATTATATTTATTTTGTTGAGACATCTGAGATTTGGTTTAGCATCTGATCCCGGTATTTAAAATCAGAGACATATCATAGTGTTCGCAAAAGGAAAAATAAATTGTTGTCGATTCAAAAACACTCCTTTTTTACATAACAAATTCTGTTAAAAATATAATTTAATTTTAGTAGAATAAGTTACTGCCCTTTAATCACCAGTATTAGTTTTATACTTTTAGTATCTTTTGAGCTCTTGAGAAAAAATTACACCTTGATAAAAAATATAGTAAATAAGTAAATCCAAGTACTCTATTTTACAACAGATAGTAGAACGATATTTTAACGAATAGTTCCTTTTTTATATCCTAGTGCTACAAGAGCCCCGGATCAAAGACTTTGACGATTTTTTAAATAGATTAAACCGTATAAAGTTTTGAATTGTGTTATTTGCATATTTAAATAACTAAATATAACCAGAAACATATTCAGAGAAATATTCTGAAACCCGGTTAGCTTTTAAAATACAAATTAAACAGCAATGAGAAAAGATAAATGTACAGTATAATGAAAAACAACTTATGTGTCCAATAAAAATACTTTTCGATTGTATAAAATAATAAATGAATAAATACATGCAAAAAGTGTTTCTATTAAATATTGTACTGTTGATTACCCTAAGAATATTTCAAACATAACTTTATGTCTAGAGTTGTACTCTGATCACCACCAATATGTCTTCCGTCATATCCAATATTATTTTGATTCAATGTTACACTAAAAGGTTTTACTTTACTTCGTCACATGGTATAGTTGATGTTCCGGGTGTATGCCATACTTGTAGTTTTATACTTGTTGCGTATTTTATCCCAGAATATGTACGTTAAATTGTATTTATAATTAAACCCTACAAAAACTAATGCAGTAATGTTAGCTTAAAATACCCTATGAGCTTCGAATATAGCTAGGCTATAAGCAAGTACTCGAAAGCAAAACATGTGCATTGACAAAATGGGGTGGAAACTCTGAAGTTTAAGTTGCTACATTCATACGCTGCGAATTTCGGTTGGCGGTTAAAACATATCAAAATCCTCAGATAGAAAAACAAATTGGTCCCTATTTAAAACTGATTATCGCAATTCAATCCGGTTTCAATTTAAATCACATTGACAACAACTAATTATTTAAGTGGACACGAGATGAAGTGGGTCTATTAAGTGCCGATATTTCACTTTCCGTTCCCTCCTCTTTTATCAGTATTATTTGTATAACACATATACAACTTATGTACATTTGTCAGTACTAATAAGGCTCATAATTGTAGTTTAGACAAAAGTACTTAACAGTTCTTAGTAGCCTCGCCTGGCTTGGCGAGAGTTTGGTTTCTAGTACAGAAACAAAGATAAGCCAATGTATTATCAAATTTTAAAAATAATGTTAAGATTTGGTTACACTTAATTTCACAATTTTCGTATACATTTATAAAGCCATTTATATATGCAACAATGCAACTAAGGTCATATTTTAGTTTGGGATATTTCTGGTTTATATTATATTTTGTACTAATTTTTATTTAGGTTTCCTTATATTTAATACAACATCAATTTAGTTGTTATTGAAGTTATACTGAATTTAAAGTTTTACCTAAAAAGTTCAAAAACAATAATCAATAATTAAATTTTTAAAACCTATACTAATAAGTGACTTTAAAACAAAAATAATATAGATATTAAGATTTTAAACATCGAGAATATCTGTAAGTAAAAATAAAGTTGGTGCTTAACTATGGTATGCTAGAAACAGGTGATACCATGTGGAGATGTCGGGCGCCGGGTGAGGACTGGTAGACAGCCCGCATTGCGTCTCGCGCAGGCCCGCTCCCACCACCCCCTAGCGCCACCCCACCACCCCCCGGGACTGCCCTACACGCAGCTGCGCTGCTGCAGTCCGCCGCCAAAATTCAATATGACGTCCGCCCGGCACCGCTAATGGCTAATGAGCGTCGTCTTGCCCAGTTAAACTTGAGAAGTACGAATCTCCCTTCGACTTAGAGTAGATGTAACACTCAATACTGACATTTAGAGGCTATCAGACTATCCATATAGAGAGGCTCATCCCATGGGAGAGGTGCACTGAGAGTCTATCTGCACATAATAGGATAACATAAGTGTTTAAAGTCTTACCGTCTGATAGAGCAAACATCGTAAATAAGTTACCTGAAACAACAAACACAATTAATTAATTAAAAAATACAATCATTAAGTTATATACTTTCTACTTAATATACAAATAAACTTTCGATATATATAAATTACACTACCGATAATTATTGCTAGCGAGAATTAAACGAAGCTGAACAAACTGCAGATGTCATCCGAAAAAATCAACAGTTAAATCACTTTAGTTAATACAATGTGACACATGCTTTCTAATTAGGAAAAAGTATGTGTTTGAACTAATTGTACGACCTTTTGTAAAACCAATTTGGGAGTCAACAAAGCAAAGTTTCCAAAATAAGTATACAATATTCATAAATAATTTACCCAGACATGACTAAAAATCATTGTAGATGAAACTTGAAGTCTGAATAAATATATTAGAAGGATTTTGAATGGAGATGAAAGAATGAATGTATCAACAGTTCACAAGCACTAGTCCAAGCGTCCACACGGTTCAGCTCCCAGTGCAATCTCAGTTTCCAGCTCAACAGTAATTGTCAAAGAGAGAAACGTTTCTGTTACAAAACGGTTTATATCGTATTCAACCAGGGTCAAGTGGGAGAGGTCTTTGATATTAGTTAACCCTTTGGCTGGGACATATAATATAACAGTTAATTTAACCAGTGGTGTTGTATTATGAGTAGCAATTAATAGTTGTTTAACTGTAGTAAAATGTAAAACAGACGTCCTGATTAAATTTATCTAACACGTCAGGATTTAAAGTGAAAATGTGGATCTTCGTATAAAATCTGGAGTAATGTAAGACAATTTATGACTCACCTCCTTTTTTGAATTATTTCACAATTTAAAACATAATATTTTAAATTTAAAAAATCTGTCCAAGAAGTTTGCAATGATCCAGTAATAAATACAATAAACCTAACAGTTTGTTAGTTGCTGTATCACACACATACGCCAAAACAACACGTAAGCCTCTTTTCGTAAAAATATTTAGGATTATACCATATCGGACTTCAAAAGTCTAACGTTGAACTTTCAGAAATATACTTTCTTTCAATCAGATGATTTATCTTAAACAGATAATTAATAATTAATCGAGATTGTTTACAAGGTTAACTGCAGAAGGCAGCACAAAACTGTTGTGATCCCCAGATGAAGCCGGTGCTGGGACATTTTAAAATATTGCTTTTTTGTGTTGGAAATTCACTATAAATTCGCAATAGTGAAAGTCAATAAGTATTAAAGATATGTCAGTATAATTAGTATAATAACCAATATTACAGCTGAATACTGTGTGGCTTTATACCGTACAGCACCTCTGTGTGGCTTTATACCGTACAGCATTTCTGTGTGGCTTTATACCGTACAGCACCTCTGTGTGGCTTTATACCATACAGCATTTCTGTGTGGTTTATACCGTACAGCATTTCTGTGCGGCTTTATACCGTACAGCATTTCTGTGTGGCTTTATACCGTACAGCACCACTGTGTGGCTTTATACCGTACAGCACCACTGTGTGGCTTTATACCGTACAGCATTTCTGTGTGGCTTTATACCGTACAGCACCTCTGTGTGGTTTTATACCGTACAGCACCACTGTGTGGCTTTATACCGTACAGTACCTCTGTGTGGCTTTATACCGTACAGCGTCTCTGTGTGGTTTTATACCTTACAGCACCTCTGTGTAGCTTTATATTGTACAGCATTTCTGTGTGGTTTATACGTACAGCACCTCTGTGTGGCTTTATACCGTACAGCACCTCTGTGTGGCTTTATACCGTACAGCACCACTGTGTAGCTTTATACCGTACAGCATTCCTGTGTGGTTTATACGTACAGCACCTCTGTGTGGCTTTATACCGTACAGCACCTCTGTGTGGCTTTATACCGTACAGCACCTTTGTGTGGCTTTATACCGTACAGCACCACTGTGTAGGTTTATATCGTACAGCATTTCTGTGTGGTTTATACCTTACAGCACCTCTGTGTTGCGTGCAACATGCTCCGCTGCGGACACTTACAGTGTTGACCCAAGACGGAAAACTGACGGCACCAGCACTGATTTATGTTGTACAAGCTTGTTCGTAATTTGAATCACCAAGTGATGTGAACCCTGGTTTACGATTTGCGAGTACCAACAAGTTGGAACTATTAAAATTACTATTTGGTTCAGTTGTTGAAAAAGAGGGAGGTCCATATGCAAAAAATATAATGTTAAGACTTTAGATAGAGGAAAGCTCACTTTGGGAAAACCGCATAGATTGTGAGACAGGAAATACATTACTTGCGCAAAGAACCCTCTAAAGCCATCGAGCAAACCAATGTCCTTTGAGTGCTAGTTGATATGAACAGCAAGACTTTGACCAGACTATTTGTTTTTGAATCTTACAGCCTTGAGCTATAAATAAACTATGCCATATAGCTTTGTTCTTCCAATGCCTTATTAAAGGCTTATAGCAGCGGAAATTCTCAGGGTCCGATTCATCCTCCATACTACGCCAGAGAAGCTACCTCGTGGAAAGTGTTTGATTGGCCTCGATCCTCTTTTATAACATGCATATTAGTTGTCCCAAAGTGAAAAAGAGAAGCTTTTCACTTTTTGACAATGTTTTTGTCTTGTTTTGGATCGTCAAACCGAAGTTATAGATGTGGATGGCGAAGGTGGAAAATTATTCCCTGAACCCAAATAAGGTCTGGAACCCTCCCTCTCTACTTCTGCTGAAAGCACTTAAGTAATTAAAAACCAAAAGTAATGTTTGTGCCCGAGACCCATTTTATGGCTATGGTAGCTTCAAGGATGTAATGTCGGATTCTTTGAACTGTGTGATGTCACTAAAACAAACGGCAGTCAAACTATTGTCAGCAACACGTTTTATGTAGATCAAATTTTACTGAATTCAAGGAGACTTTATTTATTTTTTATAACAGCTTATACATTCTCAATTTTTTTAAAGAAAAATCATCCACATTAATACAAATACAGCAAACAGAGTTTATGTGTTACAAAGATTTTCCAGGCAAATATTAAATAAAAATGTTACGTCTTGACAAAGGAAGAGGAAGGAGTCCGCGGCACCGGCACCAGGTATGTGTATTATCTGAGTAGGTTAGCGGTGCCGCAGTGTACTGCGGGTTGTCGATACCGTCCTAGTAAGGCGCCGTCTATCGATCTCATGTCTGTCTATCCCACTGAATTACGTGTTATTGCTCAGAACATCCCGAACACATACTCCCCGACCCAGCAAGGGGTGATTGCGACATTGAAGATCCGATTTTAATGAACCGAGTTTCTGATTGGAGGATGCTCCAAACGACTTTTATTAAGATCTTCCGTTCAACGAGAAATATAGTTTTATATTATCTACAAGTTTTAGTGGAAGTTGTGGTTGCAGACATGTTTTAAAAGGTGATAGGGATTCAGCATTCAAAATTATCAAGCTAGCTAGCATTGAAGTGTTCAATAGACTGCTAATGTTATATTTATTACTAGATAGCAGCAGTAAAGTGAATCGATTTACTTCACGTTTCTTGCAATCACGTTCACCAATCAAATGTTTCCTATTCAAGATTTCAACCTACATTCATAACCAGACTGAAAGTCTCCTTGAGAAAACTAATTTACTATTTCATTATAACGAACAAACATGTGTACTGTTTACAATTTGGCCGTAAATGTTAGGGCTCGTCTCTAATTAATTAGGGAATAGCAATTTAATATCACATGACAATGATTTGTTATTGTTCTTGAAACATGAAATAGAGTTTGGTTAAGCTATTCCTAAGCGAATTATTCAGAGGGAATATTTTCATATTAAAAATTACAACGATATTTCACTGGGAAGAAGTAATTACATATATGACAATAGATTTAAACTTGTTATAGTGTTTCCACAATTAATAGACAGTGATTCCTTACATATCTCGAGGTATACGTGCGGACGTTCTCACGAGCGTGGTTTACTCGACACTCTAAAATAACAGAAGGGTCTGAACATGTGACAAGCGTGAAGGTCTAGTTCTAAATCTGAGAAATCAACGTAACGAGACTTTGGACGTTCAAATATATTCTGGCTCAAACAAAAAACAAAATAAAACAGTATTTTATTTTATTTTGTATTCGATAATTGTTAGTTGTTTTTAAACATGTTAACTCACAAACAAGTCCAAATTGTTTTAAAGTAATTTTAACGTTTACTAGAGTTTTGTTCCCTTTTTAAAAATAAGTATTGTCAGCTTACGTCTTAACGGTACCTTGTACTAGTAAGACACAATTGCGCGTCTCTCTGTTTAATGTTTCACTGCTCAGCTTGAACCAACCTTCATCTGAAAACGGTGAGCGATTGGTAGGCAGTTTGGAATTGGATGTTATCTTAAACTACACTGTATTCATATGCAATGTATACAACGAAATAAACGTATAATTATTATACAAATGCAATTCCTTTTATGAGTCATGTTAACTTACGTTTTCTGGCATTTAAAGCATTTGATTGCAAGATTAATGTTCTCGGATGAATGACCGAAGAGCCACCAACTATGAAACACCAACGTAACCACGAGATGAGCCCTTCAACGGCCGTTGATACGCCGCGCCGCGCCGCTCACACCTCCGCCGCCGCCGCCGCTACGGGCTGGCGCTGCAATATACTACCTCAGATTGTTACGTAACTTCCCTGTTTGGACTCCGCATTTAATGAATTGTTATATTTCTACTATGTTTGACTTTGCTTTAATTTTTATAAAGGAGTCGGGGAATTCCGGTCCTGAGTAAAGAACATTGAATGTATTGATTGTTTTAATACTATTTCATAAATTCTCATTACCTGGATAAATTTTACAAAATTGCATTTTCATATAAAATATTGTTTTAAATATATCGCTAACGTTTTATTGGACTTTCACTGCGTTAGAATGTAAATTACTGTAGATAAAATGTATAAACCTGTAATACAATTTTGTCAAATGGAGTTTAAACGCCATGACGTCAGACCATAAAATTAGAAAGAAATAGGTAATCTTAAAGAGTTCACAGAGACTACCGAATAGTTTTAAACGCTTTAGTTGTTACAACGTTTTGTATAATGTTCCACTCCGGATGTTTACGATCTTTGTAACGAAAAGTAAATTTACCATCAACCTTAAAACAATTTCTATCCACACATCAGAATTACATATCTATGAATTATTTACAGTGTACTTAATCACTAACAAATCAACATCTCCAATAACCTCTAAATTAAATGACCAATAATCTCTAAATTCAAATGTTAATGCGGACTGTTTTCTTCCATGATCAGTACCTTTAAATTTTAATTATGCACAACAACTAATCATTTTGACTCGATCTTAAAAAATACTACTCGCCGTCCACTAAGGACAATATCCCAAAATTCTTAAAACATATCAACAATCCTGAAATATATGGAAGATAACACACTGTTTTGACATTTAAAATTCCTATTTATGTTTTTGCTCCAATAAAATCCTTTAAATATTCGAACAAATATTTCGATACTGTTTGAGTGTTATACATATTGTTTTGTGTATTAAACAAACAACCAACATTTCTATTATTAAATCTGAACAGCAATTATTTTTATAACTGATAAATTAGGCAACATTTTAACGTAAAAGCTCGGTAAAAACCAATCTGTAAGGTCTGTTTTCCGTAAATTAATTTAGGAGTATATATTAAAAGTTAATCTACAAACAATCTTAATCTTGTAGTGTAGTGTAAAGTGTTACCGATTAACATTAATAACTTTGAGAGATTAATTCATTTTACACTTTTCAAGTATGAGTATTGATCAAATGCTGCACCTTAATTTGATAAAAGTGGAACGAAGTCCCATTACAACTGGCAGATCCAGACGCCGGGCGCCGCGGTCCTCAGTTTTGGCCCCCTCCCCAACGTAAAGTGGCCCAACAGGGCTGCATAAGTAATTGTATTCCAAACAGTGTATAATAAAAATTCAATCAGTCGTAACATGGAAAATTTTCATCCAATGCATTTCTGTTAGTTTTAGATTCAAAGCAACAACATTAATAGGCAAAATATCGCTTCACAATAAATTAGTTTCTCTTAAGTAACATGATTAAAGGAGCGGTAGACGACGAATGCTAAGTTCGGGCATTAATATGAATGTATAATTAAAATTTTATAAATATTATCTTTAAAGTATGATACAATGCGATAACTTTCAAGTAAGAATGTAAGCGTTTTTTAAATGGTCTCGTATTTTAATGTACTACCAAAATGTATCAAAAATAAATATTTTCTATATAATTAAAATACCACTTACTGATTTATCACGAAATCTCAGGAACCACTGAACAGATTGAAATGACATTTGAAACTTGGCTTTTTCCTCGGTCGTAAACGCTCGGCTCAGAAAGGGTTTTTCAAAATTCTCTCAGGGTACTGCCCCGTCGCCCTAAAAACTTGCAATGTTAATCTTATGGGAACAACATTTGCATTGAATAACATGATTACTTATTAAAAATATTAATTATTAAAAAACCTGATAAAAATATAGGTACTTTGGGGCTCCGTCCCACTCGTCTTAATTATGATAATTTCACCCATCACACACTAATTACTGAACTTTCAGCAGCTGTAATTTTGGAGGTAAATACCATGTTTACCATCCCGCTCATACTACTGGACCGATGGAGCCGAAATTTGGTAAAAACTCACTAGAATCAATCATAGACATTCCCCTATTCCGAAACTCCTTTAAAGCCCACCTTACTGGCTTTCAAAATTATATTTTGTCATACTGCTTTGAAAACGGCTGTTTTCAATACATGCGTTGCGGGGCTAAAGTTGTTCTTTTTATCCCTAGGGCAAAAATAGTTAGCTGGTGTCGATTTCAACAGCTGTACGTTTTTGTCATTTATTTCAATGTAGTAAAACTGCAAACTTGTGTACGTCGATTCTAAGTAATCAATTCTATCGAGAGTCGTAATCGATTATTTTATCGATTGGAATTCATTGTTGCATTGTTGTCGGTTCAAGGATAGTCCACAGCGTTCGATATGTCAATCGTTATAGATAATTTAACCTAACACTAACACAAACGTAACAGACAACAGTTGAATACATCTATAACAGCTGTTTGATTTAAACAGCAAGAACAAGATGGAAGCCATTTTGGGAGCAAACTTTTAAAGGTAAACAGGTTAATACAATTTTTGTTTTGTGAAGTAACGGCTTTACCTCGGCCGTTAAACTTGCGAGCTCTTATCGAAAAGCGTCACTTTTGGCCCTAGTGATGAAATATACTATTAACCATCTAGCCTTCATCCCGAAAATCCATTTTCCATTCCACCCCATTGGCATTCGGAGTTAAGTTTACTATCACTTACCTAGTACTGGAGTGATAGGAGATGAAATTCTGTAGGAAAGAAGATTCAAGAAAAACGAATATAGACCTATTTCCGTGCTGAAAATCGTTCATAGCTGGCGATTTTCTAGCATTAAAACATTTTATGTTTTAAAGCTGTGTTACTTTATGTCATAGTTATGATTTTTTCAGTTAACAGAGTAACAATATTTTTAACGACGGGAATAGAAGCGGGATCTAGAAAGACCACGCAATACAGCGGTGCTAGCACTGTACGGGGCGGGCCCGGCCGGGGTTTATTCGTTACCGCTAGTGCAGATATTATCTGGTGTGATGAAGGGTCGACCCGAAACGTGGCGTTCTGCCTTCGGTAGTTACCCTTGGATATTTAATATAATTTTCATTTGAAGTGGTGAGTTCAAACTGGGGTAAAGTTCCAACTGTAATCCAATATTATACCTTACACTCGCTTCGTCCCCAGGTCGCTGTTTGGCCTTAGGACAAAGTGGTGTCATATCAAGTCGCCCAGAACCGACATATTACAACTACTCTTACTAAGAATTATTCGGACAAATCAGCAGATATTTAAAATTAGAGGGAGGTAAAAATTGAAACACTAGGTTTTTTGTAGGCTTCACCCACAGGTCCATTTGGCCTCAGGTTAAAGCATTTATTTGAGGGAGTTGACCCTCGAAGTAATCCTAGAGTAAACAAAACAAAATTTAAGCAAAAGAAAGAATTTTAATTTTTGTAAGAGTTTATAACTTATAATTCTGAAATGGCTCTTGTTACATATATGCCGTGGTGAGGGGAAAATGTATGCCAATCAATAAGGCTCCGGGTATAATTTAAGTTATTGAACTAATTAAATATCTTTGACAGATTTTTGAGTCTGGCCTAGAGGAAATTTAAAACCACAAATGAAAATTGTCTACCTAAGGGTGAAGGAGATGAGATACGACAAAAAGCCATGGGACCAAAGTTGCAGATCCTGCAAAATCCGTGAGGCGTGGTGGTGTACGTTTTTCGATAGGTTCATCCATTCGCCCGCTAGAGCTCAAAAACAATAAATCTAAAATAAGCCTTTTTTAAGGAATTTTAAATCAGTACCCAAAGTTTTATAAGATAGAGTAATATGGATTGCACGTACGTAAAACATACCAACAACACAATACAACAAACATTTGAAATGGCAAATAATTCCGTTGATAGGTATAATGTATAAAAGATCTATGACTATTAAGGGGCGAAATAGATCGTTAAATTTGTCATTGGATTTATATTTTTATTTATGATGCCTCCAGGGGACACTAAGAAACACATGTTTGTAATCAAGCAGTAGTCTCACCTGTAATACTAAATAATATAATAATAATACTGTTTATTAAATATATTAAAGTTAACTTAAGAACCAAGTTAAAATAATTGCAGCATTTATTTTAGACTAATAACCAATTCAGTTTCCTACAAACTTGATGTAGTCTATTTCAGATTTTAACAAATCAAAAATAACAATAAAGTTAGTTACGTTTATTATTGTCAAGTGAACTGCTATGGTATCACAAAGGGGAACAAAGTAAATATGAATCTTACTTGAATGTAACGAAAAACAAGTCTCATTTTGGCTGAAGACTAAGTATGCACTTTACAGTTGAAAGTTTGCATGTGCAATTTATAGCACCGGACTAAAGCCTGCAGTATACCGAAAGTTAGCGGTGACGATATACGGTGTTGTATGGCGCTGTTGGCACACGGGACTGCTGCAACGTGTTGTGAACAATATTAAGATGTTTTTATATTTACTGATAGTAGCAGTAACAAGCGAATTCAGTAGTTAGAAGCTTGTGAAGTGATATGCAACTGCAGATGAGAGATTCATTACTGCAATGCAGATTTGAATCAAGCCAATCGTTTTACAAACGCAGGAGGCTTAGTAAATAAGTCATAAGTCATAAGTAAATAAGGAGAGTCTAAATTTGTCATGTGATTGTTAAGAAAACATCCACATATTATGTTAATACGTCTGGTAACTACAATAAAAAAGAATATCAAGTATTTCGCTGGACTTGTGTTGACTTTAAAATAGAACAATATCTTTCAATAGGTTTTTAAATAGAAAAATCTATAGTTCTATAATTCTTTAAACTCTGATTCATCTAAAACTAAAACGCCTAGTAATGTGTTTTTACATTTTAACATTGGAATATAAATAACGCTAACTACGTAACAGTATTGATTTAGTGAAGATAAAAGCAATTTATTTGTTAAGTAAAATATTAGGCTATCTAAAATTATCTTTTAGTAAAATGTTCATTCTGTATAATTTCCGTTTCTGCAAGGAAGCGCCCTTTTACTGCATTAATCAAAATGTAGGATACTTATAGTCATATAAGTAATTGAATAAAGAATCCCAATATGTCTCATTTGAAGGATTCATAAAGGTTTTAATAGGTAAAAAGTGAACAGAACAACCGAGTTTTAGCATGTATGTGGCAACGTAAAACTAACTCAAAATCTTTCCCACCAAAAATTAGAAAGCGCATTTTCTTAAGAACACCATATAAAACTATTACAATATATTAATGTATGAACTCAAAATCAAAATTCCATAAAGGAATACTTTATATCATACTAATACTATAAAGCTGAAAGTTTAAGAATTTGTTTGTGTCTCAATCACGCTCCAACTACTGAACCGATTGAGCTGATATTTGGTAGGATAGCTAATATCCTAAAGTAACAGATAGGTCTGTCTATTCATATTTTAAGCTAAACTTCCCATGTTAATCTTATGGGCATTAATATTTCACGTCATCAAACCTCACTGGATATGATAACTAAAACATGTGTTCTGCATTTCAAATTTTGAGTTTATATATTTCTGTATATTATTGTTTACACTTTTAATGCTCGTTTAACCAAGAAGGTACCTGCATAATAAAATGCCAAGAAAACGGAAATCAAACCTCTAAAAGTTCGAAAAAATCCGATTTATTAAAGTGGATAGAAGTCAGCAAACTTCAGCACAAATGTAAATTAGAAGGCTCCAACACAAGCTCTACAGCAGGCAGCACACAGGGCAGAAGTTGCTGCAACTTCGACGTGAAGAGCAACTTCAGCGGCAGGCCATTTTGAGAGCTGGTACTATGGTGATCTACAGAAACTGTTGAGGAAGCTGAAGCTCGCATACTAGCTATTTATATTAGGGACCATACAAATATTACATAACGCATTGTTTGTCATTTCAATTCCCCCTCCCCCAAGTAACACATCATAACGCTAGACCATACCCCCCAATGTGTAACGTAACTCAATCGTAGTAGGCTTTAAACCACATTAAACCTTTTTAAACATCGCTTTATTTGCAATTTGGAATATGGAGTTTAATAAATCAACAAATTTTTAATAACATTCTGTTAACAACATTTTTTTATAAATTTCTTCAAAGCATAACGTACACAAACAAACAAAACTGTTACTAATAATATAATATAAACTATCTCAGCTAAAACGTAACAAATTTAATTTATAACTGATACAAATACAAAACACTATAGTGGGTGGGACTGCACAAAACTGTATCGTCATGATTTTACACTCTAAAACAACACAAAACGTAGGAGTAAAGCAATACAGAACTTACTCAAAACACGTGAGGTATTTATTTTTAGTTTTACTGCTAGTATAAAAATAGTATGATGGAATAATTTTTTTATAACTAACTGTAACCTTAGTTTAGATATCAATTTGATAATTTGTTTTAATTTTGAAAGATTTATAACATTATCAATAGATACGGGAGTGCGCCGGCTTTTAGGGTTAATATGTGTGAGTTACGTAACGTTGATCGAAAACCCCCCTCCCCCACGTAATGCAGCATAACACTACGCCATATCCGGCTCCCCCTTAAGTGCATTACGTAATATATGTATGGTCCTTTAGGGCATGCCCATGTGCATGCCCAGCGACGGCAAACGTTCACCAGAAATACGTAGGGCATCTTTGAAATCGCTGCCTTGGAATACGACGCGATTCTTAGTCAGTTAACATTTATCTTAATAACGCTATGTATCGAGCGCGGGAGAAGCCGCGACGGGTAACGGCTAGTACTACATAATTTAAATACCCCCGTTGCGGCAAACCTGCATACTAAGCGAATTCCAATGTATGTAGCCTATATGTTTCTCACTACCACATAGAGCCGTTTACCAAGTTTCATAAAAATATATTTATAAATAAGTGATATATAGCAATTTATTTATTCTCCATAAGAAAAACATTAGGGCTGAGTTTACAGGTTTCCTGCAACAAGAAATATAAGAAATGTGTTTTTATGCAATTATCAATATAACTCAACCAGGTGAAGCTACATACCAAGTTTTAATCATTTATGTACATAATCAAGGGAGATATAAAACTTGACTTATTGTCCATAATAATAACATTAGGGCTGGGTATGCAGGTTTGCTGCTATGGAGACAGTCAACAAAAATTAATTTGTTGTGCAAATATCAATATACTAAGATGAAGCCACATAACAAGTTTCATCGATATACATTCATAAATAATTGAGATATCTATATAATTAATTCCGTAAGCGAATCGGTCCCCACGAAGGGAAGCCGTCTAGGTGTCACCCCGACAACCCATCACCTCGGCATTTTGGCCACAGGCGACAACCTGTCACCTCGTAAAAATATACCGATGCCGTCAAGGTGTCACCCCGTCAAGTTGTCACCTCTTTTATAGAGGTGATTGTTTGTCGTGTGCAGAGACGACAACCTGTCACCTCGCACGCTTGCGTCAAGGTGTCACCCCGACAACCCGTCACCTTCTCTACTCCCAGGTGACGATCTGTCGTCGCCGTTCACGACAAACCGTCACCTCGCACACTCGCGTCAAGGTGTCACCCCGACAACCTGCCACCCCGCTCCATCTGTTTCCGTCTTCTTATAACGCAAAAATAGGCTACCTCCACTTGGCTTATCAGCGCTATCATGCTTAAAACAAATAATAAACTTTTAAAAATTATAAATTATTCATGTTTAATCTTCTACCGTATTTAAAACTACATTAATTTAGAGACACGGTCGTGTCTCGTTGCCAAGTCCACCAGCAGACGACGAGCGAACGACGACGCGACGTGAGTTAACACGATGGAAAATGAGGCGATTTTTCGACCAACAAAAAAAGAAATTTAAAGCCCTAATTTGATATAATTCCGTTTTAACACGTTAAAAACACCAAAGTATACGACAGTTTGTTTTAGAATGGTATAATAATTGAGAAATAAACGTCTTAAGTAGCGAAAAAAATTACAAGTTTCGTAAATTTTGATCGAATCTTCCACCTCGATGTTCAGAAAGCCTAGCGACTTTATTTCTCATCAAACCTAAATTAAATTTCAAAGTCACTCATATTTTTTCTCATATAAGTGCCTTATGATACCATGAATAAAGTTTAAAATCGAAATATATTAAAAGTAATCACTTTACAATTTTTCATTTCAATTTTAGTTGACTTTTAAAACGTAAACAAAGAAGATGACACAAAGAGTAGGTTTCGCAAGTAAAAGGCTGAAAAAGCTGACACATCAGGTTTAAAATATTCTCTGTAACCCGTGCAAAGATCAAGTATGTTTTCAAATAAATTTATGATATGCTGGGAATTGTATCTTTGCGGCTATAAATACAATTTTAGATTGGCTTCATTCGACTTTTAAATTTAAAAATTCTATTACTTTAAATGAACAATTTTCGTAACTTTGTTTCAGAAATCTCAACTCCAAAAACTTATATCTTAAAGAATAGCGTGTAACGTCTTCATGATAGGTTCTTTAGATACTACCATTGTTTCATATCAGTGGCTTCAACTATTCAACTTTTCTCATGAAGGCGGCATAGAAAATAAATAATATGTAAATTCTATGCGAAGTGTGATTTGCGGGATTGGTCAAATTTTCACGATAATCAATCACATCACTTTGAATCTAGCAATACATAATGACAAACTCAACAACATTTCGTCAGTTCCCATCTAGTAACGGAAAAAATGCAATGATATAGACACAAATGAGTACGCGTGAGTACGCTTTGAAAACTGTCTTGCCTTATGCGTATAAACCAACTGCAGCTTGCACATGAAACACGTTTTCATTATGGTCACCCCCCAGTGAAACTTATTTTTAACTACTAAGGGGATTGTGTTCAAATTTTTCGATGATTTTTTGACGAAATTGCAAAATCATTTCTATAATGACTACTTCTGCGGTATTGCAAAAGTTTTTTACCTACCTTAGAATTATTATAAACATGTCAAACAGCATTGAAGCGAGCTGAAAAATACGTTTAGTAGAATTCACGCATTATAAATTTTTTATGCCGCCTCTATTAAGAAAGTTGAAATAGTTTAAAACCACTGATAGAACCATTCACCGCAAAAATCATCAGCGGTTTTCTTTGACCATACCAAGTATAAAGTCTAAGAAGCTGTCTCTATTGCAGTGTTAAACGAATTGATTATGTGTGCAAATATGTAATTTTAGTTCAAAGGGAGGAGCCTATCGGGGTGGCGATTTGCTGTGGTGTCAAGTTGTCGGTTGCATCGACGTCAAACCGCCACCTCTCACGCTCGCGTCAAGGTGTAACCCCGACAAGGTGTCACCTCCTCTCTTTGGAGGTGACAATTAGACGCCTCCGTACACGACAACCCATCACCTCGCACGCTCGCGTCAAGGTGTCACCCCGACAACCTGTCACCTCCTTCAAATGGTGACGGGTTGTCGGGGACGATGCGCGTCAACTCGTCACCTCAAAACCTGTTTTAAAAGGTGATGGTTTGTCGGGGTGACAGGTTGACGGGGTGATACCTAGACGCGGTCCCCCCACGAAATATCTAGAGCTAGGAAGAAGTTAAGTTAGATAATGATGATTCATTTTAAAGCTTGAGGGCAAGGACGGTGGGAAAAATATCAGAAATGTTAAAAATTAGGTGGGCTACGCCCCACTGGACTTCACAGATCCAATGATTTTCTTGTGGGAATTTTACTACAGTGTTTTTATTAAAAGCAAAATGAACTAATGATCAGGTGTGATTATCCACTTACACAAAAACCATATGTTAAGGGATATTGCCTCGGTAAGCCACTAGACAAATTGTAATTATTCTCCATAAGGATAAAATTGGACAACGTACTGTGTTTAGCACTTTGAATATTTCTGCAACGAAAGGACGTAGAATCACAATTTAAACACCAAAGTGATTGTTTTGTAGAGCAGAACCGATTGGTAAAAGCAAATGTGAAGTTTAGAGTAAAATTAACTGTGGAAAAGCTAAAACCCTTTTTCCCATTAGATTAACATGGGAGATTTTATGAACACTTTTTTGGATTTTCTCTGCAACCACTTAACCTAGGTTAATAATTCAAAATACCATATTATTTGTTTTTTAAGCTCTATAAAATGTTAAAACCAAAATTGAGGGTAAAAAATTTAAAAAACTGATTTTTGTAAAATTTAAAACCCCTATAAAACCCCCTTCCCATGGTCCGATCCTTCTGGGTTTAGAACTTAAAGTCATAAATGTTGCTCTACACGTTCGTGCCACATTTAATCGAAATCGGATGTTTTTTAAAGTTATCGAGTTAACGGACACACACACACACACATATATATATATATATATATATATATATATATATATATAAATTTTAATGAATAGTGTTTTTGGCATCTGGGGACCTCAAAACAAAAAGTTATCATGGTCTCGGTCTAAGTTCTACCATGAGACCTACGGTAATAGCTTCTTCCCTATAGGGGAAATTCGCTAAAACAAAAATAAATATCAGAATATTACCATTGACTATAAATACTCAATGATATTTCTTATATTTTAATGATTTACTACAGTTCCAAATATAATTGCTTTATTAGGCGTTGGATTAAAATATGTCATGTAAAATGGTGGTTTAATGTAATGCCGTGTATTTTGTAGTGAATTTCCTATGGAAAAGTGAACTATTACTATTAGCATGACGCGCACGGTGAAACTTAAACCCGGGACCACCATAGAAGTTCCTAACGTGATCCCCTGAACACGTTTTGGGCGGTCGCTAAAAACTTTATATATATATGTGTGTGTGTGTGTGTGTGTGTGTGTGTGTGTGTGTGTGTGTGTGTGTTCGCATTCTAGCGGTCGCAATTTTTGTCCGATTTACTTGAAATTTGGTAGGAACCCTCTCTTCTATAAACAAGTGGGAACCCTCTCTCCACCATTACAAAATACACGGCATAAGGTTTTTAAAGTTTAAATGGCTTTCATCGAGGTGCAAGACATGCTCGGTAAAAAGTTTGTTCCGAGTTGAAAGCAGTTTAGAGTGTAGTATCCGGGAAATGGCCAATGCATATTTAACACTTCAGACACTGTGAGAAACACCACTTCCAAATGATGTTACAAGTAATGTTCCACCTTTTAAATAGTAAAGCGATTCTTAATATTGTGGTCGATATTATTACAAAGATAATACTGTATAGTCACAGTCTACTGTATTGTATGGAGAAATAGTTAACGCATAAAAAACTACTAATATATAATAATAAGTACATGTTTAAGTCTGGCTGTTGATTAAATGCAATATTGATTAAAACGAATGATTGTCCAAAGATAAAAATGTTTAACTGATTCACCATACCAATGGGTATTTTAGACATGTATGATTTTAGCTCATGGCAATTAATAAACGGATTATATTGTGCATATTGCTGAGCATTGCGATAAAGGTACACTATACAGTTAATAATTTAACAATCTTTCACGAATAAAATTTTGCTCAAAAACTGAGCAAAACTTTTAGTTTAAAACTAAAAACATTAAATTTGATTTATTTGAATGAATCATTCCACAAAAAGTAAAATTTAGTAATTTATAAAACATGGCAAACGGGCATAAATCGTAAAATATCAGTAACTCAATAGAGCTATATTGTAGACTGTTGGAGTGCATTGCTAGGTACACAATAGTGGGAGGGGGAGGAGGAGGAGACATATGGGACACTGATAGGCACAGGTGACCCATTACTCTCTCCTTGTATCCTATATACGTTATTCATATTGCTAAACCACATAGCAGATCTGATATACTTTCTTTTTACGGAAATCATAACCGTATAAATACATCAGTTTACATGTTTTATTTGTGAAGTTGAGATGTAGTTGTAATTATAATATAATACATCGAATTTTTCATATAAGATTTATCTTAATTAGTCACCGTCAAGAAAGCATGATTTTTGCTTTGTTATTTTAAAAGCAACAAAGTTAAAATCTGAGTGTGTGTACTTAGTCGAAACACATAAGGTGCGTGTAAGACTCCAGTCAGATTTAAATAGTTTTTAGATAGATTACTTCTTCGACATTTTTCGTATGTGGCAGCAGCAGAGCCACGTTTATTTTTAGTGGATTTCCTATGCCACTGCATGACCTGCATGGGGAACTTAAGCCCGGGACTGCCATAGACATTCCTGACTGGGCCTCCTCCTAACCTTATAATGCGCAACATTGCATTCCCAAATTTGCTGGTAAATATAACTGGGAGCATCAGTACAGAAAAAAACCAACAAGTTTTTAGATTTCGATAAAAATTGGATATTTTAACGATGATTTTGATTTTTAAAAGCTTTTTATGTGGAAATTAACTTCCCTCACGTCAGCGTGCCGTGTGCGAACTCGTTCCATAACAGTGTTTATATTTTGAAATATAGTTATGATTTTGTAATACAATTAAAGTTGTATGACTTTAAAATATTAAAAATCACTTCTTCCTGGTATGACTTTTGAAGACGTTTAAAATAATACACCCTTAACAAATAATAAGTTCTGGTTGCTTAGAACCTGGAAATAATAATATAACAAACTAAAAAAAATACGAATTCTGAAATGTGCCCTGTTTTCGCGATATACAGTATAAAACAGGGGGATACAAAATTAAACATACTTACACATCAGATAATTACTTCAGCAATAGATATTTGACAACACACAGGTTCTACTGTCTTATAGACCTAAACAGAGGCGAGGAGTTGCAAGCTGTACGGGGATCCGGTATTGATAGGTGGGGCAGCCGCCGCGCCGCCAGGGCGACACTAGCCTTGTTTATTGGTCTGTTCAGACTCCAAAACTCTTTTATTTTGTGTTCTTCTGAGACAAAGGTACAATTTTATGTAAAACTATACATTCGCCACATTGAAAGGAAAAGCTTTTAAATTTTTTCGACATAATTTATAAAAAAAAGTTGAAAACATGTAGCTAATAATTTAGTGATTGGTACTATATAATTAGTAATGACTGATTCAAATTTAAATCGTTGTGCTACAATAAAATTCTGATCACATATGTATGAGGCTGGTGTAGAAATAGTTTAAAACTGTAATAAATCAATATTGACGGTGAAAATGTAATCTGGTGAAATGTAAATATATTTGGATAATTGAACGAAGTGAAAGTATCCTTATACACAACGTTACTGCTTAGACTGGTAAGAGAATCAACTCAACTGGCGTGTCTGTGACCACAATAACTCGAGAATGCCTCCACAGTTAAACTTAAAATTTTCCAGAAAAACTTAACAGGTCAAAATCTCGGTCAAGTTCGTTATTCAGATAATTTCGTTCAGTATTAAATCAAATTATCTTAAAACCAAATTTATTTTTTTTTCATAAGAATAACATTGGAAGCCATTTTAGTGGTACTTTAATCGTTAAAATTTAGTCGACGTCTATGTTTCAACAACGGAGTAACAATAGTTAGTTTACTAGAGTATACTTTGTTATACTGGATAAAAACAGTTTTTTACCAACAAAAAACACACAAGAGAGATAAATCGAAGTATATTTTTAAGTTGTGAGCATATTTATTATTTTATAAAATTATTAAGTGTACGTTTTAAACAAATATCCATACAGTTAATATTCCCTTAGTATGCCTACTCTGTGTAAATATCGTCAGTCGTCAGAGGCGACGATTGTAACAGTGGCAGACGACGCGTGTGGCAGATGGAAAAACTCAAAATAACTTTTTGATGACTGTAGGTACTAAGATATTAACTTATAAAATAGTTTGTTTTATTACATTTTCTTAGACAATTGGTAATATTGTGATTGTCATGTGTAAAAAGTATACAAAGCCTCAATTTGTCTAGAAAGCGTTGATGAAGTTAGTCACAGTAAGCGAACAATCTTAAAATTTATTTTTGTAGGACAATTATTTGCTAGGTTATATTTTTACTAAATTAATAATAAAAAATGTCTACATTACCTAAAATACATTACCAGTAATGTAGTAGGTAACCACAATAAAAGCTATAGATTATTCGAACCAAACAGCCTTTTTCGGAAGGTTATCTTGAATGATTTGACATAGCCTAGGGTTGGATTACAGTAAGAGTAAGCCGACATTAAACTGGTAATACAACACCTGTTGTAAAATACTTTAAACACATTACCAGGAATGTTGTAGTGAACCAAAATAAAAGCTTTAAACTATTCTAACCAAACTAAGCCTTTTATACAGGTTATCTGAAATGATTTGACAAATCCTAGGTTTGGATTATAGTGAGCTGTTTTCATCATAAACGGACCTATGGTTATAAAATGTAGGTCTATACACTTAGGCTACTTGCCATTTTAGAAGTTTCATGTACGGTTTTGGACCAACCCATGTTTATAGAATTTAATTTCATGATAGCCTAGGCTATTGAAACAATATATTGAAATATCATTTTGTAAAATACAACTGTTGTAAAATACTTCAAACATTACCAGGAATGTTGTAGCGAACCAAAACAAAAGCTTTAAACTATTCTAACCAAACTAAGCCTTTTATACAGGTTATCTGAAATGATTTGACATATCGTAGATTTGGATTGTAGTGAGCTGTTTTCATCATAAACTTGGACCTATGACTATAAAATGTAGGCATATACACTTAGGCTACTTGTCATTTTAGAAGTTTCATGTACGGACTTGGGCCAACCCATGTTTATAGCATTTAATTTCATGATAGCCTAGGCTATTGAAACAATATATTGAAATCTCATTTTTTCATCTAAATAACTGGGCCTGACGATTTATTTTTAATCCTTAAAGATATTTTGACTTGGCCTATAGAAATTGTTAACATTAGCTCATATAGGAAACTCGCCGTTCTCTTAAAAGTTAAATTAACCACACTGCTAAAGTCACTGCTAAGCCCAAAATGCTCTGTTTGTTCTAAGATAACATGCCAATCCTAACAACAAACCATGACTGAAATCTTCAATTTATTTAAAAATAAATAAATTTATGTATTTATACAACATTTACTTTGATAAAAACAAGTGATAAATGTATGTATGTTTATCAACGGATAAAATGTTAGGTCGGCGGCGGACGGGTTCCGAACCTGCGACCTTACGCTCCAAGAGCCTGTGTGATACCCCTCAGCTACCGCGATAATTGATTCATAGAGAAGTGACTAAAACTATAGCTATACTGTATAGACATAAAATCCGGATTCTGGCGGCAGTTAAATGATAACGGAATGTATTCTGATGATGTTACTCAAATCATATATTGAATTTTTTATGAGACTCAATTTAAGTTTGATCATGTGTTTCAATTATCCTTATACGCGAGGAATGAGCGTACACCTAGTATTGATTATATGTTTATGTTTTATGCTTATGTTTATCGAACACAACTTTAAACAATCTTGATGATTATTAAAAGTGATTTAATGAACTGACTTACTCTACACAAAGTGTCTAATGGTAGTACCAATACAATCTGTACAAACTCTATAACACTAATTGTGTTATGATTGATGGGAGATGATCAATATCGTTTGTATCTCAGTGATCGTTTAGGCAGTTATAAACAACTTTTGTTTATAGTTAAGTCTAGAAATACCTTTAGTCCAAACTGTTTGAAAAGCACGTTTTTGTTTCAGAATACGTTAAGAAACAAAGCATTATATTGAAATAATGCTAATTGTGTAAAATGTAAATGTTGATGTACACCATTTTGTGTAATTGTTAATGTTGGTGTAATGTAATTGTGTAATTGGTACAGACATTAGTTGAGGGACATTTAAACTGATTAAGGAATGGGAATAAGTCAGCAAAGAATTAATTTGTCATAAAAACTGGATGCAAAGTAGTACTCAATAGCACTCAAGTACTCAATAATAAAATGACCGTTCCCTGCATAGGAAAACTAAATATGTAAAATCACATGATTTTTACGGCGATTAAAACTAAAAGACCCATATATAACAAGATTGAATTGTACATTTTCCAACTAACAAATAACAACTTTACCCAGAAAATGTGCAAAATGAACTAGCAATCACATGTGAACCTTGTAGCTGTACACAGATGGGCGATTGGCGAAACCAAACATCTCCGTTATAGCACATCCGTATCCTCAGGAACCGACTGTTTTTGTTCCGCCGCATTCTGCAAATGTAACTTTCTGAGAACTAAACATAATGTTGGTGATCGTCTCTACAGTCTCAAGTTTACTTTACCTTAGGCACTTATATACATATCGTAATTAGAAACTCTTATTATTAATTCATTAATGTAATACAAAGTTAAACTTAAAAATATCCAATCATATATATTTAAAAAATTGCAAAACTATGTCCAGTCCGTCAGACCGTCCTACTGGGCCGATTGTAATGATTATTTTGTTAACTGATTGGTAATTATGTCTGTGTATGTCATCACCCATCCAAACTAACAAATTGCCTATGGGCTTCGCCCCAGTGGCTCCTAAAGTGTCCACGTTAATCTTATGGAGGAAGTTTGTTTACATTAGATGATTACTTAAAACATATGTTCATTAAGTAAGAGAGTTAATTCGCCAAAGAATAATGCAGCAAAAATACAACTCTTTTCTTTTTCTCCTTTCTACAGGTGTTCATAATATTTCACAATTTACTTGTAATCCAGTTATTTTTTTATGAATGAGATAAATTGAGAAAATAGATGCTTTCTTTATGAGAGTTTATAAATTCAATAATATACATGAAATCCAGTTATTATTTCACGATGATAGTTCTTGAAATAATCAACTTGAAATAGTACTTGAAATAACTTGAAATATCAAGTTTATACTTTGTACCATTTCAAATTGGCCGCCATTTTGAAATGGTAAACAGTAGAAATTTGATATTTCATTCCCAAATTGGTCTCGACTTCAAACGGTACCAAGTTTGAAGTCGATATCTTCAGATGTTCCTAAGGTTAACGTATAACCAAGATAATACTTTGTTTTTTGTTGTATATAAACTGACACATAATTTCTCTCTTTTAGCTCAATTTATATGAATAATAACATTTTATTAAGGAATTTCCCCTATAGGGAAGAAACTATTACCGTAGTCGGCATGGTAAGACCTAGGCCCGGGGCCAAGATAACTTTTCGTTTTGAGGCCCCCAGATGCCAAAAACACTATTCGTTCAAATTCATATATATGTATATATATATATATATATATATATATATATATATATATATATATATATATATATGTGTGTGTCCGTAAGCACGATAGATTTCGTAAAAATGGTCCGATCTTGATGAATTTTGGTACAAACGTGTAAGGCAAGATCTATTTTCATGAGTACGAGAACCAGACAGGTCGCTCTATTTTAAAAGGGGTTTGAGGGGGTTTTGTACTCCAAAATTGGGTTTTTTGAATTTTTTACATGTAGTTCTTTCTAAACCCAAACATTTGTTTAGACCATTAAATTTAGCTTAAAAACAAACAATTTGGTATTTTGATCATCGCTCTACGTCAATTTGTTACCGAGATATTAAAAGTTCTAAACAAAGTACGTTGCCAATGTTAATCTTATAGAGAATAAATAAAATTTTATATCTCACTTATTAATTAACAAATATTAATGAAACTTTGTATGTGGCTTCATCTGGTTGTAGTCTATTCTTATCTCCACAAAAAACAATTTTTACCGCTACTTCCTGTATCAGCAAACCTGCTCACTCAGACTCCATGTTATTCTTAAGGAGAATAAGTCATATCTTATGTATCCCTTAATTATGAACATAAATTAATAAAATTTGGTAGGTAGTTTCACCTCTTGTTGAGTTATACTGATACTTGCATACAAATCCATTCGTAGTGCTCCTTGTTGCAGCAAACCTGCGTACTCATCCCCCATGTAATTCTTATGTGGAATAATTAAAATATGGTATACATCGCTTATTTATGAATGTAGATTGATGAAACTTGGTATGTGGCTTCACCTAGTTGAGTTATATTGATATTTGAATAAAAACCCATATTTTTCGTTCCTTTTGCAGCAAACCTGCTTACTCAGCCCCAATGTTATTCTTATGGAGATTGATTCAAACGTTATATATCGCTTATTAATTAATGAATATTGATAAAACTTGGTATGTGGCTTCACCTAGTTGAATTCTATTGATATTTGCATCGAAATCAATTGTTTGTGTTCCTTGTGTCAGCACCTTATGTCAGAAAACCTACATACTCATCCCCAATGTTATTCTTATGTAGAATAATTAAAATATCGCTTATTTGTGAATATATTTTTATGAAACTTGGTAAGCGGCTTTATGTGGTATTAAGACAAAATGTGCATCGGAAATTCGCTGAGTACGCAGGTTTGCTGCGACGGAGGTATTTACTAAATATAAAATATAAAGTACGGGCGATTGTACAGAAAAACTTATAAATATTTGTTTTCAAAAATGTCTAATCAAATCCCATTTTTGGAGTCACATGAACATAGTAAAAATCTGAAGTTATTTTCTTTAATATTAAATCAAATTATTATTAAACACATGTTTCTATAACAATTATTTTGTTTTGTATGTTGCCTTACGGAGTTTATATAATTTACAATAATTATATTATTATGTTTTTATTATTTTGAAATCATGTGAAATTTAAACTGTTAACGTGATGTGGAGTGGAACAATTTATGTAAATACAATCCATGGGGAGATATGTATAAACTGCAATAATATGTTAACTTGATTAGACAATACTCATCAATTAGTCACTTTCAAATTTCAACATTGACTGATGCTGCAGAGCAGCACGGATTCTGTAGTATTAAAATAAAAACCATTATGAAGACCTTATTGACTGGATTATTTGGAATTTAATTTTCAATTCGACTTTGAAACATATTTTTAGAACTTACACTGTATCATCGTCCTATTTATATGAACAACATGCTTAATAACATTCCTAAGACATTAGTTGAGAGACATTTAAACTGATTAAAGGATGGGAATAAGTCAGCAGAGAATTAATTTGTCATAAAAACGGGATACAAAGTAGTACTCAATAGCACTCAAGTACTCAATAATAAAATGACCGTTCCCTGCATAGGAAAACTAAATATGTATAACTAAGTGAATAATGTTGCGTTGATCCACTAATCTAGACAGTCCCTATCCCTTTTAGCGAATTTCCCCTATAGGGAAGAAGCTATTACCGTAGGTCTCATGGTAAGACTTAAGCCCGAGACCATGATAACTTTTCATTTTGAGGTCCCCAGATGCCAAAAACACCATTCGTTCAAATTTTTATATATGTATATATATATATATATATATATATATATTTTTTTTTATATATATGTGTGTCCGTAAGCACGATAACTCTCGTAAAAAAGGTCCGATCTTAATGAAATTTGGTACAAATGTGTAAAGTACCATTTATTTGAACAAGTTCGAAAACCAGACAAATCGCACCATCCAAAGGGGGGTTTTGGGGGGGGTTTTGTACCCCAAAAATGGGTTTTTTGGGGTTTCCACATGAAATTTTTATTGAAATCAAATTTTAATTTTCACCATTGAATTCAGCATAAAAAAACAAACAATTTGGTATCTTGATCATTGCTCTACGTCAATTGGTTACTGAGATATTGAAAGTGCTAAACACAGTACGTTGTCTAATGTTATTCTTATGGAGGAAAAGAAAAATTGTATATCCCGCTTATTTATGAACATAAACTGACGAAATTTGTTATGTGGCTTCATCTGGTTGTGGTTTATTGTTTTTTGCACAAAAAAACAATTTTTCGCATATGGTTCCTGTAGCAGCAAACCTAGGTACTTGGTCCCCATGTTATTCTTATGGAAAATACTTAAAATGTTATATATCGCTTATTTATAAATGTATATGGATGAAACTTGGTATGTAACTTCACTTAGCTGAGTTCTATTGATATTTGCATAAAACCCCATTATATTGTGTTCCTTGTTGCAGCAAACCTGCGTACTCATCCCCAATGTTATTCTTATGGAGAATAATTAATATTTTAAATATTGCTTGTTTGTGAATATATTTCTTATGAATCCCTGTTAAGTGGCTTAATGTGTTATAATTCATTGGATATTCGCTGAGTATGCAGGTTTGCTGCGACGGGGGTATTTAAAATTAATTACCTTAATCGTGGTTAAAATAGAAAACAAACTTAAAAATAGAAGAAGAAGAGAACAATTGTGTCTAGTTTATTGCTAGGATTATGGCGTCGGAACCTGTAATAAAATTCCTTTTATACCTCATTACAACTTCGGGATCGTCGTAACGGTCAATTCTGAGAAACTTTGTTTCTTTAAATTACAGTACAACTGAAAGAGTATAGCTAAGTCTTTAGCTTAATCGGTTCATTAAAGGACAAAGTAAATAGCTAATTGTTTCGGGCAGTGAATGCTGTATACCCAGATTTTTCAGAATTTTATCTACAAATATTAATAAGCTTTTTAGATTTTTGTTAAATAAATTCAAACCGTTTATCCAGATAAATTTCCACTGAATTGTGGTGAAGTGTGTTCAGCCTAATGACCTGTGTTTTCTCACAATTATTATTAACTCGTAATACTTAATTTAAGTTGAAATATAAGATTGAAATCAATATTCAAGAATATATTACGTGGAATTCATTCAAAAAATATTCCAATAATTTAATATGAACGTTTAAAACGCTTCAAATTACTAGAAAAAGTAAAAATAATTATATTTACATTGAAAGAAAGAAATTATTATGGCAAACAAATTTTAAATACCAACTTTTAATAAAAAATATAATAAAAGTACCAAATATAATCAATAAATTCGAATAATGTAATTAAAAATATAATTTAATTTAATCAGAGAATATTCAAAAACAATATTTTAAAACCACTGTCATTATGAAAAGATACAAAAATGTAATATTCATTTTTGCACTTGAGAAAGATCACAACATACTTATCTCGTTTCCAAGTTCAAACGAGATCGCACGCAGCACGCTGACGTGAGGGAAGTGAATTTCCTCATTAAAACCTTTAAAAAATCTAATAAAGGGTTTAAAACAACAATGGTAACATTATTTTATTGAAAAAAGGAATTTTTGGCTGTTCTGATGCTTTTGGTTATATTTTAATTGACTATTAGGATGGCAATGTTGTACATTGTAAGGTTAGGAAGAGGTATAGTTAAGATAAAAGTTGGTATAGGGGTATTAGGGGTGATAAAACTACATCAAAATAGGAAAAACAGTCTTTTCCGGTCTAAAATCCCCACGAGCCAACGTACTGTCTTAAGACAATTAAAATTTTCTTTAATAACTCGATAAATACTTGTGCTAGAATGATGGTAGCTGCTCAGCGAATGGGCCTGATTCGCTCGCTGATTAACCCTGATGATGACCGGTGAGACTGGTTGAAATCGATCGCCTTGTACCATCTTTTTGTATATTTACCGTCTTGTATGTAAATACAGTATAATAGTAAATATATTGTGTAGTGCTGTGAGACGTAGTTTTATTTTATCCTGTTAATTTCATGCTAACGTTTAATGTATGGATTAATTCTAATAACTCTAAAGGTTTTTTTACGAGACCACTCATTAAGGAATTTTAAGTTTGAATGGATGATATTTTATTCAACCCGGTTAAATGTCAACGCTCGCAAACAACAAGGACGGAGAAGTGTGGGGCGCCCGGGGATAATGGGGATAAACAAGTGGGCGTAGGTAAGGGGCGCCCGGGGATAATGGGGATAAACAAGTGGGCGTAGGTAAGGGGCGCCCGGGGATAATGGGGATAAACAAGTGGGCGTAGGTAAGGGGCGCCCGGGGATAATGGGGATAAACAAGTGGGCGTAGGTAAGGGGCGCCCGGGGATAATGGGGATAAACAAGTGGGCGTAGGTAAGGGGCGCCCGGGGATAATGGGGATAAACAAGTGGGCGTAGGTAAGGGGCGCCCGGGGATAATGGGGATAAACAAGTGGGCGTAGGTAAGGGGCGCCCGGGGATAATGGGGATAAACAAGTGGGCGTAGGTAAGGGGCGCCCGGGGATAATGGGGATAAACAAGTGGGCGTAGGTAAGGGGCGCCCGGGGATAATGGGGATAAACAAGTGGGCGTAGGTAAGGGGCGCCCGGGGATAATGGGGATAAACAAGTGGGCGTAGGTAAGGGGCGCCCGGGGATAATGGGGATAAACAAGTGGGCGTAGGTAAGGGGCGCCCGGGGATAATGGGGATAAACAAGTGGGCGTAGGTAAGGGGCGCCCGGGGATAATGGGGATAAACAAGTGGGCGTAGGTAAGGGGCGCCCGGGGATAATGGGGATAAACAAGTGGGCGTAGGTAAGGGGCGCCCGGGGATAATGGGGATAAACAAGTGGGCGTAGGTAAGGGGCGCCCGGGGATAATGGGGATAAACAAGTGGGCGTAGGTAAGGGGCGCCCGGGGATAATGGGGATAAACAAGTGGGCGTAGGTAAGGGGCGCCCGGGGATAATGGGGATAAACAAGTGGGCGTAGGTAAGGGGCGCCCGGGGATAATGGGGATAAACAAGTGGGCGTAGGTAAGGGGCGCCCGGGGATAATGGGGATAAACAAGTGGGCGTAGGTAAGGGGCGCCCGGGGATAATGGGGATGAACAAGTGGGCGTAGGTAAGGGGCGCCCGGGGATAATGGGGATAAACAAGTGGGCGTAGGTAAACAGAAGCTACTTACGTTTAGCAAAAGGTCTTTGCTGACCGCGCCAGTTAGTTAAAATGAACAGCTAAAATATAGGAAAAAAGCTATGCTAGACCATATAACTTTTCATTGTCAGTTATGGATATATTAAAATAAAACCATGATTAATAGATATCAAACTTGTTTCCTACCATGACAATTATCACTATAGCGCGCTGAAGTAATATATTGATACAGCGGAGAGCGGATGTTGCAACAGCAGGGGATTTAGGTCAATGGCACGACTGTTTTAACGAGCTAGCAAGCACTCTTTACTGGATTACATATTGTTTCAGATAATTATTAACGAATTTTCCAAATAGTAAAAACTAATATTTTAGAACACAAGACCTTACGGGATGTAATTAAAGACGTCTTCAACACTTAAGAATATATTTACACTTATACTGATTCATATACAGACGGTAAACATATGTAAAAATACATAACATAATATGCACAAGGCTATTGATTTCGACCAGCCATATCGGTCATCATCAGGCCAATGAGAGAACTCTCAGAATTCTTAATTATTCTTTAGTATATTTTTAAGTGCTGTAAGAAGTATTTTATTATATCCCGTAAGTAATAACAACACGTAATATGCTACTGAAAAAGTTGTATATCACAACAACCACTTTTTTGTACTGTTGTATATACCCACCAACCATTTAAAGTTTTGTATTTGTTCCCCTTATTCGTTCAACATGTTATGTATCTTTTTTGTATTGCATGTATGCGGTATTTAGTGACGAGATATAATTACAGATCAGTTTACATATACACATGTCAATTATTGTTAGGTATCTGTCGAAATAGTCCTAAAGCAAAACTGAGTTTATTTGAAAATTTGTGAATGCTCAAAGTCCTTGTGGTGTTTTTAATCGGCATTAGTTTCTCTAAAAACTTGCTTCAAACGTTAGTAAAGACTCTGGGCTGAAACTAGATTGGAGTTTTTTAACACCTTTCTTAAAAGTGCAAAACTTTCCATGTACCTAAGGGACTATACAAAATCCCCAGTCGGACAAGTATTAAAATCAAAGAATACAAGATCAGTTCAGCCTAGTTGGCAGCAACTCAGGCCATATCTTTGCTCAGTGGGCTTACTCTCTCACGTCACAAGAGACGACAGGGTCTTCCATTGAAAGCTTGGAGCTGTGATCGCATTAGAGATTAATAGCATCACCTATGTTAAGTCATAATCCTTGGCCGCTTCTCTGACTGATGTTGGGAAGAAAGGTTTAAAAACATCCAGATCATTGAAGACTTGTGATTGTGAGGTTTTCTTGCAATATGGCTGAGGTTTGGGGGTCGATTCATTTCGCGGGTCTCGGGTTAAGTTGTAATTCCAAACCACCCCGTTGCTGTGGAAAGCCTGCCACATGCTCTTTATTTTTACCGATCGTTCTATGGCATCCTCAAAACACTGCTTCTCTGCTTGCCTTGGTATACTATAAATTTGGTAAATATTATACCTCCTTGAAAAGGATGTAAAACTAATATATTCTACATATGTATAAGCATTTTCTCTAACAAGAGTGTGAATCTCATCGGTGAACATTCACTGGTTTTACGTTTACAAACTTCTTGTAAAGTAATACTCCTGCTACAGATAAAATGCTTTCGTTTTCAATTAAAACTATATATGGAAAGTAACTAAGCAGCTATCGTCAAACATATTTGTCATACTGTATAACAAAGCAACGGCAAGAAATACACATTCAACTTTTAATATGTACTATGATTTGGCTAAACCAAGCCCAGAGATAGCTGTCGGCTCAGTTACTGCCCTCACCCAACAAGACTTTTGGTGTAATACTTCCTTAAGAAAATTGTACAAGGAAGAAAAGCCGGAATAAGTTTATAAAAGTATTAGGTTCAACCAGTATCGGACTGAGGACAAAAATGTACCACAGATTTAAGCCTGTTCCTCAGCCCCTTTCTTTATTTGCCCTTTATGACAACTCAACACGTCATCATGGAACCTCAGTCTGTTGTTGCATGTCTGTCTCGACTGAATCGATCTGCCTAAGGGCGGTCGCATAATTGACGTTTTTATGTAGTTTTCCAATTTTAGTTTATAATGTGGGCCAAGTCAAGCTCAAAGTTCTTCTTCCCGTTGACAGTCGAATTTAGAGGCTATACCTGAAAATCTGTCGATCTGAGATAGCATGAACAAAGGAATCAGTTATAACTTTCAGTTCTTAATTTGGGATAGTTTGAGATAGGTGGGGAGCAAGCGCTACTCCCCAAAAATTAGCCGCCTACTGATCAGCGTTTACGCTGCGCGATCACACAGTCAACGTCATGATACAGTTCAATTCATTGGCGGCAACATTCTTTGAAGAGGGTTTTGAAAAGCTGGTGAACAGGTACGACGATACCTATATCGTTACGGTGACTATGTCGAAAATTAAGCATAAGTGTACCTATCTTTTGGCAGTAAAATCACTTTTTATATGCACTTGTTTTTTATTTATGGACTTTCGGAGTTTGATAAAAACGACCCTCCTGTATTAATTTTAAATAAAAACATCAAATCAGTAATGTAATTTATTATTTGGGACCTGGCGATGTTCACTTTGCAAACGAAAGGACTTGTCCCCATATAATAAAAATGACATAACTGACTAGATGTTTTTAATTTAAAATTAGTATAAAATTGTATGATGTTATGCTTAGAACGGGTCTTTATATAATTACTGTACACCAAATAACATTCAAAGGCCATTAATGTTGGATGTCCACGTGTACCCAGGGGTAGCCCAGTAAAACAATAAGACAAAAATTCCATCATATATGTTAAAGTATTTCTTATAACAAACCTTGTTTCCATTAGATTAATTGAAAGATCAAATAAGTCTTACAATACACAACGTACTTTGTAAAAGTAAAGAATATCCGAGTAAAGAATATACGTCATAAAGTCAGCATGTACAACATTTAATGAGTTATTCGTATACAAAAATAATTCGTATGACCAAAAATACCTCAAATATGTATTGGATACTACAATAAATGCAGACCTGTCTCTCAATATTGGAGAACAGGGCACGAGGTTTACACCTGTGAGGGTCCCAGTGCTTATACTTTTACGGGTTGCTTGCAAACCCATCATCGCAGTTTCACTGTTTAAACCTTTTGGATTTTCTTTTGTCATATATAACACGATTAAAAGGTGTTGTTGTTGATGAAATATGTGTTTTATTTTACTTATCTAATGGCAAATTATCTAATGACCGTAATCCATTGTGCAGTAGGTTGCAGGGAAAAGAAGCAGTTTAAACAAAATGTTAAAACAGCGAAACCATGTTTAACTGAAGCAAAACCATGTTTAACTGTTGCGAAACCATGCAAGGACTGAAGAAGAGATTACGAGCTCGAAATCCAGATTTCAAAAAGGACAAAACACGACTGACAAGTTAATAACTATATTTAAAAATAAACAGAATCGTTCATTTAGCAAACTGCTTCAAAAATGTATCTAATGGTGTGTTACCTTTATATTAAAAACATATATACAGGGTGTCCGAAAAACTCTCTACCAACTTTTTCAGGTATTATTCCTGGACCGTAGACAAGTTAAAATATCATATTCGAAATTTCAAAAACTCAAAAGTTACTCGTATAGCCGCTATTTTATTTTGTTTTTTCACAAAATAATTTTTAATTCATGAACGGCTTGTTGTAACAAAATAAAATTTGGTATATAGCCTTATAGACTAAACCTAAAGACCAAATTACAGAAAAACATTTTTTAATGATTATTTTGAAAATGGTGGCTGCTTAAACATTTTAAACGTAAATATCTCAAAAACTGCATATGAAAAACAATTTCAGCCAGTAGGGCTTTTATAGAATATGTAATTACAAATCCAACGATACCAAAATTAAGGAAATCGGTTCATAAACAAGGGAGAAAACTCATTTTTAAGAAAATGTGCTGCTCACTAGCAGTTGTTTTACATAATAACAGTTGGTATTGACATGATCAAAGTTTCTTGAGTATGAGTTTTCTCCCTTGTTTATAAACTGATTTCCTTAATTTTGGCATCGCTGGATTTTTAATTAAACTTTCTATAAAAAAGCTTGATAGCTGAAAGTTTTTAATTTGCAGTTTTTTAGATATTTACGTTTAAAACTTTTAAACATCCGCCATTTTGAAAATAAACATTCTAAAAAAATAATTGTCTTCTGAAATTAGGTATATAGGTGTTAATGCTAAATACCAAATTTCATTCTGTTACAACAAGCCGTTCTTGAATTAAAAATTCGTTTGTGGAAAAAATGGTGGCTACACGGGTAACTTTGTAGTTTTTTAAATTTTGTATATGATATTTTGACTTATCTATGGTCCAGGAATAATACCTGAAAAAGTTGGTAGAGAGTTCTGAGACACCCTGTATATTTACGTAAATTAATAAAAAAGGTAAATGACCAATTTAATTTTAGTTAAAATTTAGAGCCACAACAAACGAGCCTCTATTTTACTTCAAAAAGATATTTAATTATTCTGTATAGACCTCTAAAGCAACATTCTTTATTAAGAAACCTATTTCTGTTATATATTTCTACTTAATAGGTTAATAATAAGATAGTGATTCAATGGCACTAACACTAATTATCTTCAATTCAAAATATTTTAGAAAATTATGAGATTTAAGAAAAGAGGAATCCAAGACTGGAATTTATGAAACTAAGTTTGAAAACTGTAATATTAAATGTATCGGAAAATCTATACAAAATATGAAAATTCGATTAGAATAAAATAAATAAAATTCGATTCTGGCCCACATTATACACATCCGAGATCAGCCATCACAAATCATTGTTTGTAAAAGGGGCATGATATTTCAAACAAACCTTCAGCAATGTTAAACATATTACAAAGCATAAATTCTTAGGTACAAATACATGTCAATCTTAAATAATAAATAACATGTTACACCTAGTGAATAATGCCTATTATGCTATACGAATATAACATTATTGTTTTTTATACAAAGGGTATGGATTTAAATGAATACATAGATATAAAATCGGATTAAATACATTGACATATGTTTCCATTTTGACAGAAGGGTTTTTGGAGGGATAAAACAAAAATTACAACTCCAGAAGAGGAAATTACCGCGTTCGTCGATATCCGCCCCTGTCACACCAACGACTTAAACCTCTCGCGTGGCAGTTGAATCATTATTAATGTAGATTTGCTTTTTATTTTAAAATGTATCAAAGTATTGTTATTTTTAGAAGCTAAATAAGTGAAATAATCGTAACAGTGTGTTAGTGATATTTCATAATACAAAACGATAGTACAATATACATATTTTTACAATTATTTACACATTTAATTGGTTATAATATACAGTGTCTCACTAATGTGTCAAAACGTATTATAACCTGATCTAGTATGTAAAAAGATTATTCCCTACTAAATCGACCATATTTATATATTCGCCATTTTCAAGATATTAACCTTTACAGAATTGAAAAATGGCCGCCATTTTAAAATGATTAAAGATAACGTAAACATATTTTTCCTTGTTTAAAATACTGGGTATTTCAAAAATGAAATACATTGAAAATGTCTTTATTTTAACAGGCAAAGAAGTTAGGGCTACATGGCCCTTTCTTACACTTAACCTGCATACAAACGTAGATAATTGTATCTTCAGCATAATACAATCATTGAAAAAACTTAACACTGTGTTTACTGAAGTGCGATTCCCTGAATGTTCATATCCAAACACAAGTCATGTTAAATAAATGTTATTTTAAAGTATGCAAACCTTAACTGCACTGTTCCTTAATCGTATCTTACCAAAATAATGTCACTGAAAGGTACAAAATATAACACTCTGGACAAAAAAAACCACAGGCACGACTAACCCGTATGATACTTATTATATTTATAAACAGAACTAGATCTCTAAAATGAGGTTGATAAAATGGATTATGTTAAATTTTAACAATATTGAAGTTAAATAATGAATTGTGTTCTAAATTCAGTTGTTTGCACATACATGAAACCAATAGCAGTAAACAGGGCCCGCATGTATTCAGGACAGGTATTGCCGCTTGTGAGAACTGACTGCCACTGCCTGCGAACTTATTCGGTTGTTGAATGTGGCATTCATTTTAAAATAAATATTTCGTCAGATAATTCCTGTGCACCTTAACAAAACTGGTTGTTGAAACAATGCTAGCGATTGCTAGAACATTTTCCTAGTTAGTTAAACCAAATTATTACGAAAAAATACTTTTCAGGTAGGTAGAATTTACTATAGTTCTTAAAGTGTGAATTGTACAAAAATTTTATATTTCAGTGTTTAAGACAATACATATTTTTACCTGTAATAACTAACAACTTCTATGTCGTAAAAAGAGTAAACACAAAGTTAGCGTTCTAAAGTTTTTAAACAGTTTTGTCGCACTGTTTACACACACTTAACCTTTCAAAATAAAACTCCAAAAGAGAGACTTTAAGGAAAGGAAACAGTTATTGTCAGCCAAAATCCTTCCTCCAGATACTTGGTATCGACATGAGTAGATTACAATATTCCTTTTACCAAGAAGAGGGAATTTTGTTTTGAATGTTCTATTTGTACAAACATATATTTCCGCTTACTGTTAAGGAAACCTTTTAATAATAAGTAAAATCAAAAATAAATTTTAAAGTATACATTTTTATGAAGTTATGTAAGGTAATGGTTGCATATTGTACCTCGATAAGCTTGACTTATATGTACGGCTTTCTTAAAATACTCAAGTATGACTCTTTATATTACATATGGTATTCATTTGTACAATCAAGTTATTGTCTTAACAGTTTAAACTGCGTATTAGTGAATGTTGGTTAGTAAAAACGTAATGTCATATTAAAATTAAGTGAAAAATGTTCATCGTAGTTTTGTCTTGTCTACAAATTCTATTTTAGCGAATTTCTCCTATAGGGAAGAAGCTATTATCGTAGGTCTCATGGTAAGACTTAAGCCCGAGACCATAGTAGGGGGAAATAGATGGTTCAAAACCAGCAGCAACGGCAGTTGCTCCACTGTGGAGCTGTGGAGCCCCCCCCCCCCGATGACCTTGACCCCAGGGTCACCCCCGAGGGCATCCCCCCCCATGACGTCATCCCCCCCCCATGACGTCATCCCCCCCCATGACGTCATCCCCCCCGACATCACCTGATGTGAGGATATACCTGTCCCACAACATCACCTGGCGTGAGGATTCAACTGACCCCCCCCCCCCCCCCCGGTCGTCTACGGCACTTTTCATGATGAGGAAAAAACTTTCGAAAATTAATAACTAGCCTATTTACTCACCGATTCCCACGGGACTTTTTCCAGAGTGTAGACATATCCCAGAGGAAGCGAATGACGAAAGAACCCCATAGATCCACCATCAAACAAGGCCGCTATTAATTTTTAACTGCGTTTTCCTTATGGGATCTCGGCTGTTTACCAACCGATTTTGACGAAACTTCGCCACATGCCGGGCGGTTGCCTAAGTAAACCATCCCTTAAAGAAAATTGAAAAGCCACCGTTAAACAAGCTCTTTATTAATTTTTAAACGCATTTTCCTTATAGGATCTCGGCTGTTTACCGACCGATTTTGACGAAACTTCACCACATGTCGGGCGGTGGCCTAAGTAAACCATCGCTTAAAGAAAATTGAAAATCCACCATTAAACAAGCCCGTTATTAATTTTTAAACGCGTTTTCCTTATGGGATCTCAGCTGTTTACCGACCGATTTCGACGAAACTTCACCACATGTCGGGCGACGGCCTAAGTAAACCATCCCTTAAAGAAAATTGAAAATCCACCGTTAAACGGGCTCTCTATTAATTTTTAAACGCGTTTTCCTCATGGGATCTCGGCTGTTTGCCGACCAAACTCGATGTGACTTCGTTACACGTTGTATGCCGGCTTGGTCAACCCAAACTGCGAGCAGCTCCGCGGAGTCACGTGTCGAGGCGCGTGCGAGGGCCTACGTGACTGTCCCAGCCTGTCCACTCCTCCTCCATGCCTACGTGACCGTCCGGGCCTGTTTACTCATTAGCGGTTCCGAGAACTGTTTACTGCTTTCACCGCCTACTGTACGGTACGTAGCTATGTTACTTAAGTGATTGTCATCGCTTCCTTCATTCAGTTTGTGTTTGGAGCCCAGTGTGTGTAGACGTTCTACTTCAGTGCTGTGCTAGTTCTTACCGCACCATATTCCGAGATCTGTTAAACGTAAGTATATGTAGTCTTATAAGTTGTAGTGTGGACCACCTCAGGCTGTTTACTCATTAGCGATAATTGCCGCGATTTCGAGAATTGTTCACCGCCTTCTACTGTACGGTACGTAGCTATGTTACTTAAGTGATTGTCATCGCTTCCTTCATTCAGTTTGTGTTTGGAGCTCAGTGTGTGTAGACGTTCTACTTCAGTGCTGTGCTAGCCTTTACTGCACCATATTCTGGGATTGTTAAACGTAAGTATATGTAGCTCTTATAAGTTGTAGTGTGGAAGACTATTACATTTCCCTTTATAGTAAGATTATCTTCAATTTCTTGGAGGAAACCAGTGTACTAACATAAAACGAGGAAACCTGTGTACTAATGTTAGACGTGTCATGGTTTTAAATCTTGTCTATCATGCATCAATGTAAAGTTCCCATTCTCTAACTTACTATCTGTTCCTTCTTTTTATACAAACTAATTTAATAAAGGAGGAAACCTGTATACAAACATAAAACGAGGAAACCTGTGCACTAACATTAAATTTGCCATGGCCTTGACTCTTGTCTACCACGCATAAAGTATGTGTTATGTTACCAATGAAGTGTTCTCGTTGCGACTAATTTGTAAATGCAAGAGACTTATCATATTCGTTGTTGCAGATGAACAACCAACACCTGTGCGAGGTCTGCGGCCGAGCCTTCAGCCTGCTCAGAAACCTGAGGCGGCACGCGGAGTCCGCCCACAACGCTAGGCGTCACGACTGCCACGTCTGCGATAGGCGCTTCACAAGAGGCGACAGCCTCCGCCGCCACGTCGTCACGGTTCACGGACCACACGCCGCGGCGGAGCCCCAACCGCAACGAGCGGACCATGCCTGTCGACTGTGCCCGGCCATCTTCGCCAGCCTGGAGGACGTGCGCTGCCACATGCAAGCGGCTCACTCCGCGATGCCAGCAGCAGCTCCTTCCTCCTCCTCGAGCCCCGATCGCCACGTGGAGTGCGAGCGATGCGGTAGACGCTTCGACCGAGACTTGGAACTGAGACGACACGTCCGGACCGTCCATCCTCCCACGTTCCGTTGCGCCTACTGCGACCGCGGGTTTACCCGTCGCTTCAACCGCGACCAGCACGAGTCTCACAACTGCCCTGTTGTGAGGAACCTGGCTCAAGAACCATCCGAGTTCCGCTGCGTGTACTGCAACAAGGGGTTTACTCGCCGCTTCAACCGCGACCATCACCAGTCTCACAACTGCCCTGTTGTGAGGGACCTGACCCAAGACCGACTGCCTAGGTTGTCCTCTCCTCCTCTTCCTCACAACAACCAGTCGTTGCGCCAAGGAGCCAGCGCCGAGCCCCGATCGCGCCAGATGCCTAGCGCCGAGCCACGACCAGGACCGAGCACCGAGCCACAGCCAGGGCCCAGCACCGAGCCCCAGCCCCACCCAGGACCTAGCGCCGAGCCTCAGACCATCGATGATGAGATGGAGGGTGGTGGCCGCCTCGTGTTCCAGCTCGTACATCGGGCCTTCCGGAGTCGCCTCCTCACCTACCGCCTGACCCGGCCGTTAGACGCCTTGCTGACCGTTGAGGATGCGCTGACCCTGTTGTTTGACGAGGTTCTGAACCTGATGGAGAACGTCATGACCCAACATCCGAGGATCAAGGTAAACATGGTCCTGGAATGTGAGTTCTCTAACATTCACGGGGCCACCTGCCTGCGCTCCTTCAACACGAAGAACGTCCAACTGACCGAGGCCTCCGACTTGGAGACTTTCCTCTCCGCGACGTTCGAGACGATTGTGAAGAAGAAGGAGCAGTGCGAACTGGTAGGCAGCGGCTGGACATACCTGCGTATACGGGACCTGGAGATCCGCGTGAACGAGTACACGCCGCTCGGGGGCAGAGCGTATCTCCAGCTGTCAAGGGCTATTGCAGACAGGCGCGCTGTTGTCAATGTGCTAAACGCTGATGACATGTGCTTCATGTACGGTATCCTGGCCAAGTTCGTTGCGCGACACGCGGAGAGACCTGCAGCGTATACGCCGGACATCATTACCCGCTACGACTGGACCGGCCTGCGTTTCCCCGTGACGCTCAAGGACATCAAGATCTTTGAGGGCAAGAACAACATCAGTGTAAACGTCTACGGAATCGAGCGAGCGATGGTGGGGAGACGCCCCGATGGGACGCCAGAGTTCAAGGACCGCGTGTTCCCGCTGAAGATATGCAAGCGGGAGTTGGAGGATCACAGGGACCTGCTGTACGTGACCAACGACGGGGACAGCCACTACGCATACATCACGGACCTGAGTCGACTGGTCCGGCCCCAGCTCACCAAACGTGAAAATAGGATCTACGTCTGTAAGCGGTGCTTCGCTTACTTCGACAATCAACCCAACAAGCTAGGGTTGACGGGCGCTCAGCGTCTGGAGGAGCACAGGCGTTACTGCTACGCCAAGGCTCCTCTTCGTCTGGACTTGCCGAAGAAGCAGCAGATCCGCTTCACCCATCCAGAGTACACTAGGCGGGAGAGGTTCTGCATCTACGCGGACTTTGAGTGTGCTCTGCAGCCTGTCGCTGTTGACCCGGTGGAAGCGCCGCCACCCGGCACGACGCCCCTGCAAATGCACGTCCCGTACGCCTTCGCCTACCAGATCGTGGATTCGCTCGGCCTGGAGGAGTTTGAACCGCGTGTATACTTCGGAGCTGACGCGTCCAAGGTCTTCATGGAACGGCTCAAGATGGACGTGCTGAGCCTGTGGGAGTTCCTGTTCAGCACAAGAGCTCTGCACCCTTCTCTGACCCGGCAGGAAATGGACGAGTATCTCGCAGCGACCCGCTACTACCTCTGCGGCAAGGAGTTCACTGAGCTGGACGTCAAGGTGCGGGACCACAACCACGCCCCGCCTTACGAGTTCCGAGGAGCGGCGCACCGCTCGTGCAATCTGCGGTACAGGGAGCAGCGGGTCATCAACTGCTACTTCCATAACCTGTCCAACTACGACGCCCACTTCGTAGTGCGGGAGCTGGCCATCGACCCCGGCGATGTGGACGTGCTGGCGCACACCGAAGAGCGTTACATCGCCTTCACCAAGCGGTTTCATTTTGGCCAGCCCGGGGACAACCCACGACAGAGCAGTTTCGCGGTGCGGTTCCTCGACACCTACAGGTTCTTGTCCATGAGCCTGGCCAGCCTGGCAGCGGGACTGCCCACCGACAAGATGCGCGAGACCAGGAAGCGGTTCCCCGACGACCGGCTGTTCGACCTGGTGCGCAGGAAGGGCGTGTTCCCCTACGACTTTGTCACATCGTACGAAACGCTGTACAGGACCAGGGAGCTGCCGCCCAAGGAGGCGTTTAGGAACACCATGACCCTGGAGGACGTCAAGGACGAGGACTACCAACACGCCCTCAACGTGTGGCGAGCCTTCGAGTGTCGCCACCTCAAGGACTACGCCGACACGTACCTGCGCTGCGACATCACGCTCCTCACCGACGTTTTTGAGCAGTTCCGTGACACCTCTTTGGCCGAGTACGGACTGGACCCCGCCCACTACTACACCCTGCCATCCTACGCTTGGGACGTCATGTTGAAGACCTGCGACGTGGATCTGGACACGATGCAGGATTTTGACATGTACCTGTTCGTGGAGCAGGGGATCCGAGGAGGGATCTCTCAGGCCGTCACCCGCTACGCCAAGGCCAACCACGACAGGTGTCCGGACTACCGCCCAGACGAACCGACACGCCACCTACTGTACCTGGACGCCAACAACCTCTACGGCTGGGCCATGTCCCAGTGCCTGCCCACCGGGAACTTCCAGTGGCTCAGCCGTGAGGAGATCGACTCCTTAGACATTGGTGCGCTGGATGCTGAAGCGGAACGGGGTTACGTCCTCGAAGTGGACCTCCGCTACCCCGCCCACCTCCACGACCTGCACAAGGACCTCCCTTACTGCTGCGAGACCAAGCGTCCGCCGACAGGGAAATACCCCAAGCTGATGACCACCCTGGATGACAAGATGCATTACGTCTGCCATTACAGGGTCTTGCAGCAGGCGTTGAACAACGGACTGGAGCTTGCAGCTGTCCACAGGGCGATCTCGTTTCGCCAGTCTCGGTGGCTAGAGCCCTACATCCTCATGAATACCGAGCTGCGGAAGAAGGCCAGGACCAAGTTCGAGCAAGACTTTTTCAAGTTAATGAACAACGCGGTCTTTGGCAAAACCATTGAGAACGTCCGCAAGCGCCTGAACGTCAAGCTGGTCTGCACTCCGGAGAAGTTCTCCAAGTACGTGGCCAAGTCCAATTTCCTGGACCGCACGTATTACACGGAGGACGTAGCTCTCGTGCACCTCGCCAGGGTAAACATCGTCCTGGAAAAGCCCATCTACGTCGGCATGTCTGTCCTGGAGCTGAGCAAGTGGCTCATGTACGAGTTTCTGCGGAAGATGAAGGACCGCTACGGTGACCGCTTAAACGTAGACTACATGGACACTGACAGCTTCGTGTTCGACATCCTATCCCAGGACATCTACAGGGAGATGATGGAGCACTTGGACGACTTCGATACTAGCGCCTACCCAAGGTCTCACCCCTGCTACAGCCCCACCAACGCCAAGGTGATTGGCAAGTTCAAGGACGAGTGTAACGGCAGATCCTTGTTCGAGTACCTCGGCCTGCGCTCAAAACTCTACTTCATGGACGTTGAGGACGAAGACAACGGATCCAAGGCGATCAAGCGAGCCAAGGGAGTCGCCAAGGGGGTTGTTAAAAACGTCCTAACCCCTGACGACTACAGGGAATGTCTGTTTGACGGGGTGTTGAAAACCACCGTCAACACCCGTTTCCAGTCGTACCTGCACCGTGTCTTCACCGTACAAGTAGAAAAGCTATCCTTGAGCCCGGCCGATGATAAACGCTACATCTTGGCTGATGGTATCCACACCTTACCTTGGGGGCATAAGGACATCCCACCACTGCCCGCAGCAAGAAGTCGAGACAATCTCGAGGAGCAGCAAGGCGGACCTATGGAGGTGGATGAGGAGGAGGACATGGACGAAGAGTTCCCGGTGTAAACAGAACTAGGCTAATTTTTTAAATATAATTAAGTATATTTTGTAAATAGTATTCGTAAGCAAATATAGTCAAACAGTTTAGTTTACAGCATACATCTGTGTTGTTACTACCCCTTGCATTTCCCTGACATTTACTTTCAAAAGACTCTTCTAATGCAAACTGAATTTTGTAAAACTATCATGTTTTCAAAACAAAACTTTCAAAATTGTTAAAAATTCGATATTCTTTCTTAAATACTAAAGAGAAAGACAAGTGAAAACAACAGTTAACGAGAAACAACAAAATTTATTGAAACACAATAAGAATATACACACAAACATATTACAATCAAGAACTCAAAAGGTATTTACTCAAAAATAGACTTAAGCGAAGATGGAGTAGAAGAGCCTACGTCAGTGATGGTGCTGGCGGTGGTTGTTCAGGACTTCGTGGAGAAAAGTACATGGTGCTGTAGCCTTCCATCGCTTCCAACTCCTTCAACAACGTCTGGACTGATTCATCCACTTCAATTGCACTAGCCATGTTTGTGTTTACTTTGCAACATCACTAGACAAACTGAATGAAGGAAGCGATGACAATCACTTAAGTAACATAGCTACGTACCGTACAGTAGAAGGCGGTGAACAATTCTCGAAATCGCGGCAATTATCGCTAATGAGTAAACAGCCTGAGGTGGTTCACACTACAACTTATAAGACTACATATACTTACGTTTAACAGATCTCGGAGTATGGTGCGGTAAGGACTAGCACAGCACTGAAGTAGAACGTCTACGCACACTGAGCTTCAAACACAAACTGAATGAAGGAAGCGATGACAATCACTTAAGTAACATAGCTACGTACCGTACAGTAGAAGGCGGTGGACAATTCTCGAAATCGCGGCAATTATCGCTAATGAGTAAACAGCCTGGGGCAGTCACGTAGGCACGGGGTGATGACGTAACCGCGGTCCACGACTTCACTACTTAAGGTAGGCCAATGCGTGCGTTAGGTTTACAGACGCAGGTTTAGGTTAGGTTTACAGACGCAGGTTTAAGTTAGGTTTGAGGATGCATGAACGTCGCGACGCAGGTTTAAGTTAGGTTTGGGGATGCATGAACGTCGCGCATGTCTGCATCCGCGCGCGCGACGTTCATGCATCCCCAAACCTAACTTAAACCTGCGTCGCGACGTTCATGCATCCTCAAACCTAACTTAAACCTGCGTCTGTAAACCTAACCTAAACCTGCGTCTGTAAACCTAACGCACGCATTGGCCTACCTTAAGTAGTGAAGTCGTGGACCGCGGTTACGTCATCACCCCGTGCCTACGTGACTGCCCCAGGCTGTTTACTCATTAGCGATAATTGCCGCGATTTCGAGAATTGTCCACCGCCTTCTACTGTACGGTACGTAGCTATGTTACTTAAGTGATTGTCATCGCTTCCTTCATTCAGTTTGTGTTTGAAGCTCAGTGTGCGTAGACGTTCTACTTCAGTGCTGTGCTAGTCCTTACCGCACCATACTCCGAGATCTGTTAAACGTAAGTATATGTAGTCTTATAAGTTGTAGTGTGAACCACCTCAGGCCGTTTACTCATTAGCGATAATTGCCGCGATTTCGAGAATTGTTCACCGCCTTCTACTGTACGGTACGTAGCTATGTTACTTAAGTGATTGTCATCGCTTCCTTCATTCAGTTTGTCTAGTGATGTTGCAAAGTAAACACAAACATGGCTAGTGCAATTGAAGTGGATGAATCAGTCCAGACGTTGTTGAAGGAGTTGGAAGCGATGGAAGGCTACAGCACCATGTACTTTTCTCCACGAAGTCCTGAACAACCACCGCCAGCACCATCACTGACGTAGGCTCTTCTACTCCATCTTCGCTTAAGTCTATTTTTGAGTAAATACCTTTTGAGTTCTTGATTGTAATATGTTTGTGTGTATATTCTTATTGTGTTTCAATAAATGTTGTTGTTTCTCGTTAACTGTTGTTTTCACTTGTCTTTCTCTTTAGTATTTAAGAAAGAATATCGAATTTTTAACAATTTTGAAAGTTTTGTTTTGAAAACATGATAGTTTTACAAAATTCAGTTTGCATTAGAAGAGTCTTTTGAAAGTAAATGTCAGGGAAATGCAAGGGGTAGTAACAACACAGATGTATGCTGTAAACTAAACTGTTTGACTATATTTGCTTACGAATACTATTTACAAAATATACTTAATTATATTTAAAAAATTAGCCTAGTTCTGTTTACACCGGGAACTCTTCGTCCATGTCCTCCTCCTCATCCACCTCCATAGGTCCACCTTGCTGCTCCTCGAGATTGTCTCGACTTCTTGCTGCGGGCAGTGGTGGGATGTCCTTATGCCCCCAAGGTAAGGTGTGGATACCATCAGCCAAGATGTAGCGTTTATCATCGGCCGGGCTCAAGGATAGCTTTTCTACTTGTACGGTGAAGACACGGTGCAGGTACGACTGGAAACGGGTGTTGACGGTGGTTTTCAACACCCCGTCAAACAGACATTCCCTGTAGTCGTCAGGGGTTAGGACGTTTTTAACAACCCCCTTGGCGACTCCCTTGGCTCGCTTGATCGCCTTGGATCCGTTGTCTTCGTCCTCAACGTCCATGAAGTAGAGTTTTGAGCGCAGGCCGAGGTACTCGAACAAGGATCTGCCGTTACACTCGTCCTTGAACTTGCCAATCACCTTGGCGTTGGTGGGGCTGTAGCAGGGGTGAGACCTTGGGTAGGCGCTAGTATCGAAGTCGTCCAAGTGCTCCATCATCTCCCTGTAGATGTCCTGGGATAGGATGTCGAACACGAAGCTGTCAGTGTCCATGTAGTCTACGTTTAAGCGGTCACCGTAGCGGTCCTTCATCTTCCGCAGAAACTCGTACATGAGCCACTTGCTCAGCTCCAGGACAGACATGCCGACGTAGATGGGCTTTTCCAGGACGATGTTTACCCTGGCGAGGTGCACGAGAGCTACGTCCTCCGTGTAATACGTGCGGTCCAGGAAATTTGACTTGGCCACGTACTTGGAGAACTTCTCCGGAGTGCAGACCAGCTTGACGTTCAGGCGCTTGCGGACGTTCTCAATGGTTTTGCCAAAGACCGCGTTGTTCATTAACTTGAAAAAGTCTTGCTCGAACTTGGTCCTGGCCTTCTTCCGCAGCTCGGTATTCATGAGGATGTAGGGCTCTAGCCACCGAGACTGGCGAAACGAGATCGCCCTGTGGACAGCTGCAAGCTCCAGTCCGTTGTTCAACGCCTGCTGCAAGACCCTGTAATGGCAGACGTAATGCATCTTGTCATCCAGGGTGGTCATCAGCTTGGGGTATTTCCCTGTCGGCGGACGCTTGGTCTCGCAGCAGTAAGGGAGGTCCTTGTGCAGGTCGTGGAGGTGGGCGGGGTAGCGGAGGTCCACTTCGAGGACGTAACCCCGTTCCGCTTCAGCATCCAGCGCACCAATGTCTAAGGAGTCGATCTCCTCACGGCTGAGCCACTGGAAGTTCCCGGTGGGCAGGCACTGGGACATGGCCCAGCCGTAGAGGTTGTTGGCGTCCAGGTACAGTAGGTGGCGTGTCGGTTCGTCTGGGCGGTAGTCCGGACACCTGTCGTGGTTGGCCTTGGCGTAGCGGGTGACGGCCTGAGAGATCCCTCCTCGGATCCCCTGCTCCACGAACAGGTACATGTCAAAATCATGCATCGTGTCCAGCTCCACGTCGCAGGTCTTCAACATGACGTCCCAAGCGTAGGATGGCAGGGTGTAGTAGTGGGCGGGGTCCAGTCCGTACTCGGCCAAAGAGGTGTCACGGAACTGCTCAAAGACGTCGGTGAGGAGCGTGATGTCGCAGCGCAGGTACGTGTCGGCGTAGTCCTTGAGGTGGCGACACTCGAAGGCTCGCCACACGTTGAGGGCGTGTTGGTAGTCCTCGTCCTTGACGTCCTCCAGGGTCATGGTGTTCCTAAACGCCTCCTTGGGCGGCAGCTCCCTGGTCCTGTACAGCGTTTCGTACGATGTGACAAAGTCGTAGGGGAACACGCCCTTCCTGCGCACCAGGTCGAACAGCCGGTCGTCGGGGAACCGCTTCCTGGTCTCGCGCATCTTGTCGGTGGGCAGTCCCGCTGCCAGGCTGGCCAGGCTCATGGACAAGAACCTGTAGGTGTCGAGGAACCGCACCGCGAAACTGCTCTGTCGTGGGTTGTCCCCGGGCTGGCCAAAATGAAACCGCTTGGTGAAGGCGATGTAACGCTCTTCGGTGTGCGCCAGCACGTCCACATCGCCGGGGTCGATGGCCAGCTCCCGCACTACGAAGTGGGCGTCGTAGTTGGACAGGTTATGGAAGTAGCAGTTGATGACCCGCTGCTCCCTGTACCGCAGATTGCACGAGCGGTGCGCCGCTCCTCGGAACTCGTAAGGCGGGGCGTGGTTGTGGTCCCGCACCTTGACGTCCAGCTCAGTGAACTCCTTGCCGCAGAGGTAGCAGCGGGTCGCTGCGAGATACTCGTCCATTTCCTGCCGGGTCAGAGAAGGGTGCAGAGCTCTTGTGCTGAACAGGAACTCCCACAGGCTCAGCACGTCCATCTTGAGCCGTTCCATGAAGACCTTGGACGCGTCAGCTCCGAAGTATACACGCGGTTCAAACTCCTCCAGGCCGAGCGAATCCACGATCTGGTAGGCGAAGGCGTACGGGACGTGCATTTGCAGGGGCGTCGTGCCGGGTGGCGGCGCTTCCACCGGGTCAACAGCGACAGGCTGCAGAGCACACTCAAAGTCCGCGTAGATGCAGAACCTCTCCCGCCTAGTGTACTCTGGATGGGTGAAGCGGATCTGCTGCTTCTTCGGCAAGTCCAGACGAAGAGGAGCCTTGGCGTAGCAGTAACGCCTGTGCTCCTCCAGACGCTGAGCGCCCGTCAACCCTAGCTTGTTGGGTTGATTGTCGAAGTAAGCGAAGCACCGCTTACAGACGTAGATCCTATTTTCACGTTTGGTGAGCTGGGGCCGGACCAGTCGACTCAGGTCCGTGATGTATGCGTAGTGGCTGTCCCCGTCGTTGGTCACGTACAGCAGGTCCCTGTGATCCTCCAACTCCCGCTTGCATATCTTCAGCGGGAACACGCGGTCCTTGAACTCTGGCGTCCCATCGGGGCGTCTCCCCACCATCGCTCGCTCGATTCCGTAGACGTTTACACTGATGTTGTTCTTGCCCTCAAAGATCTTGATGTCCTTGAGTGTCACGGGGAAACGCAGGCCGGTCCAGTCGTAGCGGGTAATGATGTCCGGCGTATACGCTGCAGGTCTCTCCGCGTGTCGCGCAACGAACTTGGCCAGGATACCGTACATGAAGCACATGTCATCAGCGTTTAGCACATTGACAACAGCGCGCCTGTCTGCAATAGCCCTTGACAGCTGGAGATACGCTCTGCCCCCGAGCGGCGTGTACTCGTTCACGCGGATCTCCAGGTCCCGTATACGCAGGTATGTCCAGCCGCTGCCTACTAGTTCGCACTGCTCCTTCTTCTTCACAATCGTCTCGAACGTCGCGGAGAGGAAAGTCTCCAAGTCGGAGGCCTCGGTCAGTTGGACGTTCTTCGTGTTGAAGGAGCGCAGGCAGGTGGCCCCGTGAATGTTAGAGAACTCACATTCCAGGACCATGTTCACCTTGATGCTCGGATGTTGGGTCATGACGTTCTCCATCAGGTTCAGAACCTCGTCAAACAACAGGGTCAGCGCATCCTCAACGGTCAGCAAGGCGTCTAACGGCCGGGTCAGGCGGTAGGTGAGGAGGCGACTCCGGAAGGCCCGATGTACGAGCTGGAACACGAGGCGGCCACCACCCTCCATCTCATCATCGATGGTCTGAGGCTCGGCGCTAGGTCCTGGGTGGGGCTGGGGCTCGGTGCTGGGCCCTGGCTGTGGCTCGGTGCTCGGTCCTGGTCGTGGCTCGGCGCTAGGCATCTGGCGCGATCGGGGCTCGGCGCTGGCTCCTTGGCGCAACGACTGGTTGTTGTGAGGAAGAGGAGGAGAGGACAACCTAGGCAGTCGGTCTTGGGTCAGGTCCCTCACAACAGGGCAGTTGTGAGACTGGTGATGGTCGCGGTTGAAGCGGCGAGTAAACCCCTTGTTGCAGTACACGCAGCGGAACTCGGATGGTTCTTGAGCCAGGTTCCTCACAACAGGGCAGTTGTGAGACTCGTGCTGGTCGCGGTTGAAGCGACGGGTAAACCCGCGGTCGCAGTAGGCGCAACGGAACGTGGGAGGATGGACGGTCCGGACGTGTCGTCTCAGTTCCAAGTCTCGGTCGAAGCGTCTACCGCATCGCTCGCACTCCACGTGGCGATCGGGGCTCGAGGAGGAGGAAGGAGCTGCTGCTGGCATCGCGGAGTGAGCCGCTTGCATGTGGCAGCGCACGTCCTCCAGGCTGGCGAAGATGGCCGGGCACAGTCGACAGGCATGGTCCGCTCGTTGCGGTTGGGGCTCCGCCGCGGCGTGTGGTCCGTGAACCGTGACGACGTGGCGGCGGAGGCTGTCGCCTCTTGTGAAGCGCCTATCGCAGACGTGGCAGTCGTGACGCCTAGCGTTGTGGGCGGACTCCGCGTGCCACCTCAGGTTTCTGAGCAGGCTGAAGGCTCGGCCGCAGACCTCGCACAGGTGTTGGTTGTTCATCTGCAACAACGAATATGATAAGTCTCTTGCATTTACAAATTAGTCGCAACGAGAACACTTCATTGGTAACATAACACATACTTTATGCGTGGTAGACAAGAGTCAAGGCCATGGCAAATTTAATGTTAGTGCACAGGTTTCCTCGTTTTATGTTTGTATACAGGTTTCCTCCTTTATTAAATTAGTTTGTATAAAAAGAAGGAACAGATAGTAAGTTAGAGAATGGGAACTTTACATTGATGCATGATAGACAAGATTTAAAACCATGACACGTCTAACATTAGTACACAGGTTTCCTCGTTTTATGTTAGTACACTGGTTTCCTCCAAGAAATTGAAGATAATCTTACTATAAAGGGAAATGTAATAGTCTTCCACACTACAACTTATAAGAGCTACATATACTTACGTTTAACAATCCCAGAATATGGTGCAGTAAAGGCTAGCACAGCACTGAAGTAGAACGTCTACACACACTGAGCTCCAAACACAAACTGAATGAAGGAAGCGATGACAATCACTTAAGTAACATAGCTACGTACCGTACAGTAGAAGGCGGTGAACAATTCTCGAAATCGCGGCAATTATCGCTAATGAGTAAACAGCCTGAGGTGGTCCACACTACAACTTATAAGACTACATATACTTACGTTTAACAGATCTCGGAATATGGTGCGGTAAGAACTAGCACAGCACTGAAGTAGAACGTCTACACACACTGGGCACCAAACACAAACTGAATGAAGGAAGCGATGACAATCACTTAAGTAACATAGCTACGTACCGTACAGTAGGCGGTGAAAGCAGTAAACAGTTCTCGGAACCGCTAATGAGTAAACAGGCCCGGACGGTCACGTAGGCATGGAGGAGGAGTGGACAGGCTGGGACAGTCACGTAGGCCCTCGCACGCGCCTCGACACGTGACTCCGCGGAGCAGCTCGCAGTTTGGGTTGACCAAGCCGGCATACAACGTGTAACGAAGTCACATCGAGTTTGGTCGGCAAACAGCCGAGATCCCATGAGGAAAACGCGTTTAAAAATTAATAGAGAGCCCGTTTAACGGTGGATTTTCAATTTTCTTTAAGGGATGGTTTACTTAGGCCGTCGCCCGACATGTGGTGAAGTTTCGTCGAAATCGGTCGGTAAACAGCTGAGATCCCATAAGGAAAACGCGTTTAAAAATTAATAACGGGCTTGTTTAATGGTGGATTTTCAATTTTCTTTAAGCGATGGTTTACTTAGGCCACCGCCCGACATGTGGTGAAGTTTCGTCAAAATCGGTCGGTAAACAGCCGAGATCCTATAAGGAAAATGCGTTTAAAAATTAATAAAGAGCTTGTTTAACGGTGGCTTTTCAATTTTCTTTAAGGGATGGTTTACTTAGGCAACCGCCCGGCATGTGGCGAAGTTTCGTCAAAATCGGTTGGTAAACAGCCGAGATCCCATAAGGAAAACGCAGTTAAAAATTAATAGCGGCCTTGTTTGATGGTGGATCTATGGGGTTCTTTCGTCATTCGCTTCCTCTGGGATATGTCTACACTCTGGAAAAAGTCCCGTGGGAATCGGTGAGTAAATAGGCTAGTTATTAATTTTCGAAAGTTTTTTCCTCATCATGAAAAGTGCCGTAGACGACCGGGGGGGGGGGGGGTCAGTTGAATCCTCACGCCAGGTGATGTTGTGGGACAGGTATATCCTCACATCAGGTGATGTCGGGGGGGGATGACGTCATGGGGGGGATGACGTCATGGGGGGGGATGACGTCATGGGGGGGGGGTGCCCTCGGGGGTGACCTTGGGGTCAAGGTCATCGGGGGGGGGGGGCTCCACAGCTCCACAGTGGAGCAACTGCCGTTGCTGCTGGTTTTGAACCATCTATTTCCCCCTACTGACCATGTTAACTTTTTGTTTTAAGGTCCCCAGATAACAAAAAACTATTCGTTCAAATTTATATATATGTATATATGTATGTGTCCGTGAATGCGATAACTTGAGTAAAAAACGTCTGATTTCGATGAAATTTGGCTCAAATGTGTAAAGTGACATTCATGACTTTAAGTTCGAAAACCAGAAAAATCGGACCACGGGAAGGGGGGTTTATGGGGGTTTTAAATTTTCCAAAAATCAGTTTTTTGAATTTTTCACCCTAAACATTTAAAAAAACTTGATTTTGGTTTTGACCGTGTTATAGAGCTTAAAAAAACAAATAATATAGTATTTTAAATTATTAACCTAGGTTAAGTGGTTGCGGAGAAAATCCAAAAAAACCTGTTCATAAAATCTCCCATGTTAATCTTATGGAAAAAAGGGTTTTTGCTTTTCCTCAGTTAATTGTAATGTAAACTTCACATTTGCTTTTACCAATCAGTTTAGCTCCACAAAAAAATCATTTTAGTGTTTAAATTATGATTCTACCTCCTACCATTGCAGAGATATTCAAAGTACTAAACAGAGTACGTTGTCCAATGTTATCCTTATGGAGAATAAATAAAATTTGATATCTCCATTATTTATGAATGTATATTGATGAAACTTGGTATAATATTCTTCACTTCCAGTTTAAAAAATCTAAAGACAAATTATTAAATATTGATTTAGAAAATGAAACAATTTCTGAGGTCTCTGAAATAAATTTATTAGGAATAACTTTAGATAACCACTTAAAATGGAATACTCAAATAAATAAAATCATGAACAAATTAAACTCTGTCTGATTTAATCTGAGAGTATTAGCAAATTGCTTCAATTTTGAAAACCTAAAAATTGTTTATTACTCTTATTTTCAAAGTATATTACTATACTGCCTCCCTGTATGGTTCGGCACATCTAAGGAGAACCAAAAGAAAATTTTTAAATTACAAAAACGAGCAATAAGAATTATTATGCATGCCAAACACGATGAGCCAAGTCGGAAACTCTTTGAAAAGACTCAAATTATAACAATTTTTGGACTTTATATTATAGAAATTTTGAAATTATATGTAAATGAACGAAGTGAAATAAAAGAATTACAACATAATCATTATTATCACACTAGAAAACAATTCATCATTCAACATCAAATCCACAGAACCACTAAATATGAAAATTCACCCCAATACATGATGGGAAGAGTCATAAATCAAATTAAAAAAAATCACAAAATTGAAGTAATTGGAAGAACAGAATTAAGAAAAGTAAAAGAAATTTTAGTGAACAATCCTTTATTTTCATTGGATGAATTTTTTAAAGAAGAACCAAAAAATTTAAAAAATAAGATAACATGAAAAAATAGAAAATTTAAGGTGCAATATTTTTTAGACTTAAGATATTTTGTTGTAAAAGCCTACACAATTTATAATTGTTTTTCGGCAAATAAATATTATTATTATTATTATTATTATTATTATTATTATTATGTGGCTTCATGTAGTATTGGTATATTGATATTTGCACAAAAAATTGATTTTTTGTTGATTATACCCGTAGCAGCAAACCTGCATACTCAGCCATAATGTTATTCTTATGGAGAATAAGTAAAGTTTTATATCTCCCTTAATAATGAACATAAATTAATAAAACTTAGTATGTAGCTTCAACTGGTTGAGTTACATTGGCATTTGCTAAAAAAAAAACACATTTCTAATCTTCCTCGTTGCAGCAAACCTGCGTACTTAGCCCTAAAAAAAATAAAATGCTACAGATCACTTATTTATTTATATATTTATATGAAACTTGGTAAGTGGCTTTATGTGGTAGTGAGAAACATATGCATTCATTGGAAATTCGCTGAGTATGCAGGTTTGCTGCGACGGGGGTATTTATTATTGCATTTTTATGACTATTTAGATTTTCATTATTTTTTAAGTCAGTGTGATTGAAGGAAAGCTTTTGTTAAAATATACTTTTAAGTAGATTATGAATTAATTTTAAATACTACAGGTTCTGTGTTTTCATAAATAATTGAGTGAAGCATCTAGCTCGTGCTGGGCCAGTTAGTTGTTGATAGTTGAGGCAGTCGTCGCCGCCAGGGAGGCGTTAGTTTATTTATTGGTCTCTGCAGGGTGCAAAACGATGTGTCTTCTTTTTATCTTTTGTTATTTCGACTTAGTTTTCAACAATGAAAAATATCACATGTATTTATGTAAAGTGATGAGCCTAGCTAGTAAAATTAATTTAAGTATTAATTAATTGATTAATATTTGAACTTTATTAATTCACAAACGTTCCTTAAACCCCTTAATTAGTACCTCTCTTAATCCGGCCTGAAAATGTTTTAATCCTGCCTTAATTGAAGATTTCATAAAATGAATTAAGAGAAAACCCAATTGATATAAATCAATTGTATTTGTATTTTAATACATTCAGTAGTATTTTGAATTGCAATAATATAAATTACAAATTAAGTTATGATCAGTTTTGATGATGGCTTCGCTAAAAGTTAATTTTTAAAATTCAAATCATAAAAATAAGAAATATGCGGCAGTAGCTGGTTACTAGTTTTTTTGTCCGTTAGCTAAACACTGTTAGCAAACGTATTGACATGTTATAACTGTTGATTAAGATGAATATGATTACAAATAAATAATGTGTAGAGTTGACATGTGGGAAAAACCATCGAAATAAAAAAAAAAACTTGAAGAACAATAATTCTAAACCGATGATTGAAAAATTAATTTGGTACTTTAATTGCAAAACGAAATAGCATTATAGAATATTGAGTGTAAAAAACAAAATACCCTAACAAAATATTACTTTGAAATTATCAATTGGAAAACAGTTTTCCCAACCGGCCTTGAACCTTCTTAAACATGACTTGCAAGCTCCTTGCAGTTGGAGAGTGGTTTAAGGAAAGTTTGAGCATTCCGACCAGTGAGTGACAGAAGCACGTCGTGCAGGATTTAAAAATGTAATAACTCTGGTGACAAATGTGTATAAATATTATCATTTTTGTGTGGGTATATTGTATAATACAAAACATTATGTTATATTGCTAGACTTATTCCTTAACGTGTTACATTTAAATATGAAAGCATGAACCACATTTAAACAGTCCATAACATAATAACATATTTCTTGTATCCAATACAATACAACTTTGTCACCCTAAAATGTATTTTGGTGAGGCACAAGATCCAGTTTTGAGTTCCATTATTCGGTGAGTTATGATATGCAATTTATTAAACTGCACACTGCTGTTCCTCAGCATTATTGTAACCAACCACTCCATACTGCATATTTGGTATATTCGTACTAAAGACAAACAATTTTAATACCGATTTTATTAATTCATTTCGTATGCATTTATGTTCTTCACAAGTAAGTTACTAGCACTCCTGAATTTCTTGCTCTTGAGGTCTTGAGGTCTTGAGGTCTTCAAGTCAGTAAAAATATAATCGAATGATGCTATGATTTGTATAAACTGAAGAGATTTAAGTGTATCCAGTAGTTCCCGTTTTAGCAATCCTTTTACAACACATCACGTGATCCCGGAGCCGCAGTCGTGTGTTGCATGACTGTCTCAGTCTCGACTGATCGACCTGACCAAGGCCGCCTTACCGTCTGTCCGGCCCCTTCCACTAACCTCTCAAGCTAATGCTAAAATAAATCAGAATATTCAAAGATATTGATCTTTTTCTGCATAGTTAGAATGTTATTTGTAATTCAGCTGTGTAAAACATTCAGAAGTATTTTAGGTTATTGTATATCGTAATTGGCCTCCCGTGTAAAGCCTTGATTGTGACAGGTTCGTGGGACTTGAGACCTTTCATTTCCTTTCATAAATTAATAAAAGCTAGAAAATGCAATAGAAAGTAAAAAGAAATATTAGATTTACAAAATAGTATAACATTTACTTAATAAATGTCAATTGCATGTTTTAACATGCATTTGAAGGTACATTTGATTTGTCTAAAACTGAGTCGATTTCTGTCAAATACGTGTTCAGCATTCTTATTGGGTTTTCCGATTCGTTACCCTCGGCTGGAGTGTGAGGAGGAGTTGGCGCAAAGTTCCTCCCTCACATAGCAATCAGGTGCAGTGACGAGACCGGCACAGAGATGTCGACCTGGATGTAACATAGCAGCAGCCTCAGACAATTACTTCATTGTTAATCGCAGATAACCAAGTATTGCATTATAATATTGATCGTATTTCGTTTCCGGGAACAAATAGCTTTATTGCAGTAAGTTGCTTCCTTTTTTAACTAGCATTTGTAAAGTTTACATCCAAGTTGAAATATGTAAATTAAAACCAGAAACTTCATTTAAAAGGTATGCCGATTTCAAGTTTCCATATGTTCAATCAAGCGGTGTAAAATATTAATACCCCAGTTGCAGCAAACCTGCATACTCAGCGAATTTAAAATGGTACTTCACTATATCATGAAGCCACATACCAACTCTCATCAAATCATCTTACCTTACCCTAAGGCGATTTTTGTTAAGAGAACTCCTCCATTATTTCTGAACCAATTTGAACAATTGAGGTACCAAAATATTCGTCCTGATTCGTAGTTGTGCATAAAGGTTTTCATACATTGATATATTTTCAATCTGAAGGGCACGGGCCGCCCTCAAAGTTCGTTTTTTGCCCATAAGATAAACATGGAGAATAATTGTATTTGAATTGCAGCTGTTAATACATTATGGACAGGTTATTAGCAATACCAGATGTTAAACGTGAGGAATGTATTTATCAATCTAAATAAAATTAGTTTTTTTTTATTCTTCGCTTTGAGCAGTGGACTGTTTATATGCAGCAGAGATATTTAAATTTGTGTTAAAATATGTTTAACATATTGTTCAACATATGTTCAACATCTGTCTGTTTGATTATGAGCCATATTTGTTCTACGTTTCTAAAAAAAATACTGCACTGAATGAAATAAAACATTTTGCGCATTTTCGTGCGGAGGAGGAAACGTTTAGGCTGTTTTAAATCATAGTGCGTCATTAGGGTTATACCCCCTGGTCCGGCACTCCTACAAAAGTTTTCAGATGGTCAATATCCAATTACCTATACACCAGTTATATTATTAAGGAACAGGTTACTAAGAACACTGCAGAATGCGCCATATTTGTTGCAATGAGCATTTAGTCAGCTTATTATCTTATATCACAGAACGGAGGAAACACGTCTGCTTTACTAATCTACAAAAGTAAACTAAACCATATAAAATTAAACGGCACGGCAATGAAATATTCGGTACGGAACACAAGCCCTTGGGAACATGGTATTTAAAGCTCAATTTCTCCAGATAGTCAAAGTGATAATAATACTGAATATTTGACAACAAACTAGGAGGGGCTACTAGTATTAATAAATAAACAAGATATGCCATTTTATTTATTCTCATAAGAAAAACTTAAGGCCTGAGTATGCAGGTTTGCTGCAAAAAGGACCCCAAAAATCTGGTTTTTATGCAAATACTAATGGATTATCGCCAGATGAAGCAACATACCAAGTTTTACCAATTTATGTTCATAAACAAGCAAGATATCACATGTTTCTTTTCCTCCGTAAGAATAACATTATAGCTGATGAGTACGCAGGTTTGCTGCCATAGGGACCATACAAAATGGGTTTTGTATGTATATATCAGTAAACCCCAACAATATGAAGCCACATACCAAGTTTCATTAATAAGTGCATTAATAAGTGAGATGAAAAATGTTACTTATTCTCCATAAGATTAACATTGGACAACGTACTGTGTTTAGCACTTTCAATATCTCGGTGACCAATTTCAATGTATACATAACCCTATAAGTTTACATCCAACACGCTTATGGAAAAACGATTTCTAGTGATAACTCCGCCCCCCAAACACAGATAGAGTTACAATCGCATATTTGACTCTATTCGGACCGGATTTAAATGTTTACGGATAGAGTTAATTGTTAGCATTCTAACAGCTGGCTGAAATATATTGTCAGGAATCTGGTATTTATTAGTTTGTTTACAAACAAACATTCTCATTTTAAAGTTTTAAAGGTAAACAGTAGCGCGCGCGACGCGACGGGACCAAGGTGAATTAGCAGGGACGGCCAGCGCTAAATTCTCCTCTGAACTTGGGGGAGCAAAACTAAAATAAAATAATATGGGGTGTCCCTACTTATAGGATTATGTATAAATTGCCAATTGACGTAGAGCGATAATCAAAATACCAATTTTTTTAACTAAATTCAATAGTGTAAAGTTTGGATTTAAAAATAATTATATGTAAAAAGTACAAAAAACTTGTTGGGGTACAAAATCCCCCCAAAACCCCCTTTATAATGGTGTGATCAGTCTGGTTCTCAAACTCATGAAAATAGACGCTGCCTTACACGCTTTTACCAAATTTCATCAAGATCGGACCATTTTTACGAGAGTTATCGTGCCTACGGACACTCACATATATATGAATTTGAACGAATGGTATTTTTGGCATCTGGGGGCCTCAAAACGAATTTATCATGGTCCCGGGCCTAGGTCTTACCATGCCGACTACGGTAATAGCTTCTTCCCTATAGGGGAAATTCGCTAAACCCGTTAGATATTTTTGCAAACTGCTATTGTTTTTAGCGAATTTCCCCTATAGGGAAGAAGCTATTACCGTAGGTCTCATGGTAAGACTTAAGCCCGAGACCATGATAACTTTTTGTTTTGATGTCCCCAGATGTCCAAAACACTATTCGTTCAAATTTATATATATGTATATATATATCTATATATATATATATATCTATATATATATATATCTATATATATATATATATATCTATATATGTGTCCGTGAATGCGATAACTTGAGTAAAAAACGTTCGATTTCGATGAAATTTGGCTCAAATGTGTAAACTGACATTTATGACTTTAAGTTCGAAAACCAGAAAAATCAGACCATGGGAAGGGGGGTTTATGGGGGTTTTAAATTTTCCAAAAATCAGTTTTTTGCATTTTTTACCCTAAAATTTTTAAAACACTTAATTTTGGTTTAGACCATGTTATAGAGCTTAAAAAAACAAATAATATGGTATTTTGAATTATTAACCTAGGTTAAGTGGTTGCGGAAAAAATCCAAAAAACATGCTCATAAAATCTCCCATGTTAATCTTATGGGAAAAAGGTTTTTGGCTTTTCCTCAGTTAATTTTACTTTAAACTTCACATTTTCTTTTACCAATCACTTCAGCTCCACAAAACAATCATTTTGGTGTTTAAATTGTGATTCTACGTCAAACCGTTGCAGAGATATTCAAAGTGCTAAACACAGTACGTTGTCCAATGTTATCCTTATGGAGAATAAATAAAATTGGATATCTTGATTATTTATTAATGTATATTGATGAAATTTGGTATGTGGCTTCATGTTGTACTGGTATATTGATAATTGCACAAAAAATAAATGTTTTGTTGATTGTCCCCGTAGCAGCTAACCTGCATACTCAGCCCTAATGTTATTCTTATGGAGAATAAGTAAAGTTTTATATCTCCCTTAATTATGAACATAAATTAATAAAACATGGTAAGTAGCTTCACCTGGTTCAGTTATATTGATAATTGCATAAAAAAATCATTTCTTATCTTCCTCGTTGCAGCAAACATGCGTACTCAGTCCTAATGTTATTCTTATGGGGAATAAATAAAATGTAATAAATAACTTATTTATGAATGTATTTTTGTCAAAATTGGTGAGTGGCTTTATGTACTAGTGAGAAACATATCAATGCATTGGAAATTCGCTGAGTACGCAGGTTTGCTGCGACGGGGGGTATTATTTGATTTATAGCTGCTTTGTATAATCATTTACAAAGTTTACACACCACAATAAAATCAATTTAATCCAGGGAAAACATAAACCACAATCTGTAACCAGTTGAATTTTGTAAATTTTACGTAATATGAATTAATACACAACATAAATGCTACAAAATAACGTTAAACGTGTTTCGAACTAATTTTAGACATAGGTGGATGGGAACTGCAGTAGTAGTTTTCCCAATTTATATATCATGGCATGAGTCTTACGTTTGATTAAGTTTGAACTGATTTTTGTTATATAGTCCGCAGAGATATCTTGATGAACACTTCCGGACGTTCTAACGCCCTGTTCCTGCCGCCACTGCCGCCACTGCCGCCACTGTCGCTGCCGCTGCCAAACTAACGATCACGTGACTTATGAGCTACTGAATTTCTCATAGAGATTTCTCTGTAATGGTATGGAGATTCAGTTGTATTTTAAAGTTATTCAATTGTTGAAACAAATAGTTGATAGACTTGTCCACTTCGATTACTTAGTTATTCGTCAGAATAAATTGTTTATTTTCACCTTTTATTTATTTCCAACATATATTAAGCAAAACTAATCAGAACACGAAAAGAACCATTAGCGCTTGGTTTAAAAGTTGTGGGGTTTGATTGAGTTGTTTTGTTCAATTTTATTCCACGTAATTTGTACAACGTATTAAAAAATAAGGATATTATTAACAGTGGTTACCACTAGGTACCATTAATAAACTGACCAACTATAAAATGTACGGCTTTAAAACGTAAACATAAGGCAGGGAAACACTTGACCACGGCACCTCTTTACCCCTGTCATGTAGCGCAGTGTAACGGTTTGCGGGATTACATTTTACAACGGCTACAAAAACACTATAATTCAAGTTAAGCTGTCGCAATAAAGATAAACGAGTTCGCACGCAGCACTCTGACGTGAGGGAAGTGAATTTCCACATAAAAACTATAAAAACTCAAAATCAGTTAAAAAAATACAATTATTCCAATTTTTATTCAAATCTGAAAATATTGATTTTTTGGCTGTTCTGATACTCCTGGTTCTATATTTACCTGCAATGCTGGAATACAATTTTGCGCATTATAAGGTTAGGAGAAGGTCCAGCCAGGCTTTAAAGTAGGTGAGGTTGTTGGGGATGATAAAAGTACACCAAAAAATGATTAACAGGCTTTTCTAATGTAAAACCCCCATAAGACAACGTACTGTGCTTGGTCAATACACATTTCCTTTAATAACTCGGTAAATATATAGACTAGAATGACGAGAGAGGGCTTAAAAATTTCTCTGTATATATAAATATATATATAAAATTTTGAACGAACCCCCAAAACATGTTCAGGGGGTCACGTTAGGAACTTCTATGGTGGTCCCGGGCTTAAGTTTCACCGTGCGGGTCATGCTAATATTTCACTTTCCATAGGAAATTCACTAATAAATCAGCTTAGGATCGTCCCGTTTTTTAAATATTTAATTTCTTGAACAAACAAAAATTTACAAACACATTTAAATGTACAACAAATTGGCTTTTTCGTACTTTTATAACTTGTATACTTTTTATAATCGTTCTGAAATTCCAAAAGTTGAAAGATTAGCGTCGACTCAATTCCTTAAAATTCCATTCATAATGTTATGAAAAAATAAAATTACAGCCGTTAACTGTACTCTTAGGGAACTCTGCTACGCTCATTTTCTCAACCTTTCCGTGTATTTCCACGTGACGCAAATGTTTCCATAGGGTAAACCAGAGTTAATCAACTATTATGACCAAGGCCAAGAAACTCACAGGATCGTATTTTAGTGTCGCAGTATGGTTAGTAGCAAAGCTATATAAATGACCACCACAGGACACAGACAGAGAGTAATGCCCCAGCTGGCAGGCCAGTAAACAGCTGTTTGCTCACTGGGCTGCCAGGTACCCCACTCGCCTCTCTCTCTCTCACGTACCTGCGACCAAACACCACACCTTTTATTTACGCACCACTATCATAACAACTCCATTTTGAACTACATTCAAAATGATTCAGATTATTTATTAAATATAATTTGTATAACCAACAAATGTTTATGTTATTTTACATAATGGCTAAATCAGGATGCATTGTATCGATATTTAGATAATGTTCATTGTTGCAGTGTTTAGTACGTCAATGAAATGTGCTGTTACTTGCCTTGACAGCAATTGTGGTAATTTTAAAACAAACTATATATTTTCAAGTACAAACTTTAAAAAACGTTCCACAGGTTACTGACAAAATACGTTTGCACACGAAGTGTTTAGAAAAGGTACTTTATTCAAGAGAAGTAACAACCCTTCGTGCCTAAAATCTCGTTCTAAAATGACAGATCGTACACATTTGGGAAAAAGGCCAAATTTGGTATATGTGGCAATATGTAGCAATAAGGCAAATATGTGTCCATTAACAATAGACATCAACTCTATAACAATGTAAAAAACAATAGAACAATTTTACAATTTTTAAATTTATTTTAAATCTTACTGTTATTTTGGAACTATGAGAGTTTGTTTACAATTTAGACATTGTTCCCTTTTAATTAATATCCAAGCTGATATCTGAGGAAACTGTCTTTACTTTCCCAATAAATTGACAGTTACATTGTTTAAAAAGGAAATAGTAAAACACATACTATAGAACCGTGTAAAGTATAAGGCGAAATGTCAGCAGTACATTATTTAACCGCAATATCTCTTATATTCGGGGTCTTTATGATGCAGAAGGCGTCACATAAACCGGTCTGCTAGTAATATAGCACTGCACTATCTACTACTTGAATGCAGTTACTAGCAAGGTTTTTATGTGGAAAATATAGAATATAAATTTAATTTGAAGTAGATGAATGATATTAAACAATAATTAACAGCAACGTATAGTGAGATAGTGAATAACGATGTCATAACAGTATTATCAAGTAATATAGTCAAGGAGTAAGTCGCTCTATAAGAGGAGCGCCAGCTGTGGTTGAAAATTTGAATTATATAAACGGCTTTTGTTGAGAACGTAAATAGAAAATGACTTTCCCAAGAGAGAGTATTAGCCGTTTATCAATGCCCACCCTCCACGGTATAAATCTCTCTACTGATAAACTATGCGACACTTTTCCAATAAGTGGAGACTTCCATTTACCTTATACATTATTTGGGATTTAAACTTAAATAGTTTGCACTAAAACTCGTTTTGTACTAAGGTTGGTGTCTGTCGATTGTCCCTTTTTTAAGTACAATTTTATTGGAGCCCCATCACAATTGCAGCCAATTTTCCTTTTTATCAAGAGTTCACATTTTAACGCCATCTATGAGAATTTTAATCTAAGAAATACCCAAAATTTGTATTGTATTTGTAGGGAATACAATATAACCTGTGGTTTGCTATATATTTGACAATCCCATAGAGGTAATGAGGTATGCATTATTTAGGTTATTATTAAAGCGTATTTTTGCACTTTTTAAATTTACTATAAAACAATTTAGAAATCTATAGATATATCTACATATATAATAGAATAGTAATAAATTTAAACCATGAATGTTTAGGAAACCACAAGCCTGACACATATAAATCCCATACTTTTGAAAACAAATATTAGTTTTATATAAAATCTTCCCTATTAACAAAACAGATCAAATCAAGACTGTTTAAACACATTTAAAAGTATTTAAAGTAGATTCGCTTTTAATTTTTAAATTTAATTAAATTAAATTTTTAAACTGATTGATTTAAAAATAAACGGTATCAGGAAACTGACACATACTTTCTCCCTTTTAGCCCAACTTTAATGAATAAATTACTTTTTATTCACTAAATATAGAATACGAAGCACGGTCGAATGTACAGAAAATCTTGTAAACAAGTTGTTTTAAAAAATATCCACCCAAATGCCTGTTTAGGAGGCACTACAGAATCCACTGCCACACACGTGGTTTTAAGAGGGGAAATGACCCCTATTCCCCCCTCAGCGTTATTAAGGGACAACATATTCCGAATTTCCTCTGTTGGTCAATGCTAACTTGACAGACGTATCAAGTTTTAAAGAAATTGATCAATAAATAAGAAAGAAATACTAATTTTTGTATTCCCCATAAGAATAACATTGGACAACGTACTGCGTTTATCGCAAAATGAAAAATTAAATTTTCTCCGCAACCAGTAATCGTAGAATAGTAATTAAAAATACTAAATTATTTAGTTTTTGAGCTCTTTTTAATGGTAAATAGTAATGTTTTATATATTTATTTTTTTATGAAAAATCCAAAAACTGAATTTTTGATATTTTAAGTCTTGTAATTTCTGAATCCAAATTTTTAAAGAAATTCGGGTGGTGTAATTTTGTTGGAAAACTAAAGTTCTAGAAACGACTACAGTTTAATCAAAATCGTTAGAGCCGTTTTTGAGAAATCTTGATTTTCCATGTTTTTTGGCGGTTTTTGGGGGATAATAACCCTAAAAATCAAAAATTCCAAAAAATGAAAAAAGCCTGGGGATATCGTGGATTAGTACCTACATACAAAATTTCATAAAAATCGGACCATTGGTTAGGGCTCTAGCTCTGTACACATACATACATACAGACAGACAGACAGATAGACACACAGACATCACGTAAAAATCACTTTTTTGGGTTCAGGGAGCACCAAAACGAATATTTCCACTAACAGCTCAAATTCGAAATTTTGACGATAACAATACTTTCTCCATATACTATGTATAAGGGGAGAAAGTAAAAGGTAATTTAGCGGAGACCTTGGGCCCAGCTAGTTTTTCTAAGGACCTAACAGGCAAATAAGTAATAATAATGAAACGTTACTTACAGATCTGCTGACGAATGACCTGTTCGTTAGCACTTTCTTACCTAAAACAGCAAGAGTAATAGTAAAACACCAACATCAATAATAATAGTATGTGCAGCAGAGTTTACAAAAACTAACTGTATAGAGAATATGTTAAAGAGGTAGGAAGGTCGAGTCCCAACTTCCTTCTACTGGTGAGGTACGGTCTTTTTGTAATATATTCTGGTATTTGCAATACTAAGATTATTAATTAATTTATTAGCAAATCCCAACATGTTTACTGATAAATATGGGTTCAAATTCATCTCAGAAAGGCCGGACTTAGGTATGAGATGTACGGAATGTTTGGTTGCAACTATGTTTTATCATTAGGTTGCTTTTTTACCTACATTCTTGATATAAAGTGTTCCATGTGTCATCTGTTTGATAGTTTTATATGATTTTACTCTAACCAGTTTTCTCTTCGCCATTTGTATACTGTCTCTCTGACACGTATCATACACATTACACATTTACGGAAAAAATGTAATTTTTGTAACTTTAATTACATTTAGCATTAAGCCCGTATATGTGTTGCTCATTTAAAAACAAATTTTGTTATTCAAATGTATTTTTTTTTAGGTTTGACTTGCATACACATGGAATGTGTATTTTCTTCTTAAATTCTTCTTCCCTTTACTTAATTCTTACTTCTTCCTCTTAAGCCAGTTGATGCGAAGTCTTCCCGCTGAATATTCGGCCATAATTGTGTTCTGCCATCAGAGTCCTCCATTATCATTCTTATTTTAATTTTATTAAAGCTCCAGCTCACAAGTTTTTTGTATAACAAATAATGACTTAAAAACTAAAAGAATCCTTTTAAAGAATGAGTAATGTGTTCTAAATAATTGTTATAAGATGCTGATTTAGCCAACTCATAACTTGGGGCTCTACTCTTCGGCTGTTTCTTTCACAAGATCGGCGATTTTAGTTTTTAACAGCAAAAAAACTCACTGTATTTTCTTGTTATGTTCATTACAAAATCCTTCCAACTTAGTTCCTCTTTCCCATCTCAAAGGGAAATGGGACATGGTGTAAGCACCTTCACTATGACCAGGGATACCTAGTACCAAGTGCGTAGTCCCAGCATATGGCCGACATTGTTCTAAGTGTTGACATAAAGGGTGGGGGAGGGTAAATCCCTCCAAAAGTCTAATTAGCTTCTACGTCGGTCCAGTTCCATCAACAGTGGAAGCTGTTGATGGTGGATGTATTTGACGGAAATTACGTCAGGTTTTGCAAACAGCAATTTCACTTATGGTTTATGCATACTCGCAAAGGATTTAAAAATGTAATTTTACTCATAAAAATCGTAGTTCGTCACCGCATATGAAACTATCTTCATAACATAACTTTAAATCGATACAAATTTGGTTGTGAAAAATCATATGGTTATTATTAATTAGACGACGAAATATATTCAAGGTTTTGTTCCACATTTTTAATGTTGTGCGTTACAATTTAACGTAAAATTAAGTAAGGGAGTATGAAGTAATGGAGTAATTGAGTATTTTATTAAATAGTAATTATTATAGTATTAAACCCATCAATTATCTGATATAGCCTTATCATTCCAATAATAATATTCTATTACTGTTAGCTGTTAAGTTAACTTAATTTGCAAAAATTTACTTCAACAAGCAATTGAGTTACTTAATTATTAGTAGCTCTGAAAAGCAAAATTAAAGTTATATGAATTCTGTGATTTTACGTACGAGACACTTTGTTGCCAGCCAATTTTTTTATATTTGGGACAGTCGCCGCCAGGGCGACAGTACCCTTATTTATTAGCCTCTGCAGACTGAAAACGATCGGTTTGATATCCTATGCATCGCTGGTTATGTTTAATGTTCCCTCACAAAAATATGTGTTTCAATATTTATACCACGAAACAAAGTTAAAATATTGGACAATTTTTTGGAAATATTGATTAATATTTATTATTGATTAATGGTCTAGGTGCACCATGTTTGCAAGTAGAATGTAAAAGGTAGAATTGAAAAATGTACATGAAATAATGCTTTTAATCAGTTAATTAGTTCATCAGTTTTATGCATCAGCTGCATTAGTCGTCAACAAGAAAATACTTAATTCCTACCCACTTTGCCATGAAACAAATTTAGATTTTAGATTCAAGGCGTGGATTTTATTTTCTTCTCATACCATTTTAAAGTCAACATAAAAATAGTTCGATACTTTCTTTGAAATTGTAAAAACATTAAGTTTTCAGCAGAAAACCCGGTTTTTTTAAATAGATTTTTAGTGGTTTGCTATATAACTTGTATTGTAGCCCAATAGTTTGTCAATTCATGAAACAAAGTTTATTGGTATGCAGTAGCAACGTCACATAAGATACTTATAATAACGGAAACCTGTGTTCCCAAATATTATGTTTTAAAATTATTGTTGCTATACAGTCATGTACAGACAATGTATTTTAAAGAGCTTATGATGTTTGTAAATGCACTAAAATATAGATTTGTAGTGTGTTTAAACTTAAAACGAAATCAAATTTACTTTCATCATTGGGTTTAAATTTACAGCATGATTGTGAATGTCCTCATTTTATTATAGATTTACGTTCTGCGAGTCAAAACAATATTTCTGATTACCTAATGTACTAACACTTCACAACGATGAAATAAATACGATTGATTCGAACTATTTAAGATTAAATAATAATAATAATAAGATACTCTAAATAGAACAATTTAAGTTAAAATGAAAATACTGCAACGTATCGTGGTTTATAATTTATTTCTTTGTATAAACTTTGAATACTTTATGCTTACTTTGTATTAGTTTTATCACATTATTACTTTTTCACATAAAATATTACATGTAGAATCGTTAAATTATTAAAAACAATTAGAAATTAAACAACGATTTTTGTAACAATAGACGAATACTAAAATACAATACTTTTTATTGCTCACAACATTCAGAATACGTAATACAAAAAGGGCTCGTTGGATTGGTAAAGAACTTCGTAACTTAGAACTAACAGTACTGAGTATACAACTGTATTTGAGCATAACTTTTGCTACATGATACATGATACAAGATTACATGAAATTTGGTATTGCACGGTCTCCCTAAGCAGTTTCTTTAAAGCAGTAAAGATAACTGATTTACCCCTGGTTCAATGAAGATTGTTTGGGAGACGAGTTTGCGGCAAATTATAATTAGAAGAGCCGCAGTCTCGCCATCAAACATTATTGGCTGAAGTCACGGACTCAACCGCTACTAACTACTACCTAGCATGGTAGCTGTATTGTGGCATGTAGCATGGTAGCTGTATGGTGGCATGTAGCATGGTTATGTAGCATGGTAGCTGTATGGGTGGCATGTATCAAGGTAGCTGTGTGGTGGCATGCAGCATGGTAACTGTATGGTGACATGCAGCATGTTATGTAGCATGGTAGCTGTATGGTGGCATGTAGCATGGTAGCTGTATGGTGGCATGTAGCATGGTAGCTGTATGGTGGCATGTAGCATGGTAGGTGTATGGTGGCATGTAGCATAGTAACTGTATGGTGACATGTAGCATGGTATGTAGCATAGTAGCTGTATGGTGGCATGTAGCATGGTATTTGTATGGTGGCATGTAGCATGTAGCTGTATGGTGGCATGTAGCATGGTAGCTGTGTGGTGGCATGTAGCATGGTAGCTGTATGGTGGCATGTAGCATAGTTATGTAGCATGGTAGCTGTATGGTGGCATGTAACATGGTTGCTGTATGGTGGCATGTAGCATGGTTGCTGTATGGTGGCATGTAGCATGGTGGCTGTATGGTGGCATGTAGCGAGTTGAGAAATACGACGTTGCAACAATAGTGGAAATAGGCGTAAATAAAATACATTTTAAAAATTGTATTAATCTTAAAGTGTCATATTTAACAATTTAATGACAATAAGGTTCCTATAATAGTTTCCTATAAAATATAGTTGTCCATGTTAGCAATATGAAACAGAAGATATAAAATTAAGTAAAGAACTATCTCAATAAAACGCAATATTAAAAGACTTATTTGAAATTGTATTTTTCTTTCGTAATAAATAAGACAATTTTGAATTAGTTTGCATCTTTAAAATGACCCCCTATTACAATAAAGTAATAACTAAGTGTTAACGAGGACCTGATAACGAGCAGGTTTTGAAGTCTGTCGGGTTGGCATTTCCTTTGACGCTTGTTAAAATATCAACGCTCACCAACAATAAGGTAGGGGCGAGGGAGAACTGTTGTGGGGTGGAGGGGAGTAGCATGCTGATAATCACTGCGCTGGCATTACAAGGACCCCGCCATGTGTTTGATAACAGTATATTAATACAACTATTGTATATGATCAATCTGAAAAAATATGAAAATAGAATATTTGGTTTCATCGAAGGTGGATGATTATGTATTAAAACTAAACCCAATTAAGACACATGCAGTTGAAGTAAATCAAACCTAACAACTTAGAAGCTTAGCAAACCTATAATGAAGAAACTTAGGCAGCTTAGCTTAAAAGAAAAAATATAACATTTGATTTGAGGAGTATTTTAAAAATGCGAACGTAAACGATTATTTACATGCATTGCGTTTAAAAAAAATTGAAAACTTGAAGTCTGAATGTTTAATTTTACATAAAATATAGTTAACTGTTAAAACAATCTAAAAAAAATAGCTTCAGGAAGAATTTATTTTACAATGGGTGAAAATCATACCAAGTATTTTTGTTCAACTATGTAAAAGTAATGTGAGATTTAAGTTTGGTCAAATTCCATTCTATTATACAACATTCTACAACCAACAGTGATCGCAGGACTGCAGTTTATGTTGCATGACTGTCTCGACTGAATCGATTTGGCCAAGGCCGCCTGACTGTCTGTCCCTGGGTCTCACCCCGCCGCCCCTCTATGCAGTGAAGAAGTAAAACTTTTACTAATAAAAGGGTAAGGAGACATAACTACAGACCTACATATCTACAGCCGTATATACCACTGACAGCCGTATATACCTTGGAAAATTAACCAAATTAGTTTTTACTAAACATATAAATATTTCTTTAGAGTAATCAATACACCGACATGATAGGAGATTAGTCCTTGAAGCGGTAAAATACTCTAAATTCTTGGAGTACTCGCGGACCAGAGGACTCTTGGAATGACCATGTCGACGTCGACGTCGTAGCTGGGGTGTGCCCAAAAGTCTCGTTCCGATATTTTTTGCCTTAAGAGACTCGAAAAATACTGTCGCCCAACTCAAAATGATATTTTAGTTTTCCAAATTATCAAGTTTGTATTTTACAACTGGAATTCGCGTAGAAATAATCAATTTAGAGAGTTTTAATTATTTATCTAATTCGATTGTTTGTAGAAAATTAAAAGTGGTAAACACTGTATGTTCTTATAAATGGATTTAGCCGATTAAGCAACATTTTAGGTTTATGTCATTATTTTGGAGAATAAACGTAATAAATAATCTTGCTTGATGGGAGTAAAAGTTTTTACATTTTATTGTTTTGGCTGTAATTTATTTAACAAACAAATATCATCTAAAAATTATTATTTTGCACTTGTTGGTAAATAAGAAAAAGAAAGAGGCCGTCATTTTCTCCACAAAGAAGAGTAAGCGAAACTAATAGTGATCAGAACACCTGAGCGAAGTAGCCATAATGTGATCATCCTGTTATTATAATGGAAAAATCGCTGTATTTTATATTTCTCTTTACCATAACTAAACTTCTTATATTTGTTGCCTACCTATGTTATAAGTTTTCTATTACAGTAAGAGATCCATCCCTTTCTTGTGCAAGTTCCACAAGCATGTCGCTGAGTGCGCCCGCAGGTTTACTGTGACGCTGAGGGATATTTACTGAATGTGTCTATTGTGTTTTACCTTTTACCATTGTCACTAGTCTACTCCTTTTATGGAGGATGTTTTGACCAAAGAAATAGCTTTTTCTTATCAAATTAAATAGGGAATTTAAACTGCTCTAATCTGCAGTTTACCTAGGGAAAATTGTCTGTTATGAATATAGATATTTTAGTGAATTTAAACAATCCCGTATAATTGGGCAATTATGCTTACAACAAAAAAAAACTACTTCATTTTAAGAAAATGTGTGTACTGTACTACCTAGTTAAATCTATGTCAAATGTTACACGAATCCTTTCTTACTAAGAATTATGTCAAAGAGATATCTCATGTCCTATACATGAACATGTTCTTTCCGTGGATAGGTAGAATCATCACATTGTGCTAAACACACAAAAATAATAAATCAAAATTGTCGGTTTAATTTTTTTTTACAAAGTTGACTAAACTTCCATCCATGTTCTGCCAAGCGCCGCTTTCTCCCCAAACAGATCTCACGGCGGTCTAAAGTTGAGGGTGACGTCACTCTATTATTGATCAGCTGATTTGTATTCCTAGAACCTCCGTTCCGTCTTTTCATCTTAGGGCCACTTTACTCGACTATTGCCCTTTATATTGGTGGTTTCGACACTTATTGGCGGAAAAACATTATCTTTAATAGATCAGTAATCTTTGAGCGGTAACATTTATATAAATTCTATCCAAACAATATATTGAATGAAAACGTTTCTAGTTGATAGTTTCAAAATCAACATCGTTATACTACAAATCTGCATAATTTTGCTTTCCTAGCATTTTCACAACAGCCAGAAGCGACTTAAATCCAGGAGCAGTTTTTTGGCGAATAGCCAAAAAATCAAATGTTTTGAAATTTCGAAAAATAATTTACATAAGTAAATACGATATTCAAAGCCCTCAAATGTGTGTGGACAACTCGGGAATCGAACCGGCGACTCCTTAAACTGAAGGTCCAAGACGCTAACCTTTAGGTTAGCGAGATATCTACACGGTATCAAGTATAGTATGAAAGTGGTTTTACTAAATAATTCATTTTGTTTTATAATTCTCAATTCGCTGCGTTATTCGTGTAGTCTAATTGCCTCTAGACTAACACTGGTGTACGTGTTCAGACCACCAAGTGTTTATGAGTATGTAACTACGTAGCTGGACTTTGCCATTATTCCCCCCTCCCTCAATGTACAACTTAAAACAAACGTGCAGTAGTTGCGCAACAGCACGGGAGAGCGCGTCTCTCGTCCTCCCACCCACCGCATGGAACACTGATCTACCGCCACCCTGGCGGCTCCGGCGGATACTTTTAAAATCGTATGCGTACATTGGTCGTTTACCTTGACAAAAAATTCACCAATAATTGTAGTGAGTTATTACGCAAAGAAATTAAACCGATTTGTAGATTATAACAGTTTTAGTTCACACCATAGATAAGTTTTACTTCTATAGATTTATAATTAAACTTGGTGAACGTTACAAAAAATAACGATACAAAAACTAACAGTCTTGGCTACCAAACTAAATCCATTAATTTGTTTGTATAGGAAAGATACAAACAATATCAGCTCCCTATGCTTTTAATATTGTTATTACCAATCTTCACTCAGAGTTTTATACATACATGTATAAACACTAAAACGGCTCTTTAGGACATTAATATGTTTAAATAATCATTTAATTCAGCGCAAGTTTTACTTCGATATGATTAACATTGGAAGATTGTAGACCAACAATCAAGGGACAAGGGTCAAGGGTTTGTGGAGCCTTGAGAGAATTTTGTAAAACCTTTTCTTAGCGAGCATCTATAACCTAGAAGAAAGTACCTTTCAAAATTAATTTTAACCCGTTCAGTGGATCCTGAGATTCGTGATGAATCAGTACGTGGTGTTTGGATTTTGATACAGTTAAAATATAAATTAAGTGATAAATTACAAACGAAGCTGTAGCGGAAAACTTAAGTGGGACCTATATATTAATTTTAATATTTATAACATATAAACATATTGGATTTAGTTTGGTTGCCAAGGCTGATAATCCTTCTTGCAACGTTCGCCAAGTTGTTTTAGTAGATATGATATGTTCTTATTTTTATTATGTTCTTCCCAAGCTTGAATGCTTTAATTACTATTTTAACTGTAAATTGAGTAACAAATATAACTCACATGCCATACAAGAGTAAATGTTCATGGCATATTTAAAAAGAAGAATATTTCTTTTAAAAAATCTAAACCAAGCACTTTAAATTTAATTAATTATATAATAACACCCCAACTCTCACGGACAACAGTTCAGCCATATTTTAATACAACAAAATATAGGAACTGTTAGAAAAATGCAATTAATATAGAATTATTAAACAATAAAATGCATATGGTGTTAATTAATAACACCATAGATAGGTGATGTCTTCCAAAATTATTGAATTACTACATACAAATACAATTTTACGGCTGAACAACACTATATTTACACAATTAATTATTATTTACATTTAAAAAATATGTAAATAAATGCTCCAATTCAGACGTATACTACTGTTTTTATTTAGTAATGCTCATCAAAACACGAACAATGATCATCAAGAAATTAATTATTATAAGACAAAGTTAAAAATTGCTGCTGTCCAACCGTGAGACTTCTCTCATTCTTACTGCTGTTAGTACCAACAGACGGCGAGAGGCAGCGCTGCTATGCAATAACTGAGCAACAACTATTGATTACTGGTTCACGAGTTCGCCGCTAGTAGCAGCAGCGCTCGCGCTTTTACCGACGGAAGATTGTGGTGTTGGAAAACAAATTATTTCTTTCCACATTATTTTCCACTGGATACAAAGAAGTCATTTTTTCAGGGTAAACCGTATAAATTATTTTATACAGTTTTCAAATCGTAAATTTTGTTTGAAATTTGAAAAATATTCCAAGTTTTAATATTTGAGTTATAATTAGGTTTTTTTTTATTTATAAAACCCAAATCTTGAAAGTCTATATAAAATGTAATATAACAATGTTAAGGACCTATTTTGGTTTTCTTATATTTATTATATAGCAATAGAAGCTATATATTGACAAGTAGCTGACAGTATAGTAAACTGAGGGTCCTGAAATGTTTATAGTTTTTCAAACCCAAATGGTTTGAAAATTGTTGTTATAAACAGTTGTAAACGAATTTATTTTGGTTTACAAACATCACATAAAACGGTTCGTTGATAAAAATTTAATTTCATTAATCAAATTAAATTAATACGTGTATGTACTAGCAATTCTAGCCGACAGTGTAAACCACAGCCATTGGCTAGACGTGGAACAATAGCTCACAGATGATTGTCCCAGTACCTGACACAACCATTTTAAACATTTAGCTCTAGATATGTGGGTATGTTCACATCAAAAATATTATTAGTGCTTAAAAGGCCCATCCGGCAATGAAAACAATTAGAACTGTACAGATGTTAATTGGTTATTTACAACTCTATGCAATATTTTCTTTCCTAGCAAGCTTATTAAGACATGGATTGAATCAGGTCTTTTTATATCTCTATCTCCTTTGGGAAAGAGTTTGTACAGCGCCAATAGTACATTATAGTAGAGTCAAATAAGATGTAAGCCCATTTAATTCAATAGTAAGTTACTCGTTACAATTGATACGGCTTGACGGAAACCAAAGTCGGACTATAACCTTATGTATAACTATTATGCGCGGTTTGTAGCAAGGATTAATAATGACAAACTAGTTGTTATTTTACTTACGTCGTCAATCCAATTTTTGTTTTTGATGAACGCGTTTCGGCGCAAGGCCATCATCAGCATCCATACACTGTACACTAGATTATTCATAAGATCTGCGTTGCGTAGGTCTAGTAGCAAACTGCGTCATGTTGTTAAATAACTAATATTTACAAACATTACGAACATACACACGACTAAACAAAGATACTTTTATAAAACCTCGTTTTATACTAAAAAACGAGTGCTGTTAAATACTGTTGTGTTGTTTTTAAATATAATTTTTATCAAAGGTTAAAATTAAAATCTGTCAGCTATGTCGAGTTTCACTGCTTAAGCAAGGAAGCACAAAAGAAGCGACAATCACAGTTACAACACAAAATTGCTTTTTAAAATTATACTTTTTGTTAAGATTTGCTATAGTACCATGGTGAATTTTTTACCCTTCATAAAATAATATTCCAATTCGATAATACCCTTAAGGCATTTTCTTACTTAAAAACACCGTCCTGATTTAACATGTTATCATGCTTAAATTAAATTTCCGTACAAAATGGAGTAAATATGTGTTTCATTCATGTACTGAAATTTATTCTACCTCCAATTACCGTTTTCCAATTTTTTTGCTGGATAAAATACGAGGTTTATAGATTTAGGAATAATTTGCTTAAACACAGTATGAATTATATACTATGTTTCATTGAACTTATATTTTTTGTTTGATTTTTATATACAGTATATTTTCTAATACATATATTTTATTACGTTGGATGAAAACATCGAAACCATTTAAACCAATCTTGAACTTCTTTTAATAACTTTGTTCACTTAAATTTCTTCCAATTAGCTGGTAATAAGCTCCAAAATTATTGTTTTATGTAGATGATTACTAAATTAAGTAATAAAGGCCAATGTTGACCTTAAAAAGGATTCGGTAATTGATTTTACAAAGGGTGCTCTTATGTGGCAATATTAAATATTGAGTAAAGTACCATGCATAGGCAACAGTCAAAACGATAATGCTAAATCGCAGAAAATATTTGTCCTATGTAGTGTTTATCAGGCTATTGTCCTTTGCACTTTATGACATAGGATTATAACTCAAAATAATATCACTGAAACAGCGAATGTCGTTATTAAAATTATATTTTTTTATATTCTTGCATTCTTGGCAGTAATCGAAATAAATCCGGACCATTTAAAAAATCTATTATATACTAGGAAAAGGATATACATTGCAGAAGCTCAAAATACCTTTAGATATTTTTCGAAACAAATATTTAAAAAAAGTTCTAAGATTTAAATTATTTTATTTTATAATCCGTAGACCGGAACCAGAACTTTCAATTTCGATTTGAAATATTATAAAAACGTTGTTTAATATTGGGAGAGGTTTAAGCCACGTTTTGGTTTTGTAAGCTACAGCTGACAAAGAAATACAGATTGTGTTTGTATTGCAAGTTTCCAAGAGCTTTAGTACTAACATATCCTCAGAATCTGTCACAGTTTATTACTGATCCGAGACTCAAGATCAGCTGACTCTGTCTTCAATGTTAATAAATGCCTATTATAATTATATTAAATTAAAGAATAACTATTTAAAGTTTGTATGTTCAATCTCTATACTAATGTGGACAGATCTAAACGGGCTCCACGTGACAACGTGGGGCTCCACGTAGACTTAGACTTCAAAGGGTGTACAGGGCCACACATCGTTCCAGCGCTCGCTTTAACTAAGTCAGAGGAGGTTAAGCATATGCAGTGACATTGTACTCTGGACCATCTGTTTTATATCAAATTGAAAATTAAACTTCCAAAGTTAAAATAAGAACCATTTAAACTTAATCTGAGGTAAAATTCATAGATGGATATTGAGAACTAGGGGATGAGGTGAAGGATCAAACAACAAATGCACTGCAACAAAACCTTACTAATACTGTAACACAAAGCAATCGTAGGTTAACACACTTTAAGTGTTTTTTTCCGTAGTTCCTATGCAGATTGAACAAGTTATACATAAAATACGAGAGCAATTAGTAGAAAAGAGATTACTAAAGCAATTAGATCAAGTTAACAGCCAAATGAGATTGGAGTTTATGAAACTTGCTTTCCCCGAAGTAAAGACGTAATTTTACAATGTTAAGTTCTCAAGGCTGTGAGGATGACGTGCAGCTAGTCATTATCCTCTCAGTGGTCCAGGGCGCGGTGACAGTAGCATCCTTTCCTCGCAGTGGCGTAACTGCCGGGCCCGGGGGGGGCCCGCGAGCCTAGAGGGTGGGGCCCGCGGGCCGAGGTAAAAACTCTGGTGGGCCCGCATTATATATTTAATAATATTTAATTTGGATAAATGTTAAACTTTTTAATATTTTCTAAATGAAGTCGGAAGCACCACGTCCCAAGAAAGGCTTAGTAGGCTATAGTGGACGAGTCTACTTAGTGTACAAAACGACGATACAAGGTCAATTGATGTGAAAGATCTGCGAGCCCGGCAGTTACCTGTGAGCCTCTGCTCGTCGTATCAAAACCTGCATACTCAATGAATTTACAACCAACACATGAACCAGCTTACGTATGTTCTTAAAATGTATTAATAAATTAGCGAGATAAAAATGTAATTTAAAATTCATTGTTAGCGAAGGTGAGTTTATGACATTAAGAAATTATTGCGGTCATAAATCGGCGGCACATGATAGGATCCATTTCAAAACCTCAATGTACAACCGTAAACGCTATGGCGCCGATTTGACTCCAAACCGAATCTGGATCCACTACAAAACCCTTTTCCACATTTGTACAGGAACAGAGCGAGTTATTGACCTGGTGATGGACATTATGAAGCTTTACGTTTTGACACTCGTGGATTTAATTCTTAGGTATTATATACTGAATTGATGATATGAAACTTTATTAAAAACATTATAGCCTAAATAAATAAGAACTAAAATTAAACAATACTGTAACTGACGTTATGTATTTGGAGGTTACTAGGAAACGTCCTTGGCTCATGGGAACTTATCCTAGAATCTAGTCCTAATGGATAGATCTATGGTGAAACTGTTCGACTGTGTTATAGGGGGGGGGGGCCTAAAAACAGTTTTGGGGGGTGCCAAAAAAAATCAGTTACGCCACTGCTCTCCTGTCGCCTGCGGCCCGAGGATGGGAAGGTGAGTCGAGTTGCATAGGGAGTGCATTATATGGTAATACGTATTAAATGCATCCGTCTTGATCCCATGGACTGGCAAAACGGTTATGTTAAAACGTTTTGGGAATCTACAACATATTAGTGTTTAAGAAAAAATTGAGTGCAGCGGCATTTCTTTATTTTTTCTACGTTAATTTAATTGAATTATTGTAATTACTCGGGAAGAAAAGTGAAAGCTAAAAAAACTATTTGATATAAAAATTAATCAATTATTTAGTTTAAAATTTTTAACTAAACGCACATTAATTTCTGGAAAATACTCACCGCATTAAAAAATACTTACAGCAACCATTCACCGGTCTATCGTCGTCTTTATGATAACTTTTAGAAGACGAACTTCAGGAACTCGTAGCTCAATATTGTTATTGTATGATGGGTGTAACGATCTGAATAGAAACGAGTTCGCACGCAGCACGCTGACGTGAGGGAAGTGAATTTCCACATAACAAATTTTAAAACTCTAAATCAGTGTAAAAACACACGTTTATTCCAACTTTTATTAAAATCTGAAAACAGTGATTTTTTGGCTGTTCTGATGCTCCTGGTTTAATTTACCGGCAAAGCTGGGAATACAATTTTGCGCATTATAATGTTTGGAGAAGATCCAGACAGGCTTGAAAGTAGGCGCGTGAGGTTGCTGGGGATGATAAAAGTGCTTACTAAAGGTAATTTAAAACGATTTAATAAATAACACTCGCCTATAGTGTTAAAGCGGCATGATCAATTGCGCGTCAGCCTGTTATACTGTAGCACTCCCGGCTGGTTATATCTGAATAGGAATAATAACCGTCTATAGTGTTAAAAAGGCAGGGCAAGATCAATTTCACATCAGCAATGTATCAGCAACATCACTCGCTCATCGTTGGCACGTTCGACAGCGCTGGTGTAATCTAGTTCATATTGGTACTAGAACATTTGATTCAATTTTTTGCGACATTACTGTTATAAAGTAGCAAGTTGGATGGTGGGGGAAGAGCGTCGTGAGATCGGTAGTCAGTGTGTCGGTGTCAGGGGTATCGGGTAACGTGTGAACTGCTGGCCCGACATCCACACCCCGTCACACCTCAGTCGCCTACCCTACAACAATACCCAACACGGCCTTCTCTAGGTCACCGAAACCACAAGTGCTCAGCACATTCATGCAGACGAATTTAAACAACTTCTACGAATTTATCTTTAATGTTTTTGTCGCGAATCTAAACAATATAATTTTGTCAACGGAAGCTGCCGGGGAGGCATCAGTTTAATGGTTTGATGGCCCATAGACCCATTTAATTTTAAATTAAATTAAATTTCCTAAGTGACTGATAGTCCATCGATCGTGTATGTTATTTCATTTATTTTATTCAAGGGTCAATGGACCATCTATTTGATGTGTATCATATTTGTTTAAACATTCCGAATTCATTTTTGAGCATCCTACACATGAACATTCGACTAGAAATGCAACTGTTAGTATCAGAGTTCCTAAATTAGTAAAATCATTTTCAAACACAATTATTAATAGAAATTTACCAACATTTTTAAAAGATATGAGTTCTTAGTTTTATACTTACAAGACACAACTTACCAAGTAGCTGAACGAAATTGGTAGGAAAAATTTAGAGCAGGTTATCAAATCTAGATATAGATCGTAAGCAGGGGGAGGGGGGCAGTTAACAGCATGTTTGCGTGTGTGAATGCGCTGTGCGTGAGTGTTTGTATGCATCAGTGAGTGTGTGTGTTTTTGAATGAAAATTCATGTGGTGTTTGGGGGAAGTGAGGTTATGATGGGTTATTACAACGGGGGGGAGGGGGGTCCGTTCGTCAGTAGTTTCAAGATGCTATTCCAGGAATCGTTTTATTTTAGCCACTATTTATAACTTAACTGACAGTTCTTCTATTATTCTCTGTTTGTAAGGTAATTAATTATGATTTTTTTAAAATTCAATCTAAATTTAATATTAAGTAATTTACCCCGATAATCTTTTTTCAATTAAATATTATAATAAGATGACTATTAGACTCATTCTTACGCACAGGCTATTAAGCCTGTTTAAGGATTATTATTTCTTAGCGTAAATCATGTATTCAATTAAATTATATTAGTAACTATGATTTTGTTTCGTATATATGCCATTATGTTAATAATTGTTGAAAACTGAAATACTAAAACTAAAATCGGAAATAAAGATGCTTTTGATTTGATTTTTCATTTGTAATCGGCCCAGCCCCAATATATCAAATCATCCAATACATTTTGTTTTAAATTCGATTTAAACGTAAGGTACATCTATTGAGTTAAATTTTAAATGTATCTCATTATAATTGGGAAATTAAAAAAATTCAAATTGCTAACTAAAACATATAATGTTGTAAAATCCAAATGCCTGAATTTTTAAGATCGAAAGGTACCCACTAGAGAACCACCACACTTTAAGTTTGACTCCTAAACGTTTAATAGATTTTTTAAGACGATCAAGTGTGGAGGTCAAAAACTAACATGGTTGTTATTGAAAAAAATTTGCAAGATCGCATCCAGCAAATTCAGGTGACGAAGAATAAAGAGCCTTCGACACCTGAATCTATCTATGTGCCTTTAAGTAAAGAGTAATTATTTGGAATGTGGTTATATTTTGCATATAATTCTGATCCCGAGAGAGATTATAACTGGGTGAAACACAAAGTTAGCCCGGGGTGGGTTACTCTTCAAGTAATTACGCCGCATAAAAAGCCTCTGGCTCGAATAGCCTCAAAGCGCCAAGACAAAGCGGCCGGGCGCCGACCTCTCAACCTTCATTCAATCATTTTTAACTCTTATATCATTGGGGTTTCGTGACTTAATGAAAAATATGTTTATTCAATGCTACAACACGTATACAACAATTCAACTGCAATATAGGTTATTAAACACTAACTACAAACCATTTTTCAACCATTAATATTTAAGTTAAAACCAAAATCTTAAGTTTTAAGTTAAAAACGAATTATTCTATTAGGAAATACGAATTATGGGGGTTTTCTCTTTTTCTTTAAATTGATAACGTGATCAAAATAGCCAATACAAGTACTGCTGAGCGTTCAGATTATATTATTCAGATTATATTGTTCAGAATAGATTTATTTTATTTATAGAATTAGTTATACATTTATCCTCATGTATATTTTGAGGTATCAAAATAAATACCATTGTTATTGTTATTGAGAAATATAACAATTGTATACTTCTGTTTTACTACCTTTCATTTCTTCGTCAAACATGACAATAGCCATTACCAAGGTGTCAATGATAAAGCCGAACCCTGGCACACCCGAGTTCATACTAGAGAGGGTGGAACTATCAACGAAATCATATAAATGCAGGAAGCTGAGGGAGACCCAGGAAGTGAATCGGATACGACGTATTAACACCCAGCGATAAGATATAGGATAATTCGGTGAGCACAAACCAATAAAGACCTCTCAAAATATGTAACCCTTCCTTTCCACTGTCCAAAATCCTTAGGTTCACCTTAGGTTGAATCCTTAGGTTAGGTGTCCTTGTCCTTAAGTTCGAAGTTTCTGGAAAATAATAACCCATTATTTTAAATGTTTGAAAAATTGCTTAATAGGTCGGCAGCAGTTTTTGCCTTACTTTTCCCGTCCACCAAGACTACATAGATCTTTTACGTGGAACGTTTGCAGCAAATCAATGGTTGAGCCGTTACAGAACGAGTTGAACAGTACTTGCCAGGACTGGGATTCAAACCCATGACAGGGCTACTGCCATAGTCCGACGCCTTGAGCACTAAAGTAGTTAAACTTTAAACTTTACTGGATGAAACTAAATTAATCTGCAATACTTTAATTTTACTTTGTATGCTATTTCATGGCGGCGACTTGCTGGTAGATCCGCAGGGAAGGATTATAGTTGCTTAAGCTCATTTCCCTAAGCCGGAGTAAATGGACGGTAACAAAGTTGTTATAGTTGTCTTGCGTCGTAAAATGTAAGTAATAACAACTATATAGTATTTATTAAATTTACTTAGAACAAATCTACTAATTTTTAAGAGCGTTTCCTGTAGTCCAAAGGGAGAGTTATTGCGGTTTTAATTACGTGTGCAGCTGCGGATTGAAAACATAACATAACCATACATAAGAAAATAATTAGCTTCTAATGGCCAATATTTTTAAACTGAAAGCTATAAGCTTTTTATTTACATTTTAGCGATACAGTTGCCTTGTGCGGCATGAAGGGAAATGCTCGTTGGGAGTAGGGGGAGGGGGGGAGGTCAGTGGTGAGATTTTTATTTTGTGCTACTAAACATGTGTGTTACCAATGAATGGATTTAACCAAATATTATTCAAACTTCAAAGTGTTAAAAGTTGATATTTCTTGTCTTAAGCTCTCGTTTACAGTAACGTAGGGTTGCGGCGACGAGGAAGGGCTGCGTGATGTGGGCTGATGCGGCCTTGGCAAATCTGATTACGTTAATGTTATTATCGCCATGATACGAGACCGCCCCGCCGCCGCGCCGGCCTGACACCCCCAATACTGAGTGTAAACTGAATGGTGTTTAACACGAGAAGAGTGCATCTTAGTAGATAAAGTATTATTGACTTGTATTCAGTAGAAGTAGTTTTCCAAATAATATTCAGCAAAATCTCCTGCCCTCTAAGTAATATACGGAAGAAATAGGATTAAAACTGTATTAAGGTAAACATTACCTATTTCTGAAGAAGTATTTTCTTGGACTAATCAAAAAAAAGATATCCTCAACAGATAAATCCAGTTTTCAATTTACTTTAGTTTGTTTGTTTGATTTTTCAAATGGACAATTATCCATTTTTCAATAGGCAGACAACTGTGGTTTTAAATGTCCTTTTCGCACTCCAAGGTACTGAGATCCGAGGATTTGAGCGGGTTAGAAGCATGCGGGAGATCAGATGCTTTTTGAAGGATAACTGTTACACGTTATCCTACGGGAAATGTTGAAGGGACTCGCAAAAAAGTTAAGATGAAAATGACACTACTGAAAATGAAGTTTTATAAAATAATTTAAAACATTTACACTTTTCTGCCATTTCAGATACTCTAGAAATAAAATAATGTATCTCCAAGAAATCTGAGACGAGAGGTTGTGAGACCACTTTTATAAGGGAAACCCTACAGTTATTAATATTAAACCGATTCCAAATTTATTTAACTTATATATTATTTTATTTACTTATTCGTTTATTTGATTTACTCATAGCAAAAGAAACTGCACCAGTGATTCTTAAATGTCCCTTGCTAGAGCTGATAAAGTTCTTTGTAACATCCAACACTCCAGTATCTCATTCCCAGACTCTGGACGTGTTCCAGTAAGTGTCTGCTGTGGATGGGCCGACGCGCCGCGGCGCCTGTTGATATAGACGCCGCCGCCGCGGGCGCCGCGCCGCCCTACTCCATTTGGACTTAATACCCATTAACAAATGGGCATTAGTATTAATTATGGAGTAACTGCGATTATCATTCGTTAAACTTTTGAATTAATTGCTGCGATGTATGCAATACTTACTCAGTTATTACTCTTCATGAAATTATAATTTATTTGTGACTGAACTTTATTTGAAAACAATATTTCGTTTAGTTTATTTTGAGTGAGTAGTTACTTTTAGGGTAATTTATTATTTAAAACGGTATGTTTTTACGTATGCCACATATTTAAGTTTGCCACTGAAAAATTGCTGAATTATTTATGCTAAACCCACCGTGGCTATACACATAATTTCTACTCAGACATCGCCTACGAGAAAGCCCAGGGTAATTAAGTAAACGTAAACACCAAGAAGTAAACAGTTAACTATACCCGTTTATTGAAAGCATAGGGAGAGGTCTTAAATTATCAAGTGCGAAAGTACACGCCATTAATTATCGCAACCTGATCCTGCCAGTAAGTACATTCATGAATGTAAATCTATTCTGCTTACATTGTTAGTGAATTTCCTTAGGAAAGTTAACTATTAGCATGACCCGCACGGTGAAACTTAAGCCCGGGACCACCATAGAAGTTCCTAACGTGACCCCCTGAACACGTTTTGGGGGGTCGTTCAAAATTGTATATATATATATATATATATATATATACATATATATATATGTGTGTGTGTGCACTCTAGCGGTCGCATTTTTTGTCCGATTAACTTCAAATTTGGTAGGGACGTTCCTTTCTGAAATCAGTTGGACAAGTTCGTTGGGCAAAAGAATCGTAAAACTCCAAACCCCTTTTTTGGGGGTTAATTTTCCAAATTTCGAGTTTTTGGGCCCAAAAAGGGTCTAAAAAGCCCCAAATGTAAAGTTAATGCATGTAAAAAGATGGGAATTAGTGAGACGAAAGTTTTAAGCCCTCTTTCGTCATTCTAGCATAAATATTTACCGAGTTATTAAAGAAAATGTGTTTCGACTAAACACAGTACGTTGTCTTAATGGGGGTTTTACACTAGAAAAGCCTGATACTCCTTTGTTAGAGTACTTTTATCATCCCCAGCAACCTCACGCCTACTTTCAAGCCTGATTGGACCTTCTCCTAACATTATAATGCGCAAAATTGTATTCCCAGCTTTGCAGGTAAATGAAACCAGGAGCATCAGAACAGCAAAAAAATCAATGTTTTCAGATTTCAATAAAAATTGGAATACAAGTATGTTTTTACACTAATTTTAAGTTTTAAAAGTTTTTATGTGGAAATTCACTTCCCTCACGTCAGCGTGCTGCGTGCGAACTCGTTTACTGTTTTATCCGTTCATGTCAGAGATACAAAATCATAGCAAATTTGGGAGGCCTGAGGGTAAAAGATTATTGTAAGTATGGCCTGACGTAATAATGATAAACCAATGATAATGATTTGGCTGGAGTCCAAATGAGAAGGTGAGGTTTAGTGGTAGATAAGATTAACTATAAGATTTAGAAGAAGGGGTCAAAAACGCAGTTTCCTCCCCTTTCCGGAAAACATCAGCAAGCACATAATAAATATCTCTAGAAATTGAAAATGCTGTAGGATAAATAGTATGTTATTGCAAAAAGTAAAGAGGGCAGTTAGATTTATTCAACACCATTTTAATGATGTATATTACCTCGAAGACTTCAATTTGCAGAGAATCATTTAATCTAATCTGATAGAATCATGATCCCTACTTATATTGTAATGCGTTGTGTGTGAGATCAACTCCATTGCCAGGCGCCACACATCCCGCAGTTATTTGTTTTATGTCTGGGCCACTATCACGGAGAGAATATTGCTTCACAGAACCTTGTTCGCTAGGATTGCTTTGGATCCAATACACGAGTATGTCATATTGGGGTGTACAGTATTGTTTAAAGTTTTAATATCCTTTAACTTAGTTGCTGTTGCTTTGCATGGATTGAAAATGTTTATTTGTATGACATCTAGTTGAAAAACCCGGCCTATTAAATTAAAAGAGGATAAGTAACTTCGTATCATAGAATTTCGTGAACAATACGTGTTTATCACGCCACCATGTTGTGCTATAAAGTGAAAAGGTAGCCCGCATTGAAACCAGTGGACAATACGCTCCAGTGCTAAACAATGTTCATGAACCATCCACGATACGTTACGCGTTGTAAACACTAACTGTTGTTGTCAATGTGGCGTAACAGAAATATGTGTTAAAACCAGTAGTTTTTTTTTAATGAATGGTTACGGGTATTCTTATTATATAAGGACGATCTTTTTTACAAGGCATAATTCATTAATAACTTAATACAAATGACAGTTGGGTACAATATCGAACCTGTAAATAGTTGTTATATTTTTATCGAGATTGATCTGGGTTCCTCAGAACATGAGGCGAGTACTCTAACCAATTTAAGACATCCAGACATTGAAGTTGGTGACAAGATTACAGTGAGCATCCGGAGTTTACCGTATAAGCTATTAGAATAATTATTTGCCTTTTGTTAGTCATAAAGTCATTAAGCTTGTTTAATCTCGTCTTCAAACTTGTTTACACTGTTTTAGAACTTAAAAGTTAACGAATATGTTTAGATCATAATCTAAAATTATGACTAATTAAATGCAAATAATTATTATAACACTAATAAATAATTAGCGAATTTCCCCTAGAGGGAAGAAGCTATTACCGTAGGTGGCATGGTAAGACTTAAGCCCGAGACCATGATAAATTTTCGTTTTGAAGGCCCCAGATGTCAAAAACACTATTCGTTAAAATTTATGTATATATATATATATATATATATATATATATATATATGTCCGTTACCGTGATAACTTTTGAAAGAAACACCCGATTTTGATGAAATTTGGCAAACATTTGGAGAGTAGCATTTATGACTTTAAGTTCGAAAACCAGATCGATCGCACTATGGGAAGAGGGTTTTATCGGGGTTTACAATTTTCCAAAAATAGTTTTTTTGCAAATTTGACCCCAAAATGTTAAAAACACTCAATTTTGGTTATAGCCATTTTATAGAGCTTAAAAACAAATAATTTAGTATTTTTAATCATTAATCTAGATTAAGTGGTTGCGGAGCATATATAAAAAAACGTGTCCCATGTTAATCTTATGGGAAAAAGGTTTTTAGATTTTTCTCAGATAGTTTTACTAAAACTTCACATTTCTCTTTATTAATGTGTTTAGCTCAACAAAACAAACATTTTGGTGTTTTAATCGTTGTTCTACGTCCAACCGTTGCAGAGACATTCAAAGTGCTAAACACAATACGTTGTCCAATGTTATCCTTATGGAGAATAAATAAAATTCTATATCTCGATTATTTATGAATGTATATTGATGAAACTTGGTATGTGGCTTCAAATAGTTGTGGTATATTGATATTAGCACAAAAACAAATTTTTTGTTGATAGTCCCCGTAGCAGCAAACCTGCATACTCGGCCCCCATGTTATTCATATGGAGAATAAGTAAAGTTGTATATCTCCCTTAATTATGAACCTACATTAAGAGAACTTGGTATGTAGCTTCACCTGGTTCAGTTGTATTGATAATTGCAAAAAAACATTACTTATCTTCCTCGTTGCAGCAAACCTGCGTCCTCAACCCTAATGTTATTCTTATGGAGAATAAATAAAATGCTATATATCACTTATTTATGGATGTATTTTTGTAATACTTGGTAAATAGCTCTATGTAGTAGTGAGTCACATATATATGCATTGGAAATTCGCTGAGTACGCAGGTTTGCTTCGACTGGGGTATTTTAAATTTACTATAAGCAATTAAAATTAATTGAGTAACATGAAAATCTCAACATTTACAACAGAATAAGTGTAGAACAGAAAATAATTTATTTAAAATTGAACAACAAATCTTTGAGTCATATATTCCGTGGTTTATAACTTGAACGATAGTGTGGATAGTAGGACAGTGTTGTACTGCAGCCCCGAGGCAACGATATTGTACAAGTTGCGGACAAGTTGCTCCTCTCGGCGCCGCGTCGCTCTGGACCGCTTCCAGGCAGAATGGAGTCCAGTATTTCTAACCGAGGTTGTGCCGTTTTGTTACATCTAAATTACGGTGCAGTTTTTTACTGTCTCCGTAGTTTCAACAATGTTCCAGTTTTTCTTATTTATATTTCTCCTGCGGTTTTCTGGACATCCCCCTCAATCTCACTTTTTACTCTCGATGTTTATTCTCATATTAGGATGTTACCTGGCATAAAAATAAATAAACTGTTGCAATTGTTACGAACTTAAGTTTAAATGTAGCCATAAACACATATTTTCAATATGTTTTATGAACTGTTTAATTCAATGAGACTATAAAAAATCACATGGTATACAAACATGAATTCTGGTAACTGCATGTATATTTTACTACGAGGAAAGCAATGCTTTGCTTAAAACAAAGAATTGCAACGGGAACAATGCTTGTAATATAACTTGTATCCAACAATTGGTTGAAATTACCAATACACTGCTGTGCCAGCTTACGTGCCTCGCCCTCTACTGTGGTGGGCTTTTATAAGTCCTAGTTGGGTGTGTAGGCTGTTAGGCTTATGGACCCGCTCATGTTATTTGATAAACTAAGTAGATGGTATACTTTTCTATTTACTCCGCTAATTACTTTTTGATAAGAAAACTTCTTTATTTCTGGACCTAGTATCCTATACTCTAATATGAGTAAGGTTTGCTTGCTTGCTTGCGACACTGATCTCAAAAACTGCTCCAACGATTTCCTTCAAATGTTCGAAATAACTAATTTATGGGATAAAAACAAGTTCTAGACAGCCCTCATCCCCAGGAAAATCAAATACTGTAAAAAACCTAAAATGAAAAGTTAAAAAATTAACATTGGGCTTATGGAGTTTCAAATCAAAACAAAAAAATTGTAACAGCTGTTCATAATCAACCAGAGAACTGTCAAAGTAATACTCATGTTGTTTATGATTATTAACATGTGATTTCCTGAGAGCAGAGATTAAAATATTTGAATGAAGATTACATATATAGAGTAGTAAAATAAATCAAAGGGACATTGAGCGATAAATAACAACTGGAGTGACCTTAAAACTACAGAAAAGAGGCAAATTAGTCATACAAATCTGATTATCAGTAGGGGGAAGTGGTGAAATATTACTCCAAGTCATCTAAACAAACTGACTGGCCTTTCCCCGAGCAAAGCTTGGCCCCCAGGTACTAACAATTAATATATGAACAAATTCTACCCGTTTTGCAGTTGCACATAACGGTTTAAAATATTTTCTAAAGGGTATTAGATGAACTCAAAGTTACTATTCCCTATAGTATAAAAATTAGGGGTTCAGCTAAATTGCAAATCATACTAGCTGTTGACTCACTAAAATCAGTAGCACAGAGGAAATGCATTTAAATACAAATTGCAGAAATTAATAATCAGTTTTAACATTCCGAATCCTAAGCCGAGGTTGAAATCCCGAGAGAATTGTAGCCGAAAGCCGATGGCAAGAATAAATATTGCATTCTAACTAGTTTCAAACAGGTCCAATAATTACTTTATAACAAAATATATTTTAACAAATCGATGTAATTGGGTTGTGATTTTGTTTTGTTTAGTTAGATACTCGCTAAGGAAGGCACTTTACTATTCCTGTTGAGAGGATAGTGTGCCGATGTTATGGCAGAAGGCGGCTCTTGACCCGTCAGCCACAGCCGTCACAGCCTCTTCAGTGACTCCTCTTGCTCCTCTTGCCTCTCTACCTCTCCACCAGGAGGCCCTCTGGTCTAGTGACGTCACTCACTCATCTCCGGACTGCATCCGCCTTGCTTTCACTGACGACATCAAGAAACGCACGCTTTGCAGCACACCTTAAATATATTTAATGGGAGTTTTGTTTTAAGATGTTTGTAAAATAGCAATAGGCCTAAGTATAAGCGAGTGTTTTCTTTTTTTACTAATGTCTTGTAATTGTCTAACGCAGGGTATAATATAAAAAAAAATAGATGCCGAGAGGTATAGTAGTTAACTGAGCTGTGTTGTTCGACTAGCCTATGTGTATTATTTATAACATTATCTGTATGGTGATACAACTACAGTAATAACTAGTGGCTTGAAGGAGCCATTGCCAATACACACCTTACTCCAATACTCCAATGTCAGTTCGTAAACAAAGTAGCCACTTAATCACTTGTTTTATTTTAAACAAAGCAGACGTTTTTAAATCACCATGCTTTTCTTATAGGGGATGTTTCATGTTATAGATAGTTTGCTGGTTACATTTTAGAAAAAAATACTGCTATTTTTTTCGAGGCCCTGGGATCAAGACCTTTAATTTGAGCCGCCTACCATCATCCTGTGTTTTTTTCAAACAGCCACAATTTTGACTTGAAAATTGTACTTACAGAAGTATTTATCAAGATTGTAATCGTAACCTAACCTAACTTAACCGATGCAGCGTTATAGCGCACCAAAGGTTAAAACATCTATAAATATGCAGTTTGCGGGGACCGTTTATTCCCATGGGGGGATCATCATGTGTGAGTTAAAAGTAACTTCCCCCCCCATTTTACCCCACCCGTTTCCATCCTTCCAAACTTAAATATGTTAAATTGTAAATTGAAATTATTTGATATCATACATGTGAAATAATATATCCTAAAATGAAAAGTGAGTTTTTTATGAAACAAATCATATTATTTGTTTTGAATATTTTAGTTCTGTTTTGAGCGAATTTCCCCTATAGGGAAGAAGCTATTACCGTAGGTGGCATGGTAAGACTTAAGCCCGAGACCATGATATATTTTCGTTTTGAGGTCCCCAGATGCAAAAAACACCATTTGTTCAAATTTATATATATATATATATATATGTGTGTGTGTGTGTGTGTGTGTGTGTGTGTGTGTGTGTGTGTGTGTCCGTTACCGTGATAACTTTTGAAAGAAACACCCGATTTTGATTAAATTTGGCACAAATGTGGAAAGTAGCATTTATGACTTTAAGTTCGAAAACCAGATCGATCGCACTATGGGAAGGGGGTTTTATGGGGGTTTACAATTTCCCAAAAATCGATTTTTTGCAAATTTGACCCCAAAATGTTAAAAACACTCAATTTTGGTTGTAACCATTTTATAGAGCTTATAAAAACAAATAATTTAGTATTTTGAATCATTAACCTAGGTTAAGTGGTTGCGAAGAAAATCCAAAAAAACGTGTCCCATGTTAATCTTATGGGAAAAATGTTTTTAGATTTTTCTCAGATAGTTTTACTAAAAACTTCACATATCTGTTTATTAATGTGTTTAGCTCAACAAAACAAACATTTTGGTGTTTTAATCGTTGTTCTACGTCCAACCGTTGCAGAGATATTCAAAGTGCTAAACATAGTACGTTGTCCAATGTTATCCTTAAGGAGATTAAATAAAATTCTATATCTCGATTATTTATGAATGTATATTGATGAAACTTGGTATGTGGCTTCAACTAGTTGTGGTATATTGATATTAGCACAAAAAACAAGTTTTTTGTTGATAGTCCCCGTAGCAGCAAACCTGCATACTCGGCCCCCATGTTATTCATATGGAGAATAAGTAAAGTTGTATATCTCCCTTAATTATGAACCTACATTAAGAGAACTTGTTATGTAGCTTCACCTGTTTCAGTTGTATTGATAATTGCAAAAAAACATTACTTATCTTCCTCGTTGCAGCAAACCTGCGTCCTCAACCCTAATGTTATTCTTATGGAGAATAAATAAAATGCTATATATCACTTATTTGTGGATGTATTATTGTGAAACTTGGTAAATAGCTCTATGTAGTAGTGAGTCACATATATATATATGCATTGGAAATTCGCTGAGTACGCAGGTTTGCTGTGACAGGGGTATTTCAATTTAAAGATGCAATAAAAATCTAACTTATATCACCCTCAGGTTTTTTTAGCGAATTTCCCCTATAGGGAAGAAGCTATCACCGTAGGTGGCATGGTAAGACTTAAGCCCGAGACCATGATAACTTTTTGTTTTGAGGTCCCCAGATGCCAAAAACACTATTTGTTCAAATTTAGATATATATATATATATATATCCCATATAATCCCGATCATATGTGTATATATATATATGTGTGTGTGTGTGTGTGTGTGTGTGTGTGTGTCCGTTACCGCGATAACTTTTGAAAGAAGCGCCCGATTTTGATGAAATTTGGCACAAATGTGGAGAGTAACGTTTATGACTTTAAGTTCGAAAACCAGATCGATCGGTCTATGGGAAGGGGGTTTTATGGGGGTTTAATATTTTCCAAAAATCAGTTTTTTTAACTTTTTACCCTTAAATGTTAAAAACACTAGATTTTGGTTATAGCCATTTTATAGAGCTTTAAAAAACAATCAATTTAGTACTTTGAATCATTAAGCTAGGTTTAGTGGTTGGGGAGAAAAGTAAAAAAATGTGTCCATAAAATTTCCCATGTTATTCTTATGGGAATACTGTATTTGGTTTTCCCTCAGATAATTTCACTAAAAACTCCACATTTCTTTCTGTCAATCAGTTTAGCTTTACAAAACAATCATTTTGGCGTTTTAATTGTTGTTTTACGTCCAACCGTTGCAGTGATATTCAAAGTGCTAAACATAGTACGTTGTCCAATGTTATCCTTATGGAGAATAAATAAAATGTTATATTTCGATTATTTATGTATGTAAATTAATCAAACTTGGTGTGTGGCTTCAACTAGTTGTGGTATATTGATATTAGCACAAAAAGGTTTTTTGTTGATTTTTCCCGGTAGCAGCAAACCTGCATACTCGGCCTCATGTTATTCATATGCAGTATAAGTAAAGTTTTATATCTCCCATTATGAACCTAAATTAATAAAACTTGGTATGTAGCTTCACCTGGTTGAGTTATATTGATAATTGCAAAAAAACACATTTATTATCTTCCTTGTTGCAGCAAACCTGCGTACTCAATTATAATGTTATTCTTATGGAGAATAAATAAAATGCTATATATCACTTATTAATGAATGTGTTTTTGTGATACTTGGTAAGTGGCTCTAGGTAGTAGTGATACCCATATATATGCTTTGGAAATTCGCTGAGTACGCAGGTTTGCTGCGACGTATAATTTTAGAGATCCGGATATCAAACCCCCATGTTTTAATTTGATTGTTAATAAACGTCTAATTACAGTTAAATTCGCATTCACCCATTGGCATATAACTTGTCCTGCTCTCCAGTCTCGGCGGTCCCTCGCAGCTGTAGGCCTACACACCGTTGTTGGCCAGCCTGAGGTCAACGGCTGCATCTCGGGTTATTACTACGTTAGCGCCACGGTGCGTCACAAGCGTCACGCGTCACTGGTTGGAACTGTAGCGGATCCCATCAGCCGTGGACGTTGGGCGTCGCGGCCCTGGCGGTGCGATCCTCCTGCTGGCCGGTGCCTTAGCAGTAGAGACGGCTGTTGGTATCCCGGGGTGGTTAGGGGCGCAGCAGTGGAGTGGCCAATAGTAAAGAAAGCTGAGTCAAATGAGTATAGATATTATAACTGTGTCGCAGTAGAGATGAACCTCAATAAACGTCAGCGTCGCCGTGGGAAACAGACTTGTGGGGCGATAAAACACATTTGAGGCACCATAACACCATTAATCACTTGGGCAAGCCAGTGGTGACGGCATGTGAAAAATATATTGGCAACCAGCTGAATCAAACCTGCGCCCAACCATGTCTGACTTGTGAGGCCAACACTCTACTTCTGAGTGCCGTATCCGATCTTTTTGTATATGCATGTTTATACGTTAAAAATACCCCCGACGCAGCAAACCTGCATACTCAGCGAATTTTCAATGGAGATATAAATGTCTTAATAAAACATAAAGCAACTTGCCAAGTTTCATAAAAATATATTCACAAATAAGCGATATATACAATTTTAATTATTCTACATAAGAATAACATTGGGGCTGAGTACGCAGGTTTGCTGCATCAACGAACACTAATATCAATATAACTCAACTAGGTGAAGACATATACCAGTTTTTATTCATTTATGTTTATAATTACGCATTTAGTTATTATCCATAAGAATAACATGGGGCTGAGTACGCAGTTTTGCTGCTATGAGGGCCTTTGGCAACAAATTATTTTTTTGAGCAACTATCAATAGACCACAACCAGATGAAGCCGTATACCAAGTTTCGTCAGTATACGTTCACAAATAAGCATGATATAAAATTTGTCTTTTCCTCCATAAGCACTTTCAATATCTCAGTAACCAATTGACGTAGAGGAATGATCAAAATACCAAATTGTGTGTTTTTTAAAGCTTAATCCAATGGTAAAAAATAAAATTTAACTATTCAAAAATTATATGTAAAAAATTCAAAAAACCCATTTTGGGCTACAAAACCCCCCCAAAATACCCCTTCGGATGGAGCGATCTGGCTGGTTTTCGAACTTAAAGTCATAAATGCTGCTTTACACGTTTACTCCAAATTTCATCAAAATCGGATCATTTTTACGAGAGTCATCGTGCTCACGAACACACACATATATATATATATGTGTGTATATATATATATACACATATATATATATATGTGTATATATATATATATATATATATATATATATATATGCAGTTTCAAACGAACGGTGTTTTTGGGGTCTGGGGACCTCAAAACGAAAAGTTATCATGGTCCCGGGCCTAAGTCTTACCATTCCTACTACGGTAATAGCTTCTTCCCTATAGGGGAAATTTGCTAAAACGGGAAAATTACAGGAAAACCCACAATTTTTTGAATTAATATTATTTAGAAGCAAGAAGTCATAACCTTACTTACGGTGTTTACAGTGGGCAAAGAATACTAAAACATGAAGTTATGTTACTTTTTAGAAGCATATTTTTATACAAGTCCAGTTTTTAAAGTCCTCATACATTTGATTACGTGCTTTACACATGTCGTCGAATAAATCCGTCAATGGTTTCAGATGTTGTCTACGAAAATATTACACAGTTTTAATTTCTCATATGCATCAGTATAAGAGACGTCTGATAAAACTCCTTATAGATAATGTACTGATGACAACAAACGTTGTATGCAAATTAATTGTTACAGTAGCATTTATTAATTACTAATTGTATTTTGTACTGTGTTTACCAGGTTCAAAGCGTCAACTTTTATTTTGTGGGTGGGGAGGGGGAGACGAGTACGAAGCGGGGATCCCCTGAGCGTAGTAGAAGTTGTACGTCTGACATCGTCAAACAATTGAAACTTCTCTCTACGCACTAGGACTAGATTTACTTGCATCATATGAGAAACCAACCCTTACACAATAAATTAATCAATGAACTCGCTCGTCCACTCTATATACAATCTTTATTCAATGGTTTCAAGAAATCATTAGTTAATAATTTACCATGTAACTGCTACTTAAGCAATTCACTGGTTTATTTATTCACAGCTATAATGATTCTTTTGTTTTGATTTGAAACTCCATAAGCCCAGAGTTAAAATTTCCAATTTTCAAATGAGATTTTCACCAAGTATGTTTTTCCTGGGGTTGAGGATCTTATCGATCGATTTTTAGGTCCAAACTCCCCTAATTCCGAAGAAATTTTTCCGATGAATTCCGTGATAAATTTTACGAACAAATAAAAAAAAATGCTCGTATTAGAGTATAGGATTAGGTTTTTAGATTGACGTTTCTAGCTGTTTAGCTAGTTTAGCAGTAGCTACTTTTAAAACGGTTAAAGCTATAAACGTTAAATCCTACACCAAATCAGCCCTAAACAAGCATATTACATGCGCAACGTTTCAAGCTAGTTCAACATGCGTATCCTAAAATGTGATTTTTTGACTACACGCACACGCACACACAGACGGGAAACGGAGTGAGACATATCCTATGTTTCTTGAAAATATTTTGTTTCGGTTGTTTGGGTTGACCTCAGGAAAACGTTCCTGCAGTTAACCGGTGAGAGTTTGGACACACTCTCTATAACAACATAGAAAATTAAACAGTCCGCAGTGTAGATTACTTTACACCAAGGAAAAGACACCGACTTGGAGCGAGGCCGCTAGCTCTGGTATGAAACCACAAACACGGGGGTCATGTTATATTACACTCCCATTCATTCAATATCCGGTTATTTCTCCATTTGAGGATGGAAAGATTAATACGGCTTGAGACTTGCTTGATTGGTGCAATAGAATCGAAAAATATGAAGCTTTTATTTTAATTATTTCGAGTTAATAGTGAATAGATGATTTTCATGAAAAGCAAGAGAATATAAGTAAATATTTTACTGAGAATTCGTACAACGGTAAAATGGTAAAAATTTAGTAATTTGTACCAACTGTGAGGATGGTTCACGACGCGATGTGTTTACAAAAGAATCGGTGGCATTACTTCTGCTATGTGTCTCTTATTACAGTACAATCAAGAGGCATTTTACAATATCCGCATGCTTTTACACGAACTGTAACATTTCAAGAGTTGCAGACTGTTTTCATTCTATAGTTACAAATTGTACCAATTGGTCTTTACTCTTCTGACTCCTAGTGTTCGTTTGATCCACGGTACATTTAGAGCAACAACTATCTGAAACAACGAGGTAACCAGTGAAGGAGTTCTGTGTATTTTAGCTTCGTCCCTGGTATATTCAGCTGCTGAGTATTGTGCTCCCGTATGGCTCGTACACGTTGAAGATATTGACATTCAGGTAGACTGGGCCGTGAGACTGTAACCACAGTTCCACCACTTCTCTGGTGTTCAGGACCGTGTAACATGCTCCTCCAGAGATCCGACGACAAGAGGCTGTTGTAGGACAGTATGAAAACAGCATGAAGGACGCCAATTTACCTACCCTTACACAATTATTCATTGCCATGTGTGTACTTTTTTGGGAGAGTTGTAGTGGCACTTAATCGTTTGAAGAAACTGGGTTTTTACAAAAGTTGTTTTTGAACTTCTAACGAAATATTGGTTTTGTCATTACCGCAAGTAAAATTTGTATTTGATAAGTATGAAGTATGTTCGTCTGGATGCTTTTAAAAACCGGACATATTTTCTAACATTACTGAGTTTTATTCCGGAATCAAACACTATCAATGTGGGGGGTTTATTATAGTACCGTATAATTTTAAGTACATTTGAACAAAATCCGTTTGTGTAAATCATTTTAACTTTGGAGAAGAATTAATTTAAGATTTTGTATTTTATCCAAGTAGGTAGTATTTTGTATCGTATTTATTAGTTGCCATATGCATTTGGATTCAAACAAAGAATGATTATGGTTTCTTGGTGCAGCAGGATCTAGCACGGTCTGCCCAAGGTCTACAATGGCTACGAATTTGGTGTGTCCCCTTTGAGAAATTGGTCACAAATATATAAAAAAACAAGACTCTCAAAGAATAGAATAGATAGAATAGATTTTATTTTCTCATAAATAGAACATTTTAAATTACAATTTCACAGTAAACAAAATAAATAAACATTAATTTTCTTGCTCTCAGTCCACAGTTCATAATTTAAACATAATATCACTTATTGTCCTGCCAGAACTGACCATCTTTCTTCACAATATTGAAAGCTTGTGAACTTAGTGAGAATTTTTCATAAAAGTTTCATGATTTCATCAAAACCTAATCTGATGTAATATAAGCATTCAGTTTAGGTCGGAGGAGAGGTTGTACTGCAGCAATATCGGATATACAGCCTCCACCAGGATAATACCCACTTTGACTTGCTACAAGCTTCTGATAGCCTAGATTAACTTTAAGATGATGGATCTAAGTAGAATCTTAAAAATATTCCTCTCCTTAAAAATATTTCCCGGCCTTTGTCATTTACAAAACAAGAAGCCGGGATATAAGGTTGTAACGAGTGTCATTAGCTGGCTTAGAAAACCCAAAAGGTGTTTCGAATATTCCGTCAAACATGCCGATTATTAAAATTACAAAATTCAAAACTCGTAGAATCCAGCTCTTAAACACACTTTATTATGTTTCCAATCTTTGAAAAAGTAAAGAACATAATTTGAGAAAGAAAATATATGAATACCTATACCACTTATCTTCACTTAACTGTGTGCACCTTTTGTACGTAACTCGTCAATATTCAGGTCATATAAAGACTGTTTAAATATAGCGTACACTTGCCCGATTATTCATGCTGAACGTTATATGTAAAATTTAAAATCAATCATTACTTTCTGAGTGCAAGGAATACGGTCTTAAATCGTATGACTAACTCTCCTATTTTTATATTAGGACCGAGATGGAGTTTTTAGGTTTATACTTTTTATTTAAAACAACAAAATTTGCTGTATTTTCCCCTAAAAATATTTATTTTTAAAACACACTTTGTTTATTATTGTTTATATTGAACCCTTTTGCTTAGCCCAATGTTTACAGCGTTCCAAATCGTGTTATGGCAAATTATAAAATGCATATAACATTTTCGATCCCCCAAAAAACATTGTGAATGAAAAATTATTTACATCATTACTGATATGCAATAGCAAATATGATTTCTGTGTTGTAAATACATATACCTATATTTTACAAATATTTTATAATTTACGACTTAAAATTCGTGATAATAGTAATTAAGTGATAGCAGGGCTCTCACTCTACTATAAAAGTTATACTATAACTATACTATAAATAATCGTTTATAAAAATGTCTTTCTGTGTCCATATAATCTATTTTCGATTTAGACCAGCCTAATAAATGAAAGTTGCAACAATAAATATTGAAATCCGAGTCAATAGAGATATGAAATACCCTTGGGAATGTAGTAGTAATATTACAAAGCTAGCAATATCTGGGGATATACGAACATAAATAGAAGCTTGGGGGAGGGGTTCCAGACGTAGGCAGTGCACAACCCACTTCTAGCTCGCAAAACTCTACACAGTCGTAAACATACAACAATGATTTCCAACTTGCGGAAATTTTCCAAACTTTAATTTCTTGTTTTAGTTTGATTGACTATTGCTAGGAAGACATATACAACTTGATTGCGTAAACAATATCAAATTTATTGTTGGAAATCGATAGCAAAGAGTAATATTTTATTTTTTATTAATCTACTTTTTTATTACTATCCACTTTTTTACTATTATTATTATTTTATACCACTATTTATATTATTTTGTATCATCCACTTTTAAAATTAATTTTACTGCGAATATACGACGCCGTGGGTCAAATAATCTTTAAAGTTATTGTAAGGGTTTGTTTCAGTATAAAAAACGCTTGCAAGGCAGAGGCCACATTTACATATAATTGTTATCTTTGCATAATTTTGCTATTCATGTAAAGAAAATAAGTGCAGTGTATTATGCAATATTATAACTCATATCTTCTGCTAATTATACTCGTATAATGATACATTTACCTTTTTTAGCGAATTTCCCCTATAGGGAAGAAGCTATTACCGTAGTCGGCATGGTAAGACCTAGGCCAGGGACCATGATAACTTTTCGTTTTGAGGTCCTCAGACCCCAAAAACACCATTCGTTTGAAACTGTATATTCATATATATATATATATATATATATATATATATATATATATATATATAAATCCAATGTTATCCAATGTATCTTGTCCAATGTTATTCTTATGGAGGATAAGCAAAATTGTATATCTCGCTTATTTATCAACTTATCCTGACGAAACTTGGTATATTGCTTCATTTCATTGTGCACAAAAACCCATATTGATATTTGCACAAAAACCCATTTTTTGGCCGATAGTTCCCGTAGCAGCAAACCTGCATACTCAGCCCCATATTATTCTTATAGAGAATAAGTAACGTGTTGTCTCATTTAATTATGAACATAAATTAATAGAACTTGGTATGTGGCTTTACCTAGTTGAGTTATATTGATATTTGTATAAAAACCCATTTTTAGTGTTCCTTATTTCAGCAAACCTGCATACTCAGCCGCCATGTTATTCTTATGGAGAATAATTAAAATGTCATAAATCGTTTATTAGCGAATTTCCCCTATAGGGAAGAAGCTATTACCGTAGTCGGCATGGTAAGACCTAGGCCCGGGACCATAATAACTTTTCGTTTTGAGCTCCCCAGACCCCAAAAATACCATTCGTTCGAAACTGTATATATATATATATGTCCGTCAGCACGATAACTCTCGTAAAAATTATCCGATTTTGATGAAATTTGGTATAAACGTGTAAAGCAACATTTATGACTTTAAGTTCGAAAACCAGCCAGATCACTCTATCCGAAGGGGTATTTTGGGGGGGTTTTGTACCCCAAAAATGGTTTTTTTGAATTTTTTACATATAATTTTGGAAATAGTCAGATTTTTTTCCCCCATTGGATTCAGCTTAAAAAAACACACAATTTGGTGTTTTGATCATTTCTCTACGTCAATTGGTTACCGAGATATTGAAAGTGCTTAATGTCTAATGTTATTCTTATGGAGGAAAATAAAAATTTTATATCTCGCTTATTTATGAACATATACTGACGAAACTTGGTATACGGCTTTATCTGGTTGTGGACCATTGATATTTCCTCAAAAAAACAATTTTTTGACAAAGGCTCCCATAGCAGCAAACCTGCGTACTCAGCCCCATGTTATCCTTATGGAGAATAAGTAACGTGTTATCTCCCTTAATTATGAAAATAAATTAATGAAATTTGGTAAGTGACTTCACCTAGTTGAGTTATATTGATATAAGCATAAAACCCCATTTTTTTGTGTTCCTTGCTTCAGCAAACCTGCATACTCAGCCGCCATGTTATTCTTATGGAGAATAATTAAAATGTCATAAATTGATTATTTATGAATGTATATTGATGAAACTTGGTATGTAGCTTTATATGGCATTAAGATAAATATATATGCATTGGAAATTCGCTAAGTATGCAGGTTTGCTGCTACGGGGGTATTTATGAATGTATATTGATAAGACTTGGTATGTGTCTTTATGTGGTATTAAGATAATATTATATGCATTGGAAATTCGCTGAGTATGCAGGTTTGCTGCTACGGGGGTATTTACAACAAGTTTTGGTTTACTTACATCATTTTAGGGAAATAAATCAAATTTAAACTTTAAAAATACCGTACTTATTGTTTGAATTTCATTCTTTTTAGCGAATTTCCCCTATAGGGAAGAAGCTATTACCGTAGGTCTCATGGTAAGACTTAAGCCCGAGACCATGATAACTTTTTGTTTTGTGGTCCCCAGGTGCCAAAAACACCATTCGATCAAATTTTTATACATGTATATATATGTGTGTGTGTGTGTGTGTGTGTGTGTGTGTGTGTGTGTGTGTGTGTGTGTGTGTGTGTCCGTAATCACGATAACCCTCGTAAAAAAGGTCCGATCTTAATAAAATTTGGTACAAATGTGTAAAGTACGATTTATTTGAACAAGTTCGAAAACCAGACGAATCGCACCATCCAAAGGGGGGATTGGGGGGGTTTGTACCCCAAAAATGGGTTTTTGGGGTTTTCACATGTAATTTTTATTTAAATCAAATTTTAATTTATACCACTTAATTCAGCTTAAAAACACAAACAATTTGGTATTTTGATCATTGCTCTACGTCTATTGGTTACTGAGGTATTGCAAGTGCTAAACACAATAATACGTTGTCTAATGCTATTCTTATCGAGAAAAAGAAAAATTGTATATCTTGCTTATTTATGAACATAAACTGATGAAATTTGGTATATGACTTCATCTGGTTATGGTTTGTTGTTGTTTTCACAAAAAAAATTTTACGTATGGTTTCCGTAGCAGCAAACCTAGGTACTCGGTCCCCATGTTATTCTTATGGAGAATAATTAAAATGATATATACCGCTTATTTATAAATGTATATGAATAAAACTTGTATGTAACTTTATTTAGAAGAGTTCTACTGATATCTGCATAAAAACCCATTATTTTGTGTTCCTTGTTGCAGCAAACCTGCGTTATCATCCCCACTGTTATTCTTATGGAGAATTATTGAAATTGTATTTATCGCTTATTTGTGAATATATTTGTATGAAACTTGGTATGCGGTTTTATGTCGTATAAGACATTGTAAATTCACTGAGTACGCAGGTTTGCTGCGACGGGGGTATTTATTATTGCTTCAGCACTCAGTGTTCGTGTTTATCGGTTTACATGAAGTTTACACTCCTTCAGAGTTCTTTGCCACGGGACCAATTTGTAATAAAAAGAGACATTTGCAATATGGATATGAAATTCATATGTTACACAATAGAACCTCACTTATTTGAAATTGGGGGGCAGCCAATTTATTTCGAACTAAAGGAAGTTTGAAATATCGAGAGTTTGAATTATTCGAATGAATAAGAAGATTTTCAAATCAAATTCAAATTACAGAGACAAAGAAAACAAACGTCAATAAATTCAGATCTGGAGGAGACTGAGTTTACGCATTATAATTAGTTATTATAGTTAATGTTTCAACAGCCTTGTTTTTTGTGATTAATTCGAATTTTAGGGGGTTACGGTATCACAGTTCGTACTGTAGAGTTTGAATTCGAATTTTAGAGGAAAATATTCCAATTACAGCAACAAAATTCGAATTTTAGAGGAAAATGTTCCAATTACAGCAACAAAATTTGAATTTTAGAGATTTCATCATGCGTTAAAAACCCTTTGAACTATCGGTATATTATTTTTCGAATATTCCAGGTTTTCTGAAGGGGACAAACAAACGTTACTAATTATAGAGGTTTTCGAATTATCGAGGTTCGAACTAGCGAGGTTCTACTGTATATGGAACTAATACAATAATAAATGTTATTTAAATATAAAATAAAAACCCAAACGGTTGCCAGTCCCGAGATACCAAGATTTTTCTCATTTATTTTGTTTGAAGTTAAAGATTGTCTTCAGATATATTCAAATAGTGTATTGTTTTGTTAACTTGTGTTTGAATATAAAGAAATAACAAAATTGTCCAATGATATTTTAAGTTAATCCTGTCTTTAAATAATTTAATGATTTGAATTTGGTAACTCAACGGTTCTTTCTTTCTTTTTTTGGTAACACAAATGCACTTCTTTCTGCTTTTTATGTTTCTCCCTTGTCTGATTTGTTTATTTACTATTTATATTTGTCAACAATGTTCCTAACCTTAATTATGACTTAAAGAAAGGTAGTTTATCTTGGAGCGATGATTTGGGAATGTTATAGTAACTGTTGTAACTTTTAAATTTATATTATGAACTGCGCGTGATTTGAAAAAAACATTTATTTATTAAAAGTACATTTTGGAAAGAACTAACATTGAAGGAAACTTATTGAAACCCAGATCATAACAACCTTAAGTAAATATTTACAATAGAATAGAATTATAAAATCAGCTGTTCATAAAGCAAGGATATTACAGTCTCCCCCACTTATTTTGATCTTCATCTTGAGATGTAATCCTTCAAGTGTTCAGGTGGTTTTCATGTCAGTGTTGATCGCCGAAATTGTGGCCGTGGTAACACATTCTCTTTGATCTTGTGGTACAGCTTGTGGCATGATCTCGTCGGGAACTGTCTCTGGCGTATTTATTTCTTTATTTTATTGTTGTGGTTGAAACACACCTGGGACCTGCAGAGGCATTGATCCGTTTTCATATGATGGCTCACTGTCCTTAAAGTGGACTTTTTTCACTTCTGTTTTTCTAAGTTGGTCCAGATGGCGTTTTAAAGTTCTACCGGAATCTAATTTTACCACATAATGTAATAATCCGAGTTTCTGCGCTCTCCCTCCAAATGTCCAGATGTACTTATTGTTTAGAGAATACTCTCTGACCAGGACTCTCTCTCCCAAAATTGAATTTTCGCACACACACAGGATGGTCTAATGGAGGATTTTTGGAAGGATGTAGGGTCGAAGAGCGTCTAACTTAATACGAATTTTCCAATTAAGGTACCGCTCTGCTGGTGATTGTCCATTGGAAAGTAGTGTTACCCGATACTGAAGAATAATTTCTTGGACTTTGATATGCATTTGTCGAGAATCATCTTCAGCGGCCTTTAGTCGTTGTTTCAAGGTTTGGACTATTCTTTCTGATAGTCCATGTGTAGCAGCATGTCCAGGAGCAATCAGTTTTTGAAATATTCCAATAGATGAGCAGTATGATTGAGTGGTGTGGTGGGCTTGTGTGGTGGAGCGGGGGCGACTACGCGGGGCGCCGGGGCGGCGGGGGTGGTGGGGGCGGCGGTGCTGTGCAGGTCTATGTGTAGGTGGGAGGCGGGGTGAGGTTTCTTTGGGGGAGAGGCGTGGTGCTCGTGGTGACCATGGTGGTCGTGGTGACCATGGTAAAGATTTAAGCGTTATCTGATACCATTACTTTGAGGATAGCCATGATATGAGAAAATGCTACCGAGAAGTGTGATTGTATTAGTAGATTAAGGAGCATTTTTCAAGACTTTTACTTCCAACTATGTTGATTTAGCGCAGACACATACCAGAAAGTACTAGTTTTGGAAGGGTCCAGCGTAGTCTATGTGAATGAGTTCCCAGTTTTCTTATGGCTCTGCCCATGGGTGTAATGGAGATTTTGCAGGACTACATTTAATGTGGACGCAATTTCACAGGATTGAACTAACTTCTCAATGTCTTTGTCGATTACTTTCCAATAAACGTATTTTCGGGCCAGTTGCTTCATTTTTGTGATGCCAATGTGAGTTGTGTGTAGTTTCTGTAAGACATGAGGTTGAAGACTTTTTGGAATAATGATGCGGTTTTCTTTGAAGAGCACTTCGTTGTCCAGTGTATAAGATAGGTCTGTAAACAAAGACAGTAGCTGTAGTTTTATTTCTCGAAGATCCTCATCAGTTTCGGTTTCCCGTGCGAGGACACTTGCATTTAGAACTTCAGAATGTAATGTGCTTGTTTCATTATTTATAAATACGTCCATAGTTTTGAAACTTTGGGCCACTGGGGCTCGTGACAAGCAGTCTACGTTCGTATTGTCTTCTCCTTTCTTGTGAATGATCGAATAATTGAAACCTCACATGAAAGATGCATAGCGAAGTAGCCGGCTGGATGTCATAGGCGGTAAAGACTTGTTTTCGTGAAAGATTCTCGTAAGTGGAGCGTTGTCTGTAATCAGTGTGAAGAGCAACGTAAGAGATAGTTGTAAAAGTGGCTGACTCCAAACACGATCGCCAAAGCTTCTCGGTCGAGTTGGCTGTAGTTGCGCTCCGACACAGTTAGGGACCTATACGCATATGCAATCGGCTTTTCTTCATCATCAATAACGTGACTCATTACTGCAGCGATTCCTGTGGGACTTGCATCGCTGTCAGAACTATAGGACGATGAGGATTGTAAGGGACAAGCACTGTTTCAGAGGTAATTTCCTCTTTTAGATCAAAGGCAGTTTGACAATCTTTTGACCAATTAACTTTCGATTCTTCTGAAGTAACTGACGAAGTGGAAATGTTTGGTGGACAGATCAGGAATAAACCGCGCGTAATGCGTAACCATTCCAAGGAACTTCCGTACATCATCAACGTTCTTTGGACGCGGCATTTCGCAGACAGCCCGTATTTTCTCTGAAGATTTAGAGTTTTGTTGCGCTGGATCACATGCCCGAGATACTCAATCTTCTCACAAAAAACTTGCATTTGTCCTTATTCAACTGTAAATCATTTTCTTGCAAGCGGGTAAGACATAACCTTAGGTTATTGTAGCATTCATCTCTGGTAGCACCATGAATGATTATGTCATCGAAATAAACTTCGGTCTTAGGCAGTCTGAGTAATATTTGTCTTCGAATACGGTTGAACTCGGCTGGGGCGGTTTTAATTCCAAAACTCAATCTATGCATTGAATATGTACCACAGTGTGTTGTGATGATTTGAATTTTAATACTTACAGAATATACCGGAATGTGCAAGTACGCCTTGTAAATATCGAGCTTGCGAAAGTATTTAGAATCGCGCAAGCTATGTAGGACATCCAGAATATGTTTAATTGGAAAGTTTGAAGAAACGATACGGTCATTAACACCATTTTTGTAATCCACGCATAATCTGACAGTACCGTTACTCTTTGGAATAACGACCAGAGGAGAACCCCAGTCGCTGGCATCGACTTTGGAAATTATACCAGCCGCCTCAAGACTATTTAATTCTTCTTCCACCGATGTTCTGAGGGCAAATGGAACGTTACGCTCTATCGTGTAAATAGGGGTAGTGTTTTTGCGTAATTGAAGTGAAACTTTGTGATTAGGTAGGCAACCTATTTTCTGCTCGAAAACTTTAGAAAATTCTGAAAATAAATCCTCGGTCGAATACGAGGAACCAAACAAACTGAAACAGTTATGGTGCACTAAGTTATTATCATCGATTCCTTGAAGGCTTATGTGGAGGTGTCGGATCAAAACTCTGCCAAGGACCACTGGACGACCATCTGGAACAATGTAATGTCCTCGGTCGACTTAAGACCCTTGTATCAATCTTCAATGGTCGAAGATTGATACAATCCCTTTGGTCCCTTTGGTCGAAAAGTGGCATCCGTGTATGCTCGAAAATATATATTTGGAATATATTTGGAGGACTGAGATTCACATTAAGATCTAAGCTTTTGAAATTTTTTCAGGAATAAGTGTAAATCTGGCTCCTGAATCTACTTCAAAAGGCATAGGCTTTTGATTCAAGTTTACTGTAATAAAGTATTTCTCAGAATCTGACACGTTTGAACGTTGGTTGTAGTCGAAAATATCATAACATCATGTGCATTAACAGGACGAACTTCAGTTATTTGATTTAACCCTAATAGGACATCATCAGAACGTTAACTGATGTATTTAGTTAAACTTGAACTAGAATAATGAATTGAAAGTTTGTTTTTCATTTGGGAGGAAATTCAGACTTTGGCTACATGACCATGTCTAGAACAGGAAGTAAAATGAAGTGATATACGGCATTCAGATGCACGGTGATTGTTTCGACCGCAACGAAAACAAATATCTCCAATTCCTAGTCTGGCGTAATCGACTTTGGATTTTGAACGAAGTTTAGAATAGGGACTTTCTGATGTGAAATTTCGCGTTTGGTGGCTGATTGAATGGCTTCTAGAATGGAGTTTACCTACTTTTGAAAGTTTGTTAATGTCAACATCAGTCATTGGTTGATCTTTATTTAAAACTTGGGTCTCTTGTCGGGAAGCTTCCAAAGCTGTAGCCTTGGTTAGAATGTATTAAAAAGTAGTAGCATCCGATTGCAATAACTGTTCACGAATCCAGATATCTTTAAGACCCCTGATGAATTGGGCTCTCAAGAATATATCTGAAACAGGGACTTCTTTGGTGCATTCGCATTGAACTGTAAATTCGCATTCAGTTATGCATTTTTGTAGTGAAGCTACGTACTCAGGGATAGATTAATTTGGTTTTTGATAATTATTAAGGAAATAGTGTTACAAAACTACAACATTTAGGTGAGGAGATAGCATTTCACTAAATGACTTTACTAATGTAGGGAAATCTAAGTTTTTTATTGGTTTTTCGGGGCCAATTAGTGCAGAAAGATTGTTGTAATGCACTGAACCTATTGAAGTACAAAGTAGTTGTGTTTTAGCGAATTTCTCCTATAGGGAAGAAGCTATTACCGTAGGTCTCATGGTAAGACTTAAGCCCGAGGCCATGATAACTTTTTGTTTTGAGGTCCCCAGATGGCAAAAACACTATTCGTTTAAATTGATATATATATGTGTGTGTGTGTGTGTGTGTGTGTCCGTGAATGCGATAACTTGAGTAAAACACGTCAGATTTCGATGAAATTTGGCTCAAATATGTAAAGTGACATTCATGATTTTAAGTTCGAAAACCAGAAAAATCGGACCATGGGAAGGGGGGTTTATGGGGGTTTTAAATTTTCCAAATATCAGTTTCTTGCATTTTTCACCCTAAAATTTGTATAAAAATTAATTTTGGTTTTGACCATGTTATAGAGCTTAAAAAATATATTATTTTGATTTATTAACCTAGGCTAAGTGGTTGCGGAGAAAATCCAAAAAACTTACTCATAAAATCTTCCATGTTAATCTTATGGGAAAAAGGTTTTTGGCTTTTCCTCAGTTAATTTTAATGTAAACTTCACATTTGCTTGTACCAATCAGTTTAGCTCCTCAAAACAATCATTTTTGTGTTTAAATTGTGATTCTACGTCCAACCGCTGCAGAGATATTCAAATTGCTAAACACAGTACGTTGTCCAATGTTATCCTTATGGTGAATAAATAAAATTTAATATCTCGATTATTTATGAATGTATATTGATGAAACTTGGTATGTGACTTTACGTAGTATAATGGTATATTGATATTTGCACAACAAATTTTTTTGTTGATTATCACCGTGGCAGCAAACCTGCGTACTCAGCCCCCATGTTATTCTTATGGAGAATAAGTAAAATGTAATGACTCCCTTCATTATGAACATAAATTAATAAAACTTGGTATGTGGCTTCACCTTGTTGAGTTGTATTGATATTTGTATAAAAACCCATAGTTTTGCTCCTTGTTGCAGCAAACCTGCTGACTCAGCCCCCATGGTATTAATATTTAGAATAATTAAAATGTTATATAGCGCTTATTTATGATTGAATATTGATGAAACTTGGTATGTGGCTTCGCCTGGTTAAATTCTATTTATATTTGCATAAAAACCAATTGTTTGTGTTCCTTGTTTCAGCAAACCTACGTACTCACCACCAATGTTATTATTATGGAGAATAATTAAAATTGGATGTATCGCTTATATGTGAATAAATTTTTACGAAAGTTGGTATGCGGCTTTATGTGGTATTAAGACATATATTATGCATTGGAAATTCGCTGAGTACGCAGGTTTGCTGTGACGGGGTATTTTGTTTTCATCAGAAATGTTTTTGATAGCAAGGCAATTTTCAAAACGTTCCAAATAGTTTTTAAAATTTTCTTTTATGTGATCAAAGCTTTATTCAAATGGCTGAATATTACTCACAGACACATTGCTTTGATGTTCCGGACGTTGAAGTTGAAGTTGCTCCGTGATTTTTGCGAGTCGTAGGGAGTGCGACCTGGCTTTCTGTGAATGCTTTTAGAACCGTAGAAAATTGTTCAGTAAACTGTTCATTTAAATCTGTATTTTAATTTACGGTTTTTTGTCGTAGCCAACTGTTGTAACTTTTAAATTTGTACTAATGAATTGCACGCGATTTGAAAAACACATTTATTTATTAAAAGTACATTTTGGAAAGAACTAACATTGAAGGAAACTTATTGAAACCGAAATCATAACAACCTTAAGTAAATATTTACAATAGAATAGAATTATAAAATCAGCTGTTCATAAAGCAGGGATATTACAGTAACCATACCTACACTTTATTCGTGCCGCTAATAAAGAATATTGTTTAAAGAAATATAACATAACCGAGCCAATCGATTAACTTAAAGAAACCCTCTAATGAGACGTGTGTAAACTCACCTCCTTGTGTGGTGGAGCGGGGGCGACGACGCGGGGCGCCGGGGCGGCGGGGGTGGCGGGGGCGGCGGTGCTGTGCAGGTCTATGTGTAGGTGGGAGGCGGGGTGAGGTTTCTTTGGGGGAGAGGCGTGGTGCTCGTGGTGACCATGGTGGTCGTGGTGAACACCTCCAGAGCCGTGCTCGTGGTGGTGCTCGTGGTAGTGGTGGTGGTGCGAAAGCTCCGATAGGGACGGCTGGATGTGCGTCACGAAGTGCGCCATGGTTAGTTAACACACCTGCAACACAACCAATAATGGCGATAAGTTCAAATACAATTACTCAGACAAACAATTACTTCAATAACTGCACTTAAGGGCGCTATGGTTAAACATACCAAAGCGTCGATAACTAAACGTTAGAGCGGCAAAATTAACTAACATACTACAACAAAATTAACGTCGATAGATGAAATACACTTTATTGCACCATGGTTTAAAGGTTTGGATTTTCAAATGTTTTCTATTATTCTGGCTGCGGCAGACTTTAAACACATTTTAAATGAAAACTAAAATATAAAATCATTGTGTAATATTATAAAAACCATATTCCCTAAAAAATTTAAATTAGTGTTTACCCTCGCGGTGGAGCCTACTAATTGATTGTCTCAGCAGTTTATTTGTGTTTTGTGTATAATATATTTTGTTAGTTTCTTCATATGTTAACTGTGACGCTAATATTTAATAAATGATATTTCATATGGTGAAATTTCCTGAAGCATTACAAACGCAGCTAAGTGCAAAAGTACAAGTTTTTTACCAACACTAATAGGATCGTAGTAAATTTAATGTGGCTAATCCTGAGTTATTTTATTCCCCAGCTTCGTTTTAAGCAAGACTTGTTGTTGGCCAGCGTTTTCATACGCAGAACTCTCCCCCGTCATTGGATTTCCCCTGTTTCCCCCTGTTCTCATAAATATCCATTTCCACGTCGCAGTTCCCCTTTACTGGCTGTCCTCTCCCGTTCCTCTTGCCACCATTTCTCGGCTTCCGTTTCACTCCTGCCTTTTTAAATATCTGTGGATTATTGGTTTGTTATTCCACGGTTTTACACGTTAGCCCGATACGCAAAAATAGATCAAATATATTCACTGTTAGTTAATTTATACTCATAACCTTTTTTGTCAAGTATTATAAATTTTCACTCATGATCAAGAATCAAAATGTCTTACCCATGGGCAAACTTTCTGCTATTCCAAATAACACTATTTAAGATCTTCAAACCTGCTTTGTTATTGCTAAACACCACAGTATACATACTATTGATTTAAGTATATTGGTATATTTAAGTATATTTAAGTAGCTTGGATAGAAATTTATTTAAAAGCGAATACTTAAATCCAGATTGGACGTTATCTTACAATTTTACCATTACGAGACGTGGAATTATAATCATAATACTTCTCCAACGTCAACACAATGATACCATTCATGAACCGATTTCTTTGGTTGAAAGAATAAGAAAATTACCAAGATTCGCAGTGCCCTCAAAGTTTGTTTTCCTCCATTAGATTATCAGGGTAAATAATTGTAAGCGAGTGTAAAGAATCAGAATCCACCCTAGTTTTATATTGGTTGAGGTGTCATGATATATAATTTGTAACAATAAAATTAAGAAAAATGTTCCAAATGTGTGATTAGGCTTGAAAGTTGTGCTGTTAATCTTATTGATGATTTTTTCAAAGTATATAATCGAGTGTAAGATATAAATAAAACAATATCGTAAGGCTCCTTACAGAAATTTAGCACACAAATATTTTGTTTCAAAACTCTGAAGAGGAAAATTAGCAGAGCAAATAAAATTACCATGGTACCGCTCGCCATAAAACAGTTCCTGTTAATGCCTACATTATCACCAATGGAAAGAGCAAAGTAACTGAAAAAGAGTAGGCACACACTCAAAATCTACTTACACTCTCAAATTTTCGAAACAAGTGGTTTTCAATTTAGGATATTGTGGAGCAGTCGCTATTTTTTTAAATAAGGGATATGAATGATTGTAGTTACTATTTAGTTTTTGTCAAAACATGCGGGGGTTGAACGAGGGGCTGACTGAACTCCATTAGTCAAACTCTCTACGTGGGCAGATAAACAAGTAATTAATTAGCTCACCGGATCTCCACCCCAAGAAGTGATAAATTTGGGTGAGGTTGGCAGCAATTTGTTATATTATTGAAACCACCACCTAACAAACCCGCACGCTAGAATACACATTTATTGCATACTGAATAATTAACAATAGTATGTAAAAATTAAAATTATTATTATGTATGCAGATGCGGTATTTTGTAAGTAAACGTACAATTTTCTTAAGGAAACTTGATTTAATAGAAAAAACATCTGTAACTCCGTTGTATATTCTCTAACATTCTGTAGTTTTATATCTTTGACCAAAGTTTTAGTAAAATCAAATGAAGAGCTAGCTGTTAAACCACATAAGATAAGAACTAAATGCTATTTTCTATTTCCAGTTATCAGACACAAAGTTTAAATAACAAGTCCATTGTAGTCACAGAGAAAGTATAGTAAAATGGAATACCACGGAAAATCAACAACATTATTACCAACACACGCTGGAAACAGCAGCGTTAACCACATGTCCACCAATAATCTTGTAACTGTGGTCAAGAAGTATTTAATAACAATGAATATTCTAAGGTTTAAATGTATCAAACAATGTGGCAATTTAAACAAGGATTCAAAAACAATAAACCTGTAATTCTTTATACCGACAACACACATATGCCAAACATTGTATTTAGCTAAAAAAAAATTCAAACTGTTGCTGTCGTCTTGCCGTCGTCAAGTAGGAGTTTTCGCTTTTAAAATACTGAACCCAAACAAAATGTTGAATTACCGACTAATTCCAACAATTATTATATTTCACACACTCATAAAAAAACAATGCGATACAACTTTCATAAATATTTGAAGGAGGCAATCAGAGGAATATAGAAGAGGGGCTTATATATAGAAGAGGGTTGAGTAAAATGAGCTTTGTTAAAATATTCAGTAAACACTACTCAAAATCCCTGATTTTCTATCCATTGTTATCAAGTCTGTTCTAGTATTGAGATACTGTTCAGCATAAATATTTGACTGACGTTTACCCAGGTTTTATTGATGATTCATTTTAAAATAACGTGACTTTCAAGAAGATTTACTTTGCTACAGTTTAACATACCGGAAGACGCCTCTAACTTTGTAAGGGGTTGCATTCGGCTTGACCTGATGGTAGACCGAACAAGCCGACAAATGAATCATTGGATTGGATTTTTTTGTTTAAATGAACCGGTATTTATTGCTTCCCATTTTTAAGTCTGGAAGATATGTACTATAATAATTGCTATACATTCTGAGCTTGGTACACGTCACAGTCACAGCCAAAGCATGTTTTATTATGGTATTTATTTTGCGCATCACCAGATAATATACAGTATATCTAATCCTCTGGCTCATACACTGATCCGTCATTGATCACAATACAACTCTGTATTTTTGTTTATGTACCATCTTTGACACTTCTGTATTCTTATTCATAATTTCAAATACTTTATTCGCGGCTGATTATGCTATTAACTAGCTCTGTTATTTTTTAAGTTTGTTTAATGTATATAATATTATTTATTTTTACTGGTTTCTTGTACTAAATAGGTTAATCGTATTATTTTAGGGTTTCTACTATGTAACTTACACTATACAATTTATTCAACTAACATATTATTCACTCAATAAACCCAACCTAAGTTATGTACGCTATGCGATGAGCTGTTTAATTTAGGTCATGCTGGGTGCCGTTCAACATCATGTTCAATATTATTATAGTTATTTTCTCTGTATGTCACACATTATTTCAATTTATACATCGGTAATTGTAATTGTTTCCATTACTGATCTAGTTGTCTCCATCCGTCAGTTTATGAAATTAACTATTGTGGAACCACTATTGGTTTATACACCAAAGCCTACTGTATGTGTGTGAACCCATTTGAAAACATTAGAAAATGGTAAAAATTTAATACATTAATTCACGATGAAATTTAATTATGTAAGTTGCTTAAAACAATCTAATATTAAAATAATTCTATACTATTATTATAATATTATAGGTCAAAAAAACTTCAAGTAAATAACAATTTCATCTCCGTTTTAACGGTTCTTGAAAATCTACTCTTATTGAATATATTGTTCACACGCTTAATTCTAATAACATTTTGTTTGGCAAACAGTTTGGCTTCCGTGAAAGGTTTTTCACTTTTAATGCCATAGCTTTTCGGATGAAATTTCCAAGACTTTGAATGGTAGACTATGGTGTTTTGTTAAGGCAGCTACCTGATATTGAAGGAGGGTTTATGGTAATTATCTGGATTGCTTACTTTCTTAATAAACAGGAAACAAGGCAAAAATGTAATTCCATTTGTATATTTTAATATTTGTCTTAAATTTCCTTGTTGCCACAAATTCATTTTTGAATCAGGAGTTCCCAATCAGAGACTGTTGATTGGTTCAATGTTTTTTTATCTTTAATAAAAGTGTATCCCAGGGTCATGTATGTTGATTGCATACGTAAGGTCTCTATGGTACTATTATTCTGAACAATCTCAACTTTTGGATTTGACTCATTCATTCAGGGTAGTTTTTTAATACAGTTATTCACAGGTATACAAACACAATCTTTGTGTAAATATATTTAAACCTAAACTGATTGAATTATACAAATGTAGTGCTTCAGATCTAGAAAACGTCTTAACGTACTTGATCAGTGAAATAGGTTCCAGTGACACTGTTGGCTACCAAGGTCTTGCTAATGACTCTAAACTTAACATTTTCAAACATATGGTTGGAATAATAAATAAGTTAGTTTTGGAGTATTTTTATTTTTAGGAAGGGGCTGCCTAACTTTTCTGATCGTATTTTTCCTTGCCGCATCCTATTTTGAGGGTATATTTCCTGACTTGACGAATGGGGTTACGGCTTAGGGTCTTAAAAAAGTTCATAAAACCCAGAATCTGTTTCGAGCAAAAGAAAGCTATTGTGATAGCTATTATCGAACTGAATTACCAAGGAATCATGCTAAACTGTATTTAGGCAGAAGGATATTTTTACATTTCCATCAATTTACGCTGTATAATTCTTAATATTCTTCAAAATGAACGTCAAATGCAGCTCTTGTTTTCAATAACCATCTCATCAGTTCAGTTTACGAGATGGATTACATTATCCTCTTTATCGCCACAAAACTATTTTTTACCGAACAAATTCAATATTTCTGCGGCATCAACCTTTTGGACTTTCTGTCAATTGATTTTAAGGCAGAAAGTACATTTAATCGTTTCAAGTGGGATATTTCAGTGCCAGATAACTTATAGGTTAGGGTATAAAACTTTACTATTCGTAATACCCTCTCAGCATTTCTAATATAAAATATTTTACATTAGTTTAGTTTCATTTATACTGAACGCCATTTTCTAATGAGTGTTACACTTTGATTGCAGTAAAGAGTTATTTCATTAAGCATGACATCATTGTAAAATATCAAATTCACAGATTCCACAGACTTGGCTGATGCAAGAGAATTACTTGTTTTGTGTTGACGATCAGTACAGAAATATCATTTGATCTTGAGCCTCGCATGTCATCCAACAAAAACTAGTAACCGAATCCGAGCCACGGCTCCACAGACATGTGACCGGTTTCACTGTCGATGCAAATCAACATGTCCCGACTTATGCTATGGTACAATATTAGATCGCGATGCATACTGTGTGACAGGGGCGCGTTTGTCACATGGGTAGTGTATTTCCTCGTCCACCGACCGTGATTCACGAGCACAGAGCTTTTGGAAAATCTTAAAAATTCAATGATATCAGAAGACTGTCACATACCCCCCCCCTCCATCGGAATTGAGGTTTTCCATTACTAATTTTCTTAATTTATGGATTTCTTAACTGATCATTGCTAGAATAACATATTTACCGAATATGGTTTAAAATAGTGAATGAATAAATAAGGGAGTTATGTCAATATATTATTTTATCAATAAACATAGGAAACATATACTTAAGACTACCAACAAATAAAAGTTGTCTTTGCTGTCAACTGTCGTAGGATAATAATACAAGAAAGTGGTGTTTTCTTAGATCTCTTTATAGTGATGGACTAATTTCAATAAAATGTTCTGGTTTTGGGTAAAATAAAGAAACGGAAGCTATTAATGGCCCATAAATGGCCTCACATTTTACCATTAATGTTGATGGTGTGATATTTTTAAGAACCTTGAATACTACAAAAAACTATTTATAATACAAATCTAATATAAATCAGGATTTAGGATTTTACATTTTATATTTTTGGGGAGTAATAACCCTTGAAAATTAAAAATTAAAAATATATAAATTAACGCTTGGATATACAGCAGAATTGTGCCTGCATACCAAATACCATCAATGCCAAGTCATTGGAGCGGTCTGTAGGTCTGTGCACACTTAAACAGGCACACGGACACTTCAAAAATAACTTTTTGGGGGATTGGAGAGCATCAAAACAAATATACAAACAACTCAAAGTCGAACATTTTGACAAAACAATACTTTTCCATATACTCAGTGGAGGAGGAGAAGGTGAAAATACTTTAACCAACTACAAAAATCCTAAGCGTCGTCTGACGAGATTCTTATCAGGTGCGATTATTATCAACAGGATGCTTGGCAACATAAGTTATTTTTTATTTATTAATTTTCAACCATGTTTATATAATAATAGTTGTATATACTGGGACTAATAAATTGTTTATAATTATTAAATTTGATAAAACTCAAGAACCCTTTACACATGTAACACAACCTCAAGTATTACCAATTACTTTTTATTTACTAAATATAAAATACAAAACACGGTCGAATGTATAGAAAATCTTGTACATGTTGTTTTCAAAAACATCTACCCAAATCCCTGTTTTGGAGGCACTACAGAATCCATTGCTACACACGTGGTTTTAAGAGGGGAAATGCTCCCTTTCCCCCCGGATTATTAAGGGGCAACATATAAGGAGCTGACTTGACAAGCATATCAAGTTTGAACGAAATTGATCAGTAAATAATAGAGAAATAGTAATTTTTGTATTCCCCATGAGGATAACATTGGACAACGTACTGCATTTACCGGAAAATGAAAATTTTCTCTGCAACCAGCAATCGTAGAATAGTAATTAAAAATACTAAATTACTTAGTTTTCTTGAGCTTTTTTTAATGGTGAATAGTAATATTTTTTATATTTATGTTTTTTTATGAAAAATCCAAAAAACAGAATTTTTGATATTTCAAATCCTGTCATTTCTGAAGCTGAGTTTCACAGAAATGCGGGTGGTATCATTTTGTTGGAAAACTAAAGATCTAGAAACGACTAAAGTTTAATAAAAATCGTTAGAGCCGTTTTTGAGAAACTTTGATTGTTCATGTTTTTTTGCGGTTTTTGGGGGATAATTACCCTTATAAATCAAAAATTTAAAAAAATGAGAAAAAAACCTGGAGATATCGTGGATTAGTACCTACATACCAAATTTCATAAAAATCGGACCATTGGTTAGGGTTCTAGCTCTGTACACATCCATATAGACAGACAAATATACAGATAGACAGACAGACAGACAGATAGACAGAAAGACAGACACACAGACATCACGTAAAAATCACTTTTTTGAATTCAGGGAGCACCAAAACGAATATTTCCACTAACAACTCAAATTCGAAAATTTTTACGAAAACAGTACTTTCTCCATATACTATGTATAAGGGGGAGAAAGTAAAAACGAAAAGTTTTGTCAGTGGAGGAATGTACTTTGTTTCATCATGCGAAATATTTCAAATAATGGCCTTTACAATTGCTACGAAACAAGGTTTGTAAACCTTCTAACCCCTCTACCGTAATAACGATTATTAAGTTTCAATTGAAACTTGTAACGTTTTTTTCTTATAAACTGAAAAAAATTGAATCCGAGCAGCAAAACAAGCTATAGAACCTCAACCCTTTGCTTTAGCATGGCGCATCGCGGATGACAGATGATGCAACAAACTGCAATACCAAATGTGTAAAACCAAATTTAATTTAATAACAGTGAGTGATTCTTTGTATACAATGCGTAAGAGATCACTTTACTAAGCGTAGTAGACAAACATAATTGTGGTTTTATTAATACAGGGTGTTAAAAAAAACTTTCAGGACTTTGGGATATGATTCCTCATACAAAAAAGAAAGAAATTCATATGAATTCCTAAAACGCTTGGTTTTCCGTCTATCTGTCTGTATATGTTTTTGTACTTAATACAGTATATCTTAGGAACGTCTGAAGATATCAACTTCGATCTTGGTATATACATCTATTACATATAATATGACCATTTTGGTATGGAATATCAAGTTTCTGTACGTTTTCCTCTGTAATAATCCAAAAAGATGCGTCATTTTGTCCTAAAACAACGAGATGAAGAAATTAACTATAGGATTATAAATAAATGAGAAATTGTGATATTTATAAGTTAAAACATAATTTTATACAGTCCAGAAATGGCAAAAAGCATGTTTTAACTTTTAAAAGTCACAACTACTCAGTTTCTTGGGATCTAATAGTTTATATTTTCATATCATTATTTTTAGGACAACATTACACAACTTTTTTGATTCTTACAGTTGTTTCCTAAATATTACGGTTTTTAAGATATTTATCTTTGTAAAACAAAAATGGCCGCAATTTTGAAATGTTTCAAAGTAGAAACGTAATATTCCATACCAAAATGGTCTTATTATACCGTATGTCCCAAAAGTCACCCCCCCCCCTATTATTTTTTAACGACTGCATACATCGAGATTATCTTCCGAGGAGGTCGTGGTGACCCAAAAAGGAAACTTTTGATGAGTCGAAATTGTCAACCCTCTCCCCCAAAATATGAGTTTTGGAGGGTAAGTAAAAAAACTTAAATGTTAACCCCCCTTGAGTAATGTATCATTTTAAAGGGTGTAAAAAAGAAGTAAAGAAGATTGGCACAAGTTAGGACTTTCTAGCTTTGTTCTATCAAACACAGTGTTCAATTGAATTTTGAATTTTAAATCGTCGTTTTGCATCATTTTTGCATAGCAGTAATTTAAATTCACCAACAAATTTTCGAAATAATAAGATTTTTCGATGGGAATGATTAAGTAACCAAGCTATTTATCTTTTAGTGAGTGAACAAGTTTGGCCCCGTTACCTCAAAATAGGAGTTTTTGGGGCTAAGTAAAAAATGTTAAATAGCAACCCTTACTGAATGCACCTTACCCTTAAATAGCAACCCTCTTTTTAAAGGTCTTAATTAAAGTAGATGAATGGTGCAAATTAGAGGTCTCTATGATGATTCTCTAAATCACAACAGCTTATTAAATATCATTGTAATTGTATTTAGGCCTAATAATATACATGTTTTAGGGTAGGATCATCGTAGAGACCTCTAGTTTGCACCCTTCGTCTTCTTTTATTAATACCTTTAAAAAGAAGTATCACTCAGAAAGGGTTGCTATTTAATATTTTTTTACTTAGCCCCAAAAACTCCTATTTTGAGGGAACGGGGCCAAACTTGTTCACTCACTAAAAGATAAATGGCTTGGTTTCTTAAACGTTCCCATCGAAAAATCTTATTATTTCGAAACTTTTTTGGGGAATTTAAATTAATGCTATGCAAAAATGATGCAAAATGACGTTTTAAAATTCAAAATTCAATTGAACGCTGTGTTTGATAGAACAAAGCTAGAAACCCCTTAACTTGTGCCATTCTTCTTCTTTTTTACTCCCTTCAAAATGATACATCACTCAAGGGGGGTTACCATTTAAGTTTTTTTACTTACCTCCCAAAACCCCTATTTTGGGGGAAGGGATTGAAAATTTGGACTCATCAAAAGTTTCCTTTTTGGGTCAATAAGACTTCCCTGGAAGATAATCTCGATATATGCAGTCGTTAAAAAAATAGGGGGGGGACTTTTGGGGCACATGGTATGTAATACATGTTCGAAGTTTGAAGTTTATATCTTCAGATGTTCCTAAGATATACCGTATTAAGTCGAAAACGAGTTCGCACGCAGCACGCTGACGTGAGGGAAGTGAATTTCCACATAAAAACTTTTAAAACTTAAAATTAATGTAAAAACATACTTCTATTCAAATTTTTATTGAAATCTGAAAACAATGATTTTTTGGCTGTTCTGATGCTCCTGGTTTCATTTACCTGCAAAACTGGGAATACAATTTTGCGCATTATAATATTAGGAGAAGGTCAAGTCAGGCTTGAAAGTAGGCGTGAGGTTGCTGGGAATGATAAAAGTACTCTAACAAAGGAGTAGCAGGCTTTTCTAGTGTAAAACCCCCATAAGACAACGTACTGTGTTTAGTCGAAACACATTTTCTTTAATAACTCTGTAAATATTTATGCTAGAATGACGAGAGAGGGCTTAAAACTTTCGTCTCACTAATTTCCATCTTTTTACATGCATTAATTTTACATTCGGGGCTTTTTAGATCCTTTTTGGGCCTAAAAACTCGAAATTTGGAAGATTAATCCCCAAAAAAGGGGTTTGGAGTTTTACGATTGTTTTGCCCAACGAATTTGTCCAACTGATTTCAGAAAGTAACGTCCCTACCAAATTTTAAGTTAATCGGACGAAAAATGTGACCGCTAGAGTGCAAATACACACACACACACACACACACACACACACACACACACACACACATATATATATATATATATATATATATATATATATATATATATATATATGTCTTATATATATATATATACAATTTTGAACGACCCCCCAAAACGTGTTCAGGGGGTCACGTTAGGAACTTCTATGGTGGTCCCGGGCTTAAGTTTCACCATGCTAATAGTTCACTCTCCAAAGGAAATTCACCAACAAATACAGAACACATACAGACAGATAGACGGAAAACTAAGCGTCTTAGGACACACCTTCATATGAACTTTTTTCTTTCTTTTTGTGTAAGGAATCATATCCCAAAGTGCTGAAAGGTTTTTTAACACCCTGTATAAATATTCTGACAAGCAAAATACACATTTAAAGCTCAAGATGTCACACCGCTGTCGCTGGCATGCTCCCAGACACAGTGCAACTGCCGCCTGCCGGGACCGGCCACGAGAATGGATGGAAGTGTTACCAAACCGTTCATCTATATCCTACGCCAATCAGCGCAAGCCTCACAAGAGAAACATATTGTTTAGATCTTTGTCCGCTTAAACTATTTCATAATAGTTTGCAGACTAGTTATCACCTCAATTGCCTAGTGTGTTCCTGTTTTAATATTATGAATGTAATACAGTCGGTAATCGAGCTCAGTCTATCAGCAAACTATAAAGTCAATGGATGGTGAGGGATTGTATATATTTTTTTGTTATTGAGTACCAATCTTTATTTAGGGATTACTTTAGTCTATTGGAATCAAACTTGATGAACATTTTTTGCTGAAACTCCTATGAGATCTCGCAGATCATTCTTGTTTTTTTATTTTTTGTTTTTAGTTAAACCATCTTAAATGTTTTACTGATCACAAGTGCTCGTATTAAATTTTATTAAACTTAATTAAGTTTATTAGGAGGTGATAAATTCACAACACGCGCTATATTGAATCAATGATTCAGTGTCTGGAAAGAGATTTACACGTTGACCAGCATGTTATCATGCTGGTCAACGTCTTCAATCTTTCTTACACTTATATCTCTCTATTTGCAAGTAAAACATACGGTTAGGGAGACAACAAAATCACGATTTATAACTAAGGCAAGTAATCTATATTTTAAAAGCTACATTAAGAATTGCAAACAGAAGGAAAACCGCCGTGCAAGATTTGAAGCTATTATCGTGACAAAAACCTATCATATCAACATTTTTGTTTCGACTCTTGCGAGCATCAAAATTCTGAAAATATTAGATAATCCTTGAGGGATTCGCCCCGATTACCTTTAAAGTGTTAATAGTTCCCTAACGTAGATAAGAATATTATTTGATCAAATGTTTATTTTGGCATTTGTTTTCTGGCCGTAGTTTATTGTCTTCACTACAGAATGCAGCATAATCACATGTTTTCGTCCTTTATGAATCTTCCCGATTTAAATGGAATTGTTAAGGAAAGTATTTATAGAAATTTAATTTTTTCATTATTATTTTACAACTACTTTCCTAGTAAAACTAACTATTTGGAATAACCTTCCAAAACCGTGAACCTGTTATTTATTGATAAGACGTAATTACAAATTACTTTAAAAATAAAATATTTTAGGTTTACTGAAAAAATATAATAAGTTAATTAATAAATTAAACATAATTAAAAATGCATTCAGTAGAAAACATATTTTTTCTGTGTCTTTTTACACTCAAGTAACATTGCAATATATTACGAAATTCTTTTGCTCTTTTTCCTGCATTCTCAAGAACACTTTTCTCATTAATTTGCTACAATCTTACCCTCTTACTTAGATATGTCCATAACTTTATTAATAACTTGATAATAGGCCCCTACGACATATGTAAAACGGTCTGTCATTTAAAACTTATATTGTTGATTTAAATAGTATTACTCAAATTTGTATTCACTCAAGTAGGTTTATTTTCTCCATAAAGCCTGTTTTGTGTTTCTTTACTTCCCCCGACAAGCGATTTAAGGATGTAACGTGGTCCAGTACGACAACCACCGTCCCCCAGCAGCCCCGGCCTCCCGGTCGGCCCAGAGATACTCACCATCAGTGGCGGTCCTCGACGGGAGAGCGGGCGCTAGGAGCGCTATCCTCGTCCATGGGTCCGTCCCGGGCGGCAGCGACGTATCGACTGAAGCTTGCTGTCCCCCGAGCATCCCTACTCCTCCCACCCTACCACCATACCACCCGAGCTTTCCCTCCAAAACCCGGCAAATATCCCGCCAAATCTTATCGATTGTGTGGTGTGCAGCTCTGGGTGCATTGCTCCTGCACTAGCATCCATTTATCTCAATTTAACATCGTACATGTGATGTGGTAAAAGGCAAAATTATGAAAGAAGTTGCATGTTTAGTTGTTATTTGTTGTACATTTTAAAGATTAATATTTATTTTTTACGAATTCCTTCACACTATAGCAAATTTATAGTTTTGGTACAATAAAACATTTGGGATACAACAACAATGTGGCTGGAACATGTCACAATCAGATATGTGGTCGTATAAATAGCGTTTTCCGAAAGTGTTTGCAGTGTAAAATATAATAGATGGCAAAATCGTATTACAAACTCGTATTACAAATACAAAGCCACTACATTGTTAAAAACCAAGCACGATCAGAGCCTAATAACGATGCATAACTTCCAAGAAAAATCAAGCTCAGTTATATATTGGACAGTTGGTAGTTGCAAAAGTCCAGCGGACGATTATTCTTAGAGGTCGGTTCAGTCGTTCAGTGACGAACAATCAGTGACAGATTGGTTGTTCTCAGAGGTCGGTTTGGTGACGGACTGTGCCGTCAGATACACGGACGTTATTCCTAGAGGTCGGTTCAGTGACGAACAATCGGTGACAAATTGGTTGTTCTCAGAGGTCGGTTTGGTGACGGACCGTGCCGTCAGACAGACGGACGTTATTCCTAGAGGTCGGTTTGGTGACGGACTGTGCCGTCAGACAAACGGACGTTATTCCTAGAGGTCGGTTCAGTGACAAACAATCGGTGACAAATTGGTTGTTCTCAGAGGTCGGTTTGGTGACGTATCGTGCCGTCAGACACGCGGACGTTATTCTTAGAGGTCGGTTCAGTCATTCAGTGTCGAACAATCAGTGACAGATTGGTTGTTCTCAGAGGTCGGTTTGGTGACGTATCGTGCCGTCAGACAGACGGAAGTTATTCCTAGAGGTCGGTTTGGTGACGGACTGTGCCGTCAGACACGCGGACGTTATTCTTAGAGGTCGGTTCAGTCGTTCAGTGTCGAACAATCAGTGACAGATTGGTTGTTCTCAGAGGTCGGTTTGGTGACGGACTGTGCCGTCAGACACACGGACGTTATTCCTAGAGGTCGGTTCAGTCGTTCAGTGTCGAACAATCAGTGACAGATTGGTTGTTCTCAGAGGTCGGTTTGGTGACGGACCGTGCCGTCAGACAGACGGACGTTATTCCTAGAGGTCGGTTTGGTGACGGACTGTGCCGTCAGACACACGGACGTTATTCTTAGAGGTCGGTTCAGTCGTTCAGTGTCGAACAATCAGTGACAGATTGGTTGTTCTCAGAGGTCGGTTTGGTGACGGACCGTGCCGTCAGACAGACGGACGTTATTCCTAGAGGTCGGTTTGGTGACGGACTGTGCCGTCAGACTCACGGACGTTATTCCTAGAGGTCGGTTCAGTGACAGATTGGTTGTTCTCAGCAGAGGTCGGTTTGGTGAAGGACCTTGCCTCAGACACACAAATTGTCATTCTGAGTGGTCATTTTCGATTGGCTGCCATACACACGAGCGATTATTCAGAGGTACAGTACTATTATATTTTGGATTGAAAGTCGGACACAAATGGTAATTCGAAGGCATCGGTTTGTATTGAGCCAGATCTACTCAAGGATGGTTAGTCTTAGAGCTCGGATCAGTGAGGACAGTCAGACTCAAATTGGGCGTCTCGTTAGCCTAAAGTTGGCCGTCTTGGACTTACGTTGAAGGGTAATGGGTTAAATTCCAGGAATGTCCACATTAGTATGAGTTTGGCCCGATATCCCTAAAAGTGTTTAAGAAGCTCTCTAACGAAAAGCACCTGACGAAGATGCACAACAAAATAAAAGTAGTTTTTCTGGTGGGTCGGTTTTGTGACAAATATTTAGACCCATAAAGAGAGTTGTTCTAAGGCCTCAATTTGACAGTCAGACACACATGTACATTCCAAGGCAGTGTCGGTTTGGATTGGCAGTCAGTCACATGTTTTCCAAGAGGTCGGTTGTACCAAAATATACAAAAATTGCATAAAAGCATTAGTCAAATAAAACCAAACTTATTTTATGAATTGATATTTAACATTAGTTCAATCTGTAGAAATCTGAAAAGGTTTGTGGAGGTCCAATACTAGACCATCTGCTAGCTGTTGTTGGGCTATTAATTAATAATGATAGCTTCGATTACAGAATTACAGATTTTGGCTCAAAAGCATACTTTTCGGAGAAGCCGATCTTCAACTAAACAGCCGGGTCATGTGAACAATATGTTTTGAACCTCAGTTGCAACTCCGTTTCCGTTGGGCTTCCAGTACTAAACATAAAGTACTGGGTTTCCGTTGGGCCCAGTTGTGAGTTATTATTGCCCTTTCAGAGATCCAGCATAAAGGGGTTCTTCTAACAGAATAATATATTATCATGACGGTCCATAATTTACCCATTTTAGCGAATTTCCCTTATAGGGAAGAAGCTATTACCCTAGGTCTCATAGTAAGACTTAAGCCCGAGACCATGATATTTTTTTTGTTTTGAGGTCCCCAGATGACAAAAACACTATTCGTTCAAATTTATATATATATATATATATATATATGTATGTATGTGTGTGTGTCCGTGAATGCGATAACTTGGGAAAAAATGTCCGATTTCGATGAAATTTGGCTCAAATGTGTAAAATTACATTCATGACTTTAAGTTTGAAAACTAGAAAAATCGGACCATGGGAAGTGGGGTTTATGGGGGTTTTAAATTTTTTTTAATCAGTTTTTTGCATTTTTCACCCTAAAATTTTTGAACAACTTAATTTTAGTTTTGACCATGTTATAGAGCTTAAAAAAACAAATAATATAGTATTTTGAATTATTAACCTAGGTTAAGTGGTTGCGGAGAAAATCCAAAAAACCTACTCATAAAATCTCCCATGTTAATTTTATCGGAAAAAGGTTTTTGGCTTTTCCTCAGTTTATTGTAATGTAAACTTCACATTTGCTTTTACCAATCTGTTCAGTTCCACAAAACGATCATTTTGGAGTTTAAATTGTGATTCTAAGCCCAACCGTTGCTGAGATATTCAAAGTGCTAAACACAGTACGTTGTCCAATGTTATCCTTATAGAGAATAAATAAAATTTGATATCTCGATTATTTATGAATGTATGTTGATAAAACTTGGTATGTGGCTTCACGTAGTACTGGTATATTGATATTTGCACAAAAAGTTGATTTTTTTTTATTATTCCCGTAGCAGCAAACCTGCATACACAGCCCCCATGTTATTCTTATGGAGAATATGTAAGTAAAATCTAATGACTCCCTTAATTATGAACATAAATTAATAAAACTTGGTATGTAGCTTCACTTGGTTGAGTTATATTGATAATTGCATAAAAACCCATTTTTTTGTTCCTTGTTGCAGCAAACCTGCTTACTCAGCCCCCATGTTATTCTTATGGAGAATAACTAAAATGTTATATGGCGCTTATGTATGATTGAATATTGATGAAACTTGATATGTGGCTTCGCCTAGTTAAATTATATTTATATTTGCATAAAAACCAATTGTTTATGTTCCTTGTTTCAGCAAACCTACGTACTCATTACCAATGTTATTCTTATGGATAATAATTAAAATCAATTATATGTGAATATATTTTTATGAAACTTGGTATGCGGCTTTATGTGGTATTAAGACAAATATTATGCATTGGAAATTCGCTGAGTACGCAGGTTTGCTGCGACGGGGGGTATTGTAAGTTACCCCACTGGATAGATGTTATTTAATATAGTTTGTGAACTGGCTCTTCAGTTGGGCTGAATATTGGTGAGGCTTTATTACTATTATTATTTGTTATTTAAAAAACCTTCAACTACCCTTTGCCATGGGCCAACAGGTCTGTACTGTGATCTAAAGATAGCAAAGTACCACGTAGTCACATGGGCAAGCCAATGGTAACCACTCATGAAAAAGTATCACTACAGTCAGCCGGAATCAAACCTACGCTCGACCATGCCTGACATGTTAGGCCAGTGCTCTTCCTCTGAGCCAAAGCATCCGGTACAACCATTCATTTATTCATTTTTATAGGAATGAGTGAACCTTACTGAGTAGTTTTTGCACCGATATGGGTAGGTTCAACTTTTGGACGGTAAGGGGGGACCAATCCCGTGGTTGTGCGGCCGACTACCACACTATGAACCAACTAGATAATCACTGCTCTCCGCAAGCTTTCTCGGGAGGGTTGGCAGGTCTCCACAGTGTCAGTGGGAGCTCTTAATTGGCTGAAGGGCTGTTCTCAAAGGTTTTTTTTATTTTGTTTACATCAATGAAAACAGCCTTTTCAACCATTGACCCAATTAAAAAATGTAGGCTACTTTAGGTACACATTATAAACAAGTTTGTTCTGGTTGCTGCCAACAAGTTATCAGCTATACACATACAATATAACTCCTTATGGTTTGTAATGTAATGATAAAGTTGCATTACAACATTCTTAATTTTTGTTAATGTTTTTTGTGTCTTAGTTTATAACTGACAATGCCCGTGTTCAATTCGCCCAGATGTAAATTAATGTTATGTGCAATAAAGTATGTCTTAATATCTAACAATTTTGAATTTTAAATTGAACTAGCTGATGTAACCGTTCTTCGCACAGGTGTTTTCTTTACCCGTTCTTTACTCAATGCAATTTGCATTTTAGATAGCTTGAAACAGCTGTTCTTGCTTCTGCTCTTTAAGCTGTCAAAAGGAAGTATCCACAGCTGTTCGCAGTACAGTTTCTGAATGTTTACTTTTTTCTGAAATGTAAACATTGAAACTTAGGACGTTCATGGGGCGTAGCCCGAGGGGATTTTAAGGAAGTGAATAGGCCTATGTGTTGCATGGGTTCAAGATCTACCTTTTTGTAAAGTTTCAGCCCAGTCGGTTCAGTAGTTTTTGCGTTCACCCGGAACATCAGACAGACAGACAGACAGAAACCACCTCTTCTTTATAATATTATAAATTGAATATACGTAACAGATAACACCACTTAAATTAAAATAAAATCATATCTAAAGAAAGTATGTATGAAACTTTAATATAGTCAGGTATGTGATTTTGATTTATTTTTTAACGAATATTTCTTAACTTACCTTAAAAAACCTGAAGAATTTCTCTGTGAAAAACTTATGATTATATCTTCTTTTCTTCCATTTGGTCATGTTTTCATGTACAGTATACACAAGGACACTACTTAACACAGGTAACACTTTGACTAGACTGACTCATAACTGGCGCATATATATGGATAATTACTCCACTTCAAATGCATAATTGACGTGTTTTTGTTCAATGATTTAATTGAACTCCTTTAATAACTATATTTGATTATTATGGATAAACTGAGCATTTTATTACTTATCTCTGAGTATTTCATTCTCAAAATTGTCTTGTCAGCTATGAGTTGTTGATTAACAAATTGAGTGATGCAATTCTATTCTGTTGGAATAATGTTCCATGACCAAAAATGTAATTTTGGGTTTCGTTTATTGGGAATAGATGTTTGTAATAGTAAACAAAAATTTAAATTTATTATATTAATATGTTATTTTATTTATTTCAATCAAATTATGTTGGCTGCTACATTAGAAAAGGAGGGTGATGTATATAGAGAGATAGAGAGAGAGAGTAAGCTCACACAAAATAGCTGTCATTGGGATTACCTTGTGATGAAGAAAGTTGATATCAAGCACACAATAAGAGCTCATCGTGAATGGAAAATCACCAAAATTTAATGATCAGAAACTATTTGGGATAAAAACAACCATTTTAGAGTATCCAAAAATATTACTGTATCTAAAATTCATGAAGTTGTTAGCTGCTTCCTCAGGGTTTTTTATTGCTTCTCTAAGCCAGTAACATTTAAATTGTTAGAGCATAACTATCTCAACCTCTTAAACGTAAAAGTTATAATTTATTGCAGTCAAAAACAGTTCTCATTGTAAGTGGGCTAGAGTTTTATAGGACACAGGGCTTGTTTTTCTTGTCCATGCCAGCGGTATTGTATTTATTGTTTTTATAGGATAATGGCCCAACCTCTCAAAGTCAGTAAACAGAAATTAAAATTTAAGTAATTTTAATTACAAATATATGGTAAAATGCTTACAAATCAAATAGGTAAGAAGCTTGTAGCCCAATAGTAATTTGTGCTTTTTGGATGCCTTATAAGTAAATATCAGAGAAAAGGTTGGGGTGACTGTTTAAAAAATGTATAGTAAAATATTTTAAAACGATAATTTCAAGCTAGGGAAATGCATATCTTACTAATCTTCTGAAAGAAATATCTTTCAGTTCCTAAAACTAGTTCAATTTATTCCACCAAATTGCATATATTTGTACTCACTAATTATTTGCGTACTAATTTTCAGTTATATATCCGTTTAGAAGTGTTTGAACAATCAAGTAATTTTTAAAAAATAAAAACATATATTAATTTACACCTTAGTTTTAATAATAATGACATTTTTTATTTACTTGACCAGTCAGAGTGTTATGGGATATGGTAAAATAAATGAAAATATAAAACACGTAACATATTTACTATAAAAACATACATTTAAAGTAACTAAGAATAAAACATAATTAATTACAATAATCGGTAAACTTCATATCAGGCTATAAATAAATCACATTTTACAAATCACATTTATTTACAATGACCTAAGATTTATCCCAAAGATGATTTACAAAATAGGAATGAAATTTAAAGTATATACAAGGAATGGTAAGAAACAATACAGTAAATACATTACATCACAATTAGATTACAAATGGCAGACACATTCCAGGGAGTAGGGATGAAGTGGTAAATCTTTTGTTGGAAGTGTGCTTTAATGTTGTGTTCTATTTTAAACAATTTACAACTCTCTTGAATTTATGTATATTACTTATCCCTGTGTTTTGAAAGTGTTAATTTATCGCATTTCAACACTATTAGTCTAATATAATATTGAATTCATTAAATGCACATTTGAGGCCAACTTCATCCCTGCGAGAGAGTTTTAACATCGAGAGAGATATGTATTATCTAAAAGTCATCATCTTCATCGTGGAAGTTGTAAGGAGTCTCGTCACTGTTGATAGGCTCCACAGCCACGTAAGATGCGGAGAAGCCTTTGCTTACAATCGTGTCGTCCGAGTGGAAGCGAACCAACAGAGCCTCATTGACAGACACGATGTCTGTGGGGTTCTGCAACCAGAAATAACTTTAGAGTCAGATGTCAAGAAAAGTCTTTATGGAACTGTCCAGGTAGAAAGCCATAGGCGTAATTTAGGGGTAGCAAGGGGGGCAGTTGCCCCACCCCCCAACCATTTGGAGAAAATATTATTGTAATATATAAAAAGTCACAGTAATTACGATCACGACACTATTTGCCCCTCCAATAAAAATACAGAAATTCAGCTTATGTACAAAAAGTATGTTTACTTATAAATTTAGCAACCACGGACTTCATTTCTACATACAAAACTAAGTAAAATTCCATTCCAAATGTAAATATACATGCACATAAACTAGTAAATTAACATTAATAATTTATTTGCAAACTTGTTAATCTAAGTGAATTATAAAAAAAGAATTGTCTTTGAACTTTTTTTTTTCAAAAATAGAAAATAAATTGCTTTAAGATCTGAGATACGTTTCTGAAAAGTTATTACCTTTGTTAAGTAGGCATAATAAAACTTTTCACCATGGCTTAAATAAAACACTGTAATTGATAGCTTGCAGAAAAACTGGCCCTGTTTTAATTTATTTGTATATGGTGGAATCAGCGAGCACATAATAGAATAGAGAAGACAAGTGCTTATACCCCGTGCAATAAAAATGTGGCAAGATCCGCCAAGTTGGTCTGGCTTACAGCCTGAAATCTACGATCCGTGAGCTCAATGCGCGGTAATACTTCGCGACCGATACACGGCCAATATCAACAGTAATAGTTGAAGAATATTGTTAAAATGTTACTTGCTTATAGTATAGAGTCTGAGGATAACGATGGTAATAATTAATAAGTTAAAAATAATTAAATGGTATATAAATAATTTAATACACACTTGTAGCTCTGTTTTTCAAAACCAGACATGAAAAAGTTGTTCTGTGGGAAATTTTTTATTTTTTGGTCAGAGACATTTTTTCAGCGGGAAAGGTGTAGATAAATAAACGAATTTCATTTTTTATTCCAACTTTTTCTTTCTAAAGTGTTTGGTTTCCTCAGAAATCGAGGTATAAGAAAGCGGCAAAACTATCTTTCGCGCAGCCTGCTGCCGCGCCGCGCCCGACCATAGGCAGTGGCGTGTGTTTGTTTTCCGGCTACGTTGTTGTTTTTCTTTTTATTTGTAATTTTATTTTAGCTAGATTATTAATGATGTTGTATTCATTTAAGAACAAGTAAATGAAAAATAATTTGGGTAATAACTAGTTTTATTTACTTATTTATCTGTTTGTAATATTTTCGAAGTTTCACTCGCTATAGCTGATTATGGGTATTAAATAACTTAGTCCAAATAGTTTTAAGACATTAATCAATGTTCATTTACCCAAAGAAATTACAGTATTATTCAGTTGTTGTCTCATCTTATATGTATGCAGACCTTCATTAATAATATTACTGTAATGATGGATCTTTATACAGAAAAGTACTTATATGAGCTATTATTTTGATCATTAAATAACAATTATTATCGTCCTACTCATTATCAGGAAAATTGAAAACGGTGGGGAATAAATACATACCATACCTATAGATTGACCAAGTACATGGTTTTACATTTTACTGAGAATATTGTTTTCACTTAGACTGTTATAGTTAGGTACTTCTAAAACATCTTTCGCAACGTCGGCACACTTAGAAGGTTGTACAAGACCTTAATTTACAAATGGAAAAGTTATGATTTTAAAATGTAAACGATAGTACAAATATTTATTTTATTATATTATTTATTCCAAGTGTCTTTTAGTCATTAAATAAAAATACTGTTTATTATATAAGATAACTGGTACTTTATTTTTTTTTTTTTGCCAACACAAAAAGAATCATTAATAGATGTAGAGCGACTAGATTTCATAAAGAAATTATTGGAATATTCAATACCATTTATGACTAAGCAAGCATATTTTTTAACCACTTAGTATGAATATTAAATTAAATTAAAACAATGTGCTCTTGTGAAATGTAATCCCAGCGGGTGATTGGTACCCCGTTTTAAATATGTGTCCGGTTATTGCAATCAATTTACCATCTCGTGTAATTCGACATCTCAGGTCTACAAAAAAAGCTGTATCTACCCTCACTACAACTAATTTAAATAGTGCGCAGCGGTGTATGGTAGACGTTCGGGCTAGGACGGCGCTGCCATCTTGGACTGTCTCATCCGTCCGCCAGGCTGGCCGCACTCTCCGCTCCGAGTAGCTTCTCTATTCTATTATGTGCTCGCTGGGTGGAATACACTCTCTCATATTTGAAATAAATAAATACAAATTTGAATACTTTTGTGTGTTTACAAATCCTCTTTAATTAACTTTTACTACTCTGAAATTGGGTTTGTTTACACGTTACAGCTGTCCTATCAGGTTGGTTCTGCTACAAGATAATGTGGCTAAATCTCTTATGAATAAATTCTTAACTAGGCTACTCTTGAAATAATAAAATTAGTTTTACAATTAACAAAGAGGGTTTATTACTAAAATAGATAAATTAAATGTCTCATTGACCAAAAGAAAAGGATTCACAAAATAGGTTTACAATAATGGGTAAGGTTCTTTAATTGATTTGATTTGGTTTTTACAGAAATGTGCTCAGGCTAGACAAATTGTGGGTAGATTTATAGAGTCCTTAATCTCAGGTGGGGATTTTGTGCTGGCATGGATAAATAAATGGCATCATTGATAAACACATCATATTCAGGATTAAAATGTAATAGTCCAAAAGCAAAATTTAGTTATAATTAAAATATACTACAGCCAATTATGATCTCAAGTGGTCCCAGGGGTACCCAGAAGGGGGGAAGATGGCGCTCAGAGCGCCATCAAAACAAATTTTGAGGGAGATTTTTGAAACCATAAATATATGTGATAATTTGTGAATCACAATATTGAAAATTTGTGTTTGTACAAGAGGATGGCAATAATAAATAATTATTAGTTAAAAAGCCTTGGATTTTCTTCATCAGTCTCTAGTGAGTTCGTTATCACTGTCAGTAAAATCATTTGTCAATCTAGTAGCTCCAGTCTAACTATAATCCTTTCACTTAAACTGTCTACTTCCACCAAGAAATATGTTCTTTTTGTGGAATCAATTTTATTTTGCCACCTCACACTTGCTCCCAAACACTTTTTTACCACACATTATTTATTTTATAAAAATATTGTTTTTAAATAGTTTTGTCTTCTCACAAATTCACTCACTGATTGTCATTGAATGCTGGTTATTCTCGACCTTCGTCTCCCTTTTCTAAAGTTGAAAAATATCTATATGCTTCTTCTGAAATGATCATCTAAAGATTTTTTTATATGCACAGTTTTTCTGCAGCAAAAGTTCACAAGCCAAAGTCAAGTCATGCCAAAGTTCACAAGCAGTAGCCGACCTTTCAGTTTCGTCCAGGAATTAATTTCACGGTTCTGACAGAACATTTAATCCAAGATTTTTATATATTTAAAAAATGCACATCTCTAAATCCAAACAAACGGTAAAAATAATGTATTATGAATTAATTGAGAAATCAGTTTTTATTAATCAACACAATCTAACTACAGCATTTGATTGTTTTACCAACAACAAAGAATAATAGCAAGAAACACATCATGTTACTGTTTTTTAGGGTTATGTTTTCTGTAATGCTAATTTACTGACCCCCCACTCTACCCTCGACAATCGTCTGAATGGTTTTTGTCAGCTGTTCTAGAGGAAAAGTTTTTCTGCGTGAACAGTACAGTAGATAATCTACCTAATTATAACTAAGGTATTTTTTTATTCATTGTCACCATTATCATTATCTGTGTATGTATAATTCTTCCGGTTTTGGTATATCCTCCCCCCCCCCCCCCGTCGACTTTATTGTAGGTATGTAGGTTCAGTTCATTCACTGTCACAACACAAGCGCTACTAAGGTTAAAGATTATTGCTTATAACGGGGGGGGGAAGCTACATTTGGGAGGGTATAGTGCCATGAGGCTTGGGGGGAATGGGCACCCCTGTGTGGTCCTAACAGTCACTGATGGCACAATGGCTTCCATTTTTCTTGATGTTGGTTTTGAAAGATTACAAAGTTCAAAGTTATTAATTAATTAAAAGTTCTTGAAAATAAGTTTAATAAAATAAAGTTCTCAAATATAGATCTTCACATCAATTACTGACTAATAGGTTTTAGAATAATTGAGTTATTTTGGCCTATTAATTTTCAAGTAGGCTATCACTAATGGTGGTGTCAACTGGAGAGATCTTACCAATATTTAAACTTCTCTTCTTGCTACAGAGCTAAAATGTCTTGAAGTGGCCTTTTAAAAAGGGGATTGCTCTGTAACTGACTGCTTTGTAAAATATTTTGGCTTAGTTGGCACAAAATAACCTTTTTAAAATGGGAGAAAAACAGGGACAAGGCCCTCTTTAGGTGTTAACACAAGGCCTTCATCTCTTCAAGTCCTGGTCAAGGATCTTCTCCTCTGTTGCAACAGTTTGGGGTTCACAAAGCATCATGCACTTCTGGGTTTGAGATTATACAGACACTTTTGCACTTTTGGCACTTACCAGCCATAACACTTTCACATAGACATATCTATATATTTAATGAGATCAATTTAGAAATTTTGTATTTAAATTTAGTTAGGCATTTGAAACAACTTGGGGTTACTTATAGTCTACCTATATATAATAATTAGGCTATCTATATATAATAAATTTTTTTATGATCTGATAATAATTATATAGGCTTTGTTTATGATGGATAAATAGTATTTGACATTACCATGGGCAATTAACATTCTAAACATGGGTCAAAATGATATTCCTGGGTATCTGACATTTTATTTATAAAGGCCTATCCAGTAGAATTATTATTTATACATAACATGGTTATGTATAGCCATGAGGTAGGTTATGACATAGGTGTATGACACACGATCAGCCTTGTGACTATGGGGCGGAGCGTCAAACTATGGACCACATAGTTAATAACCCCCCCCTGAGCGCTTTCCCTGAAGGGTTGGCCGGCCTGCATGGAATAAGTGAGGCTGGACTCCAATGGCTTTGCACCCTGGATTTAACTCTGTGATGGGAGATCTTTTATTTATTTTGTGAACTTAATTAAGGCAGGTAAATCATACCAAAGTTTTGTTATTGTTTTAAACCCCAAAATAGAGGGCAGCTGTGTCAGCCATACGATATATATACCACATCAGGTAAAATAACTACTTTATTATATCAACAATTGAACAAATTTTTCACCCTCAAAACTTGAGTCTTTTTTTGACTGTGCATTTGCTATGTTGACATAATAAATTGATTCTTTGTTTGGAAACTAACCCATTGCAAGCAAAAGATGCAGCACCTGCGTCTGCAAACAAAATCTCAAATATCTTCGACAGCAGATTTCTATAACATATCCCTGGGGTTTTATACTCACAGAGTTGCCACAGAAGCGGCCGTACGAAGGCCCGCTGGCGTCCAGCCCACTGTAGACCTCCACAAAATCGTAGCCACAGTCCTGCTCATCCTCCACCTCGAACGTGAGGAACGTGAGGTGGACATTCTTGCCCGGGGGCGCCTCGATGGACCAGTCGCAGTCTGCTCGGTTCTCGTAGTTGTGGTCCCCGTACTTGGAGTGAGAGTAGAGGTGCTTCACTCGATTGGTGGCCTGCAGGTGACCTCCACACACTGAAACACAACCAGTTACAGTTTACACTCACCTCTCTTGAACAGACTTCAAGATAATGGAGATTATACCTTCTTCCATCTGTTATTATAACTGAGTTCCTTAAAAAGCAACCTTTTGCAAGAGGGAGTTAGGAATTTCGGAATTAGGGTAGCTATAAATTTAATGTTCCAAAATGGGACGATGAGACGATTTGGAGGCATTTAGTCCCAACCTACACCATGGGCCCCTGCCGTTCGAGTTGATGACTTTTATAGTCATACTGCCTGTAATGATGGGGAGGAAAGGAGTTTTAAAGCCAAATCTCTTATAGTTATTGTCAATATGTCTATTTTTATTTGTTGCAAAAACAAAATGGGACACTTCCACCAAAAAACGGGACATTTTGGAAACCGACGGGATACCCTCAAAAGTGTGAAATATCAGGTTGTGTATGGATGTATGTTCCCTTGATGGAATGAACCCGGATCCCATTTGTCATTTGTCTGTGATTTAATTATGTTTCTTTAACCCTCCAAGTGTCTTTAATAAAGGTCTTAATGTTTGCCTATTTTTGGTGATTTTGCAGTGTTTTATTCAAATAAATGTAAAAAACTCAAAAACACTCCAAACTGCATTATTGTATAGTTTTTCTTGTTCAGAAAATCATGGGCTTCAAATTCACGTAGATACTATCTCATAAAAATTATAATAGAAAGATTATGTGATGTTAAAATAAATAAAAATAATTAAGAAAATTTTTAAGTTTGCCCTCCATCAAATTATAAATGGTTCTAAAAATATACAATTTTCAAAATAGCCAATTTGTTTTAAATTTTAAAAGGATACTAAATATAAAAACAAATAATCAGATAAAGCAAAATAAAAAAGTTTTAGATAATAATCTGTTGTTGTGTGCTATAGCAAATGAGCAAAATGATCTTGGCGACGTTACAGTCGGAGGGATAATTTACCTCGATATCACTGCCTCCTATTTTTCCCGGAACATCAACCAACCATTCATCATCACTAAACTTTTCTTCTAAAGCCCCACGTATGTCAATACTGTCCATTTTTACAAATAAAAACAACGAAAAACATCACAAAACAACACCATTCCCGAAGTTAGGTTAACGACGCATAACAAACCTTCACACTTCAGCTGTCTACTGAAGTACGATTGGCACGAACGTAAAAAGCGTCTGCAGACAGACATCGGGAGAGAGCTTAGAATCTGCCACAATCTAAATAACCTTTCATGTAACCTTACATGTAATTCTCAGACATCGGGAGAAAGCTTAGTATCTGCCGTAAACGGCGATACCAATTTTGATCCGGTTCATTAAGATTCAATGCGCCCCAGAGCCTATTCCGTAAACGCTGTTTGACTGACGACACAGCGACAGTAAACACCCCAGTGGATGTGTTTTGTGTTGCTATAGCGACACATAACATCTAGAGGGTTAAAAAAAGGTCGACCTAAGATTGGAACAAGACCAAGGTTTGGACTGCTCCCTTTTAAAAATAATAAAACATGCCATAGTTAAGAAAACACAAATTAAACTAAACTATAGACCAACAATACACTGAAAGGGCATTAAGCTTGGACTAAATGTCTTTGTATTTGCTCACTGTATTTAAGGAAACAAATACAATGTGAGATGGAAAAAATGTAAATCTAAATATGTTACTGTATACAAATATATGACTCCAATGCATGGCATACTCTGATGTACTGTTTTCCATCAAATATGTTGACAAAATATTTGTTTTGTTGTCCTACAATTGGGTTTAAAAAATAGTTACAAAAAAAGAAAACGACCTTACTATAAAAACTGTGTTTTAAAATTAATCACATTTCCTCAGAATATTAGAGTTAAGATAAAATTTAAACCCTAACAATTCTGAATTCAAATCCTTCGAGATCAACTAACCCGTAGTATGAGTAGCGACAAAGCCCTTGCGCTGCACAGAGGCATCTGACTTGAAGACCATGAACATCTGATTGGTGGTAGCGATGATAGGGTGCGGGACCTTGGAGCCACAGAAGCGACCCAGGATGTGTGAGTCTGTGGAGTCCCCATCATACAGCACAATGTGATCATACGCACACTCCTGGTGGGGCTCCATCTCAAACTCCGTGAACAGCTGGAAATTTGAATGGAAAACTAAATTTCTAGAAATAAACTGTTGTTAGAAATCCTTAAATGGATTCTAGAAACCAGATGGGCTAGAGGGCTCTCGGGATGGGAAGGTCCTTGCCTGATTGGCTGGTTAGAGATTGGTTAGAGAGCGAGTTGACGTGCAGTTGCTCTGTCCTGTCCTCAGGTGCTGGGTATATTGAGGAGTGCAGGGGCGGCCCGTCAGTTTTTCAGCGCCCATGCAAAGAATAAACTTGCCGCCCCCCGCCACCCCTCCCCTTCAACCAAAACTCCCCGCCCCCCATAGCTCTGAGGTAAAACTGACACTTGCGCGCGTCCCCTTGCTTGTTGCGTTTGATTTTTTTCTGGTTCCGTGTGATACTGATAACCTGAAATGACAAGCTATGGAACACATTCAGCTCTGAGACTTGTGTAATTCAAAATCTTGATTTTATATATTATCGACTTGCAAATGCTGAGTTTCGACAACTTTGAAATTATCACAGCAGTCATAATCTGTATTTATTTTTTTATTCTCTGATATATTGAATCTTAAGTTCTGATTGTTTGGATCACTTAAGTTTAATACCAGAGACTCTAAAAACACAAGTTGGGTTTTCTTTTCGTTAATACAGAATTTTGATATACTGTCGCAACCCATATAAAATAGGCCACTTTGGGAGAAATACTGATGACTAGTCGATTAACCACGACTAGAGCGCAAATAATTTGTAATGACGAGAAGTATTTGTTTAATGCTTAACACTTCCCAACCCAATGCTCCGAAATGACTCAGTTAACAAATCAAAACTTGATTGAAATGGTACTATAATGACGGAACGATAAACTTCGTTTTTTTAAAGTAAGTTAAAGGAGTGACCTTACAAAAAAAATGATCGAAGGGGGCACCAACTTCTGAGGGGGGTGCATAATATTTTCCCCCTTATTACATATAATAGAAATATTAAACTTGAATCGTATAACTTCAATTAAAGATGAAATCCCGATTCAATACCCTCCAATTCCTAAACAATATCTCTCCTTATCTAGGAAGTAGTAAAAATAATCGAAGAGGGCGGATTAAAACAATTAGTTGCATCGTGTAACTTGATATTTTAACTTCACAATTTGCTTGCATCGTATTGCGAGATTTATTCACACATTCAATACCAATCAGAATGCCCTGAAGTTGTCACAAAACGATAGAGGTTAAAACAACTTCTCGATTTGGAATAGAGGGGAGCGGATATTATTATTATTATAGCATATTATTTTATTAGCGCTACTAACTACGCCCCCCCCACCCCGCACCAGGCGACCTGTCAAGGGTGCCGAGCGCTGCCCCCCTAAAAGCGCTGCGCCCCGTGCTGGAGCACGGCTTGCACTGCCCTAGAGCCGGTACTGGAGGAGTGATCCTACCTCTCTTATAGGGTGACTTACTTTCCCCGGACTACTTTCACCTGTTTTATGTAATTTTTTTTACACACTTAACATTGATTAATTATAAATTCATTCAAGTCAAAATGTTTTTCTCTATGCTTTGAAAGTTTTTGCAGTTTTTATTTGAATTGTTGGTCAGCTGTTAATTTTCGTAACATTAGCATGTATAATCTGCGGAACCTTTTTTCAATGCTGCACCATCACCAGGAGCTTCTAATAAAGCACCACAACCTCAATATATCTGATGTTTAAGACATGAATTGTTAAAGATAAAGTCAATTTAACACTAAAAAGGCAAACATTCTAAACAAGAAACATTTAGATATGTTAAAAACATTCCTATTTAATGTTGATACACTAGCTATAATTGTAGTTGCACTAACTACTTTTGACTTGAAGGTGTAGCAGCAGCTATACAGATTTTACCTTTTAATAAATGAATTAATTATTCATTTATTTCTTCAAAACAATGCACATAATTATACAGTATCAAACTTTTCATTAATGCATAATGTATGAAAAGCAAATTACTAAATTAAATCAACGAATAAATAATAGGGCCTCAGAAGAACACCTTGAATTGTAGTAACTGAAACTAGGTGCTCTGAAAAAGTATATTTACATCTCCTGTGTTAACAATGGAATAGTAAAACAAAAGGACTAATTTTATTCAAAACAATAAAGGTGGAGTTCCTATGAAAAAATATATATAGAGACTTCAAGCAAGCAAAGACATTTAAGTAAATTTATGCGATTTCTGGTCAACCAAAATCCAATTTATGTGGTATGGTATCTGTTGTCTTACCAGTTTGATTCGGTGGCCAGGAGTGGTGGTGAAGTGCCAGACACAGTCTTTGCGACTGGGGTAGTAGTCAGGGTAGTTTGGCGAGGACACAGTGCCCACGGGGGCTGTCAGCTCGTACTTGCAGCCGCCTTCCTTGCAGTCATGTCCGTTCTCGTGCAGAGTGAAGCCGTTGTGGCACCAGCAGGAGTAGGAGCCAATGGTGTTGCGGCACTCGTGCTGGCAGCCTCCGTTGTCTGTCGCACACTCGTCCATGTCTAGGATACAAATACTGGTTGTACGACATCTGCAGTATTTATAATAATTGTTAAATCACTAATATTAGATAATGCTGGAGATTTTTGAAACCTTGCTCAAAAAAAATCGAGCACATTAATGGAATAGGATTGAATAGATGATCCTTTTAAAAATTAAATCTTTGTTTGATATGTTTTACAAGTATGAGTAGCACCCGATTATACAGCACAAAGTCACAGCAGTGAGCAAGTTGAAAATGTTACCAACAGATGTCTAACCACTAAAATCTACCATCTTGAAAATGGGAGTGAAACTGAAAATCCTCTCCACATATATGTATTGACCTTGTCAACCATGCACATCAGATGCATAAAGCTCAGAGTTTGGAGATAATTTTACTGTACACAGTATACTTATTGATATAGATCTGAAGGTAAAATTTCCTCACCCAGTAAAAATCAACTCCAATATTATATGTGTCTGAAGTAATTTTCAGGTTATTTTAGCCCTATAAAAGCAATTTATGTTTATTTACTCTAGGGTTTGGTGGCAGCAACATGAACAAACTTATTTCTAACATTTACTCTCAAACACAATTTGTACTTTCATCAGATTGGCACTACTTGAAAAGGGCATCCACTACTCTGCACTACGACTATACAATGCTCTGCCCCGGCACCTGAAAAACATAGCCAGTGCAAGAATTTTTCTTAAAAAGGTAAAAAATATTCTGATTGAAAGGTGTCCGTACTCGATGGATGAATTCCTGTCAGACTGCACAAATATGTGAAGGAAATGTGCACTTTTTGCTAGAGAACAAATTTTAAAATTGTCAATTTAGCATCAAGTATTAGTTTTTAAATCTGACTTGTTTCACATAACAATTTGTTATTCACGAAATAAATTATTTCTGATTTCTGATTTCTGATTTCTGATCAAAAGTAAAAGAATGTCTCATTATCCTTTGAAAATAATTAAAGATCTCCTATTTATAAAGTCAAGACCAACTCGCTAAGCCAATTAAGAGCCGCTCAACTTTCATTGTGGGAATCCGCCAACACTCCTAAAAAAAAATAGCAGTGGGCAATAGTTTGCTGTCAAGTTCATAACCTGGTTATCAGCCTGGCAAATCCTGTCCCCTCTTGATTTAAAAAAGTTAAATCTACTAACATTAGTGCAAAACCTGTTTCACACAGACACTCCTTCCAAAGAAGATTCAAGCCACTTAGAGTTGAGTCAGACCCTAAGATGTGATTGTGCCTGACAAATGGTGCCCAAGGTTCAGCCCAGACTGTTGGGTAAAAAGCTGCGAAGGTGGTTGCTGGTTGCTGAGATCGTAAAAGGTTTCTCTCAAGTGGGAGATCTTGCAAGATGGGTAAACTGGGGGCAGGTAAAATTCTTTTATATTCTCTTTGAAGTGATATTCTTTTATTTTGAGTCTTGGAACAATGTTCGTCCTAGAAGCCAGGGAAGTGGAGCTGCTATTAAAGTACCATTAATTGTTCTCATTACCTTGTTTAGTTGAACTATCGACATTTCCAGCCAGAAGTCTGTTAATCCACATGGGAGCAAAATTCTCGGCAGTCAAATATACCAGGGACAAAAGTCTGAAGTTAATATAATTTTTGCATTTGCTCTACAAGTTTTTCTAGCTATATTCTGAACTATTTTTGTGCTGATTCTAAAGTCTTTTGAAAATGCCTTTTAAAAGACAGAGAGTATGAGAATGATGAAGTGATGTTCATATCTGTCAATATTTCTATCCCTTGTCCACATGCTCCCTATAACTCTTAACAAACTATAATATTAGCAGCTGGACTATCACCATCTGTGGTTTCCCAATCATGGCAGCTACCAATAACTGGTTTAAACCTGCCCTGAAAGATATAAGTCTGCTTTCATCTGTGGAAAAGGCTTGCCTACTATACTTAATATAAGGTCAATGATAAAATTTTATCTGTAAACTGTAAACAATGGTAACTTAAACAAATTTTTATTTAGTTGGGATTCTATTGAGATTATCATATTTAATGTTTTGGCAATAACCCACAGGCAACTTTGTAATCATATTTTAGGTCCCTAAATTTCTATATTTAATTAATCTAGTACATCGAACCAGTAAAACAATGCAATTTTGTAAAATAATTTATGACGTAGTTTTCTGCAAATTAATATTTTATATAATACACAAACGTCTTAAACTAATCCATCAATAATTATAGTATCACAAGCTTTTGCATTTTGGTACATATCAGAATCAGAAATATCTTTATTCATTGCTGCATACATGTACAGTCAGAATAGTGTCAGTTACAAAAAAGAAATATCTTAAAGACTAAAGCAAAAAGAAATAATTTTGTTGTGGTACAAACCATAAATACTAAAGCTAAAACATGTGATAGGTAAAATAAATAATTCTGAGTTTTTTACAATTTCTGAATTTACAAAAATGGACCTGTAAATTCAAAAAATTCTACAAAAGAATAAAATGGATTTTTTTTCAAATATTCTTTGAAAATTTTTAAAAAATTGGCAGAATCAGGTATATTTTTAATTTTTGTTTGTATGTGATTTAGAAATGTCATGCCCATATAAGATGGTTTTTTCTTAAAAATTCAAGTTTATGCTGCTCAAAAATGTAATGGCCCCGGGTATTATATTTGTGGGCTCTCAATGACCGCTATAAACTTTGTGATTGCTTCACCCAAACTAGTCTCAGCAAACTTAGTCCTCACCGACTCCCTATATCCAAGGCTTGATAGAATCCTGACGGTTTTTTTTTTGGGCCAAAAGAATTTTCTTGAGATTCTCTATTATTATAGCACCATATATGGTGATTCCATAGGAAATGTGGGAATGAACAAGAGAAAAGTAGACAACCCTCAGGACATGTGAACTACATAGCTGGGATAAACGCCTCAAAGCATATAAACCAGAAGATACTTTGGACAAAATGGAGTTGGCATGATCATCCCAGCTCAAGCAATTGTCAATGTGAAGTCCTAAAAAACGCCACCACTAACACTGTCCAAAAACTCTTCATCCACTGAGATTGTGGGATCTAAAAGTTTTCAATTTTGCTTTGTAAAAAATGCCATAAACTTTGTTTTTTGCAAATGTAATAAAAGATTCTTCCAATCAAAAAAATCCTTTACCATGGAGAGATTTAAGAAAGATTAAATTTCTATTTGTTCTTTTGTTTCACCTAAAAAAATTAAATTTACATCAACAGCATACATTGTAATTACATTGCAATCAGCCATCTGAGGAATATTAGGAAGTCCTTTCTGGTAACACAGAAAAAGAAGTGGCCCCAAAATTGACCCCTGAGGAACTCCATAATGAAATTTCCTCAGTGGTGACATCACATTGCGGACACAACCTTCATTGGTTGTATAAGAAAGTTCAACGTACTGCCTCCTACTATCCAAATAAGAACAAAACCAGAGTAATTCTTTTTGTTTTATTCCATGATTTGTCAATACCTTAATCAGTTCAACATGAGACACACTATCGAAGGCTTTATTTAGGTCCATAAAAACACCAACAGTACTTCTACCTCTGTCAACCAAATTTATGATGGATTCGTACTTGCACTTTCAATGGATTGGCCAGACCGGAAACCATGTTGATTTACACCTAATATATGAGTTGTATGTCAACTTATATTCTATATTTAAAGCACTATTTAAATGTATGTAATTGAAAAGGAAACCCACAGAACCAAATTTAGGTATGTTATCATATAAAAAACCAATGTTTATTTCATACCTACATTCACACCTTTTACTCTTGGATATATTGTTGAGGCTGAGAAACAAACCCATCGATTTATAAACTATCAAAATGACAAAAGCCATCAATGAACTTTCTAATAAAACCTTTGCCGTAAAATAACCGTTAGCATATGAATTTCTCAACAATTTAAATCGCCAACCTGTAAAGAACACAGCAGCAAAGCCAGACTTCTGCACGGAGTTGTCGGAGCTGAACTCGATGCGGAGGGCGTTGCCCTCGGACGTCACGAGGGGGGGCAGCCGAGAGCCGCAGAACACTCCGTGGCGCCGCAGCACGTCGGCGGACATCTTGCTGTGGACCTCCACACTGTCGTACTCGCACTCTTGCTGTGCGGACAGGACAACGTTACACTGTGGCTCGGCTCTCACTTGAGCGAAATAAACAGTGTGGTTTTATTATGATATGAGGGTCACCCAGAAAGTAAAGAACGTTTGCTTATTACACCGAGCACAGCTCCACCACCCCGGTAACTGGGTGTGCGACAGTCCACTCACTTTCTTTAATTTCTGGATGACCCTTGTATTTTCATATAATACCAGAGTCAGTACCCATAAGGTATTCATAACAAATTGTTTAAATAGAATAGATTGCATTTTTTTACAATTTAGAAGATTAGAAGGCTGTCAGAGTTTACAATTCTAAATGGTTCCATTGTTAAAACGACCATACTCAACTTCTTTTTTGAAACATATATTTTATAACTTTTTTTAAAGGTAATACAAAATAAGAAAAAAAAAACAAATTGATATGAATAAATACCAATTAATAAATATATGCACTGAACCTCTACATGCTTAAGGACCTTGTTCCATAATATATCAAGATAGTAGCACCAATTACCTAACAAAATGGGTAACCCTCACATTGGCTCACCCCTCACCATTCACCCCCCATGCCCACAACAAATGTGGTATGTATTGGAGACTGTTTATAACAGACAGTGTCAATCATATGATTATATTTAGTTTGCATCTTTTGTTGTTATAAAATAATGTTTTTAAATGGTTCCACAAACTTGTGTATTTAAAAACGTTTCTTATGGAAATAGTTTCTACCAATATTTAATTAAATAATGTTTGACATCAAAGAGTCTAGATTGATACATATGAGGTATGTACAAAATTATTTGATGATACAAATCAGTAACATTCATTCACTACTTTATTTTTGTCATCCCAACAGTATGATCATGGACCATGCATCTAAAAGATTCAAAAGACATTAATCAATTTAATTGTAAAATTTATTCAATAAAACACTGATAATACTGGTAGTATTTTTGCTCTAGCACTATATATATGTATATACTATAAATATTCTTAACACTTAATACTTCTTACTTGCAGCTTAGTAATTCAAATCGATTGCAAAGCAAAATGGTACAGTGAATAATAATTATGTTTTAAAATATTAACTAAAATAGAATAAATAATTGATTCTACAAACCAATCCAGGAGTTGAAGAATTGTGAAAATCTTACCTGGAACAGCTGAAACAAAACAAAAACATCTCATGAAAATTTTACCACTATCTCCATGACAATGTAACATTTTCATTAGTATAAAACAAATTAAAAAATATGTACCATGGATTCTTTAGTTAATCATGATATGTAGTAATGGAATCTTTTTTGTTTTGTATTTAAATGACAAAGCTCTTTTATTACAAACTTTGGATACACCAGTTGCTTTTAATATGAAGGATTTATCTTCAGTACTATCCAACTAGAATGAACAAAATTTTCAGGGGTAGCACCATACCCCATTTGTAATGGCAGAGTTCCGTTATTCCAGGATTTTGAGGGTGTCTCATTAGTTTTAGAAAATGTCCCATTTTTTGACATTGAGTAACAAATAATATACAAGAGACCTAAATAATTGAGAAGCATATTATTTGCCAACAAATATTTTAAAACACAATTTAATAAAATTTCTCTTACACTAGAAATTTTTAAAGTACAGTTTTTTTAGGTTTTCATGTTAACTTCAACCTTCATTTCTAAAATTCATCTGTTGAATGCTGGTTAGATATGGTGTATGCACATATGTGTTTACTTAACTACAGATCAGACAATTGAACAAACTTTACTGAACTTTTTGCTGAAGCTGTACTACCACAATAAAAATGTTATGCTGTTAATTTACAATGCAGGTAAAATTAAAGTTCAAACAATTAGGTTTCAACTGTTAAGTATTAAATTAATTAATCTGTTATTCAGTTTTGGGCTTGTGTTAGTAATAAATGTGTAAATATTAAAACATTATGTCAGTTTTAAATTTGTATATACCTAATTTCCAAAAAAACTTTGAATTAAAGGTGGATAAATTTTATACATAATTTCATTCTAAACTGACCAAAATATGATGATCCTTTAACAATTTTCCAAACTCTCCTGTCACCCCACTGTATTACGATGTTCAAAAACTTGTTTGGCCTCCCTAAAGATTGTAATGTATAATAAATAATATAAGTATTTATAAAGTAGTACATTTATAAATTAGTATTTCAGATTGAAATTAATAGGAATCTTTCCCATACAAAATAAATTTATTTAAAAACTTACTTTGCGATAAAACTTGTTCAGAACTTACATTGTTGCCCTCAAGATCGAAGTGAGTAAAGTTGAGGGTGATGCGGTACTGGGGTGGAGCAATGATCTCCCAGACGCAGATCTTGTTGGTGGGGTAGAGCTCGGGGAACGAGGGACTGGTGATGGTGCCGTTGGACACATCTATCACTCCCCCACAGGCATCTGGGCAGACAGTTGATAAAGACTGATAATAGTTCATAGTTAATGTGAAATAATATATTGGTCTATTACATAAACACTACTTCAATTAGCTGATAACATATATAGTGATGTTCTCATTACAGTAATCTGTTTTCAATGTTACTTTGTAAATCTTGGCTACTCATCACTACAATATAATTAACTAAAAAGAGTTGATATAGCTTCCAATCAGAAGCCATCTTCAGACATGTACAACTTTTTTACACTACAGTACAGATGTCAAGATAAAACAATAAATAACAAATTTTAAAATTAAATGCCTTGAGTCATATAAAATATTTAAGTAGTAAGTTGTTTTATCATTATAAATTTAACACTACCTGACAAATGAAGATCTAGGATAAAGATTATCTAGGCACTCGGTCCTTATTCAGGGTGTTAACAGTTGTCAGATAACTCATACTGACGGCAAGAGGAAAGAAGACCCCGAGAATCTAGCCTACACAAAAATTTCAGGTGCTACTTTGTGGTCATTTTGCTAGTGCTTCATGCGGCATTCATTGTTACTATTTGGTCAGTGCCTGCTAACCCCAACATACCAAAAACTATGAGACCGCACAAACACATAGCTGTTTAGCTGCTCGACGAGGGGTCTTCCAGTGGTGGATCCAGCCAGGGGGCGCAGGGCGCGCACACCCCCCCCTTGGACTCAGAAAATCTTTAATTAACAGGTAATAGTGTGACGCTGTCTGTCACTGCGTACTCGTTTTTGTTTTCAATATTTGCAAATTTAACCCAAATAGACACTAGGCCGGTTCTGCGGTGTGTGCCTATAGGGCAGCCGAAGACATTAGGCCGGTGCTGTGGTGCGTGACCTTAGGGGAAGGTCAGCCCACGCCCTTAGGCTGGTGCTGCAGTAAGGTTATTGTTTTTTTTAAAAATCGTTATTATGTTCACTAAACAGCTTCATTTTCATTTCATTTATAGCAAAAAAGTTGTCCATAAATAATTTAAATTCTCAAGTGCTATCCTTCAACCTCAACCTATTCTAAACCCTCAACAAATTCCTAGATCCGCCCCTGGGGTCTTCTTTCCTCTCGCTTATAGTATATTCTAACAAAAGTTGGTAACCTCTTGCTATTATTTAGTACAGTAGAGCCCCGCTAATCCAAAATCCGGTAATCCGAAAATCCGCTTAATCCGAAACCGAAATCGGGATATATTAAGGAATAAATAAAACTAGGAAAAACATTAATTAAGTGTATTTCTGAATATTACAGTACGTTTCAAAGTTAGAAAATGTAATTAGCAAAACAGAACAGTGTTACAGAACAAAACTACATTGGTTTAAAAAAGTCTGTAACATTTTTTTGTCGAAGCGAAGAATACCTCTCTTTTGAAGCGTAATACCGCCAGCGCCTCAGGAACAAGGTATCAGCTGGGTTCGCGGCGGACTGTTGTTCTATGTAGCGTAGCACTAGATCAAAGGCAGCCGCCTTTGTATCTCTTGCCATTTGTTTCCTCAAATCAACACCAGGGTGCAATGGGCAGGGCTTCTACAACCCTGGTTACGCTGATACCTATCGTATTGATTCGCAACTACGTACTCAACCGGTTATCTTGCAGAATATTGCCGTTCAGTATAAATTTGGCGATTTGGCCGTTTCTCGTACTGCGATTGGCGTGATTCGGCGTTTCGGCGCATAGTTTATGTAATTGCACTTTGTATTTTATTGTTATCTTTATTTTAATAATAGTTCGCTTAATCCGAAATATTTGCTAATCCGAAATGGATCCGGTCCCAATTATTTCGGATTAGCAGGGCTCCACTGTAATAACTAAATTTTGAATTTACCTTCACAATGCCTGCCATCTGAATGAAGCTCGTAGCCGATTTTACAGGCACACTCGTAGCCTCCGAGAGTGTTAATACAGTGATGCTCGCAGCCGTGGTCCAGCAGGGAACACTCGTCAAACTCTGCAACATAGCACCTCAATGTATGGTTTGACAAGAAAACGGATGCTATAATAATAAATGTTAAACAAAAAGTCATTTAAAAGTACAGTATCAATATTGAAAACTAAAATTTCACCCTTTAAATTGGGCAGTACCAGAAATGAAATGATTTTTTTTGAGACAACAGCTGCAGTATATTTCTGACAGTAAACCAAAAACCTTGCAAAAGCCTTCTTAGATGTTTGGGAATTTTACCATTTTAAGTATTATTATAAATTAATTATGTTAATGACTACCATTTTAAGAGGTATACAATTCTGAACACGACTGGTAATTTTATATTTTATTTTTGGTAATACGTTGATTTAAATAAACCGACTCTTAATAACAACATGATAAACTACACAATTGCTTATACATATTCAAACTAAACAATGAAGTAGCATATACAATGCATTTTAAAAGGAAAATATACAAAAAAATAAATAAACACAGTTTACACACATAAAAAATCAATTAATGCGTGGTTAAATCTTCACCCCAACCAGGTGTAAGTTAGGCTTAACTCAAGGGACAACCCCAATCTATTATCACAGTCTTCACAAAAGAATTGAAACATTAAAACATTGGTAAACATTGGTTATTGCCCCCCTTTGCCCAATCAAGTCATAACATTTAAATTATTACCTTTCATAAACACAGCTGAAAACCCAGCTTTCTGTACCGAGCTGTCAGAGACAAACTTGATGAAGAGTTTATTTCCAGAAGAGTGGAGGTCGGGAGGCAGTTTGTAGCCGCAGTATTTGCCCAGCAAGGGACTGTCTTGCGATGGCCCATCACGCACCTCCACATAGTCATAAACACAGTTGTCGTGGTTCTCCACCTGAGGAAAGAGAAGAATGTCACACTGAAGTAGATGTCATGTTAAGGTTGTAGAAGTGTTAAATAACCTTTACTTGTAAAAACAAATATATTGCCAGATGCTCACTTAAATTAATTAATTATCTAATAAGTTATTAGTAAATAATGCATAGAGTACATGAAGATTTCCAAGTAGCTATACTGACAAACCATTTATATGTTGATAAACTACCTAATAGTGATAAAGTAATAAAAAATGTTGCTTGTAAACATTATTGAAATTTATAAATCAACTGTATCAAATCGTATGCTGTATACAATCAGGGGGCTTATTTCTTTAAATATATAACATATTAGAAGTGAAATTATGTTGCACCTTTAAAAAATTGCAACATATTTTTAACAGTTAAAGAGTTAATTGCTGAACAAATAATATCAAAAAAGTTATAAGGGTTGTTTTTCTATCAACCTCCGATAGGCCATAAATAAAAGACATGTGTATATAAACAAATTGTTTTTTTTACCAAGAGATAGGTACACTTATGATTACTTTTCAATATAGCCACCGTAAAAATTGAGGCATTTTTCTTACCTGTGTACCTGTAGCTTTTTAATACCCTCTTCAAAGATTTTTGCCGCCAATGAATTGAAGTGTCGTTGTCTGTATGATCACATAGCGTAAATGCTGGACAAGCAGTTCGTAGGCGGGTAATGTTTACATGATGGAACCATAGGCGTAATTCAGGGGGGCATGGGGGGGCAGTTGCCCCCCCAATAATTTAGAGGAAGTAAACAAAAAAATTAAAAGTGTATGAAAAATGTGATTACAATTAAGTTTTTTGTAATAAATAAGACATAATCTTTAGCTTTTTAAAAAATAGCAGTTTTAGTTTGTATAATTTTGTGACGGGAGCATTATTCAATGTAACTTAAGTTATTGTAGTAGTTAAATAATCAGTGATAATTTGAAACAAATCTACGGAAATCATGAGCTGTATAGTTTGACTTTTTCCCCTGGCGATCAACAGATTTCTTGGGAAACGGGTCGCCGAGTGGTGCGGACAACATAACAATAACCTTCCGGTCTCCTCTTGTTCATTGTTAGATGGAGATATTAATCCAAATTTAACTGATATTTTTACTTCTCGACTTACCAGATAAAAATAGATACTTCTACTTTCATTAGTGAATTTCCTTTGGAAAGTGAACTATTAGCATGACCCGCACGGTGAAACTTAAGCCCGGGACCACCATAGAAGTTCCTAACGTGACCCCCTGAACACGTTTTGGGGGGTCGTTCAAAATTTTATATATATATATATATATGTATATATATATATATATATATATATATATATATATATATATATATATATATATAGATGTGGCGACCCAGCTGCACATTTTAATTTATTGTAAGATCAGCTGTCAATTTATTACTATTCTTTTGTTTATATTGACATTCAACCAGAGTTCAAATAAAATCACTTCTATCTGACATTCTCTGGCAATTCATTTTAACAACCCCACAATTGGTGACCCCGACGAACAAGTTTTCCCTTTTATTTACCAAGATAACTTCGATCCTTCCTTTCCATCACATCACTTCCACTTCACTACTTCAACCGTTCTTCAACAGTTGATTTTCATCCTTCAATTCTTCAATCGACATGGACCAAGAGCTTTTGGAACGTCTAGCCCAATTACAAAATGAAAATGAAAACCTTCTGAGACAGCTACAGGACCTGAATCGAAGACCCGATCGAGACAAAGACTTACCACAACAACTTCAAGCAGCGGTGAACCAACCTGCGCTTCAACCTCTTCCACCGCAGCTCCCGCCGGATCACGCCGCCCATCCAGAACAACTCGAACATCTGGGAGTCAATAGGGTAAGTGTCAAATTACCGCCCTTTTGGAAAGAAAAACCAAAACTTTGGTTCGCCCAAGTTGAGGCCCAATTTGCCCTGGCGAGGATCACGAGTGAATTAACAAAATACTCGTATGTAATTTCACATCTTGACGAACGTTATGCCAACGAGGTGGAGGATCTCATTGTCAATCCTCCTGCTGATACTCCATACTCCACCCTCAAATCCGAGATTATTCGACGTTTGTCTGTATCAGAGGATCGGCGCGTTCGTCAATTGTTGTTGGAGGAGGAGCTTGGTGACAGGACTCCTTCACAGTTCCTACGCCAACTCCGATCTCTTGTGGGTTCTGCCACAGTACAGGATGGTTTGTTGAAGACCATATGGATGCAACGGCTCCCATCATATGTACAAGCGATTTTACAGGCCCAAGCTGGACAGGCAGGCGTCCAAACTGACATGTTGGCCATTACCGCTGATAAAATCTTAGAAGTACAACCTAATTCATCTTTCTGTCCTTCACCTGTAACTTACGTAAACGCAGTCGCTTCAACATCGCCTGCGCCTAAATTTGTAAATATTTCTCAATTTGACGAACTAGTAAAACAAATGTCAGATATGCAGCTTCGAATGAAATCTATGTGTGATGACATGCACTCCTTACGTGACGAGCAATAAAGGCCTCGTCAAAGGAGTTTGTCTAACAGCCGGTATCGCAAAAGTAGCTCATCTAACAGTTCAGAGCAGGCTGGCTTATGCTGGTACCACAAGCGTTTTGGCAACCAGGCTAACAGGTGTATTCAGCCATGTACTTTTGGAAGTCCAACAAATTCCAGAGGCAGTCAGTAATGGCATCCACTGACTGTCAACCTTCTTGGCGCCGATTACTAGTACTAGATAAAACTACTAATAATAGATTCCTAATAGACACTGGTTCTGATATCTGCTGTCTTCCAAAATTCTTTGTTCATAACCATCCAAAATGTGTTGAATACGATCTTCGCGCCGCAAACAACTCTACAATCCATACATACCGAATGATGACAATGTCTTTAAATCTAGGACTTAGACGAGCTTTTACCTGGAAGTTTGTTGTCGCTGATGTTAGCACACCAATCCTCGGATCAGACTTTTTGGCACATTTCGGGTTACTCCCCGACTGTCGCAATCAACGGCTGATTGACAGCATAACCAACCTTTCTGTCCCTTGCCAGTCGACTACAATCTCTCATTTTAGTATCAAGACCATCACTCCAGATTCTTCCAAATCAATATTGTCCGAATTCCCCGAGCTTACCCGTCCCTCAGGTACTCCTAGAAAAGTCCTTCATTCTACCATGCACTTTATCAAGACAACTCCTGGCCCCCCTATCTCGTCCCGCCCCCGGCGTCTCGCTCCTGAACGCCTTGTTCTAGCGAAAGCAGAGTTTGACGCAATGCTCACTGACGGTACTGCACGTCGGTCTGATGGACCATGGTCGTCGCCCCTTCATATGGTCCCCAAGAAACCCGATGGGTGGCGCCCATGTGGCGACTACCGTGCCCTGAATGCCAGAACAATCCCCGATAGGTACCCCGTCAGACACATCCACGATTTTACCTATCGTCTCCGTGGTTGCAAAGTTTTTCCGTGGTTGATTTAGTCAAAGCCTACACCCAAATCCCTGTGAATCCTGATGACATACCTAAGACAGCCATCACAACACCTTTTGGCTTGTTCGAATTTCCCTTTATGTCATTCGGCCTCCGCAACGCAGGTCAAACCTTTCAGCGATTTATTGATGAAGTCGTGTTTGGTTTAGACTTCTGCTTCCCTTATATCGATGACGTTTTAGTTTTCTCTAAGGACGAAGCTGAACATGAAGAACATCTACGAACCCTATTCAAACGTTTTTCTGACTATGGCATCCTAGTTAATGTTAAGAAAACTGTTTTAAACACCGCCACGGTCACATTTCTTGGTTATGAAGTTTCTGCTGCTGGTACCAGACCACTCCCCGATCGTGTTGAGGCTCTCCGACAATTCGCCCGCCCCTCCACAGCAAAAGGCTTGCGTCGTTTCTTAGGCATGTTGAACTTCTACCGGAGATTCATTCCCTCAGCCGCCGAACACCAAGCACCGCTCCACAGTGCCCTATCATCGCTTCGTGGAAATCAACCAGTGAACTGGACACCTGAATTGGATTTTGCATTTTCCGCCTGTAAAGAAAATCTTGCCAAGGCTACACTGATAGTCCACCCAGATCACAAGGCTCCCCTTGCATTGTTTTGCGACGCATCGGGCACACATGTTGGAGCTGTCCTTCAGCAGCTGGTCTACAATTCGATCTGGGAACCCCTATCCTTCTTTTCACAGAAACTCACACCTAAACAATCTCTTTGGCCAGCATATTATCGTGAACTTTTTGCTGTCTATGCTGCCATACGCCACTTTCGTCACATTCTTGAAGCAAACCATTGCATTGTCTTTACTGACCACAAGCCAATCACCTTTGCTTTCAACCAGAAACGTGAAAAACTTCCCCCAGTTCAGCAAAACCAACTAACATTTATTTCACAGTTTACTACAGATATTCGACACGTTTCTGGATCAGCCAACATAGTCGCTGACAGTTTCTCTCGTGTCGATGCCTTATCAGGCACAACTTCTAACATCGTGGATTCCAACATATTGGCTCACCATCAAGCAACTGACCCTGAGCTTCAAGAGATCCTGAAAGGCAATTCCTCCCTTCAACTAAAACACGTCAATATCCCAGGAACAGATCTCCACGTTTACTGCGACACATCAACGTCTGCACAACGACCCTTTGTCCCTGAAACTCTCCGACGATCAATTTTCGATTCATTACATAATCTTAGTCATCCTGGCATCAAAGCTTCAGCAAAACTTGTCGCAGAACGTTTTGTGTGGCCCCGAATTCAACAAGATTGTCGAAACTGGGCCCGCGCCTGCGAACTTTGCCAACGTGCCAAGGTAACTCGTCATGTACACACACCTCTTGGGAATTTCTCACTTCCATCATCACGTTTTGACCACGTTCACATTGACATCATAGGACCCCTTCCGCCGGCCGGACCTTACAGATACTGTCTCACGGCCATTGACCGTTATACCAGGTGGCCGGAAGTACAACCCCTCAAAACAATCACTGCAGATGAAGTCGCTGAAGGTCTCGTAACGTGCTGGTTTTCCCGTTACGGCTCACCCCTGCGCATCACTACGGATCAAGGACGCCAGTTCGAATCAGCTCTTTTTCGTTCCCTCGGAAAAACTTTTGGAACGGAACGAATCAGGACCTGCAGTTACCACCCTTGTGCTAACGGTTTAATTGAGAGGTTCCATCGCCAGTTAAAAGCATCCCTTATGTGTCATTGTGATTCGACTTGGCTCGAGGCCCTCCCTATTGTCCTTCTCAGCATCCGTAGCGCTTATCGCGAGGATCTTCGGGCATCTACAGCTGAATTAGTTTTTGGACAGCAGCTGTGCCTCCCTGGAGAACTTCTAGACATACCTAGTGATACACCACGACAAGAGGACCCAGCTGATTATGTCGTCCGCCTTCGCCATCATATGTCATCCATCAGACCAGTTCCAGCGTCTCGTCACGATAAACCAAAGACCTTCGTTTTCCAGGACCTTGAGAAATGCACTCATGTTTTTCTGCGTGACGACGCCGTGAGACGATCACTACAGCCGCCTTACACTGGGCCATATCCTGCCATCCGCCGTGATACGAAAACTATTACCATCCGACAAAATGGCGTTGATGTTCGAGTCACTTTGGACAGAGTAAAGCCCGCCTTCCTCTTGTGTGACAAACCTGAACACGGTCACACAACTCCGATGCCACCTCCTGCGACTGACATACCATCGGAGGCTGACGCCTCGCCGCCTTCTGCTTCTTTGGAACCTCGTTACCTCACACGTTACGGACGGCACGTCAAGTTCCGAATCCCGAGGAGCAACTCCGTTTCTCCGTAGGGGGCTTGTGTGGCGACCCAGCTGCACATTTTAATTTATTGTAAGATCAGCTGTCAATTTATTACTATTCTTTTGTTTATATTGACATTCAACCACAGTTCAAATAAAATCACTTCTATCTGACATTCTCTGGCAATTCATTTTAACAACCCCACATAAACATATATATATATATATATGTGTATGCACTCTACCGGTCACATTTTTTCTCCGATTTACTTCAAATTTGGTAGGAACATTCCTTTCTATAATCTGTTGGACAAGTTTGTTGGGCAAAACAATCGGAAAACTCTAAACCCATTTTTTTCAGATTAATCTTTCAAATTTCGAGTTTTTGGGCCCAAAAAGGGTCAGAAAAGCCCCAGATGTAAAATTAATGCATGTAAAAAGATGGGAATTAGAAAGGCAAAAGTTTTAAGCCCTCTCTTGTCATTCTAGCATAAATATTTACCGAGTTATTAAAGAAAATGTGTATCGACTAAACACAGTACGTTGTCTTATGGGGGTTTTAAACTAGAAAAGCCTGTTATTCCTTTGTTAGAGTACTTTTATTACCCCCAGCAACCTCACACCTACTTTCAAGCCTGACTGGACCTTCTCATAACCTTATAATGCGCAAAATTTTATTCCCAGCTTTGCAAGTAAATGAAACCAGGAGTATCAGAACAGCCAAAAAATCAATGTTTTCAGATTTCGATTAAAATTGGACAAATGTATGTTTTTACACTGATTTTGAGTTTTAAAAGTTTTGTATGTGGAAATTCACTTCCCTCACATCAGCGTGCTGCGTGCAAACTCGTTTCGATTCCCATCATTCTCGCCCTCGGATTCAAGTCAGTCGTTTCTTTACGTTTCAAGAGAACATTTCTAGTTATCGTTTATATATTTGAATTGTGAAATTTATTGTGAGTTCATGTAATAAGATTCCAGAGGTAACTTAATAAACATTAATATTTAGTGTAATTAAACTACTTTATATGTTAATATTAATATTTTAACGGCAATTAGATAAACTTAAAACATTTTGCATTTCTTATTTTAATATCGATGATTATAGTTATTTTTTGTGGAATTGCTTGTCATATGCAAACAACAAGCCTACGAAGAATTATTTCGCAAAACAAAATTCTTAATGAACGGGTTTAAATATTAGTTTGCCATTCAAAACAATAATATAATAAATACTACTTATAGCTGAATTTACTATTTTGTAGGTAAACTTATTTATTTAAAAATTACAAACAAATGCCTACAGTATAGTTTGGAATTCACGTGCTCATGAAGAGATATATTTATCCATTCGTTTATTTAATTTCGTTTCTGCATAGGAAGGGGTAAGCGCTATAAAAATGTACTTGAAATATGTGTTAGGCAATAAATATTGAACAGTTTTTCGTTTTAAGACCAACTTTTCGATCGACATTTATTTTATCTTTACCTATAGTTTTTTTTGTGTTAACTCTACACCAGAGGATTTTTCAACACTGATATAGGAAAATTCCCAGAATTATCGATATAAATAACAATTCCATCGCTCTCGCCGAATTTAAGAAATCCAATTCTATTGCTACCTAGACAAAATTGCAAACAATTAATTCTTCCTGACATTAAATGTTCTTGTTTTTTAATATTTTTAAGATAAGCTCTCAAAAATATATACTTTAATAATTTATTGTTAATTTTTATACCTTATATATATATATATATATATATATATATATATATATATATATATATATATATATATATATACTTTTTTATAACATTAACTTTTACCAAGAATTTGGAGTGACGGCCAGCCTGCACGAGATATTGTTTTTTTAGAAGATAGTGTAAAACAAACAAAAAATATTGTCTTGTGACTAAACATATAAGTATTCTGTAAATACACTATGTATTTTTATTGAGTAATATTATAATATAATTTTTACAGTAGCCAGTAACTTGTTCGTAAACGAAACTCACGTTTTTATGATAGGCCTACATATAAGATAACTAACAATATAGTCTGATATACTATATATTAATAAGGTAAGGGGTTTTTATTCACAGTCAAAACTCGATAACAGCTGGACGAATTTTAACATTTCAGGTGACAAATTAAAGATATTTTTACATCGATTTTCCAGTACGTCTCAGAGTTTTAAGAAAGGGCATCACTTAAGCACAGTCAATGACTCCGTATTCATTTTCTCAGTAGTACACCGTCTCTTAACACCGTTTTTATCTTGTTCAAGCTTTTCATTCGGAAATTCGTTTCCCTCACGCCAACGTGCTACGTGCGAACCATAAAAGTCGTTTACCTTATTTACAGAATAATAAAATCCCATTTTTTGCTTTTCTTAAGATGTTTATCGTCACTTGTAAAACAATATAAAGCACTCGTCGTTAGTAAACTAGAAATATTATTACTATAGTTTCGTTAAAGTTGACCAAATCATTATTTTCACTGTTAAATATATTTTGCCAGGCTTATTTAAATAAAATAAACTAGACTAGACATTATATCGGCTTGTGCCTACGCAAAGGTATTACCTATGCAGGTTCTAATTAGATGTAGGCCTAGTTAAATATACATTTGTCGTGTTTTATACAGTTTAAACATATTTGTGAACTTTTCAAATAAACAAATTTAAGTACCCCTTTATTCTTTATTAGGCCTACTCGGTGTTTTACATTGTAAAACCAAAGTCAATCAATTTTTGCTGTCACACAAATTATAGCAGCTCCAAGAAGTGAATAACTGTCCTCTTCCCTTTACTGTAAAGGGCTGAATTTTCGGAACCGCTGTCTGATGGCGGAAGTCTACTAGAAAGGGACTAAAAGAGCGGAAGAGCGGCCGGTATAATCCTATGCTATCGTATTTGTGTGTTTGTGTGTGTGTGTATCGGAACCTTATTTTTTCCAGCCACAGTGACAAATTTTCTATGGGAATGGTGATTTAAGGGGGGGTGGGAGGAGGGGTTATAAAACTTCGTATAGTAGGAGGATGGGCCATGGACAACCCTGCCCCCCCAATCAAAATGCTGAAATTACGCCTATGGATGGAACAGTCCATCCCCCCCAAATGCGGTCACTTTTGGCCCCAGATCAGGTTTAAATTGCGGACGCATAAACATGGCCGCCTCAAATCGATTCTCCCGCCAAGTGTAAAGAGTTTATTTCCAGAAGAGTGGAGACTCTCCTTGCTGTTTCCTGCATGCAGAAGAGAATAGCGCAGCAGAAATTCATCGCAGAATGAGCCGAGCTTACAGAGGAAACCCTTAGTGTTGTGTGTGAATGGATGGTGTTGAAAATTTAAAGATGGCCGTACTGATGCGCATGACCAAAGGGGTTAAGGAACATCAAAGCCCATTTGGCGAGTTTTGTGGTCTTCTGACAACAGTTCGTGACCCAGCGAGAACACAATTCTTTATAGCATAAATATTCTGTAGGGATAAAGTATAGATATGACCTTGAAATTTCAGAAAATTACATAGATAAACCACTTAGGGTGAACCTAGGGTTTGCTCTAACCACTTCATTGAACAAGGTTTTCTGTAGCGACATATTTGTGTCCTTGACCCCTTCATCATGCACATCAGTACGGCCATCTTGAAATTTTCGACTCCAGATCTGAGCCTGGAAGTGACAGAACGTTTGGTGGGGGTTGTGCTATTTCATCATGTAAACATTACCCGCCTATAGCTTGCCGAGCGTTTACACTGTGTGATCATACAGACCAGGACTTACTTCAATTTCCTGGTGGCAAAATTCTTTTAAGAATGTATTGAAAAGCTAGCACACAGGTACGACAAATGCCTCAATTTACTGTGACTACTTCGAAAAGTAAGCACAAGTGTACCTATCTTTTGGTAATAAAATGATTTTTTATATACTCTTGTCTTTTAAGTATGGCCAATCGGAGGTTGATAAAAAACGATTCTCGTATAAGAGATAGAGGAAGATCATCAACAGAGTTTGCTTTTGTATAACATTGACTTAATAATTTGCTGCTCCATCACGAAGTCAAGTGAGTTCCTTCAAAAACATGTAACTCCAAGCTCTATGGAAGACGACTAGCTCCTCTACCGGGGTTTCCTAATCTACTAATCTAAAACATAACTCTATGTTTCAAATCAATTATACAACAGTTGCATTAGCATTTTACTTGACGTTTTGCTTTACACAATACAAAGTAAGATTGTATAGACATCTTCTATACCTATTAAAGGCAAAGCCCATAATCACTCATCTCTAATTCTTCAACCTCCCAGCATACTAGTGATAAAATTTGGTATTTTAATATTTAGGTCTAAATTAGGAGTTAAAATGTTTTATAACAACTTGTGTTTTATACCATGGGGCTTCAAAGTTACCATGTACCATATTCCTTATGGACATTCACTTTAGTTTGAGAGGATGAAAATTCGAAGAGCTGATCTTGATTCACAGTAGTTCCACGGGCTAACCACAGAATGTGAATGGGCACACACAACTGTCATAGTTTACGTACGCGAAGCCGCAACGGGTCTGCTAGTTATAGATAAAGTTAAAGGTTGTGTAAAAATTATGTTTGCTATGTCTCTCAACCACTAATGCTTGGGAAAAACTAAGTTTGTCACACTATTACTTTAGTAGGTACCTTTGTAACCTCACCTCAAAAGACTGGAACTTGAGTGCCACCTGGTAGTCCTGGGGAGCGGCTAGCACCCACACACACTCCTTGTTGGGCTCGTAGTCCTCTGGGTAGTTGGGGGACTCTAGTGAGCGCCACTCCTCGTCTATCTGGATTTCTCCCCCACCGCACACCGCTGAACCACACACAGTTATGCTAATGAATCAAAGTTGAGTTGTGTACTCCACATATATATCACAAAGTGGTCATTTCAGTTCTGTAAAGGTGCCTCAAGGTTCTCAAGTGAAAACCACAGCTAAATACGCTAACTCAATTAATTATTATCAATAAATAGATTTCCTAGATGAACATTATATGTTTTCCGAAATAGCAGAAAACACACTCACTCACATTATAAAGATATTCTCCTTAAAATATGTCCTAGTTACGTCTGCATCTTGCAGAGATATTAAGATGTATATATAAAGATTGCTTTAATACAAACTGCAAGGGTTTTTTTTCAAAGTAAATAATCTAGTAAACAAATTATTAGATAGAAATTGGTTGGATAGTTATACAAATCAGAAGTATTTTCTTTACCCAGTTGCCCACCTTTTTCTTTAAGCTTTGTAGGGCCTTGAAATTCCGTTTATTGTAGCCTCATTAGCAAACTTAAATAAGCTCGATTCCCATATCATGAGAGTGCAACAACATATTTTTCCAAATAAATCATAATTGATGCTACTATGAATAAATATTAATAAAATGCTTGACATTGTCAATACTAGAATCATTTTATTATTTTCAAACATTCATAACCCAGGTGTTATGTGGTGTTTCCGGAACTTCGAGTAGCCAAAAGGGTATATGCAAGGATGCTATTTTGGTTCTGTCATTCTCTCATTGGGCCTGATGATGATTGGTGTGACTGGTCGAAAATAGATTCTTTTACACTTTACGCGGAAAATCTTGAGGCGTAGCTTACTCAACTGTCGGAGTGACTGAGATAACCAGCTGGGCTACTGAACATGGAATACTGACTAACAGTTATTTTGTTTACATAACAACAAAGTTATGATTAGTTGACAGGACAGATAATGGAAACAACAGATGACCGGTGTCTAAATCTCGCTCTACTCCAACTGTCTGAACTGAAAACAGTTTCCACAGCTCAAGCTCTTCTGCGTCAAATGTATCACCTTTTATGTATATAAATATTATGTTTATTTACATCCCGTTACGTGTTATGTGGAAACCACACAACAAATATAGAGACAAAAATGTGCTGTTTACGATTTTTAAATTTAAATTATAAATGTTCTTTATCTTCCTTAGGTAATGAATTTATGTCAGTATAATGTTGTAATTTATTAAGAAAATGGTAATCTGAAAAGGCAAAACAGCTTGGTTAAATAAATCTATTATTTCTGTGATAAGAAGATCTTAGCCAAAGTTACTCTCAAACTTCTTTAGACTTTGGACTTCATTATTTTTTTATGAAAATAATGTCATATTTAAAGGAACACTGATGAAAGGCGATATATTTATTTAAATAAAATTAGAGTTTTGTTTGTACATTTCTTGGAATCATGATATTTTTGCATATTTTCACGTTTTACACCCTAGGGAAACCAAAACAAGTCTTATCTCAATATCTGTCTGTCGGTAACGATCAAGGACGGGTTTCTGTTCGCTTTTCAGGGGAAAACGGGTGCACTGACATAGATGCACCTTTGATGCTTTGTTCTATACATGCGTGAGAAGGTTTCAGGTCACTTTAAACTGGCATACGCTTTTTGGAAAAAGAATGGCGGCCGCTCAAAAACGTGACTTTGTGTGATTTTGGTCACGTTTTGTTTGCTTTTCACAGGGAAATGGGTGCACTGATTTCGATGAACTTTTTTCTATGTTCTATATGTGCATTAGAAGGTTTTAGGTTGGTTGGATTTTTGGAAATAACCTTAGGAATCTGCCCTACAGGTTTTTAAAGATCCTCTTATGGACAAATAATGTATTTATATTGAACCAGATGATGACTTAAGAATAGTTATTCTATAAACAGATGTTGTAGTTCTAATTTAAAACGTTGAGTGAATATTGGTAATAAATGACATAAGTATACAGAGAGGATATATATGTACAACAAATTAAAGTTTTGTCTGTACATTGCTTGGAATTATGACATTTTTTCATATTTTCGCGTTTTACACCCTAGGGGAGCCAAAATAAGTCATCTCAATTTCTGTCCATCTGTCTGTCCTTCGGGAACGCTCAAGAAAGTGTTTTTGTTCGCTATTCTCGGGAAAACGGGTGCACTGATTTTGATGACTCTTTGGGTTTTAGGCTACTTTAAACTACCATGCGCCTTTTGGAAAAATAATGGCTTCCGCTCAAAAACGTGTTTTCGCGCGGTTTTGATCGTTTTTGTTCGCAAACTGATTTAATTGAAACTTTGTTTCTATGTTCTATACGTACGTTAAAAGATTGTAAGCTATTTCAACATTTTGAATTCACTTCAAGGCTACACCCCACGGGATTTTCAAGATACCATCTTATAGTTATGGACAAAGCATTTATTTATGCTGAAACAGTTGTTGACTAAAGAATATTTATTCCATAATCAGCTGTTGTAGTTCTCATTTAAAACGTTGAATGAAGATTGGTAATAAAAAACAAAAGTATACAGAAAAAGTGAACATATATTATCTATATTTTTCAGACACATTCACTCACCCACATTGTGATCACTGTAACTAAAAAACGACAATGTCTAAGAAGGGGAAATTTTGCATAGTGGTTCCCTTATTCTGCAGATGTACAATAAGGCTAGGTTTTAAACAAAATCGTACCCGACTCTGCCCTAATTTACTTTTATTGCTGGCAATCTTATGAGGATTAGTTCGGATCTTTTAAGTTGAATTCGGTAGGAACATACCTAATATATCAGAATAAATATAAGCCTATTCCCTTTAACAACGTGTTTTAGGGCCCCACCCCTGAACCTTCAGAATACTTATTTTAACAATCTTGCACCTGCTTCTGGACTGATGGAGATGAAATGCGGTAGCAAAAAAAGCAGATAAAAATACTTAGGGATCTGCCCCACTGACCTTTAATATAATCATCACAAACTACTCAACCAATAGAGCTGACATGTAGTACTTTAAAGGATGTTCTCTCTAGAGATTTCATACAGACTCTTTGTATGCTTGATTAATGGGGGGGACGTGATCTATGCCTCTCTAAATAGATATTTTACTGCGCCAACTATTGAGTGTTTCAACTTAACAGTAAATTTGAAAATTATTTTTCGATAAGATTAAAGGGTTGAGTAGTTGTATTAGGTCCTTTTAAAAGTTGGGAACAGGACATTGGAAAACAGGTGGTCTCATAAACATCCCTCCTTCACTCCGTTCAATCTATGAATAACCGGAACTACTGATCGACAGTTTTTTCCCTGAGGTTCATGAACAGATTAATTTTTAAAGTGCCTTGTGCCATCCTCACGTCCACCAATGAAATATTGTAAAATTAATTCGGTTGTTATTCTTTTCAAATTCAACTATTATTTAGACATACAACCCGTACGAAGGGCGGGTACACAGCTAGTATATATATATATATATATATATATACTTGGTGTTACAGATTTATACTTACTTTGTACAAAGTTTAATTTTTTCCGTTATGCACTTTGTTGAGTTTATTGTTGCTGATTTTCTGTTCCATTATGCATTTTGTTGAGCTTCTTGTTATTGATTTTGTTGAGCTTTTTGCTGTTGATTTTGATGAGCTTCTTGTTGTTGGTTTTGTTGAGCTTCTTGTTGTTTACAAATCTATTTTGTTGTCACGTAAAGAACTTAAATCTGTTACTATTGTTTGTTATCCTATTGAGCATGTTGCACTATTTGTATTAATTTATTATATTTGTTTATGTATATTACTTGTTTATCTCATTGTAAAGTTGGGCAAAAGCATGTGGGAATAAAAGGCTTAAATTTGTTAAATAGTTATTAATTAAGAAAAAATATACAGTGAATGGATTGATATGATGAATGACTGAACTGGCTGCTGCAGCATATTTATAATTTCTAAAAAAATTTAGTTGTGTAACCATGTTTCCTGCACGCGTCTTGCATGATGCATGGGACATTGTTGTTAAAGTGTTGTTGCATGTGTACTGGTTGGCTACCCTGCTGGTTGTCATTTAACTTTGTTTATATTATCATATATTTAAGATTGTCTTGATTGTTTTACTAGTGAGTTTAAAGTATTTAACAAAACTTGACTTTACATTTATTCATGTTACCCTTATTTATTTAACGGTGTAGTTTTTTGTGTAGTTCGGGGTAAATAAAACAACTTCAATGGTAGCTACTACCATTTTCAACTAACAAACAACATGACTATACAAAAATAAGAATGCCTGAACCTTTTTCCTCCCAACCATCGGAATGGTCATCTGGAAGAGGCGTTTTGAACGATATCGTACAATGAGTGATTTAGATGAAACTTCTGAAGAAAAGCAAGTCAGTATGCTGATTTATGCAATGGGCTCAAAATCAAAAGAAATACCTTCATCCTTCAATCTTACTTCTGAACAAACAAAATACGATGTTGTTATGGCCAAATTTGAAGGTCATTTTACTCCAAAGAAAATCATTATCTATGAAAGAGTCTAATTTCTACGTCGGAAACAAGACACTTCAGAAACTGCAGAAGATTTTGTGACAGATTTATATTCATTGGCTCGAACTTGCGAATGGGGGACCCTTGAAGAACAAATGCTTCTAATGGTTATTATTATTGGTATGCATGATCAAGATCTTAGTGACAAACTGCAACTAGAAAATAAAGTGACTTTAGAAACTGCCATTGCATCTCTTCATAAATTAGAGGAATTGAAACGTCAAAAAGAAGAACTAAACTTAACATCAATCGATGCTGTGAACAGAAATCAACAGAATTCGTGCAGTCTTCAAAACTCTGGGTATGATTATCCAAGACGTTCATTTAAAAAAGAGACACACAATCAAAGGCTTCCAAAGTATTCAAGTTCGACAGTAAACAAATACTCAGAATCTTGTGTATGGTGTGGTTCAACGCCTTCTCATAGAAGAGGAGTATGCCCTGCAAAAAACAAAAAATGTTCTGAATGCGGCCGAACTGGTCATTTTCACACTGCTGTTTACAAAATAAAGTTCGTGAAGTTGATTTAAATGATTCTGAAAACTCTACTGATTGTGATAATGGACCTTGTCCATCAAAACACTTTGTCGGATGTGTAAAATCCAATGAAGGTAAGAAAGATCTGCAAAACCATGCTTGCCCATTCGCTTCCGCTCGTCTCCTTTGATTCCTGCCATAAACCTGACAAAAAACGGAGCTCAGGCGAACATGAATCATGGAGAGGCGAATCATGGCTGGTTGACATGGGTATTAACGAAAACGACACAGTAAAGTTTAAAATTGACACGGGTGCAGATGTGACAGTTATACCGTCCAGTATAAAACTCAACAAGAAACTCGAAGTTCAGCCCACAAAAAGAATGTTAAATGGGGCAGGGGGATCACCTCTTTCTGTACTTGAAACCGTCACTGCAATGCTGTCCTGCAAAGGACAATCGTGTAAAGAGAAAATGTATGTGGCTGACAAGTGTACAATTCCATTGCTCGGTAGACCAGCCATAGAAAAACTTAATCTACTACCTGTTATTCGAGAAATATCTAAGACAACTATACCTTCTAACAACTGGTTTAAAGAATTTCCTGATCTCTTCTGTGGACTCAGAAGGATGAAGGGAAACTATAAAATTTAACTGAAAGAGGAGACAAAACTTTATGCAATTAAAGTACCACGTCGGATTCCCGTACCACTTTGGGATAAAACCAAGAAGGAGATTGAAAAAATGGTGCAGATGGATGTCATAACTCCAGTTGATCATGCTACTTCATGGTGTGCCCCAATGGTCGACGTGCCAAAAAATGAAAGTACTCAAGTTGGAATATGTGTGGACCTCACTATGCTGAATAAAAATATTTATCGGCAAACACACTCAATTTGGGGAATCGATTATACAATGGCTCGAATAAAAAACATAAAGGTGTTTTCGAAGCTGGACGCTAACCATGGGTTTTAGCAGATTGCTCTTGCTGAAGAGTCCAAGACCTTACTATGTTCTTAACACCGTGGGGACGTTACAAATTCAAAGTTCTTCCATTTGAATCACTAGTGCTCCTGAGCATTTCCAAAAACGAATCCAAGAAGCTCTAGGTTCTCAACAAAACTGTTTGGCCCATATAGATGACTTATATGGGGCGCAAGTCAAGCGGAACATGACAAAATTGTACACAAAGTTCTTCAGAAGCTCAGGAATGCTGGAATAACATTGAATAATGAGAAAACAGCCCGAAGTCCAATTTCTAGGGCATCACATTTCATCCCGAGGTGTTCAAATCAGCCAAGAGAGAGTTAAAGCCATTCTTCAGATGAAACCTCCAACTGACAAGAAAGAAGTACAACGTTTTCTCGGTATGATAAATTTTTGCGGCAAATACATTCCAAACAGATCTAAAATTCTGAAGCCTGTTCATGACCTCAAAGAAAAAAACGAGCGGTTTTGGGGAGAACAACAAAATACCTTTGAAAATATACTGAAACTTTTAACTACCACACCCCAATTCGCATTTTATGACCCCTGCTTGCCTACCTTTGTGTCAGCTGATGCTTCTTCATACGGGCTCGGCGGAGTACTCCTTCAGAAGCAAGATGATGGCAAATTCAGACCAGTAGCGTGTATTTCGCGATCACTTACTTAAACTGAAAGGAACTACTCAAATATAGAAAGAGAAGCTTTAGCTGTTACATGGGCATGTGACGAGCTAAGAGATTATGTAATTGGTCGGGATATTGTCATCAAAACTGACCACAAACCTCTTGTGAAAATCTTTTCGTCAACAAATTTGGATGACGGCGAATGAGACTTCGTATGATGTGGTATTCTTACTGAATAACATATACTCCAGGAAAACATATTGTCAATAATGTGGTTGAATCCATGCCTACAACTGATCAAAACATAACCAAGTTATGGAAAGCTCAGCAAGTAGATCCAATCTTCAAGATGATTGAAAAGTATTGCGTAACTGAATGGCCGGAAAAATCACAACTTCTAGTTCAACTAGTCCCTTACTTCTCAATTAAAGACGAAATATCTTTGGCAGAAAACTTGCTGCTTCACAACTCAAGGATAATTGTACCACTAAGTCTTCATGAAGAAATGCTTCATAGAATTCATGTTGGCCATCTGGGGGCTACTAGATGTCGAAAAAAGGCTAGATTCAGCTTATGGTGGCTAGGAATGGCATCAGACATAACGCTCATGGTTGCATAATGCCCCATATGTATAAAATATAGAGAAAATCGAAATAAGCCTCTCATTTGCTTTGAATTTCCTTCTCGGCCAAGGGAAAAAGCAGCAATGGATCTGTTCAAAGTCAATGGAAAGTGGTTCATCACGATAACAGATCATTTTCCAGGTACTTTGAAATTGCAACTCTACAATTGCTCACTGCCTTTGAAGTTATTGAGAAATACAAGTCAATATTTTCTCCTCATGGTATCGCTGAGGTAGTATATTCAGACAGTGGAACCCAATTTGGAGTTACAAGTTCCGAATTTAAAAGATTCGCCCAGCAATACAACTTTGTATGTAAAACCAGCAGTCCTCAGTTTCACCAGAGCAATGGGTCAGCAGAAGCAGCTGTAAAAATTTCTAAAAGTATACTAAGGAAAAACAAAGAAGATCCCTATTTGGCACTAATTTCTTTCAGGAACTCTCCCCTTGCCAATGGATACAGTCCAGCACAGTTACTAATGGGACGTAGACTCCACAATACTTTGCCTACCCTACCACGTCACCTTGAGCAAAAGCCAGACCTCACTCATCTCCGAGAAAAAGAGATTCGTTATACAGAAAACTACAAACGGAACTATGATGAACGACATGGTACCCGCCCATTACCAATGTTAAATCTGGGTTCCAAAGTTTGGATTTCTGATCTTAAGCGAGAGGGTGAGGTAGTTAAAAATCTTAACCACCCCCGTTCTTATATTGTGCTGATAGACAAAGGAACTACAGTCCGGAAGAACCAATTTCATTTATTCCCTATCAAAAAGCCCTCAAAAAGAAAACATTCAAACTCCACCAATGGCATACGTCAATGTTCTGTTACCAGTGAATCAGCCTAGTGACCATGAATCAACTAATCACGACCACACTTGCCTAACAAAATCTCCATCGGTTTCACATGTTACATCTAGGGAAACCTCAGCATGTGTTACGACATCAGCAAGATCAGGGCGTTGTGTAAAACCTCCCAAGATGTTACTTAATCTTTGAAGGCGGAGGTGTACTGGTTGTCATTTAAATTTCTTTATATTATCATATGTTTAAGTTTGTCTTGTTGTTTGTTTTACTAGTGAGTTTAATGTATGTAATAAAACTTGACTTTATATTTATTCATGTTATCTTTATTTATTTAACATTTAAAATGTAACTTAAACAGCATGAATGAATCATTTCTTATTCTTTTCTTCTTATTCTTTGTTTCCTCACCTTCATAAATAGCTTTGAAGCCCCTGTGCTCAGATGTGCCGGAGGTGATGTATGTGATGAGCATGCGGCTGCCAGCCGAAACAATCGGCTCATAGATCCGCCCGCTCCCACAGTAGCGCCCTGCACCCAATCAAATATAATCTTGTCAAGTGACAATCAATTATCAATCCATTACATGAAAACAAACAAATTAATGATTAAAATATTCCAACATAGGTGGTCAACTTATGTTGGTGTAATAGGTAGAAAATAAAAACTGCAATTAACAACTGGGCTGTAATCCTTATCTCTAGGAAATCATTTGTTAAGATGAAATAAATATAAATGAAGGTAGGCCAAGGACTACAGTGCCAATTTGGAGTAGCTGTACCTATCTATTTTTGTGACTCCACTATGGTATAATCAGTGCCAAAATTAAATGGAAAATCTGCAGGTAGACTCCTCCATCCTAATCCACTTACTAAACACTCCCATTGTTAATTTTAGCATGCTCAGAGCGCAACTAACCGATTAAAACTATGGAAGCAGTCTTCATTGCCTGGTATATCTTACCATTTCTCCCTCTGTCTTAAGCAGAAAATATTTCAATTATTAAATTCTTACTAACAAATGAATTACATTACCTAGAAGAGGAGACTTGTGCCAATAGCCATCCCTGATTTCGATGTAGTCAGTGCGACAGTTGTCAGACTTGAGGATGTCAAGGTCAGTGATGTTAAGGACGATCATCTCTCCGTGTGTCGCGGTGATGCGCCACTCACAGCGATAGCCGAGGCTCTCTTCTGACAATCCCGTGTGCTGCAGGTCATAGTCCGGCGATGTAATCATGGCTGAGTTCTCCTGGTAGGTGCGGCCACACCCTGCAACAACACATCATGAACCAGGTGTATATAATCATCTCTCCATGTGTCGCGGTGATACGCCACTCACAGCGATAGCCGAGGCTCTCCTCTGACAGTCCCTTGTACTGCAGGTCATTGTCTGGCAAAGTAATCATGGCTGAGTTCTCCTAGTAGGTGCGGCCACACCCTGCAACAACACATTATGAACCAGGTGTTTATAATCATCTCTCCATGTGTCGCGGAGATGCGCCACTCACAGCGATAGCCGAGGCTCTCTTCTGACAATCCCGTGTGCTGCAGGTCATAGTCCGGCGATGTAATCATGGCTGAGTTCTCCTGGTAGGTGCGGCCACACCCTGCAACAACACATCATGAACCAGGTGTATATAATCATCTCTCCATGTGTCGCGGTGATGCGCCACTCACAGCGATAGCCGAGGCTCTCCTCTGACAGTCCCTTGTACTGCAGGTCATTGTCTGGCAAAGTAATCATGGCTGAGTTCTCCTGGTAGGTACGGCCACACCCTGCAACAACACATTATGAACCAGGGGTATATAATCATCTCTCCATGTGTCGCGGAGATGCGCCACTCACAGCGATAGCCGAGGCTCTCCTCTGACAGTCCCTTGTACTGCAGGTCATTGTCTGGCAAAGTAATCATGGCTGAGTTCTCCTGGTAGGTGTGGCCACACCCTGTAACAACACATCATGTACCAGGTGTATACTATCATCTCTCCATGTGTCACGGTGATGTGCCACTCACAGCGATAGCCGAGGCTCTCTCTGACAGTCCTGTGTGCTGCAGGTTCTCCTGGTAGGTGTGGCGACACCCTGCAACAACACATCATGTACCAGGTGTATACTATCATCTCTCCATGTGTCGCGGTGATGCGCCACTCTCAGGGATAGCCGAGGCTCTCTCTGACAGTCCTGTGTGCTGCAGGTTCTCCTGGTAGGTGTGGCCACACCCTGCAACAACACATCATGTACCAGGTGTATACAATCATCTCTCCATGTGTCACGGTGATGCGCCACTCACAGCGATAGCCGAGGCTCTCTCTGACAGTCCTGTGTGCTGCAGGTTCTCCTGGTAGGTGTGGTCACACCCTGCAACAACACATCATGTACCAGGTGTATACAATCATCTCTCCATGTGTCGCGGTGATGTGCCTCTCTCAGGGATAGCCGAGGCTCTCTCTGACAGTCCTGTGTGCTGCAGGTTCTCCTGGTAGGTGTGGCCACACCCTGCAACAACACATCATGTACCAGGTGTATACAATCATCTCTCCATGTGTCGCGGTGATGCGCCACTCTCAGGGATAGCCGAGGCTCTCTCTGACAGTCCTGTGTGCTGCAGGTTCTCCTGGTAGGTGTGGCCACACCCTGCAACAACACATCATGTACCAGGTGTATACAATCATCTCTCCATGTGTCGCGGTGATGCGCCACTCTCAGGGATAGCCGAGGCTCTCTCTGACAGTCCTGTGTGCTGCAGGTTCTCCTGGTAGGTGTGGCCACACCCTGTAACAACACATCATGTACCAGGTGTATACTATCATCTCTCAATGTGTCGCGGTGATGCGCCACTCTCAGCAATAGCCGAGGCTCTCTCTGACAGTCCTGTGTGCTGCAGGTTCTCCTGGTAGGTGTGGCCACACCCTGTAACAACACATCATGTACCAGGTGTATACTATCATCTCTCCATGTTTCCCGGTGATGCGCCACTCACAGCGATAGCCGAGGCTCTCTCTGACAGTCCTGTGTGCTGCAGGTTCTCCTGGTAGGTGCGGCCACACCCTGTGTGCCGCACAGCCTGTGGGTGTACCATCATACCCAAAGGTTATGATAGCTGAGGTTCTCCTTTGGCAGTCCCCCAAGTAGCAAATACCAACACTGAAACATGAACTTAATACAGGTTGACCATACTGATACCGTCTTCACTCAACCACCAAAATCTAAAAAAATGTCCACTTAATATATTTTAAAGTATGAATTAGGTGATGAATATATAAATTGTTTTAAAATAAGTAAATTGAATCCTGCAGAGCAGTCTTAAGGAAATAGCATAACCTCTTCTCGCTTTCGGGGATCGGCGTGTCGTCTTCACAACACAAAGCACCTTCCAATTTTGCTGAAGATTAAACAAGGTAAACTCTAGTGGGCTAACCCAAAAATAACATGAACCACAGTATCAACACAGTATGACTAAAATTTAAGTTTATGTCCATCAGTGCAAATTGGGAAAAAGACACACCTATTAAACACTGGTATCTTTAACTTTGCAACCCCTCATGGTCTCTGGAATCGCCTAGTTGGCCTGGACTAGTGGCAAATCTGAATGTGACCGCACTATTTACTATAAATCGTTCATTTCTCAGTCAAATTAAGTTGTGAATGGTAAAGTTGTTGTGACCATACAAGTGGTTTATACTGTTAAAGAGCGGATGCATAATAATGTGCAATCAATTTTCTGTTCCAAGAATAGTAAGTTGTTATTTTCCAAGAATCTCTCTTAATCAATATTTGCTTTGTGTTGGGAAGATGAATGCACCAGTTCTGTCAATCTTGTTTAGGCCATTGACCTTAATTAACAAACGTCCATGTCTCTGTGATGTGGTGTAACATAGCCAGTATTGCATAATACAGCTTCCTAGGCAGCTGACAGTATTATCTGCATAGTTCACTAATAAATAGATGAACTTGAAGTGTGGATCACAATTTTTGTTCTGTTTATTAAGATTTCCGTATGAAATCTTGACAATATTGATGAATTGCTGAGAAGTTGCAGTTTATTAAACACATTTTGTACTAGTAAGTTATAGTATTCATAAAAAATGAATTTTCTTACGAAAGTATTCTAAATAGCACCCTAAATCAAAAATGATAGTTTAGGGAAATATTTAAAAAACTGGAAAACCCAGGAAAATCACTTATTTAGTAGTATTAAAACGCTATGGGCAGTACTCAAATCCACAGAATCACACCCAGACCAAGAATACATCAGAACAATTGATGTTATAAACTACATTTTAATATTAAGAGTGTAGTTGTGAGAAAAGTGTCAGAAAAGCAAGATATACATATTTCTAATCTGTATCAAGTGGTGGTATTCAAATAATGTGAAATTGTTTGCTGAACGCAGAAATGTATCAAGATTATTTTACTTTTCATGAAGTATACACTAGAAGACGCTTTTACCTATTAAATTTGATTAGAGTATTCAGGCATTCTGTTCATCAATTGAATAATTATTTTCAATGGCCCTCATATTTATATCTAGACAAGGTTAGAGGGTTATCTACAACTGAACCCACTTATCAAGTAGCAATGATCCTATTACCATTACATTAAAGTTTTGTATTTTTTAATACATACCGATAATTTTGCCTAACAATGCACCTACCTATACCCTACCATTAGTTACAAAAATATTAAAACCATTTTTAAAACATTTTTGACAGTTAAAAATACAGTTATTTTAAACAAACTATGAAAAAGATTTGCAGCACTATAAATAATAAGATATCCTACATCATTTATCTATATTATACACATTCATTTTTTGCTACTCATATACTTCTTAAATATTTTCAACCAAATTTCATACATTTTGCAGAACAGATAAAAACATTAGCCTTGAAACATGCAGCATATGATTAAATTAAACTATTATCTTTTCTTAATTAATGAGCCATTTACAAATCTTGGTCAAGTCCATCCACACTCCACAAATTTATCAAACCAATTTGTTTTCAATAAATAAAATATAGGCGATAATTAGTAAAACCCCATAGCTATGATGAATCAGCCTTGAAATTCATTAACCTTTTCTTATCTTTGAATTATTTGCTCCTTTAGATAAACAGTCACAAACAAACAACTGCCTGCTCTTTAACTAGTATAATATTTGTTTGCTCATCAGTTAGTGTGCCAGGGTTGAAATATGTTTACTGTGTTGATATGATGTAAGATAAAACCTGCATACTCAGCGAATTTACAATGCATGCACGTGTTTCTCACTACCACATAAAGCCACTTACCAAGTTTCATAAAAATACATAAATAAATAACTGATCGATAGCATTTTATTTATTCTCCATAAGATAACATTAGGACTGAGTACGCAGGTTTTCTGCATTATAAGAAAAGTAATATGTTTTTGGACAATTATCAATATAACTCAACCAAATGAAGCTACATACTAAGTTGTATTAATTTATGTTCATAATTAAGGGAGATATAAAACTTAACTTATTCTCCATAAGAATAACATCAGGGCTGAGTATGCAGGTTTGCTGCTATGGGCATAATCAACAACAAATACATTTTTTGTGCAAATATCAATACACCAATACTAGGTGAAGCCACATACCGAGTTTCATCAATATAGATTCATAAATAATGGAGATATCAAATTTTATTTATTCTCCATAAGGATAACATTGGACAACGTACTGTGTTTAACACTTTGAATATCTCTGTAACGGTTGGACGTAGAATCACAATTTGAACACCAAAATGATTGTTTTGTGGAGCTGAATTGATTGGTAAAAGCAAATGTGAAGTTTACATTAAAATTAACTGAGGAAAAGCCAACAACCTTTTTCCCTTAAGATTAACATGGGAGATTTTATGAGCAGGCTTTTTTGGATTTTCTCCGCAACCACTTAACCTAGGGTTAATAATTAAAAATACTATATTATTTGTTTTTTTAAAGCTCTATAACATGGTCCAAACCAAAATTAAGTGTTTTAAAAATTTTAGGGTAAAAAATGCAAAAAACTGATTTCTGGAAAATTTAAAACCCCCATAAACCCCCCTTCCCATGGTCCGATTTTTCTGGTTTTCAAGCTTAAAGTCACAAATGTCACTTTACACATTTGAGTCAAATTTCATCAAAATCGGACATTTTTTACTCAATTTATCACATTCACGTACACATAAAATATAGAAATATAAAATATAGATGATTTATATTTATACATATATATAAATTTGAACGAATAGTTTTTTTGTCATCTGGGGACCTAAAGACAAAAGTTATCATGGTCTCGGGCTTAAGTCTTACCATGAGACCTATGGTAATAGCTTCTTCCCTATAGAGGAAATTCGCTAAAACGAGTTCGCACGCAGCACGCTGACGTGAGGAAAGTGTATTTCCACATTAAAACCTTTAGAAAAATCTAAGAAAGGGTTTAAAACAACACAGGTAACATTTTTTTTGTAATGTTATTTTTTGGCTGTTCTGATGCTCTTGGTTCTATTTAAATTCACTATTTTTATGGCAATGGTGTACATTATCAGGTTAGGAGGAAGTATAGTCAGGATAACAAGTTGGTATAGGGGTATTGAGAGGGATAAAACTACATCAAGATATGAAAACAGCCTTTTCCAGTGTAAAATCCCCATAAGACAACATACTGTCTTAAGACAATTAACATTTTCTTTAATAACTCGGTAAATAATTGTGCTAGAATGATGAGAGATGGCTTAAAAGTTTTGCCTCATTAGTCTCCATCTTTTTACATGCATTAGTTTTACATCCGGGGCTTTCCTGACCCTTTTTGGGCCCAAAGACTCAAAATTAGAAAACGTAAAATCCCCAAAAAGGGGGTTAGAGTTTTCCGATTATTTTTCCCAACAAATTTGTCCAACTGATTATAGAAAGGGATGTCCCTACAAAATTTGAAGTAAATCGGACAAAATTGCGACCGCTAGAGTGGGAATATATATATATATATAAAACAAGTTTTTAGCGACCCCTTAAAACATGTTCAGGGGGTCACGTTAGGAACTTCTTGGGTGGTCCTGGGTTTAAGTCTCACCATGCATGACCCGCTAATAGTTCACCTTTCCAAAGGAAATTCACTAATAACTGAGTTGCCAACAATCACTTATGCACCATCTTGAACCCAATATTAGCAGCCATGGTATTACTGAGCTGATCAGGGGATCGATGAAATTTGTCTATATACGTATATTATTATTATTGTTATTTATTATTATTCTTTATTATTTTATTATTATTATGTCTATATACGTATGATATTTGTGTATATACATATTCAACCAGGAAAAAGTCCCGTTGTAAAATTATTGTGCCTAACTAAAAACTATGGTAGCTAATATCTTATTATTTGACATTATACATTAAATACATGAATTCCTTATGCCGCCATTTTCAATTCCATTTTTGCAGGTGTTTCCGATATAAAATTTTGGATATCTTATTTAGTAGTATTTTTTAATTTTAAAAAACTCTACAAAAAGGCTCTGTTGCAGTTTTGCCCAGGTTGATTTATGGTATTTTGTCATCCTTGGCTAAATGGTTAAGGGCTGCCTAATTGCAGGAAGAGTCACATACTTCTTTGTTTTTGTTTTCTCATTATACTACCTAGGTTTTTATCTCCAACCCACATTACTGCTCTGGGCCAAAAAATGGGGTCGCCATCCCTTACCTTGCAGGTCTATTTGTTTCTTTCTTTCCATCTAGGGTTCACGGGTACCAAAAGGAAGCAACCCCTTTTGGTTCTGCCAAACTATATGTAAACTCTGTAGCATGATCCGGTACTTTAGTATTATACGGATGCCACCCTTATGCAGCGCGCTGCGGCAGTTATGTTAAGATGGGTTATCATAAAAATGATTGTAGGACTTTCCTTGTTTTGTTACGAATCGAATGATACCTGATGAGTCATACTTCCGGCCGCCAAACCCCCTCCAAATAGGCCAAGGTCAGGTCGTTGACCGGACCGCGCGCATCACCTGTCTCCGCCTGTATCTGGGTCAGTGTCATGAGTGATTTATTGCCGTGCACTACGTTACATTTGTTTTCATAATGAGTGACGTTATTTTGGTGTGGGATTTACCTCGAAATGAAGAGGAAACCGTACGTATTTTTATGATAACCCATCCTAACATAACTGCCGCAGCGCGTTTTATATTTGGCGGAGTACCTGTGGCGATCGGGTCTGGCTGCTAGCGGCGGCGACGCATTCAACACGATCCTAGCGGACATCGCTGCCTTTTGGGAGGCACAACACAAAGACCGCTCATCAGAATGATATAAAATTTGTACTGTAAGTCAATAAAAGTACGTTTTTTCGAATTATGTAGTTATCCGTTGTATCCGGTAAAAATTTAACCTCCAAAAATAGTGGCATCCGTATAATACCAAAGTACCCATGATCCATGCTACGACCGGATAGAACACTTTGACTTTCTGACATATTGACAACAATCAGCCTTCTGTATTTTCTACGAAGGTTGAACTGCAAGGGCCTGACCTCTGCCTGAAAAATGTTGTAGGGTTGACTACCCAAAAACTCAATATTGCTGTTCAAGGCGAGGTTTTTGATAATATTAGGACAGTGATAGTAATTTTTCTTTTAATTATAAATCTCCAGATCATTTAGTTAGTGAGTCATTCATAGGTTCACTGAACCCAAGAAGAACATCATCATTAGGCATCTCGCTAGTCTAACAGTTAGCGTCTTGGACTTTGGTTCAATGGGTCACGGGTTCAAATCCCAGAGCGTTCACACAAAAATTAGAGGTTTGGACCGCTTTCCCTGAAAGCGGTTTCTATGTTCTCTTAAAAGAAATACCATTGGTATTGAAAGACACAGAAAATCAGTGGCAGAAAAAATACTCTACATAAGGAGTTAACTCCATACTTTTCCATCAAAGTTATGGCTTTATTTGATCTTTTTTCGTAAATAGGAGCAGAGGTGTGAACATTTTGTATCGCATTTATGTATATACTTAATATTGTTAATAAAATCCCCTCTTGCAATAATCACCTTACTGGCCCAAAGACTAAAACTGCATACAAATAAACTAATGGTAACCATTGTAACGAATAACTGCCTTATTCAATGATATTAGTAATGGTATGCTACCTACGATAGCATTTGTAGAGCAGATTGGTCTGAGAGATGTCGCCCTCGCTGAGTCTGATCCTCTGACCAATCTCTGGCCTCCGCTTGTAGCCTCCCCTGGAGTAGTCTATGGGCTGGATGGTGTCCAGATATGTGCCCTGAATCAGAGACATAAGGTGTATTAGCATATCTGCTGGATCATGATCAAGATCCTCATTTCTGTTGCTGTGCTGAAATGTCCCAGAAAATAAAGAGACCTTTGTAAATACTGTAACTATTCTAAAAGCAATCCCTTAATCAATTTTATTTTGACTTTCAATAGTAATAATCATTTTAACCAATTAAATAACCAATCCATGAAAGGGCTAATTTTGAAATAGTTTTGAACAAAAACAACCAGCAAAAATATAAACACGGACATTAATTTTAATTGCTTCAATCTTTACAGCGTTAGAACACATCTAGATGAAAGATAACAATTTACTACCTAAATTGATCAACTCAATGTATTTACTCCATATAGGCAGACAGAAGGTCAGAAAATGCTTAATAGAATGTCTTACAAGCGCAATGTGCATAATACAAGAGTTTAGAAAACCATTGAATAAAGTGTTGTTCCACTAGAGAGACTTGTTTTGGAGGGCTCAGCCAAAATAACAGTACTTTTGAATACAGGCCATTTAAAAATATTTTAATATAATATAATCTATGATGGTGTGCCATGGAATATCCTACATAAACAGGATACACTTCAATGGCGTGGAATCCAAATTACAATAAAATTATCATCGTTTCAATTTCACTATCAAATCATTATTTAAAGCATAATACAGTATAAGCTTATACCGTACTAAAATTGTATAAAATTGGTTCTTCTTAGGATACCGCATAAATACAATATAAACTCACAACAGAAATAAAATACTCTTATTATGTTTATCATATTATACCAAGATATCACGTCGCTGCAATAAAGAAGGGAAACAAATAAAAACAACATACAACAATAGTAACAACTAGAAATACAAATAAATAGCGCCCAAAACAATGTTAATAAACTATTTGTAATATTTATAGGTATCTATAATTTGTTTTTAATGATTTACATGTACAAACACCAGAGCAATAGTCCAAAAGTCTAACGTCTAGCTTGTGTATATGTGCGTGTGCGTGGTCGTACGTGTGTGCGAGATACACGTGTGAGAGGGATAGAGCTATATCCGGCTTACACGGCAGAGGGGGACCAAATCCGGCGCTGGCTGCACAGTTTGCTACTCCTCCGTATCGTGACCTACTGACCCGACACCTGACCTCCACAGGGGATGCAACCCTGAGCTACAAACTACGGAGTTGCACAGTCAGTAGACGTGGATACAAAACTGAAGCGGCTACAGATATCCTTAACGTTTGGTCGGCCATAACTCGTGCAAATCAGTCAGTCCCTTTCTTTCATTCAGATTGAGCTACAAAAGTGTTGGTTCAATCTCATGTCCATAAAGATATAAGATATGTGAATTTCGTTTTGCTTCCGTTTGAGATTTTCAAAAGTTTATAGTAGCCTACCTTACTTTGACAAGTCATTGTGGTGAACCAAAAGGGCATGGTTGTTATTAATGTAGCCCAAAGTACGTATAAAACTAAAACTAAACCATAACAAAGCTCGATAATATTACAGTTTTTCTTTCAATTGATTAAACTTAGCTATCTTAGTACAATAATAAAACTATTAAATACTTAACAATGTAATATTGATTTCACGGGAAATAAATGATAGCTGATGATCGTGGTGTTTACTACACAAAGAAAGGGTAAGCACAGGATGAAAAGTTGCTTAATCTGTCTTTTATAAATTTAAATTGCAGCAACACGAATGGGGTTTCTTAAAACTATATTTGTATGCAGTTGCATGCAGTATTTGAAATATTGCTTGTGTTATACAGTATCATAAAAGACATATTTATGGGAAGTAGCAGGTCTTACAAGTTTCAGTTACAATATTGTATAACGTAAGATTTAACAGACACCTTGGTGTCGGCCTATAATACAAGTCAGTGAAGTTGCAGCATAAGCTGGCAGTGACTGTGGGGGTAATGTGCCGTCCGCGGCCACGCTGAAACAGTTTAATTGATTCAATATGCTGGTTGCTGCTGCTGATGCGACTAGTTTTATCACTTATTATATCTTATTTAGTCTTTACCTGTTAAACTTGTATATATATATATATATATATATATATATATATATTAAATGCGTTTAAATTTTGTATACATACCCTTGTAAAATTCCTAAATAAGACAAGGTAGATAATCGTTTTACGCAAACACAAGCCAGCAAACGGTGACAGCGACTTTCGTTAATCTTCGTTCAGTCGCCGAAGTCACTGGCACACGTTTTATGAGATATCCTTCATTTATCACCATAGTTTTAGAAATCGTTAACAATTTAAACTGGGACTAACTCCTGCATGACTGCCAAAATAGTTAAAAGGTTTAAATTATCAAAAATACATGACAATCTGTAATCCTCAAAGAACGGTAGTAAATTTGTAAATCATTGTTTACACATTTATGTAATGTTTAAAGAAGAAATTACAAAGAATTCCAAAGCTTAAAATAGAAGAGGGTATTCAGAATATGCGTTTTCTTTTAATAAGATAAAATTATTTAGTGGACATATGAAAGGTCTTTTTTAATTATTTCAAACTATATACTGTAATAACTAATGTAGAAATTGTAACAAATGAAATATAGTTTCAAGTATTTTTTGTTTAAATAAAAGTGTACTGAATATATTCACATTGGAAAAGGAAATAATTGAATATTTGTTCATGAACAATTGATTAAACTACCCCCCTAAATCGTAATTATAAGCATTATGAAAATGTACACGTTTCTATAAACTGTTAATAATTCATCAATTGTTTGAATCGACAATAATTAACTATTAACATAAAATTACATTTTATTTAAAATAAATACATAATCATAAACTAAACATTATCCTGTATTTATAGTACCAAGCCAAAATATCCTCACCAACAGATTTTCAGCAAAAATAACAAAATAAAAATCCTAACTAATCAGATACTTGAATACTCTTGAAGGCGACACTCATTTTATTATTTATACAGTCATGTTTTCAGACCATAAAAGATCTAAATAACTGAATGGAGAAGTCATCAACTGAGTAATTATTGGCTTTATTATATGTCGAAGTCAGGAGACGACTGTCCCACTCGTGATCTTATATGAACATGAATATATACTGCATGCAAAGTTACAGTGAGTGATGAGTGTTTTGATTTGAACTTGGTTTGCTGATCAGACAAATTGGAGCGCCTGAACCCATCCCCACTACAACTAGCTCAACATTATGCATAGTTTATGCCACTACTAATTATACCAATTAATTATGTACCCGATGTTGTCTTAGTTGGTACCAGCTTTGACCACAGAGTTCAACACGAGCTTCCACATCATGATTATACAATGGGATGACTTCTACCAAAAATAATTACATTTTATGGATTAATATGTTTTATTTCCTAGACGGTGAGATTTGTATTGTTTTAAGGTGATAGGTTATAGTAAGCAGAAAGCTTACTTTAGTTTAAAATATAAAACCTATATTATTTAACGTTATAGTATTTTTCAATGAAAGCACAAAACTACTATAACATTAAACCTATTTTCGAAACATGCAACATTTTAAATCTTGACAGTAATTTCAATAAGATTCAAAAATATTTATTTCAGCCATTACGCAATATAATTGTTGCAACAGCCAATAGTCAAGTACTCATGAACATATTATCAAGACATTATACATCAGTATTTTACAACAAATCAATGTATAATAGAACCACTTAACTAAAATCCAGAGCAGATATGTCACTATGTACAAATTCTTCTACTGAATAAAACTCTCTCAGTTTTAACAAATCTAATTTGTTTTAAGCTACCTACCATATAAAACTTATAATTCACAAAACGCATTTTTGAAATATTTCCATAATCTCACACTCTTTAAAATGTTCTCATAATAAAAAGGTAAAAACATATAGCCATAATTTACATAAATAATAAGACTTGTTATTATAATGTAAAAATGGTGTTAATATTTCCATTGTTTGGCAGGACACATTTTAACACAAGTTAATACGTCTACACTCCCTACCTTAGAGAAGGTGTTTCTGGCATAGTGCATGATGGAGTCATAGTCATAGGGGAGTCCCAGTGAGTTAACCTCATCATCTGTCAACTTGTTAAAGTTGTACTCTTGGTGTTAATATTTCCATTGTTTGGCAGGACACATTTTAACACAAGTTAATACGTCTACACTCCCTACCTTAGAGAAGGTGTTTCTGGCATAGTGCATGATGGAGTCATAGTCATAGGGGAGTCCCAGTGAGTTAACCTCATCATCTGTCAACTTGTTAAAGTTGTACTCTTGGTGTTAATATTTCCATTGTTTGGCAGGACACATTTTAACACAAGTTAATACGTCTACACTCCCTACCTTCGAGAAGGTGTTTCTGGCATAGTGCATGATGGAGTCATAGTCATAGGGGAGTCCCAGTGAGTTAACCTCATCATCTGTCAACTTGTTAAAGTTGTACTCTTGCCCTGAAAATGAAATATTTTTATAAACACACTAAAAAGATATTCAACATGAATTGTTTATTATAATTTATATCTTATGTATAAATAACTGAAAAATGACTTCAGGTAATTTAATAACACTGCAGAAATTGTGATTGTGAATTTTACTTGCCATGACTTAATAGTTTTCCAGAATTGAAATATAACTGTGAAGTGATGGTTGATGCAAACTGTCCCTAATTATTATTGAGATGATACACCGTACTTGTTTATTTTTATTAATAATATATTCTTTTGTACATACGTATGCAGAATAACCAGTGGAATCCACGGATAAAATAAAGATAATTATTGATTTATTTGGACTTTACCTTTCACGTCTAGTGTTTAAAAGCGATAGGTAAAGTCCAAATAAATTAATAATGAGTTCGCACGCAGCACACTGACGTTAGGGAAGTGAATTTCGGCATTAAAAACTTTAAAAAATCAAATAAAAGGTTTAAATGAAGATTTGTATCATTTTTAGCATAATGGAAAATATTAGTTATTTTGGCTGTTCCGATGCACCTGGTTATATTTCAATACTGTTCTGGGATGGCAATGTATACCCACATGTATAGTGTGCATGTATAGTGTAACAACATTATAAGCTTAGGAGGAGGTACCTTCAGGATCAAAAGTCGGCATGGGGGTATTAGGCGTGATAAAACTACATCAAGATATGAAAAACAGCCTTTCCAATGTGAAATCCCCATAAAACAACGTACTGTGTTTACTCAATTTACATTTTCTTTAATAACTCGGTAAATATTTGTGCTAGAATGATAAGGGAGGGCTTCAAATTTCCGCCTTGTTATGTCCTATTATTTAATGTATGTTAATTTTACATTAGAGGCTTTTCTGGCCCTCTTTGGGCCCAAAAACTCAAAATTTGAAATATAAAATCCCCAAAATAGGGGATTAGAGTTTTCCGATTGTTTTGCCCAACAAATTTGTCCAACTGATTACATAAAGAAATTTCCCTACCAAATTTGAAGTAAATCGGAAAAAATGTGACTGCTAGAGTGCAAACACACACACACATATATATACATATATATAATTTTGAACAACCCCCAAAACGTGTTCAGGGGTCATGTTAGGAACTTCTATGGTGGTCCCGGGCTTAAGTTTCACCGTGCAGGTCATGCTAATAGTACCTTTCCATAGGAAATTCACTAATAAATTAAAATCCATTGCTATTATGAGTTTCAAAAATACAAAATAAAGTTATTAGGTAAAATGCACTTTTCAATAATAGGTCACTTTAGAACAGGTAAGGGCAGAGCTTCTCATACAAAATTAACAAATTCGTACTTAAAGGACCTAAGTATTACTATTCATACATATTAGGACCACATATTTTAACTAGACAATTTTAATTCTTGTAATAAGTTCAAGTGAGACAATGGTGAACAAATATGTAAGGAGGGTCATTTTAGGGTATTTAGGATATTATATTACTGTTAAAAATAAATGTAATGCCGACAAAAATGTGTTGTAAATAACTTTTGATAATAATAATTAAAAATAATATATAATAATCGCTGATGAAGGTCACTCACAAATTGATTCTGGTAGTTTATTCATTTTACAATTACGTGACTTCAATATTAGTTTAAAATGATACTAATGCATTTAGAACCATCCAGGAAATAAATATTTATTTTATGAATTAGGAGGTCCAGGATAAAAACACATCAGTAATTAAGAAGTTTACAGTTTTCTCAACGGGTTTTCTTATCTCCACGATGAGGTTACCTGCCATGATGTTGTCCCGCACGATCTGCACGTGGTTGTCGCGGTCCGGACGTGTGTGCTCGTGCCAGAAGCCGACCACGTGGCCGAGCTCGTGCACTACGATGCCGAACTTGTCGCAGTTCTTGCCGATGGAGATCGCCTGGGGACCGTTGCCGCGCTTGCCCACGAAAGAACAACATCTGGAGGACATGGATAATAACTGGTAAATCTTCTAACTCATCAACTGGAAGGAACATTATATATTTTTAAATATATATATATTTTTTAAAGGTACAGTTATCAGCTCTTTATAACCGAGTTTTTGACCATTATGTTTTACGGTTTGGTTAAGAAACTGTCCAGGGTTGTTATTACTGGAGGTGTACTCGTGTGATGTACTCGTGTTGAGACACTCGTGTAACCTGTAATTCGTTTCCTCTAGCAACTGGTAAACTTCTACAATCCTGTGACGAGTACCTTCCCCTGACCTCTCCTAAGCCCCCCCTCCCTAATACTCACCCACAGGGTCGCTCGGTGAAGACGATGTAGTTGGGGTGCTCCGGCGCGTTCCTCTCTACAAACTTGACACATGTGAAGTTCTCCCAGTGCCTCATAGCTTGTTTGAACAGCGCCTTGTGCGCGCCGCTGAAATTGCCGTCAATCTCGTAGGGAATGACCCCATAGTCCCACACGCGTTCCTTCCTGGCAGTGGCGGCGCGGGCTACACGGCGTCGCGGCGCCTCCTGAGGTTCCAGCGTCGGCGTCACCTCCTTCCCCTGGGTTTCCGCCGGCCGCTGTCGCCCGCCCCTGCAACATGCGACACAACCATATCATCGTCACTGTATTGTAATAGTTGAGGTTCTTTTTAGGACACAAACGGTTTCTTTTGATAAGGGTACATGAAATAGATTCATTCATAATAGGTTATGTCTGTTATGACAATAATTTGTTTAATCTCCCAGTTTGGCATAGCGGTTTATCTTAGGCAGCTCGCCATCCTCCGCATGTTTAAGTCAAAATTACTATAGAGAATTAAACGAATGTAGAATCACTCCTTTTTACATTATCTCAGGAGTAAGTGATATGAATATTTTAAGAATCAACTAATTGAACACCGCAACAATAATAATAAAATTAAATAAATGAATTTAAGACTTATATGATAGTGTACCTTTAATTTTAATTTTATTATTTTTTTATGTGCTATACATTTAGAACGCTAAAATAGTGCTTATCGAAAATAACTCAAAATATGTGAACAGGTTTGTTGTTTGAGGATGAAATTCTGTTTACAAATTAGAATGACATGTTTTAACTAAGGTACGAAACCCTAAGCTTATATCGGCTCCTCCCGGTGTACAATGTTATACTGTTATATTGGTTGATCTCGTTATATAGTTCAATGTAAAACTGAAAATTATTAGAAAGTCCTACTTTTTGTAATAAAATAAAAAAATAAGGAGATTGTTCATTTCTTCACACTGCAACACATATCAGATAACGAATCAAAATTATAAAGCTATTAACCTTTATATCACTTAAAGTTAAAAAGGTTGTCAAATGCATCGGTCTCTTCAATAATCCAGACACTTCTTTGTAAATAATTTAAACTGTTCTAAACACCGAAATAAAATAAATCCCTATCGGCCTAAAAGATTAAACGAATAATATAAATAAACTTCACTTGAATTGATATGTTTGCGTCGTTTACTACAATAAAGTAAATTAATTTGTAAAGACCAACCATCTAAATTAAATATCTCCGTTTACAAAAACAACTTATTCTAATAAACTAACGTATTTTCAAACTAATTATAGAATCCGTCATTGGATTATATTAATATTTTGTTGACAAAAACCAGCATATTTTAATATGCAAATGGACGATTATTAACTCGTGATATTCACTCCATATTATTACGGGTTTACAATCCGTTCTCACTCGACTTCATAATTGGATGATGCGAACGAAGTGAAGGAATCATCATACTTGACTCTGTCTCTATAGATTTGTCTGGGGAAATGACTTTCGTTATTTGAACGGGTGAAACTTTCGAACGCATTCACAGATCGACTCCAAACTTTGACAGTAATTTTTAGCGTAATTTCTAGATCGACGTTTGATTTTGAAAGAATTCCGTTCAGTAATCAACAAAATATCATTAAATTAAATTTTTTTTCTTCCCCATAAGAAATAAATTGGAAGCAGTTTTAGTGGTACTTGAGTAGTTTATATTTTAACCAACGTCTATGCGTCATTCATAGAGTAAGCTAGTCTGAAAACTATTCTTAGAATTCTTTAACACTACTAAAAACACATTTGTATTATTTAAAAAAAGTATCTTGATGTTGGATTTAGGGTAATGTTATAGAAGAAAAATATAATAAGAGTAATAATTGTCATGCAATTTTTAGGGTAATGCTTTGATGGTTTAATGCTTTAATAAACTATAATTGACGAATTATTATTAGCTTTTAATAGTTATTAGTTTTTTTTCATTGAACATTATTCAGTACATATTTTGAGCTTTGTAGTACCGTGTTGTTTGAACTGTCAAAATACATCAGCTTAGCTGCTGTCATTTTGTTGTTTGACGTTTGTGTTTAGGTCTGAGGTTACGTTATACAAACGAAAATGTTATTTATTTAATTTGTTCTAATGACGTTACCTACCTACACCATTCTATTAGAAATTAGAAACGTGACGTTCTTTTGAGTTCAATAATAATAATAATAATAATAATTTCATTAATGTTATAGCAATAATAAAATGTAAACCTTCTGTAAGTTAAGGATGTTTCCTTGTGAGTTCCATACACATAACCTATGTAAACACGACTGTGGTTCAAGTTGGATTAAATACGATAAAAAGTGTCATCGGCACATCAAACATTAAACAGCACTACTAAAAAACAACCATACATCTTGGTGGTTTTGTATCTGTGTTCTTTTGCTGATAGTTTTGTGTTAGGAAAATAATCAGGTTTTGTATATTAGCCTACAGATGTATCCATAAGATGGATGATTATAGCAAAATGTGTGACTAAAAACTAACTTTTTATGTTATTAACAAACTTGAAATTCTGTCTACATCGTTTTAATTGCCATAACAGAAAGTATCCTTTGACTATTTACCTTTCATATAGGATAATTTAGGTAGGCCAATTCTATTGTTGTTTCTCAGCCATTCCAAGTTGGTCAGTCATCATATTTCAATTTTAGCCTTGCTGTAAATTTATTCTAACCATAAATAGGCCTTGGTTGTCTACTAGGGGGATTTTATAATAGGCCTATATAGCTTATATTTATATTTGCGAGTTACTAAATGTCACCAATGTCCACTTGTTTTTCGTGATAAACTTAAGTTCGCCAAGGCAAACTGTACTTGGAATGGCCAAACATACTAAAATCAACCCACCACACCACATTGTCTTATAAACCTTACCCAACCCAAGACACTTAACGTAATAAACAACCATATCAATCTCACCAATCAATCATGCCTGTAGGTAAATATACTAGTTGATTCCAAATAAATCCTAATGTACATGATCTAAAGAAAAACCTGAAACTCAAATTCAGACCTCGCGATAAACAACGGCAGTAAAACTGTTTATGTCCTAAGTTATTTAGCGTGGTGTAAACCTTATAATTTCAGGAGAACTGTAATTTATCAATACAAATTTATCTTATTGGATTGAATCGAAGCGAAAATCCTTATACCTCAGTCGAAAAATCTAATTCCTTCAACGCTAACTCCATTTTCACGGGTTGATGGATTGTTATGACCTTTTTAGGTTACGGTAACGTTTTGACGATTTAATGATTCTAATAAACTATAGCCTACCGGTAATTGACGAATTATTATTACATTTTAATAATTATTAGTTTTTTAATACATTTTTCATTAAATTACCACTTTTGACCTTAGTAGCACACTGTACGTACACAGGCTCTTTAGAAAAGTCAAAATACTGTAGCTGCTGTCATCTTGATGTTTGACGTTTCTTTGAGCTTAGGATTGCGAACGAGTAGTTTATTTTTTCATAATTTGTTCTAACATCCTAATCGAAAATCATAAACTATAAACGTGACGTTCTTTCAAGTTCAATAATAATAATAATTTCATTAATTTTATAACAATAATCAAATGTAAACCATCTGAGTTATGGATACGTTTCCTTGGTAGTTGTATACACATGTGCACAGAGGACTGTGGTTTGTTTAGTTGGATTTTATACGATAAAAGTGTCATTGGCGAGAATGCCAACATTACTCCATTACTGGTGAATAACTTAAGACTACAGGTTTTGGTATATAGCTTACAGTTTTATTCATAACATGTAGCCTAAGAGAAGATGTGACTAAAAACAAACTTCTGATACTGTCAATATACATGACATACTGTCTACAACGTTTTAATTGCAATAATATGAAGTCTAAATGGTATCGTCTAAGACTACTTAACTTTCATATGATGTAGATAGACCAATGATATTGTTTGTCAACAATACAGAATAAACAAATTGGCTCATCATCACATTCTAATCCTTCTAATTCTGTGGCCTTGCTGTAAGTTTATTATATCCATAAATAGGCCTTGGTTGTCTATTAGGGGGGATTTTATAATAGGCCTAGCTTAGCCTATACTTGGGATTTACAAAATGTCACATATGTCCACTCGCTTTTTGTGAGAAACTTAAGTTTGCTGAGGCAAACTGTAGCCCTACTTTGAATGGCCAAATATACTAAAATTAACCCAACAGACCACACCGTCTTATAAACCTTACCTAACCCAAGGTATCTACTTAATGTGATAAGCACCCAGTTTTTAAAACATTCCCAATTCACCATTACAACAAAAAATAGTATTGTTATGTTCATATATTATTACCCAGTTCTTAAAGCAGCCGCATAAGGCCTCGCGCCTACGGCTCGCACTTGAGGTTTTTTTACGTGGATGCTAGAGGCGTCATAGCCATGACGGGGATCAGAAATGTGGACTTTTTATGACTAACAATTAAACAACTAAAGACAACGTAAAAACCGTTAGTGGTACTGTACATATTTTGCTAATATTGATAACATGTTTTAATTTAATGGCAAGTTCAGAAGTACATGAATTAGCCGTTGTTGTATTTAGCCAATAGCGAGTGTATTTCTCAACGTAGCAAGCAAGTCTGTGTCGGGACTATACATGTGCGGTGCGAGGGAATGAGGAGCCGCACGCGCAATCCAATTGTTTACTTCAATGTTTTTCTTTAAGCTGTCAGTAAACCCCGAACTGACTGTCAAAGCAGACTCATGTCGTTTACGATTGTCATAATTAATTATTTAGTCATACGTAATTGTCCACGTTTTTGTCATTATATAACGTATTTTTAAAATCACTTACCCCACTGTAATTACGTAGTTTACTACACAATCATGTTCTGTTATATAAATGGTTTTTAGTGATATTATTTGCGCAATAATAAAATAATTAAATATCTCACGAACACTTCTTGCCCCAGGCTAAGCTTAACCTTGCGTTGGCTAAGGACGGCACTGTAAGCACCCATGTTCACCTCAACAATCAATCATGCCTGTATAGAACGTAAATATACTTGCTGACGTACTCTAAATAAATAAACTAACGGATAATTAATTGCCTAATGTAGGCTACATGATTTGAAAATAATCTGAAATTCGAATACAGATCTCGCGATTCCCAATGGCAGGATGATTTTAAATGTAGCCATACGTATTGAAATGGCTAATTGCTACGTATTGTTTCGCCATATTGTGATATTGCTATTGAATTAATATTTGCTTATAGAAGATTGTGAAAATATTACCGTAAGGTTGTTTAAACTGCTAGTATTACATGTCACGGAATACCGGTACCCACAGCAGAAATGAGAGAGAATTCTGTTTACCTATGAAGGGTGGTGGAAACTTAAAAATTTCAGGGAAACTGTAATTTATCGGTAAAAACTAATCTATTTATGAATTCTACACTATAATAAATCTTTAAAAAATACAAACATTTATAGCTTTAATAACGGTAGGCCTTTCCATGTTTTCAATTTGAACCCATTTTTAGAATATAACAATTTTAACCTCTTAAGTAATAGAAAAAAACATAAAATGGCAGTAAATGGTATCCAGAAAATATAGGTACCGGTAGTAACTCTAACTATAAATGAAGCAAATCAAGTCAAGCTAATTATTCTAATTATTCAGTCCTAGAGTAGAGTCTTGAGTTTCATAAGCGGATCAAGTACTTGATAATTTTATTTTGGTACTACAACGGAATGAGTTTCAGGTATTTTTCAGTTTATCCTAGCTATTTTTTCTATATTTTATGTCAAATCAATTCATCTTCTATTCATTGCAATACAAAATAGTACAGAATGGTGTCAATCATAGCGTATTGATTTGTTGCCAAGAGTGGTAAGAGTGACCTCCGATGGTGAAATGGTATTGATTGTTTTTTACGACCCATCTTGTACAGTGTGCGGCGGCTGTGAGGCACCCACACTTCACAACAATTACCTGGTGTTATGTTACGTTATTTTTAAATAGCAAATCCTATATTATCCAACGAGGTATCGTCTGAGGTAAAAAGCTGTGCTTACAAACGGACTGTCATTTTGACCATCTATACCCTCCGGTCTCCATGGCAACAAATATGTTAACCAATCAAATCCTCTCTTCACAACTTATGTTAGTCTGTATTACTCTTTGGGTAAAGGTTTTGTTTACAAAAATGTCCTCCAGTGAGGCTTCACTTTTTTAACACGAGACAAGAGTTCTAATTTACACATCGTTAATCTTATCCTGACCACCACAGTGTGTTAATAGTTTTAACTGTTGCATCGTCATACCTGGTTGAAATATAAAGTATTGGACCAATAACATACATAGCCTATTTTATTTTTTATAAACGATTTTTACTACAGAATTTACAAATAAGGTTGATTTTTATCAGAAACTTTCCGTTCGGGTACACTTTCATAAGCGATAATATTAAAAACGAATAAAATTTTTCGATACACTATAGCTATTATTTACGTTATTCGGTTATGGTTTTGGTTATGTTCGGTCTTTAAATACGACTTTAAAAATACATCAAGGTCACCACATTTCTTCATTGGATTAAGCCTTAAAATAAATAGATGACTAAAATAAAACCTAACTCATTTTTGGCCTCTAAGTATCTATTACGTTATTTGTGTAACAAAATCCTTAACCCAAATAACATTTCCTTGAGAAATATTTGTTCAAAAACATTTCATGTGTTTTTTTACCCCTTCCCAAATCATGAACTATTTTTTATTTTCCTTAGTAAGCATTTGTTCTTACGATACATTTCACTGTCGTATGTAAATTGTAACACATAGACGAGGGAAGTTTAGGAGGTTATTCTTCCTACATCACTAAAATAACATTTAAACTATTGAAAAATCAAAATTTATCCTTCGCGGCCGAGTAAGCTGCAATTGCCGCCACCGCGGGCGCCATCATGCCTCTCGCCTAAACGCAAATGATGTTTATTCTCAGGTACAAAGTATTCGCGTACTAAATTACAGTAGTCAAAGACACGCCTGTACTTGTACTCACTGTATCTAGAAAGTGTTTTATTTACTCCAGTATAATATAATATAACAATTGAACTAAATATGTATTTGATATACATGAAGTCCCTAAATGAAACTTTGTTATGGACTCGGAGTTAGAAACTGCCATGAGCACTAAAGTAGTAGTTTCTTTCATGTTAAGAAAGTGCGTTGTATCGTTGAAAAGATATTACGTGTTAAGCTACACGTCATTTCTACACAATATATTAAACTAAAGGTCCGATCATCCTCATACGTGAAGAATGAGCGTATTCCTAGTACACATGGATTGAGTTTTTCACAGCTATTGGGTTTCTCCACATAATTTGAAAATATTTTTTAAAACAAAACTAAAAAGATTTCGTCGGCTGCTAGACTTTCCGATGGTTAAAATCAAGATTGTAACAAATAAAATCACTAAATTGCAGTTTTGGTTTCGACATTCCCTTCTATTAAAAATATTTGTTTTTTCAACAAATTAATAATAAAATTCAAGTGGATACCTCAGAATCTTTCCGTAAAAAACACCAGTTTCTTTTAATATAGATGTCTTAAATCCTAATTTCTTAAACGAGCAATATATGTATTCAAAACAGAGCTCGGAATCCCACCGAATTATTTTACTCACACTTCGTAAATCTATGTTTTTGTGCCTGCGAAATCAGTTAGCAAAGTTCTTAACCACAGAAAACTCATTTGATTAGAAAACATTGGGCTTTTGTAGTTTCAAATCACATCTTAATAAGTATAACTACTTATTAAAAGCAACCCGTGAACTATAAGTAACTCTGACTGGTTAAATGATCACTTTATGATTTTCCTCCGATCAAAGATCGGTCCCAGGTACTTAAAATAATACCCCCATCGCAGCCAACCTGCGTACTCAGCGAATTTCCAATGCATGCATATGTTTCTCACTACCACATAAAACCACTTACAAAGTTTCATAAAAATACATAAATAAATAAGTGGTCTGAAGTATTTTTTATTATCCGTAAGAATAACATTAGGGCTGAGTACGCAGGTTTGATGCTACGGGAAAATCAACAAAAAAACCATTTTTTGTGTAAATATCAATATACCAGTACTACGTGAAGCCATATGCCAAGTTTCTTTAATTAGAGGTGCCAAGTTTTCTTTAATTGATAAATAATCGAGATATCAAATTTTATTTATTCTCCATAAGGATAACATTGGACAACGCACTGAGTTTAGCACTTTGAATATCTCTGCAACAGTTGGACGTAGAATCACAATTTAAACACCAAAATGATTGTTTTGTAGAGCTGAACCGATTGGTAAAAGCGAATGTGAAGTTTAGAGAAAAATTAATTGTGGAAAAGCTAAAAACCTTTTCCCCATAAGATTAACATGGGATATTTTATGAACAAGGTTTTTGGATTTTCTCTGCAACCACTTAACCAAGGTTAATAATTCAAAATACTATATTATTTGTTTTTTAAGCTCTATAAAATGGTCAAAATCAAAACTGGGTCTTTTAAAAATTGTAGGGTAAAAAATTAAAAAAACTTATTTTTGGAATATTTAAAACCCCCATAAAATACCCTTCCTATAATCCGATCTTTCTGGTTTTTGAACTTAAAGTCATGAATGTTGCTTTACACGTTCGTGCCAAATTTCATCGAAATCGGATATTTTTTTCAAAAGTTATCGAGTTAACGGACTCGACGTATATATATATCGAGTTATCGGACGTATATATTTATATATATATATATATATATATATATATATATATAAATTTGAACGAATCGTGTTTTGGGCATCTGGGAACCTCAAAAAAAGTTATCATGGTCTCGGGCTTATGTCTTACCATGAGACTTACGGTAATAGCTTCTTCCCTAAAGGGGAAATTCGCTAAAACATCTAAGTAAACAATTGGATTGCGCGTGCGGCTCCCCATTCCCTCGCACCGCACATGTATAGTCCCGACACAGACTTGCTTGCTACGTTGAGAAATACACTCGCTATTGGCTAAATACAACGGCTAATTCATGTATTTCTGAACTTGCCGTTAAATTAAAACATGTTATCAATATAAGCAACATATGTACTGTGCCACTAACTGTTTGCGCGTTGTCTTAAGTTGTTTAATTGTTAGTCATCAAAAGTCCGCATTTGTGATCCCAGTCATTGCTATGACGCCTCTAAAATCCACGTAAAAAACCCTCAAGAGCGAGGCCTTCGTAGGCGTGAGGCCCTTATGCGGCTGCACCTGTCGCGCCACCCTATACTATTTTTTGTTGTAACGATGAATTGGGAATGTTTTAAAAACTGGGTGTTTATCGCATTAAGTAGATACCTTGGGTTAGGTAAGGTTTATAAGACAGTGTGGTCTGTTGGGTTCATTTTAGTATTTTTGGCCATTCAAAGTAGGCCTACAGTTTGCCTCAGCAAACTTAAGTTTCTCACAAAAAGCGATTGGACATATGTGACATCTTGTAAATCCCAAATATAGGCTAAGCTAGGCCTATTATAAAATCCCCCTAATAGAAAACCAAGGCCTATTTATGGATATAATAAACTTACAGCAAGGCTACAGAATTAGGAGGATTAGAATGTGATGATTAGCCAATTTGTTTATTCTGTACTGTTGACAAACAATAGCATTGGCCTGTCTACATTATAAGAAAGTTGAATAGTCTTAAAGGATAATATTTAGTCTTCATATTATTGCAATTAAAACGTTGTAGACAGTATTTCATGGATATTGACAGTATCAGAAGTTTGTTTTTAGAAAAGAAAATGTGAAGTTTACAGTAAAATTAACTGAGGTAAAGCTAAAAACCTTTTCCCCATAAGATTAACATGGGAGATTGTATGAGCAGATTTTTGGATTTGCTCCGCAACCACTTAACCTATTTTAATAATTTAAAATTCTATATTATTTGTTTTTAAAGCTCTATAAAGGCCAAAACCAAAATTGAATGTTTTAAAAATTGTAGGGTGAAAAGTGCAAAAACAGATTTTTTTAAAATTTAAAACCCCTATAATCCCCCCTTCCCATGGTCCGATTTTTCTGGTTTTCGAACTTAAATTCATTAATGTCACTTTACACATTTCAGGCAAATTTCATTAAAATCGGACGTATTTTACTCAAGTTATCGTGTTAACCTTCACATATATAGATATTTATATATAGGGTGTTTACAAAAAAAACTTCAGGACTTCGGGATATAGGTCCATTTCGCTGGCCAGGCCATATTTGAAATTTAAAATTTTAACTATACCACGAGTTAATACTAGGTTAGTACTATAGGTAGTACTTGAATACGAAGGTTTTTTTAGTTACTCGGCCCTAAACGTTTCATATACTAACGTTTTGCTTAATAGCTCGGAAACGGTTACTAACTAGTACTAACCTAGTATTAACTCGTGGTATAATTAAAATGTTATTTTTCAAATATGGCTGGGACAGCGAAATGGAACTTTGGGATATAATTACTTGCATAAAAACAAAGAAAAAAGTTCCGGTGAAGGTATGTCCTAAACGCTTAGTTTTCCGTATATCTGTCTGTATGTGTCTTTTACATAATTAATCATATATCACGAACCACTTAACGTATAAACTTCAAACTTGGCACGTGGATGACTATTAACAAGACCTATTTAGGTATGTAGTATCAATTTTATACTTTTTATCATTTCAAAATTGCGGGAGTTTTTTGATTTTAAAGCTTAATATCTTAAAAACTGTAAATTTTACGAAAAGTTTTACAGTGACAAAAAGTTGTGAAATATTTTCTTTTAAACAATGGTATGAAGGTTATTAAGATCGGGCCATAAATAACTGATTTATTGCAATTTTTTAATAGAATACATGCTTATTTGCTACAATTGCCACAAAATAAGCATGTATTCTATTGAAAAATTGCAATAAACAGTTATTTATGGCCCATCTTAATAATCTTTATACTATTGTTTCGAAGATAAAATCGCACAACTTTTTTGTCTCTTGTAAAATGGTTCGTAAAATTTACGATTTTTAAGATATTAAGCTTTAAAATATAAAAATGGCCGCCATTTTGAAATGGTACAAAGTAGAAACTTGATACTACATACCTAAATAGGTCTTGTTAATAGTCATCCACGTACCAGGTTTGAAGTTTATACGTTAAGTGGTTCGTGATATATGATTAATTAGGGGAAATGCTGGTAGTATGGGCCGGCGGGTAGTATGGGCCACTGCCTGTTTCTCTTATCTGTCGACAGGTAGCAGCACAGTTCTGTGTTTAGCACGAGGTACTAGCATCACCCTACCTTGTGCAGGAAGTTGGTTGACTTCATTGCATCGTGTCGCCTTCTAGTTAGTTATATTTAGTTTTGAACCTGGCAATCGGTGCTTCGAGTAACTTTTAACAACTTCCTGTGTTGTTACAGATAAAGATAAAACTATGAAACTATAGTTATTATTTAGCTCCCTTTATTATTATACAAACCTGCACGTTTTGTTTTGTTTCTATTAACCCGGCTTGGTTGCCGCCATGTTTTTCTTTTCAATGTCGGTCGGGTAGTATGGGCCACACCAAAATCGGATAGTATGGGCCATTTGAGTAATTTATTTGGTTTATATTTTAAACACTACCAGTGAACAAAAATTCACCTGGGACTATGAAAATCATAAAAACCTGATTTTGCAAGTGTTTTAAAGGACGTTTCTCCTTTCCCCTAATGCAGTGAAAAGAGGTTGACAAGTTAAACGATAAAGGCTGAAACGAGTGAAATTTTTAACTGCAACACCTATTAAAACATGCTGATTGCTAAGAAAACAACAAATAAACTTCAAAACCAGTAAGGAGACAAATAACATTTGTGAAAACCAAGACAATTTCAAACAAACTAAAAATAAAAGAAAACAGGAAATAACACAAGACCCTATACAAAGGAAAAAAGTTATTGATTGCGACAATTGAACATCTTACACCTGGTACATCTAAAAATGTAGATTGTATTGTTTGTGGTGTAAAGTTACGAATTCAACTGGATCCAGTGTAAGACTTGTACAGGCTGGGCACCTGGACTGTGTGCGGATATTGACATTATTTTACTACTGTGACTATTATAAACTGAACAATTAGTAAAAAGAATCTAGATGTACGAAAGTTTATATCTGATTTAGTATTTTTCTTGTGATAAAAATATGTATGTTTTTAACCACAACAAACATTGTTTTGTGATTATTTTCTATGTTTTTTTGGTGTGGCCCATACTACCCGACGGTTATATATTTCTCAGAAATTTCATAATAAATTGGAGTTGTCATAAGTAATTTATTAAATTTAGGATAAATGTTTAAATGTGATTCACGTAATGAATAGTGAGTGACTAAATAAATGAGATCACTTGGTTTTAGCTGAATTTTACAAAAAGTATAGGTTTTATATACATATTTCCTTAAGTGGCCCGTACTACCCGCCGTTCCCCTATGTAAAAGGCACATACAGACAGATGTATGGAAAACTAAGCGTTTTAGGATATACCTTCACAAAAACCTTTTTCTTAGTTTTTATGCAAGTAATCATATCCAGAAGTCCTGAAGGGTTTTTATATACTCAGTATATAAATTTGAACGAATAGTGTTTTGGCATCTGGGTACCTCAAAACAAAAAGTTATCATGGTTTCGGGGTTAAGACTTGCCATGAGAACTATGATAATAGCTTCTTCCCTATAAGGGAAATTCGCTAAAATGAACAAAATGTATCTAGTATGACCACGTGATTTGTCTACCTCTAAACGTTTCGATCTGTGCAGCTTTCGTGCTCTTCTATGAGCATTTGCTGCAGAGACACTTGAAACTTAAATACATTACCATGGTGTTACTCAGATATCAAAATTGCTGTTATTTTATAACTCATAAGCCAATTGTTTGTTGTGTCGTGCGCCCAACGCTTGGGCGAACAGTCGCTGCGCTTTACGCTGCCACATTTCTTTAAGACCAAAGCGGATTACACTTTGCCTAATTCCGTTGTTTGTTTAAAACCTTCTACAAATATTAAACCGTTATTGTGGTTAAGGTGTAACAACCTCATTTATTTCTCTGATTAAAAATATAAAATATACTGTGCTGTTACAGTTTAAAGAAAGCTATATTGAAAATTACCAAAATTGGATTATTTTGTGTCGTTTTTATAACTTGGTAGTAATCTTTGACAACATTCGCATAACTATAAATCATTATACGAATAATCTAGCCATTAATTTATTACATTTAAATTAATTAAACAAATACAAATTAAAGTTTTTTTTTAATAAAAACTCGTATGAATAAAGGCCAGAAACACACAAATAACCATTTCCACAAACCTAATTGAACCTCTGATATACTTAAACTTTAATCCGTTGTCAAATAACCAGATCCCAATTGTTAAGCTACATTAGCGAATAGGAAAATGTAAAACACATACACAAATGTAAACCCAACTCTATAAAATGTAAAAACAACGACAAACATGCGGACATGCGAAATGAAAAACTCATAAAATATGTTTCAAAATGGTTATTACAACGGATGCAGCGTATTGGGAACAAGAATAGCCGGCAGTCAGAAACATTCGGTATTTTCATTACTACACGAGCAACGAGCGGCAACAATTGGGCGCGGGGAGGAGACTTGTAAACAAAATAACGCGACACCTGCCGTTCCAAACCGCCGAGCGCCGCGCACCGCCGGCGGATAGAGAGACGGTTTGTTTTATAATCTGAAATAGCTTGGATCACTTTATCGTTCTACTAAAACGTAATATTAAAATTTAGCTGAAAATATGATAAATTAAGAAAATAATTAAGCTATATTGCGAATCGTTTTGTTGTAACTATTTTTAATGTGATAAGAAAGTATTCAATACAAATTAAATATGTTTTTTTCCCTAAATCGTCTATTGCACAGTGAGTTTGAAAAAAGGTTAAACAAAAGGTAGTAAATGTTATGATGATTAAGATCGTTCATGAAAGAAATTTACGAGATCAGGTCAATCATAGTATGTTCTCTGTGTTAAGAGTGAGCGGTTCTGCCACAGATCGGTGCGATAACTAATAATAAAGTATCCGTCCACAAGGAATTGTTAAATTACCAAGCACTAAGCACACAGGAGAGAATAGTTTACTCTGACTATCAAATCATATATACTTGTACTACAAAATGTATATATATATATATTCTACTTATATAAAGCTGGGTGGGTTCACTGACTGATTCACTCACGTTAATCATAGGCACTTCCCGTAATCAGGCCCTCATACTTGAATTAAAGGTCTTGATAAAAAAAACGTCAGAAAAGTTTCAACAAATTAACATTTTTAGTTTTGGATGGTCTTATTGGTAGGGAAAAATTACACTTCGTACATTTTTCCTCTTTGAGCGTTTTTTGGTAATAGATGGCAAAAATCTTAAACACAAAAGTTGTAGAAAATGTGATTCCAAACACACCGACCTTCCTGTTAGCCGCTTTTCAACTGAGAAGGACTAATTTTGAGTCTATTTAATGTGGATTATACTAAGTTTTGGATTTTTTATGAAATCCCATTACCTTTGGCTACCCCCTCCATACGTTTGTAACAGCTGATTTATATAAAGTTCATTGTTGTAGTTGTTCGTTTTAAACTACAAACTTGACTTCAAACTACAATATTTGGGTTTATTTAAACTTGTATTAACTGAGGAATGTAAGTGAACTCCAAAAGGGGGTTTTGGGGGGCGAAGCCTCAAACGGGGATAAGCCTAATAAACTATACACATGAAATATATTCAATATTACTTATTAAAATTCACTAATGCTTCATTTAACTAGATAGTTTTCATAACTAATTTTGATTTAATTGGCTGGTTCAATTAAAATCACCATTTCTATCCGGTTAATTCCCAAGTAAAATTAATTAAAGAAAGAGTGTAATTTATTATTAATTATCATACCAATGTAACCCCCTACCCAATTCCATTGAAAAGTGCAACCGAAACAAATTATGACTTATGAAATCATTAGTGGATAAATAGTTTACACTTTTAAACTTTTACTTTAGTAAACTTTAAATAAAAATTGTTCTACGTAGTATTTATGTTTTAAGTATTAAAATAAGGACTAACTATAATAAGACAATCAACTAACTTTAAAAACGTTGCATGTTTAGAAACAAGGACAATTTGTTCACAATACTAACACGGCTGGACAATTTTGTTCGTAGTTCGCCGTTGTGCGGGGAGGACGTGTATTTCCATCATCCCGGGACGCTGGAGGCGAGGCGTTATTGGACTGCTGCTTGAGATCCAATACGCCTCGAGTGCCACCTCCGCGATATCGCAATCCGACACGTCTTGTGTAGCTTCACAACTCAAATGGAAAACCCAAGCGAAATATGACACCCCTGTTACCAAGCATTAGATCTTCCGAGGAAATTTAGTATAGAAAATAGTCTGGAGTAAGAGTATCACACTATTTACTAGTTTATCTAGTTACTATTTATTTAATTTATATTGAAAGCAGGTTCGTCTTGATAGTGCGGCTCAATATATAAAAAGTTTCATCATACTGGGATTTCAGCCGGTACTTTTAAATAAATTACCGTTTGGACGCTATGACTGATGTTGTCATCGAAAAACATATACATGTAAATGTACATCTCACGTATACATACGAATATGTATGTGCAATTGAGTGAAACAATAAGAACATTTTCAGAAACCGCAATCCAAGCACTCACCCTTGTTTCTGTTTTTTCCTCCTCCTGTTCCGTCTCCTCCTATTCTCCTTGTTCTTGTTCCGCTGCCTGTGAGGCCTCCTCGCCTTCTTGTTGCTCTTGCTCTCACTCGCGTGTTTCGTCGCCACTGTGATGCTCACCGCCTCCACAGGCGCGGGTTGTGTCGTAGTCTCCAGTATCTTCCCCTCGTACTTCCTCGTGACCGTCGTCGGCTCGACCGTGGTCGTCGTCCCCACCTTGTCCTCGGTGGTGTTCCTGTGCCGGGCCCTCGCCCTGTTCCTCGCCCTCTCCTGCCCCACCCGGAACACCCCCGTCGTGCCGTTCCCCGACAGCTTCTTCATCTGTATTCCCGGCAGCCCCTCCTCCTCCACCTGCAGCCCTTCGTGCAGCACCTCCTTCTTGTACTTCTCCACCTCCTCCTGGTAACTCTTGTTGGCCCGCTGGAGGCTCCACTCCGACTCGTAGCGGACGTTGGGCAGCGCGATGTCACCCACGAACCCTCCTGTAACAACAGCGGGAATTTAACTTACAGAGATCGGGGAGTTATGAACTTCAGTCAACGTGTTTTTGCACTAGATATGAATAAATGCTTTACTTTCAAAGAGAGAGTAAGTTAAACTTAGGGGAAGTCTGTTTACGTGACTCGATACATAAAATAATGCTTACTGAAATTATAAATTTGTGAATTACTTTTTCCAAATTTAATTTGTGTTTTGTTTAAATGGAAATAGAGTAACTTATATATGAAACCTGGAAATCTGTTTTTTTTTTAACATTAATCTCTCTAACCAACGAATCGGCACATTTATTTGCAACAAAGATAGTAATTTAAATGTCTGTCTTACTACAACCAATAAGCTGCCGGAAAAGCGGGAAAAGAAAATTTATATAGTTGGAAGTTTATTTAAATTAGGCACATTTTAAATTAATTTTAGCTTGTTGTTGTTGGTGTTCGTCAATTAATAAATTTTTAACTTGATAATAAAACATTGTATTAAATAACTGTTGACAATGACTCGCTCTGCCCTAGTCCAGCAAAAAGTATAATAACTTACTTCTAAAAGACCGGGAAGTACAGGACATAGCAAATATCGTAACAAAATATCCTTGGATATGGTTTACAATAAATTAAGTCCCTAAACCTCACTGAATAATGTGCAATTTTAATAGTTTAATAAAACAAATTGTAATAGTATTGCACATTTACCATAACTTATATAATTTTTGTTAGTATCTTTTTAAACAAAAACGAGTGGCAAATAAATAATTAGCTTAAACTCTTCAAATTAGTGGGATAATTCTTGGTTATTTTTTTTATTTTCATGTATGCGCCACAAACATGTTTCACATATTTCAAGTTATAAAACGAGTATTTATTTTCTTAAAAGCAGGGCTGGCGGACTGTTCTTGCACTATTTACAGCCAAAACCTGAGATTTTAAATTCAAACATTGTTTAATTGTTATCCGAGACTATGCAATGATATTGATTAATATCATAATAAATTACATTAACGGGCGCAGCGGTCGATCCCGCACTTAATCATGGCGGAGGAAGTTCGGCAGATGAACAAGAGGAGACAGTCTATTAAGTTGATTCAGTTGTTAGTCAACTAACCATTCCGTTGAACACCCACCATCGCCACCGCCACCACACAACTCGCCACACGCTGCACTGCTCCTCCCCGATAGTTCGGCAGATGAACAAGAGAAGACAGACTGTTAAGTTGATTCAGTTGTTAGTCAACTAACCATTCCGTGGAACACCCACCATAGCCACCACCACCACACAACTCGCCACACGCTCCACTGCTCCTCCCTGATAGTTCGGCAGATGAACAAGAGGAGACAGTCTATTAAGTTGATTCAGTTGTTAGTCACCTAACCATTCCGTTGAACACCCACCATCGCCACCGCCACCACACAACTCGCCACACGCTGCACTGCTCCTCCCTGATAGTTCGGCAGATGAACAAGAGAAGACAGACTATTAAGTTGATTTAGTTGTTAGTCAACTAACCATTCCGTTGTTCACCCACCATCGCCACCGCCACCACACAACTTGCCACACGCTCCACTGCTCCTCCCCGATAGTTCGGCAGATGAACAAGAGAAGACAGACTATTAAGTTGATTCAGTTGTTAGTCAACTAACTATTCCGTTGAACACCCACCATCGCCACCGCCACCACACAACATGCCACACGCTCCACTGCTCCTCCCCGATAGTTCGGCAGATGAACAAGAGAAGACAGACTATTAAGTTGATTTAGTTGTTAGTCAACTAACCATTCCGTTGTTCACCCACCATCGCCACCGCCACCACACAACTTGCCACACGCTCCACTGCTCCTCCCCGATAGTTCGGCAGATGAACAAGAGAAGACAGACTATTAAGTAGATTCAGTTGTTAGTCAACTAACCATTCCGTTGAACACCCACCAACGCAACCGCCACCACACAACTCGCCACACGCTGCACTGCTCCTCCCCGATAGTTCGGCAGATGAACAAGAGGAGACAGACTATTAAGTTGATTCAGTTGTTAGTCAACTAACCATTCCATTAAACACCCACCATCGCCACCGCCACCACACAACTCGCCACACGCTCCACTGCTCCTCCCTGATAGTTCGGCAGATGAACAAGAGGAGACAGTCTATTAAGTTGATTCAGTTGTTAGTCAACTAACCATTCCGTTGAACACCCACCATCGCCACCGCCACCACACAACTCGCCACACGCTCCACTGCTCCTCCCTGATAGTTCGGCAGATGAACAAGAGGAGACAGACTATTAAGTTGATTCAGTTGTTAGTCAACTAACCATTCCGTTGAACACCCACCAACGCCACCGCCACAACACAACTCGCCACACGCTCCACTGCTCCTCCCCGATAGTTTGGCAGATGAACAAGAGGAGACAGACTATTAAGTTAATTCAGTTGTTAGTCAACTAACCATTCCGTTGAACACCCACCATCGCCACCGCCACCACACAACTCGCCACACGCTCCACTGCTCCTCCCCGATAGTTTGGCAGATGAACAAGAGGAGACAGACTATTAAGTTAATTCAGTTGTTAGTCAACTAACCATTCCGTTGAACACCCACCATCGCCACCACCACCACACAACTCGCCACACGCTCCACTGCTCCTCCCTGATAGTTCGGCAGATGAACAAGAGGATACAGACTATTAAGTTGATTCAGATGTTAGTTAACTAACCATTCCGTTGAACACCCACCATCGCCACCACCAACACACAACTCGCCACACGCTCCACTGCTCCTCCCCGATAGTTCGGCAGATGAACAAGAGGAGACAGACTATTAAGTTGATTCAGTCGTTAGTTAACTAACCATTCCGTTGAACACCCACCATCGCCACCGCCACCACACAACTCACCACACGCTGCACTGCTCCTCCCCGATAGTTCGGCAGATGAACAAGAGAAGACAGACTGTTAAGTTGATTCAGTTGTTAGTTAACTAACCATTCCGTGGAACACCCACCATTGCCACCGCCACCACACGGCTTGCCACACGCTCCACTGCTCCTCCCCGATAGTTTGGCAGATGAACAAGAGGAGACAGTCTATTACGTTGATTCAGTTGTTAGTCAACTAACCATTCCGTCGAACACCCACCAACGCCACCGCCACCACACAACTCGCCACACGCTCCACTGCTCCTCCCCGATAGTTCGGCAGATGAACAAGAGGAGACAGACTATTAAGTTGATTCAGTTGTTAGTTAACTAACCATTCCGTTGAACACCCACCATCGCCACCGCCACCACACAACTCGCCACACGCTGCACTGCTCCTCCCCGATAGTTCGGCAGATGAACAAGAGAAGACAGACTGTTAAGTTGATTCAGTTGTTAGTCAACTAACCATTCCGTTGAACACCCACCATCGCCACCACAACCACACAACTCGCCACACGCTCCACTGCTCCTCCCCGATAGATCGGCAGATGAACAAGAGGAGACAGACTATTAAGTTGATTCAGTTGTTGCTTAACTAACCATTCCGTTGAACACCTACCATCGCCACCGCAACCACATAACTCGCCACACGCTCCACTGCTCCTCCCCGATAGTTCGGCAGATGAACAAGAGGATACAGACTATTAAGTTGATTCAGTTGTTAGTTAACTAACCATTCCGTTGAACACCCACCATCGCCACCACCACCACATAACTCGCCACACGCTCCACTGCTCCTCCCTGATAGTTCGGCAGATGAACAAGAGGATACAGACTATTAAGTTGATTCAGTTGTTAGTTAACTAACCATTCCGTTGAACACCCACCATCGCCACCGCCACCACACAACTCGCCACACGCTCCACTGCTCCTCCCCGATAGTTCGGCAGATGAACAAGAGGAGACAGTCTATTAAGTTGATTCAGTTGTTAGTCAACTAACCATTCCGTTGAACACCCACCATCGCCACCGCCACCACGCAACTCGCCACACGCTCCACTGCTCCTCCCCGATAGTTCGGCAGATGAACAAGAGAAGACAGACTGTTAAGTTGATTCAGTTGTTAGTCAACTAACCATTCCGTTGAACACCCACCATCGCCACCACAACCACACGACTCGCCACACGCTCCACTGCTCCTCCCCGATAGATCGGCAGATGAACAAGAGGAGACAGACTATTAAGTTGATTCAGTTGTTGCTTAACTAACCATTCCGTTGAACACCTACCATCGCCACCGCAACCACACAACTCGCCACACGCTGCACTGCTCCTCCCCGATAGTTCGGCAGATGAACAAGAGGAGACAGTCTATTAAGTTGATTCAGTTGTTAGTCAACTAACCATTCCGTTGAACACCCACCATCGCCACCGCCACCACGCAACTCGCCACACGCTCCACTCCTCCCTGATAGTTCGGCAGATGAACAAGAGCATACAGACTATTAAGTTGATTCAGTTGTTAGTTAACTAACCATTCCGTTGAACACCCACCATCGCCACCGCAACCACACAACTCGCCACACGCTGCACTGCTCCTCCCCGATAGTTCGGCAGATGAACAAGAGGAGACAGTCTATTAAGTTGATTCAGTTGTTAGTCAACTAACCATTCCGTTGAACACCCACCATCGCCACCGCCACCACGCAACTCGCCACACGCTCCACTGCTCCTCCCCGATAGTTCGGCAGATGAACAAGAGGATACAGACTATTAAGTAGATTCAGTTGTTAGTTAACTAACCATTCCGTTGAACACCGACCATCGCCACCACCACCACACAACTCGCCACACGCTCCACTGCTCCTCCCTGATAGTTTGGCAGATGAACAAGAGCATACAGACTATTAAGTTGATTCAGTTGTTAGTTAACTAACCATTCCGTTGAACACCCACCATCGCCACCACCACCACATAACTCGCCACACGCTCCACTGCTCCTCCCTGATAGTTCGGCAGATGAACAAGAGGATACAGACTATTAAGTTGATTCAGTTGGTAGTTAACTAACCATTCCGTTGAACACCCACCATCGCCACCATTAACACACAACTCGCCACACGCTCCACTGCTCCTCCCCGATAGTTCGGCAGATGAACAAGAGGAGACAGACTATTAAGTTGATTCAGTTGTTAGTTAACTAACCATTCCGTTGAACACCCACCATCGCCACCGCCACAACACAACTCACCACACGCTGCACTGCTCCTCCCCGATAGTTCGGCAGATGAACAAGAGAAGACAGACTGTTAAGTTGATTCAGTTGTTAGTTAACTAACCATTCCGTGGAACACCCACCATCGCCACCGCCACCACACAACTTGCCACACGCTCCACTGCTCCTCCCCGATAGTTTGGCAGATGAACAAGAGGAGACAGTCTATTACGTTGATTCAGTTGTTAGTCAACTAACCATTCCGTTGAACACCCACCATCGCCACCACCACAACACAACTCGCCACACGCTCCACTGCTCCTCCCCGATGGTTCGGCAGATGAACAAGAGAAGACAGACTGTTAAGTTGATTCAGTTGTTAGTTAACTAACCATTCCATTGAACACCCACCAACACCACCACCACAACACAACTCGCCACACGCTCCACTGCTCCTCCCCGATAGTTCGGCAAATGAACAAGAGGAGACAGACTATTAAGATGATTCAGTTGTTAGTCAACTAACCATTCCGTTGAACACCCACCAACGCCACCGCCACAACACAACTTGCCACACGCTGCACTGCTCCTCCCCGATAGTTCGGCAGATGAACAAGAGGAGACAGACTATTAAGATGATTCAGTTGTTAGTCAACTAACCATTCCGTTGAACACCCACCAACGCCACCGCCACAACACAACTTGCCACACGCTCACTGCTCCTCCCCGATAGTTCGGCAGATGAACAAGAGGAGACATACTATTAAGTTGATTCAGTTGTTAGTTAACTAACCATTCCGTTGAACAACCACCATCGCCACCGCCACAACACAACTAGCCACACGCTCCACTGCTCCTCCCCGATAGTTTGGCATATGAACAAGAGGAGACAGACTATTAAGTTGATTCAGTTGTTAGTCAACTAACCATTCCGTTGAACACCCACCAACGCCACCGCCACAACACAACTTGCCACACGCTCCACTGCTCCTCCCCGATAGTTCGGCAGATGAACAAGAGGATACAGACTATTAAGTATATTCAGTTGTTAGTTAACTAACCATTCCGTTGAACACCGACCATCGCCACCACCACCACACAACTCGCCACACGCTCCACTGCTCCTCCCTGATAGTTCGGCAGATGAACAAGAGCATACAGACTATTAAGTTGATTCAGTTGTTAGTTAACTAACCATTCCGTTGAACACCCACCATCGCCACCACCACCACATAACTCGCCACACGCTCCACTGCTCCTCCCTGATAGTTCGGCAGATGAACAAGAGGATACAGACTATTAAGTTGATTCAGTTGGTAGTTAACTAACCATTCCGTTGAACACCCACCATCGCCACCATTAACACACAACTTGCCACACGCTCCACTGCTCCTCCCCGATAGTTCGGCAGATGAACAAGAGGAGACAGACTATTAAGTTGATTCAGTTGTTAGTTAACTAACCATTCCGTTGAACACCCACCACCGCCACCGCCACAACACAACTCACCACACGCTGCACTGCTCCTCCCCGATAGTTCGGCAGATGAACAAGAGAAGACAGACTGTTAAGTTGATTCAGTTGTTAGTTAACTAACCATTCCGTGGAACACCCACCATCGCCACCGCCACCACACAACTTGCCACACGCTCCACTGCTCCTCCCCGATAGTTTGGCAGATGAACAAGAGGAGACAGTCTATTACGTTGATTCAGTTGTTAGTCAACTAACCATTCCGTTGAACACCCACCATCGCCACCACCACAACACAACTCGCCACACGCTCCACTGCTCCTCCCCGATGGTTCGGCAGATGAACAAGAGAAGACAGACTGTTAAGTTGATTCAGTTGTTAGTTAACTAACCATTCCATTGAACACCCACCAACACCACCACCACAACACAACTCGCCACACGCTCCACTGCTCCTCCCCGATAGTTCGGCAGATGAACAAGAGGAGACAGACTATTAAGATGATTCAGTTGTTAGTCAACTAACCATTCCGTTGAACACCCACCAACGCCACCGCCACAACACAACTTGCCACACGCTCACTGCTCCTCCCCGATAGTTCGGCAGATGAACAAGAGGAGACATACTATTAAGTTGATTCAGTTGTTAGTTAACTAACCATTCCGTTGAACACCCACCATCGCCACCGCCACCACACAACTAGCCACACGCTCCACTGCTCCTCCCCGATAGTTTGGCATATGAACAAGAGGAGACAGACTATTAAGTTGATTCAGTTGTTAGTCAACTAACCATTCCGTTGAACACCCACCAACGCCACCGCCACAACACAACTTGCCACACGCTCCACTGCTCCTCCCCGATAGTTCGGCAGATGAACAAGAGAAGACAGACTGTTAAGTTGATTCAGTTGTTAGTTAACTAACCATTCCTTTGAACACCCACCATCGCCACCGCCACCACACAACTCGCCACACGCTGCACTGTTCCTCCCCGATAGTTCGGCAGATGAACAAGAGAAGACAGACTGTTAAGTTGATTCAGTTGTTAGTCAACTAACCATTCCGTTGAACACCCACCATCGCCACCACCACCACACAACTCACCACACGCTCCACTGCTCCTCCCTGATAGTTCGGCAGATGAACAAGAGGAGACAGACTGTTAAGTTTATTCAGTTGTTAGTTAACCAACCATTCCGTTGAACACCCACCATCGCCACCGCCACCACACAACTCGCCACACGCTCCACTGCTCCTCCCCGATAGTTCGGCAGATGAACAAGAGGAGACATACTATTAAGTTGATTCAGTTGTTAGTCAACTAACCATTCCGTTGAACACCCACCATCGCCACCGCCACCACACAACTCGCCACACGCTCACTGCTCCTCCCCGATAGTTCGGCAGATGAACAAGAGGAGACATACTATTAAGTTGATTCAGTTGTTAGTCAACTAACCATTCCGTTGAACACCCACTATCGCCACCACCACAACACAACTCGCCACACGCTCCACTGCTCCTCCCCGATAGTTCGGCAGATGAACAAGAGAAGACAGACTGTTAAGTTGATTCAGTTGTTAGTCAACTAACCATTCCGTTGAACACCCACCATCGCCACCACCACCACACAACTCACCACACGCTCCACTGCTCCTCCCTGATAGTTCGGCAGATGAACAAGAGGAGACAGACTGTTAAGTTGATTCAGTTGTTAGTTAACTAACCATTCCGTGGAACACCCACCATCGCCACCGCCACCACACAACTTGCCACACGCTCCACTGCTCCTCCCCGATAGTTTGGCAGATGAACAAGAGGAGACAGTCTATTACGTTGATTCAGTTGTTAGTCAACTAACCATTCCGTTGAACACCCACCATCGCCACCACCACAACACAACTCGCCACACGCTCCACTGCTCCTCCCCGATGGTTCGGCAGATGAACAAGAGAAGACAGACTGTTAAGTTGATTCAGTTGTTAGTTAACTAACCATTCCATTGAACACCCACCAACACCACCACCACAACACAACTCGCCACACGCTCCACTGCTCCTACCCGATAGCTCGGCAGATGAACAAGAGGAGACAGACTATTAAGATGATTCAGTTGTTAGTCAACTAACCATTCCGTTGAACACCCACCAACGCCACCGCCACAACACAACTTGCCACACGCTCACTGCTCCTCCCCGATAGTTCGGCAGATGAACAAGAGGAGACATACTATTAAGTTGATTCAGTTGTTAGTTAACTAACCATTCCGTTGAACACCCACCATCGCCACCGCCACCACACAACTAGCCACACGCTCCACTGCTCCTCCCCGATAGTTTGGCATATGAACAAGAGGAGACAGACTATTAAGTTGATTCAGTTGTTAGTCAACTAACCATTCCGTTGAACACCCACCAACGCCACCGCCACAACACAACTTGCCACACGCTCCACTGCTCCTCCCCGATAGTTCGGCAGATGAACAAGAGAAGACAGACTGTTAAGTTGATTCAGTTGTTAGTTAACTAACCATTCCTTTGAACACCCACCATCGCCACCGCCACCACACAACTCGCCACACGCTGCACTGTTCCTCCCCGATAGTTCGGCAGATGAACAAGAGAAGACAGACTGTTAAGTTGATTCAGTTGTTAGTCAACTAACCATTCCGTTGAACACCCACCATCGCCACCACCACCACACAACTCACCACACGCTCCACTGCTCCTCCCTGATAGTTCGGCAGATGAACAAGAGGAGACAGACTGTTAAGTTTATTCAGTTGTTAGTTAACCAACCATTCCGTTGAACACCCACCATCGCCACCGCCACCACACAACTCGCCACACGCTCCACTGCTCCTCCCCGATAGTTCGGCAGATGAACAAGAGGAGACATACTATTAAGTTGATTCAGTTGTTAGTCAACTAACCATTCCGTTGAACACCCACCATCGCCACCGCCACCACACAACTCGCCACACGCTCACTGCTCCTCCACGATAGTTCGGCAGATGAACAAGAGGAGACATACTATTAAGTTGATTCAGTTGTTAGTCAACTAACCATTCCGTTGAACACCCACTATCGCCACCACCACAACACAACTCGCCACACGCTCCACTGCTCCTCCCCGATAGTTCGGCAGATGAACAAGAGAAGACAGACTGTTAAGTTGATTCAGTTGCTAGTCAACTAACCATTCCGTTGAACACCCACCATCGCCACCACCACCACACAACTCACCACACGCTCCACTGCTCCTCCCTGATAGTTCGGCAGATGAACAAGAGGAGACAGACTGTTAAGTTGATTCAGTTGTTAGTCAACTAACCATTCCTTTGAACACCCACCATCGCCACCGCCACCACACAACTCGCCACACGCTCACTGCTCCTCCCCGATAGTTCGGCAGATGAACAAGAGGAGACATACTATTAAGTTGATTCAGTTGTTAGTCAACTAACCATTCCGTTGAACACCCACTATCGCCACCGCCACCACACAACTTGCCACACGCTCCACTGCTCCTCCCCGATAGTTCGGCAGATGAACAAGAGGAGACAGTCTATTAAGTTGATTCAGTTGTTAGTCAACTAACCATTCCATTGAACACCCACCAACGCCACCGCCACAACACAACTCGCCACACGCTCCACTGCTCCTCCCCGATAGTTCGGCAGATGAACAAGAGGAGACAGACTGTTAAGTTGATTCAGTTGTTAGTCAACTAACCATTCCGTTGAACACCCACCATCGCCACCGCCACAACACAACTCGCCACACGCTCCACTGCTCCTCCCCGATAGTTCGGCAGATGAACAAGAGGAGACAGTCTATTAAGTTGATTCAGTTGTTAGTCAACTAACCATTCCGTTGAACACCCACCATCGCCACCGCCACCACACAACTTGCCACACGCTCCACTGTTCCTCCCCGATAGTTCGGCAGATGAACAAGAGGATACAGTCTATTAAGTTGATTCAGTTGTTAGTCAACTAACCATTCCGTTGAACACCTACCATCGCCACCGCCACAAAACTACTCGCCACACGCTCCACTGCTCCTCCCCGATAGTTCGGCAGATGAACAAGAGGAGACAGACTGTTAAGTTGATTCAGTTGTTAGTCAACTAACCATTCCGTTGAACACCCACCATCGCCACCGCCACAACACAACTTGCCACACGCTCCACTGCTCCACCTCGATAGTTCGGCAGATGAACAAGAGGAGACAGTCTATTGAGTTGATTCAGTTGTTAGTCAACTAACCATTTCGTTGAACACCCACCATCGCCACCGCCACCACACAACTTGCCACACGCTCCACTGCTCCTCCCCGATAGTTCGGCAGATAAACAAGAGGAGACAGTCTATTAAGTTGTTAGTCAACTAACCATTCCGTTGAACACCCACCATCGCCACCACCACTACACAACTCGCCACACGCTGCACTGCTCCTCCCCCATAATTACGGATTCATAATTCTCAAATTTAAACTTTATGCATTAATTTGAATGTAATAGCATATGCTGTTGAGTTTAAAGTAAAACTTTAAAAAATGTTAATCCTAATTATGAAATAAAAGGAGTTCCAACAAATTGCAGGAGTACGATTTATTGCGGCACCAATTAACTCAACAAAAAACAGATAATGTATTAATTAATGTCTTACAAAATATAGTAGGGAGGTATTTCGTATATTTTTAGTTTAATAACATGTAGCATGCCAGTAATAATTAAGGAATTGCTCAACAACTTTTAATTCTTTAAAACACTGAAACAAGGGGCCGAGCGTTTCTAGAAAAACATATTAAGAATAAATCTTATTTTCATGGTCCCAACGCCTCTAGGCGGCGGGAATTTTTCAATAAGCTTAACTTGTATCGTTTTTTTTTGCGAGGAAAGGATCTAACTTGATTCGCACATCCTTTTGTTCTCATAACCGAATTTGCCTTATCAATTTACCTCAATATTGCTCAGATGGTACTGCGCTCCAATGTGGAAACCTTTTATGAAAGTAATATTGTGTAACATTTGTTATTAATAATTTGTAAATGCGAGTATTTATTTCAAACAAATTAATCATTTTAAAACAAATTGGTTAATCGTTCTGAAAAAATATCTTATTCTAAAAAAGATAAAGGTTTACATTACATTAATTAAACTCCATACTGTAATAAAAATCGTCTTTATCTTTCATAAGTGTTACATTTTGGAGTAAACACTACGGAAGACTAATAGCTCCCTGACTAATAATTAAACACAAAACACTAAAAGCTAAATAATAATAGCTCCCTGGCTCATACTTGAAACTAAAACGTCTTATTTACGAAGTTATGACGATATTGTGATAATTCTCCAACAACTATTCCTCAATTACAACTTGTAACGTAAATTAGTTTTGTTAACATGTTAGCAACATTTGCAAAACTATCCAAACCGAAGTTTAAACACTGTGACAAGAAAAATACACTCTTCCCATCAATGTCATGACGAAAACCCAATCTTCGTCACAACTAACACACAGATCCACTCACTTAAGTTTTTCGTCGAGAATAATTATTACTATTCACATTACTCCATATACTTAAAAAGGCAATCGCAAAATGATTTCCTTGGACAGTTTATCTGATTTCCAATAGACCGAATTACACGCGGTTTGATATAAATAAAAGAAAATTGTTCCTTTAGTTGCAGGTTTTATTCGTATTTTTAATATAATGTAGTTCGATGGTTTAAAAATTAAAGTTAAAACTCGCTTAAGGTATTAAATGTGGGGTAACATTTCACACTTTTCAGCTCTTTAGACAGTCCATCTGAGATTTTATTATTTGCTTGTAATCATAAAAATTGATACTTTCTGGCAAAAACTCCTTAATCAAGACCATCATCAACTCAAGCATGAGTTATTAATAGGTGCGATCTTACAGAATTTCAATTTTTTAATCTCATTAAAGATTTTTCTTTTTCTTTTTAATTTGATCTACACAGCTTATAGAGTGCATATTGTTTCTTTCGCTTCGCCTCTGGTATGAGCATATGATTTGTACAGGAGGTGTGCAAGTGCAAGCGGTATCACACTACACACTACATGTGGGAAGCCTCACAACGATATCATTTATTGATCACAATGTGCATTACAGACCTGTCACTTTCCTTTCTTCGTGCCTTTGATCATTTAGGAAACGTCCAGCAGGACAAATTACTTTGATCACAAAACAATATACAATTTAATAAATGCATGCACCACCAGTTAACTGGATCATAATAGAATATAACACTAACATAATCTTATTAAAATTGCTGAAATTGTTTTTATTCGTTTTAAAAAGAAGAAAATGTTATGTATGAGACAGGTTTTAAATTATACTAATTCATTTTCGAAATTTCCAAAATATCTATCAATTAATGGTTTCTATATCGTGAAAGATAAAGTTCACGGTCTATAAAAAGTTGCAACTGTAATTCTACTTCCATAAATTATTACATAGTACGGTACTAGTTTAGGAAAGCGAACAGCTGTTTTTTATAAAATTTGCTTTCAGCGATTTATTTATTTGTGTTTACTGATGTTACCGTATTTTTAGATCCGTTATTAATTACATTACTAAAACAAATCAAAAGTCTTGTTACACCAAAACATTATTTACAGCCCAATATATTAAAGCTTTCTCTCTAGGCCAACAATGCATTCTATAACCTTTAGATTTTCGTATTATAAATAAATATCTGGATTTATAACGAAATGGGCAATAACTACTCATATATAAACTAGCTTTTGGAAATTTTAATTTATTTATCTTTGAAATATTATTGTATAACACTTTGAAAAAACCATATAATATTTGTTGTAAATTTTCAAATGTTTTTATAATGTTATAATTGTGTTTTGAGTAATATAGTAAACAAAATGTAACTTTTAGAACTGGTTTATTTTAATTTTGTAGAAAATAAGTTTATTTTATGAGTCTAGTTACACTAGCAAAATAACTAAAACACTGTTCCTTTCCAGCGGCTCGTTATTTAACCTACTTACAGTGATATATTCTAAAATAGAACAGTTTCAAGGGGAAATGGTCGCAGTAACCCGAGGCTGTGGAGATAGGGAGGGGAGAGTGATAACGGAGCAGATGACCCCTGACCTTGTTATCAGCTGGACACCTTGTTATCGTGAGGTCACATTCTACACCTCGACACCGCTCGCTGTCATCTCGCCTGCGCTCTCAGATCCACCATATGACATCATATTTCATGTAAACAGCTGTTAAAATATGATATTCCCTCCATATTTATTTGTAATTGCTGTGACATGTTTAACTGTGTATGCGGGTGTCTCCAATGGAAAGAGGATATTCATTAAACCACGATAATAACACTATTTATCTTCAGTGTTGTGAAGTGCGTTAAAAATATACATAAAGGAGTTGTGAATGTTTCAATTAATGTTTTAGCATTCCCTCTGTTTCTTTATTAATTTAAGATGTGTAATATTCCAATAAAAAGAATATCTTCTACTTTAACATTGATATAATATTTTTATTCTTATAACATTATTAAATAAGGAAGTATAGTTAAAATATACGTGTCAATTTCTATCCCCGAATCAAGTACAAGTTACATTTATTAGGACTACGGACTATAATCAGTACTGTATGTAAGTAACCATACTGCAGAACGCCATTTAAAATATACCATTTAATACCATTTAAATCACCACCATATAAAACATGGCCAAATCGTTTTGGTAACTAAAGCCAATATTAAAATAAACATAATCACGCACATATTTATTAAAGGTATAAAACGTCAATTATAAATAAATCTATCTGTTATTAACCACACTAGTTTTGAGAGAACCCATTATCCTAATAGAATGAAAAGTGAGGAAAATATTAGTTTTTCGATTTAATAGGATATAAAAACAAGGACTAAAAAACCGTGCTGGGTTACTTCTCACAAAAAAATTAAATAAATAAACCATATATCGTTATTTCATTTTAGTTTTATACTGAAATCGGGTGAAAGAGCAAAGCTCCAGCCAAAAAGTTATCTTTAAATCCATCTGCCTGGATGTCATAAATTTTACCTTTAAGGCTTGATTACAAAATATTGTACAATTATTATTTATTATTTTATATTGGTAATCTTATAATGTTTTGATTCAGTAGGTTCTAATCACTATTAACTACAGAAAATGTGATGGTTTTATGTTAAATAAAACCTAGTCAGAGGTGTTTCAGTTTATTTCAATTTATTTAACATAAAGTAACTAGAGAAGTGGAAAATCTTTTCAAACTCAACAGATTCAACGCTGATCCAAACACAAGCACCGGCCAGGCCGAGTGGAGACACTGGTATCAAACATTCAGAAACTTTCTTGCATCACTGGAAGACACTCCAGAAGATAAGAAGAAACTCAGTGTCTTAGTAAATTTTGTTGGTCCCAATGTTTATTGTTACATATGCGAGTGCACTACATACAGCGAAGCAATTGAAGCCCTGCCTGCTATTTTTTTTAAACCAAAGAATGAGATTTTCGCTCATCATTGACTCGCTACACGTCTGCAGGGAGCTGAAGAATCACTGGATGAATATATTCAAGCTTTAAAGATGGCTAGTAAATACTGTAATTTTAAATCAGTCATCGCAGAACAAAATTGCAATGAGTATGTAAGGGACGTTTATCACTGGACTAAGGTCAAGCTACATACGTCAAAGATTGTTGGAAAAGTCAACTCTTACACTTCAATAAGCCTTTGATCAAGCAAGAAGCCCTGAATTGGCTCAAAATCAAGCAGATTCATATTTGAAAAGTACTCTTAACGCAAATACAAAAATGTGTTTGGCCGAATCTGGCCACATATTCAGTAGTGGAAAAGTGTCAGTACATGATGAAGTCATGAGAGACAACTCGCAGTTATCAGCAGCATCATTAAAATGCTTTTTCTGTGGAGAAACTAGGTACAAATGTGAGGCTTGTCCTGAAAAGAATTCTAAATGTTACAACTGCAATAAAATTGGACACTATAGTCGTGTTTGCAAATCAAAGAGGAATAGAATAGGACATAAATCATCAAATGGTAACTCCGTGAGCATTTGTGCTTCAACAAATAGAGATGCTACAAACATTTGTGCATCATCTCTATCCTGTCTATATAAAGCTACACTTTCTATTAAAATAAACTGCATTCCAGCGGACGCTCTAATCGATACTGGGAGCTCAGAGAGTTTCGTAAGAAAACAATTTGTTCAACGTCATAAATTACAAAGTCATCCTGGGAAACTAAATGTAGCAATGGCGTCTACATCACTTAGCTCTGAAATAAATGAGGTTTGTAATGTAAAACTAGAACTATTAAACTATGAATATGAAGATGCACACTTTTATGTTATGAACAACTTGTGTGCAGACGTTATAATAGGTCACACATTTTAAGAAACCATTCAAGTCTTAAGATGTATTTCGGTGGTAATAACACACCCCTTAAGATATGTGGTTTAGCTCGAGTAAGCATATCACCAGTCCATTTGTTCACGAACCTTACTTCAGATTGTAAACCTATTACTATTAAATCAAGTCGTTTTTCTGCAGAGGATAATGAGTTTATCAAATCCGAAGTCAATAGAATGTTAAAGGGAGGGATCATAGAAGAGAGTCAGTCAACCTGGAGGGCTCAATTTCTTGTTTTCAAGGGTGAGTCTAGAAAGAAGAGGATGGTTATAGATTATTCACATACCATTAATCTATTTACAGAATGAGATGCCTATCCCTTGCCAAAAATTGAAGAGATTGTCAACGAAGTCACGAAGTATACAATTTATAGTACTATTTATTTGAGTTCAGCCTACCATCAGATACCGATCGTTGAAGAGGACAAATTATACACTGCTTTTGAAGCTGATGGGCGTCTATTCCATTTTTGACGGATCCCTTATGGAGTGACAAATGGGGTGCCTGCCTTCCAGCGGGTTAGCAATGGAATCATAACCAAAGAGAAATTACATAAAACTAAGGCCTATTTAGATGATTACAGTAGGAGGAGATACGGAAGAAGAACCTTGAAGCCTTTTTAGCCACTGCTCGGAAGTACAACCCGACAATAAACGACAAGAAAAGTAAGTTCCGGCAGAGAGAAGTCAAATTACTCGGGTACAAAATTTCTCACCGATCAATAAAACCAGACCCAGAAAGACTTCGACCACTGATGGACCTTCCAATACCTAAAGACACAGCAGCTCTTCGAAGGGCAATGGGAATGTTTGCCCATTATGCCAATCTAATTCCTAAATTCTCTGAAAAGATTCAAAAGTTTAGTAACAATCAAGAACTCCCGCTTTCGTTGCGATCCATTAAAGCATTTTGCGACCTGAAATCTGACATAGCTTTAGCAGTAAAGTCACCAATCGAAGATGTTGAAAAATTTACTGTGGAGATAAATGCTTCGGACCATGCTCTTAGTGCCACGCTCTCTCAAGGAGGAAGACCTGTAGCATTCTTTTCTAAGAGTCTAACACCAACTGAACGCAAGCATCCCATAGTAGAGAAAGCCCAGGCTTTTATCGAGTCACTGAAGCACTGGAGACATTATCTCGTGGGAAGATCGTTTAAACTGATCACTGACCGAAGTCTGTAGCTTACATGTTCGATAATAAGGCTTCTGGTAAAATAAAAAGTGAAAAATTCAAAGATGGTGCATGGAACTATCTTGTTTCAAATACGACATCGCTTACAGACCTGGAACAGAGAACTCAACAGCTGATATACTCTTTCTCGTGTGCTCCGTTACCGGTCAACTTAGTCTGAAAAAGGTCCATGAATCACTTTGCCATCCTGGAGTCACGAGACTTTATCACTGAATAAAGACCATAAATCTTCCTTTCTCGTACAATAAATCAGGAAGATGACTGCATCCTGTACAATTTGAGTTGAAACCCAGATTCTGCTAATATCAAGGACAATTGATCAAGGCGACAACACCATTTGAACGGTTGAATATAGATTTCAAAGGGCTCTTGCCATCTGCTGGAAGAAACAAGTACATATTGACTGTGGCAGATGAATTCTCCCTATTTCCATTTGCTTTCCCCTGTGCAGACATCACTTCATCAACGGTAATAAAACACCTGCAAAACCTTTTTCATCTGTTTGGAATGCCCTCTTACGTCCACTCAGACAGAGGTGCATCATTCTTGTCCCAAGAGGTAAAAGAATTTCTTAACTGCCGAGGGATTGCTTCCAGCCATTCGACACCATATGACCCAAAGGGGAACGGGCAGGTTGAGAGATACAACTGGATGATATGGAAGATGCACTGAAAACCCGAGGTCTTCACATCAGTCATTGGGAGTCAGTGATGGATGAAGCCCTGCATGCAATTCGTAGTCTGCTTTGTACTGCTACAAACACAACTCCACATGAAAGAATTTTAAATCATATGAGGAAGTCGTTCTATGGACAATCAATACCCATATGGCTCTCATCACCAGGACCTTTACTTCTTAAGAAGTTCAACCGGGTCAGCAAGTATTCGCGTGCAGTAGAGGTTGTGGACCTGATCGATGCTGGACCCCAATACACAAGGATTCGACTTGGTAGAGAATCAACGGCCTCCCTTCGACATCTGGCCCCATATGGAGATTACAAAACGGACACCCTTAATGCAACACTACTAGACCACCGAGATGACACAAATATCAACGATGTATGTCATACTACCAACGACGATCTATCAAAATCTGAAGTGACTGTGAATGAGGAAGATCCAGCTGAAATAGAATCGTCTCATCCGCCAGAATCTCCATCCCATCCTTGTGATATGAATAGTCCCTCTCCAGACAACTCGTTACGGCAGTCCTATAAACGCTACCAACGGGCGAAACGATCGCCTAAATACCTCGAAGACTAAATGAAGCGGGGAAGAATTTCATAAATTTTACCTTTAAGCCTTTCTCTTGTTTACAAAATAGTATACATTTGTTATTTATTATTTTATATTGGTCATCTGATAATTTTTCGATTCTGTAAGTTCTAATCACTTTTAACTACAGAAAATGTGATGTTGGTTTTTTATTAAATAAAACCTTGTCAGAGGTGTTTCAGTTTTTTCACTGGATTCTTTTTTTATCTGTATAAGATTAAATATCTTAACGGTTCTCTTTTAATAATCATACATATGGAATTTATCAACATTTCGTTGTTTACCTTTTAGCCCGATATTTACAACCTATTTAATTTCTTATATCTTATTATTAGTTGTCCTGATCTTCCTAGATATTTAGACACATTTGACCTTAAAGTAGTTTTTTCCAATATAAATTGAGACATATAAGTGTTTAAACGTTTAGGTGACATATTGAAATAACCGGAGGCCCAAACCCGGCATATAATATTCCGTCCTCGAGGTCTTCTAGCTAATTTGTTTCCGATATTGAATTTGATTTTCTGCAGATTGGTTTGAAACACCTGCCCAACAACCTGGGTCTGATTGCTATTCATATAAGGATTATAGTGATTAGTACTATCTCATATAAATTCAATTTGATGTTACTGCGACACGTTTATAGTTCTTCCAAACGTGAAAGAGTATTCATCAACTTTCTTCATATTGGAGTGAAAGAGAGAAATCTATAAAGAAAAATATGTTTATACGAACATTAGAGTAAACGTTCACAAACGCAATATGGTTCAAAGCTCGCTAAAGACAAATGCGGCGAGCTAGCTCTAAAAAACGCAAAACCTACAAATACTGCACAAGTAGTTATATTCCAAGAGAAAACTAGGATCAATGCCAAAGTTCGAGCGATTTTTTAGTGTGATTCGAGATTGTAAAGCACCAAATATTCTCTTTGTTGGGCTTGTTTATCAGCTGACCGCGTTTGCCTGCAAATATTGACTAGAGTTGCCAGTATTTTCACGGAGCGTCCTCAAACACAGTTTAAACACAAATAAATGCGGGGAAGCGCGAGTTTGTCCTACAAACACGGCGGCCTGTCCGCAGCGGCAGCGGGGCTGTTCTCGCCCCTTCCCACAACTGTAAGTAAATGTGTAACCGCACTAATGGATTAAAACACACGTTGAATAAAGTCCATATGTTGGGGGAAGTAAACACTCTGGGTCCTCAACCCCAGTTGATATTCTTGCAGCTGAATTAGAAGTTAAATGACCTTACAATAAACCTATACCTGATTGACCTTAATTAATCACTAATGAAACCACTATTTCAAAGTAATTTACAGAATTTACGTTAATTTAATTGTTTAGATCCACCAATAATTCTGTACTTTTAATTAATCACTAATGAAACCACTATTTCAAAGTAATTTACAGAATTTACGTTAATTTAATTGTTTAGATCCACCAATAATTCTGTACTTGTTTCCTTAAAATCACGGGTGTTGAAACTGAAAAATATGCCGTCAATTTTTGCAATAGCACTTGCTCTATAGTAAAATATTACCTGTCATCTTCTTGTTATGACATATTAGTGGTTTTCGTATAGTTAAATGGTTTTATATTTCTTATAGCGATGTTATGAATTATTTTCAATTAAAAGTGTTAACAGTAAGTATATCAGGAAATATAAAACAATATATATAACTCTGATTCTCCAAAATATTTACATAGCTATATATTGCTTTTACCGCTAGTTGAAAATCCAAATTTTCCCCAAGTACGTTTTATTGAAATTTAATTATTTCCTGCAAACACAAAAATGAATCACAGAACCTTTTAAGCCTTATAATTTATGTTCCCAAATATTCCCAGAATTGTACAGAAGTTTGTACAGACCTAAAGCATTATAAACCACCAAATTTTAATTAAAATGGTTTAAGCCATTTCTCCACATACTACGTGTAGGGGGTGAAGGGAATAATCTTCTCACCGATCTCACCATATTTGTAGATGTGGAGTGAACAATTACGTCCTCTAATCTGAAAATCGAAGCCAAAATACAATCGTTAATACATAAACTTAACCCACCTTTAAAGTTATAATGAATTTTTAGGCGCAGTGTGAGAGGAATAGAATGCAACGACACTAAGTGGTATTTTCCCCCAACTAATTAATCTATTTCACTGGTCTTGTCTAGTCAGGGAGTGTCAGTGCGCTGCTGTAGGCCGCGGCCGCGTCTAAATGGACCATAACCGGCGTGAACAAGCACTTGGGAACCGTCCAGAATCGATGTCAGTCTCTACTGTTTATAGGTTAACTTACACATTTTCATGTGCGCTACTGTTTCAATAATTAAACACTACATGAACACATTACTAAAACGTTAGTAATATTACATATTTATATCAAATGATAAAAATGAGACTAGACATACTGAGCTCTTATCCATAACGTGTCTCGTTGTCACGTAATCAATTATTGAAACTTTTTTGGTCCCCATATAAATCAGAGTTGTTCGAAAACAGCCAAAATCACGTAGCCAGAAAAACTTTGTGTTCTACACTTCCATTCCTAGAACGGGATACACTCGGTGCGGTCATTGCTTTGCTTCGGCCGCCTGTCTGACCCTTGTCGGTGCCGCAGGTGGCTCCTCTCCTAGAGGTGGGATGTGAAGGGTTACAGTTATCCCTTGGTATCTGGAATTTTCGCCGCTAAACAAATTCCAATCTTCTTGTATCCCACGTAGACCACAGCTGACCTCTGATCACTGTGGATCTGATAATGCTATACTAAAATAGTAGTCATGTTATCATTCCACTATCGCGTGTCCCTATTATGGAATATATTCTCTTTTTGTTATAAATGCGGGCACAACATCAATGTAAGGTTTCGAGTCGCAGTTGCTAACCCTTAAGAAAAGTATAACGGGTTAATGAATGAAATCATGCTTTGCGTGAATCAGAGTAGAAGCGACAGTTGGTTGTTTAATACTAAGCGGTATCTCAATAAAATGGCTGTGCCCATGGTATGAGAATTTTGTATAAACCCAAAGTTATTATTATTTGTTTGAATTATCTTTTAGACGGTTCTAAAATGGATTCAAATTTGATACAAGTAATTTAATATTTTCTGTATAAACAACAAAGAACGTGCAGCACTAAATTCCAGCAATATTAAACGTTGACTCAGTACATTTTACAACGAAGCAATTTAAGTGTAGTGGTTGACTCTTCTTTATTTCCCTGAAATATGAAACCAACGCCGTTTTACTCCCAGCATTCTCCCAAGCTATTAAAATGCACAAGTTTGACGCTTGGTCTCGCACCAAGCACTCCGGCCTTATCTCTACACGCATCTCCTGTGGAAGTCATTCGCCGGAACAGAACACAGGCGAACGGCGTAACACCACATAACACGATATCCCTCATTTGAAAACATTAGAAACCGTAAGTAGTTATGTGGCCTTGTCAATAACATTTCCTCTATTGTAAAAACCATTTGTTTTACTTCGGTGGTTTGAGAAACAGGTAGAGGAAATGACAGGAAACACTTTCAACAATTTTTTAAACGATTATGTTGTACTGAGAATGGAATTATTTATGAGAACAGATAAAAGATAAGTAATGATCTTCATTTAAAAAAAGGTGTAACCCTTTTTTATTTAAGCCTACATTGCATATGTAGCCTCTGTATGTACTAAACCCCTTTGTCAACCATGTTAAAAAATAATAATCGAAACTGGAAGGACACAGCGACTTCAATTCAATTAGATTTCGAAGCAAGCGTTTAGCATGTCGATAATAATAATACTAGTATTTACATTGATGGCTTAGCTAAATCAGAATACAAGAATAGGGAAGGTTTTCGCGAGCACATGTAACACATACTATATTGTATTCAAACATTTTAACACACCGAAGAGGCGTGACAATTATATCTAAACTGCCCGTGTAAAAGGGTTATCACAGAACATAATTACTGATACAGGAAGAAGGGTGTTTAGAGAGGAAATGTTACAATAATTTAATAAGGACCTAGTTAGTGTTGGTACAATTTTGGAAAGAGTAGACCACACTATTAATATTGCTTGATTGCTTTCTCATACGCCGACGCAATTCTAGTTGCGTATTTTGAGGCAACTAGTTATGCAGTTATAAGAGGTACGAGTGTTACACATCTTTACATGGGTAAAGGAGGTGGATGACAGATGCGTATTTACTATTAATAAATCTTAAACCATTCAAATGTACCACCTAATATTTTTTTATTATGTATGTATAATCCATTTATCTAGTAGTTATTTAAAACATTTATTTATACAACTTCTGAATAAATTAGCTGATTTAACAAACTGCAAAATATTTGATTAGTGAAGAACGAAGTACATTAATCCCTGTACTGCAATACGTTTACGTGGTCATAAAATCAAATAAAACATTCAATTCTAAAACCCACGTTTTACTCAAATTCACTTAACCATGCCATACTGTACTGGTTTCATTCACGCAGTATTTATGCATTTTACAAAAATAATAACGAAACATAATGCAAGGGGGAGTGGTTGGGATATGCTTAACGATGGGTAACATTGGGGATGTAGTGTAGGTCCATTTGCAATTTTGTTAAATGTTTGTAGAAGAGTGGAAATTTTACGTGTTTTTAATATCCATTATAGTAAGCTTCACTCAAAAATAGGTTGTCAATTTCTCTTTAGAACTGTTGGCGGAACGCAAGGAGCAAGATTAAAATCTTAAATAAAAACATCGGTAAAAATGTACACAGTTTAAGAGTTTGAACTAGTAGACTACGGTGCTGGAAGCCTAACCTCAAACGGGCCTCCGAGTCAAAAATGCCAACCAGAAAACTTTTATTTAAATGCTATTTTCAAAACGTTAAAATAGACTGCTCAGTGACACAAAACGGGCCTTAAAATGACGATTGTTACAGATATAATAGAATTTGATAAAAATAACACTTAACGTCTCACCGACTGTCATTTTGTACCGAGTAGTCCGTTTGAAGTCCACTGGACCTTTGTACATTTTTACCTGTACAATTTATGTACAATTTACTTCTTACAGCTTGCGGGCCGTCAAAATAATCGAAAGAATATTTACAGATTTTTGTGATGCTATATCTAGTAGGCTATTAAAATCAGGCGAGTTTATGCTATCATTAAAAAATGGCACCATGTTGCTTTTTAAAAACAAATGTTAGTCTAATGGGGTGAGGTTACATCATTAAAACAATAGTTATAAGCATATACGACCCATACTTTGTTAATATAAGGCAATAGGGTTTAGAGTACCCAATTTACTGCTACGACTACTGAGACCTCCACCGCTCAGCTACATCGTATTAAAGCAAACCAAATTGCAATTGTCATCAGCTGCAGGGATTGTCCCACATGCCTTCACACACACACACACACACACACACACACACACACACACACACACACACACACACACACACACACACACACACACACGCACACACACCGCAGCAGCGCATCGCGTGTGTTCGCGGACCTCTCACAAACGAATCCAACACTTCTCACATCCGATATCAATGTAATTATTCCTCCAGCTCACTCATTTTATTTCGCAAACTTTCACTGCTTTCTCGGCATGAAAACAAGTGGTTCTGTCACCTCGTGAAACGTAAATTAGGAATACTTATATAGTGATATTAATCTAACTACTACTATGATTCTGTGATATATTTATTATATTTATTTTCAATTTGTATTACTGTTTGAAATTGTCAGTTTATAAAAGTTAGTTGTGATAAGAACCTTAGCTGGTCGTAGACAATCCGCATGGAGATTAGACATGTTCGATGGAGTATAAATCAGTGGTTGGACCTCCTATGCTAGACCAGACCATGTAACATGGCGGCTACATGTTACAATTACCTGACACACAGAACGGCAATCCAGGTAAGGTGGTCGAAATTACATGTTCAATAAAACGCCCGATACTATATTAATAATAACTACCCAATATTACTATACTAAATAAAGATGGTTAAAAACTAAAATTGTTTGGAATTGTTATTAATATTACGATGTGTCATCGGACCGATCTAATCATACTAACATTGGACATCGGGAATTAGGAGTCATGTTTTAACTGTAAAATATCTCAATTGGTCAACTAACAGGCAATAAAACAGTGACCAAAAGCTTTCCGCTGAGATTACCAATTTAAAGACCTAGATAAATCTTCACACGGACCGGCTTAATGCCTTGGTCGGTTGGCAACCACAATTGTTTAATTGAAAATAAAACGTAAAAAAATTGTACAATTAAATTTTATGGTAATCTGGTGTTCCCCATTCGATGAATAAACAGTACATATCATCAATATTATTGAATTATCCTCACACGTAATTGTTTAATACTTAAAGATATGGTCGGGGGCCATACACATATTACGTAACGCATTTTTTCGTCATTTCAGACCCCCTCCTCCCCCATGTAACACACCATAACGCTTGACCATTCCCTCCCCTAATATGTTACGTAACTCAGTCGTAGTACGCTTTAAAGCAGCTTATACCTTTTAAACATCGTTTTATTAGCAATTTGGAATATGGATTTCAATGAATCATTAAACTTTAAATGACTTTCTTTTAACATATTTTTTATAACTTATTTCAAAGCAAAATGTATAACAACAACGAGCCTGTTACTAATAATATAAACAACAAAATAAATCATCTCAGCTAAAACGTAATACCAATACAAAACAACTTTAAAAACTGAAGATGTGGTCCAATTTTACTAGACACGGGAGTGCGCCAGGTCTTAGGGTTAATATGTGTGAGCTATGTAACGTTAATCCAAACCCCACTCCCCCACATAACGCAGCATAACGCTACGCTACGCCCCCTTAAGTGCATTACGAAATATATTTATGATCCCGAAGTCTTAACCCTTGTATACAGCCGTACTCTTTAGGTTCTTGCTGAGGCTGAAGTCGCAAATAGTAGATTGACTATTATTTGTATTTAATAGTTTTTACCTCAGATACCTAGATCTGAAATTTAATTTGTTTGACAAATATTTGATTTCTTCAAATGAAAAATTCTTAGTATTGCGATGGCTTTAAAATTCTTATACCAGGCTTTCATTCTAATGCCAGGAAGATCATATTTCTTAACTTTCATGGAGAAAGTTAAGAAATATTTATTTATGTTGTAGTCAAAACTAACGAACTTGTACTGCTAATGAACAAATTTTAAAGTAATCGCCTGGAATCTCTAGACACTAGTTTAAGTACAACGGGGTGAAGTTCTAAGAGATTTGTTTACTATTGTCTGAATGTTGATACTTTAGGAGATATAACAAACATACTGGACTGCTATATGATAGAGTTTTAACACAATGTCATACACAAATTTTGTATAAGACGGATTTCCCAGTTGACCACATGTATTTCATAATCAGCGTTCTAACTGTGGCTGAGCTCATAAAGCAAGGCGCTGATCAAATGTGAGAAAACCAACGAATAGACCGAATGAGCATCAGGCACTACGCACATTACAGTCGTAACAATCGTCCTCACACAAGTCCAACGTCCATACTTCCGATCTGACCTCTCCTTCCGGTGCCCCCATGACACTGATATCAGCTGCTATTATTTTTTAAGTAGATAAATTCAACTTGACAAGGCGCTAACGAAGAGTTGAATCAACGAGCATTTAATATCACCGCTTAATATCACGGCCATAGTCTGAAATGTAGGAAACTTTTGTTTAATTTTTATATTTAATTATGATTTGGTTTTAATTTTAATTAATTTGAAGTCCTAAAACGTTTAATTCAATTAGCCTATTATTAATAAGTATTATTAGTTTAAAGAGAATCATGATAATGTTAAGATTTTGTAATTTTGAGTCACTTCAACTCGGAAGCATCAGTCCGGGTTCTTCATATTTTTAAAGAAAAGTTGTGAAACGTAAACATCTTTGACACTCTGACTTTAATGCATATATAAAATGCGTTTTGACTATTATACAAGTATTAAACATAATTTTATCTCCACAAACTGATGATCAAAATGGTGTATAGGCCTAACTTATAAAGATAGGTTCGCTGAAAAATGCGTTGATGCATTGAATTATACATTAAGTATAGGTTCCAATTCAGTGCATTGAATTAAAACTCTTTATGCAAGTTTTCCAGCTGGAAACAAATTGTACAGATTGTTTATAAACACTTTGATAAATAGTAAATTTTCAATTCAGTAATATTGAAATAATTTATTATATATGTAATTAATAAATGGATATTTCTCATAGGCTACTTGAAACTATTTTTAAATAATAATTACTAAGGATGGTGTATTTTCATATGTTATACTCACTTATTAGCACTATTAAAATTGTATTTATTTGCATTAGTATAGTTATAAACCTTGGAATTTAATAGCAATTGGTTTTAACACTTAAAGTTTTTAAAATTTACTTCTTACCTCTTGCGAATTGTGTTTTCAAGTGAAGAAACAGTGAAAATAAATAAAAAATAAAAATGTATTGCCATCATTAGTTTTATAATAGCATGGCTTTTAATCACTCTAATTAATAATTAATACGAATGCCTGGTGGCATTTTCAACTCAGTCCAAGATATAAGTAGGTATTTATGTTTTGTACTGCCTTTGCGGTAAAAGGAACAAATTCGTTAAACTACATGGAAAAGCATATTTTTGAAATGCGCTTTGCATTACATATAAGGTTATGAAAGTCAGTAGGCCCTAGTTGATTTTTATTCCTAACTAACTGTAAATTTTATTTGTTTTCATTCCGACACGTAAATATAAAATTAAATATTCGTACATATGTAAAGATCAAACAAAAGTGGTTTGTGAAACATTTTCTACCTCGAGTCCTGATCTCTAAGCCGTTAAAACTACCCATATACAAAAATATGTTGATAAATAGTATATGTGTATAACAAAATCAAAATGCGAAAACGATGTTTATGTAACCGAGGTAATTTGAGCAATATACGGTTTTTATGGATACTATGCTACTACGTTGTACTATGCCATTGTGAGCATGTACGTAGTGAAAATGTGAAATGGTTGTATAGTATATAGCCAAGGGTAAATTATAATAAGTTGCATAATGCGTCTCCTATTAAAAAAAACATTAATGAGCCTGAATTTCATACAAAACGTGATTAATAGAATAAGCCTTAATCCACAAGGGAGCAATTTCGTAGACATTATAGTGTAAACGGTATCAAAACAATGGCGAATTGTAGTGTTATGTTGTTAATAAACGCAAGATTCCCAGTTTAAAAGATGGAATATATTTACCGTGAGTTGCCGTGTGAATTTACAGGAGTTTCAATACGTAAACTGGAACTATGTTGCCTCCTATGGTCCTACTTTAACTTAACATTGATTTATACTTCCGTAGGTCAAAATTATTTAAATTAAAATCCAATAAGCTCAAGTTTAAAATCAAGTTCATCCGATAAAGAAACAAATTTTGCCAACTTCGATCGTTTCCGAGCCGTCGGAAGTCCAGTGTGTGTAACTAAAACCCGAGCAGGTGCAAATGTAAATTTAAAGTGCGCCCTGCTGAATATTGATAGTTCCATTTCTGACGGGTACGAAGTCCAGCAGCCGAAGTCATCGACCCAGGTGGTGTCGTTATGTCCAGGTAGGGGATGACAACAATAACCGGGTCCTGGAACCATCCTTTGACGCCGCGCTGCATTCCTATCGCGCATTCCACCCCGGGCTTCTATCCTTCCTTATATTTTGCATCACAAGCTGTCTGTTTTACATCACTTAAAAAGCTTGGCTACATACATCATGCCCCAGTTGCCGAATCGTAATTTTGTAATTCGTAAACTTATTAATAGTTTAAAATGGTTAAACTATCTCTCATTGGATGGAAGTAAATATATGCTTATAAATAGAATAATCATGACATTGAATGATAAATAAATAAAATAATACACCTTTCATGCGGCCTTCTGGAATTAATTACAATTACAATAAAATGTTTCATAAAATATGGAATCTGGCGTATCGAAGAGCTGTCAGTTAAGATAATACTGTACATCGGAAAAAAGTGTAAAGTTAATTTCTATAGGCCTACTGCCCCATGTACCTAATTATTCAAGATTACGTTAAAATGCATTTTCATAAAAACATTAGGGGTCTAGTTTATTGTATAAAGTAAGTTTTAAAAACTTACATAACAACATTTCATTCCAAACAAAAAAATCAAAGGCTATTCTCCGAACGTAATATTGTATTTAACGACTAATTAATTAATTAAGAACAAGTAATTTAGAACATACTTGTGCGTATTTTAAGGAAAATATAAATTAATATTGTGACGAGAAGAGTGAGCGAGATGCTTTTTTTAGCTTTGACTCATGGGGGAGGATATTCAAATGTAGGCCGATAACATTGAAAAATGTTCTGTACCAATTGTAAAAATGAACATATTTTTAGATGTAATGTCAGGCCCATTAGTTAATATTCCAATGCCCAGTGGCATGATATTTAGATCATGTTAATTTCACATTGTTCCTACCCCTATACGATATTAAAGTTTACTGCAATGAAATGTAATATCCCAGAAGATATAATCTTACATAGCAATTCTTACAGTGTTAAGGGTCTTATTTTCTAAGATAACAGGATAAGGTGAACATAATGTTCATTGCGATAATATTCCAAGAAGTTGCAAAGAAAAGGTCTACCAATACCGATTTGCTCATTACACATAAAAAATAATCTGTTGCAATTATTAGCATACGGGTAATTAGCACACCGGCACCGGCCTGTCATGTCAGTGTTTTTGTTTGATGAAGATATATGTTATAAGGGGATGTCCACCCTTCTTTAAGCATATATTTGTGAAAAATATATCTACGGGTAAAGCATGTTTTCATATCTTTCAGTTAGTAGGAGTATCTAACAGATTTTGTTGACAATGTCTGACAATTCTATGGACCACCTTATGGTATTTTACAGATGAACAAAAGTGTTTTGATAATTCTGCACGAAATCCACCTGTTTTTTGTTCTCTAAATACTACGCAAAACGTCACTTTATTGTCCTAGGACCTTAAAAATCAGCTGTGATCTTTTTTAAGTCCTAGGACGTAAAAAGTCAGCTGTTTGCTTTATCTATACATGACAGAAGCGTTCCTTACCACACGTTATAAAAAGTATTATTTATAAATAACAGGAATGTAAACACTGTATATTACTTACTTTGTAAACATAACCTCAAAAATACAACTTTATAGTTAACATTTTCAACGATTAAAAGTCTAATTCCGCATTATGATCAAAAACGTTGATCATCACTCGGAGCAAAAGTGTCTTTTTGGTGCTTAATCTTTTTAAAAGCACACGATTGCGCACCAAAAAGAGCCACTTTTGCTCCTAGTGATGAAAACTACTATTAATATACTTGCAAAACGCTTATCAATTAGTTTATACACAAATTTGGAGATTTTTTATAACAGTAACATCCATTTGTAAGTTAGTGGATTTTGTTTGTTAATGGCATAACCTCATATAATTTCAATTTTAGTTATACAAAAAAGATTGTATATTTTCTTTCGAATATGTAATGGTTCATAAAGGAGTAAGAAACTAGTGTTAAATAAAAACATAGGTAAAACAATGCACATCAATTTAAAGGTCTTAACTAGTATACCACAGTGCCGCAAACCCGACCTCAAAAGGACCACAAGTCATAAATTGCAACCGGTAAAACTAAAGCTATGCATGTCATGTATTTATTACAACCTGTTACAACCTTTTTTGCGCTAAGTCTTCTAATAGTAGTATAGTATTGAAATCAGACGAGTTTTTGCCATTAACAGACAAATTTACACGAACTCCCATTTTACGATAACAAACTTGCCTACACTATAAATCAACAAATAAAATCGCACGTATACAAAAATAGCAGGTGCTGACACATGCTATAATTCACAATATTAATATCTCGCATAACCACCCACCTGATTTACAAGGATCCATGTTGACATCTCCGGAAAGTTTGTGAGGAAATTTCTTCTCCAGCAACTCGTCGAAGGTGAACTTGGACTTCTGTTCGTGTTTCTTGGTGACGCGGGAGTTGTCGATGGCGACGACGACCGTCACCAGTAGGGGGAGCAGCCGAAACCACATGATGCCCACAACCGCACAGCACTGCACTATCACAGAATCACTGCGGAGTCCTCCCCATCGCCACCGCTCGCGCTGACGGCCGCGCTGATACTGCCGCCTGCAGCCCTCTCTCATTGGTCCTCGCAACAATGTACTCTATCCGCGCTCTCATTGGCTGTCGCTCGCGCCCAGCGTTACAGTGCACAACTGTTAACTGTTCACTGTCAAGCTGTTTAGGTATTTATACTCAATTATTATATTAAAACTGAATTTTATTTCTTGTCGAATAATCTTACTGTTTCAGTTGGAAACTTAAAAGATTTCAGTTTCAGTTTCACTGAAATAAAACAGATAATCAATTAAAAATAATATTTTTGGTATGAGGGAACCAGTGTTTAATACGTTTTAAAATAATTGTAAATTGAATAGGATTAAATTCGTCGAGAAAAGCTTCTTTAAGAGGGCGTTGGAGAGCGGCCATGTTGGATTTTACCTCCATAAGAGCAATGTTAAACGTAAAACCATATATATATCGCTTATTTATCAATATACGAATATGAAAGATGTCTCAAATTAAAGGTATTTTGAAGACGCAGGTGGTTTGCTCGCTATTTTATAAATAAAATATTACATTTCCAAAAATATAGTAATTTAAAGTTTATATTGTTATAAATATTTTGTAGTTTTTCCTAGTCATTAAAAAAATAAAACTCCCAGCAAACACTAATCAAAACTTTATAAAGATTCAAACAAAATTTATTCCAAATCAATAGGTCAAACAGTATAAAAAAATATACGTTTCGGTAAAGACATGTTTTGTGCGTTTTAACATTGAAATAGCCCGTAGCGCTAGGGTCAGCGACGATATTTCTTCTGACTCCAACGTCCTCTTAATTTGATTGTCTTATTCTATCGACCATTTTTGATATTTATAATCGTATTACAAATTAACAAAACTGTATATTTGTAGGAAATTTAGTGAACAACGGGTATCCTTAAACAATAAGCAAAGAGCGCAGTTAAATACAGTTGGTCTGCTTTTTAGAATGTTTATATATTCTATCGTTGATACAAAATCATAGATTTAACCACCACACAAGCCACTTACCAAGATGTCTTTATGTGTTCATGATTAAAATTTAACAAATTATTTTTTCCTCTTTAGAGAAACTGTCTAGTACGCACGTTTGCTACAAAACAAGGAACACTAGTACGAAGTTTAATGCAAATATTAATTTTTGTATACATTTTTTTACTTAAAAAGTGTTATTTATAAATAATTAATTTCCAAGGGAGATATTACTTTGTAAGAAAGAATATTGCAAATTGTAACATAAAATGCATGTAAGCTATACACAACCCATTTATAAAAGAGGCCACAGAATACTTGTAAGTGTTACACACAAATAACATGTACTTAATATGGTAATGATGATTGTTGTTGATTGCTTAAAAACTAAAAGAGATACGGGTTTGGTGTGAATTTGAAAGTTTCTAGGATTTTCAAGACCTTTAAGATGATGTGTTTTTTTATATACGTTCCTATTTGACCTTTTGGAGTTTAGGGCATATACAAATTTTTCAAAAAAAAGTATGTTTTGTATTTTTGCATTTTGTTTTAAATCCTGTCATGTAGCAACTCAGGTTAACGCTGAGTTTAATACAAGCACGAATTTTAAATCAGAACAAAGCTATTTCTTGTGGTTTAGCAGATATAGGGTTTCCTTAAATGTCAGTATTTTTCACACAAAAATGGCCGCCATTTTGAAACGGAGAAAGATAAGAGAGTTCTATTTCCACCAAAATGTTACTCTGTTGTAGAGCTTTAAAATCATGTATAATTTTGTATATGTTTACATTTGAAAATTCTGAGATTCGAACTAGTGACCCTCAGATTTTGGAACACACTTTATTTTTAGCAAACTAAAAATACTTTTACGTTAATCGTTGGGGTCAATTTAGTGGGAAATATTTTATTTCATCCTTATAGGCCAATTGGATCGTCTGCAATTGGTTTGAGACACCTTACGTTAGACAACCTGTATATCAAATTGTAATAATAAAATAACAGTGAAGTTTCTAGGATTTTTTTATTTATAACAATTTAAATTTTGAAGCACATATTGTTATGATTATGTAACAAGATTTCCAGTAGAATATCATACGAATATAATACGAATATAATAAGGCTACTCTGGAATTTACGAATGTTGCCGCGCGTGGATCGAGTAACATGAGAATGTCGTTCCGGTCGGAATTTTAAATATGTAATTGTACCGTGTGTTAAAGTCTCGAAAACCTGTGTTATCAGCGAATTTCCCCTATAGGGAAGAAGCTATTACCGTAGGTCTCATAGTAAGACTTAAGCCCGAGACCATGATAACTTTTTGTTTTGAGGCCCCAGATACCAAAAACACCATTCTTTCAAATGTATATACAGGGTGACCCGGAAGTAAGTACAACAACTTTGGAAATGGGTTATATGGGTCAAAATTAAAATTAAATTAAGAGTAATTTTTTTTCAAAAACGCCTTGTTACCGAGATATCCGCCATTTTGTATTTTTCATTAAAATGTTATATCTTAGAAACTTTTAAAGATATCTTTTGAAACTTGGTATGGTGTTTAAGGTAGTAATCATGTTTAAGTAAAATCATGTTTTTCCTCCTTTACGGGATCGGCCCACGAGGAATTGGAAGAAATTCTTAAATAGCAGCATGGGTCGAGTTTGATAGCAAGTTGAAGGTATTGTTTAGTGGAATTCAATGACGCAAACCCGATCTCAAAAGGTTGACCCAAAATAAAATGACGGCGGTTTAAATGTACGAAATTGACAATGTTAGATTTGTTAAAGATGGCCAAGTAATTGTTTCCTAGCATGAATCATAACAGTAAAACTCATAAAAATCGACTTATTACCCAATTATTACCTCATTGCTTACTACCTGTTGTGTTAGCTATTGACTTTTAGCTATCTTAATGAAAATTATCGAATAATTACCGATAATCACTAACCATAACTTGCTGGTCTTTAACAAATCCAAGTACCATTTACTTGAACGAGTTCGAAAACCAGACGAATGGCACCATCCGACAGGTTTTTTTTGGGGGGGGTTTGGTACAACACAAATTTTTTCGGTTTTCAAATGTTAATTTTATTTCAACCAAATTTTAATCCATACCATTTAATTCAGCTTAAAAAAAACAGTTTGGTATTTTGATCATTGCTCTACGTCAATTGGTTACTGAGATATTGTAAATGCTAATCACAGTACGTTGCGTAATGTTATTCTTATGAAGAAAAAGACAAATTTTATATCTCGCTTATTTATGAACATAAACTGACCAAACTTGGTGTATGGATTCATCTGGTTGTGGTTTTTTGTTGTTTGCACACCAAAATGTTTTACCTATGGTTCCCGTTGCAGCAAACCTGCGTCCTCAGCCCCATGTTATTCTCATAGAGAATAATTAAAATGTTATATATCGCTTATTTATGAATGTATATGGATGAAACTTGGTACGTGACTTAACCTTGTTGAGTTCTATTGATATTTGCATAAAAACTCATTTTTTTTACTTATTTGTTGCAGCAAACCTGCGTACTTGTCCCCACGCAATAAGCAATGTTATTATTAAGGAGAATAATTAGTATTTTATATACCGCTTATTTGTGAATAAAATGGTATTTTTATGAATATTGATAGTGACTTTATGTGTTATTAAGACATTCATTGGAAATACACTGAGTCCGCAGGTTTGCTGCAACGGGAGTATTATGGTTTTGAAGTGGGTATTCTTTTAACTTTGACGCCAATCACTGATTAGTGATATGGACATTGTATTAATGTTAACAGCGTGCAAGTTGCCTTCGATGACTCATCATTGAGTCGAAGCCGGTTCCACTAGAAAAGAATAAACCACAGGCCACAAAAAGTAGGTGAGTTGTTAAACAGTACGTGTTGTGTGAACACAGGACCTACCTGGCTCTGTTTCCCTTAAACCGGATAGGGTAAAATTATGCTGTTACGTCTCTTGATCATTAACATGATCCATTCAAGTCAGTACAATATTGACCACTACGAGATAATTTTTAAATGTGCATTATTGTTTGGCTTTACTTCGGACACTCGACCCATGCATGAGCTGCCCGTGCCTGGCTCTCACTGTGGCCACTGTCCACTGTTCTCTATAGACCACTGACTGTTCACCATAGACTATATAGCCTCGCAGCCGAGCCCCGCCGCCTCTCAGACCGACTTGGCGCCCGCGGGATTATTCCAATCATCCGCAAATATTTTGGCGACAGCAGAAAGCGCCGTTCAGGCGTCTGCTTTACCATGGAATTCCCTGTATAAATAGAGTTTTCCTAATGAGCTATTTGCAACACAAATAGCCATAATCTTTAAACTAAAGATGAATTACTGTTTAATTGTTATTAATTTCCAAAGACTGGCACCACAACCCGACAGCACATTTAGGATAGCACATTGCACTTTCTTAAACATTGGCCAAAATGATAAAGTAGTGCTCCCAATGGATCATTCATCTTCAAGCTCTCTGAACAAAAATATTACATTCGCACAGTCTAATCAGTCAGTCCGTATCGGTTACATCTCTGGAGATCATACCGGCTAGTTGGCAAATACAATTTAAAAATTGCATAACTCTGTACTCATCTTACAATTTGTGTTGTAAGTAAAATCTCTTGAAATAAAATCAAAACTGGCAAGCCGATCAAATTATGTTTTACAAATTGTGATAATTTAGTGTTTAGTTTAGGTCACAACTAAAATTACGTTCTCGAGCATACAAAACTTTACACGTAATAAAGGCTCCAAAAATGTTCCCCTAGTTATTTAACTTTGTTAGACAAGGTCAAAACTGGTAAGCCGATTAAATGATGTTTTAGAAATTGTGATAATTTTGTAATATATTAGTTTAGGTAACTACTAAAATTATCGTCCAAACAATTTTATTTTTAAAAGTACAAAAATAAATTGATAATGTCGTAATTTATATCCTATGACTATAGTGTTGACGAAGAATATAAGAATGTCAGTGTTGTGGTTGATGCACGTTGTCACATGTCATTGTATTGCTACGAAATCCCTCTTCCTTATTAAATAAAAATATCGAGCTTATCAGAATTCAAACCTCTTTTATAATGTAACTAGCATTAAAGATATGTACTTAATTTCAAGTAGTGTTTTCTTGTTTAATAATAATCAATTTTTGGTTAATTTTCGTACTGCTGCATATTAATCGAATTAATAAATACAGGTGTTTACATGTTTCGTGGCGACAGCCACATCTACTGGTGATCTTCTGGTTAATTTATCGTACTATTGATATTTTCACAATCAAGACAGTTACACACTTAACATACACATATTTACAGCACACTCACATGCTGGCCACACCATAACATTACCACGTAACGGCCACGGTTGGGGCCGGGACGGCTACAAGCGTGGCTATCATGTGTTTCATTACCTTCCTTGACTTAATTTTAATAACACGACGATCAACCTGAGGTTTGCTTCAAGATGTGATAGTTACCTCGAAACATTAGTAACGCCAGCCTCAATAACGTTATTTAACAGGTAAAACTTGTATTTATAAATTTAAAACAAATCTTTACTTCGACAAATGTTTCACTCTAAAACGATTACATGACTATGATCCAACAATCCCATAGCGTTTATAACTTACATGAAATAATTCATAACATAAAAGGTGCAAAGCCTTCTTTCAGTAACAATGATGTTCTTAGTAGACCTAACATAAGAACATAGATTTATCAAACTTTCGTCTGAACCAGATTGTACATGACAGACAATCATACTGCAACTGCAAGACTAGACTGAACCGAACTTTGCATAAACCTGGTTCATATAGTAGACACTTCGTCGTTCCGTTTCAATATGCGGACTTCTAAATGACATCAGAACGCATAAACTAGGACACAGAAGAACCGTCAATTACTCTAATAAGAGAAATAAACTCAAGTATAAGTGTTTGATTTTTCAACTCTTTCTAATGAGTAAGGAACGTATATTAATAACGTCAACATTCATATTCACCAAGACATATACTACATACCAGGATAATTGTATATTGTAACTTCTATGCATCTTAAGCCCTTTTCGGATAGTCGTTTTTTAGAAGTCTCCCATTTTGTAAACCCATAACTACAAGCCTAACTATGTCAAGCCTGGCTCCTCTTCTTGCGCTTTTGCTTGCTGATGTTCCAAGAATAAACTTTCTCACTGGCCTGTAACATCAAGTGTCCTGTAATCAAAAGTGAGATTTCACAATAAACTGACTTAATATAATTTTACGTCTTCACTAATAAGAAATGGTTTTCCATATAATAAAGTTGGCTTCAGTAACTACGTTTAACTGTTTATATTTTTAACTTTATTTGTTATTAAAATAACTAATACTAAAGTTAGCATTAGTGAAACATTTCCTTTTAACTTGAACACATCAGTTAGGGCACCATTAGATCTATTAAAGTGCTTGTGCGGCAAAAGTAAGGAGTGTCTGAGAGCCGCATCAATGACACACTCTTACTTTTATTGACAGAGTTCTCCCGCCTACGCTCAGCCAAGTAAGTTGAGCCAAGTACATCTTATGATGTAGGTCTCCGTGATTAAAATACTATACCTAACTTACTATCATTTGGAAGATTACCAAGTTTTAGCCAAATATCTGATTCAGTTCAGTTTACTAAATTTATCACCTGCCCCTCGAAATGAGTCATATATTCACCCCGTTCTTTTGTGATTCTCTTTAGAAGGTTTCACTGTACTAGTGTACCATTCTCTGCCTGATTTTGAGGGAAATCCCTTTGTTAATATAGCGAGTATTTATTTATATGTGTGATTATCGAGCTTTTTATGGTCAGTTTTAAGAAGTGTCAATGTTATGTTTGTTTTAAGGATCATCTTAATTGTTAAACATTGTTTCATAATAATCGAGCTCCAGAACAAGGCACTTCCCAAACCTAGGACATTCCCCGAATGATATGAGCGGAAAACCCGGGCGTATAAGCGCCCTTGCTGGCTGTACTTTGTAACGATCTTCTAAAGCATGATCAAAAGGAAGTACAAAGGTGAACATTGCAGGCGTCTAGGGAGTTCTATCTTTGTTTGATAGCCATCACATAAATACTTTCGTGAACTACTTAGGGTACCCCAAATCCAGGAGGTCGCAGGAAAATCCTACTCGGGTATTTGACGAATGAGCCTTTTAACCTTTACATGAACACATATTTCCTTAATTTAATTACATTACCAAGAGTCCCAAACTACCACTTAGCCATCTCTTATATTTTCGTAACTAATCTTTGTAACCTAATTACGCTTTCTTAATCCTTAAAATATTTAAACTAGAGAATTGGACATGTTTTGAGTAATACTCCTACCGTCCACGAAGACCAGTTTAGACATTTTAATCGCCATTATTCCTCTTTCTATATTTCTATATGTATACTGTAGTTATAAATCACGCCTAAAATCTTGATGGCTTGTTGTTTTGACATACAATTTGTTAATATTTTGTATGTAACAATTTCGCTGTCACTATGACCATGATATTATCTCCCAATAAGAGGGGCATAGTTATCTGTTGACAATATTTCACTGAATCTAATGCTGTTAGCAGCCAAAAATTAAAAACAATAAGTAATTCATTCATACGCTTTTATTCATAATTTACCTCCTGGATTTAAAATCTACTTGAATTAATAGGTTATTGTACCTTATCCGTCGTCAATCATAAATCAGTAGTAGATGACTGGTTTTGGGACTGCTGTCCAATGTTCAAATCTACACGTCGAAATCTAGTTATAAAACACGTAATCGCTGTCAAAGTTTAAAAAGTTACAGGTCACAAACACACACGGACGGGGACACGAATACAAAGCAAACAAACATTTAATACGGTTAGTGTGGCCGGCCTAGGACAAATCCAGACTCTTGTGTTTGTGACATATGTAACTTTTAAACTTTGACAACGACACGAATACAAAACAAACATTTAATACAGTTAGTGTGGCCGGCCTAGGACAAATCCAGACTCTTGTGTTTGTGACATATGTAACTTTTTAAACTTTGACAACGACTACGTGTTTTACAACTAGATTTTGAGGTGTAGATTTGAAAATGGAACAGCAGTCCCGAAACTAGTCGTCTACTAGGGATTATTGAGGATTGACGACGGATAAGGTCAGTTAACCTAATACTTCAAGTCATACGCTTACAAAGTTCATGAAGTGGTAGTCTTCAGAATGACCGAATAAGTTTAAAACTAAACACCCCCGTCTCAGCAAACCTGTGTACTTAGCGAATGTACAATGCTTGTATATGTTTCTCATTACCACATAAAGCCACGTACCAAGTTTTATAAAAATATATTCATAAATAAGTGATATATAACATTTTATTTATTCTACCAAAGAATAACATTAGGGACGCAGGATTGCAGGATTGCAGCAGTACGCAGGATTGCTGCAAGAAGGAAGATAAGAAATGTCTTTTATGCAATTGTCAATTAACCAGGTGAAGTTCCATACCAAGTTGTATTAATGTATGTTCATAATTAAGGGGGATATATAACTCTACTTATTCTTCAAAAGAATAACATTAATGTAGGGCTGAGTATGCAGGTTTGCTACTACAAGGATAATGAACAAAATATTACTTTTTTTGTACAAATATCAATATACCACAATTATGTGAAACCAAATACCAAGTTTCATCAATATATATTCATAAATAATCGAGATATCAAATTTTATATATTCTCCATAAGGATAACATTGGGCAATGTACTGTGTTTAGCACTTTGAATATCTCTGCAACGGTTAGACGTATAATCACAATTTAAACACCAAAATGATTTTATTTAGTGCTGAACTTATTGGTTACAACAAATGTGCAGTTTTCAGTAAAATTAACTGAGGAAAAGCTAAAAACATTTTTCCCTTGAGATTAACATTGGAAATGTTATGAATATTTTTTTTATTTTATCTGCAACCATTTAATCTAGGTTAATAATTCAAAATAGTAGATTATTTGATTTTAAGCTCTATAAAGTGGACGGAACCAAAATTCTGTGAAATTACAACTGTAGAGTTAAAAATGCACAAAACTGATATTTGGAAGATTTTAAACCACCTTTTCATGGCCCGATCTTTATGGTTTTTGAACTCAAAGTTATGACTGGCTCTTTACACATTTGTGCCAAATTCTATCGAAATCGGACGTTTATTTCAAATGTTATCGCGTTCACAGACACATATACAGTATTACATGGGGTACAACACCCTCCTAAACCCCCCTTCGGATAATGTGATCCGTCTGGTTTTCGAACTTACTAAAATTAATGGCACTTTACATATATGTGCCAAATTTCATTAAAATCGGACCTTTTTTACGGCCGTTATCGTGTTAACGGTCACCAAAAAACTTAAAATTCGGTTTCCCATATAAACACATGTACAAAATTGGAAAAATAGTAAAAGTGCTAGTAAAAGAAAAATAGTGCTGTTACATATGAGTTTCCAGAAAAACTACAGATAAATATACAGATAAAAATACATCAGTTGCACAAAATCTTTTTCAAACGTTACCCTATACTGTACTCTAATTTTACCCTTACATGAAGATGCAACCCACTGAAATAGCTTCTTTCCTGTAGAGGAATTTCGCTAAAAACAAGGCACCTTACGCATTCCACACTCATCATACATTCATATTCGCCTTAAAATACTCCCTATTTGCGTCCGCGTCTTAAAGATAATATATTAAGGTACTAGAGACCAAATAATTGAACAAATTAGTTTAATATTTAGTGGGTTCTGGTTCGCTCATCTCTCTCTCTCTCTTTCCCTCCCCCTCCCCCACCCTTCCCACCAGGTAATGTTTTTAATATATAGATAAGATAGGAGTTAAAATAGATAACACAGGGGCGTTATCATTCCAGTAGTCAGTAGCGTTTTTATTTATGCCTGAAACCTCTCCATCTCATCCTCTCCCCGTTTAATGTGGAGTTAAAACAGATGACAGAGAGGCGATACCATTCCAGTAGTCAGTAGCGTTTTTATTTATGCCTGAAACCTCTCCATCTCATCCTCTCCCCGTTTAATGTGGAGTTACAACAGATGACAGAGGGGCGATACCATTCCAGTAGTCAGTAGCGTTTTTATTTATGCCTGAAATCTTTCCACCTCATCCTCTCCCCTCCCTCATCCTCCTCCTCACATAAAGGTTTAATTATTGTTAACGTGAAGTTAAAATGGATAAGATAAGGGTGTTACCATTCCAGTAGTCAGTAATATATTTTATTTACATAAGTCCTGAATATCTGTTATTGCTGTTGTGGAGTTAAAACGGATAAGATAAGGGTGTTACCATTCCAGTAATAAATAGCCTATTTATTTATGCCTTAAATTCCTCCACCGTATCCTCTCCCCGTCCCTCATCCTCACCCCCGCACAAACAGATTTATTTTACTTTCTCCCCCTTTACATAGTATATGGAGAAAGTATTGTTTTCGTCAAAATTTTCGAATTTGAGTTGTTGGTGGAAATATGCACTACAAAAAAATAAATGCTTATTATGCTTATAATAATAAGTATAATAATTATGCTTGTTATGTTTAATATGCTTATTTATTATTTGAGTTGTTGTGTTTTGGTGTTCCCTTAACCCAAAAAAATTATTTTTACATTATGTCTGTGTATGTCTGTCTGTATATCTGGATGTGTAAAGAGCTAGAGCCCACACCAATCGGCCGATTTTGATTAAATTTGTTATATAGGTACCAAACCACGATATCTGCAGGCGTTTTTTCATTTTTGGAATGTTTGATTTTTAAGGCTAATTATCCCTCCAAAACCGCCAAAAAACATGAAAAATCCAAATTTCTCAAAATCGGCTTTAACGATTTTGATTAACCTTTAGTGGTTTGTGGAGCTTTAAGTTTCCAACACAATGACACTACCCACATTTCTGGAAAAATTTGGGTTCAGAAATCACAGGACTTAAAAATCCAAATTTCAGTTTTTCTGATTCTTCATACAAAAAAACATAAATGTCAAAAAAGATTACTTATCACCATTAAAAAGGGCTCATAAAACTAAATAATTTATTACTTTGAATTATTATTCTACGATTGCTGGTCGCAGAGAAAATTGAAAATTTCATTTTGCGGTAAACGCAGCACATTGTCTAATGTTATTCTTGTGGGGAATACAAATCTTACCATTTCTCTCTTATTTACTGATCAATTTCGTTTAAACTTGATATGCAGGTCAAGTTAGCTTTGATCAACAGAGGATATTCGAAATATGTTGCAACTTAACCCTGGTGGGGACGAGGGGGCATTTCCCCTCTCAAAACCACTTTGTGTAGCAACGGATTCTGAAGAGCCTCCCAAAAAGGGATTTGGGTGGATATTTCTGAAAAAATACCTATTTTAGACAATTTTCTGTACATTTATCTGTCCTTTATATTCTATATTTAGTAAATAATACCCCCGTCGCAGCAAACCTGCAGACTCAGCGAATTTCCAATGCATAATATTTGTCTGAATTCCACATAAAGCCGCAAACCAAGTTTCATAAAAATATATTCACATATAAGCGATTTTAATTATTCTCTATAAGAATAACATTGGTAATGAGTATGTAGGTTTGCTGAAACAAGGAACAGAAACAATTGGTTTTTATGCAAATATAAATAGAATTTAACTAGGCGAAGCCACATACCAAGTTTCATCGATATTCAATCATAAATAAGCGATATATGACATTCTAGTTATTCTCCATAAGAATAACATGGGGGCTGAGAAAGCAGGTTTGCTGCAACAAGGAACAGAAAAATGGGTTTTTATATTATTATCAATATAACTCAACCAAGTGAAGCTACATACCAAGTTTTATTAATTTATGTTCATAATTAAGGGAGTCAGTACATTTTACTTATTCTCCATAAGAATAACATGGGGGCTGAGTACGCAGGTTTGCTGCTACGGGAATAATCAACAAAAAATCGATTTTTTGTGCAAATATCAATATAACAGTACTACTTGAAGCCACATACCAAGTTTCATCAACATACATTCATAAATAATCGAGATATCAAATTTTATTTATTCTCAGTAAGGATAACATTGGACAACGTACTGTGTTTAGCACTTTGAATATCTCTGCAACGGTTGGGCGTAGAATCACAATTTAAACACCAAAATGATTGTTTTGTGGAACTGAACAGATTGGTAAAAGCAAATGTGAAGTTTACATTAAAATAAACTGAGGAAAAGCCAAAAACCTTTTCCCCATAAGATTAACATGGGAGATTTTATGAGCAGGTTTTTTTGGATTTTCTCCACAACCACTTAACCTAGGTTAATAATTCAAAATACTAAATTATTTGTTTTTCTAAGCTCTATAACATGGTCAAAACCAAAATTAAGTTTTTTAAAAATTTTAGGGTAAAAAATGCAAAAAACTGATTTTTGGAAAATTTAAAACCCCCATAAACCCCCCTTCCCATGGTCCGATTTTTCTGGTTTTCGAACTTAAAGTCATGAATGTCATTTTACACATTTGAGCCAAATTTCATCAAAATCGGACGATTTTTACTCAAGTTATCGTGTTAACGGACACATATATATATATATATATATATATATATATATATATATATATATATATATATAAATTTTAACGAATAGTGTTTTTGGCATCTGGGGACCTCAAAACAAAAAGTTATCATAGTCTCGGGCTTAAGTCTTACCATGAGACCTACGGTAATAGCTTCTTCCCTATAGGAGAAATTCGCTAAAAAGTAAGTTAAGCATTGAAGTTGCGCTAAAAGGAAGATACCCCCGTAGCAGCAAACCTGCGTACTCAGCGAATTTCCAATGCATATAATATTATATTAATACCACATAAAGCCACATACCAAGTTTCATCAATATACATTCATAAATAAACGATTTATGACATTTTAATTATTCTCCATAAGAATAACATGGCAGCTGAGTATGCAGGTTTGCTGAAGCAAGGAACACAAAAAATGGGGTTTTATACAAATATCAATATAACTCATATAGGTAAAGCCACATACCAAATTTCATTAATTTATTTTCATAATGAAGGCAGATAACACGTTACTTATTCTCCATAAGAATAACATGGGGCTGAGTACGCAGGTTTGCTGCTACGGGAGCCTTGGGTAAAAAAGTGTCTTTTTGAGCAAATATCAATGGTCCACAACCAGATGAAGCCGTATACCAAGTTTCATCAGTATAGGTTCATAAATAAGCGAGATATAAAATTTTAATTTTTCTCCATAAGAATAACATTAGACAACGTACTGTGTTTAGCACTTTCAATATCTCGGTAACCAATTGACGTAGAGAAATGATCAAAATACCAAATTGTGTCTTTTTTTAAGCTGAATGTAATGGGGAAAAATAAAATTTGACTATTTCCAAAATTATATATAAAAAAATTCGAAAAACCCATTTTTGGGGTACAAAACCCCCCCAAAATACCCTTTCGGATAGAGCGATCTTGCTGGTTTTCGAACTTAAAGTCATAAAAGTTGCTTTACACGTTTATACCAAATTTCATCAAAATCGGATAATTTTTACGAGAGTTATCGTGCTCACGGACACATATATATATATATATACAGTTTCGAACGAATGGTGTTTTTGGGGTCTGGGGACCTCAAAACGAAAAGTTATCATGGTCCCGGGCCTAGGTCTTACCATGCCGACTACGGTAATAGCTTCTTCCCTATAGGGGAAATTCGCTAAAAGTATGTGTCAGTTTCCTGATAGGTACCGTTTATTTTTAATGTGGAGATAAAACGGATAAGAGAAGGGCATTACCATTCCAGTAATCAGTAGCCTTTTTAGCGAATTTCCCCTATAGGGAAGAAGCTATTACCGTAGTCGGCATGGTAAGACCTAGGCCCGGGACCATGATAACTTTTCGTTTTGAGGTCCCCAGACCCCAAAAACACCATTCGTTCGAAACTGTATATTAGCGAATTTCCCCTATAGGGAAGAAGCTATTACCGTAGTCGGCATGGTAAGACCTAGGCCCGGGACCATGATAACTTTTCGTTTTGAGGTCCCCAGACCCCAAAAACACCATTCGTTCGATACTGTATATATATATATATATATATATATATGTGTCCGTGAGCACGATAACTCTCGTAAAAATGATCCGATTTTGACGAAATTTGGTATAAACATGTAAAGCAGCATTTATGACTTTAAGTTCGAAAACCAGACAGATCGACCTATCCAAAGGGGTATTTTGGGGGGGTTTTGTACCCCAAAAATGGGTTTTTTGATTTTTTTACATATAATTTTTGAAAAAGTCAAATTTTAGTTTTGACCATTCGATTCAGCTTAAAAAAATACACAATTTGGTATTTCGATCATTCCTCTACGTCAATTGGTTACCGAGATATTGAAAGTGCTAAACACAGTACGTTGTCTAATGTTATTCTTATGGAGGAAAAGAATTTTTTTTTATCTCGCTTATTTATGAACGAATACTGACAAAACTTGGTATACAGCTTCATCTCGTTGAGGTCTATTGATATTTGCTCCAAAAAATTGTTTTGCATAATCCTCCCGTTGCAGCAAACCTGCGTACTCAGCCCCCATGTTATTCTTATGGATAATAATTAAATGTTCTGTCTCCCTTAATTATGAACATAAATGAATAAAAACTGGTATACGACTTCACCTAGTTGAGTTATATTGATATTAGCATAAAAACCCATTTTTTGTGTTCCTTGTTGCAGCAAACCTGCGTACTCAGCCCCAATGTTATTCTTATGGAGAATAATTAAAATTGTATATATCGCTTATTTGTAAATATATTTTTATGAAACTTGGTAAGTGGCTTTATGTAGTATTAAGACATTTATATCTCCATTGGAAATTCGCTGAGTATGCAGGTTTGCTGCGACGGGGGTATATATATATATATATATATATATATATATATGTGTCCGTGAGCACGATAACTCTCGTAAAAATTATCCGATTTTGATGAAATTTGGTATAAACGTGTAAAGCAACATTTATGACTAAGTTCGAAAACCAGACAGATCGCTCCATCCGAAGGGGTATTTTGGGGGGGTTTTGTACCCCAAAAATGGGTTTTTCGAATTTTTTACATATAATTTTGGAAATAGTCAAATTTTATTTTTTCCCATTGGATTCAGCTTAAAAAGACACACAATTTGGTATTTTGATCATTTCTCTACGTCAATTGGTTACCGAGATATTGAAAGTGCTAAACACAGTACGTTGTCTAATGTTATTCTTATGGAGAAAAATACAAATTTTATATCTCGCTTATTTATGAACGTATACTGACGAAACTTGGTATACGGCTTCATCTGGTTGTGGACCATTGATATTTGCTCAAAAAGACCATTTTTTACCCAAGGCTCCCATAGCAGCAAACCTGCGTACTCAGCCCCATGTTATTCTTATGGAGAATAAGTAACGTGTTATCTGCCTTCATTATTAAAATAAATTAATGAAATTTGGTATGTGGCTTTACCTACATGAGTTATATTGATATTTGTATAAAACCCCATTTTTTGTGTTCCTTGCTTCAGCAAACCTGTATACTCAGCTGCCATGTTATTCTTATGGAGAATAATTAAAATGTCATAAATCGTTTATTTATGAATGTATATTAATGAAACTTGATATGTGGCTTTATGTGGTATTAAGATACATATATATGTATTGGAAATTCGCTGAGTACGCAGGTTTGCTGCTACGGGGGTATTATTTATTTCCGAAACCTCTCCACCAAGTTTTTTTTCCAATTTTTTTTTAACTTGGAATTAATACGGATAAGAGAAGGGTATTACCATTCCAGTAGTCAGTAATATTTTTGATTTACATTAGTCCTGAATGATCTGTTCTTTATGTTGTTATGGAGTTAAAACGGATAAGGGAATGGTGTTACTATTCCAGTAGTCAGTAAAATATTTGATTTATGAATCATATGTTCTTTCTGTTGTCCTACATATTTATTTGAATATCGCAGCTGCATTATGAAATTAAAAGTATAAACACATACGAAAAGCAGAACACATGTTCCCATCGGGATAACATGTAAACTTTGAAAGCCAAAAGGGCATAGCCAACACCCCCAAACACAAAATTATTTACATTCGACACATCTCCTAATAGTACTAAGTAGGAGTAAATGCCAAGTTTCTTAACTATGCGATGCCGCATATCCGAGAAATCGGCCCCACACAAATTTCCTTAGCCAATTAATATACAGATTAGGATACAAAGTGCTTGAATATCCCCAAAAGCAAATTATTGTCAAAATTAGGGTCTTAATATCTTGTTATGCCCTAAACTCGATTTTTTTATTCAAGAGGTAATATTAAATAAATAAATTTGTACAACCTTTTGCAATTTAAACCATAAATTGATATTTTTAAACTAACGTGTGCTTAAAAGTATTAAATGTTATAGAGTATTAACCGAAATAAATAATAATTTTTTCATTATTATCATCAAAATATCCTACATTTTATGATATGTAATAGTTAGGAGTTTGGGAAGTTTGTGATAGGTAGGTAAAACACCAAAGGATCTTTGGCTTCTTTGAAACTTTGAATTGTAGGATTCACTATGTATTTGTTATACAGGGTGTTTATAAAAGAACTCCTTGGTTTCAAGCGTTTATGTTACAGCATTATACATTCAAAACAGTTTAAATACTTATATATTATGAAAGAGTACCTTCTTAAGTTTTTTTGGTATTCAGTACATTTCAATATGTGCTCCATTCGTTGCCCTCGTCACGTCCAAACGATAATCGATCTCTTCCCATATACTCAGCAGCATGTCGGGTGTGATGGCTGCTATGGCTGCGATGATCCTCTCCCTCAGATGTCCAATGTCACGAATTTTCTGAGAGTACACAGTGTTCTTAACATGCCCCCACAGAAAAAAGTCTAGTGGCGTCATATCTGGGCTTCTGGGTGGCCATGCGATCGGCCCGCGTCGTCCGATCCACCTTGGAAAACGCAAGTCTAAATGCATACGGACACGGTTGCTGTAGTGCGGTGGGGCGCCGTCTTGCTGGAAGAAAATCAATCCTTTTTCTTTTTTCGATATCATCTACCTGATATTAAATGTCCCCATTAATTGTTCTTTCTGTAAAGATGAATGGGCCGACAATATGGTCGTGCATCAGTCCGCACCAAACATTGACTTTGGGGGAGTCACGTTGATGATCAATCAATTCATGCGGTGGCTGAGAACCCCATATCCTACAGTTGTGTCGATTTACTGACCCACTAACGTGGAAAGTTGCTTCATCTGAAAACATAACGTTTTCCAGAAAAATTTCATTTTCTTCAATGTTGTTGAGGATTAGGGATGCAAACTCGACTCTTTTCATTCTGTCATTGGGTTTGATTTCATGTAAAAGTTGTATCTTGTGTGTGCGGGCTAAGGTCATGCAGGGATGCCAACTGCCAACCTAATATCCCCGCTATAAAACATAACAATGTAGCGAACACAATTGTGAAAACCGCATGCTTTTCTGAAGTTCCGTTATTTAATTATGATTTTTTGAAACCAAGGAGTTCTTTTATAAACACTCTGTAGTTTGATAATGGTTTGGGCTGAATAATCATTTCTTTGTTTTGTTGCAAACTTTTTAGCAGCAAAAATCCCAGTTTAATTTTATTGGTATTATAAGTTTAGAATAGCTGAAATAATAACTCATATTACTTTTTCGTTAGTCCTTATTGTTTTAAACTAATTATTTTTACAGTTTTCACAAGGCGCAGACTATAGATTTAAACATAACACATAAAGCGCCTGCTATACACAAGCAGCAAACCTGTTTCTCTCGTGTTTGGTTTTTGGTTTGGATATCATCTACCTGATATTAAATGTCCCCATTAATTGTTCTTTCTGTAAAGATGAATGGGCCGACAATATGGTCGTGCATCAGTCCGCACCAAACATTGACTTTGGGGGAGTCACGTTGATGATCAATCAATTCATGCGGTGGCTCAGACCCCATATCCTACAGTTGTGTCGATTTACTGACCCACTAACGTGGAAAGTTGCTTCATCTGAAAACATAACGTTTTCCAGAAAAATTTCATTTTCTTCAATGTTGTTGAGGATTAGGGATGCAAACTCGACTCTTCTTATTCTGTCATTGGGTTTGATTTCATGTAAAAGTTGTATCTTGTGTGTGCGGGCTAAGGTCATGCAGGGATGCCAACTGCCAACCTAATATCCCCGCTATAAAACATAACAATGTAGCGAACACAATTGTGAAAACCGCATGCTTATTGTTTTAAACTAATTATTTTTACAGTTTTCACAAGGCGCAGACTATAGATTTAAACATAACACATAAAGCGCCTGCTATACACAAGCAGCAAACCTGTTTCTCTCGTGTTTGGTTTTTGTAGTTCGGAGTCTGAAGGCGTTATACATTACCTTGCATTATACCACATAGAAAGATTCCTTTGTCCTGTGATATACCTAAGGTGTATGCTTAATCTATGATTATACACTGTTGCACTCTCTTTCTGTGTACTGGTTTCCTCTTATAATTTCAACTGTGAAGTGCTGATCCACTTGATGAGAACGTATAATGCTCATTGTGTAAAACCGTAAACCTTTAATTAGCAGATTTTATTCAATTTTTAAATCACTCATAGTGGGACGGGTTCTGTCAGTCGACTTCTGTGAAGCTTATACTGTCTTGGACCGGCGATTTTGTTGTAAGCTTACTTATAAATTTATTTTTTGTGTGCAGTTTTGTTGAACCACCAATCAACCTTTACATATGACACACCGTTTGATTTGTTTCCAAATTGTCAAAATATTTTGTACTGATTTTAATAAAATATTTAGTTTTTTAGATACTTAACTTTGAAGACTTCTAACGGTCACCATCTTGAAACGAAAAAGTTTACGAAAAAGAATTTGTCAACATCTGCTTACTGTACCATTCATTCCAAGTTTTATGATTTTATCTTATACCGTTTCAGAGATATTAAGGTTTTTGTAAAGAATACATACATGCCGACAGATAGAAAACTGAACGAGATAAGACACATGCTATGGTTCATTACTTGTTTGTTTAGACCTGCTGAATAACAGGGTTAAGTTTGTTCAAATGGTTGCAAGACACCCTGGATATACACTGTTGCGTTTACATTTCTTCATACAAAATGCATTTGAGAAACGTTCTTAACATTGATTATTTATTGTAGGGAAAAAAGTTTAATATCTGATATACACATAATAGGGGAAAGTCATAAGTCAAAAATTTATCCTGAAAGTAAATGTCATGTTCGATTAAAATCTACCAAATGATATTATTAAAACACATATCTTAGATTCTCCATAATAAGTGACAACCCCTAAAAAAAACTTAAAAATGAAATGGCATTACTTTTTTTGATGAATCCCTCTAAAGAATATGGTACTGCCCAAGCTGCAGTAGATTCGTTATCAATGTTTTTAAATCTTTCCAAAATCGCAATTATCCATACAATACACGTAAAAATCTTGATGCAAATATAATTTTAACCCACCTAATGGGAGTACCGAATCAAGCAAAAAATAACATAAAAACTGAAATAAACACTCCGCTATACCACACACAGATAAATGTCCTATTGATCGCATCTTCGCGCTGCGCCTATCTATTTGATTATCTAATTGATTGCTCATAAATCGTCTTTATTCATAAATTATACTATGGTTGTTAGTTATATTAAAAGTTGGACAAGTTTCTTTTGTACTGGGCACTGTAAGTTAGGTTCAGGGCCCCATCCAAGCCTGTGGTAACACGAACACTGGACCCTGTCATAGTGTCATCGGCAATCCTGATACCATTGGCATACTGCCGTGAAGTTTACCTCGAGCATGCTCGGATCCGGTTTGTCCACTATTGGCTTCCAAGTTGGTTTCATAATCTACCTGGACCCTGGCAGCAGGCTAGCAGGCAGCACACAAGCAACTCTCTGGTCGATGCGCCGTCAGTTACGATGCAATATATACATTAAATAAACAAAAAATACAAGTGGCCCATGAGGGGATCGAACCCGCGACCTTCGCGTTATTAGCACGACGCTCTAACCAACTGAGCTAATGGGCCGGTTGATATCACAATTGACTATTAACCAACATTAAAATCTAATAAAAGTTTATGGTAAAATTTTAAAGAAATTAAGAGTCTTCATCAGCAGAAGTTGCCAGACGCAATGTTGGAGTTTTGTTCCATAAGGCCAATGTTAACTTTGTGCCCCCATTACTTCTCACCTGATCGTCATATACAATTCATTTTGGTGTCAAATTAAAATTGTCGTCGTCCTCTAGGGAAATACAAAATTTGGGTATCATAGTTTCATAATAAATAGTTTAATTTTGAACTGAAACACTATACATGTTCTTATTAATTTGTAACAAAATCCAAATTTTACTATTGTATTTCTCTAGAGGACGACGAAACCTTTAATTTGACACCAAAATTAATTGTTTGTGACGATCAGGTGAGGAGTAAAGGAGGCACAAATTTAACATTGGCTTAACGGAACAAAACACCAAGATGGCGTCCGGTGATGAAGACTCAGGAGGGTCTTAGTCACCGGCCTACCTATTTCCCACCTAGGGTCTTCTACCTATTTTTCCCAGTATGCCATGTTAACTTCCAAAGTCTGCCCCCTCGTAAACGGACTGCCCGGAATTGTTGATTTATATATCACTTAAAAGATAAGCCATAAATAAACAATATCGGTTAATCTGATGAGGAGGGACGGGCTTAGAAAGTTTATCATTGGCCTTAAGGGAGAAACGCCAAAATGTTCGTGACTGGAGCCCCCTCTTAGTAATTTTATATTTTGTTATTTGTACATTTCTGTAAACTAAGCGTAATATTGAATGCATGAGTAAATCTCTTGAGCATAAAAAACTACTTCTATAGCAACCACTGTGCTTTGGCAATAGTTAAAAGTTAATCATTTAAACACTTCTCAATAAAATATCAATTAACTGTGAAGGGGAATGAGGCAGAACCTCACACTTTCACGTCATTTATCAGCAGTGAGGAAGCTTGCTTCTCATTGGCCCAGGTAGGTATTTTTTGTTATTTTCTCTTCCTGATGGGAAATTTAATTTGTATTGTGGTTTTAAGGTTGTTTATAGAAATGTGTGAGGTTTAAAGTAAAATTAACTTTAAAGTGTGGATATGGAAGGATCAGTGAACTCACATTTATTTGGGGCTTTTCAGCTCGGTCATTCGCATGTTTGTGCATTGTGCCACTAAGCAGCTTCAACCTGGTCGAACTGCGAATATTGTTCCATGGCGGAGCTCCTATCAAACTGTTATATGTTTCAACTAAAAATAACTAACTTAACTAAAATATTGAATATAAACAATAATATACAATAGGTTAAATATTTTGTTTTATGTTGCCAAATTAAAAGCAATATTACAATTATCTTTATTAGACAAAATACACTGCAGTACTTCCATCACCCCATTGTGTCATATCCTCTCATTTTTGTAATAAACTTTTCTCTTATTTTATTAACAATTTGAGATATAATTAAAACATAAACCTAAATAATTTCCTATTAAATCAGAAAACATACGCCTACATAAAATAAAATAAGGAATCGCTCTACTTCAGCATTCAAACAAAATCACAGGTTTGCACTAATTTGGTTGACTTTAAACTCATGTGATAAATTCGTATATTAGAGGCGAGTATTTAACTTTTTGTGAGTTCCTTCCACCAAATATTGATTCTTTAAATGAAACGTAACTTTAAAAAAACCAAGCATACGAAGTAAAGGTTGTATGCAATTATTAAACTTAACCTTGTGGAAATGGTATATACTTCTTTCTGTCGCCTTTACTACTTGACATAGCGAATAAATAAATCATACTCTGTATGTCCTCAAAACACGTCGTACAACTCCAGATGCATCAAACTAGAGCTATTGGCTGTTCTGATACACCTGGTTCTGTTTGATTATAGATGAGTAATTATTACTTCGGTGCAGTTTGACCAAAGCTGGTTTGAATTGCAATTGGCTAGTGGTTGGATCGCCGATCAGTAGCAAGCAACCATCCTCAAAAAAGAAAAACACAACAAAATATATTGTATATTAACAAAAATAAATATTATTTTTGAAAGGTACTAGCCTGAATTTCTTTGGTCGCCTGATATGAACTGCATTAGAAATTTCAATTTCTCTTTATCGTCATTTAACAATAGAATTATTGCATGACAATCGTCAAATTATATATAGTATTTACTAAAATATGTTAAACATTAAACGAAAGGTTTAATAATAACCTAGTAAGATATAGATAACCTTGTAAATAATAGGTTATCTTATAAACAGGTGAATCCAACCGTGTCAAACAAATTATGCTGAAGTGTTTCGTTGCAAGCGCTATCAAAGCTTGCAATTCGTCAAACATTAAAATTAATTAAAAACGGACAAAACACAGAAACAGAACGTGACGAATAAAAACAATTACGAAATAAATATGTCTCCAATATATAGTCAACGGACCATAAGTTGCGCTGCCGTGCCGAAGATGTTGCTCATTGCTTTAGTACTGGTAGTACTAGAAACGTAGTGCTGACCTAAGACCTTTCCAACCTTGGTCGAGCTTGGGTTGTCATCTGGTTTACACCTCAGCGTGAGTGACTCAGCGTTGTTATGCTACAATTAATTATGAGTTTGAATAATACATTTTTTTATTTTATTTGAAGTGTGAATTTTTAGACGCCAGAAAGAAGGCCAGTTTTTGTAACTGGACAGATGATCACACTAAAGACAATATTTTTTCAGATGTTTTCAAAAGCAATTATTTCGGAACTGTTGTAAAATGTTGTATTTTGTTCGTGAAGTATTTTTTGTCTAAGTTTGAGAGAAAACATTAAAAAGATAATAACAAATAGTTTGCATTAATTTTAGGAAATGAAGACTACTTATTTCATTTAAACATCGCTCACAAGCAAAATATATTGAAGATATTCAATACTTAAATATATATTCAAGAGACCTAAAAAAACCTTTAGTTTTTCTGATCCTAAATAAACGAGAAATCATGCGTCCCGTTTAACATCGGTTATTTTGGAGTATAAATTCAAAATGGCCGCCATCTCGAATGTTCTCTGAAGAAGCAAGAAGTGCTCCTCTGATGATTGCATAATATTTGAAAGATGAGATGGTAAAATGTTAATGAATTTGAAAGTGAGTGTGGCGCGCCGTGGCGGAGAGGGAAGACTGGAGCTGGCGCCGCCAAGCGGTAGAAACAGTGACTAATCAGCTGATTCAACAATAGCCGTGTGGGCGACGTCGCTGGAAACGTCACAACATACGTAAGTTTCTTATCAAATCACTTCAAATTAAGATATATGAATATACATTTCTAAAATAATTAAAAACTACAACATTGACTATCGTACAAGTCAGCTTTTAAGGGATTTAAGGTATTATACATTAAACAGCAATTGAGTTTAAAATAGGATGTAGATCAAATTAATTTGGTTCTTAAAATAATTCTCTTATCGTAGATTTTAATCGATTTTTAAAGCTTAGAAGTGTATGCATGCATTTAAATTTTAAGCATAGTTTTAAGTAAGTGAAGTTTAATCAAAAATCATCCTGAGCATACTTATAGCTAAGAAAAAAACTTACAAATTGATATTATGTAGAGAGTATTACTATTATATTATTATTATTATTATTACTTAGTAGAGCAAATACAATTAATTGTATTCGAATTTAATTTTCTTTTAAACAAACAGAACATGCCATGTTTCGTACAATGTTTTCTTTGTATCTACTGTTCTTTTGTCTCATGAGGACAATGTCCCAACCCTCTTAAATTGTATAACGGGACTTGTTCATATTCTAAAGCCCTTACTATTTGATATAAGTTATTATGTTACAGCTTATTATTGCTAAAGGTAGTAATTAATCACTTGACCTAAAACCAAAAGTGTAACCAAATTTTAAATAAACTATATTCAGAATTCTCCTTTTTTCCTGAATATAGTAGGTACCATAGAAAATGCGGCGACATGAAAAGAGTATAGTGATTAGTAACACCATGGCTTGCTGGACTCTACTCTTGTTATCATTGCTTACTTAAATAACACCAATGATTAGCTTATCGTTGTTGCGTCACTACAAGAAATGTGAAGTCTGCTAGTCACACGAGAACATTCATGTTTTGCGTAGTTTGAAACTAGGTTTTAAAAAGTCGTTAAAACAGTCAAGTGGTCTGCTTTTTTGGAGAGGTTTAAAAGAATGCCAGATATACTAGGTAAATGAAACCTAGTAATTAAAATTATTATTTAAATGTATATCCCGAGCAAGATTGAAAACTGTTAAAAATGTCAAAATTAGACCTAGCTGCCATTGGTCATTGTGATTGTAACTAATTACCATGGTTAAACAATCAGTCGGTCTTAGTCAGTAACAAGGTGTCAGAAGGCGCATTACTCATTTTTATCTCATGCATTCATATTAGCCTTAAAGTAGCCATACGCCCAAGTTTTTGTTGGCGCTATTTTTAATTATTTATCTATAGTCAAGTATTTACAGTTCAAACTATTGTTTATAAAATATTTATTTTCGAACTTCCCGAGAGCTAATAGTTAAAATAAAGCTTGAGGTAGTTCTAGCACAATAGGGCCTTATAACCTCTTAGTTTTATAATGTTTCCTATCACCAGTGCTTGTGTAGCTGTCCAAACAGTTTTTACAAAAACAAACGATATATTTTGTTTGTAGCACTGAAACGGTATTGAGCCAGGTCCTGTCTCTGTCACGATGGTACTAGTGTTGACAACCACCACCAGTTACACCAGTTACACCAGTTACGTATTGTGAATCCGTTCTTATATAGAAGATTCTGTTGACGCCGTTTTGTTTTAGCGAATTTCCCCTATAGGGAAGAAGCTATTACCGTCGTCGGCATGGTAAGACCTAGGCCCGGGACCATGATAACTTTTCGTTTTGAGGTCCCCAGACCCCCAAAACAGCATTCGTTTGAAACTGTATGTACAGGGTGAGTCAGACCACCCGTCCAGCATGTATAACGAGAGAACGGTTTGATCTAAAGTCGTCAAACAAAAATCTTCCCAATTAAAACGCATATGGGCTATCTATTAAAAATATTTTCATCAAAATCTACCTACAGAATGTTCCAAAACGGAAGGTCACGGGTTCGAATCTCAAAATTTTCTAATGTAAACATAGGGAATATTATACATCATTTTAAAGGTCTTGTTAAAATAAACATTGTGGTGAAAACAGAATTCACTTATCTTTATTCGTTTCAAAATGGCGGTCATTTTAATGTAAAATATTGACATTTACGGAATACCCTGTATTTTCTAAACCACTACTCGTACCTTCTTCCCGACTTAAATTTCTTACTCGTGATAAACTCAGCTTTACTCTGGTATGCTAGATGACAGGCTTTTTTGAGAAAATCTATATTTCAAAAAAATATTTATTTTGAAAACACCCATATGCCCAAAATTCAAAAAAGTCAAATGGTAGCGTATATCAAAAAGCATACCATTGAAAAGGTCTTGTAAATCCTAGCAACTTTCTAATTTACACCAACCTTGTATCTCTTTTCGTTTTTCTACAATCAGCAAAAAACATTATTTTCCCATATGAAATGCATGTTAATTTGCATAAAACTTGCATGTATTCTCTGTCCACATTCGTTTTATGTGTTATGTACAATTAACATGCATTTCATATGGAAAAATAATGTTTATTGCTGATTGTAGAAAAACGAAAAGAGATACAAGGTTGGTGTAAATTAGAAAGTTGCTAGGATTTACAAGACCTTTTCAGTGGTATGCTTTTTGATATACGCTACCATTTGACTTTTTTGAATTTTGGGCATATGGGTATTTTCAAAATAAATATTTTTTGAAATATAGATTTTCTCAAAAAAGCCTGTCATCTAGCATACCAGAGTAAAGCTGAGTTTATCACGAGTAAGAAATTTAAGTCGGGAAGAAGGTACGAGTAGTGGTTTAGAAAATACAGGGTTTTCCGTAAATGTCAATATTTTACATTAAAATGGCCGCCATTTTGAAACGAATAAAGATAAGTGAATTCTGTTTTCACCACAATGTTTATTTTAACAAGACCTTTAAAATGATGTATAATATTCCCTATGTTTACATTAGAAAATGTTGAGATTCGAACCCGTGACCTTAAGTTTTGAAACATTCTGTAGGTAGATTTTGATGAAAATATTTTTAATAGATAGCCCATATGCGTTTTAGTGGGGAAGATTTTTGTTTGACGACTTTAGATCAAGCCGTTCTCTCGTTATACATGCTGGACGGGTGGTCTGACTCACCCTATATATATATATATATATATATATATATATATATATATATATATATATATATATGTGTGTGTGTGTGTGTGTGTGTGTGTGTGTGTGTGTGTGTGTGTGTGTGTGTGTGTCCGTGGTTGCGACAACTCTCGTAAAAAAGGTCCGATTTTGATGAAATTTGCTACAAACGTGTAAAGCAGCATTTATGACTTTAAGGTCGAAAACCAGACAGATCGACCTATCCGAAGGGGTATTTTGGAGGGGTTTTATACCCCAAAAATGGGTTTTTTGAGTTTTTTACACATAATTTTTTTTAAAGTGATATTTTATTTTTTTCATTGGAATCAGCTTAAAAAGACGCACAATTTGGTGTTTTAATCATTGCTTTACTGAGTTATTGAAAGTCCTTAACACAGTACGTTGTCCAATGCTATTCTTATAAGAAAAATTGTATATCTCGCTTATTTATCAACTTATCCTGACAAACTTGGTATATTGCTTCATTTCATTGTGGTCTATCGATATTTGCACAAAAACCCATTTTTTGGCCGATAGTTCCCGTACCAGCAAACCTGCATACTCAGCCCCATGTTATTCTTATGGAGAATAAGTAACGTGTTATCTCCTTTAATTATGAACATAAATTAATAGAACTTGGTATGTGGCTTTACCTAGTTGAGTTATATTGATATTTGTATAAAAGCCAATTTTTAGTGTTCCTTATTTCAGCAAACCTGCATACTCAACCGCCATGTTATTCTTATGGAGAATAATTAAAATGTCATAAATCGTTTATTTATGAATGTATATTGATGAAACTTGGTATGTGGCTTTATGTGGTATTAATATAATATTATATGCATTGGAAATTCGCTGAGTATGCAGGTTTGCTGCTACGGGGGTATTTATATATAGCCTTTGTAAGCAGCTTAACAACTTTTCATTTTCCAAATAATATTCCCCTTTTTTATGCCAATACAGTAATACAGTCCCTTACCATGTAAACTTGTATTTTTAACGTTATATTTCTAATGAGGTAGCATGGAATTACCACTCATAACATTCATGTAAACATATTACACTAGAACCCACCGATGTCATCAACACAACGACCCAGTCCCCAGAAAAGTAGTGCATTCTTGTTTCAATTAAAAGTGCCAGGGAACCGAATTTATTTGATACAAAGTAAATTATCTTCAATTAATTCGCCATGAGTACATTTTCAAAATGCCTGCTCACTTGATGTTCTGTTGTACAAATAAAAAGTACATTTGGTCTTTTCCAGACTGCAAAATATAGCTTACTAATGGCGGGTCAATTTTTTAAACGGTCCAATGGAGCTCCAAATGTAGTTATGGAAAATACTGGATCTAAGTATTCTTTTCCAACCAAAATGCAAATGTTGTTTGGTTCTTCTGTTATTTACGTAAAAGTTAAAATATAGTTTTCTTCACGTTTTGCTAATAAATCTTCAAAAACCGTACACTGTGCAGTGCTTGGATAGATCTATCTAATGACAAGTCAATTATTAAAATCGGTCCTGTAGAGACCAATGTGTATTTGTAGAAAGTAATCAAAAATATAACCATCAGATTACTGTTGTGAGTTAATTAATTTTATTTTTTCGTTCACGTACACTAGCAAACTCGTTAAACTTTAGGTTCAAAAGGTACAAATTCATTGGCGGTGTTAAAATACTAGCCTCATGACAAGGACGAACAATTACTGCAGAATGGTAATGTGCCCAACAAGCCCCAGTTTAATGTTGCACCTGTAATAAAGCCTCGTGGGTATAGTTCACCACTTCGTAAAGTGTCAGTTTGTACAGTTCAACGATTATTTTCAATTATTTGCTATGAAATTTATCTCAAAATACCTAAAGTTAAAATGTTGAATCTTCAAACGCAATTCACCTGTAATTGAATTATAACCTGCAATAGTGTTTATAAATCTTAGAAATCTAAGACAAGTTTAGGAAAGTTGTGGGGGAAAGTTATTTTCTGACCTTCAGTTCATTGTTTGGCGAGCTATTGTCACGGAGGAACTTATGAACACTCGAAGCAGAAGTTTAAGAGATACATAATCATGTTTCATTCCAAAAACATAGTAACTGGTTCGTGCCAGTAGTCCGCAGGGCTACAGTAGTACAGCACTTTGAACACCAGTTTTAGATAAAATCAGATCACTGATCTTTATAAGCACGTGATACATCGATAAGTCCATAAATGGTAGTGTTATTTAAATGCCTAATCTATTTGCATATTGTCTGGTGGCCCAATACAAACGCAGAGAGATACAACTGTAATATCCAGTTGTAATCCCGGTAAACGTTTTAACAGCTTGAGATGACAATAACAATATTTACGTACCCCTCCCTTGGTTATATGTGGCACTTAAATGTCTTCATTTAAGCCTTCTTTCTTTCGTAACACTCTTAAAACGGAGCCAATCAATGGGTGCTTCATGTTTTCCTGATTTCCCCTCTAACCAACCCATCTCAACTATGACTTTGATATCCTGTATATTATTGTTAAACAATGATTTTTTTTTGTTTTGTTTTTTTTAGGAAGCAGGAGCCCTTTGGCAGGTGTACCAAATATTTTAAAACTAGATTCAACCTTAGTTGCCTCTACCGGGGACTTTAACACCGACCTCCAGCTTTACGAATTGTTATGCTAATAACAATACTGGGGAGACTATTTTTTATATTACTAAATTACAGGTTTTCTGGTTAAATGTTTAAATTTTGAGTTTGCGTTGAACAGAAGAATTCAGACGCCTGTTTCCTGGTAGGCATAGGAAAGAGCGTGTCTGACGATATAAACTTATTAGCGATATTAACTTCTTAAGCAAAGTTTGTAATTATTTACAAAGACGGTTACATTCAAAATAACTAATCAATAAAATACGACAATATGAATAATAAGGCCTTATATGGAAGGCTAAGAGGATTAAGAACAATTCCTCAGATGTTAGTTTCATTTCATATTATTGATATTTCCTTGAAACCTCGATGCTCATTAAGGTTACTTCAGTTATCCGTAGAAGTACGTTTTGCAAGTTTTATGTCATCCAAATTTCTCCAGAGCATATTACTGAACAAGTATGTCTACGGTAATTTCAAAATGAAAAATTATTTTAGGCTTTGACGAAAAATTAAATTTTTATGCTTATAGTAACAAAGCCAAAGCCTAGACATATTTGTATTGTTTGAGGGAAGTTTATTGTGACTGAACAATGCCCAGTTAGGTGTAAAGGCGATTTTATCAGTAAAGTAAAATGTTAGTGGCCCATGAGGGGATCGAATCCGCGACCTTCGCGTTATTAGCACGACGCTCTAACCAACTGAGCTAATGGGCCAGTTGAACATGGCTGGAGATAGACAGATTATTCAGTTTTTTAAATTGTATATTCTTTAGTGTTGTAATAATAGTAGTAAGTTATTAATCGTTTAATTTTATAACTGCTAATACTAAAGCTTTGTCAAAATTGTGGGTGCCCTCCCTAAGAGATTAAATTAAAACAGGTTTATTCGACCAGGTCGAGAATACTGTAACAATTAGTTCTTATATTAGTTTAACATAAGGATTCTATAAAGTAACCAATATTATTTTTTACGTATATCATAAAGTAGGCACGATTTAGATTGATCGCAAGTTTTCATAATTTTACACCAAAGTACACAGTATTCTTCCAATGATGTGCGAGCCGCAGTGTAATAAATAACAGCGATCTCTTGTTTATATTTCCTACATAAATATATTCAAAACTACAAAGATAAAAAGCAAACAATAAATCAGCAGGTGAATGCAACGCCAAGCGAGTGTGGAGGAGACAATGGGGTATTATCCCGATGTCCGCTGCTGCTGCCGCCGCCGTTGTGTCGTGATTTACACCGTCTGCTGCACCACTACACTCTCCACCTCATATCGGACTAATCTACACCTCATCGTGGACCTGTCTGCACCTCATAACGGACATATCTACAATCTACACCTCTTACCGGACACGTCTGCACCTCATAACGGACATTTCTATACATCACATCGGGCATTATTACACCTCATACCGAATACATCTAACACCTCATGTTGGTCACATCTGCACCTGCACCTCACATCGGACATACTTATATTGAATCACATCGGAAATACTTATATTGATCAGATCTAATATGATGTGTGGCATGTCAGACACACATAGATCTCAATAACATCGGACCCACCTTAGATTGTAACAAAATTTTATGTTAGGACTTACTAAATAACTAATTTCAACAAATAGCAAACAGTTATGAAATGGTTTGGCGTTCTGACAAAACATTTGTACAATTTAGACGATTATTAATTACATTTAAACCATTGTCGTATTCAATAAAATTGGCTATTGATTTTACTAGAGACATTAATGAAATGCTATCAATAATATATCTACAAAGTAAGTTGAGTTTGCGGTGTTTTTTTTTTTTCATTTTAACATTACATTTATTTGATAACAGCATTGTTTTTAACGCCTAAAAACGTTGATTCCAAGACAATTGGGTAAGCTGACATTCGGGTGCGTCTCACATCTTGGTACCACACGATACCGGTTGAGGAGTGTTTTACGTGGGGACCTCAACAAAAAGTCTATTGCCATCTGGGTATGATATTTGCCTGGCAAACAATAGCTAATTTTGCGGTTAGTATCATCGTTACTGGTAACTTTTTTAGAACAGATTTCCATTCCCTGATATCTATTTTCCTATATTTCAATCCAAAAATATTTAGATTAATACTAGTTTATACTTTTTAAATTGCAAAGGACCAACTCTGTAAAATGAGAAGTTCAGTTTAGTTAAATCTTAGATTATATAAAGATAATTTATTATTATAAATTAACCTTTTTCCACTGAAGTTGCCGTAAATCAAAGGTTACTACTCACTTTAAATTTAGGCTTTATATAATTAATACTCAAACAAAAAATGTTGTTTACAATTTTTCTTCCTTTTTCAGTTTTTTATAAATGATTTTTCATGATTGAAATTGAAAATGTTACAGCCAATGTTGATATTCTTAATAAAACATTCTTTTTCAATGTAAATCTAGTCCAAAAATCAACAAAATTTTGATATTGTTCCGCGTGATCCAATAAATAAACCTATAACTTATTTTCTTTTACATCCATATTTTTCCTTGAAGAAGTTTATTGTTGGCTCATATATTCTTTTTTTTCAACGTCAACGTCTATAGGCTGATCTGATCCAATTTCAAACCTGACTGTTGGGTCTATTATGTATGCGTATTTGTTGTTCATGTCAATAGCTATAATATCTATTCTTCTTAGTGATCCGACCTCCGCTGTTCCAGTCACTTCTTCAAATACCTCATATACTTTTTCTTTTAATTCTTGGGCTATAATATTCCGAATTGCGTGGTGTATTTTGTTTCGCTAGAGCTCCCTAAATGGACATACTACAAGGACATAAAGTAATGTTTCACATATATTATAATTCTCGGCAACAGGACAATGCCTGCACCGGTTCCCATCCTTATATCTTCCACGGGTCGCTCTTACAGGGGCTACTTCAGCCACCATTTTTAAGTAATCCTTATATTCAGAACTACTTAGCCCATTAATTTTCAATAAGTTTAAATTTGCTGTTGGGTACTCTTTAAACGAAATTATTGATACATAAAAGGATTGTAATTGCAATCTGTATTAACTATAAAACGAGTTAAACAGAGGTTCGCACGAACCATCTCTACGGGATCACTGGTAAATCCTGTAATATATTACGACTTATAGTGTTATGCTTATAAATGTTCAACTATAAACCAAAATATTATTAATGTTCCCCACTCATCAACGAGGAACTGTCCGACTGTGGCTTAGGCAGGTCCCGGACCCAGACAAGATGTTATGGTCCCCACGTCCAACACTCGTCGACCGGTCTCGTACCCGAATATCAACGAGGAACTGTCCGACTGTGGCTCAGGCAGGTCCCGGACCCAGACAAGATGTTATGGTCCCCACGTCCAACCCTCGTCGACCGGTCTCGTACCCGAATATCAACGAGGAACTGTCCGACTGTGGCTCAGGCAGATCCCGGACCCAGACAAGATGTTATGGTCCCCACGTCCAACCCTCGTCGACCGGTCTCGTACCCGAATATCAACGAGGAACTGTCCGACTGTGGCTTAGGCAGGTCCCGGACCCAGACAAGATGTTATGGTCCCCACGTCCAACCCTCGTCGACCGGTCTCGTACCCGAATATCAACGAGGAACCGTCCGACTGTGGCTCAGGCAGGTCCCGGACCCAGACAAGATGTTATGGTCCCCACGTCCAACCCTCGTCGACCGGTCTCGTACCCGAATATCAACGAGGAACTGTCCGACTGTGGCTTAGGCAGGTCCCGGACCCAGACAAGATGTTATGGTCCCCACGTTCAACCCTCGTCGACCGGTCTCGTACCCGAATATCAACGAGGAACTGTCCGACTGTGGCTCAGGCAGGTCCCGGACCCAGGTGTCATTAGACAAAATTTTATGGTCCCCACGTCCAACCCTCGTCGACCGGTCTCGTACCCGAATATCAACGCACCCATTTGTCGCAACATCGAAACACTGCGAGACATGTTATTCTGTAATCAGTAGTGGCTAATGACCTTACTAATCTTTCAAACTACATAAAGTCAGTATCACTGACACTGATTTACAAATTATGTGTGCACTTAGGTTCTTGAATGCATATTGTGTTAGTCGCACCACTTTGAAAGGTTATATAATTGAATTTACGTTTGAGAAAGTGTTTATCAAAAGAGACCTAAGATAAATGTTTACTGCATTATAATATTAAGTTTCAATATTATTAAGTATGCACAAATACGTTCTGCGGTAAAGTTCCAGATGCTTCCAAAACCAGTATTGATATTCTTGCTGGTGGTGACCGTCGTCACAATGTTCGGCCTAATTTACTTCTTCCTCTGATCTTCACCATCCCATGTAAGAGTGTGAAGGATTTGTTTGGCACCCTAAAAGTAGAACCACATTGTTTGTGCAAGTGTGGTGTACGAAACCCCAATAACCTCCTTAATACCTAGTAGTATAGCGCTTATTAGTGTTATGTGTATCAGCGTAGGTTAGTGCATTGCACAGTGATAATAGAGCATGGAGATAAGCTTGAGTCTTTAGTTAGTTGTACTGTAATGACCTCGTTATACTTTTAAATTATTCCATATTTGTATGCCGTTGGTGTAATAATTAAAATAATGTATAATTATACCTTTTAGCTATAATAAACTATGTCTTAAACTCTTATACAATACATTTCAAATCCTACTGTTCTTACATGCAAGACAGTAAAGGCAGTCACACACTTCTCGTGAATACGCCCGAACATTCGGCCGAACTCCGATTGTTCGGGGTATTCGCGAGAATTGTGGGAGCTGCACGTACTTTTTAATACATACGGGAACATACGGGACGGAATGTTCAGTGAACATGCGGGAGAATGTTGGGCCGAATGTTCAGGCCTGTTCGCGAGAAGTGTGTGCCTTAACATGCATAAAATATGGTACGAGGCAATCGAATTCAATTTGTTAGCCCCAGTTGGGTCATCATCAGACAAAATTATAAAATCAAAATTGCCTGTTAAAGGAAAGGATATATTTTCAAATGAATCGTTTAAATGACATCCGAGTTATATCATGGTACCCCACAATGTATTTTACGACAAAAATCATGAAAACTATATTATCGCAGGACTGTTGCTGAATAAGCGTATGCTGTGGCTTCTTCGCCTGGGACCGCCGCAGATGCCGACGCTGGTGATGTTTATCAGCCTCATTGACTCCCTGACCCATTGCGTCACGAGTGTTCGCCGCTGTTCTGTTATTTCTGTCCTAAACAGCTGCTCGCTGGTCAACCGCTCCCCCCACGCCTGTTTGCTTATTGTAGTGTAGCTCTGGATAATCACCGTAAGAATAGCTATGGCTCTAAAACTAACAAGCCGAATATTGTTATAAACGTGAGAGATGGGATGTCTGCAGTCTGCAGTTCTGTTTCGTCAAAGCTACTGGATCGTTGAGTTGACGTTTTGATAATAAAATATTCATATTCCCGTTTTACGAATCAATTTGAGTTATTAGTGTTCCATTAGCTAAAGCGTATTATTTGATCGAAAACGGGGAAATTACTGTTGTAAGACACCTAAGACGACGATCTTAAACACGGCCCTTAAGGCCGTAGATCTACTTATAGGGTAAATATTGTATTGTATTTTGTCTATAAGACTACTTCTTATTTCTCTACGGTCTTAATGTCAGTGAATTTAGCAATTTTTAGTTTAGAAATCGTAAAGTTACGTGAGTTAACATTTTATCAAAAACATAGGCAACATTTGAAGTCAAGTGAATACAAAGTCAAGTCTATGCCTTTACAGGGTGTATACAAACTCCCTGAAAATACCTTGTGTATTAGTACTTTAGGTCAAGACAATCATAAAAGGTCCTAAAGACCTTTTTAAAAGTGGGTCTAATATTCCTAGTTTTCTGTCAGTCGTTTGTTTGTGATTTTTATAAGTTGGCAAATAACTTCTATTTGAGATATAACGTTTAATTGTAAGATAAATTAAATGACACCTTGTTTGGTAATCGGATGAGAAATAACTGAGTTATTAGCTATTTCCTAATATAAATATCATATGTTTTAGTATTATTTACTTGTTATTTGACATTTTGTATTAAAAATTCAACAAATAATAATTAGGTAAATAGCTTATAACTCAGTTGTTTATTATCTGATTGCAGCAAACAAGGTGTCTTTTGTTTCTCTTACAATTCTACATTTTTTCCGGGAAACTATGATAAAACTAACGCTTTTAATGAAATTTAACATAAAAAACTTTAAATGGCCGCTAACTTTAAACTGATGCAGTTACATTAATTAAACTTTTTACACTTGTTGTTAAGGTACACATTTTAACCGAGTTTAAACTTTCTTTCTCAAATATCAGCTGTGTTATATAAAGAAGTTTAAAAATCACAAACAGACATAAAACTAGGCGTTTTAGACCTATGTTTATACGGTTTTATGATTGCTAGGACCTAAGAAACAAATACACTAAGTGTGTCCAGGGAGTTTGTATACATCCTGTATTTGTCTACTGATAACAAAATTAGGAAATATTTCAAGAAGGATAGAATCTAAATTATATAAATATGAATTAAGATTTTATAATGTTCAATCAAATATCTTCCTTTAGCCCAGTGCGATTACCACATAAAAGAGTCATGCTTGGAAAAGATTTGCGAAAAGCTGGAAATTGTTTTAATCAGTTTGTTTTGTAATGAAGTTTGTCCCTTTAATCCAAGCGAGCTTTAGAGGTGTCATCTTTTTAAACAAAACTAAATTTGATAACTTTTTTTAATAACTTGAAACTTGTTTAGTATTCATATAATCTTACTATTACTTAAACAACTATTGGATCTGTTGATTATTGTTGGTTCATCGAGTTTAAGTAAATATTTGAGTTTAGTAATATTGGATAAACTTAGAGAATACTGTCAGTTAAAACTTCCCTTAAGTAAACAAAATATTCAAAGCTATACAAATATTACTTTTAGATATCACTAAAACATTATAGGAAACTTTTAAAACTCTATTTTGAAACTAAAATTATAAAGGAAGATTTGCTAAAGATGTGGATTGATTAAAAAGTTCAATAGCTGTACAGCTATATAATGCATTGATCAAACTATGAAAATCTTGTTCTACAGTTAACAATCAGTTGGCATTGTCATAAGCGTTCATTACGATGTTTTATAACGTTTGGTTGGTGGGCTAAAAATCTCTTTTCTCTTGTTTTCTATCGTCCATCAACGATACCTTCATCTATGTCGACTTGGCCTCGCGCTCTGTCAATGGACCTCCTCTCAGTGGTATTGGTAAATGATCCATGGTTGATCGTGTTTTCCTCCAACTGCAACCGCCTCTGCCCCTGTTAGGTTTTTATAGGATAATAACTCCATCGACGCATTATCCTATGGAGTATGATTATTAATGGAGGTTCCCGAAAGGATGGATTCCATCCTTAGTTGGTGGGATTCATTGGTTGCCCAAACCACATATTTTTTGTAGAAAATCCCTTATCGCGTAATGTTAAGCTGCATTTTCAGTAAGGAGTAGAGAGGCCAGGTTAAATGTGGTCTTTGTCAGGGATTTGGCAAGAATCGTCAAACATTATATTACGACATTACTTTGGATGTCGTGCATTGTGCTACTGCCATCGTACTGGGAATTGTAAAACTGGACAATCATTTAATCCTGCTGCACTTATTTTTGCGGAGTAGGTTGATATCATTATGTTAGCAATGTTATATGTTATTAATATGTTAGCAGTGTTCTGTAAGGGGCTGTGTTTTTCCAGAAGTTTTGCATATTTAATTTTCCCCTGTCTAAAGAGGCCAATGTGAAGCTCAGCCACTAAAGGCATGTAGAACAATATTGTTGATATGCTCCATTATAGTACAATAAAAATCATACCGTACTGTCATTGACTATAAATACTGAAGGAGACTTCCCAACCATATGGCCCAGCTGTCCCACTTTTAGTGTATGCTAGAATTTAAAATTGAAGTAGTTTGATTGGGTCACCGACAGATTGTGCTGCTGTCAACTTTTTATTTTAGTTATTTACGTTAACTTTTAAAATATCTACACTCCAGAAAGCAAGTGATAATCAACTTATGCTTGCTTCCTGACACACCAACTGTTTTATTATCCCCTCCTTGATAGGATAAGTAATAGTTGACAGCAGTACACTGTTGGTGATTGGTGTAAACTACGACCTCTTTCAATCCTGCCTTACACAAAACTAGGGACACATTTTACAATGGCAATGAGAAGTCTACTTCAGTATTTATAGTCAATGGTACTATATTAAACTTTTTCGTTATTATGCAGCCACCCTTAATGACAAGTAATGCGTTTAAAGATTTTTTAGCAGAGTGCATTCGAGAAGAATTTTTAAAACTGAATATAACAAGTAAAATATTAGTTCTCCTTGAGAATAGCATGAGGGATTTTTAACATGTCTTTGTGTACTGTATAGATACAAATTTTAACAAATATCTTTTATCTAGGAGTCACGAAAAACTACGGACGCAGGTAAAGTATTTACCATGATACCGTAGTAGCTTGTTTCGCTATGAGAAATTAGCTAAAAAAATAAAATCCTATTTTAAATTACTATAATTCACTTACTTTGGTCTTTATTTTTTTGCCATTTTTTGTGAACTGTTTAATGTACATGCAAAGTTTAGTGCGGTTAAACTTTGATAAGAGTAGTATTTTCTATACAATTAATACATTTCGAATTATTTGGGAAAAACGTAAATACTTTCATATAATTTATAAATCAAATTATTTTTGTGGATTATTGACTTAAGCTACCTCAAATTGGGAAAATTTCCAACATTTTCTTTTAGATATAAAAACAATAAGATAATATTTAGCTTTTCGAATTTTCTCCAAGCATAATCGTAAATTGACAGGGATATTTACATTAAACCTCTGAAAAATTTGTTCTTGATACCAACATTTCTGTTTGTTCCAGCCAAGGTTCCATGGAGAAGCGCTACGTGTACGCCCTGATATCAATAGCGATCGGGACCGCCATCCTCGTGGCTGCGTTCATCTATTTGGGTCCAGACTAGCTAATAATACTTCATAAATTTTGTATATTTTTACTGTCTTCAACTTATTATTTATGATGTTAATTTTGTACGTGTGTTTTTCATACAAATAAACTAATGATTTATTAATAGAGTTTTTGATATGTTCCAAGGTATTTGCTGTAGTTGAGAGGTAAACGAAAATATGAACTAGTTTATATCATTAATTGAATGCAATCAAATAACAATAGTTAGTATGAGGATCAATTTGAAATTGTGTTTGTGTCATGTTAAAATTAGAAAAGAAATACATCCTTTATATATGTAGTTTGTTTCGATTTTGAGTTGGGTCCATTTACTCTACGATATTTTCCAGCAATATGTTAGTCAAACAGCAACAGTACTATGAACAAAAAAAGTGTGCAATATCTGACTTTGATGTGAAAGCTCCATCGATTCACCCTCAACATTTACTGTTACAAATGATTTCACACTTTATAATACTTTCAGTCCATGCTTGAAATTGTATTTTGTTTGAAAAGTATTATATTGTTGCAATCAATAACAGATAAGGATACCATTTTACTGGAGGTTATGTCCCGGCAGCTCGTATTTTATGAAGGCCACTAAGTACAGTTAGTTATTTAGGAAAAATACAGCAAACTATTTTTAAAAGTGGGATTCTTCAGTCACGAAACATTTGGAGTTTTTAGCTGCTTCCCCCATAAGGCCAATTTAAACTTCAAAGCCCGTCCTTCCTACATGGATTATCCGATATCGTTGATTTATGGCTCATTTTAAACAGCACAAACATACCTAGCGATTTCAGTAAGCAAAATGTCAACGTCACAAACAGTAATCGTTCAATATCCAATATATTTAATACTAACGATTTGTAAAGGGTAAAATATTTGTGACATCAAAATTCTGCTCATTGAAATCATTTGGTATTTTTTTGTTCATTAAGATAAACCAAGATTCAACAATTTTGGATAATCCGATCAGGGGGCATGGGCTTTGAAAGATAACATTGGCATTATGGGAAAAGTAGTTAGAAGCCGGTGATTGGAGACGATTGTTGTGGCAATATTGATCGCAGTGTTTAATTAACAGTAATCGAATAAATTTTAACAGTTTAATCTTCTGATCGATCACAATTACTAATGAATAACCTTTATATTTTCTCCAGGAATTTTACAAAAGTAAACCTTTCTTGGCCAAATTGTTGGTCTTGGTGCAGTGGCAAAACATAGTCCTAATTTATTAACAGCATAGGGTAACGAGCTCTAGGCCAGAATAGCGACACAGCTGGGGGCCGCGTCGTATAACGGTAATGATATTACTGCCTTGATGACGGATTTGCGGCTATACTCTTAACTGCTTGAGCCTGACTCCATTTTAGTTGGACTTCGACGCACACCTGGGTTCAAAGCTGAAACATTTATGATCACTATAATTATATTACTGCTTTGGCCATAGATTTATGGCTATAATATTAACTGCTTTTAGCCTGACTCCATGTTAGTTAGACTTTGACACACACCTGTGTTCAAATCTGAATCATATATGATCACATATACAACATTTGTTATATCAAGAAATTCCTTACAATGAGGTTCGTTGAATTGAGGTAGGTCTGTTAATTATTTCGCTACATGGAGGTTCACAATACCACTTGTAACCTGGCTCCATGTTCTCCTGGAGTCATCCCTGGGTTCACAGCTGAATCATACAGCAGCCATTTTAATGATGTATTGAGGTGATCTACAATATTCAATCTGTATTCAGATCAACTTTTGCTTCGTGATTGTGAATGTGATTTTCATGATTTTAATATGTTTTAAATTAGGGCGTCACAATATTAATGATAGACATAGTATAATACAAATTATACGAAGAGTGTAATAACAATAATATAAAGTACCTACACCGAGCGCCTTTCGTCGCTCCAAGAAAAATATTTGCAACATAATATAACAACTTTTTGGGCCAGTGGGGGGAGTCCTAAGTTTGGAAAAGATATCTATCCTAAATAACAAAGTGGTATGGTCCAGGAGCAGGTTTGAGGGGTCGTTTTTGAGCCTGTTATATATCGTATGTTCTCCATAAGTATAACATGGCCACTTTTAAGGCCATCAGTGGAACGGAGGCCCTGAGACTTGGAGAGGGGGAAACGTATTCAAAATACATTTGGTTCCCTACAGCGTGGTATGGTTTGGGAGTAGTTTATTGGAGTCTTTTTTGCAATCAACTGGAGTGCCTTTTCTCCATAACATCAACATGACAACGCTTAAGCCAGTGGGGTGGAGTCCTAAGTTCGGGGTTATAAAAAAAGGTATCCAAACGTTATGGATCAATAATAACTGCTTAAATCGGCAATAAATTTGGGGAAAACATAGGAACTTTGCCATAGGGGGCGGAGCCTTAAGGTTGCTGGACGGGACGTATTGGGGCTTCATTTTCATTCAAGAAATGCGGTTAAAAAATCCAAATAACTACATGTCACATTTTAAATTTTAAACTGTGAGAAAAATATTTCAAAATTCGAATAATAATAAATTTTAATTGACTAGGCTTTCGATATTAAAGATACCATCGTCAGGTCAAATCAACAACATAAACAAATATTTTAATTTTGACAAAACAAATCAGCTGTAAAGAAGAAAATATGGTAATTTAGTGAAATACTGTAGAGTAAATATAAATTAAATAAAGTTCTTAATACTATATAAAAAATATTTTCACAAAAACGGAGAATTTTGAATTGGACCGAGATTACTGTTTACTATTAAATTTTCGTACTTTTTAATGAAAAATGTTTCATATGCATCCAACTGATTTACATAACTTATTTCGTTTATAATTTTATGTTTGAAAAACTGTGCCCCTCTTCAATAGCGTGTTTTACAATGGCAGATTTTTCAGTGTGGATATTTTGTATATTCGTTTTTCATTAAAAAATACGAATATTTAATAGTAAACAGTGATCTCGGTGCAATTCAAAATTATCAGTTTTTGTGAAAATATTTTTTATATAGTATTAAGAACTTTATTTTAATTTATAATTACTCTACAGTATTTCACTAAATTACCATATATTATTGTTTACAGCTAATTTGTTATGTTAAAATTAAAATTTGTGTTTATGACGTTAATTTGACCTGACGATGGTATCTTTGATATCGAAAGGCCTAGTCAATTAATATTTATAATTATTGGAATTTTGATGATTTTACTTCACAGTTTAAAATTTAAATTGATTTACAATAATTAGCTCCAAGTACATTATAATGTCACATGTCACATTTCAAAATCGGAGGTCGGGAAGTGATAGGAGGGCAGTGGGGTAGAGGTCGGGGAAAAAATATCCCAAGTCTTTTATCCTCATAAAAACCTGTTATGGTCCGGGAACAGATTTGAGGAGCCTTTTCACAATCACCTGGAGTACTCTGTTGTCCATAAAAATAACATTGCAAGGTTATAGCCAATGGGGCGGAGGCCTAAGGTTGGGGTTATAAAAACGTATCCCAAACGTATTGGCTAAAATCACACATACAATCGGAAAAAATAACATAGCGTTTTTGCCAGGAGCGTAGCTTTAAGATTGGTTGGGGGGATATACCCAACATGTAGATTGAAGACATGAATCGTTGTAAAACAATTCCAAAGAACTATCACACATCAAAATTGGATGTTTGTAAGTGATAAAAGAAGCCAGTGGGGTGGAGCCCTGAGGTCGAGAAAAGATTATTCGAAGTCTTTTAGTCTTGCAAAAACCTGGTATGGTACGGGATACACAATAACCTTGAGTACTAATTTTTCCATAAGAACAATCATGGCAATGTTTTAGCGACTGGGGCGGAGCACTAATGTCATGGCCATAAAATACCTACGGTACCGAAATGTTACGGATCAAAGATAATTGGCTGAAATCACGCAAAAAAACTGAAAGAGTAACATAACGATTTTGCCAGGAGGGAGGAGCCCTAAGGTTTGTGAGGGGGGTCGTGCCCAAAGTTGGGACATCATTCAAGACATGCGGCTTTGTAAAACATATCCAAAGAACCATTAAACTTCCAAATTGGACGACAGGAAGTGATAGAAGAAGCCAGTGGGGTGGAGTCCTGAGGTCACGAGAAAAAGTATCCGAAGACCTTTAGTCCCTTAACAACGTGGTATGGTCCGGGAGCAGATTTGAAAAGCCTTTTTCTCATCAACCTGGAGTGCTCATTTTTCCATAAGAATAACCATAGCAATTTTTTAGCGACTGGGGCGGAGCCCTAAGGTTGGGATAGTAACAAACCTACCTAAATGTTATAGATCAACGACAATTGGCTGAAATCATGCAAAAATCCGGAAGAAAGACTATAATTTTGCCAGGGGGGCGAAGTCCTAAGGTTGGTGTGGGGGGACGTATCCAACGTTGGGATATCATTCAAGACATATGGCTTTGTAAAACAAATCCAAAGAACCATCACACGTACAAATTGGACTTCGGGAAGTGATAGAAAAAGCCAGTGGGGTAGAGCCCTGAGACCGCGAACAAAATTATAGAAAAACCTTTAGTCCCCTAACAACGTGGTGTGGTCTGGGAGCAGATTTAAAGAGAACCAATACGATACGTAAACGCGATACGAAACGTATTGTATTGCGGGTGGGTTATTTAGAACTTTTCTCCATAAGAATCAGCTTTTGGTGCCACTGGGGCGCAGCCCTGAGGTCTGAGGATAAAACGAAAAAAATACGTGCCAAAAATGTTTTGGTCCTCCACAACGTGGTATGGTCCGGGAGCAGATAGGAGGTGCCGTTTTCGAAATCACCTGGGACACACACACACACGCACATCTACTTTATTAGTATAGATGTAATGTTATTTACTAAATTTGTTATTGTCTACACAAAGTAAATAGGTATTAGATTTTTAGTTATTATTATCATAAATATAAAGTTGTAATACTAATGTATAACCTTAGAAATAAATTTTAGGAATTATGAACGGTATGAATACTTAATAAAATAAATAAAAATAATAATATAAACAGCCACAGGGATTATTTATTATTTTCTTTTTGTGATAACATATATATTAACTTCTACAAAACAAGTGGCCCATGAGGGGATCGAACCCGCGACCTTCGCGTTATTAGCACGACGCTCTAACCAACTGAGCTAATGGGCCGGTAGGGGCAATGGAAAAGTCACAAGTTTGTAAATTTAACATTTACTATAGTATTTCACATAATACTTTAGTACAATATATTTAAATTATATTAAAATACTATAATTATATTATATAATATTATTTTATATTATTAAATTTAGTACAATATATTTTATTAATTCTTGGTGTTCCACAGGTCTTATTTAAGTTTTGCTATTAGACAAAGAGCCTCTGAAGTTTTGTCAAGAAGTACAGTATTAGCCAAAATAAACAGTACTGAAACTGAATCAGCTGTAGTTGCCTTCTCGATCAGCTGAGTCAATTGTTGATTGTTGCCACGGCTTCGTGTTCATTACTTCTTTCTCATTTGAGGTTAGTTTTTGCTAACATGGTGCTATCAACGGTAGAGAAAACTTTTATCGTAGAGCATTATTTTCGCTCATACGGACGTGCGGGAGGGCCAAGCTTGTCACACACTGCATTACATTTTCAAGAACATTTCCACAAAAACCCGCCTAGTAATTCTGTGATTCTTAGTGTTGTTGAAAAACTTCGAAGAACAGGTAGTGTTTTGACACTGCGAAAGGGTTTTTCAGGTCACCCAACCACTGTCTGTACAAATGAAAACCACGGAAGGGTGTTGCAGCAAGTGTTACAGTCACCGAAAAGAAGCCTAAAGCGAGCTTATCTTAAACTGAATATTAGCAATACGTCAATGAGAAGAATGTTCAAAAACATTGGTGGTTTTCCCTACAGGATACAAACTGGACAACCTTTGGACTGTAGAAACAAACTAGCCAGAGTCATATTGAACGGGGGTCATATTGAACATGTTATTAACCGAGTTTAACAGATCCTTCCTTTGACTTGTATGTATTGGTAAAATTTATATGTAATGTTAATATGTATACCATAATAAAATATTACCATTTCAGTACTGTTTATTTTGGCTAATACTGTATATAAATTGTCAATGGTTGTTTAATAAAAATGTGGAGTTAATTTATAGTAAATTTAAGGAACGCTCTGATGTTGTAGACCACTTGTTTAAGTGGCTTACATGCAGTCTAACTGAAATGATTAGTGAGAAATATTACAATTCTGAAACACTCAAAATTCTGGCTAAATAAATCGTAGTTCTGATTTGTTAATCAAACCACCTTTTCACATATTTTTTCACACTAATAAATTAGTTACAAATTACAGTACTTAAAATATACTCACCCTATTTTACAACTATGTCTACTATATACTGTTAAATTTCCCTGATGTTTCCAGAAAATCACATAAAAGATCAACACAGTATAAATATAATATTTGTTTTAGAAAGTTTTACCCAAAGAAGCGATTTTAAAATAAGTAATTGTTATGAAACTTTACCGTTTTTACATCAAAATTTTCATATACGATGTTGTGGTAATTCATTTCCTTCAAAAGCGAGGAGTTCAGATAACAGGTTATGATGATTTGGTAGGTCATACAAATAGTTGTAATGCGTTACGAATGGAACACCAGACTATGCACACTATTGGTTTATTAGAAAACGGACACTGGCATTTAATTTAAACACTTTAGTAAACAGTATGCCTCAAACCGCTGATGGCTTGTTATTTAATACAATAATCTTGATTCACAGGGCAAAATTACAAGCTCTTATTTTTCCCGTCGTGACTGACCACTTTCCGTGGGTTTATATGAAGAATTTCCCCACCCTTTCCCTAGGAGTTAAGGTGGAAACTTACCTTTAAATTGTTCAACTGGTCGTTTGTTAGAAATTATTGCTGATTCCTACTTACAGAATATTATTGAAATATGTTGTATTCGATAATAACGGCATTAAACAACATACACTGTGTTTACCAACAAACCGAAATTAATATTTTCATCTTAGAAAATAGTGTAGAAATATCATACTAATGTACTTATATTATTAACTTGATTTAATGGTGATGGCCAATTTTTTTTAATTGTATAGTTTCGGAAAAAACAACCGAGTTTTGGAAGCTTTTAAGTGCCAAAATTCCTGCACCAAAATAAAAAATATGCGATTTTAAATCAATAAGATTACATTCACGTAATAAATTACACAGAGGGGAGATCACGAGGGATAACTTCGATGAGGAGATATTAACAACCTAACTGAGAATGAAGAGTTAATTTCTGACTAGCCACCATTGGTAAATTATAAAATTGGTTAGTCATAAAATCCACGTGAGTGTTGATGAAAAAATGTTTATTAGAAAGGTTGTATTTATAACCTCTACCCCCATAATAACAAGTTATTTTTATTTTTCTAATTTGGCAATTGAAATACCACTTATTTCTTGTAAACACATCATGGTGTTCTCCCCATAACTTGAATGGGTTCATAAAACCTAGATAAGGTACTAATGTATATATTTTAGCAACTGTCATAATATTAAAAAGCCAACCACTTCCTACAGGGTTCACAGGAATGTTATATTCTCCATACTTATTAAAATTGACGTATGTATCGGCTTTTTGGTAAACCAATTTTAAAACTGAGTGTTTCCTGGAAATAGGAGGAATTGAAATTTTTTAGGTAGGCCTACAGTATAAAAACTTTCCTGAAAATAAAAGTAAGCCTTCTGAAATCGGTATATACATGTTTTTGTTGCATTCGAGAAAATGATTAAAGATGGCTAATTTTTGTTATTAGTTTCCCCTTGGCACTATGGCTAAACAAAATTGGATGTCCCCATAGATTTTGGTATTTGTTTTTCTACTGTTTATTCTATAGTTAAAGATAACTAGATGTGGTATCTGTTAGAATAGGGATTTAGTTGTAAGATGAAATCACTTAAAAGATGGAAAAATCAATAAGAAACCAATGGAAATCCCTGAGTGCAATGGCGGATGGTTATGAACAATGGATAGAGCAAGAAGCTAGAGTTATTCCGGGACCTCCCCTCCAAAATCGCTCCAGACCACGCGAGGGGACATCTCTAGTACGCTGCCCAGAACACCTTGTCACCGCCACATGTGAGTACATTATGTTCCTACTTAAATTAGTTATAGATTTTAATTAAATCAAGTATGTAAAATATATTACACAAACAATACAACTTCATGTTATAAAATAGGTTTGCCATTGACACTGTAACATTTTTTTACAAATTTAACGTAAATAGGTTATCATTATACTTGTGTTAAACGTCATAGTTTGTGATTAGGTATGATTTACCAATCTATAAATTAAGAAAACAGAAAACTACTATAACAAACAAAATCAACGTTACAAACTCAATTAAGTATTGTAAAATATGTTTTACTAATGCTTGGTTTCGATAAATTTGATATCACTTGGCAAAATATTTTCTGTGGAGAATAAGTTTCAGTTTTTCATCAAGTGTCTTTATAGAATATAACATGTCAATCGAAATTGAAAATTGAATATTCAACGTTTTTTCATATTTAGGGCCTTGCAACATTCTCAACACTACTTAAGTTTGGTGAGACAGTTGCACATTTGTGTCCAATAGCAATGTCATTTTTCATAAACTTACTATGTTGGTTACTTAAAATGCCAATATTTGATTGGTAGCCTTACGAGACCATCGATAAATGACACAACAGAATGTATTGAGTAGAGATGAATTAAATAGGCTACTGTACTGTTAGAGTAATGCATTTAAGTAAACAGAGTGTCCAGCCTAAATTGTTCCAATAGCTAACTTTATTATTTTACGTCTGATAGTTAACGTCTTTCGGGGGCACCTTTGCCTTTTTAGTCTGTATTTTGAGGTGCATTACAATTTGTTTAATCCCTTATTTGTTCTAATATGGTGGCCAACATAATTTTTCTTTAAGGAATATCCCTTTTTTGTTTTTTTATATGGTTGAATATGTAATTTGTAATATTCTATTCTTGGTAATTTTCCTAAACCTCACCGTTCAGCGTTTGGACATTTTTGAAATTAGAATCACCTCAAATCCCTGCTTACAAAAGTAAAGGGTGACCCCATAAGAAGTTAACTAACAGACATAACATAGAGTAAAAGTTAGCAGTTGTAGCACTTTATGCGTCAACCCTTTATGATTTGAACCCTGCATACAGGAGGGGATGGTCCTGTCATTCTTTATACTGACCAACATTAGCAAGAGATGTTAGTACCACCACATAACGTACTTTAACGTGTATTTAGTACATTCTTGATGTTTAGCATTAATCCTGGTATTAATGGTATGAAATTATGAAAATAGATTTGAAAAAAAACTGCAGATAAGATGACAATCAATAACGTACTTCTCATTTTAAACCTATAGTTTCTTGGCTTTTTCAACGAGTAACTCAATTGTGTTGTGATTCCTGTCCAAGCTATAGTGTTGTAAATCTTACCAATAGTTTTATTAAAATATGATAAGAACTAATATGTTTATATAATATGCAATATAATGTGTTGATGTACTCTTTAATTCTCGCTGTTCTGCAAACATACACAAGTATGGATGCTACAAATTTGATTATTTAAAAACACCAAATGAAGCAGTTTTAAATTATGTTCAGTGATCAGCTCATATGCCATTTAATAATGGCTAAAATTCTTGAATACCATGCATTTTACCACATATTTACTTTAAAGCACACTGGCTCCATTAAAATAAATCACTCGGTTAGCAATTTTAACTTAATTTCCTTATCTGTTTTCTTGTTTTATATCTCTCCCTTTTAAATTTCTTTTAACATGTAAAACACATTCATTTATTCTAATTATCCATTTAATTCAATAATTTAAAACATACTAAGGTCATATTTTTATTATTATAGCAACACAGGAGACGCACAGGCATTTGCCTATGTTTGCTGATTCCCATTACCATATTTTATTATTTTCATTACTACAGCCGAACTTTAAATTCCTGGTCAAGAATTACAGAATATTATAGATATTAGTAATAACTATATTATAGTCACTCTGAAATTGTAAACAGGTCGCACATGTATTGGAATAAACAATAATCATTTATTGAATGCAATGGTTTAAAAACAAAAATTCCATGAAATGTCTTGGATTAAATAGGTTAAGCTGAAAAAATATTACTGTAGGGAAATGTGACCTGGTCAAGTACTAATACAGAAAAAAATAAATTCTAGAGATACACTCGGATATTCTTAGATACATACGAAATTACATTAGAGGGGAACAAATCAGTATATTTCTTAGATATATTGTTGACTTGATGAATGCTAGGTTTTGTAAATAGGCACCCGAGTTGCCAAATATCATGACCCGGTACCGGGGTCTTCTGGCAACTAATGCCGTGTCTTTAATTTATCGAATGATTTTAACTATTTAGTTCAAATGTAATCATTAAAATTCTTTGTCAGAAATAGAATCTTAATTGAACATGAGAAGGATTGTGCACTGAAAACAAAAGGCAATTATTTTTTAATTGACGGTGACAACGGTAAGGCTTTATGATACAGTTTTTAACATGACACTTGGGTACCCGGAAAAAACAAATATTTTGAAATAATACAAGAGATTTTTTTATTTAAAGAATCAAATTACAAATTATGACAAACTCAAGAAAAACCAAAGGATTATAACAAAATTATATCATGCAATAATTTGATTCCTTAAAAATCCCTTTTACATTTTATGATGTAAATTTAGGGTAAATTTAACAAGAATATTTTTATGATAAGAAATTTAGCTTAAAACAACTCCTTTGATGAAATATACCGATGTTTACATTTGTAGATGTGTATGTTATACCTAAAAACCCAAAGCATTAGCCGAGTTGTAAGTTCTTTACGAAATGTAATGTGTGTAGTATTATAAGGCGAAAGTAGTGGTTCATTTGCTTAGTTGAATTGAGATTGGCCTACAGTGCGCTTTAAGCTGCTAAAAGGATTAACTAACAGGGAAATTATAGCTTATTAGCGCAAAATTGTTTTATTTTTAATATAACCGTTTTACCTCTGGGTTGGTTATCCTGAGAAGGATACCTTCATATACCATAATAATGTAAGGATAGTCGAGGTTACTGTTTCTGTGCATTATTTGCATCATAATGATGTAATGATGTAAGGCCTGGGAACGAATTTCATCAGGCCAGTTTATTTAACTTTCTTGGGTTTTATTACTACTCGTACAGTAAACCAGTTCCATTAATACAGAAGACACAAGTGTCAGAATCTCACAGTGAGGTTCTTAGCCTACATCAAAGCCCAGCCTAGAACATTTGCCAGGTCGCTGACAGGGTGGTGGCGGGGTCATCGCTCTGATCGTTTTAACACCTGTCCGTCTCGCTGAGATATTTTTGTTTTAAACTCATTTCTGTCTTGTTCTGACAGCGTTAAATTCTTTTGCCCCTTTCAATGATGAATTATATCTACAAATTATCTTCTAGTCTTAGATGTAACGCTATTCAACTTTTAAAACTATAGTATACAAACAACAAAAAGGACAAAAATTACACTCGTAATTTCAGCTTTCTTCTTTTAATGACCATATTAAAGTTTAGTATTTTAATTATTGCCCTTTATATATTCTACAATATCCTTAAATTGTGTCTGATTAGATTAATAACGGGATATAGTTGGGGAGTCTCGCAATACTTCAAGATAAAGTCAGTCATATAAACGACAGTACATACATATTCTTCAACTGGGACTGACAATGATCGGTATGACTGGTCGAAATTGATTTGTTTGTATTATTTTGTATTAGTATTACGTTCCTAACCAGGTAAGTAGTGTTTTACAGGGCGAGCATGGAAGTTCCCGTGCGTGGCGTAGCCAAATGCGGGATTTTCATGCTAGTACCATTGACTTACCTGGCGAGTTACGTACGATACTTTACATCATGCTACACAGAAAAAGTAACATACTTTTTAATCGTACCCTATTTGTATTAACCACTATGTATCTCTTAGTCTTTGATACTAACCTGAAATAAACAAACATTTTATTTGTTATTGTTGTAATCAGCTATTTTCTAAAAACTGAAAATTTACTTGTATTTGTAATCAATTAGTTCGCGGTAAATTTACCGTGCAGTAAACAGTAAATTTACTGTTTATTACGAGGTAAAGAATAACTTTCTTGCCTACAAACAGGCACAGACAACAGCTGTTTCTGTGTTGTATGATGTAAATATATTTACTGTCCTGTATGTGAGTATTGTTGTAGGTGTTATGTGAATATTTTGACGTTTTACAGCCCGTTTTTTAAGTACATTCCGTAATTTTAGCAACAAATAATATACTAATCAAAAAGTTATTTAACTGGATAAATAGTTTTACAAATAGACGACAATAAAACTGCCTGACTCTATGAGGGTTTCAGGGGCGGATTTGTTTGACCATTGTATAGGCAACCTTCTCAGAGAACTTACACTATGAGTTGCTGTAGCAACCGGCGCGGCGTGAGTTAAGACAGAGATTCGCACAGCCAACACTTGTTTTCGCTACTCCTACTCCAACCAAAACAGTCATACTTACACCGTTTGGCACATACACAAACACTGCACAAGATCTGTAAGAATGTAGATTTTTCAGTGGCTTACAGTAACTATTTTTATTTGTGGCTTTACCTTTCCATGTTTTATTAGTTTTAGTTTTCAAATGGTATAATCTTTACATGTAATATATCCGGTTATTCTTTAGAGTTTCTTTAGTTCAAATATTGCAAGTTATGGATAAGTTGGCCTAACCTAGCAGAGTTGTTAATATTGACAGTTCAATATAACAGAGGTTTAAGGTAGTGACGTTTTGGGTTAGCTTACATGCATTCACATTCCACACATGTCAATGGAGAAAGATCGAGAGATTTTGAAATACTTGAGACTTTATCTGTGGCTTTGCGCCTTTGCCGGCGGTCATAATATACCATTAGAAAATTATACGTTAGTTAAATTAGCAGAATGTATTTTTTTAAAGTGTTGTTTTAGAGTGATTATTTTTCAATTTTGATTCTAATACAACCTATCTCCCTGCCAAAATCAGTTCGGTAGTTTGTGCTTAGAGGCTGCCAGGGATATGTGAACCCAACAGTGTTTTCGAAACTTGTGGCCAATATGTTTGATTCTTGTGCATTTAATTTCTCTCTGCCAAATGTAATCCCAATAGATCCATAAAAATACGCCATGTCTATAAGATTAACATGGTTTTTCTTTTGGACAAAATGACAGAGCTCCAAATCACAATCTGATCGAATGTTAGTAGGTGTGTATTTGATTCTGGCCGTAAAATTACAACACTATTTGAGCGAATTTGATCCAGTAAATACTTGATCTCAGTGTAATTTACACATGTTAATTTTGGGTTTTCTTTTTAGGTTAAATTGATTTTAGTCTGTTACATTACTCAACTTCCCACCAAATTTCAGCTCAATCGGTCAGGTAAAATCGTTATTTGCCTACCTCCTAATTTCCTAAGGATTTACTGTGCAATCAATAGTGATTTTATTTCATGACCAATTTTGACAATTTAGAAAAATCCAAATTTTGTATCCCAATTTTTCTTCTATAATCTAGATGACTTTTAATGAGTTAACTCAATCCTCAGGCAACAGGGTCCATCTCTCAATGTTCCAATATGATTCTTAAGAAGAAATTGAATCGGGTTTTTGTCATATGTTTGATATTAATTAATTGTACTTAAATCAAAGCTGTTTTAATAAATATTTCTAACTACCGACTGTCACTGTGCTGTGTACCTTTAAAGAGTGTGCTGTATTGCACTTTATGTCTGTGGTATGCGATACCGGCTAGTACTTTAAATGATAGTCCCTAATAAATTTGGAAACGCAACTAAACTTATTTGCAACTTGTGCGTAATTGTTATATTCCTACAAAATTTTAACTCAATCGGTCCAGTGATTTTTGTGATGGACACACAAACAAAAACTGTTCAGCCTTATAATATTATTGGGATGTAATTGAACGCTTTTTGTATGGAAAAATAATGCTTGACAGATTTCAAAATTGTAAATTGTAGGAAGAGGTTGGAGTAAAGACACTCCTCCCAATATTTAGCCATTTCTACGGAATGTTATATTTTGATGAAATTGTAACCACCGTCACTTAATTAATCATCACTAGATTTGGTTGTACACGTTGAGAAGTGTTCGAGGAAACCAGCCCCCACCGCTTCCCCTCTCAGAAGGAGTGGGAGGGTATAACTCGTAAGGTAAAGTGAGGCAAATTGTGTTTACTGCTTTAGAAGTCACTCGATCTTTATTGTCTTACACCCTCTCAAATTTAGTGAAGAGAATTATAAACCTTTTTCATTGCATACTAGGCCTTAAGGCAAATTCTGTATGGTATTTTTTTTAGGATGATGAATATTAGAGTAATAACGTAATTGTTTCTCAGGTACATTAGGACGAAGTCTGATCAATTTCATTTTTAAAGAAGTCATTGAATGATTTTTTCATGCATTCTATTTTTTAGCGAATTTTCTATGGAAAAGTAAACTATTAGCATGACCCGCACGGTGAAACTTAAGCCCGGGATGACCATAGAAGTTCCTAACGTGATCCCCTGAACACGTTTTGGAGGGTCGCTAACAATTATATATATATATATATATATATATATATATATATTTGTGTGTGTGTGTGTGTGTTCGCACTCTAGCAGTCGCATTTTTTGTCCGATTTACTTTAAATGTTGTGGGAACCTTCCTTTCTGTAAACAGTTGGGCAATTTCGTTGGGCAAAACAATCGGACAACTCTAACCCCCTTTTTGGGGATTTTAACTTTTCCAAAAAGGGTCAGAAAAGCCCCGAATGTTAAATTAATGCAAGTAAAAGGATGGAGATTAGCAAGTCGAAAGTTTTAAGCCCTCTCTCACCATTTTAGCTCAAATATTTACCGAGTTATTAAAGAAAATGTTAATTGCCTCAACACAGTACGTTGTCTTGTAGGGTTTTTACACTGGAATAGGCTGTTTTTCATATCTTGATGTAGTTAATCACGCCCAATATCACTATACCAACTTGTTATCCTGACTATACCTCCTCCTAACCTTATAATGTATGACATTGTCATTATAATAGTGAATTTAAGTATAACCAGGAGCATCAGACCAGCCAAAAAATTAAATTTTTCAATTTTCCAAAAAAATCTTACCAGTGTTGTTTTAAACCCTTTATTAGGTTTGTTAAAGGTTTTAATGCGGAAATTCACTTCCCTCACGTCAGCACGCTGCGTGAGAACTCGTTTACTGCTAAACGATGGAAAACCAAATCCTGATTGGTGATATATTTCAGACATAGACTGCAAACAAATACCAATTAGTTTAAAACACCATGCTGAAATAAGTTAGAACAAATACTAATTTGAAAGTATAACAAGCCGTTAGTGTTGTAGTCAGCAAAACAGAAACTAAATTCCCCCATATATTTAATTATTTCAAGTGTTAAAGACCAACAAGATAAGAGAACGGCCGTTACACAGGAATAACCGGAAGGTCACCGATCCAATTAGCGTCAAAACCGGCGCCAGGGTGATCTATCAAACGTTTACGGGTGATACTGCAAACTGGGCTCAGTATTTAGTCCAGTCCTGTATTAGTAGCACGATAAAGTTTACCTAGAAATGGGAATGGTCTGCAACATAAAACTATTTTAAGAAGCCTTAAAATGGAAAGTATCTAATATTGGAAAACATAAAATCTATTAAAGAAAATAGAAAAAAAACACATACGGATTGTTCTGCTTGCATATTTGAGTATTAACTGATTGTATAAATAATGTGTTTTTATATATTTTATTGGTTATTGTATTTAATACATATTTTATTTGATTATTTTGGCAGCGGAGGGTTTTACTGACTCTGAAGCCATAAACCTTCGGTTGCTTTTGTAAAGTCTCTTGGAAGATTACAGACCCAGGTAAATCAGGTCATAAATAGTCTTTGAATAGTCCTGCAAAACGTAAAACAATAATAAAATAAGTTGTTTGTTAAACAAAGATTAGTTATTTATAACTTTTGAATAAAATAAAAGACTTTAACGTATTACAGCGTTAGTCCACGTATAGAGTTGTTCAAACTCTCCCCAGAAACTTAGGAAAGTCGATCTAGTAGTAAAATCTCAAATATTTAATTAAAATATTCATCTAACGTTAACACGAAACCCGTAAATATAATAAACTTGGAACTTCACAACTGTACTGGTAATTTAACATGTAATGTTGGTTAGAACGAGTTTGGATAGCACCCTGAAGAAACTTTATTTATTTTAATTATTTAAGAAGCGGATAAAAGTAAAATATGATTAGCCTGCCAATTAATGGCTCAATTTAAGATCAACCTTGAAGGAAGAACAGATTTTAGAGTATAAATAAACAAAATAGACAAGGCTGTGTCTCCCTTAATCCCTAGTTGTCTTGATTACTATTTATCAATAGCGGAGGTTTACGAAGATGCCATTGAGAGTGGACACAACAATGCTGATGTAATTGACCACGAGCTGCCAAGCATTGTTGGTCGCCATCTTGGCAAAACATCGCCGATGTACACTGCCTACTGAGATGATATCAACTTGTGACATCCAGCTTTGTAATGTTCCAAGATGCTAAATGCGTTTGGACAACGGAAAAGGCACGAACAGTTTGTTTAGGAAGGCTTCTATTCTTTCAAGTATACAAGTTTACACATGAAAATGTGGACGTATCAGTATGAATGCGTGATTTTAAAATAAATTAAGTGTTATAAGAATCGGTAAATTAGACATCCTACCTTTTACTGAGATCTAGTTTTAAATCATTTTGACATTGAAGGCTTACAAATGCGACGACACTTCTTTTGATTTGACCCCTCTTCCAATTATGAGATTTTTATAAAATTACGATCAGAACATATAACAATGTCAATTGTAAATTTGTAATTATATACAACGAGAATGTTAAGATTTTTAAATGTGTTAATGCCCTTTTCAATCATGACGAGTGGTCACAGCTAACCCACTCAACCTTTTTCTGGATCATTCGAATATTCGCTGCTCACTTCTCCCCGTGACTCGGACCTGGCCAATGATTGCAATAGCAATTCACCTGATGATCGTATTCATGTAGACAGATTTACTGATGTGTGTGTAGCGGCAGTTGCAGATTGTTCCCTGTGACTCGGACCAGACTAATGTTTGCAACACACCTGATGATCGTATTCGTGTAGACATGTTTCTCATGTGTGTGTCGCGGTAGTTGCAGACTGTTCCCAATGACTCGCACCACACTAATGTTTGCAACACACCTGACGATCGTATTCGTTCAAACATGTTTCTCGTGTGTGTCGCGGCAGTTGCAGACTGTTCCCAATGACTCGCACCAGACTAATGTTTGCAACACACATGATGATCGTATTCGTTCAAACATGTTTCTCTGTGTGTCGCGGCAGTTGCAGACTGTTCCCTGTAACTCGCACCAGACTAATGTTTGCAACACACCTGATGATCGTATTCGTGTAGACATGTTTCTCATGTGTGTGTCGCGGCAGTTGCAGACCGTTCCCAATGACTCGCACCAGACTAATGTTTGCAACCCACCTGATGATCGTATTAATGTAGACATGTTTCTTATGTTTGTGTCACGGAAGTTGCACATTGTTCCCAGTGACTCCCACCAAACTAATATTTGCAACACAACTTATGTTCGTATTCGTGTAGACATGTTTCTAACGTATATGTCGCGGCAGTTGCAGACTGTTCCCTGTGACTCGCACCAGACTAATGTTTGCAGCACACATGATGATCGTATTCGTGTAAACATGTTTTTCGTGTGTGTCGCGGCAGTTGCAGACTGTTCCCAATGACTCGCACCAGACTAATGTTCGCAGCACACCTGATGTTCGTATTCGTGTAGACATGTTTCTAACGTATATGTTGCGGCAGTTGCAGACTGTTCCCTATGACTCGCACCAGACTAATGTTTGCAGCACACCTGATGATCGTATTCGTGTAAACATGTTTCTCGTGTGTGTCGCGGCAGTTGCAGACTGTTCCCAATGACTCGCACCAGACTAATGTTCGCAGCACACCTGATGTTCGTATTCGTGTAGACATGTTTCTAACGTATATGTTGCGGCAGTTGCAGACTGTTCCCAATGACTCGCACCACACTAATTTTTGCAACACACCTGATGATCGTATTCATGTAGACATGTTTCTAACGTATGTGTTACGGCAGTTGCAGATTGATCCTAATGACTCGCACCAGACTAATGTTTGCAACACACCTGATGATCGTATTCATGTAGACATGTTTCTCATGTGTGTGTTGCGGCAGTTGCAGATTGTTCCCAGTGACTCGCACCAGACTAATTTTTGCAACACACCTGATGATCGTATTCATGTAGACATGTTTCTAACGTATGTGTTACGGCAGTTGCAGATTGTTCCCAATGACTCGCACCACACTAATTTTTGCAACACACCTGATGATCTTATTCATGTAGACATGTTTCTAACGTATGTGTTGCGGCAGTTGCAGTCCGTTCCTCGTGACTCGGATCTGGCCAATATTTGCAACACACCTGATGACTGTATTCATGTGGTGATGTGTTTTATGTATATGTCGTGGCAGTTGCATACTGTTCTCTGTGACTCGGATCAGACCAATGTTTACAACACACCTGATGACTGCATTCATGTATTCATGTTTCTGATGGCTGTGTCGACAGTTGCAGACTGTTCCGAGATGGAAGTGTCGCTGACCGGCGCCGGGGGTAACCTGGTCTCCAGAGAACAGTCCGCCAGCTCCGAGTCTTCAAGTTCTGTAGTAAGTCTTCAGCACTAAGTGTCAGCCAGAATAATCTTCCTATAACGATAATAAAAGTTCACATTAACACAGTAGATCATTTTATGTACTTTGTGGGTTAATCGGGGCTAACCGAACAATATTCACTTGCCACAAGGATAAACCTAATTTGCAAAAATTAAACTAAAATACGTTCCGGGCCCATTTCATATTTTCTATTTTTATTTCCTCCCACCCACTGTACTATTAATATAAACAAAATTAAAAACTCATTTCTGCCGTTTATGCATTGGGTAAATTTAACTTTCTTCAGCTTTCGAGCATTTGCCTTTACTTTTATTCGCTAATGAGGAGTGAACTGACTACAAGACTTCACCCACACATCCTTCTCTCAGCCTCCCTGATAAGGGGCCACCTCAAGCTCAGTGACGCAGTTGTGTTACGTGATCTTCATCCTTCTCTCAGTTTCCCTGGTCAGGGGCCACCCTCCTGCTCAGTGAAGCAGTTGTGTTACGTGTTCTTCATCCTTCTCTCACCTCTCAGTTTCTCTGGTAGGGGGTCATCCTCCAGCTCAGTAAAGCAGTTGTGTTACGTGTTCTTCATCCTAAACTCAGTTTCTCTGGTAGGGGGCCACCCTCCAGCTAAGTAAAGCAGTTGTGTTACGTGTTCTTCATCCTTCTCTCAGCCTCCCTGGTCAGGGGCCACCCTCCTGCTCAGTGAAGCAGTAGTGTTACGTGTTCTTCATCCTTCTCTCAGTTTCTCTGGTAGGGGGTCATCCTATAGCTCAGTAAAGCAGTTGTGTTACGTGTTCTTCATCCTTCTCTAAGTTTCCCTAGTAAGGGGCCACCCTCCAGCTCAGTGAAGCAGTTGTGTTACGTGTTCTTCATCCTTCTCTAAGTTTCTCTGGTAGGGGGTCATCCTCCAGCTCAGTAAAGCAGTTGTGTTACGTATTCTTCGTCCTTCTCTCAGTTTCACTAGTAAGGGGCCAACCTCCAGCTCAGTGATGCAGTTGTGTTAGGTGTTCTTCATCCTTCTCTCAGTTTCTCTGGTAGGGGGTCATCCTCCAGCTCAGTAAAGCAGTTGTGTTACGTGTTCTTCATCTTTCTCTCAGCCTCCCTGGTCAGGGGCCACCCTCCTGCTCAGTGAAGCAGTTGTGTTACGTGTTCTTCATCCTTCTCTTAGTTTCTCTGGTAGAGGGTCATCCTCCAGATCAGTAAAGCAGTTGTGTTACGTGTTCTTCATCCTTCTCTAAGTTTCCCTAGTAAGGGGCCACCCTCCAACTCAGTGAAGCAGTTGGGTTACGTGTTCTTCATCCTTCTCTCAGATTCTCTGGTAGGGGGTCATCATCCAGCTCAATAAAGCAGTTGTGTTACGTTTTCTTCATCCTTCTCTCAGTTTCCCTAGTAAGGGGCCACCCTCCAGCTCATTGAAGCAGTTGTGTTTCGTGTTCTTCATCCTTCTCTCAGTTTCTCTTGTAAAGGGCCACCCTCCTGCTTTGTGAAGCAGTTGTGTTACGTGTTCTTCATCCTTTTCTCAGTTTCCCTGGTAAAGGGCCACCCTCCAGCTCAGTGAAGCAGTTGTTTTACGTGTTCTTCATCCTTCTCTCAGTTTCCCTGGTAAAGGGCCACCCTCCAGCTCAGTGAAGCAGTTGTGTTACGTGTTCTTCATCCTTCTCTCAGTTTCTCTGGTAAAGGGCCACCTTCCAGCTCAGTGAAGCAGTTGATTACGTGTTCTTCATCCTTCTCTCAGTTTCCCTGGGAAGGGGCCACCCTCCAACTCATTTAAGGAGTTGTGTTACGTGTTCTTCATCCTTGTCTCAGTTTCCCTGGTAAGGGGCCACCCTCCAGCTTACTGAAGCAGTTGTGTTACGTGTTCTTCATCCTTCTCTCAGTTTCCCTAGTAATGGGCCACCCTCCAGCTCAGTGAAGAAGTTGTGTTACAAGTTCTTCATTCTTCTCTCAGTTTCCCTGGTAGGGGCCACCCTCCAACTCAGTGAAGCAGTTGTGTTACGTGTTCTTCATCCTTCTCTCAGTTTCCCTGGTAAGGGGCCACCCTCCAGCTCAGTTATGCAGTTGTTTTAAGTGTTCTTCATCCTTCTCTCAGTTTCCCTGGGAAGGGGCCACCCTCCAGCTCATTGAAGCAATTGTGTTAAGTGTTCTTCATACTTTCTCTCAGATTCCCTGGTAAGGGGCCACCCTCCAGCTCAGTGAAGCAGTTGTGTTACGTGTTCTTCATCCTTCTCTCAGTTTCCCTGGTAAGGGGCCACCCTCCAGCTCAGTGAAGCAGTTTTGTTACGTGTTCTTCATCCCTCTCAGCTTCCCTGTTAAGGGACCACCCTCCAGCTCAGTGAAGCAGTTGTTTTACGTGTTCTTCATCCTTCTCTCAGTTTCCCTGGTAAGGGGCCACCCTCCAGCTCGGTGAAGCAGTTGTGTTACGTGTTCTCATCCTTCTCTCAGTTTCCCTGGTAAAGAGCCACCCTCCAGCTTTGTGAAGCAATTGTGTCACGTGTTCTTCATCCTTTTCTCAGTTTCCCTGAAAAAGGGCCACCCTCCAGCTTTGTGAAGCAGTTGTGTTATGTGTTCTTCATCCTTCTCTCAGTTTCCCTGGTAAAGGGCCACCCTCCAGCTCAGTGAAGCAGTTGTTTTACGTGTTCTTCATCCTTCTCCCAGTTTCCCTGGGAAGGGGCCACCCTCCAGCTCATTTAAGGAGTTGTGTTACGTGTTCTTCATCCTTGTCTCAGTTTCCCTGGTAAGGGGCCACCCTCTAGCTTAGTGAAGCAGTTGTGTAACGTGTTCTTCATCCTTCTCTCAGTTTCCCTAGTAAGGGGCCACCCTCCAGCTCAGTGAAGAAGTTGTGTTACAAGTTCTTCATTCTTCTCTCGGTTTTCATGGTAGGGGCCACCTTCCAGCTCAGTGAGCAGTTGTGTTACGTGTTCTTCATCCCTCTCTCAGTTTCCCTGGTAAGGGGCCACCCTCCAGCTCAGTGAAGCAGTTGTTTTAGGTGTTCTTCATCCTTCTCTCAGTTTCTCTGGTAAAGGGCCACCTTCCAGCTCAGTGAAGCAGTTGTTTTACGTGTTCTTCATCCTTCTCTCAGTTTCCCTGGGAAGGGGCCACCCTCCAGCTCATTTAAGGAGTTGTGTTACGTGTTCTTCATCCTTGTCTCAGTTTCCCTGGTAAGGGGCCACCCTCCAGCTTACTGATGCAGTTGTGTTACGTGTTCTTCATCCTTCTCTCAGTTTCCCTAGTAATGGGCCACCCTCCAGCTCAGTGAAGAAGTTGTGTTACAAGTTCTTCATTCTTCTCTCAGTTTCCCTGGTAGGGGCCACCCTCCAACTCAGTGAAGCAGTTGTGTTACGTGTTCTTCATCCTTCTCTCAGTTTCCCTGGTAAAGGGCCACCCTCCAGCTCAGTGATGCAGTTGTTTTAAGTGTTCTTCATCCTTCTCTCAGTTTCCCTGGGAAGGGGCCACCCTCCAGCTCATTGAAGCAATTGTGTTAAGTGTTCTTCATACTTTCTCTCAGATTCCCTGGTAAGGGGCCACCCTCCAGCTCAGTGAAGCAGTTGTGTTACGTGTTCTTCTTCCTTCTCTCAGTTTCCCTGGTAAAGGGCCACCCTCCAGCTTTGTGAAGCAGTTGTGTTATGTGTTCTTCATCCTTCTCTCAGTTTCCCTGGTAAAGGGCCACCCTCCAGCTCAGTGAAGCAGTTGTTTTACGTGTTCTTCATCCTTCTCCCAGTTTCCCTGGGAAGGGGCCACCCTCCAGCTCATTTAAGGAGTTGTGTTACGTGTTCTTCATCCTTGTCTCAGTTTCCCTGGTAAGGGGCCACCCTCCATCTCAGTGAAGCAGTTGTTTTAGGTGTTCTTTATCCTTCTCTCAGTTTCCCTGGGAAGGGGCCACCCTCCAGCTCATTGAAACAACTGTGTTAAGTGTTCTTCATATTTCTCTCAGTTTCCCTGGTAAGGGGCCACCCTCCAGCTCAGTGAAACAGTTGTGTTACGTGTTCTTCATCCTTCTCTCAGTTTCCCTGGTAAAGGGCCACCCTCCAGCTTTGTGAAGCAGTTGTGTTACGTGTTCTTCATCCTTTTCTCAGTTTCCCTTGTAAAGGGCCACCCTCCAGCTCAGTGAATCAGTTGTGTTACGCGTTCTTCATCATTCTCTTAGTTTCCCTGGTAAGGGGCCACCCTCCAGCTCAGTGAAGCAGTTGTGTTACGTGTTCTTCATCCCTCTCAGCTTCCCTGTTTAGGGGCCACCCTCCAGCTCAGTGAAGCAGTTGTGTCACGTGTGCTTCATTCTTCTCTCAGTTTCCCTGGTAAGGTGCCACCCTCCAGCTCATTGAAGCAGTTGTGTTAGTGTTCTTCATCCTTCTCTCAGTTTCCCTGGTAAGGTACCACCCTTCAGCTCAGTGAAGCAGTTGTGTTACGTGTTCTTCTTCCTTTTCTCAGTTTCCCTGGTAAAGGGCCACCCTCCAGCTCAGTGAAGCAGTTGTTTTACGTGTTCTTCATCCTTCTCTCAGTTTCCCTGGTAAGGGGCCACCCTCCAGCTCAGTGAAGCAGTTGTGTTATGTGTTATTCATCCTTCTCTCAGTTTCCCTAGTAAACGGCCACCCTCCAGCTTTGTGAAGCAGTTGTGTTACGTGTTCTTCATCCTTTTCTCAGTTTCCCTGGTAAAGGGCCACCTTCCATCTCAGTGAAGCAGTTGTGTTACGTGTTCTTCATCCTTCTCTCAGTTTCGCTGGTAAGGGGCCACCCTCCAGCTCAGTGAAGCAGTTGTGTTACTTGTTCTTCATTCCTCTCAGTTTCCCTGTTAAGGGGCCACCCTCCAGCTCAGTGAAGCAGTTGTTTTACGTGTTCTTCATCCTTCTCTCAGTTTCCCTGGGAAGGGGCCACCCTCCAGCTCATTGAAGCAGTTTTGTTACGTGTTCTTCATCCTTGTCTCAGTTTCTCAGTAAGGGGCCACCCTCCAGCTCAGTGAAGCAGTTGTGTTACGTGTTCTTCATCCTTCTCTCAGTTTCCCTGGTAAAGGGCCACCCTCCAGCTTTGTGAAGCAGTTGTGTTACGTGTTCTTCATCCTTTTCTCAGTTTCCCTGGTAAAGGGCCACCCTCCAGCTCAGTGAAGCAGTTTTGTTACGTGTTCTTCATCCTTCTCTCAGTTTCCCAGGTAAGGGGCCACCCTCCAGCTCATTGAATTAGTTGTGTTACGATTCTTCATTCTTCTCTCAGTTTCCCTGGTAAGGGGTCATCCTCCAGCTCAGCGAAGCAGTTGTTTTTCGTGTTCTTCATCCTTCTCTCAGTTTCCCTGGGAAGGGGCCACCCTCCAGCTCATTGAATCAGTTGTGTTACGTGTTCTTCATCCTTCTCTCAGTTTCCCTGGTAAGGTGCCACCCTCCAGCTCAGTGAAGCAGTTGTGTTACGCGTTATCATCCTTCTCTCAGTTTCCCTGGTAAAGGGCCACCCTCCAGCTTTTTGAAGCAGTTGTGTTACGTGTTCGTCATCCTTTTCTCAGTTTCCCTGGTAAAGGGCCACCCTCCAGCTCAGTGAAGCAGTTGTGTCACGTGTTCTTCATCTTTCTCTCAGTTTCCCTGGTAAGGGGCCACCCTCCAGCTCATTGAAGCAGTTGTGTTACGTGTTCTTCATCCTTCTCTCAGTTTCCCTGGTAAGGGACCACCCTCCAGCTCAGTGAATTAGTTGTGTTACGTGTTCTTCATCCTTTTCTCAGTTTCCCTGGTAAAGGGCTACCCTCCAGCTCAGTGAAGCAGTTGTTTTAGTGTTCTTCACCCTTCTCTCAGTTTCCCTGGTAAGGGGCCACCCTCCAGCTCATTGAAGCAGTTGTGTTACGTGTTCTTCATCCTTCTTTCAGTTTCCCTGGTAAGGGGTCACCCTCTAGCTCAGTGAAGCAGTTGTGTTACGTGTTCTTCATCCTTTTCTTAGTTTTCCTGTTAAAGGGCCACCCTCCAGCTCAGTGAAGCAGTTGTGTTACGTGTTCTTAATTTATAATTGCTGGGTGTACCTTGTAAGTTGTATAGTGGCAATTTATAATAATTTATTAGTGATCACTGATTTATTATTCTTAAAGGTTGAAATTGACAAAGTTCTGCTCTTCCCACCATATTAATAGTTTAATACTCTCCTCAGCCAATTGTTATACAATTAGAAGTGTTAAAAATTAACTAGGACAAATTTAGTATTTGTAACTGCTTAGGTCATTTAGGTTTAACTGCATTTTGATGAGGCTTTTTGGGAAGTCGAGTATAGAAATATGTGACATACTGATAACAAATATTGAACTCACTTAGTTAAAGACTTAGTTATGGTGTGAACATTAACGACAGCAATAGTATACTCAATATTTTGCCCAACTATGTTCTTATGACAAATGAGTGACATTACAGTTGGATTATTCCTACTGATGCTTGTCGGTTCGTGCGGCGGCGACCATCTGACACTAACATCTGTATTTTTTTATCTGGCGCGCCAGGAACAACACAGTCGTAATTACTATATCTCACCTATTTACAGTCGAGATTCGATAAAACTTGGTAAATAAATTATTGGGGTTATAATTCATCGATCATCGAGGTGATTAAGACATCGAAATTTGTAAAAAAATACGAAGAGCCTATAAATAATCTGATATTTTTGAATCCAATTAAACTATCTTTGTTGTAACACTAAAAATATATTGTTTTGGCAACACTTTTTTTATATCTTATATTCGTATTTGTTCTGGATGGTCTCTTTAATGAGACATTTATTAGCATTCTTATGGTTATTCACTGATTCACAAAAATACCATTGACAATAAATGGACCATAATACCATTTATATTAGTAGTTAATTAATATAACACTATTAATGCATGTTTTTGAGCTAAACTTAGGTGCCAAAAAGCACTCACTACCCTTTGGTGGTAATGCGTTGTTGTGTTGCCCTGTTACCCGGCGAGGCGGAGTGATATCGGGTGTCCGGGCGGAGGGCCGGCGTCGCCGCGCTGCTCTGGTGCTCGGATTATTTCAGGCGCAGTTATTTTGAAGAGCGGTCACTCTGTGGTGGGGGAAACAATAGCTCTCAGTTGTCTCTGTCGTTTGTCAATACATTTAACATTTCACACAAAACCAGATCGTGATCGGTTGTTTTCCAGCGCCTACATTACTGTTGTAAATAGGTTGACCTACCGGTATATCTAGGTATATATTAGGTATATCTACTACCGGTTTCGAAATGTTATCGATGTGTTTTATTTTATAAGATCTAATTTACTAACATCAAAGGTCACAAAGATATTAATTTCTAAGGCGATTTTTGTGAACGATAAATTTGAAAAGCTATTCAACCTAGTTTATAAACTATATAATATTTATTGATCCTATTTACTAATGCAGGGACAAAGCAATGATACGTTACAACTGAATCTCTGCAATAATTTAATCTTGATCAACGACTTAATGTGACCCATGGATAGCCATGGTATTGGTTCACGATGTTTACCTCTTCCACTATATTGATATTTGAAAGCGAAATTTCGTATATAAACAAATGATTCAATAACTTATCTGTTCATCACCCTGTCCCTGTCATATTGGTGGTATATCCTCATTAAAAACTAACCAACTTCCTGGGTTATATATACTTCTGGGTATATATACTTCTTAAAACTTTAGTTCAGTTTCACTGAAATTAGCTTATTTATAGGTTTACCATTGACTGTACCCTATTCAAAATATACTACGAGGAACGCTCGTTTTAGAAACTCTTGCTGTAACATTTCAAACGTAGTAGTAAGGATCGTTTGTTGATTTAAATTAAAATTAAAAATTGTAAAGTCAAGTTGTAACCAACCACTTGAACTGGCCAAAAACAGTTTTACTTAATTTTAATAATTAAAGTGGTCATGGCTGTTATGTGTGCCATCATGAATCACTAAACCACTTAACTCTATTGTAAAGCAAATGCCTTGTTGCAAAATGAGTATTATTAATGAAATAGGCCTACTTTCACAACCTACTTAATGGGTTCCGGGCTGAGTTTATTCTTGGCTGAGTCAATTCTGCGCTCCCGTATTAAGTGTCAAGGGTTCACTAGTGTGTACCCACTAGTCACCCAGCACCACCACCTCTCACTCCTTGTTCGTCCCGCAGGTCGAGAAGGACGTCGGCAACAAGCACATTCTCGCCAAGGAGAGCTCCTTCTCCTCAGAACAGTCGTCCCGCCTAGTGTCCGAGAGCGTCATGTCCTCCTCCGTGGTGTCCAAGAAGGTGTCCTCCACTTCCATCGTGTCCTCTAGCTCCATCAGTAGCAGCTCCGAATCCCAGGTAAAGAGCATCACTCTCGGGTGATGGCCGACACCGCCTCGCTGCTCCGCTAACCGCCATCGCTCACCACGCTCACCGTTTGTCTCTACACGCACACACACTCTCACGCATACATTACAATCACATCGGTTCATAGCCGCGTGGCAAATACATTAATATCCAACCTAATGTATTCGTATCCTGAATAGATGTTAATTACCTTTAAAAATCAATAGAATGACCAATGATAAATACATTATATTCGTACTTTTAATTGATTTAATCTGAAATAATGTAATTATTGTTCAAAAAGGTAATAACTTTTTAATTTAATCTTAATTATGGTTACAACATGGTTGAAAATCGCGGGAATTCATTAAGAAAGCATAGATAAATTAGCATATAACTTAAATCAGATTCTACACAGGTATATCAATATTTGTTGTTAGTTTACTTGACGATTATGACAATATTGTTGCTGTAGAATAGATCTTGGCTCAGAATCGGTTGTACTCGTAGATAATTCTGACCGCTGCTTAAAATAGTGACATTCGAACATTATATTTGTACTACACTATGGATTTTTTTGTACTAGAACGCTTTTTATATTGTTTTATAATTTCACTGCATGTGATATTTTGTTAAAATTTAAAGCTATTCCTATTAGATCTAAGGCGTTTATATTTTATTTAGCAGTTTGTACTTTTATTACCACACACTTTATGTTTGTATTTTAAAAGGTTAGGTATGTTTGAGTAATGTAAGAAATTACTAATAATATTATTCATAATGTTCCAAACGAGTATACGTAAATCAAGCATTTCATTTTTTGTATCTGCTATTTTAAATACCTAATAATTACTGTGATAGTTTTGGCTTTTGTTACTTAAGCATCTAACAGTTATTAATCAGGTGTTTTATTTGTGAAAGTAATTAAAATCCTCGTATTTTGCTTTTTGCTTACAGGCAGATTATTATAACAATAGTTCTAATCGTTAATACAAATTTACAAAAAGAGCATACTGGAAATATTTGAAACCATGAAGTAAGTAAGAGTTTGAAAGCATTTTTTTACTTCTATCAAACTATTTTTGGAATACAATTACTGTTATTCTACTGAACACAGAGAATATATGCGTTGAAATACTCTCATATGCCCATAAATCAAATCACTATACAACAGTTACAGCTCAAACCAAAATAACTTTCTTAATATTAACCATAATTATTAACACTGAGAGCTTATGTTAAAAGACATTTTTATACATAGGAATGTTGTGTACTCGAATTCAATGTGAACGTTCAATGTGTATTTCTATGTAAAAGTAGTACAATAAAATGTTGGAGGTCAATGTTTGTAGTTTTATTTCAAGCTTCAAAATGTTTCTTGGCAGTCAATAAAGTTGTCTTGCACATCATACATTTTACTACTGTCCTTGTCGGATTTACATTCTGTTGATATTTTACGATTGTTCCAAATTTTCGCGGTTTCGTGCTTGTTTTGATTTTGAGTTACAGTCTGCTGTGACACCACATTCCTATTTATGAAACTTTCTTTTGACACGTCTTGAAACATTTTGAAGCGCACAGCCCTCTTCTCTCTTCCTCTGTCTAACTGTCTTACACTTGCAACTGCTCACGCATTCTGTCCCACACATGCACAGCTGTCACACTAGTTTGTGTACTAAACGCATTGGAAGATTTAAGCACTTCAGAAAAGGAGTTCCAGTACAACTAATGTATATTGCCCATATACCATCGAACCATCTGGTAAACTGATAGAAACGCGGCAGTTACTGAGCCAACTGAATCTTAGCTGTAGAATTGAGAGTGCTAGAGCTAAATATTGTTTTGATTCTAACTCCCAGCAGTTTCCTGAGCAGCAACATATGACTAAATCACGGGGTTCGAAATTTCAGAGGCCGCTGGTTATTGTTCAGTGTTATTTTAATGATGATAATTCCAAACTAAAAATTACGAGTGGTATAATTTTGTATTGTTAGACTTAATTTCAATACAATTCCTGCCAGATGACACTCGTCTTAGACTTTGAAAATCCCTAGGATTTTCACTACAGCTTTTCTAGAACAACGCCTCTTGTATGGATTCAAAAGTAAGAATTTGTATGAAATGAGAATTAATCTGTAGTACAGTATTAATACGAGAAAAAAAAACTCTTCCAGGATAAAAAATGAAACAAAAGTTTGAAACAGTCTGTTAAATTTTTAACTGGTGCGAATAAACATGTCTTTCCACATAGAGCCAACAAAATTAAACTTATTATATATACAGGGTGTTTCCAAATTAATGTTGCTAACTTCGGGATATTGTTCCTTGTGTCAAAAGTAACTTAAATGATCATATAACCGGCGGCCTATTTCTTTTCGTTTACCGTCTGTCTGTCTGTATGTGATTTTTACTAGAAAATGTTTATTTACAACTTTTTTATTAGCATATTACTTGTTGTTATTACTTACGGGTTGTAATAAGAGACGTCTTCAACACTTAAGATATATTAAACTTATACTGATTCACATACAGACGGTAAACATATATAAAGAGCATTCTGCTTTTTTCATGTATAAACACATGGTAAAGAGCCTAGTACCATCTTTTATATATGTTTACCGTCTGTATGTGAATTAGTATAAGTGTAATATATCTTAAGTGTTGAAGACGTCTCTTATTACATCCCGTAATTTATATTTTAAAAACGGCTTGACCAAATTCAACCAAATTTTGGTAAAATACTCTTCTTCGTAGTTTATTTTTTAGGAAAAAAATATTTGTTTCATAAAACATTTCCGTTTAAAAATGGCGGCCATTGAAATTTTGTAACCTCAAATATCTAAAAAACTAGAAAATTTTTAAAAATCTTCCTAGGATATAAAAAGTGAGAAAATGTAATTTCAAATCCATATCTGCTTTAGCATTGAAAATCGGATTTAAATTAACTGAACTATGACTGAAAAAGGAAACCCATGGCTAAATGTTGCTATCTAACTAATCAAAATTATAGCAAAGTTTAACCAGGAGATTCGTTTTACAGTCAGACTTCAGTTAATTTAAATCCGATTTTCAATGTTAAAGCAGATATAGATTTGCAATTACATTTTCTAACTTTTTATATACTAGAAATATTTTTGTAAAATTTCTAATTTTTCAGATATTTGAGGTTACAAATTTCCAATGGCCGCCATTTTTAAACGGAAATATTTTATGAAAAATATTTTTTCCCAAAAAAGAACCTACAAAGAAGAGTACTTTACCAAAATTTGGTTGAATTTGGTCAAGCCGTTTTTTAAATATAAATTTTCTAGTAAAAATCACATACAGACAGACAGACGGTAATCGAAAAGAAATAGACCCCCGGTTATATGATGATTTACGTTACTTTTGACGTAAGAAACAATATCCCGAAGTTAGCAACATTAATTTGGAAACACCCTGTATATATATATATATATATAGTATATAGCAGATGAAATTCTACCCTGTCCTTTATTTCTATATGAAAGTAAATGCAAGTCTCGGGTTATATTTAACATCGAAAGAGGAGACGTCATAGTGCATAATGTCAAGAGGAATAAAACGGTCTCTACGTACTGCCAACATTAAGATTACCTTTGGGTGTCTAATTTAACAAACCAATTAACAGGTGTTTACAGAAGGGTATGTTGGTTGTTTTTATACCGCCTTCCTTTAAGGAAAGGTCAATGTAACATTTATAAATCATCAGGCTTATTATCGACTCTATAATTACCTTAATTTGTATCGAAAGCTCTGCATTTTGACAAGCAAGGTGGTAGGATTTTTACATGTTTTATCCGAATGAAACGAATCTTACGTCTTCAAATGTGCAACTTTTCCTCTGAATAGACCTTTTAAAAGCAATGCCCTTACAATATGAAAACGTCCTTTTTGTTGTTCACCCATTTTCATATAAACTATATCACAGTTAAATCAGTCGAAACAAGGTTCACTGTCAAGGATGCCACCTTGGGTGGTGTTGTCTACTTTTCCTGGTAATACTGTAGAATCTGGAAATTCAGCAGGTTTCGCGCCTGAAAATGTCAGAGAATAATCTAGAATTGTTTTAAGAATGTTAGCTCTTAAATAAATTGTCAAATCCCAAAGGCCATGATCGCTTATGATCAGAGCGAACTTCAGAGCCCATTTCTAGTTTTAACCAATACTTCGTGTCATGGCACTTATTATTTAACCAAACAAAAAAATTGTGATTTATTGATTTTTCATTGGTATGAATAAAAAACGCACAAGGGTACAAAGAAATCACCACCTTCTAAAATACTTTCAAGAAAGATTTGTATTCTTGAAGTATTTTACGGAGAGACATATATGCTATTCTGCCGACTAGAAAATGTGTTATCCTTGGACAGTTTTCAAAGTATACAAGAATATTACAAAAATGTGTATGGAGCCATTCAAGTAAAAAGATAAACAAATGGTTTTAATAAACAGGTAAGGTTTATGAATTCTGTGAGAACATCTACATGATAGCGGACTGATGACCAACTAATTCAGGTAAAGCAAGTTTTCTTGTTCAAATTGTTCAAAAGACTCTTAGTGCATCATATCAGGATTATTGCCTATTTTGATACATATTCTTGCTATTCTGTTCCTTATATACTACACGACTTGGCTTCCAGGCTAGCTAGAAGTAAGAGAACTAGTTTCGGATAATGGCCAAAATTAATAATTCATGAGGTACTATGCCTTTGGATCAAATTATTATTAAATGATGAGTTAAATCAGATGTAAATGATGACATTTATTTTTTAAATAATTAAATTAACTCTTAAAAGTTATTTAAAATGTTTTGTATTTAAATACTATGCAATTACAGCTATTAATACTGTACAATGCCCTTTATGCTAGTAAAATAGAACAATTCGAAACAACGTACTTCAGGATGTATCGTACTGTTTGTGTCACTAGTACGGTTTGTTTTGTTACGGTTTGTTACGGTAATTAAAATGAAAATAAATTACCATCACTTATTGGTTTGATAAATTATTTTTAAACATATATACTATCGATTATATTGAGTAATCTATACTTAAATCCTCACCTCACAATGGAGATCGAATAAGGTTAAGCTTGCATGTTTACGGAGATTCAACAGAACGTAACACGTAAGAGTAGGTACGTAGGTGTACCACAACAAATTAAATAAGATCTTACGACTTGTTTTCCTTGAATGGGTTTGCATCAAAGTGAACTTACTGACGGGCCATCTAGTAATGCATTAGATTTGTATTATAACTGTGATACATTAGAATTCGATTTACAATTGATAACAAACCCTTACTTCGGTTAAGTTGCATTTTAGAATTTTTCGTAATAAACATCAATAAAAAATATACTAAAGCTTATTCTTAAAAATTAAGTGTTTTTAAAAATAAATAAAACAAGCTTAAAGTTCCTACTTCAAAGATGACAGACTAAGTTTTATTTGTGACTCTTTGGAGGGAATATATTTACTTTACAAACAAATGTCGACGTTGTATTCTTGACTTAGAAATTTTTTGACGGTTACGGCAGTAGTGATGGGCCCAAAGCATGAGTATTCAAAGAGTTAAATTCGTTCCCCTTAATTCAACACAATAGTTTAAACTACTGTCGTGCTTTTAACTATAAGTTTAGTAATGCATTACTATAGTTAGTGCATCGTTAATGTTAATGCATCGTTAGTCTATTCAAATATATTTCCAGAAAGTTTCATTTGAGTAACTTAATTTATCCTAGAACGTATCAGATGGCTTTATGCATTATAGTATCATTTGGGTCCCAGCGATAACGTGTATTATTCAAATAAGTTAATGCTAGGAAAGATAAGATGATTTCAACATTCATGGCAATGCTAGATAAGTTGCAGAAACTTCCAAAGAGTCTTACCAATGTGACCGTAATTGAAGATTTGAAATAATAATCATAGTTGTTAATTTACGTTAACAAATATAAATGTCGTAAACAAACATTTTGAACTTAGCAACAAAAGTGTAAATCAAGGCGATAAAACAAAATAAGAAGATTTTAACGAAAACAATTCAATCTTCTTATACTATCTATAGGGTGAAAGAGTAAAAAGGTTAAGTTATGAAAATCATGAAACTCTTTCGCTATTATGTAGGAAAACCGATTAGTAAAAATAATTAACACGACGTTTCGGAATCTAGAATCTGATCCCTTCTTCAGGTGAGAAAAATGCCTAGAACATAACAAATTTACACAAAATATTGTGGCACAATCCAGACAAAGCTGCAAAAACACAACAAATTTAAAACAGAGAAGTGTAAAAGCAGTACAGATAAAATTAAAATAAAACACAAAAGCCAGGCACTGAACGGAACACTCGGCACGGCACGTCACTGCGCCGTGCGTCCACTCGAGCGAGACTGTGGATCACTTGGCGAGACTTATTTAAAATCATTTTCTTACGCTGATTTTAAAATGTTTAGAATTGTTATCACTACTCACTTGTAATTTTTGAATATTTCCAAAAATAAGAAAATTGCCATAAGCTTATAAAATGCAAATAAAAAACTTTTAAAATTACAAAACAATTTGAACCAGACAAACTACCGAACATTGGTGGATGCATTTCGTTTACCTTTTCAGTGCTTGTAAAACTAGTTTACTGCTTTTACCAAAAATTATAATGATGAAGAACAAAAATTTACCGGTAACCCTTAAAATATATAGAAATAGTTCTGAATCACGTCAATTCACTTACTAGTTGATTCCGAGAAATGAAGGCATGATACATGCATGTGACACCCAGGAGGGCGCGGGTGGAGGTGTAGAGCAGCAGTTGCCGCGGCTAGACGAGGAGCCGCCCGGGGCGCAGCCCGAGGTACCCGAGGTGGCCGTCCAAGAGGAGGCGCAGGAGGTCGTGGCACCACTGGGCACCTCGGGCCAGGAGATACAGCGGGAGGACATCAAGGAGACGCTCAAGGAGATCATCACCGAGATAGAGCAGGCCGTGGTGGCGGAGCCCGCAGACACTCAGGTACTGCAGCAACACCAACAGTGCTTTGCGGTTTTGGGTAATTTAAAAACACATATTTTGCTCCGGGAGAGAGCAGGTAGAAATCGGGGCCGCTGGAAACACCATTTTTGCTCCGCGAGGGGTAGTGTGTTAGTGTACAACTTGTGTCCAAATCTGCCAATGCCATTGCGAGTTCTTCACGCAGTTCGCTGACGTGTGGGAGCGAATTTCCAAATAAGAGCATTTTATATTGTTACTGTTTTGATGCACCTGGTTCAGATGCAACAATGAATAACATTAACAGTGTCACAATGAAATTAATATGCGAAGAAAATGTATGTCGCCAAATATTAAATATTCTTTGCAAAACTAAATTAATAAAAACATTTCGAGTATTGCAAATTTTAAATTCTGAACCAATTCAATTAATCCTCACGTTCCGAAGTAATATTTGTACTGAACCAAGTTATTCGTGGGAATTCAAGGAAGGCAGTGGCAATGGCCGCGGATCTCGGGTGGATCGACGCTCGGGTCGCAAAGATTCCAGTGTTCTAAATACCCAGGATTAGGAACTATGGCTGATTAATATACCTGAACGTAATAATTGTTTAGGTTTTCCACGGTAAGTAAGAGAATCTATAATAGTGTATTTTGAAAGAAAGTTCGGATTGATTTTGTATCTCCAGTTAGACTGATGGTTAAAGAATTTGGGGTTGAGGGAGTGTTTGCTACTGTCCTCCACGCGGAGCAAAAGAGGTGTTTTGAAATGACCCTAAACCGCGGAGCAAAATACGTGCAGCCCAGAGGGGAAGGAGGTCGTTATATCAATACACCACGTAAACACAATTCACCTTAAAATTTATATATTTAAATGCTAAATTTGAAATAAATGTAATTAAATAGGTAAATAGGGAATGTGCCATGCCAAATTTGAAGATATTGCGGTGGGGGGGAGGGGTGACAAACCCCTAAAATATTGCATATACAAATACTCGTTAAGATAAATAGGCCCTACATGTATTGAAATTCAGAAATAGTATAACATTCTATCAGGGTTTCACCCTATTAGCTTCAGCCGTTTCAATGTTTATCTATCAGTACCTGGGGGCCGAGCTTTGCTCGGGGGAAGGCCAGTCAGTTTGTTTAGATGACTTGGAGTAATATTTCACCATTTCCCCCTACTGATAATCAGATTTGTGTAACTCATTTGCCTCTTTTCTACAGTTTTAAGGTCACTCCAGTTGTTATTTTTGATCAATGTCCCTTTGATTTAATTTACTACTCTATATATGTAATCTTCACTCAAATCTGTTAATCTCTGCTCTCAGGAAACCACATGTTAATAATCATAAACAACATGAGCATTACTTTGACAGTTCCCTGGTTGATTATGAACAGTTGTTACAATTCTTTTGTTTTGGTTTGAAACTCCATCAGCCCAATGTTAATTTTTTTAACTTTTCACTTTAGTTTTTTTACATTATTTGATTTTTCCTGGGGATGAGACCTGTCTATAACTTATTTTTATACCAGAAATTAGTTATTTCGAACATTTGAAGGAAATCGTTGGAGCCATTTTTGAGATCAGTGTCGCAAGCAAGCAAACCTTACTCATATTAGAGTATAGGATAGACGTTGATTTTATTTGGTCAGGTGGTTATACAAACACGTGTACGTTAGTTCTACAAGTTCATAAACGTTTTTAATTTATAGTTATTAGTATGTCTACCCTTCACTACCTAAATGTACGTGGCGGTACATGGATTATGTAGGGTGGGAATATAACACTCTCTTATATTTACTTCACTGATTAAAATCTGTTAAGTGTAGTTTATGGGATTTTAATTTTGTTAATAATTCATAATACAGATATCGGGAATGCAAACAACCCCAACCCCTCCTAAACTAGACTGTAAGATTTTGAAAAATTAAAGAACTTCTAGGGAAAGTTTTAAAGGCTACCTCCCACAAAATACACACTAAGATTTGCACTGAATTATACCGTTTTGCAATGAGGGTGATTGTTACACAGCTATAAAACTATTCAAGTTTTTCAGCAATTCACTTTTTCGTCATACTGCTTCAAAAACAGCTGTTTTCAATACATGCGTTGAGATGCTAAAGTTGTTCTTTATATTCCTAGGATATAAAAGTGTTTTTTTAATGATACTTTTAGTCATAGGACAAAAATATAATTTGATAACACTTTTTGGTTGAGGTTCGTTCAATTCATCAGCTGTTAATATGAATTGAACGAATTATTCAACTCGTCAACAATGACAAATTGTGTAACAGCTGTTTGTTTATATTAACAAAATCAATATGGAAGCAAACTTCCAATAGTAAAAAATATAAATTTTTGTGAAATTGGTATATTTCATCACCAGGACTAAAAGTGGCTTTTCATCCCTCGCTCATTTACCAGCCTCTGCCGTTAAACCTGAGCTCGTATCGAAAAGCTTCACTAGTCCTAGTGTTAAAATATACTATTATATAAAATAAAATATGTTTGTGTTAACTTTTACCTATTGTTGTATTGTCACCCAACTTGAGACGTATTCTAAACCCATCACAAGCTTTCTTATGTCAAACTACGTATTCTTAATGATTTGCTTAAAATCAATCGTATATTATAAAATACTGTAAATACTAAAAAAATAAATTTAATATTAAAATTACAGCCTCCTTCAGCCTTGGAACCAGTTACCATGAACGGGTTCTCGGCACCAGAGGAGGTGATACCCATGCAGACTGAGGCACCAGTGACGTCACAGCTAGAAGGATCCGTACTACAGTATGAGGAGGTCCAGCAGCCTGTGACGTCACAAGAGAGCGAGTTGCCTAACAAGCTGGATAGGCAGACCTCTACCTCCTCCCTGGCTGACTATGCTGGTCATACCCAGCAGAGACAGGTATGATGGAGAGGGTCATTTTTAATGTGTAGTGAATTATATTAATCATCACTACAAATGTGATGAACAACTATATAAAAATACATATCCGTACAATAACAACGCTGATGGCACAATATTTCACAATGGTAAATTTTTCTTAAAAAAATCATTTTCTCCCAAAATCTTCTCTATTATTGCCCCGATACAAGTTTTATATTGACATTTGTTCAAATCGTCTTGATGTATAACATAATTTATGTAAATGCTTGATACAAATATCTGGAGTTACCAGGAGATAGATAAATGTTGTATGAGTACGAGTGCTTTAATGACAATATAGTGGAACCTCGATAACTCGAACCTCAGGGGGAACGGAAAAATCGAGTTATCGAATATTTCGAATATTGAGGTTCGACTTATTAAGGTGATCTTACGCAGGCTTCGACTTATTGAGGGTCACGGTAACAAAATAGATGGATCATGGAAGGGTATAGTCCTTACATAAGTTCGAGCTATGTATCAAAAATAATCATACCCTATAATAATTATTATTAAAATTAAAATATATTTGAACAATTTTAAATGTCTAAAATAAGCCCGGAAATATATTGTAAAGCTTCTTTGGTTTACGTAGTAGAGGACCAAACACTTCCTTCAGTGAAAATATTGTAGAGAAGGAATGTACAAAAATAATGACTCACAGTTTGGTATTTTGGTGATGTTTTGCCCGTTCGACCACTCCTGTGTATTTTCTAGACTTTTCGCTCATTTCTTATCACCTGCCCCAAACAAATCCCTCCCCCTTACGGAAGTCAGTTCTGACCAACTACGCATCAATTTCATTTAGCTGAACATCAATGCACTGCAGGCTATTAAAATAATTTGCAAAACTAAAAGGGAACAAAACATGATGACAATTAAAATTTCAGAGCATTGTTGGAATTAGGGTAAAGCAGTACGACACTTTTTTGTTTTAAAATTGTCGACAGTGTTCACTGGTGTTCCAAACTGCTTCCCGATGTCACTGTTTTTATTTCCTGTGTCAATAGCCTCAAATAGTCATGAACTTCTCCTCATGGGGCGTAAAAAAACAACCTAAAAACTAAGTTTCATGTATTACATCGAGAACCTCTGAACTCACACTAACTAACGACTCAGAACACAAATCTAATCAAATCAAAACCATTTTATTTTAAAAATATATATAATTTAGAACAATATGAGACTGTTCCTTATTTATGAAATGAAATTCTCACATAGGTGAAACACGTGCGTGAGGATGAGTGTGTTTGATATGAGTGATGCTCATCAACATAAATTTGTCGGTTGTTTTACTGACACCAGGAGCACCAGGGAAAGACATTTAGTGGGAAGGGAGGGTTGAAATTTCCGACTGCGAAGTCACTGGAGGTTTGGTGAATGAACTACTTCGACTTATATAGGTTCTCTAGTCAATACTTCGACTTATAGAGGTACGGCAATTGTACATATTCGAGTTATAGAGGTTATACAGCTAAAACTTCGACTTATAGAGGTGCGGTGACACGCTAAAATTACTGCAAAAATTCGAGTTATCGAGGTGATTCCTGTTAACCCTTCGACTTGTAGAGGTAAAATAACATAGCATTAGGTATGCTATGACAAAAATTCAAGATATCAAGGAATTCGACTTATTGAGCTTCGAGTTATCGAGGTTCCACTGTACTTCATACTGTACACATATACTTTTATACTGTACATGTGTACAGAATGCATACGTATGATGCATGTAATTTGTAAAGTTAAAACATTAGGTAGGTATGAATTAAAGCAAAACACTTACCATAGGAGGACAGTTTAAGTTTGTATGAGTGTTATGTTAGCAGTTGCATAAAAAACGAACGTAAAAGGGGGGGTTCGTGAAATCTATTCACTAACATTCATGTATATTTAATTTCATCAGTGTTTCAGAGGCATTAAATCGGAAGATGTGCGAATTGAAAGGTTTTATTTTACTTGATAAGGATTATTCTGTGCTACCTGACAATACAATTTTGAAAAATATAAAATATAATTTATAAAGTGTTAACTTTTGGAATCGTAGAAGATTAACAAAAATACTATAATAACAAACTCATACACTTTATAAACAGTGAGAAGTATTATACACTATAACGATCACAAGCTCGCCAATTTAATAATGTCACACAAACTATTTTATTTAGTTCTTCGAAGACGCAACAAGCTTCAAACAAACGAGGCAAGTAATGAAAGATCCGGAGTCTATTTTTGCACGAGGAGGTTGTCGCTGGACCGCTGCCGGTGTAACGCCGACAACCTCACCGCTAAATTGCTCATGTCTCGTCACATCTCCTCACTGTCCGGACCAATCAGCTTCGCCCGTAACTGCACAACTTGCCCTTTCGTCATGCTTCGGCTAAATTGGTTTCTGCGCCTTGTCAAGAGAGTAGGGGCGTTAGAAAATGCATAGCTGATTGAGATGCATCAAATACCTCCAATACATGTTTTTACATTTATTATTTTATTCGTATTTTAATTTGCGATTTTTTATTTGTTCATGTACATTTCTCATAAAACTAAGAGGTTTTCCCTAGATTTTCTAGTATATCCAACACTGTTATTAAGTTTTCCTGCTAATCCTGTGCTCTCTGTCATAGTCAAACTTTGTATGATAGTCTAAAGAATATTTCCGAAAGAAATTACTGACATACTATATGTAATTAATACTGTAGTAAATATCCACAAAAATAATTATTACTCTGTTAATTAAATAAATTAGAACAACTACCATTTAAGTGAATATCATTATCTCCTCGTAATGATAAATAACAAGTTAATCGGAAAGGACCACGAAAAAAAGAGAAAAATAGGTCATTGCATAGGTTAAAACAGATAAAACCTTTTAAAGATAACCTAAAGTAATACAAATTTTTATTTTAATTCGAATTTATATACAATGTCTATTCGTCTCAAACTGATTGAATATTACATATTTTACGAATTAAACTTCATCTTTCTTAAAAACATTTACTAGAAAATATTTTGAAGGACGAACCAACAGAATCTGACATATCCTCAGCCCTGGTATTCCCTGATATCGGCTAAAGTCAAATCATACATCAAAAATACTTTCAATATTGCTACTGTTCAACTAAATGGTCAAATAGTTTACAAGTGTCCTTACAAGCGTTTTTTGAATGTCGTTTGAATATTATATATTTTAAATTATTCACCTGACTGTTTATCTAATCGTTAAATTTAAATATATCACTTACTTAGAGAGATATAACTTTTAATCAATTAACACTCACTAGACCTTATGTCACATTATATAAGACAAATAGTTTTAGATTTATTAAATTATAAAATATGTTTGTCTAATCAAGGGATACATTAATGTACAATATAATAAATATGAATCATTAGTTTGAATAATCATCCATATTTCAAGCGCAATCATCCATTTAACAATGTTGCCAAAATGCATGGAATTTTAATTTCTTATTTGATTGTGCTCTTAGATGAGGACATATAAAGTGACAATTTAGTTCAGCATGTGAGTTTTCCCTGATACACTAAAAATCGACATTCGTATTGTACCCTTAGATCTTGTTCACCATGTATTCAAACTACCCCGCATTTAGTCTACATAATCTCTAATTTCACTCACTATATTTCGCTTGGAAGTATTCTCCATTAGATATATATATATATACATGTAGACATAATAAATGTATACATTTTTAAGTGACACTTCTGAAAAAAGTTAGAAAGGTATCCCTAGGAGATTTGTTCAAAATGGAACTTTTTCTGTAGAAAACTTATGACAAACAGTAAGCAAACAAAGACTCTTTCATGCGCCAACCAGAACAAATCAGTGCTGAAAAAATAAAATTTGTACAAGTACTTGTAAAAGTTATATTTTAGTCATATGTCTATTGCAGTTTTATTCTATGTCGTATCTTCTTATCATTCAACACTGAGAGCTTTGTACAGTAATGTTTAGGTCCATACACTACACCCCCAGTATAAATCACACACACACACACGACTACCGTGCTCGTCTGTGTGCTGTGTGCCCGCATGTCCCCGCACTCTGCATGTATCGGTGTCCAGGAGGAGACTGCTGACGTCTCACCCCTCCGGAAGCTGTTCCCCTCGCTGTTCAGGGACGCCGCCTCCCCCCGGCCCGTGTCCCTCCCCTCCGCCACCGACCTCGTCCACCTCTGGCAGAGTCTTCAGGTACCTCCTACTGCTGCCTGGCGCTGGCGACCGCTTTAGCTTCTACTCACGCTCACATCTTTTGGTGAATAACATTAACACATATTGTAAAGTAGAGGTTAAACACATAGGGATATCAACTAGATGTTCTGTGAGTCTATAAACTAGAACTGTAGGACATACAATGGTGATGCAGAGAACACCACAAACAAACATTGTTGCGGACATTGCCACCACTAAATAGACAACAAGTTTCACGACTTTCCGGGATATGCAATCTGACCCCGACTTCAGGTGCGAAGAATGCCTAGAACGTGAACAAATTAATGGCATAATCCATGAAAATTGGAAATATATTAAAAATCTTTAACTAAGAACTTTAAAAGCATTCAAAATCTCAAAAGAAACGCAAAACTCAAGAGTCAAACACATAACTAAAATTTATTTTATCGCCTTTGACATTTTGTTTATTTAATTCCTTCAGAATTTAAATTATTTTGCTAGGGCGTGAAATAGACCAACATAATATGTATGCAATAGTCCACTCTTTTAGGCAAATTTGTAAAACCCATTTATTAGTGAATTTCCTTTGGAAAGTGAACTATTAGCATGACCCGCACGGTGAAACTTAAGCCCGGGACCACCATAGAAGTTCCTAACGTGACCCACTGAACACGTTTTGGGGGGTCGTTCAAAATTTTATATATATATATATGTGTGTGTGTGTGTGTATGCACTCTAGTGGTCGCATTTTTTGTCCGATTTACTTCAAATTTGATAGGGACGTTCCTTTCTATAATCTGTTGGACAAGTTCATTGGGCAAAACAATCGGAAAACTCTAAACCCATTTTTTGGGGATTAATCTTTCAAATTTCGAGTTTTTGGGCCCAAAAAGGGTCAGAAAAGCCCCAGATGTAAAATTAATGCATGTAAAAAGATGGGAATTAGAGAGGCGAAAGTTTTAAGCTCTCTCTCCTCATTCTAGCATAAATATTTACCGAGTTATTAAAGAAAATGTGTATCGGCTAAACACAGTACGTTGTCTTAGGGGGGTTTTACACTAGAAACGCATGTTATTCCTTTGCTAGAGTACTTTTATTATCCCCAGCAACCTCACACCTACTTTCAAGCCTGTCTGGACCTTCTCCTAATCTTATAATGTGCAAAATTGTATTCCCAGCTTTGCGGGTAAATGAAACCAGGAGTATCAGAACAGCCAAAAAATCAATGTTTCAGATTTCAATAAAAATTGGACAAATATATGTTTTTACACTGATTTTGAGTTTTAAAAGTTGTTATGTGGAAATTCACTTCCCTCACGTCAGCGTGCTGCGTGCAAACTCGTTTTTATTTAGAACGTAATTAATTCATAATAAACGAAAATTATTTACACAACAATAATAAAAACGGCTGTTGGAAGACGAATAAAAGGGTTCAGGGTTGTCAACTTAGAAATTGTATTGAAGTGTACAATGACTTAACAGTGAATTTTAGTGTATGTCAATTGGGTTGTGTCAAAAAAACACCTTGTATGAAACTGGCTTAGAGAAATTTGCTGCAATTTTGATAAAATGTATCAACGTTGTTTCATAACACGTGTTGTTTCTTGTAACACGCAAATGTTAAAAGGGGGGCTCTTGACAAAAACCTTATAACTTTTTGGTTTTGTAGTTCCCCTTAGTTCAAGTTTAAAGTTTGTGTTTTACTAATATAATGAGCGTTGGCTACATAACTGCAACACCTTTATTATTCGTAGAATTAAAACTATTGGGTTGTGTCACACTTGTGCAACATTGGAGAGTTCTAATAGATTGTCAATCCAAAATAGTTCATTATATGTTATTTTTCCTTTGTAAACACAGTGAATAATGTATACAAATTATTTATCTTTTCTGTTGGGGAAGTAAGTTGGTTAGTTAAGAATAGTTCATGAGAAGGTTCTTTCTAAATACAAATTCGTGTCAAAAGTTATATTTACGGTAATCGTATCGCATGTGTGTCATAAAATAATGTTTCCACTCGTGGTTTAATCAACATTAGTCAAATAATAATCTTTGATAGTTCAATTTTACATTCAACCATCGCGAAAGTTTAGGTCTGCTGTTAGGGTGTTTAAACAAAATTCACTAAAGCGATGAGAAAACACTTAATCCTGGATATCAGTAAGTTGTTGTACAATACATTTCTGAAATGTCGTTTCCCCTTCATCGTATTTACCAACAGTTTATTTTATGGATCACAGTTTTTGTTTAAACACTTAATAAAAATATGAAAGTACATTTTGACTTCACAAACTAATTAATGTAATCAGGAAAAATTAATAAATTAAACTTGAATGCCAGTATGGATAACTAGTGCGTACGTAGCCTGTGTATAATAATTTTCAATTGTTTTATTTCTTAACCTATAAACAACTTTTAAATGTGTCTTTATCTATATACATCACGATATACAACGCATTTTTTAACACATTTAGCTCTTAACAGTGCTAACTTTTTTTACTAATCACTCAAACCTCAAACTATTAAACAGCAATTTTAAGTTACTAACACGCATTACACTGAGTTAATTAATCAAAACTAATGCATATTGCGTTAGCACACATAAAGCACCATACAGTGGCTGGATGCCACATTGTAAATGGTGATACAGATGTGAAAAGTACCGAGGGGTGAGAAATTGTAAAGAAGTGTAATGAGATGCAGCAGAAATGTAATGGTAATAAATGTAGATGAATGTATGTTCTTATTAAAATGGTTACATAACTGTGTAAAAAAGTTTGGTTCGCTATCTTAATATTACATGCCAAGAGAGATGAAAACTGACGGAAGAGACTTTAAAAGTTTCATAGAAAATATCAAACAAGTTTTCCAACAGCATGTTTAAGATTTTAAAACAAGTTTAAAACTAAAAATAGTTTGCCGTTAGATAGATGAGACAATACATATTCTGAAATTAGTGTTACAGTTAAATACTTACATTTATTAAATACGTGAATATTTAGGGAATATAATAATTCCAATAGTAAAATCTGTGTTTTCTGTCACTAGATAGCACAAGAGCTGAACACAGTGTTGAAAGAATCACCAGACGAGAATAATGAACAAGAGAATTCCGAGGTAAGTTCATACATTCATATGAAATTTTGATTGTTAACTGTTGCTGATTATATGAAAATTAAATATTGGCATGACTTCCAGCCAATGGATTTGATTAATGTTAAGCTACGTAACGGCGAACTTATAATGGATGTTGTCAGTATTAATTCTTAAGAACTGTATCGTCTGTTAGGATTTCATAAGAAACCCCTCCTACGCTGCTGTGTCGTGGATAGTTGTAAAGCACACTTCAGTAAAGGCATGACATTATAAAATATGTATTGAACTAATTTTTAACACAGCTTTTTATGTTATTATAATTTGTATTTAATTGTTAATCTATGATACTCCTTGCAACTCCTTGCACACAGTTTCACAAATCTGTAGGATACAACTATTGATAAAGTGTGGAAGATTCTAAGAGATCTTTCTAATGAAAACAACATCTCGGTTTCTGTGATCTGATGTAAGGATTAGGTTGTGGATGTCGGCGACGAGGAATGGCTGTTGACAGATTGTGAAGGGGCGGCCGGCGCGGCGGTCTACTTGGACCTCGTCCACACTTCCTGCTGTATACGCGAGTGTGTGTGTGTGTGTGTGTGTGTGTGTGTGTGTGTGTGTGTGTGTGTGTGTGTGTGTGTGTGTGTGTGAGTGTGTGTCTTTGTGAGTCTGAGTTTTGCAAGTGAGATATGCCGCTTGGTGTGGGAGAGAGAGTTTCAAAACCACTCATATTTTCAGTCCTATTGCCCCTTCATCCAGCAAGAGGCCTCGTATTTCGCGTCCCGTCAAAATAATCCCGCGTCGTAGCCAATCAGCTTTGTTTAGTCTTCCATAATTTCACAGTGCAGTGGATGACTGAGCTTATTCTTTTTTAAATTTCTTCCCTCGGAAAATCTTTTAAATAAGCCAACTTAGCCCAGAAATATACAACAAATTGTGGGAGTTCCTTATGATTGACTAATTTCTTGGTATACGAGTATATATAGACAGCTTTAGCGTCGGTATTATTAGGCAAATAAAATCATTTAAAGCAGTCATACTGCCGACTATTTAGAGTTGTGATAAAATATTTCAAATTTAAAAATTTGTGAAATAAAACTCAGGCACAAACAACACATTAATAATATTAAAAGTGTGTTCATTATTAGTAATACAACAATAATCTTTCTCAATGATTTCCGTGCCTTACCCAATGGGGATTTTTTGTATTATATTTGTACAGATTATTTTTATATCTCTATGCTAACTTTGACCTTCTTCATAGCTAGTAAAAATGTTATTCGCCGCTGATAGGAACAGGATATAGATAATCGACCAAGACCGATACTCTAAATGATTAAAAGGTGATGAATGAATATGTTTTTTACTTTAAGGGTGCACCCAATAAGGAATTATTAGTTACTTAATTTTGTCAGACTTATGGTTAGTTTGTGCCTCAGCCCTCAAAATTGTGTCTCATCATTTTAATTGTTAAATGTTACTTACCAGAAAAATTAATTAAGCAGTTATGTTTTAAATATTGTTTAAGAGTTCGCAAAAAGCTTTAAAAGACTTGTGAAAGAGGGTTCAGTGTTACTGGGGTAAGGAATTATTGTAAAAAGGAGTCAATTTTGCTCAAAAAAGAATGAGGTTAGATTTTGTATAAAAGAAGGGCCTACCGAAATGTGGTATTTGTATAATGTAGGTCCAGCTTTGCTAGAAGACAGAATTGTTGTAATGTCGCATAAAGCTAGAAAAACTTATACTATCGTAGAAATGGTAAAATCTAGTAAATTGTTATGTATGTTCGAAAAATGGTTTTATTGATCACTCAACGTTCGGTTTAGAAGACCTTGAGGTGACCGGTCATGATCTTACAGGAGTCGGCCGGGACCGGGACTGCACATCCATATTTCGGGGAAGTCAGAAATTACCAGGCTTAAAAGATTCCAAAATACCGTTTTTTTTCAAAACCACTGACTAAACTTACTACCGTTAAATAGGTCAACAACTAAATGAATTAATTGTCGACGACTGATAGTTGTAGAGAAAGTTTAAATTTTCAATTAGCAGTAAACTCAGTACGTTTTCTAATGTTATAAGGAGGATCAATAAGTGGTTAATTTCTCTCGCATTTGCTGATCGATTTAATTAAAACTAGGTATGTAGGTTAGCCTGATACTGACCATTCGAGTATATTCGGAATATGTTGTCATCTACCACTGAGATTTGTTGTATGTAGCAAATGCCTCTATAATGTCGCCATGAAGGGACTTGGGTGAGCATAAAGCACGTGTTCTAGATGGTTTGCTGCATAGACCACCGTACTCTGTACATATAAAATAGAAAGGAATTTGGTAAATAAAAGATTAATAAACTGGAGAAGGTATGTGTCATTTTTCTGATTCCGTTTATTTCATCTACTAAGCAGAAATGTGGATTGGTTTGGTTTAACCCTAGAAAGAGCTTTTTATGTTTATGAAAGCTATATGTGAAAATAAATAGCATAAAATGAAACTTAACTGCGTTTCATATAAACTCTTTTGTTTTAGACTAACTATATAAAGGGCATTGGAACAAACAGTCAATATATTACGATTCAGTTTCCCGCAACCGCCACCTTCCCACTAGGTGGCAGTAAGTGATCATTAATCCTTGAACTTCATTCTGCCTCTCTAATGGCAGGCAGTTAATGGCATCATTTTGACATAAGTTTTAAACTATATATTTTTATGAAATATAAGAGCATAAATTCTTAACTATTCCCCGCTATACTAGTCTATACATTATTTAGAAATTCATTCCCAAATTCGCATATCCACATTCTAGACGTGCGTCAACATTTAACAACAGAAGGGCTGGTATTGTTTTTGGTAAAGGCAAAGGCTTTTAGCAATGAACAAAATTTGAATTTTGTCTACGATGTACAAATATTAAATACAAATATACAAATTACAAATATACAAATATTAAATATGTACAAATGTGCATTTGATAATATTTAAACTCCTGAGGAACAACTACTGTTCACGCATATTTTCCCGGGTAAAGAAGAATTAAAAAAAAACTAACAGTGCTTTGGTGACATATTTTTACCAGCTACGATTGTTTTTCCTCCCTATAACCTGTTATCTTAGCCACCTTGGCTCAGTGGCGGATCCAAGGGGGGGGGCGGTCACCCCCCCCCCTCAAGCTCAGAAATGTTTGTTATATACTGTATAAAAATCGTGGATTTGTGTAATTGGCATCTGGTTAAATGTGTTGTGATTAATTTTTTATCGCCAATCCAATTTAAGCATCGTCTACCATAGGTTATTTTTCTAAACCTGTCTGTATGCATACTAAAGTTGTGGAACTAAGCGTAAACAGTTAGTGGGAGTGATAATTTCGTTCTGATGTCGCCTGACAGTTTGCTGCACTGACGACGCAACGACGCGACTGCTCTTTACACCCTGCTTCCTGTTTTATCCGCGAAACCACCGTCGCGTACTTGGGTGTGGGTGCCGGCAACGTCAAGATTAACGTTGTGTAGTTATCAGAAGATCTCAGATAGCTCGAGTGAGCGGGGCGGCAAGGTGCAGGCAGAGTGGTTCGTCCGCCACGTTTCCATGGCAACGGGAGCTTGACCACGCATCCACTGTGTATATGTGATATTATTTGTCATCACACCCTTACACTGCGCATGAACGCTGTTCTGCCTTTTCTGTCTTAGTTCCGTTCACTTTAGTGTATGTTGGGTTTATCTGATATTTTTAGTAATTGATTACTATTACAATTACTATATGTAACAATAAAAATCGGGGGGGGGGGAATTCCACCACTAAGTTCGCTCCCCCTCCCCCCCCCCGACTCTAAAGCTGGATCCGCCACTGCCTTGGCTTGAAAAGATAGTCTAACGCACTTGATTGTTTCTGAGTGCAGCGCCTCGAGTTTTGAACGTGCAGGCGCCGGGAGTCAATATAGGTACAGCTAAGTGCTGCGGGTATTGCATATCAATTCCGGTGAAGGCGAACGCTGATACAAATTTTAAATGGTAAAGTATAGCCTACCTTTTAATTTGATCTTACTCCTTTTATTAACAATTGAAAACACATTTAAGATGTATTACAATACGTTTAGAGTTATTAATAGTTGTAGTTCAATCAATCGAACTCGTCGATCTAGGAAGGTCCCCGTCCTCGGATGTAAACAAACAAATATGAGTAATAGTCTGCGATCGCGACCGCTGGAGAGAGCAGGCCAGGTGGTAACCCTATCTGCGCTATTTCCGTCGTGGGGTGCAGTAGCGCGTACGGCGGCGGGACGAGGAACTGCGCCAGTGCGGGACGTGCGGGTACACGCGTGACGGACGTGCGGGACGACGTGCGTGCTGCGTGAGTATGCGTGTCTCGTGCAGTGTTGCCATCTAGTGCTGGATATATGTAAATAATCCCCATACACTCCACCATCATTGTTGACTGTCGGTCGACATAACAATGGACGCCTTCTTGTTGTTTTCCGTTTATTCGTACATAGTTTTGGTCATTTTGTTTTTAATGTTGGGCGCAACTGTTCTTGTGTTGTGGTTAGGTTATGTCTACATGGATGATCCAAAGTGTAAATAAATATTTGAAAAATTGTGTCATCCCTTTTCCCTACACTTTCTAATTTAAAAAGTTTTGATAAACAAAATTATTACTGCTATTATTAATTTTTACTAAATATATTCTAGACCCTCAAACATTACATATTCTGATCTCTCACTAGATTTACTCGCTGGACGGTTGGTTGTTTTTTATCTAGTTAATAACAAACAAATAGCATTAATTTAACATTTTCGCTTTGTATCTTTAATCTGAGTTACTATTATAATACTGTACTCTACAATACTACCAATTACCATATAATAATACTGAAAGGTTTAAAATGTGACAAGTGATTTAACATGCACAATTATCATCAGTAAATAATGATACTCACTCAAAACACGTTACTTCATACAAATGTGTATGAATATTTGCGGGTTAAAACGGCTTAGCCGTTGTTATTTTGAACTTTTGACAATATAAACAACACAGAGCTTTAAATTTAGATAAAGATCGCTTCAAACAATGATTACACCTCTTAATACTTAACCCTTAAGTGCTTAATACGTAACCACTTAGGAGTATTACTTGTGAGACATTTTAAATACACTTATATCTTGATATTTAACGCTAAGATACCCCTTTCTTGACTTGTAAATATACCATAAGGAAATAAAACGTCAAAATATTATGTTTATTAAATCTTTACCTTCCATTTGCAAATATGCATTTCAAGTACATTGACGCAATAGTAAAGGGGACTAAACCAGAGATAACAGCATTATCTTAGGGTTAAATCTGAGGACATATATTAATTATAAATTGTTACAAACCGCTAAATAGCTAACTGAAATGCCAACACACCCTTATAAATGTAAGTATGGATGAGATTGGGTATAATATGAGCGAGAGGTCTTGTGTACTTGGAGTCGGCCTACCATTGACAGGTCAATAATTAATAACCCAATGCCCAATACCCTTCTGCGGGGTTACCTTATCGTGGAACCTAAACCACTTATCAAGTTTTAGGTATTACTTTTAAAGGTTTTCGATCTTTACATTTCAATGCTGCATTGGCAAAAATCGGACTAAAGTAAAAAAATAAAACAATAAATCCAATTATCTTGCAAAACACTGCCTTTGCTTGGATTTCTCTTATCAAAGTTTTATATTTAGTATCAAAATGAAACCAGAAAATATAAAGTTATCAACATTTTAAGCCAAGGGTCTTAATTTATCTCAATTTCAGCGGAATGAACATCTCAATGAGTTCCAAGAAAGCAACCTTAGACCGAAATACGGGCGGCTTATTGTTGATAATCACTGACAGGCCTGGCGAAGGGCGGGGGGGGGGAGTCGCGGCTCCTACAGCTGTCACTGCAGCACATGTTAGCTGCCCCACCCACGCACCCACGCACCAACTTAGAATGACACACTTGGTAAACGAGTGGTCTCTAAAAATTGAAACCATGAACAATTAAAGTTAAAAACCATTATACGTTTTTAGGTTTATTATTCCTAAACACACATTCGCCATCTGATACTGAAAGCCATCTAATATGTGTACACAATGTGGATTTAATTGACATTAACCACCAACAAGATCAAGGTAAAATATAATTATGTTCTTTGTCACACAATTAGCTTCTGGCTAAGAATGATGAACCATTTTATTCAGTTTTATCACTTTTGATGAAATTGAAACTAATAATTTAAAGCATCCAATCTTTTTACTTACAAAAGACCCATAGTAAAATGTCCCATGCAGAACCTCTGGAAAAGATAAAATGGGACATTGTAAGCCCCTAAGTAACTTGACTTGAATGGAGTATCTCAAGAGTTATAGTTACAGAACTATTTTCATCGATGTTCATCAGGCCCAACGATAGAATGACATCTTGTCAGCTATAACAACGCGAGCCATGCTAAACAAGTTGGTTAATAAATCTTGAAACATAACTAAAATATTCCTTAATAATCGCGTAAATTGTAATCGTGAAAATGTAATTCCAATTCGAAAATAAATGTCAACGTTGACAAAGGGCTGTCAAATTTAACATCACAACATTACTTTTAACACTGATACGTTCCTGTTATAACCTGTTTATAAGTGTACGTCACAACCTCTACTACCCCAACATGGTCCTTCGCCCACTAACCCCCAGCACTAGTGGCGGCCTCACGACTCACAGGTGTGGTCGTGGTCGCAGAGGGAGGATGCACGCGCTCAAGACTAGCCGTAGCAACGTGCTGCTCGGGAGCGCCGCTGCCATCAAGGGGGGCGGGATGCTGCAGCGGAGCTCCTCGGAGGTCATCTACCAGCGGGGGTTCAAGCCCTCGGACCGCCTCGACCCCAACAAGAAGGAGTTCCTCACCGCGCTCTCCACCAAGATATGGCGCTCCTCCTTGGTACGTCCCCGTCAGAAGGACATTGTAATGTAAATCTGTAACGCGTCTCCTAACAAAGAGTACAGTACGCAGTTGATCTAAACTAATTGACACCATGGGAAATTCGTATGATCGATTGTCCGGATAAGCAACTACAAAGTTGTAAACTTTATATTAAATCAAAACCATAATGCAAATTGATTTAATCAGTTTCATCAATTTCAAATCAAGAATCGTTTGAAAGTTACAACTCAGTTAAAAATTAAGTTTCACGTGCAGCGTTAAAATGGCAGTTTAAAGTTTCTAAGGAGGGTTTGAATATGTTGATTAACTGCTTGGTTAGTTGATTTTCCGATTTTGGGGTTTTCTGTATTGAAAAACGTTTCTCGCTTTGTCTACATTTAGAGAACAAATCCAAATCTCAGTATGGAAACCGGCCAAACTTCTTAGTCGAGTTTGACATTAGCACTATTATAAAAACTCAGACCAACAAATATATTTGATAGTTTGTTACATTTTTCAGAAAATTATGCTTTACAAATTTAGTTTTATAAGTATGAAACTTAGGAGTCTCTTATTATAAGGATTAATTTCTGGTTAGAAAATGCGATCTCAGTTAAACATTTGGGCAGCGGTCCATCTGCAAACTGTTAGGATTCCGGCGAACTATTTACGTCGAAACTCAGTTCAAAGGGAAGACACTAGATTGCACCTGCTGGTAAACAACGTCTCTATGCAACAATAGGATTCTAAAAATATCCGTGAACTGGAAGCCGGGATGAGTTAGTCACAATTATTATAGGATAAGCAAAACTTGCCCGGCGTACAATGTGTCATCTCCATCTGGTTGTGCTGTTTAACAGTGCACGCGTCAATGTGATTTATTATGGCTGCGTTTAGTTGAAACAAATCTTAAGATTTAATATACGGTTTTTCATATCCTATAATATAATATGAGTAAAGTTTGCTTGCTTGTTTGCTTGCTTGCTTGCTTGTAACTCTGATCTCAAAAACCACACCAATGATTTTCTTCAAATGTTGGAAATAACTAATTTTTGTGATAAAAATAAGTTCTATACAGGTCTCATCCCCAGGAAAAATCAAATAAAGTAAAAAAACGAAAATGAAAAGTTGAAAAAATTAACATTGGGCTTATGGAGTTGGAAAATCAAAACAAAATAATTGTAACAGCTGTTTATAATCAACAATGAACTGTCAAAGTAATATTCATGTTGTTTATGATTAAACATGTGGTCTCCTGAGAGCAGAGATATTTGAGTGAAGATTACTATATAGGGTAGTAAAATAAATAATTTCTTTATTAGCATGATAAGTGTTGTTACATCTAAGCAGGATAAATAAAATAGTGTTACAACACTATAAGTATATTTACACTTATACTGTACTTACATACAAGACGGTAAAATATACACAAAAGATGGTACAAGGCGATCGATTTCAACCAGTTACACCGGTCTATATTACGGAGTATGTAGTGTTGTAAGACGTATTTTATTTATCCTGCTTAGTAAAATAAATGAAAGGGACATTGAGCTATAAATAACAACTAGAGTGGCGTTAAAAATGTAGAAGAGAGGCAAATGAGCTAGAAAAATCCGATTACCAGTAGGGGGAAGTAGTGAAATATTACTCCAAGTCATCAAACAAACTGACTAGCCCTCCCCGAGCAAAGCTCGGCCCTCCAGATACTCCTTTGTAAATTAAGCTAAGTTCCTAATCATTCAATTATTTCAATGTACGATTCTTACTTGTTTATTTGACAAATTACTGGTGAAACCATTTTACAGCGAAAAGTTCAACTAAATCAAAACAGATATTCAAGTTCGCAAGCTGCTCCTTAGAGAGTTGTAGTTTATTTTAAATTAACAACATAGACAGTTTTAGTTTAATTTTAAAAATAATTTCAATAATTATATTATGTTTTAAGGTGTTATTTATTGGTGTTTGTTTTATTTGAATTTAAAAATCTAGAATCTTTTTTATGCCTTTACCAGTTTTTAAATCATATTAATATACTAATTTACTTTGATTGGGCCTCCGAATTGAGCACTAATCGCCACCAGCAAACTATGCAGAGGAGGAAGAGGCCCAGACATTGACAGAGATTTACGGACTTCTCAAGGTCACGGAGAAGACATTGAAGCCTTCAAGTTGAAGGTTCAGAGGACCACCAATTCTCAGATAAAGGAAGGCCTTCCAATAGAAGTATCGTTTGGAGCGGATCCTTCAATGCCACCTGATTCGGCTCAAGATCAAGAAACGAGGGCGGTCGATTTTCGATCGCGTCTTTTCCACAAAAACTGAGGAAACTGGAAACACCCCGAGAGAAAAGGGCCAGGAAATCTCACATAAAAAGTCCACGGGCCAGTATACATGGTCACTTAGACTTCTCCGGTGACGGAAACCTACCCAGGGCCGTCACCGACAAGAACGCGCTGTCACTGAAACGACTTTTGTTCTTATGGTACACCTTCAGATTGTGGATCAAAGGCCCAGACAACGATCGCTATACGGCTCAGGCTAGGTGTTCATAGGAGAATACGACTCCTGTAGTCCTTCTGTACCAAAGAAAGCCAGGCCGAGGATGCCCAGGCCATCTAGGCCCATAAGAAATACGATCTTTTGGCGAAGTTCTGGATAATCGTAAATCTAAGTTAGCAGGCGCAGAAGGTCGTAAGATGAATCCAGAACGGGGATGTTCTCTTTGAACTGAGGAGATCTGGTTATGGGACCGGTTTTTCCGCCATCGTCAAGAAGGCTCTGGGATAAAAGGGCAGTTGGACCCGGACTACTCGGTGGAGATAATTGATTTCGACGGACTCTTGACAGAACCTGAGGTCGGATAGGCCATCTTGAAGGCCGTTCCTAAACCCTCGGGGACGAGCCATTGAAGGCGTGGCACTCCAGGTCAACTCGGAGTGAGCAGCGGATGGTACTCACAGAAACACGAAACACGACCTAATAAGTTGCTAAATCTCCAATATCTGAAGGTTTGCACGGTCAACTGCAGGCTCAGACGGAGGGTGGTTGTCCCACGATGCTTTCTTAGAAAAAATATCATTATCCCGAAATTGAGTAGGATCACTGATGGGAGAACTTCTTTCGGTGTGGTGGCATCGGCCAAAATAGGGAAGATTGTCCTGCAGCAGAGCACTATGCTTACTTTGTGTAGACAATAACCTTAGTGGTAACACACCTTAATACACGTTTCTGGAACTAGGTTATTCAGTTCTTTTCTGGAAGGTATAGCCCAGTAACCCAAATACTCCAGGGCAATCTATAGAGATCCAGGTCGACTAACTGATAGTATTCTAAATCAGTTTGCTTAAGAGCTCAGTGAAGACGCGCTTCTCATCAGCGATCAGTATCGGGACAGGGCCTCGCCTTGCAGTTCCCAGACAGACTTGTTCCAGCTGCTTTCTGGGCGCGTAACAGAGCAGGAGGACCGGTCCAGAGTCATGGAATTTGTCGATGTTTCGTCTGTGTTAGGTACCCGACACCCACCCATGAGGACATCTGAAACTTCCAAGATTAGATCTGCTCTCTTTAAGATAGCATGCTCGACACCATTGCACATATTGTCATTTGCGGAAATTTTAACGTTAGGGCTGTCAAGTGGGGAATGACTTCAACCAACTCCAAGGAAAAGACATCCTGGATCAGGGCAGGATTTGTTATCCTGAACGATACACACTTCAGGCACCCCGGGCAGAGGGGCATGATCTCCGACATCGCCCGTTTGTCCAAATCACTGCTATTCCAGGACAGCTATTGAATATTTTACGGGAAGTGACCATTATTACTTCCTTTACGACGTGCTTCGTGCTTGATGGTTTTCGTACACTTACTGTATCTCGGGGGGGGGGAGGCACGCAGCTGGAACACAAACAAGCTGGGCGTGGTCATTCTCTGAGGTCATCTCTTCAGGATCGCCGGTACCTCTTGAAGCTACCGGTGGGGCACTGGTTGCATCTACGGTGGGCTAATCGCCTCGGCCTACGATCAATCCATACTGCGCAAGAGACTCCGGTGTGTAAAGCCACCCACTTACCGGTGGACCCTTGAGATTGGAGGTCTACATAGAGATTATTTGAAAGCAAGGTCTGTCACCATGAGAGCAGGGACCTCGGAAGGCAGTGAGCAAAATGTGTCAACTTAAAAACCCTTGAGGTGAGGCTCTGCACCAGACCTTAAACATAAGAAGAACTGACAGTTAGGGGGAACTCAGGGAGGATGTCGACTCCAATCCAAGGAGTTTAGGTAATAATATAGTAATTCGGAAACTCGGGCTGGCTCTCCACCTTTCATCATGGAAAGGACAGCCACTTCCTTGCTTCCGGAACATCCGCTGCGGCCCAAGTCAAATTTGGACGGTCAGTGAACGTCCCACTCTTTAGCAATCAAGATCTGGAGACAGCGGTTCTCTCTCAGAAGTCCAACAAAGCTCCTCGGCTATACGGGATCCCCAGCTAATATTATTTCCCCAGCTAAAATATTCTTCATTGATCCCCAGCTACTGCTGAGATCGAACGACACCTGTTGGAAAGCAGCCAGGCTTGTACCCATTAGCAAGGGGAAATGTGACCCAGACCTGCCGTCGTCCTATACAAGTCTCTTTGCATGTTGTACACGGTGACCCCTAGACCCCCACTGTTATTGTAGCTGAAAATGTTATTCAAATTTATACATATATTTGTTATATTATTTTTCCTACGCCTAGGCCTTACCATGCTGACTACGGCAATAGATTTCCCCTTCAACACTGTTCATAGAATTTTTAAAAGTTAATAAATGTTTTTATCATAATAAATAGTTGTGGGTGAATTCCTTGTATAGCGACAGGGAATGTATTTAAAATTACGGTATTGCCAAATTTCCATAAAAAGCAGGTCTTAATGTCTTTTCAACTCTTACTTATAATATATCTGAAACATTTTAGGGTTTAGGGTATAGGATTTTAAAATAATTAAAACTTGTAAATAATTATTTACAAATACAGTAGAGTTTACAACAGGTTTTGTATTATTAAAGAAGTGGTTGTTGTAACTATCAGCAGTTAAATTATGATGATATAATTATGATTGAGTCTCTTTGTACATATTGTTTAACATGTTTTAATTAACAGGACAAAATAAACTATTCCTGATTCCGCACTGCGCTTCGCAAGGGTTTGCAAGACTACGCTTTACAATTATTACAACATAAATCCTTGATCAAAGTATCGGCATCATATTTAAAAGAAATTAATTGTATGCTCTTTCCGTTATTGACTAATTTAATATGTTAATTAATAGTATATGTCATCGCTAGGGCCAAAAGCAACCCTTTTCGATAAGAGCTCAAGTTTGACGTCCGAGGCGAAGCCGAGGTCAGAAAATGGGCGAGGATCGAAAAGCCACTTTTGGCCCGTGTGATGAACGATATTTGTCGTTATACTGCATAATATATTAAGCTAGCTACTTCACAAAACTAAAATTTTACAACTTGTTTAACTTTAAAAGTTTGCTTTCAAAATGGCTCCCATCTTGTTATTGCTATGTAAAACAAACAGCTGTTACAGATGTAATCTATTGTCTGTTTCGTTTGTGTTGGTGTTAGGATAAACTAACTACTGTATAACGATTGATATATTGAACTCTGTAAATATATTCCCTCTTTTTACGAATAAAATTAAGGTATTTACATAACTTGGGATTGTAAAAAAAGCAAAGATACCGTCGATTTTCGTGTCTTGGGTTGTTGTTAATATAATTAGCCATGAACAGCAATCCTTGTCTTACCAATGTATTTCCTAGGCCTAAGGCGACACTGGTTTTTCCCGCAGGATAGACCGCAGCACTAATCAGCTTATAAAATTGCCACGTTTTAGTCCAATTAATCTATAAAACACTGAATGTTTTCTGCTGGCATCGCCAGGTGTACCGAAATGTTTAAGTATTATTGTAATGTTTATCGAATTATATAAGACCACCCAAACTCTGTCAAGTGAGCACTGCGTCAGTTGCCCTCATCCTTCATCTTCTTCACACAGACTGTGTGCACCAACAGCACACGTTGTACTGTGTCCTCCAGGCGTGGCCTTTCCCAACGCGGGTTGCAGAAGAAAGTGTGTTCCGCAGCTTCGGGAATAACTGGGAAGTAAATGCAGTCTGGTGAACCGGCCTTGTCCATAGACTACAAAATTAGCCGTGACCTGACAAGAATTATGTGATATAATAGACCCCATCACCGTGCCGCCGCCGCGCCGACCAACCCATGGCTGGACAATGGAAAGAGACTCACAGTCTAACGTCGTCGGGTATCCTGATCCCAGCTCTTCTGTCATTGCTGGTAGGTGCGGGCGCGATTCTCGGCGTTGCCGTGTAGCAAAATATCTGAGATACTAAACAGATCATCCAAAAACTTAACGAAAAACTAAATGCATTGTTCAAATCTAAAAGCATACTGTTTTTGGATGAAGATTTCAACATTGATCTTCGAGAATAAAGTAAGCCTTATAACTATTTAAAATCATTAATAGTTTTGGTTAAACAAGGACAATTTATAATATCACAAGACCTGTCACAGTAATTTATGGGAGTTGCATGGATAATGTTTTTACTTCATTCCCCTTTAAAATGATTAAGGTTGATTTATACACACCATTTATTTTAACACATGACCATGGCATTGAATATTAATTAATCTAAATATATAAACATAAGAAGTGTCAAAAATATTAAACCAGAAAAATCTGATCTATTTTTTTTAAATATAAACCATTTAGACTGGAAAGTTATTTACTGGAAGAAATGTTTGACATATTTAATAAATACAATTAGTTGGCTGTCAATTATGCATTCCCGAATACTACAAGAAAGAAAACATATACAGGAAATAAATGGTACACTGAGGTTCTAAAGAAGATAAAATAATATTGTACTATGAAATATAAAATAATGAATGAAAACAACTCACATTCAATAAGAAAATATTATCTTGAATCTTCTAAAAGTTATAATAAACTAATAAAGAAAACAAATCTGGAATACAACAATATTGTATACAAACAAACTGTAAACATAATAAATTCAAGGCAATATGGTCTGTTATAAAAATGATTATGGGAGTTGGGAGACACCGATTAGATAATGTACCAACAGATATAAGTGCAAATGGTTTGAATGAATCACTTATGTGCAAAGAAAGTAAAGAATAATATCACTTTAACTGTTAAAAAATTGTCGATAATAAGTAATTTATTAAAAATAACTAATATAAAAATTCATACAAATTGTATTTTTAGACTAGTCATAGTTAAAGGAATTTTCAGTATAATGAAATACTTACAATTAAGTTCTTGTTTGGATAAGTTTGCTCTAAACAAATTAATAATAAAGGAAGTCTCAAAAGACATTTGTGAAATACTGAGCCTTTAATTCAACAAAAGTATTAACGAAGAATGTTTTCCAACTATTTAAAAATATGTGAAAGTCGTCTCAATATAATTCAACGAAATTTTGATCAAAAGGCTTGTATTATTTATAAAACAATTTCAATTGTAATTATTAAAAAAATATTTAAAACACCTACGTTTGATAAAACTAGTGGCTACTTTGAGACAATTTATATACTTAGTAATAGACAGTCTGGAGTCAAACAATATTTAAATATCAATGATGCAGATTTAGATATAATTACAAAAATAATGACAGGGCGTTTAACTTTATTAAACCATATTTAAATAGAAGAATTCAGTATTTAAATAATTATAATGATATTTCGGAAGGGATACCAGTTGAGGTGGGTGTACCACAAGGTCCTTGTTTAAGCCCCCTATTCTTTAATATATTCGTCAATGGCCTACCGTTCAGCTTAGCTGGTGAAAATAAAACAATTGTTTTATATGCTGATGATTTAGGGGTAAATGTAATGGAGGAATCTGCTCATCAGTTGGTTAAAAATCTTGCAATTATGACAGACCAAATACAAAATTGGTGTAATTCTAATAAATTAATCTTAAATATGAGTACGGCACAATATTTAAAAACACATTTAAAAATATTTGTATCAATAACAATAAAAGTTCAATTTAATTTTTAGGAAATATGATTGATTCACAACTAAATTGAAAGAACCACACTTGAAATATCAGCAGAGGATTATATGTTATAAGAGATTCAATATTTTAAAAAGACTAAAAGGAATTGTACATTTGAAAAATTTCTACTAATGTATTCTACGCCTGTGTTCAGAGCTGCATTAACTATTCCGTTGAGACAGCGGACCATATACAAATGTATTTCTAATAAAAAAAAATCAATAAGAATAATTTGTGGTCTTGAACAAAAAAAACGTTGCAGACCATTATTCAAAGAACTACGTAGGACTATAATAACATTGGTATCAATCTAGATTTTACAAAATGTACATTAAAAATAATTAATAAATTCAGATATTAATCTACATCAAACAAGAACTCAAAATAAAGTTACATGTTCAAAATATTTAAAAAGTAAAAGGATTTTTATTGAATTGGTAAACAAAACTTTTAACTCGTTACCAGCTGATTGGAACGAAGCGCTTTAAAGAAAAATAAGAAGGGAAAGAATGCTTTATTAATGACTTTCCCCACCTAATTGATGATTAAAAATATATATGTATTGTACACAGAAGAATTTTAACTAATTCTAAGTATGGTAATGTACGTCAATTTAATTTTAATTTACTATCGTCGTGTTTCAATGCCAACGAAAATAAGGTTATTTATTTCTGTTTGTTAAAATGAAGTTAAATAATTGATTTATTATGAGTATATTTATTTAATATCATTAAAAATAAAACTCGAACTTTCCAAAAAAAATTACAAAATTGACGAATAAGAGACTTAGGAAAGTAGGTTTTTATATATTTTGAAATCGCACATAACATGATTCAACACCCCCGTTGCAGCAAACCTGCACACTCAGCGAATTTTAAATGGCACTTCACTAAGTCATGAAGCCACTTACCAACTTTAATCAAAGCATATTAATAAATAAGCGAGATATGACATTTTATTTATACCCCATAAGAATAACATTAGGACTGAGTATGCAGGTTTGCAGCATCTAGGACCACAAAATCTGTTTTTTATGCAAACACCAATGGATCACCTCCAGATGAAGCAACATCCCAAGTTTTAATAATTTATGTTCATAAACAAGCAACATTCACATGTTTCTTATTCTCCATAAGAATAAAATTATAGCTGCTGAGTATTTTTGCTGCCATGGGGACCACAAAAAATGAGTTTTGTTCGCAAATAACATTAAAACCCAACCATATAAAGCCATATACCAAGTTTCATTAATATATGTTCATTAATAAGCAAGATATACAATTTTACTTATTCTCCATAAGATTAACATTAGACAACGTACTGTGTTTAGCACTCTCAGTATCTCATATGATCAAAATACTAATTTGTTTGTTTTTAAGCTGAATTTAATGGTGTAAACCAACATTTCGGTTTAAAAAGAATTATATGTAAAAAGTTCAAAAAACACATTTTTGGGGTACAAAACCTCCCTTAAAGTAGAGCGACCTGTCTGGTTCTCGAACTCATGAAAATAAATGCTGCCTTACACGTTTTTGCCAAATTTCATCACGATCGGACCATTTTTACGAAATTTATCGTGCCTACGGACATATAAATATACATAAAAACACATTCAACAAGAAAATATTATCTTGAATCTTCTAAAAGTTATAATAAACTAATAAAGAAAACAAATCTGGAATACAACAATATTGTAAACAAACAAACTGTAAACATAAAAAGCCTAGCAAGAAAGTACAAAAAATGAAACACGATTGAAATGAAACTAACTACTGTCATTATACAACAACATTGTACACATTTTATGTACATATTTTATTCTTATTTAGATTCTGATTTAGGGTAAGTATACAGGGTGTTCAGAAAGGGTCATTAAAAACTTCGGGGGCTGGTAGTACTTATCAATTTGAACAAAAAGTTTGATATAAATAGTTTCTGTTGCTTAAATAGTTCACAAGATTTTTTTTGTTTAAATACAAAATGGCGGCTCGTGGCTAAACGGAATATTTTTCGACCTATGTTTATATAACATTTTTGTTCAAATTAATAAGTACTAGCAGCCCCCGAAGTTTGTAATGACCCTTCCTGAACACCCTGTATGTACTTATATATATATATATATATATATATATATATATATATATATATATATATATATATATATATATGAATATGAATATTCATATATATATGAATTTAAACGAATGGTGTTTTTGGCATCTGGGGACCTCAAAACTAAAAGTTATCATGATCCCGTGCCTAGGTCTTACCATGCCACCTACGGTAATAGCTTCTTCCCTATAGGGAAAATTCGCTAAAAGTAGCAAGAACTAATTGAGTTTCCCTCACACAGCTTTGTAAATAATTTCTTAAGTGAGGAAATACAACTATGTAAATCATTTCCCGCAAATCATTTTTGACTTTGATTTTTTGACAAATCATTTCCCGCAGTAGAACAGCCAAGGTGACTACAGAATTTGACGTGTACACGACATTTAGATTAGCCAAGGGTATTATCAAATTATTTTAGGAGTCGTGCTCGCAAATGCAAACCGAGCCGTATTGAAACTATAGACAAAGTAAGAAGATACACCATATTTATTTATTTTTGATATGTTTATAATTTTAACATATTTAAAAAAATTATTTTATTTAAAAAAATAATCATCAAAAGTTGTACTGACGTTGACGTAGAGATTGCATTTATAGCGTAGAGATGCATTATAGAAATCATATGGTAAAAAGCAGTCCAGTATAATGCAATAATAAGTTGTTAATGATATGGCACCTCATAATTCGTTTATGTTTGTTTTTAATCGAAGGTATTGTCATAAAGGCAGCCAACATTTCGAAAATTACAACTAAGAAACATATATTTTAGGAAGAGAACCGGTTTTCAGCAGTGTCCGGTCACAGTTCGTAACCAAAAATAAACCAGTTTGAGGGGAATTTTGAAACACACCCAAGACAATTCTGGAAGTAACTGCAGATTGTTTTTATCCACCAGCCAAACTATTTTTTGGATTCCGCGCTTTGTCGGTTGCATTGTGCGAAGTTGATGTGATGATAGCGTTACAACAGTGGCCACTGGCCGCCGGCCAAGTGAGCGACCTGAAATAGCCTCCGGCCTGGACCCGTCCAGGTCCAGCCTGGAGTCAGCAACCCACCGCCACGGGTCGCACGTCGTACACCATGTCACACCGCACTCTCACCTAGACATGCACTTCCGCAGGAAGGTGAGTACGTTCGCTCCTGTTGCCGTCACGTCGACTCATGTTTGACATGCTTTATATTGCTTTGGCGAATTGGCAACACCTATTGACCTACACGTAAACATTTCCAGACACTTGCCAATATTAATATTCATAAAATACACATATTTATTCAGTATTTTTATACAAATTATTGTGTAATACAATACTTTATTTTCCGGTGGATGTAATGTAATACATGTTGTACATTACTTAATTTAAATAATCTTTAGCAACATGTTGATTCACTGAAATATCGTCATTTGCAAAATTCCATCTCTAAAATTTCTGTAAATCTTTGTAGAACCTTTATTCAATCCGCAAGTAGCAGCTACTTACAGTAGTGTTTTTGCAAGAGGTGCCACAGACTCTACAAAGTACCTGTTGCTCAGATCGGAGGAAAGCTGTGACAAATGATGTTAAACTTTGTTTTAAAAAATAACATAAGCCATTAAAATTTTAGCTATTAAAAAAGTATTCATTCTGATTTGGATTCAGCCTTCAAGCAGCCTGTACAAAGTTGCGATGGATTCAGTAAACTTGTTTCACTCGTTTACAGACATGGCCTCGGCCTTGAATATTTCATGTCAATATTACTAGTGAATTTCCTATGGAAAGTGAACTATTAGCATGACCCGCACGGTGAAACTTAAGCCCGGGACCACCATAGAAGTTCCTAACGTGACCTCCAGAACACGTTTTGAGGGGTCGTTCAAAATTATATATATATATGTGTGTGTTTGCACTCTCGTGGTCGCATTTTTAGTTCGATTTACTTCAAATTTGGTAGGGATTTTCCTTTCTATAATCAGTTGGACAAGTTCGTTGGGCGAAACAATCGGAAAACTCTAAACCCCTTTTTTGGGGATTAATCTTTCAAATTTCGGGTTTATGTGTTCAAAAAGGGTCAGAAAAGCCCCGGATGTACAATTAATGTATTTAAAAAGATGGGAATTAGTGAGGCAAAAGTTTTAAGCCCTCTCTCGTCATTCTAGCATAAATATTTACCAAGTTATTAAATAAATGTGTATCGACTAAACACAGTACGTTGTCTTATGGGGTTTTTACACAGCGTCCAAAGAATAACATAGACTGGCAATTGCGTGCTGGGTTTGAAGCCGAGCAGCCTCTGTCTAAGTGGTGGGGATGAATCAACGTGAATCGTCCACTACCGAGCGTCGCCGTCGCTGGCGCTGTCCCTGTGCTGTCTTTAATTCAAATCCCTCCCTGTACCAACAGATTTAATTTAATTCTTATTATTTACTTCATTACCCTCAGTGATTAACATTAATTCAATAACTTATTGTCTTTCTCGCTTGAATAACATTTCTCACAAGAAATATACGAAGATGAAGTTTGATTGAGATTATTCCTAACTTTGAGGATGCCTGCAGGCTAAACTAAGCATTTTGAGAAAAAATATGAAGAATACTAATTTGTTTATCATATATTTTCCGATAACCTTAGTTCCATATACCTTAGTGCTTAGTAGAATTAGTTTGTAAGAATAGTAAACATTAGTTCTAAATTATCACTTACTATTATCATTGACTAGTACTTGGGGGCCGAGCTTTACTCGGGGAAATCCAGTCAGTTTGTTTAGATTACTTGGAGTAATATTTCACCACTTTCCCCTACTGATAATCGGATTTTTGTAGCTCATTTGCCTCTTTTCTATATTATTAAGGTCACTCCAGTTGTTATTTATAATTCAATGTCCCTTTCATTTATTTTAAAACTCTATATTTCCTCACTCAAAGCTTTGAGTCTCTACTTTCAGGAAACCACACGTTAACAATTATAAACAACACGAATATTACTTTGACAGTTCTCTGGTTGATTATGAACAGCTGTTACAGTTCTTTTGTTTTGATTTGAAACACCATAAGCCTAATGTTATTTTTTTAACATTTCATTTTCGTATTTTTACATTACTTGATTTTTCCTGGAGATGAGACCTGTTTATAATTAATTTTTATCCTAGAAATTAGTTATTTCCAACATTTGAAGTAAATTGTTGGTGCCGTTTTTGAGATCAGAGTTAAGAAGCAAGTAAGCACGGACGCAAGCATGCAAGCAAGCAAACCTTACTCATATTAGAGTATAGGATAGATACTGAAGTAGACTTCACTTTGTCATTGTATAAGTTGTTCCTACTTTTGTGTGAGCCAGGATTCAGAGGGAATAATTCAACCGTTGGTGTGTCAGGTAGATAACATAAGTTGATAACCACTCGCTTTCTGGGGTGGAGATCTTTTACAAGTTAACGGAGAAGGCTAAAATAAATTGTTGACAGCAGCACACTCTAACGGTAACTTAATCAAACTACATCCACGTAAAATTCTGGCTAACCCTAAAATAGGGACAGTCGGGCCATATAGATGGGATGTCTCCTTCAGTATGTATAGTCAATGCTAGTGTACAAAAATACAACATTAAAATATACTACTGTAGTAAACCTGTCGCGGCTTTGCTCGCGATCATCACTTATAAATATTGTGTTACCGTTCCAGAGTCAACATGGCCTGCTGATTAACTGTGTTTACTCTATCCAGCTGATTGCTTAAAACTTATATTTATTTCCCAATGTTAAGCTTATGGGAAAAAACTCAACTTTAAGGGGCCCCAGGGCCTCACTCACAAATTATTTCTCTATAAAAAAAGTTTCCTGCACAACTTCACGTTAGGCTATTTCCAATTATACCAAAATCATGAAGATCGGTTCAGTAGTTTAGAAGGATTGATTGTCACAAAAAACCTGCTCGCCTATTAAATAAGTATAGATATTACCTAGGTACTTATATAAAGCTAGACGGGTTCACTGACATCAACTATGAGGCACTTCCCGTAATCGGACCTTACTTGAATTGAAGCTCTTGACGAGACACTCTCCGACAAATTGCCATAAGTTAACATTGTTGAGCTTTGGGGGCACTTTTTGTACAGGAATATCCCACTTTTTAAATTTTTCCACTTTGAGCGCGTTTTGTAAGAAAACGGAAAGAGGTAGCAAAAAATGTTACTTACAACAGTTGTAGAAAATTACAATCCAAACCAATAATATTTTGTTAGATTTAAGATCCATAATCAGTTTAGCCACTATTCATCCAAGAAGGAGTAATTTTGAGTGATTTGGCCTATTTAAATATGTACACAGTTTTGGATGTTTTATGAAAATACACTACCTTTGGCTAGTACCACATGTTTATAACAGCTGATTTATATAAATCTCATTTTTGTAGTTTTTATTTGTAAAAAATGCATTAGTTGAGTTTGATTTAACCTTTAAACTTGTGTTAACTAAGGAATGCAAGTGAGCGAAGCTAACTCCAGAAGAGGGTTTGGGGGTGAAGCCTACAACGGCGATAAGACTAGTTGTTAAATGAAATGGGGATGGTTTTACATAAACCCGTGTAATGGATTGTTCACTAATATAATAAATAAAAATTATTACAGAATAATGCAAACAATAAAGTAAGCAAAATATTGTATTAGAATTAAAATATTCTTCTATATAAACCCTCAAGCATTGTTTTAGGACCGAGGTGTACTTCCAAACGTCCCTTAAATGTCTATAATACTGTTAACGTTTATGGCTTTGGATTTCCCTGCATTCAAGAACCAACAAAACAATTAGATCAGTATAAAAAAATAACTTGCTTATAATATTAAATCTGTAAATGTGTGACGGAGTAAACAGACCCCTGTAATAGTCTTTATTCTATTAACAAAGATGTTTAAAATTTAATTTGTATTTCTTTTTGAAGAACTACTAAAAAACTACATCAATATTGTCAAATAACTTACTTAGTTTTAGTGGAACAGATTTAAAGGAGGGATTCAAATAAATAAACACGTTTCTCTTGGACCAACCACTAGGATGAAAATAAAATCGAATAAAAGTACCCCTCTTTATGTATAATAAATTATGGACTTTAAGTAGAGCAGAAGTTCCAAATGTGGGTTACTTTTTGTATCATAACTTATGTAACAATCAATATAAATCATTTTCACATTGATAAATTACGCCTTCAGAGGTTTTTTAATTATCCTAAAAAGTTAGTAAATATTTCAGTTTTAAACATTTTATCTTTTCTAAAAAATGTCAAATCGTCAGATATGGAAGTATGGTCTAACTCTGGGCTGGACTAGAATAGCCTATACTGGAAAAATACAATCAAAATTCTGTAAAGTGAATGATTTTATTTCGCCAGTTCTTTCTGTTATTCTTTCGAATGCTATTGGGTTTTTATCTGGGCATTCCGGAATTAAAACGGCAAGACTAAGAAATATTGAACAATTGGTCTAACAATTGGCTATATCACAATACACCAAATCACTAGTCACCCAAATTTAGACCTTTACTATGGTGTTGTTTTGAGGTTAATAACAAATAAACAAATAACGGGAGTGGTAGAATCAAATACCGGTAGATATTAAAATCTTAAAATACATTTAACCTAAAATAAAGAGAGAATGCTATTCTTAAAGTGGTAGCGTCTAGTAAATGGGGGATGCGACCCTACAAAATTTGTCAGATGGTCAATATCAATTATATTCCACCACTCAGACACCTGTCATAGAACTGAGCTTGAGCTACCGGTACGCGTGACCTGAAGCGTTACTTCGTATTGTCTCCGATAGGTTGCAGCATCTCCTAATACCGATTATAACGCTAGCCAGAGTTTAGACCTAACCCCAAACGTTTACATCGATATCCCATCGTATACATATACGATTACATCGCTACAATAGGCTAACAGATGCAGTTCCGACGCACCACTGGATGGTAAAGAACTTTAAAACAATATGAAAATAAAATAACTGAATTAAAACACAAATTGTAAAACTAGCTGAATGCTAATTAACATAAACTAGATTCATTTCGTTATCGTACAAACGTCACCGAACAAGAAGGCCTTTCAATGCCAATTCATGGTATAATTAATAGGCAGTTAAAATTAGTTTCTGGCGGGGTCCCAAGAGCAACTGAAGGATGGAGTTTAACATTGCAGAGCTCACCACACATTAGCCGGGCCGGTACTGCCTGAATTGTTCTCATAAAAAAACACAGTCCATTTTAAATTTTATTCTGACTAAACCTTGAGTTTATCATCGTTAAATCGTTAGTTCTAATGCATGTTTAATGTGATCAGTGGATTTATTTTTCTATACCTACAATGCAAACTTAAATAATCGAAGTTGAATGAACGAATACCAACGAAATCATAAACGCACAAAAAAGTTACACAGCACAGCCCGATGAAGATAATTATAATATTATCTTACATTATCTATTAATACGCTTAGATAATTTTTTAAGAAAACTCCTCCGTTATTTCTGAACCGATTTTAACGATTGAGGTACTAAAATATTCGTTCCGATTCGTAGTTGTGTATAAAGGTTTTCATTTTTTTATATTTTCAATCTGAAGGGCACGGGCCACCCTCAGTTCGTTTTTTGCCCATAAGATTAACATGGGGGATAATTGTATTTGAATTGTAGCTATTAATACATTATGGACAGGTTATTAGCAGTACCATATGTTAAAGGTGAGGAATGTATTTATCTATCTAAATAAAATTAGTTTTTTTTTTATACATCGCTTTGAGCAGTGGACTGTTTATATGCAGCGGAGATATTTAAATTTGTGTTAAAATTTGTCTATCTGTCTGTTTGATTATGAGCCATATTTGTTCCGCGTTTCTAAAAAAAGTACTGTACTACTGAAATAAAACATTTTGCCCATTTTCGTGTGGAGGAGGAAACGTTTAGGCTGTTTTAAATCATAGTGCGTCATTAGGGTTATACCCCCTGGTCCGGCACTCCTACAAATGTTTTGAGATGGTCAACATTCAATTATCTATACACCAGTTATATTAAGGGACAGGTTACTCAGAACACTGCAGAATGCGCCATATTTGTTGGAATGAGCATTTAGTCAGCTTATTTTTTTATATCACAGAACGGAGGAAACACGTCTGCTTTACTAATATACAAAGGTATACTAAACCATATAAAATGAAACGGCCCGGCAATGAAATATTCGGAACGGAACACAAGCCCTTGGGAACATGGTATTTAAAGCTCAATTTGTCTAGATAGTCATAGTGATAATAGTACTGAATATTTGACAACAAACTAAAGGATTTATTGAGCAGATATTTGGAAGAAGATGGGTCCATACAAAAAAATACCCCCGTCGCAGCAATCCTGCGTACTCAGTGAATTTCCAATGCATGCATATTTTTCTCACCACCACATAAAGCCACTTACCAAGTTTCATAAAAATACATAAATAAATAAGTGATCTATAGCATTTTATTTATTTTTCATAAGAATAACATGGGGCTAAGTACGCAGGTTTGCGGCAACAAGGAACACAAAATATGTGTTTTTATGCAATTATCAATATAACTCAACCAGGTGAAGCTACATACTAAGTTTTATTAATTTATGTTCATAATTAAGGTAGATATAAAACTTTACTTATTCTCCATAAGAATAACATTAGGGCTGAGTATGCAGGTTTGCTGCTACTGGGATAATAAAAAAAATCAATTGTTTGTGCAAATATCAATATACCAGTTCTACGTGCAGCCACATACCAAGTTTCATCAATCTAGATTCATAAATAATCGCGATATCAAATTTTATTTATTCTCCATAAGGATAACATTGGACAACGTACTGTGTTTAGCACTTTGAATATCTCTGCAACAGTTGGACGTAGAATCACAATTTAAACTCCAAAATGATTTTTTTGTAGAGCTGAATTGGTTGGTAAAAGAAAATGTGAAGTTCATATTAAAATTAATTGAGGAAAAGCCAAAAACCTTTTTCCCATAAGATTAACATGGGAGATTTTATGAGCAGGTTTTTTGGATTTTCTCCGCAACCACTTAACCTAGGTTAATAATTTAAAATACGAAATTATTTGTTTTTTAAGCTCTATAAAATGCTCAAAACCAAAATTGAGTGTTTTAAAAATGTTAGGGTAAAAAGTGCAAAATACAGATTTTTGGAAAATTTAAAACCCCCATAAACCCCCCTTCCCATGGTCTGATTTTTCTGGTTTTCGAACTTAAGTCATGAATGTCACTTTACACATTTGAGCCAAATTTCATCGAAATGGGACGATTTTACTCAAGTTATCGTGTTAACGGACACACACACACACACACACACACACACACACACACACACACACACACACACACACACACACACACACACACACACACACACACACACACACACACACATGTATATATATATAGATTAAATTAAGTAACATGAGTACCCTCCAGGGTATTCATGTTACTTATTTTTCATCTATCATATAGTAGCCCTTCTAAGTGAATTTAATTTTGAAAAAATATATATATATACAGTGTGTAAAAAAAGTCCGTCCCCCCCTTTAATTTTTTTAATAACTTAACCCAAAGTATCTTTTGACGTTATCGGAAATGTTGAGTGTCCCCCAAAAGTGGGGGATTTTGGGGGCAACTCAAAATTTTCAAATGTAAACCCCTTTTGATTGACCCCTCATTTTAAAGAGCATTAACAAATAGGCGAATACTGGAGGTTGGAGGTCTGTAACGTGTTTCTATACAAAATGGCAGCTTGTCAAAGTTTTGAATACAATTCATTCTTGAAACCTGGCGTCTAAGACTTTTTGAGTTTTAATTTCACCTTTGGTGACTTAAAACTGTTACCAAGAAGAAACGCTTTGAAGAACTAATTTCGTCAATAATGATAATTCAATGGGATTTAAATAGTGGTTTGTATTACCAAGGATTCCGTCTTTTGAATAGGAAAATAAACAACTTCCTACAATCTTGATTAAAAAGTGCAAAATACAGATTTTTGGAAAATTTAAAACCCCATAAACCCCCCCCTTCCCATGGTCAGATTTTTCTGGTTTTCGAACTTAAAGTCATGAATGTCACTATACACATTTGAGCCAAATTTCATCGAAATCGGATTTCCTTCTGGCCTAGAATCATCACAAGAACGAAAAATCGAAAATTCCCAATATATTTGGTATCTATAACACGGTTTATCAACAGTTTCATTCTTTTTAAATATTTTTAAATAAAAAAATGTATGTATTAGGTTTAAATTATTTGAATTAAACTGGAAATAAACACTTTTTTTGGGATTCATACAAATGAGTTTTCTATAATATTTCAACTTTTTGAGTTCGAAATACTAAAATTTAACTTAAAACCAATACTTATTTTAGTGCATTTAAGTAATCAATGAATTGCTGTAAAAAAGGTTCTACGTTGTTAAGCATAAATACACCAAAACAAACAATACAAAAATAAAAGTAAAACGAAAGTAACCTTTTTGAAAATTACATGAATCCTTTACTTATTATATTATTATTTAAAGTATGTACATACATATTAGACCGTGGCAGGCACATAGCGCACAAAAACGCTCTGGAAGATAGAATTTTTGCGAAACAATGTTTATTAACTCGTCGGGATTGTTTATTTTCGTCGTAAAAATAGAGGCCAAGGGTCAGAAATATTCGCGTTATGGTCTGGCGGCCGGCCAGGGATGGGCTGGAAGTCCAGACCAGTGCCGGGGCGACCATGGATGCTCGCTGCTACAAGGTAGGCTGCTCTACTGCACCCGTACTAAGCTAATTTACTTCCTTCTTTGAAAAACAATAATAATAAATCTATTTAATTTTTCATAACCTACTTGATTCTATATCCTATTAGCCAATCTATAATAGCTAATCAAATTCTCCTGGTTGTCTAAAGTTTTTTAAACAACGTTTTTGGAGTGATCGGCATTCTCATATTTATTTATAGAAATAGCGTTAATACTTCCAACAGATATTTCTGAACTTATACCAACTGTTTTCTTGTATGTTTCTCTAACTTTAAATACTTTCACATTTAGGACCATTTTTAAGAGGATTGTTTAACTCAAAAATTAAAAATGTTATTTTTTAATTTTTATTCATTACTGCAGAACGTTTCCTTCTAAAAACTCTGATATACGACACTTGGCGTTGACATGTGCTATCTTAGCTATGACTAGTATAGTAGAATGTACCCGTTCTTCGCACGGGTTAGAAAGGTAAGTTAGCTTGAAACAGCTGTTCTTGCTTCTGCTCTTTAAGCTGTAAAATGGAAGTGTCCTCAGCTGTTCCCATTACAGTTTCTGAATATTTATTTGCTTCTCAAATGTAAACATTGAGACTTAGGACATTCACGGGGCGTAGTCCGAGTGGGTTTTAAGGAAGTGAATAGGCCTATGTGTTGCATGGGTTCAAGATCTACCTTTGTGTAAAGTTTCAGCCCAGTCGGTTCAGTAGTTTTTGCGTTCACCCGGACATCAGACAGACAGAAAGAAAGACAGACAGAAACCACCTATTCTTTATAATATTATAGATAGATATGCGATGCTTAACATAAAAGATAGCCAATAATTCGTGAGACCCCTCTAGACCTAAAATAATGACCTTCCTTATTTCTTCATTGGGCATCGCTAATTCCCAAAATTTAGATTTTTAAACTTAAGACCAGTTTTATCAAAAACTATCAAAGAAACCAGGCCAACGTTTTTACCACCTGTAATGTATAAGTTGCTCATTTTATAAAAGGGATTTATAAAATAAAAAAATGTACAATGTTTGTTTTTTTAAACGATTCATTAAAAATAAAATTTAAAAAACCTTGTTAAAACGGTTTTAATAATTCCTTGTTAAAGTGTACACTAATAATTATGTAATACGAGGTAAATAGTTCATTCAATTCTCTTTAGTACATTTAGTGAAAAGTGTGCACAAAAACTGTGTATTTATCGAGGTGACCAAGGCCAGTGGCGTAACTGCCGGGCCCGCAAGGACCGTGGTGCGGGGGGCCCACGGTCCTAGGTGGCCCACGAGCCGAGGTGGCGGGGCATGCCGGTCGAGGTAAAAGCTCTCTGGTGGGCCCGCATGATAAGATTTAGTAGTTATATTTAATATAAAAAACATTCCAGGACAGCAATAATGTTGTCAGTAAACTTTCTCTTGAATCAGCGTAAGTACCGGTATATGACAGCGATAAATATATAATCAATAATATAACGTAATATATCGGCGGCTCATGATGAGATCCGTTTCATCAAGGTTCGTAGAGCTTTCAGACCAGGTGTACTGAGTCGATCTATTTAAGGTTTTCAACCGTAAGAGACCTCGTAAAAACAGCTGGAAGGTCATGATGATCACCAATCCATTCTGCAGTGTTGCTAGAAAGACGATATTTATCTAACGAGTTGGTACACTGCTGGTGTGTGCTTACATCCAATGATAAACTGTTATTTTATGCAACTAATATATAGTTTTGATGTATTTGCATTATTAGATTAATCGATTAAGGGTTTAAATTTTCTTCTGCATGACCAGTGACAATTTAAAAATAGCTGTACCATTATTATACTCTTGAGGTTGGCAACACTTTATGGTATGTTGTTGATTTATGAATCAGCTGGACGCCCTCGTAAGACATCTTTGTTGTGAACATTACTCTTATATAAATAAGCACACCTGGTCTGAAAGCTCTACGAACCCAAGGTTTGTAAAGGCGGTCCCACACTACTCGCGAACACGCCTGAACATTCGGCCGAACATTCTCCAGAACATTCGGCCGAACATTCTACCGAACGTTCACTGAACGTTCGCCCTGATAAAGCTCCCACACTTCTCGCGAACACCCACCGAACATTCGGGGGAATGTTCGGGCGAACATTCCCTCGAACATAAATAAATTCCAATCAGCTGTTTTTGCATTGTCCGTCGTGTCTAACGAGCATTGTCGTGAAAAAATGGACGACTCTACGGATAATGTCACTGTTTTTGCATCTACAGTCGTATTTTTTTCTGCAATAGCAGATACACGCCTGTTTGATTTTGTTAATCAGCTGATTATAAACAATTGTTGGAAATCAGCTGTAATAACTGCTGGTTTGGGCGTTGACGCGGCGATCGTCCATTGTTGACCACTCTGCCTTCAGTGTGGACAAGGAAACGCTTTGTATTTGACTTGTTTATAATTAATTCATGATAATCATATTAATAACAATGTTTTCATTTCTCGGCAATTAATTAACATCGAGTAAATATGTCTTTAAGAAGCCTATTTTTACAAAGGAAAAATCAAATATAAATATATAAAGGACTAGCTGATACCAGTATTTCGTACAGCTGATTAAAATCCTACTGTAAACATGTGTTTAAGTACTCACCTGATTCATTAAACCTTAATTCATTATAAAAAAGGTTAACAAATATTGGACATTATTTTATTATTCGACATAAACATTTATATATTAAGTTTATTAACAGTCAAGCTTTTACAAGTTTTTACAATAAGGAATATACTGAACAATAATATTAGTAAAGAGATAACTCAAAAAACTATTCTTTTCGGGCGAAATTTCAACGTGGGAATGACAGACTGGTTGTGCACCTGTACCACGCCGCCGATACGATTGATGTAATTCTTGGAAGCTTCTTATCTCTTAAATAATTGAGGTAAATTAATTCGATTCCACTGCCGTTTACTTTCTCCTTGAGTAGTTGTACCCCCTTCACCACTGTGACCGGCACTGATTTTGGAGTGTGGAAGACATTCAACTACTATTTAAATAAAGGATTTGTATGGACAATAATTAAGGGTTCCGTATTAAAGGATTTATTTGTATCTTCTATAAATAATTAATTAAAATGTCCATTATTGAGGTTGGCGTCAATCTGCTGCCGCGAAAACGCAAGTGATTGTATGAACTGAATGATTTGAAACAACACATTGCCTCAACACACTGAAAAAAATAGTGCAGCTGAGTTGAAGAAGTGACTCAAACCCTGAATCCTGTAGAATCCGTCGACAGTATATTAATAAATGTCAACCCTCTGTGCCTTAAAACAAAACTTCAATTTACACAAATAACAGTAAAATAACTTATTTATAGCTATAATTATAACTGACATACGCATAGTTTGTCAGTACAACTATAGATTGACATTTAATTATTATGATTATTCATTACCACTGACCACTTAAGTGGTATTCAATACTTACTTGAAAGCACAACAAATAAATACGGTAAGCATACAAATAAAGACGCATGTTATATAGTACTGCCTCAGTAGAACAAGATCGTTGACTATCAATGATGCAGTGATGCAATAATGCATGTTCGCGAACAGTCTGGGAGCCTCCCGAATATTCGTTGGAATGTTCGGCTGAACATTCGCCCGAATGTTCACTGAACATTCGGTCCCGTATTCAAAGTCGCGCAGCTCCCACACTTCTCGCGAATACTCCGAACGTTCGGAGTTCGGCCGAATGTTCGGGCGTGTTCGCGAGTAGTGTGGGACTGCCTTAAAGCTTTCAGACCAGGTGTGCTAAGTCGATCTATTTAAGGTTTTCTACTTAACCGGAAGAGACCTCGTAAAAACAGCTGAAAGGTCACGTGATCATCAATCAAATCTGCAGTGTTTCTGGAAACACGATATTTATCGTACCAGTACCATATTTTCCTCATCAGTGTAATTATAAAATTAACATTGATTAACTGCTTACATACTATGATAAGCTGTTATTTTATGAAACTTATATATTGTTTTGATTTATTTGTACAGTATTATTAGATTAATCGATTAAGGGTTTAAATTTTCTTTCTGCATGCCCAGTAACAATTAAAAAATAGCTGTACCATTATTATACCCTTAAGGTTGGCAACACTTTATGGTATGTTGTTGATTTATGAATCAGCTGGACGCCTTCGTAAGACATCTTTGCTGCGAAGAATACTTTTATGTAAATAAGCAAACCTGGTCTGACAGGTCTACGAACCTTGCCGTTTCATAACAAGGTTCGTAGAGCTTTCAGACCAGGTGTGCTGAGTCGATCTATTTAAGATTTTCTAATCAGCCAGAAGAGACCTCGTAAAAACAGCTGTAAGGTAACGTGGTCACCAATCCAATCTGCAGTGTTGCTGTAAACACGATATTTATCGTATGAGAACCATATTTTCGTCATCAGTGTAATTATAATTAACATTGTTTAACTGCTTACATTCTATGATAAGCTGTTATTTTATGAAATTAATATATTGCTTTGATTTATTTGTATTATTAGATTAATCGATTAAGGGTTTAAATTTTATTCCTGCAAGTCCAGTGACAATTTAAAAATAGCTGTACCATTATTTTACCCTTAAGGTTGGCAACGCTTTATGGTATGTTGTTAATTTATGAATCAGCTGGATGCCCTCGTAAGGCTTCTTTACATGGCTGCGAACATTACTCTTATGTAAATAAGCACACCTGGTCTGAAAGCTCTATGATCCCAAGGTTGGTAGAGCTTTCAGACAAGGTGTGCTGATTTATATAAGAGCAATGTTCGCAGCAAAGAGGTCTTACGAGGTCGTCCAGCTGATTCATAAATCCACAACATACCATAAAGTGTAGCCAACCTTACAGCCCAGACAGCACACAATATCCATTAGATATCTAAAGGACGTCCAAACATATCCCACGGGATATCCAAACATATCCAATGGATATCCATGGATATTTAATGGATATCCATTGGATAGATAGATGTCCTAAACATATCCAAAATCTGGATATCCAAGTGAGGACATGTTTAGATATGTTTGGATATCTAAAGGATGTCCATGGATATCCTGTGGTTATTTAATAGATATCCATCAGATGTCGAAGAATGTCCAAGAGATATCCCAACGATATTAAACAGATATCCATATGCAGTCCATAAAAGTCCAAGGGATATCCAAAAGATATCCTCAAGATATTTAATATTATATATTGTAATATCCAATGAGATCCATGGATATCCTATAGATATCCATGGGATGGACAGATGTAAAAAAAATATCCAAATACTGGATATCCATTTGTAGAGATTTTAGAACATCTAAGGGATATCCACAGATATCCCTTAGGGTTACTACACAGTTATAGTTTTATTTTTCATCCAAGAAAGACCTGCAACTTATATTTTTATCTACTATTGTCAACATAACTGACTACATTCCCATTTAGCTATTTTTTCATGTTTTTCATAGACAAATATACTATATGGTAAGTTAAAAAAATAGGCACGAAAAAGTATATATTTTATAAAATAATTATTAAACATGTTTTTTGTTGTTGTTGAGCTATTACACACCAGAGTGATTAACACTGGGTATATTCTCAGAAATTGGCATTGGAACAAATAATGGGTTTTCAACTAGAGAGAAATATAGTTCCGAAACATATTAGTATTGTAACTGAAAATTTTTACTGCTTAAGTTTGTTATTATCAGAGCATAATAATAATGGATTCCCACTCCCCACTATAGTAATTGATAAAAATGTTTTACTAAACAACCAGAACCCACAAGAAAATATAACAATAATAATGTTTTTTATGGTATGTTTAACACATTTCAGCTAGGAATGTACAATATAATATATATTTCTGGCCTGGCTTGGTAAACAACAAATTCAAATTTATTTAGCAGAACAATATTGCTGATAGCTAATTATATTACCGAAGAACAAAATTATATTTCAGATCCTAAATTTCAAGTATTTATATTTACTAATCATAGATGGACAATGTCCGCAATTAAAAAAAATAACTAATGTTAGATGATAATGGGAGGTATTATTTGTATAGTCTAATTAAAACTAACACATAAAAATGAAATATTCCTTTATTTGTATTGTATTCGTAATAACAGTAAAATATAAAGTTGTTACAAGTATAATAAATGGCACAAGCCGCGCAAGGGAAATAGTGCTTTAAATTTAAATACCGTTAAAGCGTATGTCACTTTAGCGTAAGTCAACTCAAATACGTTAACTTATTCTATATAATAAATAATCTAAAAAGACATTGATAACATATATAAAACATAATTATCATGAACTATTTTGTATTTTTGTACTGGTAATCGATTCCATACAAACTTCTTAAATGAATGAGAGTTTATAAAATTTGTTGAATTAAAAAATATTTCTTGAAACTGTCAACATCCAACTTCAAAACAAACTTCTTATTGCTAACTCATCTTCAGTTATCTTCAGTGGTTTCTTCCGTCTCATTATTTTTTCCACTTTTCTTCCCCGTTGTTATCCTACAATGAAAATATATTGTAATCACAAGTAATAATAAATTATTCTCAACTTTTACAAAACATAAAACCTGTTTGGCTAGGCATCATAGTTCTTAAAGTCTTCTTAAACAGAAATACAGCCTATGATAAGATATATTTTATTCAGCGCTCTCATTTTCACCTTTTAAATCAGATTGTAATAATATCTCCATGATATTATATACATATTAAGAAACGATAAATCAATTTTGAAAAGAATTTCATTACGTAGGAGTTTTAATAAAAAAAAGTGAAAAAATAGAATAAAAACGCAGCATTTGTAAGTATAGTCATGTAAACTTTTATAATTGTGATTTCCCCATGAAAACTCCCTAATAAACTAAATAGAAAGACAGCAATTAATTATGTTATTATAGCCATTTTCTAACTAGGCTCCGAGTGTCTTATAAATATTTGGAGACAGTTTCTTGTCCTTTTTTGGTCACATAGAGGTGCAATTAACCAGTGACAAAAAGGGTGTCAAACAAAAAAACTGTAAACAATGTTACATATTTTAATTTGTATAATTCACTTACGTCGTTGTCTTCGCTGGCTGTGGAGCGTGGCAAAACCAGTTCTTAACCTCCTGAATTACATCTATGTCTGTGACATTTTTGGTTATTTCATTTTAGCGTACAGAATCTGAGAAAATAAAAACCATTATGACATAAATAATAGAATCTATTGGGCAAACACAAAATGTTAAAACTGTAAAAAGCAATTTGGTGGACTCAGGTTGATCATTCACTGTAAGGATGAAAAATATTATCAATTGAAGTGAAGCTAGTCCTCATACACAGATTGCTCATGTTATAGTCACTTTCTTGGGGCACAAAGTAGATAGCCTACTAAACAAACAGATTGCTCATGTTATAGTCACTTTCTTGGGGCACAAAGTAGATAGCCTACTAAACAAACAATCATTTAGAATGAGAAATTAAATTTTATGATGCGAAATTAATAAAATTAATAATGTATCTTATTAAGGAATTAATTTTGATCAAATTCTTTATATACCGTTTACTAGTTAGGACCTAGGAGTTTTTGTAAAAACCAACAGTGTAGCTTCAAATCTACATACTGGACCATGTTAGTCTTATGGGGTAAACTAAATCATCAAATTCAATTGGAAATTTCAAATTTGTCAAGGACACAGGCTTCGCTTGCTGCAACGGTGGTATTTAACAGTTTGATGGATCAGCATGAAACTTTAAGAGTAGTCAACACATGGTCATATGGTGATAATAACCGGTCCGGCAACAAATGCTAAGCTCATATTGAAACAATATATTGGAGCCTACAACGTGACTCCGGTCACAGTCGACCGACTTCTGTGCTGGTTAGTAGGGACTCCAACTAGAGTCATCAACAGTAAACGTGTTAAATGGGGCATCCGCATCTTATATTTTTAGTGATATCCAATTGAAAACTTTTTTATACAATGTACAGGTTCAAGAGAAAACCTGCGGCTTAAACCATCATTTTAATTCCACTCACATTTTAAAGTAAAGCAGTATGTTATTATAGATAAATATTATAGGCTACTGTTTATTTAAGGCAATACAGATTTGATAAGTCTACATCACTGAACATTTTGTACTTGAAAATCATACATGACAAAACTCACCAAAAATTACTTCGGCCAATGGAGAGTTTGCTAGGACTTTCTTACCCTTTCCTCCCATCAGGCTAAATTTCAAGGCCAAGTGATCCGTCATCAACTTTCACAGAATATTTTTTACAATTTCTTTGCAAGTCCTTCCCCTAATCCTTGCCAGAAGATGAATCTGCCAACATAGTTGTAAATATAACAGTTAGTTTAAATATAACACTAAAGAGAAAAAGGTCTGCTACAAGCACCAGGCTCGCATGATGATAGGCCTACTTGAACTGGTTTTATTATTTTTGTCTCATAGTTTGTCATTAGCTGTATAAATAATGTATGAACAATAACTATGGGTACGACTCCTGTCAGTAACTGTTCAGGTGCAAGTGAGTCATTAGGTGTAACAAACCTAACACCTTAGGTGTTAGGTGTTTAGGTGTTAAGGTGTGGTTAACACTAACATTTTCTAATTCAGTTGTTTCCTTGAAAGAAGAAATGCTTTCACAATCACTACTATTACTGTCAGTTTCACTAGAAAGGAATTCACAAACATCTTTAACCCCACTGTGTGAGGGTATAGAACTAACTCCATGGCAAGGGAGTAATTCACTTTCATGACATGATGGTGCATTAGTTGGTTGATTTTTACTTGGGATTAAGTTACTCTCTGCATCCATTTTTAATATTCTATTTAAATGTCGTTGAGAAATTTCTGTCAGTAGTTTTGTTTTTATAACTTGAAATTTTGGCATTTATTACATACAAAAATTTACAAATACCAGTCTTTGTAATCCTCTCTTTGTACATGAGGTCTTAACCAAAAAAATGTCAGCATATTAAAATTTATTATTTGTACCAAATTAAGTTTCTACTGTACAATTTTAAGATAGGGCCTAAATAGCCTCCACGACCTGAGTTTCAAAGTACGTAGCCCACAAAAATTCCTTGATCAGAAAATGTGGAGTAATATAGCCGATAAGGATACTAGCCTATATAACATGATTTATTTAAGCAGATCCTTCTTAATAACTGAATTAGAGCCTAGCCAACCATTAAACAAATTTAAGGCACCTAATTGATGTTGATGTGGTAGGAATAAAACAACATATTACTTGTTATGGCCTATTTAAATTTTGAGAAAGAAATCGTTTTTAAAATGTTTATACACACTACGCGTAAAAGAAGACTCAGCTTAAAGGGAATTCATCGCTATAGGTCCTTTTAAACAATAACTAAAATACAAAGTACGTGCCTGGGCACTGTGAAGAACTATACTTAGGCAGGCCCTAAAAAACATATCCTTTGACTGCCAATACCCAAATTACAGTTTTGTATGTAGTGTATGACAATCGCTGTGGGTCCATGTCACACAGTACACCTAGGGTACATTAAGTTACGTCTTGTTAAGTTGGTGGATTATGAAAGTGTATCATTCTAAGTAAAGGTTGGGACGGTTGTCTACAACCTCGGTAAAGAGGAACTGTCCCGCCAAACACGGAACATCTGGTCACCAAAACCTTACCTAGAAGGCTAAAGTCTAGGCCTACAATCGCTAACACCCACAATTTGGTCTACCTGCCAATAGGTTATTAACTATGCTACTACAAATAAGTTAGACACTTAGTCTTCAAATTCTAATCAGCCTAACTAGGTAGGCCTAAATAGGCTCATTAACACGTTCGCTTCGGCTGGTCATTGACCGTGACGCAGGTGTTGAAAATATTTGTCATGTATACCCAGGTAATAAAAATATTATTGGTATAAGTCACTCAATTTTCTATAAAAACAAAGGAATATAACTCTAAAACTTATTTAGAAATTCCAAACATAAAAAAGTTGAGCTGCCAGTTATGTATCCTATGGGATACGGCAGCGTCCTGCAAAGACGCAAATGCAAAACTTGCTTTGGCGCAACAAAATTAAAATCACTGCCACACCTAAATAATAAGCGGTACAGCGAGAGAGACAGGAGAGTCCCTTACACGCAAAACATGAATAGGTCTAACTGAAATTTTCAGGTTTTCACACGGCGGTTACGCTGAAACAAAGATTGCCGAACTAGGCTGTAGCCTGAACGTATTCGAAGGGTCACGGTAACAAAAATTGCAGGTAACCTTGACTAAGTGCAATGAAGGAACACAAGAGTCATGCGTCCCACCTAAACGCTGCAACACACAATCAATTTCATCGACCAACTTTAAATGGATAGATTAACGAATCATGTCCCCTGCATATGCGAAAGGTAACAGCCGCATCCTAGTAGCACAGTACAATATAAGCGTAAACCAATTGAATATAAAATATCAAACTAGACCTACTATGATAACTTACATCTATATTACAGATGAGAATATTGAAAACAAAATTAAAAGAAAGACAATAACCAGCGACAATTGTTATTGTCGCTGGTTGCCGTCTTTAGCGCTGCCTCACAGAGCACTGTTGCGCTCTGCGGAGTTACGCAGACAATAACTAGGCGTCAATTGTTATTGTCGCTGTGTCACAGAACGCTGTTGCGCTCTGCGGAGTTAGGTTAGGTTAATTTATCATACTTTAACCTATGTTAATTTAAGCTAACCTACCACCAGAAAGCACTGTAAAGTTAAAAATGCATAATCGTGTATTAAAAGCAATGGCAATCGAGTGAGAATACGGTAATATCAATGTATGTCATTATCCAATATTTTATATTGCATTGTTTTTGTAGACGCTTATGATACTGTACCCGCGCTCGGGTCCCTATCTGACAGGATACGACTGCAGAGAAAGTGTTAAAGGCCTGGTTATAATATAGGACACAGTTTCATAAGCTGTTTATTCCAACTTTCCTTCCAATATTTATTACAAAATCGAATCAGTAATTGATTAGGCTATGCGATATAATCTATCATGAACTTTAACAACGTTATGCGGAGTAAAGGTGGTTCAAATTACAATATGACAAAACAAAAACCAAAAATAATTACAACAAAATTTGTAAACCCAATGTTATAATTTAGGTTAACTGATTTCATCTGATACATTTTATCATCGATAGGCAAAATTGAAATCAATAGGCCTAGTAGGAATGAAAATTTGAATGAACAACTTATGAAACTGTGTACTCCTAATATACAAAATATTAAGCCCAAGTTTTTACTCAATCTTAGGCTTACAAATTAAAAAAAACTAACTTGAGAAAGCTCATGAGTTATCACTGTGGTAAAGTAAAGGAGTTGGTGTGTGTTTTGCATTTTTTAATGTTTGATAATGAACGTTCCAAATAAGTTACTGGTTTTGATAGGACTACTATATACAGCCTAATTTCTACCTGGTCTTAGAAAGGATTTTATGACAAATGGCAACTTGGTCCAGTTTCAAATCTATTAAAATTTGCCAGATTTGTGCTTAGGATCGATCTGGGGATCTTCAGCACTTTAACCACTGTGCTATCCAGTGTCAAGTTGTAACGAATAACAGGTAAACCTAGCCTGTGTGAAATAAATATTACATACAGTACTCATCATTCATTCATATTCGCCTTAAAATACGCCCAGGTTGCGTCGCCACCGTAAAGAGATATTAAAATAAAAATACCATTCAAACTATATGCATGCAGACTCACAGTTACGATGCACGTGTAAGAGAGTAAACTTAGTTGTGTTTGTGTCTACATCTATCTTAATAGATCGTGTACATCATATAAATAGAAAATTAGGTACTAATGTATATTGTACTTACATTATCAAAGAATTCTTTTAACTTTTAACAGATTTAACTGAAATACACTGAACTCAGTACAACTGATTACGTTGCCTTGCCGGCTACTTAAATCTTAAATCTTGCGCTCACGGCGTCTCACAACGTCACAACGAGCCTGCTCCCGCCAAGTTGTTCTTCTTCCACTCAGCTGTGTGTTTTTTCGTTCCATACTGATTCCCTTATATTTCTAAACCCAGGTCCAGAAATATATAATACATACATAATTATTACAATAATACTTCTATCCCAATGATTTTGTTATACAAATCAAATAAATAAGTACTATTTTCACGCAGCACACCTAGAGTACTCAGATTATTTTCTATTGTAATTTATTCCCCGTCATATTTGTTAATAAGCATATATGTAGGTTTTTTATCGGTTTTGACTGTACATATAACACTTTGTTTACTTTTTGTTGCAACTAGGATAAGGTTGCAACTACTCAGAGTAGTTGGAATTAGTAATTAGTAATTTTTAAAGCAAATATATAATGATGTTAAACATAAACCGTGGAAAAAAACAAAATATTATGACTTTGTCATGCACATATACATATATAATATATTTTTTTATAACGCATGTTTGTTCAACTTTGTTTTCAATAATTTCATCCTAAATACCAAACGCTTTGGACTTTTACAAATATATATGTCATTTACATCACAGAGCTGGGTTAAAAAAGGTTGTGAAACACACATATTAAAAAACTTGTACACCATAACAACATTTGTGCGATGTCTTTCAAAATTATCTATGGATAAAAATCATTCATTCGGAATTTTTGTATTTCAGGGGACCATATAAGTGGGACCCCTATCCGCAACCAGCCGTTACTTATACGAGGTAGGGGGTACTGAACCAGCATATACTTGAATGAATAAAGTTTTATGTGATAATAAACCCTATAGGAAAGTAATAATAAACTTTTTATTAAAAGGGATGAAATCAGATAAATTCAGTCAACTGATTTTAATAGGCGAAGCCGCGGGCACTGAAGCTATAGTCTTTTTTTGATGACCCAAAACACACACACACACACACATATATATATATATATATACAGGTGATCATTTTGTATCATCAAACAAGATTGTCATGTTAAATTACTTATGTATATATATACGATCTACTTTGTAGTGGATCATATATCAAATGAACGCATATTATATTATGTTCTTTACCTTTTTGAAAATGACAAAAATTACATATTTGGAGATTATGGATATCCCCTGGATAGCCATAAACATCCGAACGTGGATATCCACGTTGGATATCACCTGGACAACCATGGATATCTTGTGCGTGGATATCCACGTTGGATATTTAATGGATATCCATATATATCCTGTTCCTGGATATCCACATACAGAATATCCTGTGGATATCCAAAGGATATCCATTATCTGTGTGGATATGTTTTGGCGATTTGGGATATCCATGGGATGTAATTTGGACATTGTGTGCTGTCTGGGAGAGTATAATATTGGTACAGTTACAGTTAGTTTTAAATAGCTACTGGACAGTGGACTTTCGGTACATGACTTTTACGTATTTACTTGAATAATATTAATTAGGTAATTGTTATTACAGTCGTAGAACAAATTGAATTAAAAGCCGTTGGTATTTAGAACTGTTTACAAGAATAAGTGTCAAAGAATTAAAAAATAACTAAGTTAACTAGTCAATCTTGTCTAAGTTTAATAATTTGAAGCCTTTATTGTAAATGGAATTCATCTTAAACTTGATACCTAATATTAAACAATACAATTTATTGTTCATGGACATCGGGTAGTAATAAAAAATAATATTATTGTTATTATTAGGCCTTCCTTATTGTTTTAATAAATTGAGCTTATTCATTTTTCAAACTAGATTAAAACACGTTTCTTTTCACTGTTAGGTTTTGTTTTTTATATGCAGTGTAAGTTAATAATCAGAATAAATCAAAGCGATATATTATTAGTTTCATTAAATAAAAGCTGATAAAAATATTCAAGCAGTTAAACAATTTCATTTTAACAACGGTGAGAAAAATATGGTACTCGTACGATAAATATCGTGTTTCCAGCAACACTGCAGATTGGATTGGTGATCACGTGACCTTCCACCTGTTTTTACGAGGTCTCTTCCGGTAAAGCAGAAATCCTTAAATAGATCGACTCAGCACACCTTGTCTGAAAGCTCTACCAACCTTGCTATGATCCTTGGTTTCATAACTTCAACGTACAACCGTAAATGCTATAGCGGCGATTTCACTCCAAACCGAATCTGAATCCAATCTAAATACGTTTTCCACATTTGGACAGGGACAGAGAGTTACTGACCTGGAACCTGGACTTTGTGAAGGTTTACGTTTTGACACTTGTTGACTTAATTCTTATGTAGGCCTATTTTATTCTTTACGACACTGACGTGATGAAACTTATTAAACTAATTATTGCCTGAATAAGAACCTTGGCGTTATTAAATAACAAAAAGTAAACAAAACTAGAACTGATGTTATGTATCTAGAGGTTAAGAAAACGTCTGACCCACGCAACCTTATCATTGAATCTAGTATGGAGTATGGATAGGGATGGAGTGAAATTGTACAGTTATGTTACATGGGGCCCTGAAAATAAGTTTGCGGGGGGCCCAAAAAAATCAGTTACGCCACTGACCAAGGCATATGGACCGGTGGGTCTTATGTTTACAGGACCAACCGGGTCTCTTTGAACGTTTGAACCGAAGGAAACTTTTTCTACGAGTAATGAATAACTTTTTTTGATAATATTTACAATGCCTTCAATGCTTTTGTTGAAACTAATTTGTTCCAATTTGTATTACTGTTATTTTATTGTTTTAAATTAGTAGATTCACTTAAAAGAACCTAACAGCATATAACTGCAGTTTAAAGACCGAGGGATTTTTCTCACTAGTGTATCTACCTTACAAAATCATCGGTTCGCTTATTCGACACAAATTACCGGTTTTACCAATAGACCTCCTTGTGTAAACACCTAGGAGGGCTATTGGTAATAGTGGAGTAATAATTTTATTACTTGTAAAAGTACTATATATTTTACGACATTAACAGATAGGTTAATCAAACACACCAAATTATTTTGTTCCAATTTTTATCACTTTTAGACAAGTGATTAGAACGAAAAATTCACTTAGAAGAATCGAACAGTCTACCCCTGTAGCTGAAAGGACGATAAATCTTCCCCACTAGTGTACAAATCTTACAAAATCACCAGTACTGCCTTTTAATGTAAACTGTTTAAGCCTGCCCAGCACTACTAGTGAACACGCCAGAGTATCAGCATTATTACCTCTCTAGTATCAGATATCATTAAACCTCCTTGGAAAAAACTCGAACTGTACGCCTTCTGACTTTTAGTATACTAAGTCCTAGTCATTTTACGAACTATATTGATGTATCAAAAGAGCTTTTTTCGTGCAGGATGATTAGTATGTATTCCATATAATAGATAAGACAGAAGGCAATTCAAGGTGTAAAATAAAAAAGACACAGGAACATAATGTAATCCCAAGTTAACATAATAACTAAACTATATTCAGTTGTATCCTCATTATTTTCTCGCTGTTTGCAGGACGCGAGCGGGGTGAAGGTGAACGAGCACGATGGCCTCGCCTCCCACAAGCCCATCGACCTGGAGAAGCTGTTCACCCCCGCCTCGGACTCCGGGGAAGTCACCCCCTCCAGGAACAGTGAGTACCTCCTCACCACCTCTGGCACGAGCACAACCTGGCATTGTCCACAACCAAACACACTACCTTGTGTTTATTTTTGAAACATTCACGACGCTTTTCACAACAAAATTACATTACATTTTAGAAATAGTTGTATTTAGTGACCTGTTTGTAATACGTCATTACATTTTGTTAATGACAACAAAATATAAACTATGTGCTGTTTAAAAGGTTTGATAAGAGTTTTAAAGCATACTGCAGTATGCTTTATTAGTAAGTTAAGATATAAGTAAATTCAAAACCATTCTACGGGATTGGAATTGATTGAGTTTCTAGCTATGTATATGTAAATTTGAGTTTGGGAGGTAGTTTTAAAGCCTAACTTGTCAAAAGTTTAACTTTTTACCATGCACAGTTAAGGTTTTTAAAACTATACAATGAACAAATTGTAAAATTTGGTTTATGTAAATCTGTTTGATTATAATAAGTAAAATATATAGTCTCAACAATTTCAGAGCCATGAACGCTAAATATTAGTATTATCATTGTTAAAACCATTATTTAGGTGTATAACATTTATTTTAAAATCACGAGTGGTCCAATTTCCTATATATCCAGATACATGATAAAATACCCCCGTCGCAGCAAACCTGCGTACTCAGCGAATTTCCTATGCATGAATATATTTCTTACTACCATATATAGCCAGTTACCAAGTTTCATAAAAATACTTAAATAAATAACTGATATATAGCATTTTATTCATTCTACATAAGAATAACATTAGGGCTGAGAACGCAGGTTTGCTGCAACGAGGAAGATAAAGATATGGTTTTTTGCAATTATCAATATAACTCAACCAGGTGAAGCTACATACCAAGTTTTAATGATTTATGTTCATAACTAAGGGAGATATAAAGCTTTACGTATTCTCCATAAGATTAAAATTAGGGATGAGTATGCAGGTTTGCTGCTAAGAGGATAATAAAAAATAAATTTTTTGTGCAAATATCAATATACCAGTACTAGGTGAAGCCACATACCAAGTTTCATCAATATACGTTCATAAATAATCGAGATATCAAATTTTAAATATTCTCCATAAGGATAACATTGGACAACGTACTGTGTTTAGCACTTGAATATCTCGGCAACGGTTGGACGTAGAATCACAATTTAAACCCCAAAATAATTTTTTGAAGCGCTAAACTGATTGGTAAAAGCAAATGTGAAGTTTACAGTAAAATTAATTAAGGAAAAGCAAAAACCATTTTCCCGTAAGATTAACATGGGAGATTTTATGAACACGTTTTTTGGATTTTCTCCGCAACCACTTAAACTAGGTTCATGATTCAAAATACCATATTATTTGTTTTCTTAAGCTCTATAAAATAGTTGGATCAATAATTGTGTGTTTTAAAAATTTCAGGGTGAAAAGTGCAAAAAACTGATTTTTGGAAAATTTTTAAACCCCATAAATCCCCTTTTCCTTGGTCCGATTTATATGGTTTTCGAACTTAAAGTCATGAATGTCACTTTACATATATATATATATACATATATATAAATTTGAACAAATAGTGTTTTTGGCATCAGGGGACCTCAAAACAAATACCCCCGTCGCAGCAAACCTGCATACTCAGCGAATTTCCATGCATATATGTGACTCCTACTACATATAGAGCTATTTACCAAGTTTCACAAAAATACATCCATAAATAAGTGATATATAGCATTTTATTTATTCTCCATAAGAATAACATTTGGGTTGAGGACGCAGGTTTGCTGCAACAAGGAAGATAAGTAATGTGTTTGTTTTTTTTTCAATTATCAATACAACTGAACCAGGTGAAGCTACATACCAAGTTCTCTTAATGTAGGTTCATAATTAAGGGAGATATACAACTTTACTTATTCTCCATATGAATAACATGGGGCCGAGTATGCAGGTTTGCTGCTACGGGGACTATCAACAAAAAACTTGTTTTTTGTGCTAATATCAATATACCACAACTAGTTGAAGCCACATACCAAGTTTCATCGATATACATTCATAAATAATCGAGATATAGCATTTTATTTATTCTCCATAAGGATAACATTTGGACAATGTACTGTGTTTAGCACTTTGAATATCTCTGCAACGGTTGGACGTAGAACAACGATTAAAACACCAAAATGTTTGTTTTGTTGAGCTAAAAACTTTAATAAACAGAAATGTGAAGTTTTTAGTAAAACTATCTGAGAAAAATTTAAAAACCTTTTTCCCATAAGATTAACATGGGACACGTTTTTTTTGGATTTTCTCCGCAACCACTTAACCTAGGTTAATGATTCAAAGTACTAAATTATTTGTTTTTTTAAGCTCTATCAAATGGTGATAACTAAAATTGAGTGTTTTTAACATTTTGGGGTCAAATTTGCAAAAAACCGATTTTTTGAAAATTGTAAACCCCCATAAAACCCCCTTCCCATAGTGTGATCGATCTGGTTTTCAAACCTAAAGCCATAAATGCTACTCTCCACATTTGTGCCAAATTTCATCAAAATCGGGTGTTTCTTTCAAAAGTTATCGCGGTAACGGACATATATATATATATATATACACATATATATAAATTTGAACGAATAGTGTTTTTGGCATCTAGGGACCTCAAAACGAAAAGTTATCATGGTCTCGGGCTTAAGTCTTACCATGCCACCTACGGTAATAGCTTCTTCCCTATAGGGGAAATTCGCTAAAAGTTATCATGGTCTCGGGGTTAAGTCTTACCATGAGACCTACAGCAATAGCTTCTTCTCTATAGGGGAAATTCACTAAAATGAATAAGAAATAAACCAAATTTAAGTTGGTTTTACTTTATTTTTCTTTCAAATGTTATATAAATTGGTGATTTTTTTATAAACATTACACTTCCCTTTTTGTTTAAAATATATTTCACTTTATTATTTTATTGTTAATTTATTTGGTATTCTTATTATCAACTTAGTATTGGTATTCTTATTATCAAGTGTAGTAAGCAGTTCAACAAGATTTCCCATCGTGATAAAAAAGTTGTAACATTTAATACTAGCTAAGCCAGTCAACTTGAGTTAAATATCCAGGATCAAAATCAAAGAAGCATAATGTCATACATGACTTGTGTGTAAACATGTGGTGGTGTTACATGTGTGGTTCAGGGAAGATGTATGCGTCGTCCAGTTTCTACGGGCCGCACCACCCCACGGTAGAGGAGCAGGTGGACCTCGCGAGACGCATCTCCCACTCCCTCTCGGACATCAGCAACCACCAGTCCAAGGGCCAGTCCATGTACGTCAACCGCAAGAAGCGCTCTGTCAAGTGGGTCCATGAAGGTAACGCCAGTACTTCATCTTCTAAATCTTCTTATTGATTTAAAATATTAAATTAATGCATTAATAAATTAATTTAATTTTTAGTTGAACGAGGCCTTACGATTACAAAGTAACAATCTTCAGGTTCCTGAACAACTAACTTTAGGTTACAATCTAAGTATATAAAAACATCAGATTATATAACTGCAAGGCCCGCATATACTTCGTAAAGGTCTGTGTAGTCGATATATTTAAGGTTTTCTAGCTAACTGGAAGAGACCTCGTAAAAACAGCTGTAATGTCACCAATCCACCAATCCAAGCAGTGATGCTGGAAAGTCGATATTTATATTACGCGCACCATATTTTCTTCATCATTGTTATTAAAATAACATTGTTTAACGCCTTAGATACTTTGATCAGCTGTTATTTTATGAAACTAATATATTGTTTTGATTTATTTGTATTATTAGATTAATGGATTAAAGGTTTAAATTTTCTTGCTGCTTGTCCAGTGACAATTTAAAAATAGCTGTACCATTATTATCCCCTGTGAGGTTGGCAACACTTATAGTATGTTGTTGAAAGACCTCGCAAGAAATATTTGCTGCGAACATTACTCTTATGGAAATAATCATACCTGGGCTAAAAGCTCTACGAACCTTGATATAACTGTGCAAAATTAAGTACAGATTATGTTGTGTAACTAAAATTGTTGGCATATGTTCTCTGTATTGTAGTATGTTAAATTAAAATACTTCACTGTATTCACTGATTCCAATTTTGGTTCCAAAACTTAATAAGTTGTGCCATTGAGTGTTGTACATAATTTTGCATAGTTATATAACCTGATACTGAAATTGTAACCATAAATTTAGTTGTTCAGGAACCTGAATATGGTTACTTTGTAATCGAAAGGGCTCGTTCAGATGAAAACTAAATTTATTGATTGATGTACGTATTAATTTAAAATCAGCACTTCAGTCTCAATGGTTTTATGAAACAAAACTTTAATGAGTTTAAGAAAAGGTGTTACAGACTCAAGTCATACCAGATTATGGAAGAGTGGCAATTTCTGCCTTTAGTAATTCAATGACGATTCGCTTTTCACTTTTTCACTTATAAGATAATATGGTATATTTTAAAGAAAGTACTTGTCCGAGAGGTGTTGGAACAAATCCACTCAAGTACAATGTTTGTGTTTTAAATACTCATCCATGTCTTATGAAGACATATGCAATAAACTTAAACGACATGCTTGAAAAAGAAGTTTAAAACAATTACAATAAACATTTATTTACAAAGTAGCTCTTCTTTATCTACTGAATGAGGATTATTTAAACTAGAATTCTTCTATATTTTTGTCACTTAAAACTTCTCCTGACTTTTTTCCTATGTGGTGTCTGACTTTTGGCATGTATGGTGTTGTTGCCTACAGACTTTTTTAAACCAAAAATTCAAAAATATCAAACTAAGAGAACACCCTTGCAACCCTGAAATGTTTTATTTTATCCATAATAGGTCAACAAAGTTTAAACAAATCTAGAGTTTTAAACAGAAATTTGCAAGATAGGATTTGAGGTAGAAGGAGTGCTTTAACTTATATTAAATATGTTAAACAAAGTTACTGAGTATTACTCTCACTCGACCCAAGTTGACTTAGAGGCTTATACAAATGTTTAAATCCTGATATAACTTTCTAATAGTCAAACTTTGTATTCATATTTCAAAATTATAATTGGTTTATATGTTATATCTAGCAGCCATCGTACCTGGTTTCACCCGGGAATGAAATCTATGGTGTGTGCTGCATTCTGTGGTTAACCGCCAGTGAAACTACTACAAAACATGATCAGTTGTTTGAATTCTCATCAGCTCAAACTAAAGTGAATGTCCATAAGAATAACACAGGATTGGAAATTTGACTCCCCATGGGGCTTCCCCAATGGGAATTTCTTAAAATCCTTTCTTAGTGTTACCTAAGTTATATCTGGTTTTTCGTATTTATAGATATAGATTGACCCAATTAAACATGTACAAAATACAAGAAACAAAATACAATACAAATTTACATTACAGTGGTAATATTGTGAAAATTGGTTAAAATTGTAATACTGTATTGGTAAAAAATAGATACTCTATTTCATTAAAATTTGTTGGTCAACACTACAATCTTGGTCCGTGTGAAAGTCTCAAGACATGTGTTTACTTCAGTGGCGTAACAGGTACGGGGGGCCCTCGGTGCTAGGGGGCAAGGCCCGCGAGCTGAGGGGGCCCGTTGGCTGATGTAAAAGCTCTGGTGGGCTTGCATAGTGGAAAGAAATTGTGCACAATCTAGTAATGGACATGGATAGGGTGAAACTGTACGATTATGTTACTTGGGAGCCCTGAAAATAAGCTTGCGCTAAAAACAGTTACGCCTCTGGTTCACTTGCAAGACCCGGATTTAAAACTGTATGGTCCTGGGAAAAATGCCTCATGTAAAATAAAACCACCATGTGGCTCCTTCAAAAAATTCCACAGCATAGTAAAAAATCATATAAATAATCGTTTTGTATTTTGTTTTTAAAATTTGGTCTCAGGGGAAAGCCTTTCCTTTTTGAGCAAAATTAGCTTAGATTTTATGTTTTATTTTATTTTGTTAGATGATTGTAACCACAATAATTAGGTACAAACCATAATTTTTTTTATAATTAACATTTCAGTTGTCTTAAAAATATAATTTAACATCAAATTTACTTATTATGTAATATTTTCAGGAGAGGGGAAAGCCCAGTTCGCTTCCTCACCATTCGGAGGGGATTTCCCTCCCTACAACAGTACTACTACCACTGAGGTAGGTCACCTGATGTGTTTCTTATTTTGAATGTTATATTTAATTTCATAACAAAAAATAATATAATCTTAAACTTCTTTACTTTGATTGAAGAGATTGCCTGATTGTTGTAAAGGTTTTATAGTTAATCGGCAGTTACATTTGGTAAATAGAAGTACCATTTGGTATACAGCTAAGCTGTGCCACGGCAGTTTCACAGCTCTCTTTTTTCATGGAAGAGCGGAGGTTCAAACCTCCATCTCTTATTCAAAGCTCATAGCTTTGATTGTGCATATTTAAGGACTGGACATCCCCTAAATTCAAAAGCTGGACCTGTCTTATGGTACCTAAACATAATATGTATAAGAGTATAAAAGGATTAACACTGGCGTACACAAAATAAAAACATATAATTATAATAATTGATTGATTTTTTAATGGAGTTTTCAATCTTTTAAGCTTTAAATTTGCAGATATTACCAGATTATTTGCAGATATATTTCTTATATTTTGTTGCCAACAAATTTTTACAAGTCTGATTTGAGTGAGGTCAAACAAAATGTTATCAGGTTTTTTCAAAATGTATTTACTCATATAAACAGCCTATAGTTTTAAATTAACATAAATTAAATTTTATTGATTGGCGTATGTGTTAATTTAAAATTAAAATCAATAAGAAGAGCTATATAAGATAAAAGCCTATAGTTGCCAAATTGTAGGTTGTCAACGCATCTTTACCCTGGACATGTTTTGGATGAATTACCTTCCATTTTCAGTGGCGGTCAAAGAACTAATGGTAAAAATGTTTTGTTAAAAATACAGAATTATCTCAGGTGTCAAAGCTATTTCTCTATTGAAAATTCTGTCATCATATTATTGTAATTCTAAAGAATGTTGACAACTTTTGTTGGAAACTCCAGTGTAAACGTACCTTTAAGAGCTCAGATCCATCGGCTCTTGAGATTTGAATGTTGTTTACTAATATATGTTCTCAGTCATCTGGAATAGATAAGGTTATATTTGTACAGAAGACAACATAATTGATGCAAGGTCTGCTTATTTACATGTTTCTAGAAATGCCATTGCATACCTATATATATATATATATATAAAGTAAATTGAATGACAGCTGAAAACAACCTCGCATGGCATTATAAAGCAATTAGACGAGACTGGACAAACATGGAGGCTGGAAGTTCTCTTATACATATATGCAGACATGGTCAGCAACTAGGCCTACTCTTTAGACCTTGATATCTGTAGCCATGTTATTACCATTGGCACATTCCATTTACTGATCCTTAGATTCCAGCAAATGTAACCGAAACATTTTTAATGGTTTTGCCCATATGGGTCTAAGCTTGCCAATATTCAAATAGGTTTAAAAAAATTTCTTTTATAATTTTGGTACCATTTGTTTGTTAACATAATTTAAAGTGATAGATAGATTCAGCTGAAAGGTTTAAAAAATGTAAAATTTAGTGGGAATAATTTAAAACTGAAGAGAACCCCCCCCCCGCCCCAAAGATTGGGCATCTCGCTAGCCTAACGGTTAGCAAATTAGACTTTGGTTCAAGGGGTCATAGGTACAAAGTTGAGGGGTTTTGACTGCTTTCCTTAAAAGTGTGTGTGTGCTCTATTAACAAAAATGCTGTTGGCATTAAAATAATTAATTTTGTATTACCCATACAAAGTTATGTACCCACTTTTAAAACAATTGCTGTTGGAACGCACCGTCCAACTGACATCTCTCCCTTGGTCGTAGGAGTCTTCGTCCACCAAGTCCGTACTGAAGCTCGTGATGGACCCCAGGGGCCAGGTCCAGGACCTCAACAGTCTCCAGAAGCAAGGCTACAACATCGAGCCCTGCCTCAGCCCCGAGGTTTGCTTCGACCTCGTGCGTGATCTCAACGCGCCCAAGGGCAAAGGTAAACCACCACACACTTTCAACTCGTGTACTCAATTACTAAATACATTTTCTCTAGAGTAGTTCTCCACAACAATTTGATCTAAAGACTGAAAATGTCTTATATTTTAATTTCAAACACAAAATGTTTTACCATCCCTCTTGCAGCTGTTATGATAGCACTGCAATTAAATTTATTCTTCATAGCTATGCTGTTTATTATTATTACTACTGTACTTCTAAATGTTCCTCAGGGATGTTAGGTTCTAGATGTTACAGATTATAATCTGTTACCTGCCAAGTTCATGAAGCAACTTTTTATTCCATTTAGTTAAGAAATGTAACTGTAGAAATCTAGTTAACTTGGCAGAAGTATATTTATTATTTCCCTATGATACATATTGTATTGACATATTAATTATAAATACTGTACCGTACCAAATTGCTATCTAGTAATAATTATAACTGTTAGTTAAAAACAACAAAATTTCTTAAATCAGCTGAATAGTTAGTTACTCAATTATTTTAGTTAGCTATTGTTAAAAAGGTTGTGTTTCAGCCTTAGTTCAGACCCGATTTACTTTAAGTTTCAAATCAAGATTGACTTCAAAATGATAAATAACCAATTTTATTTATCAGTTGGGTAAGGTTGCACAAATCATTAACCAACATGCAGTCTAAACTCAACAGCCTTACCCAGCCGGTAAATGTAATCAGAAAAGCTCAAACTTAGCAGATATATCTGCAAATTAATCCAGTTTTTAATATTGTCTTGTTGCCAATTCTTAATAATAAACTAAAGTTGCACATTGCCTAAATTAAAAAGTCTTAAAATAAAACGTGTTTTAAAGCATTGATCTGAAATAGAATTCAACCATTTAATCAACCGGTTTATTGTATTACATTAAATTCATAAAAGGTCTCAAGCTTATTCAGCTATCCCCACAGGAAAGTAGTAGAGATCTATCAATCAGTGATCGAATTACCTTAGTGGTGCCAGATGATTCATTGGTGGGGTATAAACACTTTCAAGGTGACTGTTTGGCCATCACTCTAGTGCAACGATTCTTAGATCATTGCAGTCAAACGACAACGATCAGTGCTCCTGAACAGTGCATTGAAACCGACCTTAACCCTCCTCCAAGTGTAAGTACCTTTATTACGTGGAATACAATATTGTTTTTTTACAGTAAAATATTTTTTTTTTAATAATAGACTGGAGTTATTTTAACATTTTGTAAAAGAAGCGCACAAATAAGATTATACAAAACGCCACTGACTAGCTAAAAACCAAAATTCATATAAACAGCATAAATCGTACCAGGAACTTAGTTTAAATTGATTTAGAAGTCTGTAATAACCGGTAAGCTATATTTATTAATAAAGATGTTGTTTCAATCCTCTTTTAAATATACCCGTGCTCTGGTTCCCCTGATATTTTGCCTTTTACAATTGCTCTAAAATTTATACTATATACATTTTGTGCAAACAGTTAAATATGTACTTTTTGTTTTTAATTTGTGATTAGCAATTAATCCATTTAGCTGATAACGATGGATAGTAAATCAGATTCAAAGTTATATTTGTACCCCAGGTTTATAAAGATGCATAAGTGATAAAAGTATTTTGGTTACCTTTCCTGCAAACATTAATTATAGGATTATAGGCTTGCTCTTGTCCTTGCAGTAACTGTATTTTCATAATTACAATGGATAGTTAAAATTCAAATTCACTTTATTCATAAAATTTGTACAATCATAACAAATACTTAAATCATACAAATGTAGAATGGTATCAATTTATCCCTGGTGTATATGTCTATATACTATATTATAAGTATATATAACTAATTCAAAAGTCAACAAATAAATATTTTCAGTATACTCTAGAAATGAGTACACAGCTTTTCCTATTAACAACTTCTTTAAATATTTCTTGAATATTAATTTGTTCTTTATCAAAATATATTTGTTTGTATGACAAAATAATCGACTTGTAATCCACATAGGCATTAACATCTTTTATATAATTGAGTAAGGGATTTCTTTATACAACTAAATAATCTAGAGTCACACCAAGCTGATTTCTATAATTAATGCATAATTGGAAACCTCTATTGGTGTAGAAGGTCAAGTAATTATGAAATATTTATGGTCAAAAACATTTTTCCAATAATAAGTTAATGGAAATTTGTCTATAAAATCATGTTTAGTCACCACTGAGAAAGCAAAGATATCTTAAAACAAATCAATCTTACGAGTAGTTCTACCACACCAATGTTAATTTTTGACACCTCATTAGAATACTCTGACTACTCGGATTCGCAAAACATTATTAAAGTTGGGCATTTTTTATTATATATGAATCAAAATATAAATTATCTCATACATATTAAACAAATTCTCGGTTATTTTGTTTAACTTTTAAGTGGGTTTCATAACTTTTCCAAAAAGTGCAAGGGAGCAGTTTGTAGTAAATTTTCTAGACTTTGAGAATACTACCATCCTCTTTGGTAAATTTCCTCGCTGCTTTTGAGTTGCTAGGAAAAAACCAAAACAACCTTGGAATTTGCAGTTTTAACTTTTGAAAAATATAATGAGGGTATGACTCCAATTTGTGGATCCACCAGATGGATTTGAATGTTTAACCCCTCATTGGAAACCTTTAACTGGGGAGATTGTCAACTTATTGAAAGTCAAACATATTTAATTATTTACAGGGTGTTTACATAAAATACTAAACTATAAGAAATACACTAAAATCTGTAAATAAATTAACGGCTTTTATAGTCAGCTGTTACTGTACCGTCATTTGGTCAGTTTTGACAAACAAAACCATAACAATGCTTAATATCAGTTTGTAGGAAATAGTATCAGCTTTAAGAATACCTACTACAGTTACTTTAGTTTTTCATTCCCTTTATATTATATAAAACGAGTGTAGAGGTTTCTTAAAACTTTTTACTGAACTGATTTTAATAACTGATGGAAACCTCTAATTGTACAGTTAGAAAATAATAATGAAAGACAGATATTTTTTAATTCATGTCAAAAAAACTTTAAAGGTTTCCCCATAAGAGAGGCAATAAAAATCAATTGAAACTATTTACTGTATTTCCAGCCAAATTTTGGTTCGGTTGTATCGGTTATTTTAGATGTGCTTTACATTTAATATGTCTCCTTTAACTATGCATATTATTATTATTATTATTCTTATTCTTTTAAAAGTCAAAAAAGTTGTCAATATAATTTGTAAGTAAAACCCATTTAGGAACCTCCTTAAGATGTAGGAAAATAAAATTGTCTATTTCCTGCCAACATTTTGATCAGATTAATCACTCTTTTTAATATGTATGGTAACGTTTGATGAGCTTAAGGAGAAAAGAGAATAAAACTATCCATTTGAATTTAGTATATAATATTAGAATTTAGTCAATTTCCTAATTTTTGAAGTTATAGGTCAAATGCAAAACAACCTATAACAAATTGGAGTCTTTAGCAAATTACAAGGCATTTAGAAAATGCAATCAACAAGGTCTTAGGATTAGTATAAGGGTTCGTCCATACTATACCACACTAGGGCCGTTGCGTGGGCCGGGCAACCGGGGTGGTTGCCCCGGACGCCGCGGCTGCGGCAGACAAAAATAAAACAAAAAAATGTTGTAAATTAGGTGTAACAGAATTTTGAATAATACATGTTTTTTTAACAATAAATATCTGACACTAATAACTTTATATTTGCTACTAGCTGATGTACCCGTTCTTCGCGTTCTTCACACAGGGGTTTTCTTTACCCGTTCTATAGTCAATGCAATTTGCATTTTAGTTAGCTTGAAACAGGTGTTCTTGCTTCTGCTTTTGAAGCTGCCAAATGGAATTAAGTGTCCACAGCTGTTCCCATTACAGTTTTTGAATGTTTACATTCTTCTGAAATATAAACATTGAAACTTAGGACGTTCACGGGGCGTGGCCCGAGGGGATTTTAAGGAAGTGAATAGGCCTATGTGTTGCATGGGTTCAAAATCTACCTTCGTGTAAAGTTTCAGCCCAGTCGGTTCAGTAGTTTTTGCGTTTACCCGGAACATCAGACCGACAGACAGAAACCACCTCTTCTTTATAATATTATAGATAGATTTATTAGTTACACCAAAATACGTATTTGCTCAAAATTGAGCAGCTGGATTTGCTTGTATACTGTTAATAATAAATAGCCTCATAATGAACTCAACTTTGTAGTAAGCCCCAGCTCATTCCTTATATTATCTCTACATCAACTGTCTTTAAAGGGGTGCCTCTATCCACGCACACACTCGGTGCTCTGTTGCGCTCTTCTATTTTAATTTCACCCGACTTTAGGACGCTGGCTTTTGGTAGTCACTGACTTCACATCCCCTACCACCCTACTCCACATACCCCTCCAACTGCTCGCATCCACCTGTGACTGCCAGTCTATTACAATGAATCTGCACTGCTGAGTTATGTGAGTTGAGCTTGAACAAACACCAAAAAAGCTGTCGGGAGTTTATCGGCAAAAAATAAATAAGGACAGTGAATTAGCGCGTGAAGTGTTACTGCCCAAAGCAGGAAGAGATTTAGGAGCTGTAGGCCCCTGCGCACAACCAATGGTGAGGTCCCTTGTCGATCAGGTCAGCAAGCTGGCGAACTTTTTTTGCCAAAACTAACTTGTGATGTGATATGCAAACAAACGTCTAGATGTGAGGTGGCTTGGAACTTGTGTCACCACCTCCGAGTCACGTTGCTCATTGTGTGTTTGACCCTATCTATTTACATGAATTTGATAGTGTCGCTCGTTGTCGCATAGTGTCGCTCAATGTCGCCCGTTGAATGTTATGTCGCGTTGCGTCGTTCAATGTTATGTGCGTCGCCCGTTGCACGTCGCTCGCTGTATGTTTGTGTTTTAATCCTTACATATGGGTTTAATGTTAGGTGGGAGGGAGAACGAGTTGGTGGGGGGGGTGGGGGTCATCTGTCGAAATTTCGCCCCAGGCGCCAACAAACCATGTGACGGCCCTGTACCACACCACTATATTTAGTGTTCGATATTAGACTGACTTTAATATTCAATTTTTGTCATTGGAAACTTCTAATATTGAGCAGATTATAAGAGGATTATGAAAGAATAATCGTATAGTTTTCCTTCAGGATCTTCATCTCAGCATTTGGTCTCAGAGTTGCTCATTGTATTAAGCAGTTAACTTGTGTTGTTTTTTTTTCTGTATTTATTGATATTTTTAAATTAACTAATACTCAAGCAAGATTTTTGTAAGCGTGAGATCCAATAGCTGTACTTGACTGATTTTTATGCTTGCTGTAATAATTCAAAGTGGTTAAGGTAAAGTTTATACAAAATTCCTTTTAATTTACTAAAGCTTTCATGGGAATCCTATGGGATAATAGAACTTGAGTGAATAGTATTTTTAACCATAGGTGAAATTTGGTGAGTGTAAAGGGGGGGGGGACAGTTGACCACCTATAATTTAAAGAGCATATACTATTATGAAAGCCACGATAATTCAAATGACGATCATATTGCCCCCCTCCCCCCAGTCAAAATATTTAAATTACCCTTGTGTATATAACATATGCTGACAAATTACTGAAGACCACAACAGGAAAACATATATTATAGATGTTACAACTACCGGATATAAAACCAACTACTGCGGAATGAGAATGCAGTATGCACCATGCATTATGAGGGTACCGTAAATTCAGGAACACCAGCGAGAACAACTATTAGATATGTTAATATGTTTTTCATTGAATCAGCAACAATAGGTGGTTCAATATGACTAGGCCCAAAGATCCCAGTTACATTGGTAAGATTCATGGAGACCAAAAAACCTGTTAGTGCCGCGTACTGAGGAGAAACTGATGAACTTTTTACAACTAAAATACACACACATTTTTAACTATTTATACAGTATAATCACTTGACCAAATACAATCATGGTCTGCCGTAAATAATAATTGACATTTTTAAAACCAATGGGGATTTAAAAACCTGAGAGGATTTTGGGCATTTTAATTTAAATTTCAATTAGCTTTTTAAAATGTATCTCTGTGCTATCATTATGGAACAAAATAATTTTGAAGGCAAAACTGTTTAGAATAAGTATAACAAATTGTAAATCACTTTGTACAAATATTGGTATATGACGTCAATTTTTTTCTGATACCTTTAATCGTCGATATTTGTTCAGAAATAACAACACCTTAGCGCATCATAGCTATAGAAAATATGATAAAAACAGCATTATTAAAACACCATTAAATATTTTAAAAATAGATCAAATAAATGTTGTAAAATGTATATGTATGTTTTTCTATGACAGGTATTCTTTTTTTGCATAAACCATGTTAAAAATTATTTACTTCAACTAGTATTCCTTACACTATTAACATTTTTAGGAGCCGAACTCTTTGCTAAGCGCCGCAAGAAATCAGAGAAGTGGGTTGTAGATGAAAATAACGTAAAGACTACCTCCTACTTCTCAGAGAGCAACAACTTTAACTACGTGGGGACCAATCAACAAGGAACCAGCTACAAAGCATACCAACCACACCCCGTCCAGCCTCCTACCCCTACTGCCAAGCTACCACCTCCGTCCTACCTCAAGGATGGCACTCAGCGAGTTGAAAATGCCCAGAAGATGAATGAGATTGTGGTATGTAATCGAAACTAATTTCAATATGTTTTGTTATATTAAAAAGTGTTAATAAGATTTTTGTAAATAGTTGCTCCAAAAAAATATAAAACTATTTAGGTTTTATTTCCGCATTAGGTTTATGTACTTAGGTATCCCAATAATTACTTATTCTTGCTCAGGCCCTCGCGGTGTTTTAAGGATTGAAACAGAACCTATACATTGTTTCTTTTGTGCTCCTGAAGTACCATTTGCATTTTTATTGTATTTACAAACGAATCCAGTTGCTCAAATTCGAGCAAATATTGTTTTAATTTTGGGATTACCTAGCTATTATACGGTTGTATTACTTTATATTGTGATGTAATTCCAGAAGTTAGCTTGAAACAGACCATCTTGCATTTGAACTGTATTTTGTAACTCAGCTGAATTATATTCTTTCATAAGACTAACATTAGAAATTTGAAAGCCCAGGAGGCGGAGCTCTAAAGATTGATGTTTTCTAAAACCCCAAAAGTTGCATACATACATTAAGGGATTTCAAATGACACATACAAATCTTTCAAAACCTAATAGCTTTGCCAGGATCCTGGTCACAAAAATCGGCCTCTTATTTTAATAAATTAATTGATAAATAAGAGGATCAAATCTTGTTTGTCATCCTTGAGAATAAGTAGTAAAAGATGTACAAAATGAATTGTACAACAATGTTCAGCACACAACAATGATAAGCACATTCAATATATCTCTGCAACAATTTGATGAAGAACAAAAATCAATCCCAGCCAACTTGAATTCAACTTCTGAGTTTATGAGTTTTTATGTTTTCTCAAACCACCTGGGCAGGTGGGAATTGGCTGTAAAATATATACATATATAAACTCAACAAAGACCATTGGAGGAGTAATATACAAGAAGACGATTTTGGTATTGCCGTAAGTGGTCCCAATGCCTCCATCCTAGTTCCCGGAACACCCGCTGGAGAGCAGAGACGCCTCACTGTCATCCATCTACATCCATCTACAATGTACTGAAAATTTTTATCAGTTAATCTCACTTCCAATTTTGAACCATCTTCACATCCTGTTCGAATAGACTCGGGCTCATTAATTAATGACAAATTTTGGATAACTATCTTGCTCTCCTTCTTCTTAGATTCAATACTGTAACTATTTTCTTGATTACAAGTTATTAAAGTTACACTAACACTCACAATTATTTTTGGACTTTCAATCATTTATCTTTAAAAATTTTAATATTCTAGATACGATACTTACATAGCCGCCTTTAAAGAAGGCCGCAGCGTAGTAGAATTGGCAATGCCGCAAGAGGAGTTACCGCGTGCTTCACCGCACGGGTGCGCCCGTATACAAACATGGGGGAAACAAGTCGCCGGCGTCTAATATTCTTATTTTTTACTCTTCAAGTTAGAATACCGTTGAACTGGTGTTTATAGTTCTGAAAACGTTTGTATTGCCCTTTTGTGAGCCCAACAGGGTTCATATTTAAACTGAGAGTAAAGTTAAGCTTGTTTATAGTCAGTATTGCTGGGTTTTACACGTAGGCATACTAAAACTTTAATGGCTAGCACAGTTAATTCAAGAATGTACTAATCATTTTAATCACGTTTTAAAATTCCCCCGTAGCAACAATACAACCTAGTTAATGAATTTAAATTCAAGTTATTTATAAAGTTCAAAATGTGTATACTAAAGAGTTGTATACATTTTTTTGCCGTTCCGGTAATTTGTATTATTTTAAAGTTTTTAAGTTATAGGACAGGCAAGTTATGTTTAGTATTAATTAAGTTAGGTATTAGTAACAATTACCGGTTATCATTAATTTCAATTTATAAATATCAATAGATACTGGCGCTTGAAACCATTTGCTAAGTGCAAATAAATTTTCCAAAACAACATAAAATTTAAAATAACACAACAGCTAATACAACAGAATAATAATGCAACAGTTTATTTAAAGACAAAGAGTTCTTAATTTAGCAAACAATATAAATACATCTTCTTTGTACTTTTTGTAAAAAGTGTTGAAACTTAGTCTGTATTTTTATCTTCCAAAGGAATAATGTTGTGCCTTGAATTGCATTTATTACAGTTTATATTGACTTCATATTGTTATTGTTATAATATTTCATCACATTAATATTAATATGTATTCATAAGGATATCTGAAACGATTAGTTACTCTGACCATGGTTTTACAAAGCAATCATCTTAAAAACGTAAAAGAAATATAATATGATTAATGTAGGCCTGTATTGTTTAGTTTATTGCGAATTTGTATGTTTAATTTAATTTTTCGGTTCTTGTATACATTATTATCAATTAGTGATGTGTCAAAACCAAAACTTGAATCTCAAAACCACCAAAAGTTTGGAAAAGTTTCGGTTTCGAGATTCGATCGGTGAGTTTCGAGAATCAAAACTTGAAACTGCTGAGATTTTTGTGTCTTTATTGTTGTTTTTTTAACAGAAATCACGCCCGTGTTTCGATCAATAATGCAAAGGTCAAAAGCCTACTGTCATCGGTCGTCTACCTTCACCTTTTTTGGATTATTGATTTTTTATTTCTGAAAGAACAACTCTAACCAAAATATATAATTAGTTTTAATTAATTTTTCTGGATTTATTTTTCATAACCATACCCAGGCAAGTAAATAGGGTTTCGCGATTTGAGTTTCGAGATTCGAGATTCGATTTTGTAAGTTTCGGTTTCGGATTCGAAATTTCTGGTTTTGACCATCACTATTACCAATCCAAGACACCTATTCTATTTATTCACTCCAACCAAACAAACTAAAACAGCTAAAATGGTTGAAGAGGATGTGTTATTCGACTTGCGGCTATGGGATATGTGTCAGCAGTAACTCCTCTGCTCTATGAGATGGCGGCGTTGCCAGTTCGAACACCGCGGTCTTCTTTAAAGGTGGCAATGATACTTATCAGGTAAACACTTAACAATTCACTGATCTGAGGTTTTTTATTACTCAGGAGCGATTTGCCCAACCCAGACTTAAATTAGTGAAGTCGCCGTGGGAAGCTGCTCTAGAGACAGGGTCAGTTGACGCTGCGTTCCAAGAGCTTACTCTGCCCTCTCGTCACTCGTTCCCCCCGCCGCCGCCCCCCGCCATGTTCGCGCCGCCACCGACCACGGTGTTCCAGACTGTCACTGGGGCCCCATTGCTGCCTGCCCCTGCGCCGCCCAAACCCACGGGCCTCTATCAGTCCAAGACGCCCAAGGCTTGGACTGCCCCTGAAGCAGAGTTGCAGCCTTTCAGTGAGTATCTCGAGAAACACCCTCCCTTAATAATTTTATCATCAGTAAAATAAATACCCCAAATCATAAGGAAAGCTTAATATTGACATGTTAATCCGGCCTTTCAGATTTTTCAGCTGTAGAATAAGTGGTAACATTGTATATAGGCTTGTTTTCAACATTAATTTGTAATTTTTGCTTAAATTTATTGCTTTTTCATCTAAAACTTAATTTTAAAATGGTTATTAATGTGTTAACAAATACATGGCAAAACTGGTTTTTAAGCTATATTGCATTCAGATTTGGTACCGATAATTCTTGAAACAATTTTAAGACTAAATATCATTTCCATTTCCCCCTTTTTTTGTTATAACTTGGTTAAACTCAGGCATGTTACCCTAAATAGGCCGTAAATCTTGTAATTATTAAATACTTAAACAACATTATTTCAACAATTTATATTTTTTTATAACACTTGGAAAGAAACAGCCGTACCTGGTGAGTTTGTTTGGGTGGACCATTAATGAGGAAGATTTATTGTTCTTCCAGCTATAGTGACGGGCTGATCTTCTAAGTGAAGTGATCCATTCAAATCACTAAAATAATCAAAATGTGAACAAATTTATTTTTTATCTTAATTAGTATCTATTTTTACTGTTGATTATTATGAAATGTTCATAAATAAACAACAAATGCAAGTTTACTGTTTCAAAATAATTCAATTGTAGTCTGATTTATTCATTCTGTTGACTTATTCAATCTGAGCGACTACCTATATTTCTCTTTTCTCACCACAAAGTGGTGGAGGCGGCACACAATATTACTGATCAGTAGTGCCTTCAGTATTACAAGTGTACCTACTTGATGCTGACATATTATGCAGATGTTTTATTACCAGGTCTGTACATTCATTTTCATTCCAGAATTTCTGTGAGACATTTTCTGATACTTCATTTTGCCATAAATGAGCAATTACTAAACAGAATTAAACAATTGAATTATTACTATTATATTTGTATGGTAGACGATTAATTATTTTCTTAGGTGCTTTAAAAGGCTAGGGATTTTAATTGTTGGTCTATAAAATCTGCTAAATTATGTATTTTTTTAGTTTAAAAAAATATGTTACACTTTCAAATATTATGCTCAACACAATATTTCTTCAGACAAATGTATTATAACTAAACAGACAGTTTTATTCCATGTGAAGCTTGCTGGAATTAACCCCAAAAAATTATGTTAAACAGTTTTCAATTTGAATTTTGTTTGCTTGGCTTTAAAACTAATTATGTGTAAAGTAACAGCTTTTTTAAAATGTTGAATAAATGTTCATTAACGTTTCATTTAGTAACACATGCATAATTCAAATTCTAACAATAATTAATTTTAAAATGCTTCTTATCAAAACAGTCTCAATATATGAACTGTCTCAATAATTGCTTGGTGAACATTCTATTCTAAAAAACTGGAGATCAGTTTTGGGGGCAAGATTATGATTAAGATAACATTGTTTTTCTCATAAATGACTTACTTTATATTAATACTTGTATTAAATTCTCAGATTGGGTCTTCTGAATAATTCAAAAAACTATAAATTCAATTTTACTTATGGTAATACTATTTTACAGTTTAGTTTCAAAAGAAAATATGGTTCACTTCTAGAATTTGTTATTAACCATATAGTTTTTCATAATCTTGCCTTTTTGCAATTAATTGGTGTGTGCTTATGCTTTATAACTCACTGCTTTCTATAGGCACTGTCGACTTGGACAAGCTTTTCGAGGGCAGGCCTAGAACGCCAACCTCAGTGAGCATCTTGTATGAGGCATCCTCTAATACTCTACTTGCCACAGAGACTTCAAACATTAAACGCAACACTCCTCTTCTGGAACCCCCTCCTAATCCCCTTCCTGCAGTTGTAACTAAAGTTATGGACTCAAAACCAATTAAACCTGTAATCAAACAGGTCAATGAGCGGTTGGAAGCAAAAGGTATTAAACAAACTCCACCTAAGAGAAAAATCGAGCAAGTTCTTGAGCAAGGAAAACAAGAACGTTCTATACCCACTCCAGTTGGTTTTCTTGATATAAAAGCTATCATGGATCCCAACAGACCTCTAACTCCTTTGCCACAGAGCGCTGATGTAATGAGAAGAGAAATGATAACAGAACTGGAACCGTTCAATCCTAATGTTCCTATAAGAGGGTACGGTACCATGCTTGTGAATTCTCCGCTTCCTTTTGGGGAGGTTAAAACACCTCCGCCTCCTCCACCTCCCCCCACTCCTCCACCTAGAATAACCGAGATGAGTGATGAATTATCAATTAATATTTTTGAAACAAAAAGAGTTGATATCGGCCCAAAATCAGGCACTGTAAAAACGAGAACAGGGGATACTAAAAAGATGACTTTTGATAGTGAAAAGTTCATAGCTGATGGAGCAAATGCCATTGAAGACTCTGAAGTGAACAGTTTATCAGTTAATGTTTCCGCTGTAGGAGATGCCGTGGTAATAGGAGAAGAAAGTTCAGAAATCCAAACTAAAGAAGCAACAAAACTTGTACAAGGCGGATCACTAAAAACAACCATACAGTACACAGTAAAAGAAGGGGAGGAAGTTGAGGTTCAAATAAAACCACAAGATATTGAGCCTGACGAAGTAGTTATAGTTGAAGTACCTAGAGGAAAAAATTCTAAAAAAGGAAGTGATACTGAAGAGGTAAAACCCGAAATTACTGAGGAGGAAAAAGATACTTCGAAGAAACAATTCACAGCTGAAACTAAAGTTTTTGAAAATATTCACATGGAAAAAGCTGAAACCAAATCATCTGTATATGCAAAAGACTCAGATCATAAAAATGAAGTAAAAACAGATGAAACACCTGTAGAAGTTGAAGCAACATTCTCATCCAGACAAAAAAGTCAAATATCAGAAATCACAAAACAAGAATCAAACTCTAGCAGCCAGAAAGAATATACATCAGTAGCTAGAAAACATTCCTCTTCCAGCCATAAAAGTGTGGAACAAGAAGAATCATCTAAACCTTATGAAAAATTACCTGTAAAAGAATTGATCAATACATTTGAAAACAGTAGTAGGCCAGTAATTATACCTAAAACTGGCAATGAGCAACTACTTAATGCAGACACAACACTTACAACAAAGGATAAGGAAGAGGACTCACGGCAGACACAATTTGTTTCCTACTCACAAACTAATCAATCCTTTAAACCTAGTACACAGCCCCTAAAACCCTCACAGCCCATTATCATTAAACAACAACACTTTGAAACCTCACAAACACAACAAGGTGAAGAAAAGACACAAGCCTTTCAATATCAATCACAACAGGTAGTTATAAAGTCAGAACAACAACAAGCACAGACACATGCGACTTTCCAACCAATCTCACACCACGCTCCCCCTGCCCTTACAGATGATCAACGTTATTATGTGTCCAACACCACGGTAGAATCTCGAACCTTCCCGAATGCAGTCCTCTCAAATTCTGAAACTCTCGAAGAGTCAAGCTTCACCCTTTCAAAGAAGACCTCACAAGAAAGTTCTTCATTCACAAAATCTTCAAAGAGTAAGTCAAAATAATATTTTCCCCAATCACTTTGGGAATGTTGGCTCTGCATGGTTCCACCGCAAAGTATGGTTTGTTCCCGATTTATAAATATTATGAATATATTCTGATTTATGAATATATTCCAAATGTGTATATATCTATAATATTGCATGGGTAAAAACAATCTCTTAATGCATTTATATTTTGCAACAGGGATAGACTTAGACATAGTTTATAGCATCATTGTTTCAATAGACTTGTTTGCATCGTTTCAGTAATGACGTGAGTGGTTCATCTTTTATAAAGGCTCTTATAAATATATGGTCTTAGTGGAATTCAAAAATAGTTAAATGATCTAAGATACCTATTTGTAAAACCTATATTCAGTCCATTCTAGCTGAACATTAGCAAAGCTGTCACTGGCATGGGTTTTGATTGCTTGGATGCAGTAATTTTGAGACTGAGGCAAATGTAAATAAACCACCATTCTGATAGATAAAAGAATAGCCATGTAGTATGAGTGGGCAAATCACAATGGATATTCCCACAATATTATTTTTAAAGACCATCAGTCTTAAAAATCAATACATTTCATTAAATTTAATCATTAAATAATGCAGTAATAGTATAGTGATTGTAACTGGCTGGGTAGCAGAGTGGTTAGTGTGCTCGCTTCACAATCTGAAGTTCGCCACATCGATCCTGAGCAAAATCCTGAGAAAATTGTATGAAGGTTCGATACTAGATCCAGCTGCTATTGGTCATTGGGCTATTAATTAATGATCCTGGCTAAAGAATCAATCAGCCTTAGTCAGTAACAAGACTACATAAGGCATCTCACTCATTTTACACTCATCATTCATTCATATTCGCTTTAAAATACATCGTTTAAATTGCGTCGGCGTCTTAGAGAGGTATTAATAAGGTATTAAGGTATTTCATAACTAGTGAAGAAAGTGATCTTTTCCGGTACACGATCGCTATTGCCTCACACTGAAATTTGACCAAGTACCAAAAAAACATGTAAGAGTTATTAACAATATTTTTCATCACGCTGTAAATAATAATAATGAAACATCTCTTTCAGACCTTTTTATCAGGTTTCCTGATAATATTTCTCACAACATAATAACAACAATTAATATAGTGTTTACGTTAATCTAGTAGGTAACTAGATTAATAAGAACAGCTGATTTCGAATGCAACACCGCTATTGGTGACTAAGCAAATTGATAGCGCTACTGGTGTCACAATAACTAATACCAATGCAAAAAAAATCACCAGTTGTTTTTACAGCACTAGGGTGGCAAAGTTAGTGAGCACTTTTTCACCTACACTGAGATGAGGTTATCGTTTCGAAATCGAAAAATTTCACCAACCAAGTTGCTTGTTTGTGTTTATGAACTCTAACCTAACCTAACTCCCCAGAGCGCTGTATGGTGGCTGTTCGTTGTGCAACATAATTACAAATAAAGGGATTAGTATAAATAAACAAAAGTAAAATGAAACAGAAATTTTAGACCCAAAAAAGTAAACAACAAAAGTAATATTTAACCCCAAACAAATTAAAGTCAACTTTAAAAAAATTTCAGATTTCAAAAAGTAAATATCAAAAGTGAAATTTGAACACGGGACCGCGTGATCGTGGATCTGACATCGTATCCACTGGGCTACCAAACCCTGCTGACTAACCAGAAAGTTACAATTCATCAGGCAGTGAGCAACGATTATAAATTCATTCGATAAACAATCTGGTTGATGAAATTGTTCGATATCGTAACAAACAATAACCTCATCTCAGCGTAGGCGAAAAAGTGCTCACCGGCAAAGTATCACTTTTGGTACTCACATCTGATATCGAAGATAGCCAAGGTGTATAAAAGAGAGGTGTGTGCATGATCAGCTGATATGACTTAGTTGGGCTTGCTCTTTAGCACAACCAATGTCATGGCTGCAAACCTTACTTGTTACTTATTACAAGCCAATGATAAGGCTGCAGACCTTACTTATTTAGTCTGCCAAAAGTTAAAGAGATTGTTTGTTTACTATTATTGCAAACCTATCTACGTCACTTCAGCTGAACATGCACACACCTCTCTTTTATAGATCTTGGAAAATAGCTACTTTTGGCACTGTGTGATGAAACAGTAGTATTCATCACAAGGAAGAAAACTAGTTGTTTTTGGTGTGCAATCGTGTTTTACAAGCGAGGCGAAGCCGAGCTCGGAAAAACGATTAACACCAAAAACACACTTTTGATCCATGTGATGAACAACTTTTTTTATTATACTGCCCATATAAGCCTTTGATAGCTGAAAATTTGGATAAAAAATTAGGTAATTTATATCGTTTTGGTAGTCCAGATAGCTTAACTTCACAACATTTACATTTCTTTTATTTACAAATAAATATCGACTTGCATTTTGTCCACGTGTTTGTTACCTTTGAAATAACGGTACACAAACGTATAAAGGAAAAAAGCTTTGAGGTTAGCAGTGAACAAAATCTACAGCTGATTTGCTGGTGCTTTATTTTAAAGGTTCGTAGAGCTTTCAGAACAGGTGTGCAGAGTCGATCTATTTAAGGTTTTCTACTTGACCGGAAGAGACCTCGTTAAATCAGCTGGAAGGTCACGTGATCACCAATCCAATCTACAGTGTTGCTGGAAACACGATATCGTACGAGTGCCATATTTTCCTCATCAGTGTAATTAGAATTAAAATTGTTTAACTGCTTACATTCTATGATAAGCTGTGTAAGACATCTTTGCTGCGAACATTACTCTTATGTAAATAAGCACACCTGGTCTGAAAGCTCTACGAACCTCGCTTTATTTTAAGGTACCTATACAAAAATGTGATTTTACGGATTAATTAAAGACCCAAAAACTGCTGCTTTGCGTTCAGTATGGTAAAAAACTGTTTACTTGCACAACAAAAAAATTCTTTTGTTCTATTATTTCTTAATTTTCTTATATACAAAATTTCATCCCTTTTAGTTTTTGTTTTTGTGTGCTTATATTAATCTGATTGGTAAAATATCAAATCAAATGCATCTTTAAAGCCATAAAATCAAATATAAAGAGTATATATTTGCCTTAAAAGTTTAAAGTTTTGCAAGTTATGCAACAGTATAATATAACATAATATTACATATGTAAATCTTGAATTACTACTAACCAAAACTAATAATATGATTCCTGGTGAAGGTTCAACAGCTAAGCTGCCGCCGGCTTCTCTGGAGCCACCACCCCCTGCCAGCTTCCATCCTCAGGAGTACAACGCCCTCAACAACTACAACACTGCCCCCCGCGGATGGAACAAGAACATGGACTACTATAGACCCGTTGTCTTCTTGCCAGCCAAGACACCCACCTTTACCGATTTCTAACTCAACTGTACAAAACTGTATATTGTATCATAAATATTTGTAAATTGTAAGACCACTTTAATGACACTAACACACCCCTTTTTTCCTTCCCACCATACTCTATTGACATTATTGTTTTATTTAAACTTGTTTTATGAACTTTCTTGTAGGTTTTGTATGGCTCCATTCTAACCAGATTTTATAATTAAACATAGTATAATTTTTTATGAATTCTTTTCATAATAAACCAGTACTTGTAGGTCACTAAGATCAAAAGAAATGTATCATAACAGATATTTTTACAGTCAATCAGTGAATTGTCAAAGTAATACTCATATAATTTGGTTTCCTGAGAGCAGTGACTAAAACCAATGGATGAAGATTACACATAGAGTGCTCAAAACTAAAATTAATTAAAGTTGCATTGAGCTATAATAACAACTGGAGTGACCTTAAACATAAGGAAAAGAGGCAACTAAACTAAGCAAATCTGATTGTCAGTAGATTAATAAGTGGTGAAAAATTACTCCAAGCCATTTAAACAAACTGACTAGCCTTCCCCAAGCAAAGCTCGGCCCACATGTACTTGTAATTATACTTAAAACAAGTCTGTCAACATTTCGTCAGTTAAATTGTCCAAACAAATTTAACAAATTACATACTTTACAAATCTGATATTTCTAAACTGGAATTCTCTTTAAAGTGGCAGTCATTTCAACATTCCTAAGTAATTGCTATGAGATATTTTTAAGAGCTTGTGGGTTATTGAGGATTTACCTGGGTTATGCCAGTAAAGTCCTAACTTCAGCATATCTTGAGGACATACACGCAGTAGCATAGCTGTTTTTTTTTCAGGGCCCCCCATACCTTATCGTACACTCACCCTGTTCATTTTTAGATTATGGGGGATAAGTTTGCATATGCAAATGCCTTATCCCCAATTTACTCTTGTAAGTTGATTTACATAGCAAAAAAAGTGTAGACCTCTGGTAACTGGGCTACTATTGGGCCTTCATTGTTCAAAATTGTATTCACTCTAAAATGTCAAGCCTAGCTTCTCCAACCATTCTTTTTCTATGATTGTCATTGGTCACCATGACAAAACATCCATCTGGAGGATGCATATAGGCGTAATCTGGGGGTGCAAGGGGGGTTGCGTTTGCTCCCCCCCCCCATCATTTGGAGAGTCTATATTATTGAAATATGAAGTGTCGCAATAATAACCATAATCACAATAATACTTTGCTCCCCCCCCCCTATTGAAATACTTAAATTACACTTAAGAGTGGCTGTACCACATATAAATTGAATTATTTGACTGGTCTCATACCACACCTGATGTGGTAAATCAGGATGACCATATGGGAGGAAGTAACTAAGTACTAATGTTTTGTTATTGTTATGCAATGTTGAGGGTGATGTAAAAACTCCAAGGATAATATCTTACCAAATCTTGTAGGCAGTTGAAGTTGTAATAATGGTGAAGCAAGTAAAGAAAATAACTTACTGAACATATATGAATGCCTTTAGAAAGGTTTTATTAACTCATTGGCTGCCGGGCAGAAATGAGGACCTCCAATGCTATCTGAGGCAACACTTCAGTCTGAGAACTGCCAGGGTGTAGCAATCGTTATCACATGTAAAAAAGACATAAAATGATACTAAATGATCAAACAATCCGCAGATATCAATATATAAAATCGCTTGACTATTTAACTGTTTTCATGTTTTTGCTATAAAAATTACCGTATTAATAACTGTTCCTGAAGTAGGTTCGACTATCGTAAGCACTGCGAGCCAATGTAATCGGCCATTGGCAAGCCAAAGGTTAAACTAAACAAATACATATCATTAAACAAGATAATAATGGGTAACTGAAAGAAAAGAAACAATTACATCAAGTAAAATAATATCACATTAAATATGACAAAGAACTGGTGTAAAATAAACACTTCTTCCCTCCAGACATTTGTTAAGTTTCATAGTCCTTGAGGTAATGAGGGGGGTGTCTCAACTGTCTGTTACAGCATCCTAGGACTTTGTCGACACAACACATTTTCTTGTAGATTGTCAGGGTGTAGTATTTGATCTTGTTCTTAAATAAATCAAATAAAAAACGAGATCGCACGCAGCACGCTGACGTGAGGGAAGTGAATTTCCACATTAAAACCTTAAAAAGATCAAATAAAGGGTTTAAACCAACACTGGTTACATTTTTTTGAAAATTGAAAAATTTTGTTTTTTGGCTGTTTTGATGCTCCTGGTTATATTTAAATTCACCAATAGGATACCAATGTTGTACATTTGTTTTAAAGTTAGAAAGAGATATTGTCGGGATAACAAGTTGGTATAGGGGTATGGGGGGTTGATAAAACGATATTAAGATAAGAAAAACAGCCTTTCCCAGTGTAAAATCCCGATAAGACAACATACCGTATTTTGACAATAATTAACATTTTCTTTAATAACTTGGTAAGTACTTATGCTAGAATGATGAGGGAGGGCTTAAAATCTTTGGCTTTTTACGTACAATAAGTTAATGTGCAATAAGTGTATATTTGGGGCTTTTCTGACCCTTTTTGGGCCCAAAAAATCAATATTTGAAAACTTAAAATCCCAAAAAAGGGGGTTAGAGTTTTCCGATTGTTTTGCCCAACGAACTTGTTCAACTGATTGTAAAAAGGAATTTCTCTACCATATTTGAAGTAAATCGGATAAAAATTGTGACCGCTAGAGTGCGAGTACAAATATATATATATATATAAAGTTTTTAGAGACCCCTCAAAACGTGTTCAGGGGTCACGTTAGAAACTTCTATGGTGGTCCCGGGCTTAAATCTCACCGTGCGGGTCAGCTAATAGTTCACTTTTCCATAGGAAATTCACTAATAACATTAATGTCATTGGGCATTAAAAATAATACATGACAATCGTAAAAAGAACAATAAATTTAAATGCATTATAGTGAATCTAATTATACTTAAATTTCTTCTGTGTCCAATAATTATTCCTCAAACATTCATAAATTTTGTAAGGGCAGTAATTTAGTAAAATATTCTTAATCTTATTTTTAAAGCTTCTTTCACTTAAATTTTATTCACTTAAATCAGTTGGTAATTTTTATAACCATTTCATTGAAATTCCTTTTGCTTTTTGAGTACTTGAAACGTGTAACTTTAAATTTATTTTGATTTCTTGTTTGATCTAGGTGAATATCTGAATTTAGTCCAAATTTAGAGGAATTTCTTTTAATGTAAACTTTGTAAAATGTAGATTGATGCCAATGTTAGTATGCCTAGTTTTTTTTAATAATGGTCTGCAATGGGTTTTTGATTAAATATTATATGCGGAGAAAATCAAAAAAAGTGTTCATAAAATCTCCCATGTTAATCTTATGGGAAAATGGTTTTTAGCTTTTCCTCAATTCATTTTACTGTAAACTTCACATTTGTTTTTACCAATCAGTTTAGCTCTACAAAACAATCATTTTGGTGTTCAAATTGTGATTCTACGTCCAACCGTTGCCGAGATATTCAAAGTGCTAAATACAGTACGTTGTCCAATGTTATCCTTATGGAAAATATTTCAAATTTGATATCTCGATTATTTATGAACTTATATAGATGAAACTTGGTATGTGGCTTCACCTAGTACTGGTATGTTGATATTTGCACAAAAAATTTATTTTTTGTTGATTATCCCCTTAGCAGCAAACCTACATACTCATCCCTAATGTTATTCTTATGGAGAATATATAAGTTTTTTTCACTACACTACTATGAGTTCAGCTGTTTTCGTTATGTGTTTACAACCTGCGAAACATCATATTTTCAACAGCTGTCTATTGTTTACTACCGAAAGTAACATTGTTTACAACCGAAAATTTTCCACTGTCAACAACTTAATAACCTAAACACATTCTTGCTATCGTTTCACCGACTGAAATGGAAGTGCCTGTTCCCTCGTCATTGAAAAGAAGAGCGGAGGAATTGATTCATGATCTTCTTCCTAAAAAAATCAAAGGAGAGATATAATGTAGAGTACGAGAAGTTTTGTTCGTGGCTGGAGACGGAAAATGTAGAACGTGGAACCGTAAGTGATGACATTATGCTGGTTTATTTGTCAGAGATTTCAAAGGTTAACAAGCCCACGACTTTGTGGAGCAAATTCTCAATGATAAAAAGCAGTTTTAAAATCTTTGAAAATGTAGATTTTTCTACCTTTTCAAAAAGCATTAGTTTTTTGAAACGAAAATCAGATTATTATAAACCAACAAAATCAAAGGTTTTTACCGCTGATCAAGTTTCCAAGTTCTTGATTGACTCTGATGACAAGGAATGGCTGCTTTGTAAAGTCATTCTAACTATTGGAGTGTTCGGAGCGTGCCGAAAAGATGATTTACTAAATTTGAAATTTAATGATGTTAAAGACAATGGTAATTACTTTACAGTTTTTGTTAAAGATGGAAAAACGCCTGTACACAGAAGTTTTGCCATAACTGACGAAGGATGCCCATACAAACCCTGCATGTTAATTCGCAAATACATGTCTTTGCGTCCATCGTCCATGACAAGCGACAGGTTTTTTGTTGGTTATAGATATGGAAAATGTGTGGCTCAAAATGTTGGTGCTAATTCAATTGCAGCCGTGCCATGTAAGGTTGCTAAGTACTTAGGCCTTGAAAACCCTGAACAATACACAGGACACGCTCTTCGGCGAACATCAGCTTCCATGCTAGTTGAAGGAGGGGGTGACATGCTTAAACTAAAACGCCATGGGGGCTGGAAATCTTCTACTGTTGCTGAGGGATACATAGAAGACTCAATTGCGAGAAAAATAGATGTGTCCAAAAAACTGTTTACTCCATTAACTGCCCCTACCTCCACTGCAATCCTTGACTCAGCAAGCACAAGTAAACAAGAGGTCGATAAATATTTCAAGATTGATGATATTTTTGACGAAAGTGATGAGGAAAGTGATCATCAAACAAACAACAATATTTTGAATGTAATGAATAAAATTCCTAATAAAGGAATATCTATTTCTAATAACAAAAACTGTACAATTAATGTGAATTTTCAATTAAAATAGTAGACCTGGTTTTAAAACATGTTTCTAATTTAATAAACAGTTAACATTCCAACAATGAGTTTTTATTCCGTAGTGTAGTGAAAAGTATCGTTCAAAACACGAGCGAAAGTGTTTTGCATATTCTCGACCATATTTGAAGTGCTCGATAAATCTCGCACTTCAAGCATATGGTCTCGAACATGTAAAACCCCACTTTCCACTCTTGTTATGAAATATACTAATATCTCCCTTAATTATGAACATAAATTACTAAAACTTGGTATGTAGCTTCACCTGGTTGAGTTATATTGATAATAGGCAAAAAATACCCTCGTCGCAGCAAACCTGCGTACTCAGCGAATTTCCAATGCATAATATATGTCTTAATACTATATAAAGCCGCATACCAAGTTTCACCTCATACATTTTTGAACTGATTATGGTAGTTAAAAGGAACTCAAATGACCTATGCTTATTGGGGTCTTATCACAACCATAACACCAGAAATAGGAATAATTTTAGTTACACCAGACACAAATTAAAATTCTATGAGAAAAAGCCATGTTATGAGGGTATTAGGTATTTTAATGCCTTGCCTGCTGATTAAAAAAAAAATTAGATTTTGATCAATTTAAAAACAAGTTAAAGAAATTTATGATTTGTAAATCTTTATATTCTTTGGAGGAGTTTTTTGAATAGTTCATATAATTATAAGAAACTGTGCAATAAATAACAATGTTATTAAATTATGTACCTTAGTATTAAGTTAAAAAGCTTGTATTTTTTATGCTATGATTGACGCCATTCTGTAATACTGTATTGTAATGAATAAAGATGATTTGATTTGATTTGATGATTCATAAAAATATATTCATATATGAGCGATATATACAATTTTAATTATTCTCCATAAGAATAGCATTGATGATGAGTACATAGGTTTGCTGAAACAAGGAACACAAACAATTGGTTTTTATGCAAATATAATTTAACTAGGTGAAGCCACATACCAAGTTTAATCAATATTCAATCATAAGTAAGCACTATATCACATTTTAATTATTCTCTATAAGAATAACATGGGAGCTGAGTAAGCAGGTTTGCTGCAACAAGGAACTAAAAAAATGGGTTTTTATGCAAATATCAATATAACTCAACAAGGTGAAGCCACATACCAAGTTTTATTAATTTATATTCATAATTAGGGGAGTCATTACATTTTACTTATTCTCCATAAGAATAACATTGGGGGCTGAGTACGCAGGTTCGCTGCTACGGGGATAATCAACAAAAAATCAATTTTTTATGCAAATATCAATATACCAGTACTACGTGACCCCACGTGCCAAGTTTCATCAATATACATTCATTAATAATGGAGATATCAAATTTTATTTATTCTCCATAAGGATAACATTGGACAATGTACTGTGTTTAGCACTTTGAATATCTCTGCAACGGTTGGACGTAGAATCACAATTCAATCACCACAATGATTGTTTTGTTGAGCTGAGTTGAGCTGAGATTGGTAAAAGCAAATGTAATGTTTACATTAAAATTAACTTAGGAAAAGCCAAAAACCTTTTTCCCATAAGATTAACATAGGAGATTTTATGAGCAGGTTTTTTTGGATTTTCTCCGCAACCACTTAACCTAGCTTAATAATTCAAAATACCATATTATTTGTTTTTTTAAGCTCTATAACATGGTCTAAACCAAAATTAAGTGTTTTTAATATTTTAGGGTAAAAAATACAAAAAACTGATTTTTTGAAAATTTAAAACCCCCATAAAACCCCCTTTCCATGGTCCGATTTTTCTGGTTTTCAAACTTAAAGTCATAAATGTCACTTTACACATTTGAGCCAAATTTCATCGAAATCGGACGTTTTTTACTCCACTTATCGCATTCACGGACACATATATAAATATATATATATATAGATAGATAGATATATATATACATATATATATATATAAATTTGAACGAATAGTGTTTTAGTCATCTGGGGACCTAAAAAAAAATTTGTCATGGTCTCGGGCTTAAGTCTTACCATGAGACCTACGGTAATAGCTTCTTCCCTATAGGGGAAATTCGCTAAAACACATTTTTATCTTCTTTGTTGCAGCAAACCTACGTACTCATCCCCAATGTTATTCTTATGGAGAATAATTAAAATTGTATATGTAGCTCATTTGTGAATATATTTTTATGAAACTTGGTATGCGGCTTTATGTGGTACTAAGACACATTGGATTTATGTGGTAGTTATGCATTGGAAATTCGCTGATTAGGCAGGTTTGCTGCGACGGGGGTATTTTTTATTTTAAAAATGAATTTGATCAGTATAGGGGGGTGCCTACCTGTTGGTCGACATGTTAGTTAGTCGCAGGGACAGTTGGTAGACTTTTTAAAAGTGAATATTAATAATTAAATAAAGTACTAAAACCCACTGATCGACATGTTAGTTGCTCGCAGGGACAGTTGGTAGGGTATTAGAAAATAAGAATAAATAATTAAATAAAGTCCTGAAACCCACTGATCGACATTTTGGTTGCTGCATGGAAAGTTGGTCGACTTTTAAATAAATAAATGTAATAACAGAAGGGCTACTTGCTCGATGAACCAGTTGCTCACGCCCCCCACTCATTGCTCGAAGAAAGAGGAGAGGTGGATATACGCACGGGATTATAGGAACAATCCACTTCCGTTTATAGCTATAGGCGCAAGGAGTTCTATTGGTATTACTGGAGGTAACACTGATGAACAAAACTGCGAGCCGGTCTTTCCAAATTTTGGTGAGGTAAAGAACTACTCGCTGAAATCGAACGGAGTCAGCTAAGTGACTCAAACAAATAATCATTATTTTAACATTAATAAACTAATTTGTTTAATTCATTTGTTTGTTTGCTCATAATTTATCATATTTCATGATAAGAGAAGATGCATAAATCAAACGAAAAAATGAATTTGTTCCAACTTTTACTACTTTTATTCCAGCGATTTGCATGAGTAGATTCACTTATAGGAATAAAACAACCAATCAGGATAGTTCAAAGAACAATAAATTTACCTCACCAGTGAACCAACCTGACAAAATCACCGGCTCGCTTTTTCTACAAAAATAGTGAAGCAGTGTTACCTCCAGTTATACAATAAACCTCCCTGTGTAGGCGTGTCCTAGCAGCGGAGTAACGTAGCTAGTGTTGCTAGACTGGATTTGCCTTTTACCCGCAAACCCCCTATAAAATCCCCACTTTTACCCGGTCATTTTGTTGTAATCCCCGCGTGGGCTTCGAATACCCGAAAACCGGGTAATTTCTTGGAAGTTGCCAGATAATTACCCGAAAGTAACAAAGATGGCAATTTTAGTACCCTCAGCGCTTAGTTTTAACCTAGACATCCATTTTGGAGGAGGAAGAGGGATTTAGTGTTCTCTAGGAGGAGCCCCACACTACCCCTGCGGAAGCGGGTGTGTGCGAAAAGCACCTTCCCTAAAAAAATCCTTAATTTGGTACACTGATCAGTGGTCACTGCTCAGAGTTGTATTAACTGTAATGCCAAACCGAGTAAGTCAAAGAGGTTTATTGTATAACTGGAGATAACACTGCTTCACTATTTTTGTCGAAAAGCGAGCCGGTGATTTTGTCTGGTTGGCACCACTGGTGAGGAAAATTTCTCGTTCATTGAACTATTATAATTAGTTGTTTTATTCCTATAAGTGAATGCAAATCACTGGAATAAATAAAAGCTGGAACAAATTCATTTTTTCGTTCGATCTATGTATTTAATCTTGTCGTGAAATATGATCAATTATATGCAAATAAATAAATACAAGATTATTAATGTTCTAATCATAAGTAGGTATTTGTTTGAGTCACTTTGTCGAGTCGTTCGATTTCAGTGAATAGTTCTTTGCCTCACCAAAATTTGGCAAAGAACGGCCCGCAATTTTGTGCATCAGTGTTGTCTCCAGTATTCAGGGGCGGATCCAGAGGTCATGTTTGGGGGGGGCGGTCACCAAAAGTTACCCCTCCCCCTTCCCTGTGGATGGTCCCTCTGGCACCCCATTATTGTTTTTTAACTATATGAATTTATACAACGAATGGAAGTAGTTTACCATAATATATCAATAACCTTGTACTAAAGAAAAAAACAATCTTAACTTTATAAACAAGCTAAAAAAATACTTAGTTCTACTGCGCCCAACCGTAAATAAAAATTAAATATTTAGGCATTACACTTTTTTCTACGTCATCTGTAGGCGTCTAAGAACAAGTAAGATGATTTTTTTTGTATTTACCCACACGAAAAACTATTTACAAAACGGATTTGAAATCTGCAATACTGAACTATACTACGCAAAGATACTATTAGGAATGAGGCTGACTGCCAAGGCCAACCACTCAAAAAATGAAATTTTGTACCACATTTTTACAAAATAAAATACTTGGCGTATGAGCTGTTTACACGCAATTTAATCTTTGTTTCCTCTTATTTCATTTCATATAATTCAAGTCACTTTTACTTTCTCCCTCTATACATAGTATATGGAGAAAGTATTGTTTTCGTCAAAATTTTCGAATTTGAGTTGTTAGTGGAAATATTCGTTTTGGTGCTCCCTGAACCCAAAAAAGTGGTTTTTACGTGATGTCTGTCTGTCTGTCGTGTGTGTGTGTGTGTGCGTGTGTGCGCGCGTGCGTGCGTTCATGCGTGCGTGCGTGTGTGTGTGTGTGTGTGTGTGTGTGTGTGTCTGTCGTGTGTGTGTGTGTGTGTGTGTGTGTGTGTGTGTGTGTGTGTGTGTGTGTGTGTGTCTGTGTGGATGTGTACAGAGCTAGAGTCCTAACCAATGGGCCGATTTTTATAAAATTTGGGATGTAGGTACTAATCCATGATATCTCCAGGCATTTTTTCATTTTTTTGAATTTTTGTTTTTCAAGGGTAATCATCCCCCAAAAACATGAACAATCAAAATTGATAAAAAACGGCTCTAACGATTTTGATCAAACTTTAGTCGTTTGTAAAACTTTAGTTTTCCAACAAAATGACACTACCCGCATTCCTGTAAAAATTCGGGTTCAGAAATTACAGGACTTAAAACATCAAAAATTCAGTTTTTTTATTTTTCATAAAAAGACATAAATATAAAAATATATTACTATTCACCATTAAAAAGAGCTCAAAAAACTAAATAATTTAGTATTTTGAATTACTATTCTACGATTGCTGTTTTCGGAGAAAATTGAAATTTTCATTTAGCGGTAAACGCAGTACGTTGTCCAATGTTATTCTTATGGGGAATAAAAAAATTACTATTTCTCTCTTATTTACTGATCAATTTCATTCTAACTTGATATGCTTGTCAATTTAGCATTGACCAACAGAGGAAATTCGAAATATGTTGTCCCTTAATAACCCGGGGGGGGGGGAATAGGGGGCATTTCCCCTCTTAAAACCACGAGTGTAGCAATGGATTCTGTAGTGCCTCCAAAGCAGGGATTTGGGTGGATTTTTTTTTAAAACAACTTGTTTACAAGATTTTCTGTAGATTCGACCGTGCTTTGTATATTTAGTAAATAAAAAGTAATTTATTCGTTAAATTTGGGCTAAAAGGGAGAAAGTATGTGTCAGTTTCCTGATACCGTTTATTTGCTTCTAGCCTAGCCACTGGATATAATTTATTGCCTAGCAACGGATTATGCAGTTTTAGACAAAAATCAAACCTACCCTGTAAACAAAACACCGCTGATGGCAAACGACGGTAGGTGGGCGAAATCCATTAAAAAATAATCACCGAATACAATTGTAGCAACCTTTGCTGCTAAAATTTACCTCCAAGACTATATTGAAAACACTGTATTTCGGTCTGTCAACTGCGTAAAACTGCAACAACTTCACGATACTCGGGAATATCCATGTTTTTGTAAGACGCTTTTAGGTTAAATACATGGATCTAAGTAATGTGTTATATACTAAAATGGAAGTTTAAAATTTCACCTGTCTAATGGTGTTTATTTTAGTTCATCTAAAAAAAGTTTGGGTTCGTTAGTTTGAATTTTATGTAACCTTGTAGACTGGAGCGGAAAAATTTGACTCACGGAACTGAAAAAACAGGGTTTCGGGAGACTTTTGATGCTTACATTTTCATTCGTATTTATTTTAAATCTCATCGTATGCCTGAATAGTGAAATAAAACACAAAAATTCTTAGGTTGGGGGGGGCGACCGCCCCTACCGCCCACCTGCCAGTATTACCAGTAGAACTCCTTGGAATAAGTGAACAAAATAATAGAATAAACTATGTTGTTGCAGTTAACTGGCATTTGATTATTTGTTTATACTTAATCATAGATTGATTTTTTTAGGTCGTTTCACCAATATATGTTTGTTTTCACGTGGATGCCGGCTGCACCTGAACAAAAGTTAACCGTATCAAATAGCCCGATCAACGAGGTAAATATATCTAGAGGGGGTAAAATAAACAGTATCAGGAAACTGACACATAGTTTCTCCCTTCAGTGGCGGATCCAAGGGGGGGCGAAGGGGACGATCGCCCCCCTCCCCCTCAAGCTCAAAAATTTGTGTTATATACTGTATAAAAATAGTGCAGTTATTTATTTGCAGCTGGTAAAATGTGTTGCGATTAATTCTTTATCACCAATCCAATTTATGCATTGCCTACCATAGGTTATTTTTCTAAACGGTCTGTATGCATACTAAAGTTGTGGAACTAAGCATAAACAGTTAGTGGGAGTGATAATTTCGTTCTGGTGACACCTGACAGTTGGCTGCACTCACGTGACGACGCAACTAACTGCCCTTACCTTACCCTGTTTCTTTTTTTACTCGCGAAACCACCGTCGCGTTACTTAGGATGGATGTGGGTGCCGGCAAACCGGGCAAACTTAAATTTTAACGTTGTGTAGTGTGCATTCTGTTGTGAGCACGGTCCGATTAACCATTAGGCTGACTAGGCTGCAGCCTAGGGCGCCAGGCAGCCAATTTTCAAAAATGTTCTCCTAATAAATGGCAACATATAATTCATTTGATATCTTCATAATTAGAAACCAATTTCAATTAACTAAAGAAGATTGGGATATTATTTCTGAAAAAATATGAATTAAATATTGATATGATTAGATTGTTTCAAAATAAATTAAATTGGGGGGAAATAATCCAATATCAATCATTAGGTATTAATTTTATTGAAGAATTCATAAATTATCAATTAAAAGACCATATCAATCTAATTTGTAAATATCAAGACTTGACTGAAAATTTTACTGATGATTATAAACAAAGTTTGAATTGGGAATTGATCTTGGAATATCAAAAATTATCAGCTTGTTTCATAGTAAATCATGCTTCAGATAGTCAAAAATTTAGAGAAAAAATGGATTAGTTGACTAACTATTTGTCTTGATTATTGATTATCATAAATCTTACTGGTTTAAAAAAAGCATTTTTTCCCTTAATTAATAAATGGCTAAAACATATGAAATTGATAGAGCTGAATATACAAATTTGTATCCTTTATCTAAAGAACATTTAAACGAACCAAATAAACTGAATTTAATATCGATTTTGGGGATGGATTTTGTACATCGAAATTTCAATTTTATATTTCTGGTAGATTAGCAAAAACTGATGGGAATGCTAATGATGCAAAAGCAAATGTGAAATTAATCGACAATTTTGTACCATTTTTATTTTCAAAAGTTGAAGTTCGAAAACATAATAAATTAATTGATAAAATCGAATATCCTGGAATTTTAAGTACAATTAAAGCCACATTAACTTATTCGAAAATGATGCGACAGCTCAAATTTGTAATGGTTTTGAATCGGATTTTAAAAATGAATTTGAATTAATTGGTAATTTATCACATTTCGGATTAGGATTTTTTGAAAATGTAAATATTCATACATATAAAGGAGGTTTAAACATTTCATTTATAAGATATGATGATGATGATGCAATTTTTCGATGGAAAACTTAAAAAAAGATGTAACATCTGATGAAACAACTTTACCGAGTGAAGGCAAAATAATAATTGATGAATTTTTTATTCGAGTATCGATTGTTGAATATAAAACTACAAGTAAAATTCAATTAATTAATGATATAACTAAAAGTGAAAATACCCTCGTCGCAGCAAACCTGCGTACTCAGCGAATTTCCTATGAATGAATATATTTCTTACTACCACATAAAGCCACTTACCAAGTTTCATAAAAATACTTAAATAAATAAGTGATATATAGCATTTTATTTATTCTCTATAAGAATAACATTAGGGCTGAGAACGCAGGTTTGCTGCAACGAGGAAGATAAAAATGCGGGTTTTTTGCAATTATCAATATAACTCAACCAGGTGAAGCTATATACCAAGTTTTAATGATTTATGTTCATAATTAAGGGAGATATGAAGCTTTCCGTATTCTCCATAAGAATAACATTAGGGATGAGAATGCAGGTTTGCTGCTAAGAGGATAATCAACAAAAAATCAATTTTTTGTGGAAATATCAATATACCAGTACTAGGTGAAGCCACCTACCAAGTTTCATCAATATACGTTCATAAATAATCGAGATATCAAATTTTAAATATTCTCCATAAGGATAACATTGGACAACATAATGTGTTTAGCAGTTTGAATATCACGACAACGGTTGGACGTAGAATCACAATTTAAACACCAAAATGATTGTTTTGTAGAGCTAAACTGATAGGTAAAAGCAAATGTGAAGTTTACATAGAAATGAACTGAGGAAAAGCCAAAAACCTTTTTCCCATAAGATTAACATGGGAGATTTTATGAGCAGGTTTTTTTGGATTTTCTCCGCAACCACTTAACCTAGGTTAATAATTCAAAATACCATATTATTTGTTTTTTTAAGCTCTATAACATGGTCTTAACCTAAATTAAGTTTTTTAAAAATTGTAGGGTGAAAAATGCAAAAAACTGATTTTTGGAAAATTTAAAACCCCCATAAACCCCCCTTCCCGTGGTCCGATATTTCTGGTTTTCGAACTTAAAGTCATGAATGTCACTTTACACATTTGAGCCAAATTTCATCGAAATCGGACGTTTTTTACTAAAGTTATCGCGGTAACGGACACACACACATATATATATATATATATATATATATATATATATATATATATATATATAGATATATATATATAGATATATATATATACATATATAAATTTGAACGAATAGTGTTTTTGGCACCTGGGGACCTCAAAACAAAAAGTTATCATGGTCTCGGGCTTAAGTCTTACCATGAGACCTACGGTAATAGCTTCTTCCCTATAGGGGAAATTCGCTAAAATATCGTTTCATTTTAATCATTGGCAATGTATCTATATCTATAAAAGAGGAAGTATGTATGTATGTATATATATATGTAGCCTACGGACTCCGAAACCGCTCGACAGATTGTAATGAAACTTTCAGGCATTATTAAGCATTATTCAAGGATGGTTTGTGTGAAGTTTGGTGAAAATCTGTCCAAAGGGCTCCGACCAAGAGGGCATACAAGGGTGCAGTGTCAGGTTTTAGAAATTTAGTGTTTACAAAATTAACAGCTGTAATTAAAAAAATCAAAGTTTTGAGCGCAGCAACGCGCGCCGGGTAACTGCTAGTTTAACAAAAAACTAAACTGGAAAAACATAGAGTTTCGATATAACAAATATTTATAGAAATATACATGTAATCCAAAATTTATAATTATCGGTTTTCAAAAACGAAGATTAAACAATCAGGAAAATGATAGTTCAAAATTTGATAGTATGTTTGTAAAAAATATAAGAATTAAATTAAATGGGCATTATTATCCTGGATAAATTGATTAATTTAGATATTAATAACGAAAAATTTAGAATTATGTATCAAATATATCAAGATTATAAAAAAGTATATTATAACAGTAATGAAATGTATTATAATCCAAAAGAATTTATGGATAATCGTCCATTATATGTAATTGATACAACAAAAAATCTCGTAAATATTTCCGGTTCGAAAAATGATATTATTATAAATACGGATTTTGATTATAATATAACAGCCGATAGTAAAACGAATTGTTATGTGGTTGTTGTTTCAGAAAAATTATTGGAATATAATGTGATTAATAACGATATTGTATAAATAAAATTGTTATAGATTTGACATATACTAACTACTTATTTTGAATTGATTACATAAAATATTATTACTTACCTTATAGACAAATTGTACCAAATTGCATTAAAATAACTTGAAAAATAAAAAAGTTATTACGGTTTAAATTTAAGTAAAAACATTGATTTAACCTAAATTCTGCTTGATTTTAAAGTTATAAAATTTTAAAATAAATTTTGAAATTTTTGGAATAAAATAAGGGATGAAACTACCCCCAATATAAGTCAAAAGATTTTTAAATGTGTTAAGAGCTTATATACCAAATTTGGTTAAAAACAAGTTATAACATAAAATGTTTATTTAACAACAATCGAATGAAATAATCTAACAAAATAATCGATTTGATTTATCGAATAATATAATCGAAATATCGAATAAAATATTCGATTTGATCTATCGAATAATATAATCGAAATATCGACCTTTTTTATAATGAATTAAGGTTTAATGAATCAGGTGAGTACTTAAACACATGTTTACAGTAGGATTTTAATCAGCTGTACGAAATACTGGTATCAGCTAGTACTTTATATATTTATATTTGATTTTTCCTTTGTAAAAAATAGGCTTCTTATATTTTCGTTGGTTTCATCTACACGACTAAATTCTACACCTTTTATAATTTATTACATCAGGAGAAGACATAATTACTCGATGTTAATTAATTGCCGAAAAATGAAAACATTGTTATTAATATGATTATCATGAATTAATTATAAACAAGTCAAATACAAAGCGTTTCCTTGTGCACACAGAAGGCAGAGTGGTCAACAATGGACGATTGCCGAGTCAACACCCAAACTAGCAGTTATTACAGCTGATTTCTAACAATTGTTTATAATCAGCTGATTAACAAAATCAAACAGGTGTGTATCTGCTATTGCAGAAGAAATACGACTGTAGATGCAACAACAGTGACATTATCCGTAGAGTCGTCCATTTTTTCACGACAATGCTCGTTGGACACGACGGACAATGCGAAAACAGCTGATTGGAATTTATTTATGTTCGAGGGAATGTTCGCCCGAACATTCCCCCGAATGTTCGGTGGGTGTTCGCGAGAAGTGTGGGAGCTCCATCAGGGCGAACGTTCAGTGAACGTTCGGTAGAATGTTCGGCCGAATGTTCTGGAGAATGTTTGGCCGAATGTTCAGGCGTGTTCGCGAGTAGTGTGGGACCGCCTTTACTCATATTAGAGTATAGGATTATTGTGTGAATAAATAATAATTTTTAACTAGACTTTGCCTTCAAAACAATATGAACAAATAATGTTAATCTTTCAACATTTTTAGTTTTGTGAAATTTAACAGTCAACAGGGTGTTTTCATTCCTTGCTTTTAAAGCAGTGAGTTTTCTTCCCTTTGCGCACTTATTTTTTGTAGCAGAGAGTTCTATCTACCACATAGATTTCAATGAAAACCAGCATGAGCCTATTAACAAAAAATATACGCTGAGTTCATTAAAAGTGCTTTTCCAATGTGAGCATTAGGGATGTGGCCTTGTGTCGGTTCTTATAAAGTCAGTTGTCGGTTTTACCGGTTTTTTACAAACAAACTGAAACCGAGAACCGAAAGAGGTCAACCGAGAATCATCAGGTAAAATGTCGGTTTCGGTTTTTCACTATCAGTAAATGCTCGTATTGTAAATAAGCATTATAATTTGTAATGTTGTACAAATACCGAATGACAATCTAAACAACATTTAACAAAATAAGTGGTCGAAATAAGACTCCTCCCGACAACTAATCACTTCCTTTCCAGACCAAAATAACTCTCAACTAATAGAAAGGAGATTTGACAGGAGTTAGTTCTATTTATGGATGTACGTGAATAAAAAAAAAGGATAAGGAAGCATGGCGAGGGGGATGGGGAGGGTTTGGTTGACAAAACATTTGACCTTGACTAAACGTGAATGCATAGTCAGGAAGGCCTTTCAGTTTTTCGTTTGCTATGTTTGTTGTTATCACATACACTCTTATTTTTCAAAGGAAATTTGAAAAATCTCAACCTTGGACTGTTAATGCGTGTGGACAAACAACCAATAAAAGAGCACGTCTTAATACATTGTTCAAGAAAAAATACACAATATAATACACAATTATAATGCACTACAAACGTTCTTCGCTCTTGCTAATCCATCTTTCTAAACCTCTAGTTACTTACATAAGTAAACAAACACAAGTCAAGGTTAACCATAACACAATAAACAACAACGAACCAATACGTAAATATATACCCCCGTAGCAGCAAACCTGCGTACTCAGCGAATTTCCAATGCATATATATGTATCTTAATACCACATAAAGCCATATACCAAGTTTCATCAATATACATTCATAAATAAACGATTTATGACATTTTAATTATTCTCCATAAGAATAACATGGCAGCTGAGTATGCAGGTTTGCTGAAGCAAGGAAGACAAAAAATAGGGTTTTATACAAATATCAATATAACTCATATAGGTAAAGCCACATACCAAATTTCATTAATTTATTTTCATAATGAAGGCAGATAGCACGTTACTTATTCTCCATAAGAATAACATGGGGCTGAGTACGCAGGTTTGCTGCTACGGAAGCCTTGGGTAAAAAATTGTTTTTTTGAGCAAATATCAATGGTCCACAACCAGATGAAGCCGTATACCAAGTTTCGTCAGTATACGTTCATAAATAAGCGAGATATAAAATTTTTATTTTCCTCCATAAGAATAACATTAAGACAACGTACTGTGTTTAGCACTTTCAATATCTCGGTAACCAATTGACGTAGAGAAATGATAAAAATACCAAATTGTGTGTTTTTTTAAGCTGAATCCAATGGAAAAAAATAATATTTGACTATTTCCAAAATTATATGTAAAAAATTCGAAAAACCCATTTTTGGGGTACAAAACCCCCCCAAAATACCCCTTCGGATAGAGCGATCTGGCTGGTTTTCGAACTTAAAGTCATAAATGTTGCTTTACACGTTTATACCAAATTTCATCAAAATCGGATAATTTTTACGAGAGTTATCGTGCTCACGGACACATATATATATATATATATAGATATATATATATATATATATATATATACAGTTTCGAACGAATGGTGTTTTTGGGGTCTGGGGACCTCAAAACGAAAAGTTATCATGGTCCCGGGCCTAGGTCTTACCATGCCGACTACGGTAATAGCTTCTTCCCTATAGGGGAAATTCGCTAATAACAGCTAATACAAGTCGGCAATGACGTCTTAGCGGTTGTCAAAACATTCCCTAGGCCTCGCATGGAAATTGATATAAAAAAATGGCTTGGTTGCAATATCTATTTTGCATAGCATGTGCAGGGTTGCCAAAGCGTGGGTGATTCTAAGCGCCGTGGGTAAAGTGGTGGGTAATCGATGAAAGTGGGTAATTTACTCTAACGACCTGATCAAGTTTTATTTTGAAAACTTTAATTTTATTTAGCCTTTTTGGGTCATGGCAACGATCTGAAAATTTATTTTTAGTTTGGTGATATACCTCTACTATAATAATACTACTAGTTAATATTGTTGGTCGTTCGGTTGTATTTTTTTTAGTTCATTAGTTGTATATAGGCCTATTTTTGAAATTGTGTAAGCTTCTGCTTAGCTACGGTACTCATAGCTTTGATTCAATATTGATATGGTGTTATGTTGTTATAATTTAATATATCTCTAAAACTAAGATTCGGTTGAATTTGCCCATTGCTAATAATTTCCTCCCTAGGCCTTCCAATAATTAATTGCTTTTTAATTGATACCTAGCATTTAAAACTAATGAATAATAACATTAGTTTTAGTTTATTTGGTCTAAATTAATTTATTAATAGTAATATTAGTTTAATATTTGCGCAAATATCGATTTAAACGTGCAAAATTTTGCGGATTTGTAGGTTAAACCAAGTGGTGGGTAATCTTTTCAAGGACGGTGGGTAATTTTTTCAGGGACAGTGGGTAAAAGACCCAAACCGGATTGGCAACACTGAGCATGTGTAATCTTACGACCGTCTATGCGCAGGAAGTGCCCTGAAACAGTTACTGCTATATTTTAGAGTACGAAGTGACTGCGTACACGTCCAATGTGAGGGCAAATCACAATTCACTTCGCTACCGCTTAGGTTAGGTTGGGTAAGGTTACGTTACGTTATGTTACGTTGGTTTAGGATGGGTTAGGATACGTTAGGTTAGGTTAGGAGGTTTTCCGGCTCTCAATTTGTTTTAAAAATCACAGGAAAAGTAACGTACGGTGCATAATTGGGAAAGGACGTGAACAGTAGCGGTTCACGTCGGACGTGTACGTAGCCACTGCCTTTAGAGTAACTGTTCCTTCACGACCGTCTACGCGCAGTCCATGCCGAAGCTGTTGCGCATGCGCACCAGCGTTGGATAGGTGCACTGTTACATCTAGTATTTACCTGTTCCTTTGTGCGTTCCACAGTTGAATAAAGTAACAGTGTGTAATGTAGCAGTTTCTTGATCTAAATATACTTTTGTTTCAAAAATTGCCACCAGTGTCTATTTAAATTATTTTTTAGACACATTTAGGCAAGTTATATAAAGTTTTTGTGTTTTATTTGAAGTTAAAATATAAAGCTTGTTTGTTCTATAATACTTTATGGTATCTATTCATTTTGAAAATGTGATGAAGTCCTACTCAAATTAAATATGAAGACAATTCAAACAAATAAGTGTTGCAGGCATATTTAAGTTTTTTACTCATAGTAGACATTTTCTATTGACAATTATTAATAGGCTGTTGTAAATATCTATTATGGTTTGCTGTTGCAAGAGAATCCTGCAACATTAGTATTATCATAGACTAACTGTCTGACGAATAAAAAGTGCTATGCTATTTTGCATTGCGTGCCGGGTCTATACTGTAGTTAGTCTATAGTTAGTCTATATATATATATATATATACAGTATCGAACGAAAGGTGTTTTTGGGGTCTGGGGACCTCAAAACGAAAAGTTATCATGGCCCCGGGCCTAGGTATTTCCATGCGGACTACGGTAATAGCTTCTTCCCTATAGGGGAAATTCGCTAATAAAAGTTAAATGTTCGAACTATAATTTTAATTTCAAGAATGTATAAAAATTAATGTTTTAAACTAAAAATAAATGTTACCAAATCAAAGCCCATGAAAATACAATGCGATTACATATATTATATGTCTCCCAACTATTAAAATTAAGTTTTTTACATGATTTAATGAAAAAATCATATATAGTAATGAATTCACATTTCACTTTATTCGTCTTTGTCTTTGACTCCAACAACGCATTTCGTTCATGACGACCGTCTACGCGCAGTCCATGCCGAAGCTGTTGCGCATGCGCACCAGCGTTGGATAGGTGTCACTGTTACATCTAGTATTTACCTGTTCCTTTGTGCGTTCCACAGTTGAATAAAGTAACAGTGTGTAATGTAGCAGTTCTCGATTCTTGGTTTGTTGCTAAGTGCCAGATGCTTTTTTAAATTTTTTAGTTGTTATTTATATATATAAAGTAACACACACACTGTTATAAAGTAACAGTGTGTAATGTAGCAGTTCTCGATTCTTGGTTTGTTGCTAAGTGCCAGATGCTTTTTTAAATTTTTTAGTTGTTATTAGCGAATTTCCCCTATAGGGAAGAAGCTATTACCGTAGGTCTCATGGTAAGACTTAAGCCCGAGACCATGATAACTTTTCATTTTGAGGTCCCCAGATGCCAAAAACACCATTCGTTCAAATTTTTATATATGTATATATATATATATATATATATATATATATATATATATATTTATATATATATTTATATATATATGTGTCCGTAAGCACGATAACTCTCGTAAAAAAGGTCCGATCTTAATGAAATTTGGTACAAATGTGTAAAGTACCATTTATTTGAACGAGTTCGAAAACCAGATGAATCGCACCAACCGAAGGGGGGTTTTGGGGGGTTTTGTACCCCAAAAATGTGTTTTTTGGGTTTTTCACATGTAATTTTTATTTAAATCAAATTTTAATTTATACCATTAAATTCAGCTTAAAAAAACAAACAATTTGGTATTTTGATCATTGCTCTACGTCAATTGGTTACCGAGATATTGAAAGTGCTAAACACAGTACGTTGTCTAATGTTATTCTTATGGAGAGAAAGAAAAATTGTATATCTCACTTATTTATGAACGTAAACTGGCAAAATTTGGTATATGGCTTTATTTGGTTGTGGTCTATTGATATTTGCACAAAAATACATTTTTTTCCCGATAGTTCCCGTAGCAGCAAACCTGCATACTCAGCCCCATGTTATTCTTATGGAGAATAATTAACGTGTTATGTCCTTTAATTATGAACATAAAATAATATAACTTGGTATGTGGCTTTACCTAGTTGAGTTATAATGATATTTGTATAAAAGCCCATTTTTAGTGTTCCTTATTATTTCAGCAAACCTGCATACTCAGCCGCCATGTTATTCTTATGGAGAATAATTAAAATGTCATAAATCGTTTATTTATGAATGTATATTGATGAAACTTGGTATGTGGCTTTATGTGGTATTAAGATAGATTAATATGAATTGGAAATTCGCTGAGTATGCAGGTTTGCTGCTACGGGGGTATATATATATATATATATATATATATATATATATATATATGTGTGTGTGTGTGTCCGTGAGCACGATAACTCTCGTAAAAATGATCCGATTTTGACGAAATTTGGTATAAACATGTACAGCAGCATTTATGACTTAAGTTCGAAAACCAGACAGATTGACCTATCCGAAAGGGTATTTTGGGGGGGTTTTGTACCCCAAAAATGGGTTTTTTGAATTTTTTACATATAATTTTTGAAAAAGTCAAATTTAAGTTTTAACCATTCAATTCAGCTTAAAAAACACACAATTTGGTATTTCGATCATTCCTCTACGTCAATTGGTTACCGAGATATTGAAAGTACTAAACACAGTACGTTGTCTAATGTTATTTCATGGAGGAAAAGAAATTTTTTTTATCTCTGCTTATTTATGAACGTATACTGACGAAACTTGGTATACACCTTCATCTCGTTGAGGTCTATTGATATTTGTTCCAAAAAATCTTTTTTGCATAATTCTCCCTTAGCAGCAAACCTGCGTACTCAGCCCCCATGTTATTCTTATGGATAATAATTAAATGCTCTGTCTCCCTTAATTATGAACATAAATGAATAAAAACTGGTATACGACTTCACCTAGTTGAGTTATATTGATATTAGCATAAAAACCCATTTTTTGTGTTCCTTGTTGCAGCAAACCTGCGTACTCAGCCCCAATGTTATTCTTATGGAGAATAATTAAAATTGTATATATCGCTTATTTGTGAATATATTTTTATGAAACTTGGTAAGGGGCTTTATGTAGTATTAAGACATTTATATCTCCATTGGAAATTCGCTGAGTACACAGGTTTGCTGCGACGGGGGTATAGTTTTATTTTTTAAAGTTTTAACGTTATTTTTCATCGTAAAATGACTTATTATACAAGAAATCGCATTAGTTTTTTGAGAGGAATTTGAAAATAAATTTACTTCATTGATTAAAATTATACTAAAAAAGTTATTTGTGAAAATTCTTTTTAAATTATGTTTTTATAGAATTTGAATAAAATATTATTTGAATAAATGATTATAGAAATTTAGATTTTTACTGGTTTTAGCATTTTTGCGATTTTATTGGTTTGTATACAAATTCTTTTAAACTTACTACTTTGCATATTGAATTTGTTTACTAATTTTTTAATTTACTGATTTTGTTTATTTTTATTTGAATTTTGTTGATTTTTGTTAAAATTTACTGTTTTAGCGAATTTCCCCTATAGGGAAGAAGCTATTACCGTAGGTGGCATAGTAAGACTTATGCCCGAGACCACGATAACTTTTCGTTTTGAGGTCCCCAGATGCCAAAAACACTATTCGTTCAAATTTATATATATATATATATATATATATATATATATATATATATATATATATTTATATTTATATGTGTGTGTGTGTGTGTGTGTGTGTGTGTGTCCGTTACCGCGATAACTTTTGAAAGAAACACCCGATTTTGATGAAATTTGGCACAAATTTGGAGAGTAGCATTTATGACTTTAAGTTCGAAAACCAGATCGATCGTACTATGGGAAAGGGGGTTTACAATTTTCCAAAAATCGGTTTTTTGCAAATTTGATCCCAAAATGTTAAAAACACTCAATTTTGGTAATAGCCATTTTATAGAGCTTAAAAAAAATAATTTAGTAGTTTTAATCATTAACCTAGGTTAAGTGGTTGCGGATAAAATCCAAAAAAACGTGTCCCAAGTTAATCTTATGGGAAAAAGGTTTTTAGATTTTTCTCAGATAGTTTTACTAAAAAATTCACATTGCTGTTTATTAATATGTTTAGCTCAACAAAACAAACATTTTGGTGTTTTAATCGTTGTTCTACGTCCAACCGTTGCAGAGATATTCAAAGTGCTAAACACAGTACGTTGTCCAATGTCATCCTTATGGAGAATAAATAAAATTCTATATCTCGATTATTTATGAATGTATATTGATGAAACTTGGTATGTGGCTTCAACTAGTTGTGGTATATTGATATTAACACAAAAACAGTTTTTTTGTTGATAGTCCCCGTAGCAGCAAACCTGCATACTCGGCCCCCATGTTATTCATATGAAGAATAAGTAAAGTTGTATATCTCTCTTACTTATGAACCTAAATTAAGAGAACTTTGTATGTAGCTTCACCTGGTTCAGTTATATTGATAATATCAAAAAAACACATTACTTATCTTCCTCGTTGCAGCAACCTGCGTCCTCAACCCTAATGTTATTCTTATGGAGAATAAATAAAATGCTATATATCACTTATTTTTGAATGTATTTTTATGAAACTTGGTAAGTAGCTCTATGTAGTAGTGAGTCTCATAAATTTGCATTGGAAATTCGCTGAGTACGCAGTTTTGCTGTGACGGGGGTATTTTTAAATATCTTACATATTGATTTTTTTACTGATTTTTTAATTTGCTGATTTTGTTTAAATTGACTGATATTGATTTTGTTGATTTTTCTTAAAATTTTGATGATTTTTTGTTAAAATTATGGGTAATTAAGTAATATTTTGTTTTATTGTTTGAAATCAGAGATTTTACATTCGTTTTCTGTACCCACCACTTTTTGTCCCAGAATCGGCATAGTATTATCTACTTATATATATATATATATATATATATATATATATATATATATATATATATATATATATATTCAGTTTCGAACGAATGGTGTTTTTGGGGTCTGGGGACCTCAAAACGAAAAGTTATCATGGTCCCGGGCCTAGGTCATACCATGCCGACTACGGTATTAGCTTCTTCCCTATAGGTGTAATTTGCTAAAAGGCTTCCATGAAATTCCGTAGATTCTTGCTCTGGTCCACTGTGCGACGAAACAAATGTTGAATAACTGACAAAGTTGATATAGCTTCTTTCCTAAAGGGGAAATTCGCTAAACGACACTTATAAGCTTATAGGCTTTTTAGGTAGTACCTAGCTACCTGTCTACAAAATATGATTGCATTTGTATGCAGCTATTAATATTATAATATATGAAATTTAAGGTAACAAATGCTAAATTATTTTTGGAATTTTTAACAAGAATTAATCTCATTAATTATTAATTCTAAAATCTAGGGAGTTTTCTCTCTAATATAGGGGTTCTTTCGCTGGTCAAAGGTAAATCTGGATGATGTTGGTTGGACACACTGCCACGAATTGGTAACTTGTGTGCCCTGGTGTGGGGATTTTTCCCTACATTCGGGATTCTTCCCCACATTGAGGATTTTGAAAGATAAAAAATAGTGGTGGGGAAACGTGTAGGGATATTTGTTAATTGGAGAAAATATGGGGAATTTTAACTTTTAAGTTTTTCATGCGTCATCGAAAAACCTGGGCACACTGTTGGAAACTAACAGGAACAGGGTGAGAAACACTGGTTGACTGTTTTAGTTTCGGTTGGTACTGGTTCTGTTTTCTTTTGCTGGAGTTTGTTAATAATTTTCCCGTTGAGTTAGCCTATAGAATTTGAAGGCTACAAGAGTAAATTTAGAGTATTTCGTAATGTTTTGTTGTCCCATGGTAAAATGTGAGAAAGCAATCGTTGAACACCTAGGCTAATTGCGTAAGTTATTAATTCATTTCGGAAGCCGATTTGTGAGCATGAATCACTTCTAATCGTGATAAGAAGTGATAATATTTTACTGAGTCAACATCAACAGTCATTCTGTCCACCAAGCGTAAGTGAATTAGGATAGGGATAGGCATTCAATTTGTTTTAAGTGGTATGTAGAGCAGTCTACCTAACTATCTATAGTATACAGTACTTAAAAATTATTGTAGTAGACTGTCAAGGGCGTAGCCAGGATTTTATTTTGGGGGGTGCTGAACCAGGGGGAAAGGTTTATAAGGATGTAACAGATAGTAACTAAATTCAAATGTATTTTGGTAAAAAAAAACTAACGAGTCAAAAAAAGTGAGTTTTATTGCTTGAAACAGAAAACTTGTTATAATTAATTGTATAGTTGGTACTTTGGTATTATACGGATGCCACTATTTTTGGAGGCTATTTTTTACCAGATACATAGGATAACTACATAATTCGAAAAAACGTACTTTTATTGACTTACTGTAAAAATTTTACATCATTCTGATGAGCGGTCTTTGTGTTGTGCCTCCCAAAAGGCAGCAATGTCCGCTAGGATCGTGTTGAATGCGTCGCCGCCGCTAGCAGCCACACCCAATCGCCACATGTATTCCGCCAAATATACAGCGCGCTGCGGCATCGGCAGTTATGTTAGGATGGGTTATCATAAAAATACGTACGGTTTCCTCTTCATTTCGAGGTAAATCCCACACCAAAAGAACGTCACTCATTATGAAAACAAATGTAACGTAGTGCACGGCAATAAATCACTCATGACACTGACCCAGATACAGGCGGTGACAGGTGATGCGCGCGCTCCGGTCAACGACCTGACCTTGGCCTATTTGGAGGGGGTTTGGCGGCCGGAAGTATGACTCATAAGGTATCATTCGATTTGTAACGAAACAAGGAAAGTCCTACAATCATTTTTATGATAACCCATCCTAACATAACTGCCGCAGTGCGCTGTACAAGGGTGGCATCCGTATAATACCAAAGTACCGTATAGTTAACCCTGGCAGTGGCCTAATGTTGAAGTGGGAAATGGCCAAGCGGATTTGGCGATTTTGCAGACCTTTTTTTGAAAATTTGTATAAATTCAACCGTAGAAGTAAACCTAGCCAACCTCACATTCATTTTGATGGGAAAGAACAGGAGAATCTAGAAATACTAAATAAAAAAGACTAGAAAAATATTCTTTTGGTAAAATGAAAAAAAAAGTTTTTTTTTAGAAATTTAAAAAAACAGCCTCGGTAAAATTAGTTCTACAGATTTTTTATGGAAAATTCATTATATGCATTTTGTAAACAATCTAATTCCCTACATAGAAATATATAACATGTTGTGGAAAGAATTGTTGTTGTAAGTTTTAAGGGTGTAATATAATAATAAATGGAAACCCGAAATATTTGTAAACTGTACATCGTTAGTTTGTATTGTAAATAAGTCATGTAATATTATATACTATTATTAGTATATAATATTACTATTACGGTACTATTATTAGTATATATAAAGCTAAAGAAGTAAGGAATTCAAAAAAGTCATAAAGTTTTGATAGTAAATAATTGTTATACCTTATAAATAAATGTAAATAAAAGAATGTAGGCTATCGCTATTTTTTCATATTTGGAGAAAAAACATTTTTACAGTATTTAGTAGCCTATATAGGCCTAACTTTTTTGTTAAGTGTTTTACCCCCAAATCAATATAAACATGTTGTAGTACATTCAATTACCTACGCAGAAATATATAGCATGTTATACATAGAATACATAGAAATATAAGTATATAACTCACCACTAGGCCAACCAGATAAATAATCCAATTATCCAATTATTATGACACATCATCAGGAAAGTCTTTCACCTCAATATAACTGCCTATATCACCCTCTAAATCGTCATCAATGTCACTAATACTTCCTTCAAGAGCACCCTGAAGGTCACTGCAATCCATTTTTACGTAAATTCGGCGAAATAAATAACTAAAACACTCTTACACAACTAACAGTGGTCAAACAATAACATAGCGCGTAGTTTTGGACTGGGACTGGACATTGCATATTTCAGATGTCATGTCATATTGTCATCAAAAACACAACACATCGAGACATACATAGGAAGAAAGCCTGAAATCTGCTGTTTACAGTGATACCAAATATAATACAGTTTGGAGTGAGCCAAAAAAACTGACTGAGACTTCGTAAACAACTGCGCAGTTGCCGATTAGGCAAAAATGTGACGTAATGATACAATTCCTTGGTGATGAAGCCAAGGGCAAACAGTGCTGCCAATGGTAAAACTAAATTACTCTAAATATCTTCCTCTTCAAAATAACATATTATTTGACTAGTAACTATAACATACACTGCATATAAACTTGAATTTCTGATCCGACCAATTTGGTCGGATAGGCCATTATGAAAAAACACCTGTTTTCAGAAAATCATATAACCTGTCCAATCAATATTTCATTCTAAAAATCAACACCAACATAAAGCGCTACTCTTAACCCTAGCAGTGGCCAGCCAAAAACTGTAGAATGGCCAACCAATTTTGGCGATTTTGCAGACCTTTTTTTGAAAATTCGTATAAAATTGAAATGAGAACTAAACATAGCCAGCCACATATTCTTTTTGTTCAGAAAGAACAGGGGTATCTGAAAATAGTAAAATAGAAAAGATTTAAGAGGTAGTTTTTTCAGCAAAGTAAAAAAAATAAAAGAATATTAAAATTTTTTTTGAAATTTCAAAAGCAGCCTCGGTAAAACTTTTTTGTCAGATTTTTTATGGAAAATTCATTATATACATTTTGTAGACAATTTAATTCCCTACATAGAAATGTATAATATGTTGGGGAAAACATTTTATTTGTAAGTATTATGTAAGTATATACGGAAAACCGCAAAATGTGAAAATTGTACAGTGTTAGTTAGTACTGTAAATAGGTAATGTAAATATGTATATGCTAATAATAATATGTATATATTTGTAAAGATAGTGAAATAAGAAATGTAAAAAAGTCATAAAGTTGATGGTAAAAATTTTTTATCACTTATGATTAGATGAATTTTGGAAATTTTAGGGTATTCGGAAAAAACAAAATTCTACGGTATTTAGTATATAACTTTTTTAGAAATTCATTCCTCCAAATACTATATATACATTTAGTAGGACATTCAATGTCCTACATAGAAATGTATAATATGTTGGGAAAAGAATTTTATTTGTAAGTACTATGTAAGTATATACGGAAAACCGCAAAATTTGAAAATTGTACAGTGTTAGTTAGTACTGTAAAAAGGTAATATAAATATGTATATTCTAATAATAATATGTATATATTTGTAAAGCTAATGAAGTAGGGAATGTACAAAAGTCATAAAGTTGATGGTAAAACTTGTTATCACTTATGAGTAGAAGACTTTCTGAAATTTTTTGGTATTCGGAAAAAAAATAATTTTACAGTATTTAGCATATAACTTTTTTTAGAAATTTTCCCCCCCAAAACAATATAAACATGTTGTAGAATGTTCAATTACCTACAAAAATATATATAACACTCATAATAAATTATATGTTTTTATACGTGTTATGTAATAATAAAAATAATCGGTGAACTTATGAAATAATGTAAATCGCGGTATATTCTAACACATGTAAATAATGCTATATTATGCATTATGCATAGTAAAATGCATAAAGATTACTGTTATATACACACACACACTTCACTAACACTAACACTCCGAAATAATACAGGATTTAGCAATAATTCGCGGATAACAAGCGAGCGCGAACTCACATAGGACGGCGACAAAATCATGAGATGGCCGACTTCTACGCATCAGATGTCAGAAGAGTGACGCATTTCCTTCGTCTTCCAGAGCGCAGACGGAAAAGACGATGCGCAAGGCTGCCAATGTCAAAAGCTAAATTTCTTCCTCTTCAAAATGAAATATTATATGACTAGTATTTATAACTTGCACTGGATGTAATTCGTATTTTCCACACTAGCGCATTGCGTCAGTTGGCCATCTGTTAAAAATTCAGAAAACAGCTGTGTTCATAAAATCGTAACTGTTGTGCAATCAATATTTCGTTCTAAAAATAAATACCACAGTGAAACTAAACTCTTTGGCTATGCAGTGGTACCACCCGCAACATCCTAAGACAAAAATTACCCGAGCAGGGTAATTCCAAAGTAGTCGTGTTTTTACATTTTCCGAGCGTCGACTGCAGGATTGGCGTAGCGGCAAAATTTCATTGTAATTATAATCGTCGTGACATTGTTATACAACTTGTAAACGGTTCATTTATGTAATAAAATGAAAGTTCAGAATGTGATCTTTCGAATGGTATAAATATTGTTCACTTCTGAGTTGACTATTAATGTTTTTTTTACCGTTAAACAAATTTCGACCCGTACTATCGTATTGCGATAGTGGCCATTTTAAGGCATCACGTGAATCTATCGCATTGCGCAACATGGCCACGGCTAGGGTTAAGCTGTGCATTGGTACCAACCGCATCTTCCTGCGAGAAAAATTATCCGATCATTTCAAAAATATCATGTTTTGTTTTTTTATCATGTTTTGTCTGTCAGAGCGTCGGCTGCAGCAATTGCGTTGCGCCAAAAATTCATTTGATTTCTAATCGTCGTAACATTGTTATACAGCTGTTACACGGTTCATTTATGTAATAAAATTAAAGTTCAGAATGTGATCTTTCGAATGATATATATATTGATCACTTTTGAGTTTATTATTATTATTGGTTTTTTAACGTTACAAAATTTTCAGTAAAATCTGACCAATTTGGTCAGCGGCCACTCTAGGCGACATAAAAATCCGACCAAATTGGTCGGATGGTCACGGCTAGGATTAAAGTTAAGATTGCTTTGATGGTATCAAAACTACAAGAGAATCAGCTCCTGGGCATGCTCACCATTACATCCAGTACTTTTGGTGAAACACTGACATTGCCGTAATGAAGAGTGCAAGATCAGTTAGTCTTGAATAAAAATATACTAATAATTAAAATAAATAATTAATTCTGTAGTAATTCATTGTGTATACCGATCATATCACCAATCATACATCATAGGCTATCTACAGTACTGTAGGCTAGTTAGTCTATGCATATATTCTTGTATCGTAAAAAAAACAGTATAGTGCATGATCCTATTGGTTGATATTATTAAACTAAAGAATAATAATTTGTAGTTAAGAGTAGGGCCTATACTATATATAGGCTATGAAATATCTATAAGGTGACGAAAATTTAATGCACATTTAAGATTGTGAAATCCTCTTAGAAGGAAACTAGGTTACAATTTATGTCCATCCCATTTTTATTTGCAACCAGCGCCAGATGTAGGAGCTGTGGGCCCCTAGGCGCAGCCGGTGGTGCGAGCCCTTACCACCCAGGCCAGCAAGCTGGCAACCTTTTTTTTGCTTGTTTTATGTTGTATTTTGGATTTGTGTGATGCGAGCTCTCAGGCGCGCGCCTGTGCTTAAATCCGGCCCTGTTTCCAACAATTGTTTAATTTACTTAACAAATAATGTTGGATTAAAGCAGTTTTATTAGTTTAAAAGCTACTGTCCGTTTGAGTGTCGCGTTGCGTACAGTCCGCGCCAACTAACCAGCTAGGCAGCAACACAGGTTTATTAAGGAGGTTAAAGAAGCCTCTGTTAGTCATTGTTAAAAATGTAATTTGATGAGAATTTCGGGGGGTGCTGGAGCACCTTCAGCACACCCCCTGGCTACGCCCTTGTAGACTGTATAAGCATTACACCTGGAAACAAGCCTTGTTCAACTTTTAATGTTCATAATCCTTTAGTTTAATGCCCACTAGACTATTTCTGGAGGCTTCCTTTATTGGTTATGGTTCCTCAGTCAGATGTCACCAGTTACAGTTTTAGTAGATCTATAGGCAGTAACTTAAGTTATTTGTTCTGATCTCAGGACCTACCCTATCAAGAAATTGAAATGTTTTTCCTCAAAAAATATTCTACTGATTGAGAAATTAAATTTTTTCTAAAGCCCATAAATGAAACACAGATTATTTTTCATAATGTTAGGATTTTTAGGGTAATTTTCCTTGCTTTTATCTCCATTTATTAGGCCTATAGCCCCATCAACACAAATTGTTGGACCAACGATGGGGAATGGTTGGCATGGTTGGAAGTGGTTGGATAAATAATAATCGGTTGGCATTACCGGTACCGTGGTTGGGCCAATGAACCAATCGTTGGGTAGTCCGCATAGGCAAAACCAACCATATTATATTATTATTAATTATATACATTAACAATATATTTTTACTATTATAAATATATTAAATCTATATTAATTTCCTCGTAGTTTATTTCATACATACATAAATCAAATTAATTTGTTCCTACTTTTACTACACAGTGATTAGCACGAGTAGATTCACTTAAAAGAATAAAACTAAAGTATTATCCAATCTTAGAAGAACTAAAAAAAAGTATATAGGCCCTAGTACAAGTTGTGTAGGTACAGACTAAGTTTATTGGTTGTTTCTATATCTCGGTCCATCCTTCGATTCTCATGAGTCAGAATGGCCGTGGGGGTTAAAGCGAGTGTTCAGTAACTCGGTTCGAGACCCGACCGGGACTTGATATTTTTGCAACTAAATTCCTTTTTTTAAGTGTCTATTATTGGTTTACTAAACAATTCAATTGGAGAAATAATACTTTTTAAAATTAAAATAAGCATTTAATTAAAAAAATGATACACTGTTGGCATTTTGTTGGGTATAGGTTGGCATTGTTGGATAATGGTTGGTTAATCCACCATTTTCCAATGTTGGCCCAACGCTTTGTTCTAAAAGGGAGGCCTATTCTTTTGTATGGTAATTATATCAAATTAACATATTCGCTGCTGAAATTGTATATTAAGACTTAATTAAGACTTAATTGTGCTAAAACTTTTTATTTCAATAAAATCTTTCCTTTTATGTTCAAAAGTCGGGAATAAGTGTGTCATAATCTAAATTCAAGACTCCTATCGATGGTTTTTGGGTGTAAAGATTTATTGGTTGCCGACGGACCTTCAGCACTGCGCACCAAAAACGGCACAGAAACAATCACACACACCTTCGCCACACCGCAGTCCCGCGATGTTCCAAATGACATAGTTTAGTTTTCTTTATAACATATTGACTAAAAATTAACTATTTACACTATATACGTGAACCACTCTGAGTACATACTATATACATAAACACGTAATAGCGCGCTGACCCGCCGGTGACCAAGCCGCTCCCGCAAAAAGGTAACGAACAACACTGTACTATGCACACACACTCTTGGAACAATGCGGTAGCAGATCAACCTTCCTCCCCTAGTGGCTGAACCACACTGAGAACAAACACAAAATGGCGACCAAGCCGCAACCAAAGGGCAACGCCTGTAATCCGCCGGCGGGCCAGCCGCATTGAATGTGTTAAATAATTTTTATCAAAATGGCTGAAATAACACTCTGATTGTAAAAATGATAATCGTTTTTGTCGGAAAAGTGGAAAAACCAGGAAAAAATTTCTTCTGCAATTTGTGGGTACTGTAAACCCGATTAACCCCATTTTTTACTATTTTTAGGTTATAGTTCCTTCCCATCTGCAATGTCACCAATAAAAACCATACCATTGTAAAGTGTGTGTATCATTTACTATATCCCTGTACCTTTCTATGTGTTGGATGTTGTTATAAAATAAATAAAAATTAAAAGTGTCCGGCGCAACCACCCCAAACGGGCTAACCCTGGACACTTATCTAAATATTGCTATAATGCTTAAACTAACCTCTCCGGTCCGTAGTTGGACGGTGTTATGAGGTCTGCAGATGCCTTTGAACCAGTCAAAGGCTTAAATTGAAATTAAAAAATAATTTAATGTGTTGGGAATTAATAAAGAATATTACATCACGTTTTCAGCTGTTTATTCTTCTCTACTAAAGTAAAACTTAACAAAGAACAGCCAGGGGAATAGGCGTTTAAAATTGATTTTAGCGAATTTCCCCTATAGGGAAGAAGCTATTACCATAGTCGGCATGGTAAGACCTAGGCCCGGGACCATGATAACTTTTTGTTTTGAGGTCCCCAGACCCCAAAAACACCATTCGTTTGAAACTGTATATATATATATATATATATATATATATATATATATATATATATATATACTAGCTGATGTACCTGTTCTTCGCACAGGTGTTTTCTTTACCCGTTCTTTAGTCAATGCAATTTGCATTTTAGTTAGCTTGAAACAGCTGTTCTTGCTTCTGCTCTTTAAGCTGTCAAAAAGAAGTATCCACAGCTGTTCGCATTACAGTTTCTGAATGTTTACTTTATTCTGAAATGTAAACATTGAAACTTAGGACGTTCACGGGGCGTAGCCCGAGGGGATTTCAAGGAAGTTAATAGGCCTATGTGTTGCATGGGTTCAAGATCTACCTTTGTGTAAAGTTTCAGCCCAGTCGGTTCAGTAGTTTTTGCGTTCACCCGGAACATCAGACAGACAGACAGAAACCACCTCTTCTTTATAATATTACTAGCTGATGTACCCGTTCTTCGCACAGGTGTTTTCTTTACCCAATCTATAGTCAATGCAATCTGAAATTAAGTTAGCATGAAACAGCTGTTCTTGCTTCTGCTCTTTAAAGCTGTCAAATGGAAGTATCCACAGCTGTTCGCATTACAGTTTCTGAATGTTTACTTTATTCTGAAATGTAAACATTGAAACTTAGGACGTTCACGGGGCTTAGCCCCGAGGGTATTTTAAGGAAGTGAATAGGCCTATATGTTGCATGGGTTCAAGATCTACCTTTATGTAAAGTTTAAGCCCAGTCGGTTCAGTAGTTTTTGTGTTCACCCAGAACATCAGACAGACAGACAGAAACCATCTCTTCTTTATAATATTATAGATAGATATATATATCTGTCCGTGAGCACGATAACTCTCGTAAAAATTATCCAATTTTGATGAAATTTGGTATAAACGTGTAAAGCAACATTTATGACTAAGTTCAAAAACCAGCCAGATCGCTCTATCCGAAGGGGTATTTTGGGGGGGTTTTGTACCCCAAAAATGGGTTTTTCAAATTTGTTACATATAATTTTGGAAATAGTCAAATTTTAGTTTTCCCCATTGGATTCAGCTTAAAAAAACACACAATTTGGTATTTTGATCATTTCTCTACGTCAATTGGTTACCGAGATATTGAAAGTGCTAAACACAGTACGTTGTCTAATGTTATTCTTATGGAGGAAAATAAAAATTTTATATCTCGCTTATTTATGAACGTATACTGACGAAACTTCATCTGGTTGTGGACCATTGATATTTGCTCAAAAAAACTATTTTTTTTCCAAAGGCTCCCGTTGCAGCAAACCTGCGTACTCAGCCCCATGTTATTCTTATGGAGAATAAGTAACGTGTTATCTCCCTTCATTATGAAAATAAATTAATGAAATTTGATATGTGGCTTTACCTACATGAGTTATATTGATATTTGTATAAAACTTCATTTTTTGTGTTCCTTGCTTCAGCAAACCTGCATGTCATAAACCGTTTATTTATGAATGTATATTGATGAAACTTGATATGTGGCTTTATGTGGTATTAAGATACATATATATGCATTGGAAATTCGCTGAGTACGCAGGTTTGCTGCTACGGGGGTATTTTAAACATCTTTATCGTCTGAACAGTTACAATTTGTTTAAATCTTGCTTCCGGTGGACACACACAGTAAAGGATAGGTAATACCCCCGTCGCAGCAAACCTGCGTACTCAGCGAATTTCCAATGCATATATATGTGACTCACTACTACATAGAACTATTTACCAAGTTTCACAAAAATACATCCATAAATAAGTGATATATAGCATTTTCTTTATTCTCCATAAGAATAACATTAGGGTTGAGGACACAGGTTGGCTGCAATAAGTGAGATAAGTAATGTGTTTTTTTTGCAATTATCAATACAATTGAACCAGGTGAAGCTACATACCAAGTTCTCTTAATGTAGGTTCATAATTAAGGGAGATATACAACTTTACTTATTCTCCATATGAATAACATGGGGGTCCGAGTATGCAGGTTTCCTGCTACGAGGAATATCAACAAAAAACTTGTTTTTTGTGCTAATATCAATATACCATAACTAGTTGAAGCCACATACCAAGTTTCATCAATATACATTCATAATTAAACGAGATATAGAATTTTATTTATTCTCCATAAGGATGACATTGGACAACGTACTGTGTTTAGCACGTTGAATATCTCTGCAACGATTGGACGTAGAACAACGATTAAAACACCAAAATGTTTGTTTTTTTGAGCTAAACACATTAATAAACAGGAATATGAAGTTTTTAGTAAAACTGTCTGAGAAAAATCTAAAAACCTTTTTCTTTTAGATTAACATGGGACCCTTTTTTTTGGATTTTCTCCGCAACCACTTAACCAAAGTTAATTATTCAAAATACTAAATTATTTGTTTTTTAAGCTCTTTTAAATGGCTATAACCAAAATTAAGTGCTTTTAACATTTTGGGGTCAAATTCGCAAAAAAACGATTTTTGGAAAATTGTAAACCCCCATAAAACCCCCTTCCCATAGTGTGATCGATCTGGTTTTCAATCTTAAAGTCATAAATGCTACTCTCCACATTTGTGCCAAATTTCATCAAAATCGGATGTTTCTTTCAAAAGTTATCGCGGTAACGGACACACACATATATATATATATAAATTTGAACGAATAGTGTTTTTGGCATCTGGGGACCTCAAAACGAAAAGTTATCATGGTCTCGGGCTTAAGTCTTAACCATGCCACCTACGGTAATAGCTTCTTCCCTATAGGGGAAATTCGCTAAAAGTAGCAAAACACCTGATCAGATGTGCAACTCACAAAGAATCCACCCATCCTGTCAGCATGGACCTGAGCCGTCCACCGTTTGCCTAAGATCCTCCCTCCCCTTCAACTCTGCCACAGAACCTCCATGAGTTGCACATAAAAACCACCGACTGCGATGGGATTCAAACCCTCGATCTAAGTGTTACCCCCGGCCACTGATCAGTATAGAAGCTGTAGCAGACCAGGGGGTATAAGAGGCTAGGTGCTGGACCAGATAGTTCTGTTTGTGACTACTAGGTTACACCACATGGCAGACACAGACTGCAAACTGAGCTCCTAACGGTACAATCGCTTTTGTAGCAGTAACAATATTTATTGGTGGCAAATTTAAAAGCTGATATACATAGGTCCTTGGCACTGAAAGGGTTAATAAGCGAGTTTTTGTCAAAAAGTTGTAAACTCCAGTCAATCTAGGGGACCTGAAGGTAATCCTGGGTAAATGTATAGTGAATTTTTGTTACTTTATCTATATTCATCATCACCTGACTGAACGTAACTCCGTAGAGCGCTGTATGGGCAATTATCTCCTTTTGGGGGAATTTATCCTTTTTTTTCGGGAATTCTTCCCGCTTTAGCGAATTTCCCTATTGGGAAGAAGCTTCGTCATGGTAAGACCTAGGCCTAGGTCCATTATAACTTTTCCTTTTGAGGTCCCCAGATGCCAAAAATACCATTTGTTCAAAACTGTATATATGTGTGTCCGTGAGCATGATAGCTCTCGTAAAATAAAATAAAATATAATAATCCGATTATGACGAAATTTGGTATATATGTGAAAAGCAGCATTTATGATAAGTTCGAAAACCAGACAGATCGACCAATCCGAAGTGGTATTTTGGAGGGGGTTTGTACCCATTTTTGGTACCATTTTACGACAGTTACCGTGCTCACGCGCGCGCGCACGCGCACACACACACACACACACACACACACACACACACACACACACCTCAATTAATACATACACAATAACCTCAAATGTTATACATTGATAAAAACAAGGGTAGATCGTGGATATCAATTACATTGGCGTTTTTGTGTACAATATCATTAATACCCAATGTACCAGGGTAATTATGAATTTTTTATTTACCCCGACTTTTAAATACCCGGGTATTTTACATCACTACCCCCCCCCCTCATTTAATATAATCAAACAGTTTCACCCTATCCCTTTCCATTTAATAGATTTTGGGATAAGGTTGCTTGATCCAGACGTTTGCTAACCTCCAGATACTTAAAGTCAGTTCCAGCATTGTTTAATTTTAGTGATTTAATAACGTCTAAAAGTTCTTATTTAATATTTAATGTTTTAAATAAAGTTTCATCACGTCATTTAAGTACCTAAGAATAAGTCGACACGTCTCAAAACATATAAAGCAGCGTAACGTTCAGGACAGTTACTCGCTCTGTTCCTGACCGGCGTGAAGCTGGCCCCACCACATTGAGCACAAATTTAAAAAACCACATAGATATTTAGTGCTTAATTTGTGCTTCACTGTGGTACATATAAAAAAATGTGTGCCAACCGGAACAGATTAAAATTAGCATTAATCTAGTGGTGGGCCAGCATCACGCTTAGCCCGCCACCATCACGGATAATTCGTATACATACTTAAATATTTAGTGCTTAATTTGTGCTCTCAGAATATATAAGTTTTATAATTTGCACTCATCAAAAACCCATCCAAAAACGTAATTATTTGTCGTGGTGATGACGTCACCCAGCCCGCCACCTCACCGGAATCCATGAAAACCGGCGTCAATTTTTAGTGCTTAATTTGTGCTCTCAGAATGTATAAGTTTTATAATTTGTGCTCATCAAAAACTCGTCCAAAAACGATAATTACTTTTTATGGCGATGACGTCATCCAGCCCGCCACCTCAAAATCAATGAATACCGGTGTCATTATTTAGTGCTTAATTTGTGCTCTCAGAATGTATAAGTTTTATAATTTGTGCTCATCAAAAACCCATCCAAAAACGTAATTATTTGTCGTGGTGATGACGTCACCCAGCCCGCCACCTCACCGGAATCCATGAAAACCGGTGTCAATTTTTAGTGCTTAATTTGTGCTCTCAGAATATATAAGTTATATAACAGTTAAGGCACGAGTATATGTGCCTTTTAACCCTATTCTTGCGCAGTGCGCAGTTAACCCTAAGGTGCGCAACCCAATTTTCCCGTAGTGTCCAGAACATTTTTGCAAATTAACATACATATTTTTAAAAAATCGCAGTAAATCAACTAATATAGTAAACCTGTCTAACCTCATATTCGTTTTGTTTGTAAAATAAATGGGAATTTTTAAATAGAATGGTGTTTTTTTGTTATTCACATCCTCACCCACAACCAATAATTACGTTTTAGAAAGGGCTTTTAATGAGCACAAATTATAAGACATATATTCTGAGAGCACAAATTAAGCACTAAATAATGACATAGGGTTTAATTTATTCCTTTGAGGTGGCGGGCTGGATGACGTCATCATCAAAACAAATAATTTAATTTTAGGCCTTTTTTTGATGAACACAAATTATAAAACTTATATATTATGAGAACACAAATTAAGCACTAAATATTGACATAGGGTTTAATTGATTCCTTTGAGGTGGCGGGCTGGATGACGTCATCATCAAAACAAATATTTTAATTTTAGGCCTTGTTTTTGATGAGCACAAATTATAAATCTTAAATATTATGAGAGCACAAATTAAGCACTAAAAATTGACACCGGTTTTCATGGATTCCGGTGAGGTGGCGGGCTGGGTGACGTCAACACCACGACAAATAATTACGTTTTTGGGCGGGTTTTTGATGAGCACAAATTATAAAATGCATACATTCTGAGAGCACAAATTAAGCACAAAATATTAACACCGGTTTTCACTGATTCCGGTGAGGTGGCGGGCTGGGTGACGTCATCACCACGACAAATAATGACGTTTTTGGATGGGTTTTTGATGAGCACAAATTAAAAAACTTATATATTCTGAGAGTACAAATTAAGCACTAAAAATTGACACCGGTTTTCATGGATTCCGGTGAGGTGGCGGGCTGGGTGATGTCATCACCACGACAAATAATTACGTTTTTGGATGTGTTTTTGATGAGCACAAATTATAAAACATATATTCTGAGAGCACAAATTAAGCACTAAAAATTGACACCGGTTTTAATGGATTCCGGTGAGGTGGCGGGCTGGGTGACGTCATCACCACGACAAATAATTACGTTTTTGGATGTGTTTTTGATGAGCACAAATTATAAAACTTATATATTCTGAGAGCACAAATTAAGCACTAAATATTTAGGTATGTATACGAATTATCTGTGATGGTGGCGGGCTAAGCGTGATGCTGGCCCACCACCACTAGATTAATGCTAATTTTAATCTGTTCCGGTTGAGCAAAAATTTTTGGTATGTACCACAGTGAAGCACAAATTAAGCATTAAATATCTATGTGGGTTTTAAAAATTGTGCTCAATGTGGTGGGGCCAGCTTCACGCCGGTCTGTTCCTGTCCAAATGTGGAATCGGTATTTGTACCGGTAGTGGATTCATAATTCAGTTTGGAGTCTAATCGCCACTATAGCGTTTGCAGTTATAAAGTGCCTCATTTATTAAACACTTCAACGATTGAAAGATTAGGTCTACTAGGCTAAAAATAAATAAATTCTTAAAGTTTACTAACAAGATTATTGTTCTTTTGAAAATTAAATATAACAATTCATCAAACAACGATTCATCCCACCATGCGGGCCCTCCAGAGCTTTTACCTCGTCCGCGGGCCCTGGCGCCGTCTCGGCTCGCGGGCGCCGTCTTGGCTCACGGGGACCCTAGGTCCGTGGGCCCCCTAGCACCGCGGGCCCTGAGGGTCCGGCAGTTACGCCACTGACTGCAAAGCACTGTGTGAGAAATTTTGCTTTTTTCAGGAATTTGTCCCTTATACAGGAAATTTCCTCGTTTTTAGATAAAAGAAAAGAAAAAATAGCACATCAATGACTTGCACTTTACCGCCATACAGCGCTCTATGGAGTTAGGTTAGGTTATGATAAATTCACACAACATTATGAGTATCTGTATATGTAACGTAAATATTTTGTATTGATTTATCATAACCTGACCTAACTCCGCAGAGCGCTGGAGGCTATAGGAAATTTGCCTTCTTATGGGAATTTTTCCCTTATTTAGGAAATTACCCTGTTTCTGGGGAAAAGTTCACTTTTTGAGGGAATTTACCGTTATTTAGGGTTTTGTAAATTTTTTCTCAAATTCAGTTTCACAAGTTATAGAGAAATTCCCCACCCAGTTACCCCGGATTCATACTGGGCCCCCATGATTGACTTGTGTTTATTCCTTTTTGACAAAATCTCGTTCATGTAAAAACGAGTTGCAACTTACCATTGTGTTAAGGATAAAAATCCGCGCAATTTGAGTTCACAAAGCTATATTTCAGAAAAATTGTTTTCGCCGCTTTTCCCCACTTTTCCGACAAAAATGACTAACCTATCATTTTCAGAATCAGGGCGTTATTTCGGTCATTTAAAATAATTTATTAATTCGCGATAGGTCCGGTGATCAATAATTATTATTACCCTTTGTGATTTGGTAAATAGCATTTCCCTTTTGGTAACTTAAAATTTCATAAAAATTCAAAATTTTGAAACTATCACAATCTTGATGAGTTAAGCCTAATTGCCGTCATACAACGCTTTGCAGATTTAGGTTTGGATAGTTTATCATAAATATGTAAATTATTAATTTAGGCTGTATAGGCCTAGGAATTTAACTTATTTCTTTTAAACTAACCTATCCTACTTAACCCAACTCTGCAGATCGCTGTATGATAAGCAATTTACCATTAACAGTGCTCTGCGAGGTTAGGTTAGGTTAGTTTTAGGAACAGTGCTCTGTGGGCTTAGGTTGGGTTAGTTTAATTCATCATAAATATGGCAATTATATATTTTTATTTATTTATCAGAAACCAACCTAACCTAACTTCATAAAGAGCCCAAAAACCGCAGTTATAAAGATTGTGTATACATTCTGAATGACATCAATCTGTTTAGTTAAGCAATTTTATTCCAGAATTATTTTCAGTTACACTCACCACAGTTATCAGTGATGGCTCCAGTCATCAAGAGTTCAAAACAAACGCACACACAACACTAAAAAGCGTGATGGCGCTCCGAGCGGCTTTGTGGCCACCTTGAATTTCATCTAGGCGTTGATAATGTGAATGGGTTTTTTTAATTTGCGAAACATAAACTTTACAAAACAATGCATTTCTTAATGTGTGAATTGTTGATTTGTATTCATTCTCTTTTCAAAGGTAATACAACCCATAAGACAATAATTAAATAAATAAAACAAAACTATTATTCCTTTGAGGTTCATAAAGTTAAGAACAAAATAGTGCATAATAGCAGCTGAAATACACATATTTATCATAGAAATATTACTGTTTATATAGTAATTTTCTTTCCTAAAAAAGTTATTTTACCCCAAGTTGTATCTTGCAGGTTTTTAGAAACACCTTACTGTGAGTTGATGGGTGGGTAATGCTGTGTTATCACCTGATTCTGGATAAAACAAAAATTTTCCTTATATGAATTTTTACTGCTGCTAGAAGGTTTAATCATATTATAAAATTGATATTTAGGATGTGATATTTCGATTAGCATCAATCAACTTAACTTTTGTTTTCGATACTTTAGTCTACAGCAGTTTAATAAAAATATGACACTAAGTCTACAGCAGTTTAATAAAAATATGACACTAGTCTCTCACAAACTCGACACAATGTGGACTTAGACACTGTCAAATTGTTGTTTTCCGGGAATGAATTAGGGGGAGACAAAAAAACAACTAAAAACCAAACTTTAGCTTTAAATTATTTGTTATGTAAGTTCATATTCAAACAAGTTTGTACAGTACTGTATATGCTATTACGAAATATAGAAAAAAATCATAAACCTTACATTAATGTACTTAAAACTATGAGGCAAGACTGGGGAAAATAACCAAATTTTCCGAGAACGACCAAATGAAAGGAAGCTCAGAAGGTATGGCTGAGTACCAGCACGTTAGCCTATTTACTAATGGCAAAACGGAGGTGTCGAGTTATCGGGAGTCGAGTTTGTGAAATTACTGCATCATCAATTTCGTTCGTTAATGAATTTCTGTTTTTTTTTTGGAGAATTTTATATTGTTCTCTTTTATAGTAAACTTCTGACAGGTAATAAGTCATTTGCTTAATCAGTATAGGCTTAAAATTCTTGGGGAAATAATTATTAATTTTATTGAATTTCCCAATATCTCCGTTCATGGAGTATGTCCAATGGAAAAACTAATTTCCTGACCATTATAGATTTTAGAATATTTTGGGGTCAAAATTATAGATTTTAAAAATTTCCCGTTTTTGGGAATTTAAAATTTGTCCCATTACTTATGAGAATTTGATGACAGCAAAACATGTAATCTCCCAAATCAGTAGAATATTTAGAATATGTTAATTTTAAATTTCTTGATAGGTCCTGTAGTCTGAACAAATTCCAAATCTAAAATCAAGAGTATGCTAGTACGGGAAGCCTAATTATAAGAACTGGACCTATCCTGAATTAAAACCATATATATTTTTTAATTTAAAGGACACACTCAGATTATAAAAATTATAGGCCTAGTTTTTCTTGGGGGGGGGGGAGACAGAAGAAACATTTTTTCCCATCAGATTTGTTCATTGGTACTTACTCAGATTGTATGGCATTTTATCCTAAATATACTCATACGAGGCGTGTTTTTAATAAGTACCATTTTTTAATTCCTCCTTTGCAGTGCTGCAGTTGGCATTCCTACATCCTTCGCTCTGTACCTGCATTTAGTGGCAAGGCTGGGGACACCACTACGAAAAAATCAACCACGTTTACGTTTGTTTACTGTGAGCATTTAAAATGGTGCCACCCATTGAGAATCTCACCATTTGTGAGGTTTACGCTGTGAATACCGAAGTATATATTGAAGAGTTTGAGAAGTGTTGCGTTGCCTGTGCCAAATTGGTTTAAAAAATCAGTATCTTGTACCTCGTTCCGCTCAGAAAAGTCAATGCCCAAATGTTTTAGCGAATTTCCCCTATAGGGAAGAAGCTATTACCGTAGTCGGCATGGTAAGACCTAGGCCCGGGACCATGATAACTTTTCGTTTTGAGGTCCCCAGACCCCAAAAACACCATTCGTTCGAAACTGTATATATATATATATATATGTCCGTGAGCACGATAACTCTCGTAAAAATTATCCGATTTTGATGAAATTTGGTATAAACGTGTAAAGCAACATTTATGACTTTAAGTTCGAAAACCAGCCAGATCGCTCTATCCAAAGGGGTATTTTGGGGGGGGTTTTGTACCCCAAAAATGGGTTTTTCGAATTTTTTACATATAATTTTGGAAATAGTCAAATTTTAGTTTTTCCCATTGGATTCGGCTTAAAAAAACACACAATTTGGTATTTTGATCATTTCTCTACGTCAATTGGTTACCGAAATATTGAAAGTGCTAAACACAGTACGTTGTCTAATGTTATTCTTATGGAGGAAAATACAAATTTTATATCTTGCTTATTTATGAACGTATACTGATGAAACTTGGTATACAGCTTCATCTGGTTGTGGACCATTGATATTTGCTCAAAAAAACAATTTTTTGCCAACGGCTCCCGTAGCAGCAAACCTGCGTACGGGAGCCCCATGTTATTTTTATGGAGACTAGGTAACGTGTTAACTGCCTTCATTATGAAAATAAATTAATGAAATTTGGTATGTGGCTTTATCTACATGATTTATATTGATATTTGCATAAAACTCCATTTTTTGTGTTCTTTGCTTCAGCAAACCTGCATACTCAGCCGCCATGTTATTCTTATGGAGAATAATTAAAATGTCAGAAATCGTTTATTTATGAATGTATATTGATGAAACTTGGTATGTGGCTTTACGTGGTATTAAGATACATATATATGCATTGGAAATTCGCTGAGTATGCAGGTTTGCTGCTACGGGGGTATTTTTGTTCACATCAGTCAACATTTGTTATGCATGAGTAAAACTTTTGATATTTTTTTTGTTTGGTCACACTTGCATTTATAAAGAACACTTCTTGACACTAGGCTATGGGAAACTCATAAAATACAATGACAAAATCGAAAACTGTCTGTTCTCTTAAGTGTTGATAACTTTATGTACCAAATCTTCAGTAGTGACAGAAGGTTGCCCACTTCGTTCCTTGTCTTGAACGGTGGGGCCACCTTTAAATGATCTTATTTGCATGTCATTCCATTGCTCATGTTTTTATACACTTTTATTATCTGCCGATGAATTTCAGCTGCTTGCACACTGTTAATACTTAGAAATTGTATCACAGCGCGTGATTCACAGTTGCCCGGGTCCTCAGTCAGCGGGGCCATTTTGAATGCTCACAGACAAACGTTTGTAATATGGTCGATTTTTGCCGTAGTGATGTTCTCAGCCTTGCCAATAGATCCAGGGACTCAGGACAGGATGCAAGAATGCCAACCGCAGTGCTGTAATGGCGGAATTTGAAAATGGTACAGTACTTACTTTGAAAACATGCCTATTGCCTAAAAGCACAATATCATAGTTAGTTTACCATCCCACTTAGGCCTAATTTGAGAAATTTCCTCTGAAAATGGAAAATCTAGTCAACGTAGGGGGACCGATGGAATTCCAAGGTAATGGGGGTTGGCACGCCAAAATGCCGAAAAGAGTAATGAGCGAAGCAAATTTGCTCGTCATTAAAGGGAGGGTGCATGGTGAAAAATTACTCCTGACCTATTGAACGGCCATCTCCAAACAAAGCTTGTTTCCAGGTACTTTTTGGTAGACCTACATAGAATAAAAAGGACAAAACACATACATTCTAGCTCACCATACCCAATTGTAAGGAAGTAATTTCTTGGAGCCATCATACTATCTTATATATTGAGGCTGCGGCACTTAGGATAAGGTTGTGTGAAATCAAACTCATGTTTTTGTAAAACATCAAAATTCATTGGTTGGTTGTACAAATCACCCTAAAACACTGGTCGGTATATTGAGTAGGTTGAGGAGTTTGAGGACGAGTGGAAGACCACCGAAAATTTTTTCTATCTCATTGGTCCCAATTATCTCTGTTGGCGCTGAAAGGCAAGCCCCCTAGAATATGTAAAATTATTAAGTTACCATAATTTTCAGTTTGAAATGTAACAAGCTTTATAAATGCTAAATACAAATTTACTAAGATGTGTTAATAATGGTGAAAGTTATTTACTGTTAACCCTTCACTGGTGGATGATGGATATATCTGCATATCTGGAGATGCAAATGTATCTGCTTTGTATATTAGTATTTTATAGGTACTTGACGGATATATTTTTGCAAGTTTATAACTTACATATTTATTAGATGCAAGTATTATGTGATTGTATCATGATTGTGCAAACCAAAAATTAAAAGTCTGCTCTCTTAACAAATTAAATGTTTTGTCGAAAATAAGTTTTAACTCATAAATGTGTGCATCTTTATATTTAAAAGACAAAATCATGTTTTTCCCTTAAAACCTTTCACTTTGTTTGTTCTATAAATAAATCTAACTATAACAACACATTTTACCTTATAAATTATTTGTTATAATAACATCTCAGATTACAAATTTAAATTCATTGACTGTAGAGCCACGAATGATTTGAATCTTTAACTTAAATGTTAGTGCAAATAAAATGAGTTTGTTTAACCTAGTTTTTACAATTTTTCTGAGAGAGGTCCCATCTAGCGGAGCGGAGCAGAGCAGAGGAGTTTGTAGGGCATCTCGCTAGCCTAACAGTTACCGTCTTGGACTTGGTTCAAGGGGTCATGGGTTCAAAACACAGGGTGTCCACAACAATTTGAGGGGGTTGGACTGCTTTTCCTAAAAGCGTTTGTGTGTTCTCTTAACAAAAATTCCGTTGGTGTTGAAATAAAAAATAACTGAGTATTCCATTCTCTCGCCCACTGTTAGGTGAACACTAATCTCCTCTTAAAAAAATCTATATGGCAATCCCTAGCTAATCGAAAACAGTTTCAGTACAGTAATGAATGTACCATGAATGTAATGAATGTATAAAAGCCATATTAAGTTTTAAAATGTGTTGTAGGGGAAGGGTTCTAAAACCTTAATACGGTTTCTAACCTTAATAAACCGAAAAGGTTTAGCCTAAAGGTTTCTAACCTTAATTTAACATAAACCTTTCGCGAACCTTAGCAAAAAGGTTTGTCCAAATAAAGTACAGTATAGATCAACAAATTTTTAATTAGGTGGCCTGTTCTGTAAAAATACTAATTTTTAGAAACTGGACAGAAAATTGTACCACACCTTTACTTTTAATGTGAATGTATAAAGTTATTAACAGTAAATTTGTATTTAAATAACTTTTTTTATCTAACATTTACCTAATAAGGGCTTGTTATGAAAAACTGTATCGTAGATAATAAACAGTTATGTTAACAAAATAAAAAGCTGTTTTTATAAAAACATACCAAAATAAATAATACACCAAAACAATAAGTGAACGTGTGTGTCATCTTTCTTGTAATATTTCCACGTAGCCTGATTTTCTACTGTTAACAGATGCTGCTGCTAAATGCTATCTCTTAATTTATAACTTCTGATAGCAATGCACTGGTGGAGTTTTTTTTAAAGCCAGTAGAAATAAATACTACCTTGGGTGATTTTAAAAGACAAAATATTTAGTACATATTGTAAATTGGAAGCAGTCATTAGGCCTAATAGAAAAGATCAAACCCCCTAAACTCATATAAAATTTATCACAACTACTTCCTTAAATACAATTTTATATAAACTAAGATGTTAAAAAGTTTAATGTTTTTAGCGAATTTCCCCTATAGGGAAGAAGCTATTACCGTAGTCGGCATGGTAAGACCTAGGCCCGGGACCATGATAACTTTTCGTTTTGAGGTCCCCAGACCCCAAAAACACCATTCGTTCGAAACTGTATATATCTATATATATATATATATATATGTGTCCATGAGCACGATAACTCTCGTAAAAATGATCCGATTTTGATGAAATTTGGTATAAACGTGTAAAGCAACATTTATGACTTTAAGTTCGAAAACCAGCCAGATCGCTCTCCTCGAAGTATTTTGGGGGGGTTTTGTACCCCAAAAATGGGTTTTTTGAATTTTTCACATATAATTTTTGAAATATTCAAATTTTAGTTTTCACCATTGGATTAAGCTTAAAAAAACACACAATTTGGTATTTTGATCATTTCTCTACGTCAATTGGTTATCTAGATATTGAAAGTGCTAAACACAGTACGTTGTCTAATGTTATTCTTATGGAGGAAAATAAAAATTTTATATCTCGCTTATTTATGAACGTATAATGACGAAACTTGGTATATGGCTTCATATGGTTGTGGTCTATTGATATTTGTTCAAAAAAATAATTTGTTGCCAAAGGATCCCGTAGCAGCAAACCTGTGTACTCATCCCCATGTTATTCTTATGGTAATAATTAAATGCTATGTCTCCCTTAATTATGAACATAAATTAATAAAAACTGGTATATGATTTCACCTACTTCAGTTATATTGATATTAGCATAAGAACCCATTTTTTGTGTTCCTTGTTGCAGCAAACCTGCGTACTCAGCCCCAATGTTATTCTTATGGGGAATAATTAAAATTGTATATATTGCTTATTTATGAATATATTTTTATGAAACTTGATAAGTGGCTTGATGTAGTATTAAGACATTTATTTCTCCATTGGAAATTCGCTGAGTATGCAGGTTTGCTGCGACGGGGGTATTTACTTAGACTTATAAATACTGTAGCTGGAGTGCCTGGCTTTGGCTGGAAACTGCAACAGTTGTCTGTGCTGCACTCTATTTTATAGTGAACCTTTTGAACTATCATGAATAAAGAACATCTGTTAAAGAAATCATATGATCCAAGAAAAGTAAATATCTATAAGATTAACATTAGAATTTGTAAAGCTTAATGCGATTAAAACGGGTTAGGTAACAAGGTGGGTACGCCATTGGCATAGACATAGCCATTAGTTCGGTAACATTCTAACCCAAATTTGTGGGGGCACATAGTCCGAGTGGCCGAGATAACTTTCCCTAATAAGAAGAAAAAAATGGTTAGTGTTCACAAAATCTTAAACCTAAAAATTTAGGCACATTAAATAAGAAATAGTTACAAAAAGAATCTTGAGGAAAATTAACAAGCTATTTGTATTTTGACTCATATTATGAAGTTACAGAGGCAAACGATTACCGTAATAAATATCTGGATGTACGGAGTGTTTATTAGTTGACTTGATCTTATGTTGTTACATTTATTAAAATTGACAGAAGGTTTAGAAAACTCAATTAAAATCAAGTTGTTCCTGCAGATTCACGATAAATCACTAATGATAACAGCTAACAGTATCTGCATTACCCATGATCTGGTCCCTTAATCATGTAATATTGATCATAACCACAGCTGACCTGCCCAGGAGCCCACAAAAGCTGTGCACAGCCCTGGTAACATGAACTTGTTGGTAGGAGGGGGGGGAGCACGTGTCCAGACTCCCGACCCAACGGCTATCCAAATGACCATTGGTCATAATTTGTCTAATCCAAGAGATTTTGAGTTGGATTTCTTAGTTAAATTTATTTTGCATATATCATTTTACAAACCCACCAATCATCTCTACTTCAAAACGTTCTGATTTATTTGATGAGTACTAAATTAGGAGGTATGCCACGTGAAATACTTGAGGTAATTTATCTTGTATTGTTTCAGGAAAACAAACCACTACATGGGTAAAAGAAGAAAGAAGGCCATTCAAAAGGTTTAAAACAAACATGGCAGAGGACAAACCACCTGCCCTCTCATCCACTAGTGGAAGCCTTGCAGATGCATTTTTACAGGCAGAAGCAAGGTTACGAAACGATGGGGATTGGCAGGTGCAAAAGGGTCATAAGAATAGATCAAATTATCAGAAAAATGGTAATGATACCAACCGAGGTGGGGTAGGACAGAGTAAGAGGAAAAATGAGACCTGTGAAAGCCCAGCTCACTGCTCTAAAACTAGAGTTCAAAATCAAAGAGGTGTGAGTGATTATCGACCATCTGAGAAAAAATTGTACAAACATGAAAAGGATAAAGAATGTTGTAACAAGACTAATCAAAACTTCTCCAGACCTCCAAATAAATCCAACCACAAACAAATCCATGGAACCAACGCCCATCATACAAGCACACCTGATGATACAACCAAAGGAAAAAGCCGTGAGTATGGTAATAACCCAGGAAGGCTGTCATATACTAAATTACAACAAATGTCACTTAAAGATTCGACTGAAATAATACGCATTTTAGCGAACAGCAACTCTGGTCTTGATGATTTTCTTCAAAGTGAAATTAGACCAGATATGATGTATCTTATTATAAAGATCTTAAGAAAACTAACCGAATCAGATTGGGAAGAAAATAAGGAACATGTTCTAATTAGAGTCAGTACTCCAGAATTTTTCCAAAAAATAACAGAGTTTGTTACTTTTCTTGCAACTGATGAACAAAGTTACAAGAGGAAAGAAGAAATGGAACAGTTTTTTGATAACTTACTCACATTCTTCCATGCTATCATGGTTATGTTGCCCTCAGTAGCGGCAGATTATATGACAAAACCCTTACGGATGACCAAGATGGCAATGGGGAGTGTTGAAGATTTTCAAAATGTAACACTGAGCAGTAATATACATAACAGATTGAAACAGTTGATAACAGACTTTGAGGAAAGAAAAAAGGAAAAAGAAGAAAGAGAACAAATTTTAAAAGAAACTAAAGAAGCAATATATCCTAAACCTTTAGGGAGCATTAGTGACGTCCCCTTATACCCCCGGCCAGAAGATATAGAAAACAGCCTTGGAGCAAAGGTGCCAAAAAACAAGATAGAAGGACCTTACCGCAGTGTGGAGCACTACTTGGATATCCAGTTCCGCCTTCTCAGAGAAGACTTTATTGCACCTGTTCGACAAGGTATCCAGGAGTTCCGAATTGGACACAAAGACAAAAAAACCAAAAATAAAAAGACAAGCAATCTCAGAATTTATTCAAGAGTAAAATTTTTAAAACCTAAAGTGATAAGTGATAAAGTAGGTTATGACATATGTTTTGATCCTGAAAAAAGGTTGAATGTAAAATGGGAACACTCAAAACGCTTTATTTTTGGCTCTCTTTTACTTTTCACCACTGATAATTTCCACACATTCTTCCTAGCAACTGTTGTAAACAGAGATTTAACTGCACTCGAAAAGGACAGAATAGTAACTGTCTTAATTTGTGATACAAACAATCTGTCATTATCAAAGCAGATTTTGACCACAGAATTTCTTATGGCTGAAAGTGAAGTGTATTTTGAACCATACTACAATGTCCTGAGAGCCCTGCAAAGGTTTAGTTGTGAAACATTCCCAATGAAGAAATATATAGTGTTCACAGAAACCAAAACTGATCGACCAGCTCATACAAAAAATGGCAGTGATGTCTATACTATATCAGTTGGTGACGATGCACTTAGTGGTCGAAAAACTCTGAAACTGTTTGATGATTCCACATGGCCTCATTGCCATGAACTTGGATTTGACGACTCTCAGTTGAATGCTTACAAAGCAGCCTTAACAAATGAACTTGTTGTCATTCAGGGACCTCCTGGGACTGGCAAGACGTATATTGGTCTCAAAATAGCAGCTGCATTGTTAGAAAACAAAGCGATGTGGAGCAACAATCAACAGACACCAATCTTAGTGATATGCTATACCAATCATGCACTAGACCAATTCCTAGAAGGGATCATACAAAAAGATCTGAGTAACAATATTATCCGAATTGGCGGAAGAAGCAAAAGCGAGTTACTGGATCCCTTCAATTTAAGAGAGAGACGAAGATCAGTAGCTATATACAGTGCCAGCTACGAACAGGCTGCTCTTCTAAAGGATCTAAAGAGAGAAATGACAACGATATTTGAAAGTATTAAGATCTTACAGGATAATCTAGAACATCTCAATAACAATGATGGAATCCTGGCTCTGCGAACTCTTAAAATAGTAATGAATGAAAGCCAACGAAGCTTCTTCAGGAGCAATGATGATCTGATTGAATGGTTGCTCTCTGGTGTAAAACATCAAGTTAGATCACAGAAGTCTCTCATCTCCACGGATGAAAAGCAGACTAAGAGACTCAATAACGTTGTTGAATTTGTATTTGACCCATCAGACTTTGAAAATGTTGCAAGGCTGAAAGAGGTTCTCTTTGACGGATTTGAATTGGAAGAGGTAAATGAGCAAGAGGCTGATTCAGGAAAAGATATAAGAATCTATTTTACTTGCACTTTAGAAGAAATTAAGAAGAAAATAGAGGACCATACCAAGTTGCTAGAAGATATTCCTGGATCTGAAGAAAGCAGAGAAAGTATCAAGCAAAAGATGCGAGAGACCAAGAAAGCTGAGGGTGACTTAAAGTTGATGTATACATATTTTGTTGATAAATTAAAAAATATCCTTGTACCATCCACAGAAGATACTGATAGGCTTAATGAAGTTCAGGATTTAAACACTTTGGACAGTGACAAAAGATGGTTACTTTACAAAAGTTGGATTGAATTTCTTAAAGCAGGTTATTGGATGCTGCTGTGTAAACAAGAGGAAAATTTCAGAAGGGGGGGTCGTCGTTATGATGAAGTTAGACAATTTGATGACTTACGAATTGTTCAGCAGGCTGATGTTGTTGGTGTCACTACAACCACTGCTGCAAAACTTCAGACTATGCTCCGTGAACTGAAGCCAAAAATCGGTAAGTCTATAATTTATGACTCCCAGTACATGCTGCTATATTCATAGCTAGTTTCCGCTTTATAATCAGATGTACTTGGAACTAAAGTTTGTAAAACTTAGATTTAGATTATGACATTTTTAACAGTTTTACGGACTCCTGAGGTTAGATTTGATTTCCTGGAACTTTTCAACAAAATAATACAGCACATATGCTTAGATGTAACTCATTTTAATTTTTAAATAAATAAATAATTTAATTTCCTTAGATTTAGGTGGAGTTGCTGGAAAGTGATGATCATCATCAGTGATGATGACCCACACATTGTCCATAAACAACCTGAAACATATAACCTGCTTGAGCTGAGCACAGTGCATGGGTCTTTTAAAAGGATTTTATCTTTATGATCATAACTTAATTTATTTAATCCCCTTTGAGTCTTGAGTGTAACAAATTATTGTTTTTGCCTTGACTCAAACTACCTTGGAAAATCCATACTCAGTATTTTAATTATGACCCCTGCCCTTCTTAAAATGTTAGCCTGTATCTGTCCTTGTCAGATACTGAGCAAATCTTAAGGTATATATTATTGGGGACAATCTTTTGTACTTCTTTGTTGACCTTTAGAAATAAAGTAAACTGAAACATTTTACCTAGAAGTATGAAAGGTACTGGAAGTGTGGTTCAAGTTTCAAGATCTTTATTTGTCTTTAAACATACAATATGTAATCGACATTGTTAAACTTATAAGGTTAATAATCAAATTATTTATACACAACTAGATACACACAGATATTTCACACTTTCCCCTACTAAAATTGAATAATCAATATACTGTAACAACGTAACAATAAAATTAACAATAAATTTAAAATAACAAACAATATATCTATTGGATGGAGGTTTAACAATATTATAATCTATTGTTAGTTAAACTCATCAATAACAACATGGGTAATTATAATAAATAACAGCAATAAAGTTTTCTAAAATATTAAGTCACTAGTATCACAGGACATGTACTGATTTATGGAATAAAAGGCTTTATTTTTTAGCCAAGTACTTGAGACAAATTTTAATTTATCTAACCCTACTGACCATACTTTAATTGGTAATTTATTGAACAGCTTGTTTTTTTCAATCTTATAATACTGAGTTTTCCACTATTTCTAATGTTACGGTCATTAACATTCGTTTGTAATTGATACTCATGAAGATTTTTTTTACGCTAGTCAAACAAAAATATATATATAAATACGGAACAGTCATAATTCCTAATTCTTTAAAAAAAGGGAAAACAGGACACATCTCAGGGAACATCTTTGACAATTCTCATGGCCTTTTTCTGCCATATATAGGCCTTATGAGCTGAGCTACTATTGCCCCACAAAGTTATCACGTACATTAAATGTGAATGGAAAAATTAAAATAAGCTTTTTATAAGTAGTTCAAGGCTTGACACAACATTTCAACTTCCGTAACAAGTAAGTGACTCAAGATGTTTTTTTAAATATCATTTGAACATTGAAGTCCCAACTCAACTTATTATCCAAGTAGATAATACCCAAACGTTTTACGCTATTACAAGTTTTATTAGGATTATAGTCTTGTGAAAAATAAATTTGTTCAGTTTTTCTTGATTTACTACAAGGGAATTTCTTTTAAACCATTCCTCTGCTTTTTCTGATGCATTATCCTTATCTAATTTCAACTTTTGCAAATCGTTGTTACTGTTAATCAGAGTGGTATCATTAGCGTGCAAAATTGACTGACAAGCCATACTGTGAGCAAAATCATTTAGGTACCGGAACAATAAAAAGAAAAGGTCCCAACACTGAACCTTGAGGAACACCAATCTATATGGCAAAACTCTGACCTACCTTCACCTTTAACAACCATCTGTTTTCTTTCACTTAAGTATGAAGAGAGCAAAGATAATTCATTATTTTTTATTCCATAACACTAATTTATGAACAAGTAAGCTATGTGATATACAGTCAAACGCTTTTGTTAAATCAATCAGAGAAGCAGATGTAGTAATTTTCTTTTCAAAACCATATATAATATTATCAACAACAGATTCAACTGCCTTGGTTGTATTTTTACCTGGTAAAAATCCATACTGTTCATTACATAACAAATTATTATTCTTGAAATAAAGGTATAATTGGTCCTTACACAGAATTCAAAAATGTTACTAAAATTATTTACCAGAGATATAGGTCGATAGCTCGATGAAATTAACTTATTTCCTTTCTTATATATAGGGTAACCTTACAGCTTTCAAAACACTGAGGAAACTCCCCAGTTCTATCATTCCATTGTATAAATACACTAAAGGTTGTAAAATGACATGTTTAATTTCCCAATCTTGTTTGAGAAACCATAATAATGTTAGAGAAACCATAATAATCTTCACTTTGTGAAGAACTTAAATTTGAAACACATTGTAACACATCATTTTTCGTTATACTTTTCCACTGAAAGCGTTTGGACCACAAAGATTAAATAATAAATAGTCATTACAAAATTTGTCTGCATGCTCATGATTTTTGGTTGATTTGACATTCAAGTTACTTGCTGCATTAACAAAGTAATTATTTAATTCACTTGACTTAATTTTATGTTTATTATTCATATTAAGACTACTCTGTGTTTCTGACTTTATTACTCTCGATGCAGCTTTACATTTGTTTTTAGAATGCTCTATATAGCCTTTATTAGCCTCTATATTAGCCTTTATTTTAGCCTGTCTGATCTTACTCCTATACTTTTTCTTTGCTAAACTATATTCTTGTTTGTACCTATCTTTAACAAGATCATTAACACAATACTTAAACCTATCATACAACACCAGTAAAATTATATCATGTCTTTAAATTCAGGAGTAAACTATTTCATTTTTTTATCTTTCTTATCAGAAAGTATTTTTATTTGTTTCGTAGGACAGTAATATTCATAGTTTTTTACTAAAATATCAATGAAACCATTAAAAGCCTGTTCAACATCACTGTACAACAATAACCCAGCCCAGTCTATCAGCTGTAAATTCATTATAACATTTTCAATTTTACTCCTTGTTACTATTCTAATATGTTTATATGTGTCTACCCTTTGTATATATTCACAATTTTATTATTGAAGGTAGCCATCACTCCTGCATGATCAGATAAATTAGGCTGAATGACTTTATAAGCACAATTTATATAAACTGGTTACTAATAATATCATCTAAACATGCTTTTTTTCTAGTACTTTTTTATTCAAACAATACAAATCATGTGATCTAAGAACATTCAAAAATGTTTCAGTTTTTAGTTTATTTATCTTTGTGTTTATATTTAAATCACCAGCTACAAATAACATGCCATGACAATTTTTAGTTAAATAACTTAAAAATTTGTCTAATAAATGAAAGAAAATACAAACATCAGACTGGGGAATTTGATATTTGCTTGCAACAACAGTATCTAGTTTTGGTATAAAATAGCACACACTTAAAAAATTTCTTCTACAGCATAACTATCTGCATTGACTGTTTAAAACTACACCCTCCATTAGTCAGAGGAGGTGCCCTACAATAAAAAAGCAGCTAACGTAAAATCATTTGGTACGTACAGAGAGCTCTTCTTGAGTGAGCCAGTGTTAATTTATAGTTAAAATACTGCAACTTATATTTCTAAAGCTAATTCTAGAGCATGGAGCTTATTCCTGATAGATTGAGTATTTAGATGGAAAACACTCAAAGGCTGACCTCCTCCTCCAGTAGCAGACCGTTTCCCTCAGGCTGTGGGCTTCGTGGTGTTGTCATCAGAGTTGATCTGGATCAGTGCTGTGTTGGCGCTCTTCTTCTGCTAATGATCCTGTGTATCTCTTCACACATCTTCTCTACCAGCCACCTTTTAGCGAATTTCCCCTATAGGGAAGAAGCTGTTACCGTAGGTGGCATGGTAAGACTTAAGCCCGAGACCATGATAACTTTTCATTTTGAGGTCCCCAGATGCCAAAAACACTATTCGTTCAATTTTTTATATATGTATATATACATATATATATATATATATGTATGAATGTATGTATATGTATGTATGTATATATATATATATATGTATATATATATATATATATATATATATGTGTGTGTGTCCGTAAGCACGATAACTCTCGTAAAAAAGGTCCGACGATCTTAATTAAATTTGGTACAAATGTGTAAAGTACCATTTATTTGAACGAGTTTGAAAACCAGATGAATCGCACCATCCTAAGAGGGGTTTTTGGGGGGGTTTTGTACCCCAAAAATGTGTTTTTTGAGGTTTTCACATGTAATTTTAAATTAAATCAAATTTTAATTTATACCATTGAATTCGGCTTAAAAAAACAAACAATTTGGTGTTTTGATCATTGCTCTAAGTCAATTGGTTACCGAGATATTGAAAGTGCTAAACACAGTGCGTTGTCTAATGTTATTCTTATGGAGAAAAAGAAAAATTTTATATCTCGCTTATTTATGAACATAAATTGGCAAAATTTGGTATATGGCTTCATCTGGTTGTAGTTTATTGTTCTTTGCACAAAACAATTTTTCGCCCATGGTTCCTGTAGCAGCAAACCAGGTACTTGGTCCCCATGTTATTCTTATGGAAAATACTTAAAATGTTATATATAGCTTATTTATGAATGTATATGGATGAAACTTGGTATGTGACTTCACTAAGATGAGTTCTATTGATATTTGCATAAAAACCCATTATTTTGTGTGCCTTGTTGCAGCAAACCTGCGTACTCATCCCCAATGTTATTCTTATGGAGAATTATTAATATTTTAAATATCGCTTGTTTGTGAATATATTTCTTATGAATCCTGTTAAGTGTTTTAATGTGTTATGTTATATATTCATTGGAAATTCGCTGAGTATGCAGGTTTGTTGCGACGGGGGTATTTCCTTGTGCATTCAGGTGCATGCCGTGTTGTGTGTGCATAAGTCTCCAGCTTTGCTCGCCTCCACTACAGTTACATTGGCATAACTATCACTGATTATTTTTAATGACTCATTAGTCTTTAAGTTCTTTGTTAACGCATGACTATTCTACTAAGTCGCACCTGTTAGGAATGTCCACTAACAATATCTTCCTGTCATTACGTTTATTAATAGTTTCTGTGATACCTGTCACTGCTTCGTCAGCTCTATACCGAGCTACGGTACGTCATTAGACCCACACATGATAATTAGGATATCTTCCTGATTTATCAATTCATTTGTAATATTTTTCTCTTGAAGAATCTGCTGAGTACACCCTCCAGGACTGACAAAACCTACAGTTTCAGATAAGTTTTGAGACGTTTGGCCTTTCCTCGTAGTCATCTGTGTATTTAAATGCCTTGAAATATCCCTCCCATAACTGTCTGCGCAAATCAATATTTTGTTCATAATTTTATTTCACTTTTGTCCAAAGATAAATTTGTCTCTTCTTCATCACCTTCATTATCATAATCTTGAGGTGCTAATACCTCAAATAAATTGTTTGAGAAAAAAGGATTATTACCTTTGGTGATTTAGCTTCTGAATAATGATGTGGTTAGAACATCTTGATTAGCGAATTTCCCCTATAGGGAAGAAGCTTATCATAGGTAGTATGGAAAGGCCTAAGCCCAAGACCATGATAAATTTTTGATTTGGACGTATTGGATTTAAACATATATATTTTTTCAAATGTAAAGGTGGGGTTGTGGTGACCCATCATATTGAACTCACTTTTTTCAGTCGTTTTTGAAAATCATTTTTCGTTCTCAAGATAAAGGTGATTTTTAAAAAGTAACCAGTTAACTATAGAAATGGTGGATTATAGCAAAAGCTACATCTAACACAAGTTGATTTTCAAGTTAGCTCTTAACCAGGACCTATGATAATTAATGGGCCTGCATACATTTTTGGTCACATGACCCTCCGGCCGACTTGTAGCTGTTAAACCCATTTAAAAGCATTGTGAAAACCTTACCTACCACCAGAATTTCCCTCCTCTTCAACATATAAATTGCAAAATATGTAAGTTTTGTATATCATTCTAATCTGCATTAAAATACAAATACGGTAATATCAACACTAATTTTCAAAATGTAAATAAACTTTTTGGGTTTACAAAAAACTTGTCCTTCATCTATGATACGCTAAGGTGGTTTTTGTAAGGAGTACTTTTCAGACATTTCTGAACTGATTTTAACAATTGAGGTATCGAAAGAATTTCCTGAATCCGTAGTAGTGCAGGATTTTCAATTTTTATTTTTTATTTTTAATTTTTATTTTCAATTTTGTATACCATCATTCTGATGGGCACAGGTCGGTCTCAAAGGTTGTTTTTTCAACTACCAACCGTTGACATACAAAACAGAAGATATAAAAACAGCATATTTCGGTTTTATAAAGTTCTGAAAAGTCTAAACAAATGACAAGTTAATGGAAAGTAACATATTTTTCTTTAACCCGTAATTAGGATTAGGAGAATAATTTGAAATTGGATGGTAATGGAATAGTTTTGTTTGCCATTTTATCCAGCTTAATATTTTTGGTATCTTGTTAATTAGTTTATTATTTGATTCCGAGGAGATCAAAAATAAGAGCGGAGTGTTGTGTTCTTATAATGTTGTTTAGACAATAGACGGTAGACAATGATCTATATTGACTTATTCTTCAAGAACAGTACATGGCATCAAAATTATTGTTGGAGTTTATAGTTTAAAATACATAGCTTAAAATTGGTTCAGTTGAATTGGTTCGGCTGCTAATCAGCCGCACAGAGTCACATGACTAGTGGAAGGGGGAAATATGCAGGCCCATTAGTTATCGTTGGCCTCGCCTTAACTCTGTGTTAGAATGTGTGATTTAAAATTTAATACAAATGTTGTATCAGAAAAATTTTTTATGCTGTATAATTTGTATCAGTCATATAATTTTATTAGATTTGCTGATTCAGCATGTTGAAATAAGGTCTGTTGGTTACAGTGATTGTGGAAGAAGCAGCCGAGGTTCTAGAAGCTCACATTGTTGCCTCTCTCTCCGTTTACTGTCAGCACTTGATTCTTATCGGTAAGTATATTGTACTTGTAAATGTTATTTTTCCGAGTAACTTAAGAAATAATTAGGTATTTAAGATAAATTTTCAAAAATTGTGTAAATTACATAGGTTATCGGTCATAAATAATGTATTAACGATATACAAACAATCTAGGGTGTTGAAATATAGCCTATGCATGCTCTAAACACGATGACATTAACTATTAATCTATGTTATTTGCTAAAATCTCTATCCAATTGTCGTAAATCCTTTGAAAAGTGCCAAAAAAAGGTCAAAGTTGTTGTCAAATATTGATGGAAAATTATTTTTTAAATTTGGAACAATGGTACAAACCTGCTACTGTTGTCTGTCCTTGCGTCGTGGGCAGGAGTGAGGCAGAAGCCAGGACCAGGGGGGTGAGCATCTATTTTGTTTCTTTTGGCTGAGAGTATGCCAGTAAAGTTAATGTTTGCATTATAAACTTTCACATGGTCAAAGATGGATGAGATGTTTTTGAAAAAGTGAATTTGTCCTCAGATACATGCAGTTTGTTATTTTACGATTTTCCCTCCTACTCTAATTTTATCCAGAATCCCATTTTAGATGAAACATAGTTTTTAGTTAGGCTCATATAAGGTCTTTAGTTAGGCTTATATATAAACATATAAGGAATTTAATTTTGAAGTGGATTCAAATTCAAAATTAAAATTCGTCTATCACAAATAATTACATACATTATAGCCAAGCTTCTGTAATTTGTGACATGTGATCAGAGCAGCGATGTTAATAATACTACTGGATCGCGAACTGCCCGTAAAGAAGGTGACGATTCTCGAGCGCACGCATCTACGTGTTGCAGGCTGCATCCAAAGCCGTGCAGGCGCTGAGGTGGTAGAAGTGGTTTTTCGCCGTTGGGGCATGGTCCCGCTAAAACAAAGCTGGCAGAAAACAGATTATTTCCACCGCTGTCCAACAGATGTCAGCTTAGTTTTTGGCGGTATATCATGTTACTTTTCCTGTGATGGCTTGTGGGTAGCTTTACCTATTTTTCTGTTATTTGAGTTTGTTGTTTATTTTTAATCATCGCTACAACAAGTGCGTGCGTTTGTGATAAATGGTCAAAAGTTATGCAGCATACAAGTGCACATCAAGATGGCAGGCAGGAGGCAATATTTCTTTCCACTAGTAAGTAAATGCTTGCTTGATATCTTATACGGGGTGTCTCAAAGATCAACGACCAGACTTTACAGGTTTCGTATTCTTCATAGTTAGCTATTGACGTTTTTAATATTTTTTATAATGTGTGTAAGTATTGCAATTTTATAAATAATTTGTAGGCGAGAAAATATGCACTTAGGATTATAAAACTCTTACACTGTACACAAATAAAGAGTAATAATTATAAAAAATGCAGTTTTTTAGGGGTTTAATAAAATCAAGCAAATTAACGCAATTTTAATTTAAACTTTACATTTCAAACAAACTTGTTACGTATAAACGATGTTTACATCTACAGTTTCTGCCTTACAGAGTGATCCTATATCTTAAAAACTTACTCATTGATTGCAGATAATAATAGTATTAATATATTAAAACATTTATTTCACGTTTTTCAGTATTGGCGTATTTTTTTAGTTAATAGACCTTTACTGAAATTAGCCATTAATTTCAAGTAAAAGAAAAAATGGGGATTAAAATTAAAACTGCTTTACTTTTTTTATTTCATTAAACTCTTAAAAACTGCATTTATTTATAATTACTGTTTATTTTATACGCTGAACAAGTTTTATGGTCCTATGTGCATATTTCCTTAAAACTGCATTTATTTATAATTACTGTTTATTTTATACGCTGAACAAGTTTTATGGTCCTATGTGCATATTTCCTTAAAACTGCATTTATTTATAATTACTGTTTATTTTATACGCTGAACAAGTTTTATGGTCCTACGTGCATATTTCCTTGCCTAAAATCTATTTATGAGATTGCAATACAAAGTTATAAAATATAATAAAAATGTCAATAGCTCGTAAACTATGAAGAATAAGATAAAAAATTGTCATCTTTTGTTGGAAATAATTCATATAACAAGCCTGTGAAGTTGTTCGTCGACTTTTAAGACACCGTGTATATTAATTTGCAATGGTATTTCTGTTTCGGCCCACTACGTCGTTATTTCTCAACTGATTTAGACAATTGATGCGTCATTTTAAAGTTTTTACACTGCAGATTAACATAAAAATGTAAAACTCAAAAATCCCGCTTTAGTTTTTAAAATATTGCTCCATGTTATTTGAATGGGAGAATATTCTTGAAAGAACTCGGCCTTAGTTTGAGAATACCAGGGTAACGTGTGGTCATGGAATTTGTACCAATTTGAAGCTTAAACATTCCGATACTCCCCAAAATTATTGACAGATTTATCATTGTATGCTTTTATGAATTTTCGAGGAACCCTGTTCAGAAACCATATTTCAAACTTAGAATTTTCTGATGACAGCCCCGTGTTAAGATTAATTAAAATGATAGAATCCCTGTTTTATAAAAAAGTTTGTTTTTCGTATGGTAAGATAAAAATTAACTTATGTAGGCTACAATAAAAACAAATTAGATATCAGATATAAGCTGGAAAAAATCGTTTTGTTCCAAAACAATTAATTTCTTTCATGTACAGAATTACAGGCAATATGTTTTGAGATATTTTATGAACGAAACAATAATTATTTGTTTTAGTAATATTATTGTTTTCATTTGTCTTCCATTAAAAATAGTAATAAATGTCAGTCTTTAAGGACATTTAAATAAGGCGAACATAACGCAGTCGCTTACGAGGTACACAGCATATGCGGTACCTAACGAGTCATATCAATCACCTTAATGAATTTACACAATTGTAATTAATGTGTCATATCTTATTTTTATTCAGCAAATACATCTTCAGAATAAAATCATAATGTGTCATGTCTTAAAAGCAAATTGTCACGCTTGAAGGGGACGAAAAGGTGCCGTGGCAATGTTCTAGTAAAGCGCGGCTGGAGGATTCTGCCACCTGCGAGCCTTCAAATTCAAACCAGCAGTCGGCCCGGCCCTTGAAACTGCGGCTGCCAATCCAGTAGTATTTTTAACACTGCTGGATCAGAGATATCAATTGAGAGAAAAACAAAAGATTGTTGATGTTTTAGAAACATTTTGTGACTCTCGTTGTTTTATTATTGAATTTGTTAAGTTTATTCTTTTAATGATCTTTTGTAATTTAAAAAATTTTTGGTGTCATGTTATTTATCTTTGAAATTGTATAAGGATTGTTTTGTTTTTTTAATACGCTTCAAGTAGTTCCTTTGACACCCAAACATTTTTATAGTAAGACTCGCAGTTGACAGTAAATATTTTCATTGGGAAATTGAAGAAAAACTGTCGCTGAAAAGTAGAATGAAAAGAGTTATATACACAATCACTTATGTTTTGTGTTTAAGCATGTATACCATTTTTCACTCTCTGGATTGATTTCCAGGTGATCACAAACAGCTACGTCCATCTGCAGCAGATTACAGGATAGGCAAAGATTATCATCTGGAGGTTTCACTCTTTGAGCGCTTAATCAAAAACAAGATAACCTTCCATACACTGACCACTCAGCACAGAATGCGGCCTGAAATTTCAAAACTGCTTGTGCCCACAATCTACAAAACTCTGGAAAACCACGCAACAACACTTAACAGGGAGCGAATACGAGGAATGGATAAAAACGTCTTCTTTATGACTCACACAAATTTTGAGCAAGAGGTTGGTATCGTAGGTGAAATAAATTATTATGATTATACATTTTTTAAATAGGTACTACACATTATTGTTATGTCTCTTGTAATATTATTATCTTGAGGTTTTTAAAGAGGGTGAGGATGATTTCTAACAAATGTTTTTCTCTGCTGCGAATTACGAGAACTGAAAATAACTCATGAATGAGTAGGGAATTAACATATTTATTTTTTAATTTTAAATAAACCTCATCTGCCCATCACCAAAGGACAATAAGCCTGTGTTGAGATCTAAAGACAGCTAGATATCCGTTAATGGAGATGGTCTCGTGGGGAAGCTGGTGACCGCTCGTGAGAAAGTATCATAGTCAGCCGGGTCCGAACCTACGATTGACCACACTGCTGACTTGTGATGCCAGCGCTGTACCTCTGAGCTACTGTGTCACTAAGCCGGGAATTTTTGTATCAATTCACTTTGCGAAATTAAAGCATTGCAGTAGAATGTTTGTTAAATTCTATATTTATACACAAGCTTAGCAACAGAGACAAAATAAGACTACTATCGTCTCACAGCCGTAATGAACAAACTTTGGTGGAAAAAGGAGCACCGTTGCTCTGTCAATGGTATGGAAGTATTGGAAAGCTAGCTATTCAGAAATGTTGTCTTTGTGACGTGCGGTATCGTAACAAATAACACAATGCGGCAAATCACGATACGATATTCATAAAACAGAAGGCATCGTATTGTAATTTTTAATATTTCAATTCTTATTTTTGTATAGAAAGAAATTTGTTTAACTGTTCAAAAATTATAAAATATAGCGATATGCGTGTTGCAGAAGGATACGGCGATATGAGTTTGAAGTCAGTTAGTGGTGTGCGAGTATTCGAACTTCAAGCTTTTTCGAGCCGAATATTGCAGTATTCGGCTTGGCTCGAGATTTGCAAAAAGGTTCCAAGTTCGAGTCGAATATTTAAAACGCCGACCAGTGAAAATAGTCGTCTACTAAAGTCAATTTAATAATAACTTTCCAGAATCAATGTTAGAATTCTCGTAGTTTAAATAAGAATAAATAAATATACAAGAATGTTATTGTCGTTAAACTTCACAAAAGCAATAGACAAAGTCAGACTTAAGGCTAACATTACATTACAACACAGGCCAAAGTCAACATACAATAAAACTATAAGGTCTAATACAACAGGGAGAGTAAAATAGGTCAACTATGGTCACTAAAGCATCGGTAGAGCTCCATTCCATAACAAATATAATTCTGCAGTGCTAATGCTTTCGGTCCTTCGAAAAAAAAAAACAACCAAACATTAAAGTACTGTAATATTTTAAACTGCCGACCTGATCAGTGATCAACCAACACAATGGAGCAACTTTCTCTACGCTCAATCACATCAAGTGGACCTATCACACTATTCTGTTGGCAGTGCAATGTTGCCGTTGCCCAGTTGAGTTGTGCAATATTTCACGGTTAATAATAATTAATACAACTACCGTACTGCTCCAGAAAAAGTACCACAGGAAAACTAAAATCCATCAAAACGCTTGGTCTAATTGTTGCATCGGTACAGTATTTTCTACAACTTACAACTTCGTACATTACACATTAATTATATTCCCTGGAGTCTGAAATTATGCCTGCAACGCTGTTGGCATACCCACTTTGTGAACTGCCTCAAGACGTTGAGTGAAGATGGTTATTATGATGTAATAATGATTTAACATGGCCAACAGCTAGGGACAAGGGTGTACGTGATGAACGAGATGAGTAGAGGAAGTGTTCACCCTTACTCCACTCATCTTGGGTGACGAATGCTTAATAAACATGACAACGTTATAATGTGCAGACGAATTAGTACTCTCCAAAAATTGGATAGTTAAAAAATTGACGAATTGCGAGGTTCACAAAATCTAAGGATTTTATAAAATTCTAAATGGTTACGTAACGCATGTTTCTGGTGGTCATATTATTTTAAAGGTTGATCATATTCTATGTACGCCGAAGGCCCTAACCAAGAGCAAGACGCGATCAAAATGGCGCAGTGCTTTACTACGCTACGCTACAGCTGTGCGATTAAAATCATATTGTTAACTCCGCGGGATTGTTTGAATTTATCAATAAACGTCAGTAGAAGTAGAAACCATATCATTTTGTAATTGTATGCTATCCAATTGTTAAAGATGTGATGGAAGAAGAATGCATTGACGATACTCTTCCACCTTCTGCTTCATTATTAAAGGTTTCTGGGCTAAGTGGTATGGGAAGTAATCTATGGACAAAACTATTGTATGCAGCTATTTTATGGTTGTGAGGATGGTGCGATGAGGCGTGAATAGTCTAGTCTGTTGTTGTTGGTTTCCTATAAATTTAAAAAATGAGACAGGAGTCTTCTTGTTATGGTTACATCCAGAAAATTTGTAGACTTACTGTTCTCAAATTTGAAAGTGAATTTTAAGCTGTTATGCATGTTGTTCAATTATGTGCCGAGCAACATAATCTGTCTTTCATTGCCGTTAAATAAAACTAATATGTCGTCTACGTACGTACTATAATGTACAATTTTGTCTTTATGGCAGTTTAAAAACTGGTTTTCGATCTTGTTTAAAAACAATTCTGAAAGAATACTGAAAGGGGTGACCCCATAACTAGACCTTCATTTTGCATGTAATATTCATTTTCAAATGTGAAATAGTTCTGTTTCAAGATGCATCTGGTTAAATTGACTAGTTCTTGTTTAGCTTCTGTTGATAAGATTGCGTCAGTCATGATCTGTCATCTAACGGCGCCGCACTGCGTGTTCGGAATTTGTTCACTTGGCCAAGTTTTTAAAATTAAATGTAAGTGTGTCGTATTTGTGCGCGTTTTGTGTTTTTAATGCTTTTAAATATTGTGACAAACTCATCCAGAAAGGATGTGTGAGTTTTGACGTTCCTAACCTGAATATGTGCTCAACGAGCACGAAACAGCTATAGTTATTTTTGAACTACAAAGGATAAATTGATGCACAGGTAAAATAAACCTTTTTTTATTGCTTATTTTTTATCCAGAGGCTAATCCATCATGAAAATAAATATGTTTATATATCGCATTGCGATATGTGACCATATCGCTCATCGCTGATTCCCCGTGTCTTTTATGGCATATAAGGCAACTGGTCACGAGGTCTTGCCGGCACAAAATTATTGTACGCCTCTAGATTTAATCATATCCCAACTATATGGGATCAGGGAAATCCCCTGATTTGTTACAGTGGCGTGGCAACAAACAGTCTTGCGTTATGAAAACAAAAGCAGATTTAATGCATAGATAGTGATTCCATTATTTTAAAAAGAGGCCTTACCTCAGTAGCCAAACTTCTTCTGTTTGATTTATTGAAAATTTTTTGTTTAGTGTATAATTGTGGTTTGTGAAGATACATCTAATAATAATTGTTTTAGTTCCTGGACTTTTTGTTTTTAACAAAAACCCTTGTAAGCCTTCGCAATAGAGGGATGGATATTGTGTATTAAGTTGTTGCAGTGGTAACTAGGGAGAGTAAGGGGTCTTTTGTCTCATGCTGGTGAGATTGAGATTAATTAAACAAATAAGCGGTTTAGGTGACTCATCATCTCTCCTCAACCACGGACATTGGTCATTTGCCCAAGTTGTTATGTCGAACAACATATTTTAGATATTTTATTCTTTCTTTAAAATTAATTGTTGGTGATGGTGAGTTAATGATTTTTAAGAAATTATTGCGGACATTTATCATCACTTAATGAGAAAAACAAGTTTTACAACTTTTTGGGATCTGGAATCTGACCCAGTCCTCAGGTGAGAAGTACTTGAGCATATCAAAATAACACAAAATAATTATTAGTGGCAAATCCAGGCAAAGCTAGAATAAAAGACAAAAAAAGCTAAAACAGCTTTTAAATGCTACAAGCGCTAGTGGTGTGTCTATAATAATAGTAAAACGGGAGGCCAGGTAGGCCAGTAACCGATGGAGGCGAGGTAGTTCACTCACACACGCAGACCGCACACACACAAGCGCAGGGGATTAGGACCAGCCGTATTTCCGCTTCATTAGGTCTTCTACTATATACCAATCAAAATATAAATTTTTACTTTCTCCCGCTATACATAGTATATGGAGGAAGTATTGTTTTCGTAAACATTTTTGAATTTGAGTTGTTAGTGAAAATATTTGTTTTGGTGCTCCCTGAACCCAAAAAAGTGGATTTTACGTGATGTGTGTGTGTGTGTGTGTGTGTGTGTGTGTGTGTGTGTGTGTGTGTGTGTGTGTGTGCGTGCGTGCGTGCGTGCGTGCGTGCGTGTGTGTGTGTGCTGTGTGGATGTGTACAGAGCTAGAGCCCTAACCTATGGACCGATTTTTATGATCAAATTTTATTTTATTTAATGACCAAATTTTATTTAATTGTAAAAATATTGTATAGTTATTAATTTTTACCTATTTGGCCAACACCAACCTTAATATTTAAATGAATTGTTGGTTCTTATAGTTAATTTTGTAAAAAAACAATAAAGACCAAAATAAATTAAACAGATCTATACACTTATTTGACACCTCAATCGTCAAAATAAAAACATTGACAGACAAACATTCCTCAAGGAATTAATCAACGAGTGTCATTATTAAAGCCTAGTGTGCTCATCTGGGGTACCTCAGAAAAAAATCACCTCAGAGTTTTTCTTTACATAAACCATAGAGAGCAAAGGTTTCCGGCAAACATATGATCAAAAATATGTTTAAAAAGTTTTGTGTTTTAAAAGAAAATGGTTTTTTATTCCTTGTGTTACATATTAATTAACTATTTAAATTGTTTAATTTTATAACACGTTCAATTGGCCAAGCAGATTTGGCCAATTTGCAGACCTTTATTTGAAAATTCGTGTAAATTCAACCGTAGAAGTAAACTTAGCCAAACTCATATTCATTTTGATCAGAAAAAACAGGAGAATCTAAAAATACTAAAATTAAAAAGATTTAGATAAAAAAATTTGGTAAAGTGAAAAGAATAAAAAAAATTTAGATTTTTTTGAAATTTCAAAAGCAGCCTCGGTGAAAATTTGTCTACAGATTTGTTATGGAAAATTAATTATATACATTTTGTAGACAATCTAATACCCTACATAGAAATATATAACATGTTGGGGAAAGAATTTTCTTTTTAAGTTTTAGGGGTGTAATATAATAATAAACGGAAAACCGAAAAATGTGTGAACTGTACAGTGTTAGTTTTTGTTGTGAATAAGTAATAATATATGTAAATAATAATAATAATGTTGTATACATTTGTAAAGCTGATGAAGTAAGGAATCTAAAAAAGTCATAAAGTTGATGGTAAAAAATGATTATTACTTATAAATAATTATAAATAAAAGAATTTTTTGAAATGTTTGCATATTTGGAAAAAATAATTTCACAGTATTTAGTATATAACTTTTTTACAACATTTTTCCCCCCAAAACATTAGAAACATGTAGTAGTACGCTCAATTCCGTACATAAAAATATATAACGTCATAAATAATATCTTATTATTATAAATAAATTATTATTTTTATATGTGTTATGTGAAAATATATGAAGTAGTCCCTTACTTGGTAATTTTTGGAAAATTATTTTTGTCATTGAGAGCTATTTATAAACACTATTTCTCAATATTTATCCATAGTATAATGCATAAAGATTACTGTTAATATACACACAAACACTTCACTAACACTAAAACTCTGAAATAATAAAGGACATAGTAATAATTCACGGAAAAGAGATAGTGTGCATGCACTGAGTTCTTCACGCAATGGCCAAACACAGAGTGACTCAGACAAGTGAAGGATCAGGTGTGACGTAATACTTCTGTCTTCATGAGTAAAGGCAGATGTTACTCTGCAAGCAGTGCTGCCAACGGCAAAACTAAATTCCTCTACATTTCTTTCTCCTCAAAATGACATATTATTTGACTGGTAACTATAACTTACACTGCATGTAAATCCAATTTTCCTAACTCTCCGATTCGGACAGTTGGCCATTCATTACATAGACCAAAAACACCTGTTTTCAAAAAATCATATTTTCTGTCCAGTGAATATTTTGGTCAAAAAATCAATACCAAAATGAAGTACAACTGTTTAGCAGTGCATTGGTACCAACCGCAACTTCCCGCGACAAAAACTACCCGAGCTGGGTAACTTCAAAAACATTGAGGTGGGGGAAGCTCCTGTTGCTACTAGACCTGCTGAACTTGTGCTCTATAGTTTTTTGTAAATTTATGTGGTGTTTTCTATCTATTCGGGCAAGTGTTTCATATATAAATATTCAGTTTAGTTTGCTGTGCAAAAGTGTTAAACCAGTTTGTCAATCCAAGTAACCGGTTGCAATTTATTTGGGTTTTTTCCAAAAGTATTTTATGAAAACTCAAGACTATTCTAAGATAAGAGATAAGATGGGACCAGAGATGGGACTTCAGTAAGTAAAGTACAAGAGTTGACCTTTGAACAATCAGCCAAGCCAAGACACAGGAGCAAGTCAGTCTGTTTACATGACAACTAGTTTGACCCGAAACTGATAAGAAACACTCTGATTTTAGCTAAAGTCCAACAGCACTTTGAGGCCACTGATTAAAATCCTAATTTATCCTAATTTATTGAGGAAATTTTCAATAATTATAATTATTAAAATTACTTGAACAAAAATTTCAATCTGATTTTACTTCCTGAGAAAATATTTGTTTGTATAGAGTATAAATTAAGTACAAAAGTTTTCTCTCCACAATAACACATAATTTATTTCTTACACCTCATTTTTTAATTTGTCCTTTGTCCAAAAATAAATATATATTTATTTTCATTTTTGCAAAATATTAAAATGGAATCTTCCTAAAAGGACTCAAAAAATAATAACGCCAACTTACCTAGAGGTTGGATAAGAGAAGAAAAGCTGAGGAAAATTGGATTAAGTAAAGGGAAGACTGATGTGTATATCAAATCACCAGGGGGAAGATTATTTCGCTCTAAAAAAGAGCTTGAAAAATACATTGTTGAAAAAAACTTCCACTTAAAATAGACGATTTTAATTTTACTTTGAGAAAGGACCACAGTAATAATTCCTCATCCTCAAGTATCAATGAATCTCTAAGTCAAGAATCAATAACTAGCTCTTTAGTCTCAGTAAAATCTAATGAATCTGTAGGCACTCAAACAGAAAATAGCACTAACATGTTAGAGGCAAAGCCTGTTACAACATCTCAGTTGCAAACCGATATTGCTTTAATTAGGAGTACCAAACTCGTCAATGAACTGTTGAGTAAACAATGGCTATCTGACACAACAATTCAATCCTACCTCCAGATAATTAATGACAGATATTTAACATCAAAATCTTGTATAATTGTAAATCCTTTCATTGTGCATGCTATTACAAATATTGAGGATTTTAAATACCTACTGGAACCATTAAATATCGAATCAAGTGATTACTTAATACTACCTGTTAATGATTCTGAAAGCTTGGAGGAAGAAAGCGGATATCATTGGAGTTGTTTGCTGTATGACAAAACTGTCAACATCTTTTATTATTTTGATTCGCTCAGAAACTATAACTTAATGTCAGCAAAGAAAATTATTGACAAACTTTCAAACTACCTTGGAGGGATTGCATTAACTGCGACCTTCACGTCTGTGAATTGTCCACAACAGCCAAACTCCTATGACTGTGGTATCTTTACTTGCTGGTTCATTGAATCTTTAATTCAGGACATAGTTTCAAATAAAGCAATAAATATTGAATTCTTTGAGAAAGCCACTCTAACACAGAATTAATTAAAATGTGCTGCCTAGTGGCATATTTTTTAATGAATAACCCCAGTTTTAGTGATGACATAATTTATTCTGTTATGATCGAAAAACCTGGTAAAATCACCACATACTCTGCAGCAAGGATAGGAGCTGGATCTAATCCGACCACTAAAGTAGGTAAAGATGCAAACGTGACAACTGACACCTCATGGAAAACTGCAAAATATAGGTTTAATAAAGGGCAACAACAGTCTAACATTCCATCAACAATTACTACACAGAATAGGTTCCAGATTTTTCAAGATAAATTAAATTACAACGACTCTTCCTCATTAGAAGAGTACATTCAAACTAGAAGCCCAGCACTTAAAGAAACAAAGGGGAAAAAAGACAATAACAACTTAAGAACCAAATTTAAAAAAATAAGACTAGTTTTAATGAGGATAAGCCTTTGGGACAGTCTACTCCTAAAGTGATGTTTCCTGAAACCAAAATAACGATCTGCTCAAATAGTCAGGGAAGAGATATCTCAAGAAAAGTCGAAACATCAAGCCTCGGGAAAATTAACACATTTGGTTATGTTCGGGCAAATACGACCCTAATGCAAGTTTTGGATTCCACCTCTACTGAAGAAAATACTCCTTTAGTAATCATTGGAGGAATAAACAACAGTCTCACTTTTAACTTAAATAACATTTACACTGATCTGGAAGGCAAACTCAAACTACTAAGTAACAAAAGGCCAATATTTATATGTTCAATCCCAACTAGGCATGACAAACCACTGAACCATATAGTCAACACCGACCTAAGTCTAGTTAATCATTACATAGCTGAAATAACATCAAGAATTGATAATGTGTATTTAATCAATTTAAATAGGCTTCAGCGAGTACACTATACTGAACATGGCCTCCACTTAAGTAATCGTGGCAAGACAAAACTAGCTCACATTATTATAGAAGCTATTATGAAATGGGTTAAATTTCAAGCTTCAGTTTCATACCTAGATTCAATTAATCCAACTGGGCCATTGCCGCTACAGGAATCATCAACCTCTCCTACTTTGAAGATTAACTCACGACATCCATGATGCTGCTATAGATGTCACAAGCAGCGTGATTTCTCCTAAGTTAAACCCACTGGAAAAACCAATTATTTCACCTAGTCTAAAAATAACTCCTCAAACACAGCTCAAGGAAACCCAAATTACCGATTTCATTTCAGTAATCAATAGTGATATGCAAGAAGTCATTAACATGTACAAAAATGATGATAAAATAGCTTTTGGTCACTGCATATCTGCTGATTTTAACTGTAAAACACAGATGAGTGAAGGAGTAGCAGTATGTTTCAGGGATATTTTTGGGAAACCTTCACTGTTTAACTACTGTGATAAATACCTAACATGTCAACAAAAGACTGACGAGGCAACAGTATATACAGGGTCCCCACCCAACCGTGAAAACCGTGAAACCTTGAATAAGCCGTGAATTTTGATATCAAACCTTAAAAATATATCAAACTTGAAAAGTAATAACAAAATATCTTATTAGAAAATGTCACATTTTTTCAGATAGGGAAATGTACAACAGAATTATTTAGTACGTTGTTAATATGGTGAATACCGCGTCGTCTGCCGACTTGCAGGTTGCAGCTGTGTGGATGATTTAGGATTGGTTCTGGTTTTCACGGTGCAAAGGAACTCGGGCGACAGTTGTAAGTTGCTGGTGTTTTTTTCACTGTCAACTGACTGCTGACTGACACTTGTGTAAGACCGTTTATGTGTCTTCTTTACTGTATTTCATTTGCCTATTGTTTTGTATTAGTCGGTGACAGTAGACAGCTACTGTGACTAGACTGTTAACTATACAACTGTCGCGTCAGTAACTCGCTCATTCCGTTGACGGTGCATGGCGTAGTCAGCGTTGCCAATTCGAGAGAAATTACCCTTGCCGGTGATAATTTTGAACTTCGAGGGTAAAAAGGGGTAATTTTACTAAAGCCTTTAAAAATATACAAATTTATATTATACTCTTTTATATACTTATTATTACATTCATTGATGTTTATTTATGATTAAATTAGGCCTACTACATTTCCCTACTTTATCGACCCTTCTGATTTTTGTTACTCTGACGAATACTCACGAACTCCATGACAGAAATCAAGCTTGAGTAAGGATTGCATGTAGAGTGATCGTCTCATGTTAAAAACGTGGAAGAGCCACGAATGCCAGGACGACAAGAAGTTTGATAAGTTGTAGTAATGTCTGCAAGTTTTAACGTCAACAAGACGTAAATAACGAAAATAGAAAATGGGGATTATTGCCACCTGTCTCCGCCTACCTAATCCTAGCAGTTGATAGACTGAAAGATAGACAGCGTTAGCTGTTTTATAATTGTCGTTTATGGCTGTAAACAAAATTGCATCAGCTGTTAGTCATAAATATACTGTGATTTTTTTAAGCAGTAAAATAAATTCTGAGAAAAATTTGTTATATCTCGCATGAGAAAATTAAGACAAGAATTGGCTGGCGTGTGCAACGTCTATTTTCATTCTTTATTCTAAACTTTAAAATTATTTATTCATCAGTGACATCAATAGGCGGCTCCTCAAACCTATCAAATTTCAAGCACATTTCCTTTATTTCATTAGCACTCTTTACTCAAATACAGGTACTCAAATACAGGAGTTTAGATATTGAGGGTAATTTAGACGAGGATCGAGGGTAATTTGGGAAAAAATTATTGGCAACACTGAGCTAAGTAGAAATCACCAGCAACCGATAACCGATAGACCGATGACTTGACTCACGACGACAATAAAACAATAAGAAACTCTAAAATAGTTCTTATTTTTTAAAAGGTTCACTTGGGATGTATGGTATGGTTTTATGGTTCTGTGACTTCGTAATTGGAATGTTGGAAAGTTTTAACTAGTATTTGACCGCTGCGCCGCGTCTGCGTTGTTGTTTCGCGACCGGTATAGGTTATGTTTTTTAATATTTCGACCGTGAAATTGACAATTTTTAGACCTTGAAAACCGTGAAAAACCCGTGAATTTGATTCTTAAGTTTGAGTGGGAACCCTGATTTAGTCTAGTCACTAAACCTAAATATTGTAAAAAACCTAAAACTGAAATTTATAATTTGGCATTTGATAATCTTACTACTCATTTCAAAAAAATGACACTCCACACCTTTATTTGTTCTCCACTTGGCTGCATCCGAGACCATATACCTCCAGATCATTTTGCAGCAGAAATTACCAAATTCCAGCGGAGCACCGGTGCTTTAGTCAAAATTGTTACATATCATGAAACCACTACAAGACAGCTAAGGAAAGGATTGACCTATGCAGGGTTTCTGAAACAACTGGAAGATGCCATCAAATTAGAAGGAATGACCAACTCATCTAATCAGCATCCAAGGGCGGTTCCAGGACTGATTTTCGGGAGGGGCCATATTGCTTAAGGTTAAAGTTACTTTCGCTCTTAAGAGTCTGCAAGGATGGTGTTAATGAGCTCATTGAAAAATGCAATAATTGCTGCTGTAATTGATATTCAAATTTTATTGAGAGTAGAACCCAAAGTAAGAAGCCCATTGGCCTACCCAGGGAATTATTTTATATTTTATGAAGCAAATATAAAACATCATAATATACCATTTAAAAATATAGCATATTATTATTTATATGAATCGAATATAAAGTTTGCATGAGGCCTAAGCAGTAAGGCAATAAATAAAACTAAGAAGTTGTAATATTATAATGTTTTTAATTGTAAACTGGATTCTTGAAAGAAAAAATATTGTTGAAGAAACAAGTTTTATTAATATAGCTTACAATAAAATAACTGTTAAACTGTAAGAACTGCCAGATTGTGTCTATACATCTTTATAAAACAAAGTCAAGTCGTCTGGCACCCTTTTTCGCAAATCTTTAAATGATTTGATCTGTGTTCACTTCAAGGGCTCTGTGAACGAGAAGCAAGCAAAGATCCGTGAGCCGTGTTTCTCCCATTCTTGCCCTTACCCAAGTCTTAACTCTTCTTTAATGTTGAGAAGGTTAAGCCTAAAAACCATTTTACCAACCATTTCGCGCCTATACCGTGAGTAGAGTACAGACTGGCGAGTGGCGGGAGGGGACCCTTTCGATGCAGGAACAAGGACTAGGCCTATGCGCATGCGCCAGAAATGAACGGCTTTTGTCCTTTTGTTTGTGTTCTTCAATTAAAATAACGACTTGTTCAGTTCAAGTTCTAACTACTCACTCACTCACTAATCGCTTCCTTAGAAGGCAAAGAAAGAGTTCTGGTACAGTACAAAACAAGTGGTAAATAATAATTGTTGTTTGAAGTTCGGAGAAGCATAAAGATGGAAAATAACAAGTTTATTTGCTCTATCTGTGAAAAGAGGACAAGCTGTAAAAGCAATTTAAACAGTCACGTGCAAATTTCCTGGGAGGAGGAGGGTTAGGTTGTGTCGATGTACGAGCGTTCCGAAACCTTGTTTTATAGTCATGTGAAACCTGGTATGATAATTGCTGTGTAGTTTATGCCTTAACATTAATTGGATGAACGAAGTGAGTCCATATACTCAACAACAAATTTCATTCCAATTTGTTTGTGTTTTGGTCACATAACTCAAGAACGCTTTAGTATATTACAGTTATAAATTTGGCACACGAATTCTTTGCTTTGATTTTTAGGTCAAATTCGTTAACTGGCCTATCCACTTACACCGTTTCCATATGGTGGCCCTTTGAAATTGGTAAAATAATATAACTCCTTTACTGGATGTCCGATTAAAAATCTGATTAAACCATCAGATTCCTCGCAAAACTTTACTTGAGAAAATATTTTAACCACCTTTTTACGACCCTCTGTTGTATCATCATTAATAATATAAATTCCGGTCCTTTTAAATAAATTTTGGTTTTGTCTATCAAGTATCAGGAGAGCATATATTATTAGGTTCTTAATTAGGTTTATTTCACGAACGATGAGTTACATCATAAATAAGAAAATTCATTTTTGCCAGTGTTTGTCTAAGTAGTTTAACGTAGGAAATTTTGTTTCCATTTCAGCGGGATTCGGTACAAATTTCTTTGTATTATTTAAATATTTTGTTCGGTTTTGCGCGTATTCATTTTACATATTCTCTTTGGCAGTCCTTTGAAATTGCTTAGAGAATATGACTCTGTTACCGTTGACAACATTTTAATTGTGATCAAACGTTGGAGTTATCGGTACTCTTATGCCACTCTGACCATGTTATAACAAACTGTAATTGCAATGAATGTATAACGTTTGTAATCACTTTTACTTGGATTATATTGCAAGTAAAATATGTATTGCAGGATATTATTTGTAAATCAAATCTTTGTTCATCCTCTTACGTGAAGAATGAGCGTACACCTGCAGTTATTTTTACAATGTCCAGTGCATGTTGCAATGCTTGAAAACTAATAAATATTTCTTGCTTATCAACAGATTACAAAATATAAAAATATAACTATTATTAAAATGGCATAGTCATACAGATTCATGTTTTGAAAGACATAGGCCTATTTACTGCCAAAGAAATTTAAAATAAGTCATCAATCAGTGTTCTGTATAAAATAAAAATTGAGGCTAAACGAACAAAATAATTATACTTTCGTTTAATAACTTCCTAAATTTGTATATGCATCTGTGGTGCACCTCTATTAAAATGCGAGGGAATGGTACTATTGAGTTGAGTGTTGGTTGGTGTTGAATTATTATGGGTCCAGTTAGAGCTCAAATCATTCACGAATCAGTAATCTGACTTATAGAACAGAATCAAAGGAACAAGAGTCGTTCATTTTTGGCGCATGCGCAAAGGCCTAGTCCGTGTTCCTGTGACGAAAGGGTCGCGACGGGCGAGAGAGAGAGGAGAATTTCAAGATGGAGGAATAGACACTGCCAGTGTTTCCAATCATCTTTGTCAATACATTAGTGGTTCTGATAGAATTGAGTTCTGGCATTGAGAGCTGGCTAAATACTTTGTTGCTTGCAAAATGCTGTTTTGATGGTTTGTTTTCATAGGAAATGATCGCTAGTTCATAAAAGTTGTATTAGTCCACTTAATTTCAGTTAGAAAAAAATATATTTTCCAAAATCTCGGGGGGGCCATGGCCCCTTCTCTGGAACCGCCCTTGTCAGCATCAGTGCCTATCACCTCTCATGCCTGACTCTTTGCCTGTCTCTGTGTCAGTGTCAAGTGATAGTGAGAGTTAAAAGTCAATCTAGTGATGAAAATGTTGCGGTTGCAAATGTTACATCTCCCATCTCCACTTTAAACTGCCTCATACAAGAAATAACTGCAAAAACCTGAATAACAACAAAACACAATTTGAAAAAAAAAAAAATTCCATCAGAACATTCAAAGTCTGCCTTTAAAAATAGAATCATTACAAATTATGATAGAAGAAATTAATCCAAGTATTATGGTTCTGACCGAGCATGACATGAAAGATAATGAAGTTGAAAGGCTTAATATTGATGATTTCAAAGTCACCTCTTGGTATAGTCGTAAATCAACAAACAAAGGCGGTGTTATGATTTGAGTAGGGGGCATTTAAAGTGGGGGAGGGTAAATGTTTAAAAAAAGTGGTATATGTGAGGACAAAGTGTTTGAGTAAATTCACAATGTAAAATGTAAAATTTGTTTTAGTAGGATTGTACAGATCACCAGGTTCAGATGTAAATGTATTTTTAGATAGGTTAAGCATACTGATTGAAAATATTTTAAAAACGTCAAGTAGTATAATTTTGGCAGGGGATCTAAATATTAATGTGCTAAAGGATGACAGTAACCATATAAATTTAAAAAAACTTACTTGAAAGTTATAACATGATCTACCTAGTGGATTTTCCCACTAGGGTGTTTAATGGGTCAGTTTCAGCAATTGATATTTTTTTTTAAAAACCTTAGTAAAGATAAGTTCAATATTAGTGGGTTTATAACGATGCTTTCTGACCGTGATGGTCAAATTATTGAGTTGAAAAATATCTATACAAAGAAAATCAACAAATTTTTTACAATAATTAGGAGGGATTTTTCCAAACAAAATCAGTTATTATTTAAACAGTTGTTACAAAATGAATCTTGGGAGGATGTACATTTTTCAACAGTGGATCAAAAGTATGATGTTTTTTATAATATTTTGATGTATTATTTTAATCAGGCATTTCCAGAAAAGTGTTTTAAAATTAAAAGTAAGCCAAAGAATTGGATAAGCTACAACTTAAAAGAGGAAAAAAGAGAAATTATAAACTTAGATCAAGCAGAACAAAAAATTCACCAGTGCCAAAATATGTACTTAATAGAAATAAGCTTTATATAAAAAAATTGTTGAGTTGCAAAAAACAGTATTTTAATGAAAAGGTAAAAAATCTGATAACATAGTGAAAACTACATGGAATATTGTAAACTCTGAAATTGGGTCAAAAAATAAAGATAGAGTTAGCAATATCACTATATACAAAGGAAACAAAATTTTTGAAGACCCTAGAATTATTAGTAATATTTTTAATGACTATTTTACTAATGATGTTGTAGCTAAAATTCCTACTGTTGACATTGCATTAGAAACTGAAACTGCAAAACACACTGATAATATTATTTTTCATAACAGAAGCACACGCTTCCGATTTTAAAAAAAAGGAGAAGAAGAAATACTTAAAATCATTAGCTCATTAAAAAACAAATTTTCCTTCGGAATAGATCAAATTCCTATAGCAATTTTAAAAGTAGTTGGTACACAGATCAGCAGAGTGTTGGCACATCTGGTGAATTCTTCTTTTGTTTGTGGAAAATTCCCTGACAAGCTCAAAATTGCAAAAGTTATACCCATTCTTAAAAAAGATGACTCTAAATTAATTTGTAACAACAGACCTGTCTCGTTACTACCAGTTCTAGCTAAAATATTTGAGAAATTAGAATACGGCAGACTGGCATTATTTTTAGAAAATAATAATAAATTAGTTAACTTTCAGCATGGATTTAGAAAAAATAAATCTACTATAACAGCAGCGGTCGGTTTTATTGAATCAATTATAAACTCAATGGATAAGGGAGAAAAGGTTGTAGGTGTTTTCATGGACTTTTCAAAGGCGTTTGATAGCGTTTCCCACACTTTACTACTTTCAAAGCTAGAGGAGTTGGGAGTAACAGATATTGCATTGGAATGGTTCAAATCTTACTTATCAAACAGACAGCAATATGTTGAAATAACCCATGTCATCAAAAATTATCAAATTGTCAAGTTCACATCCAATTTAAATAGAATCAGCACCGGTGTCCCCCAAGGATCAAATTTAGGGCCTCTTCTCTTTTTATGTTATGTAAATAATATAGGGCAGTCTTTGAATTTTTTTCAAACTTCCAGTCTATGTCTATGCTGATGACTCAAACTTAAAAGTTTCGGGCAAATCACAAGAGGATATCGAACTATTTTCAAATATAGAACTTGATAGTATAGATCAGTTTTTTGAAAAGCTTAATTTACGTCTAAATCCAAGTAAAACTAAAGGTATTTGTTTCAAAACAAAACAAAGTAAAAATTGCATCTCCCCAAAATTAATGATTAAAAACAAACATGTAGAGTTAATTCAGCAAACAAAGTTTCTAGGGCTAATAATTGATAATAGCCTGTCATGTGATGTACTATGTTTTAAACAAAGCAAATTCTGGTTTATTTGCAATCAGAACAATGTCTAAACTGTGCAACATAGATGTTTTGCGTAGTATATATTTTGCTCTTATTCACAGTCATATTGCATATGGAATATGTATATATGGCTCCACAACAAAAGAAAATTTAAATAGTATGTTAAAAAAAATAAAAAAATTAGAATTATTTTACAACTAAAAACTCAAGATTCAGCCCAGGAATATTTTAAACAACTAAAAATCATGACCGTTCATGGACTATATATCTTTGATACAATCATGCATGTCAGGAATAATCAGAATAAAGAATTCATCCCAGTGCATCAATACAATACTAGAAAAAAAATTGAACACATTCCCCATCATAAATTAGAAATTTTCAAAAAATAAAGTGTCTTGCAGGCAAAAAGTTTTTAAGAAAAATACCAGATTGTATAAAAAATGAAATTAGTCATCCAAAGTTTAAACGAAAATTAAAGGATTATTCGATTGATTTATATGACTTGGGTGAATTTTAAACGGGTAAAAATTGTAATTGGTTCGGGATTATGATGTTTTAATTGTAAGTGACACTATTTTGATGTATTTTTATTTTATATATGAATGAATGAATGAATGAATGAATGACTGACTATGAATCATGCCTCTGTTTATTTTGTATAGTACTCATATTTAATACTTGTATTTTGTAGTACTTATTGTGTATAGTTCTACTTATTGTTGACACTATTTTATGTGTACAAGAGTATCATTATGAATAAGGAAATCTGAATTGAATTTAATTGAATTGCGTTTTTCCATTGTCTGAGCGTCGTCTGCAGGAATCGCGTCGCGCCAAAAATTTGTTTGATTTATTGTTGTGACATTGTTATACAGCTGCTACGTGGTTCATTTATGTAATTGAAAGTTCAGAATATGATCTTTGGAATGATATTTATATCAGTGATGGATATATATATTGTTCACTTTAGAGTTGGTTATTTGTGGTTTTTTAACGGTATTCAATTTTTGGTCCCAAACCCATCGGATTCGAACGGTGGCCACTCTAAGGCAACAAAGCAAACAGTTGGAATCGGAAGGTTGGCCATGGCTAGGGTTAACGAATAAAAAGGGGGGGAAGGCAGCCTCGATTTCTTGAAGATTAACATATGTTTGCACGCTCTATAATAATTAAGCTCTTTGGAATTAAGGAGTAAGATATTTTAGGTCACTTGGGACTCCTGCTAAGCTCCTTGTTTTCTCCACTGTGATGGTAAAATAAATTTGCTTAATTACATAGGAAATTTGCTAATTGCAGGTGTCCGACATAATGAGCAAGAGAAACAGCTTTGAAGCCCGCATGGTGATGTCGCTTGCCAGACATCTGCTGCTGCAAGGCTACCGTCCAGACGAGATCACTGTGCTCACCACTTACAGTGGACAGATGTATCTGTTGAAAGATGTAAGTTATAAATTTTTAATATTGAAAGTAAAGCATTGATTTTATGATTGGCTCTTAGTTTATGGGGTTAATGTTTTCTATCTAAACCCATAATCTGCACTCATTTACTTGATTTATTTTAAAAATTAAAATTAAATTCTATAGCCGGTCAACTTGCAATAGGTAAAATGTATTTTGATTTGACCCTTTTATATTTGATCTATTTTTTCTAAGAAAGGTTTGATTGAAAACCCAGTATTTTTATTCAAATTTTCTAATCAAGACCTTCCATTTGAGGATGATTTTAAAGAAAGTCCAGGGTTGCCACCGACCGGGAAAACCTGGAAAACCGGGAATTATGCATGAACTTTGGTGAACAGGAAAAATGTGTGGATTATGCGGGAATTTTCGGCCGAACCGGGAATTTCAGGTCGCGATCGCTGGCGATTGTGTTAACGCATTCTGAATAGTGGGCGAAGTTAGCGATACGTTCCCGATGGTCGGCGACATTAGCGATGCGTTCCCGATGGTCGGCGACGTTAGCAATACGTTCCTGATGGTCGGTGACGTTAGCGATACGTTCCCAATGGTCGGCGACGTTAGCGATGCGGTCCCGATGGTCGGCGACGTTCCCAATGGTCGGTGACGTTAGCAAAGCATTCTCGATTGCCAGCGTCATTAGCGTTGCGTTCCCGATGGTCGGCGATGTTAGCGATACGTTCCCGATGGTCGGCAACATTAGCCATGTGATTGTGAGAGCTATTGTTGAAGGAACTTTACGAAATGCAATCACGACTGTCAGTGACATTTTTTATCAAGATCAATAAGATTAATTTGTATGTTGTTAACAGTGGGTAATAGAAGTGGCTCATTTGTAATTCATTGCGGTGTGTTAATCGTTAATATTGAGCTCAGTTTCTAATATGTAGTCTTTGGAGTCGCTGGATGATTTGTTGCATAATTGGCTGAGTAGTATCTAACGAGTCAGGATGGTCGCTTCATAATCTAAAGTTGCTTGTCAGATAGATTCCTATAAAAAATCTTGAAAAGGAAAGTTTAACATCCCCGTAGCAGCAAACCTGCATACCCAGCGAATTTCCAATGCATATATATGTATCTTAAAACCACATAAAGCCACATACCAAGTGTCATCAATATACATTCATAAATAAACTATTTATGGCATTTTAATTATTCTCCATAAGAATAACATGGCGGCTGAGTATGCAGGTTTGCTGAAATAAGGAACACAACAAATGGGTTTTTATACACATATAAATATAAATAAACTAGCTAAAGCCTCATACCAAGTTGTATTAATTTATGTTGGTATTTAAAAGAGATAACATTTTACTTATTTTCTATAAGAATAACATGGGGCTGAGTATGCAGATTTGCTGCACGGGAACTATCGGCAAAAAATTTTTTTTTGTTCAAATATCAATAGACCACAACAATATGAAGCAATATACCAAGTTTCGTCGGTATAAGTTGATAAGTAAGCGAGATATACAATTTTTCTTATCCCCCATTAGAATAACATTGGACAACGTACTGTGTTTAGCACTTTCAGTATCTCTGTAACCAATTGACGCAGAGCAATGATTAGAACACCAAATTATTTTTTTAAGCTGAATTTAATGGTGAAAATTAAAATTTGATTTACTGAAATATTATATGTAAAAACTCAAAAAACCCATTTTTTGGGTACAAAACATACCTTTTTGGATAGAGCAATCTGACTGGTTGACGAACTTAAAGTCATAAATGTTGATTTACATGTTTGTACCAAATTTCATCATAGGACCTTTTTTACTAGAGTTATCGCACCCATGAACACACACACACACACACACACACACACACACACACACACACACACACACACACACACACACACACACACACACATGCACGCACAGGTTTTGAACGGATGGTGTTTTTGGCATCTGGGGACCTCAAAACGAAAAGTTATCATGGTCCCAGGCCTAGCTCTTACTATGCTGACTACGGTAATGGCTTCTTCCCTATAGGGGTAATTCGTTAAAACTGGATCCAATTGCCATAATAATGCTTTATAAGAAAATGTTTAATTTAGATAGTAACGAGCTCAGTTTGGGTCCACACCCTATCAAGAACATTGAAAAATGCCTCTGTCGTCGATAAACACTCATAAAAAAGATTGGTATATACTATTGTCTTATATTCTTATAATAAATAGTATATTGCCAAAGTTTAATGGAAATTGATGTAATTGGGTCTATCTGTTATCATAATTTCCTCCTCCTATCAGTTAAAAGTATTGTAGGCCCTAATGTTTTTATGTAAAGAGAAAAATCAAGTTCATTAACATAAATAATTGGCCCAGCATATATACCCATTTTTTGTAGAAAGTATACAAACTATGATATACAACTTTAATAAAAAAATTATATATACCGTACTTCGTAAAAACTTATAATTTTTTGTTAAAATAGCACTTTTATTTATAACTAGCTGGCCCGGCAGTTTATATAGTGCTAACTTCGGCATCGAAAAAAGCGTTCTAGTTACCATTAAAGTAGATTGGTTATTTCCGTAATGAACAAATGTTTATGCCTTTTAAGTATGTTTAGATATAATCCTTAATAACTGCTGTTATCTAACTAACTGAACTTTTATCAAATCAATGGGAACTTTGAAGGCCAGTGGGACAGAGCCCTTAGGTCGGATTAAAAATTTTCTTTTATAAAAACCTTGTCGTGACATTAACGAACACAACAAAAAAAGACTTATTCAATTTGGTGTACTCATTTTCAAGTTATGGCGTGACCAAGGGAAATAGGGATTCATTTTTATATATTAAGATGTAAATCATTATATGTGTCGCAAATACATATAAAATGTCGCACGAGTTTACCAGGAATTTTGAGATTTTAACCTGGAAAACCTGGAATTATGCATGAATTTTGAAATGCAACTTTGGTGGCAACTCTGAAGTCAGACGTATGGTTTTCCCCTAGTTCTGAGCTTAACAAAACAATATAAACCCACATACATTACAAAAAGTTTAAATGTTATATCAATTGGCAGTTTGCTAGCAATATTCCCTACTTAAGAACATATGTCGACTGGCATTTTTAAATATTTATTTTGGTTTTGTTTTTAGTAATGATAAACAACAACTTTACTTGCTAAAATTAATAGACTGTCTTTAGTGGGGTTCATTGATGTAATAGCAAAGTAAAATTATTACAGGAGCTAATATCTATCAGTTCAAATTGACTCATCTTTGAAGAACTCTCCCAGCTTGTGGTATGTCTCATCTTGTACTGTAAAGGTTCATTTTAATAATCGTTTTGTATTGTTATTGGTAGGGGTCTGCGGTCCACCAAAAAACAGTACTGGTACGATACAAAACTAATTACCGTCATCTGTTCGGTACAGAACATAACCCCGGTACAGTTTCGGTACGGTACAGTTTACTGCATCAAACAATAAACAGATATAAGCTGAACAATTTTAAACTAAATAAGTGGTTGAAATGAGACTCCTGTTGATAACTAGTCATTTACTTTAAGGAAAAATAAGGCCCTAAACTCGTATCAACTAATATGAAAAGTTGACAGCTATACGAGAATGAAGATAAGGAAGGTGGTGGCGAGGGGAGCGAGGAGGGGTTGGGTCGAGAATGAAGATAAGGAAGGTGGTGGCGTGGGGAGCGAGGAGGGGTTGGATCGGGCTGGGCAAAAATCCCGACCTTTAGATAAGAAAGGTTTAGACTAGGAAAGGGTGAGAGGGGAGGGGTCCGGTCATTAGCAATACATCAGTTGTTTGTCCAACATCTATCCTTGAGTGAGAAAAGGAATACTTATCTTTTGATCATGTTCTTTCTCTATTATGAATTGAAATTAAACTGATTTTATGTGTGTTATTATTATTGTTATTTAAGTATGCTAGTGAAATTGATTTTAAATTATATAAAAAGTTGTTTTCCGAAATGGTTGAAAATGAATTAAAAAATAACCACTAACACAATAAATTTCAAATGCTAGCATAAATTTGTAATTGTTTTATTGTCTTGTGAAATTATTGTTACATACAGATATCTGTTACATACAGATATCTGTTATATGTTAGATTATCTTGTGTGGTTTTAGAAAATTCATCTACAAATTATCTACAACAAACTAAATTTATATTTTGATGAGTTTAATAGTTAATTATCTTAAAGGGGAGATAGCCAAATTAACAGGATATCTCTGTACTTTAATTACTTTCTTTATCTTGCAGTTTTACATGTTACTTATGTTTAAATAAATGTACTGTATTATTTTTTATGGATTACAATTTTGAATTTAAAAATTGTATAATTTTAAACTTCAGTATTTAAAGGTTTAATTTATAATTATCTGTACCATCACATCATAATATATAGTTGAGTTTTTAAAGTTATCTTATTTTACTTTGTATTATTGATAATATATCTTCCCAATACATAAATAAATTAATAAAAATGGTCTTTTATTTAGAGCGTTTTTCATGAACATTACATGGTTTTCAAAACAACTCGAGTCGCATAAAATCTTTTACACAAAGCTATTTACAACAAAAATTATCTAATAATATTCTACAATGTTATATGACTTAAAACTAACAAAATTGACCTGATCAAAAACAAAATCTTTTAAATCTGTCCACTTATAACGCTTTTTGCAATCTTTTTTTAAAAGTCTTTTGACTGACCAATTCATGGCCGATACTGGACAACAGAGAGTTATGGAGCTTTGGGGCAAAATAAAAAAACCCCTTACGAGCGGACCCACAGCGCACACGAGGCATCTCAAGCATATTGTCCTGGCTGGTACACCGGGAACACATTTTGGAACGGGTTCTGAGCCTCTCTCTCAAATATTGCGGTCTCTCCTTAGTTAGGACTTTACGAACGAGACAAGAAGTGTGGAGAAAGCATAAGTCAGCCATTGGCAATAAGCTAAGGGTTTTCCGCTCAAGTGAAATGTGGTATGATTTCCTCAGACCAGAAACGTACCTGATACACATGTTCTGCACTCTCTGCAACCGGTCCATGTCACCTAGAGATACAACGTTGCCATATACCGGAAGACAATACTCAAGTATAGAGAGCACCAAAGCCTGCACAAGCCGAAGCTTAGCAGGTGCGGGGAACAAGTGCCGATTCCTGTATACAACATTCTCAAACGAGCCACAGTTCTTGGACATACAATGCTTACATGTCCAGAGAAGGAAAGTCTGGCATCAAACTGAAGTCCAAGAAGTTTGGAAGAGTTACACTCGTTCAGTAGAACACCACCGAGGTACACGCCAGATAAGGGCGGGGATTGCAGAAGCTTGCTAGCTGGGAACGTCAACAAAGAGCACTTGTTCTTGTTCAGTCGGATACCATGGGTTAAAGACGAACCATAAATGGCATCCAGATCAGAATTGAAATTGGAAACAGCCCGACCAACTTGGTCATTGTCGTACTGAAGAGCCAGCTGGGCATCATCAGCGTACGAGTACAACTGGCAATGATGCAAATCCTTCCTCATGGTGGCAGAAAATAAAGTAAACAAGACAGGGCCAAGTCAGCTACCCTGTGGCACTCCTAATGATTTTTTCAGAGAGGCAGAAATATGAGAGCCCACTTTGGTCTTTTGGCTCCTTCCATCCAAATAGGAATGAAACCATGAATCTACCCGATAATCAAATCTGTAAAACTTCATCATGGTTAACAGCAAACTGTGATCAATGTAGTCAAAAGCCTGAGAAAAATCCAGCATTGCAACGGTAGAGCACCTTCCAACGTCTCTAGCTTTAAGGAGGTCATCGCAGATTAGCAGCAGAGCTGTTGTGGTGCTGAACCCCTTCCGAAAACCAGACTGTGTAGATAAAATTATTGACTCCAACTCCAAGAATTTCACCAGTTGAGATTCCGGACATTTTAAGAATGGTATTTATAAAATTTTAGTTTTTGCTGTTTGTATGTTTTAAATCAATATTTTTTATTTATTTTGAAAGCAATTAATCAGTTTAGCAGCAACTTATGCAATTGTTTTTACCGTAGTTACATTCAAGTAGTTTTTAATTCATCTGTCATGAATATTTCAAAATTTTTTATTAATAATAATAATCAAAATATTAAAACGCAGTACACTAAAGTGGCAGGGTTTTAAAAATATTTTCATCCATAGTATAATTATTTTTCTTTCAATCAAATAAATGTTAACAATTGTTTATGGCTTTACTCAATATTTTTATGATAAATACAAATTAGTGTATATGACGGTACATTGTACTGTACCGATCTGAAATTTTTGGTACCACAAACCCCTAGTTATTGGCCTAATAACAAATAAATCTATTGTACAAAATTACAAAACAATGTAGTGAACGTGACTGGAGAAACAATTTCTGAGAGAATCCAGTTGCTATTTGTCAAAAGATCATTGCGACTCCGCTTGCCATATATATGGAAAGGCTATTAAATATTCCTGTAAACTGACTTTTGAGATCGAGTTGAGTGATTTCAGGGGTTATTATCTTTCTCGTGAAACATTCGTTATATTTACAGGAACAAAAACGACTCGAGATCTCCAAAGACCTGCAGGTAACTGTGGTTGACAATTTTCAAGGAGAAGAGAATAAAATCATCCTGTTGTCTCTGGTGAGGAGCAATGCAGAAAATCACATCGGCTTCCTCAAGACAGAGAACCGCGTGTGTGTGGCTCTGTCCCGGGCCCGTGACGGGCTTTACGTCTTTGGCAACATGGACTGTCTCATCGCAGGGTCCACCGACACACTGTGGCAGCGAATCAAGCAGTCATTTGTGGAACAGGATGCTTTCGGTAATTACCTACTATGCTTGTTGTTCCTCCTGATAGAAATGAAGTATCAATAATCTTAAAACATTTTAGAGAATTTTTTAATGTAAATTTAGACTTGTTAGGTAATTTATCTTTAACATGGTGGCTACTCAAAGGGGAAACCTGGAAGCCGGGAATTATGAGGAGAGAGGTTAAACCATAAATAAGCCCTTTGTGAAACTGGGGATTTTTTTATCTATTCGCTTAGTGAAATTGTGGCGTTGCAGTACAGTTTTTTGTCTTCAATATTCATATACAACAAAAACAAACTGAGCGGCAGAGACCAAATAAGACTACTATCTCACTGCTGTAATGAACAAATGTTTGTGGAAAATGGTCCATTGCTCTGACGACGATATGGAATGATTGGAAAGCTTTTTATCTTAAATATTTGCTGCAGTGATGTGCGATACACGTCATATAGAATATTGTGATATGGCAGCCCATGATACACAATATACATAAGAAAGCAATATGTATGTGTTGTCAATTTTGATATTTCAATTTGTATCGACACTTCAAAGTGACATTTTTGGTTGGAAGTCATTAATTATTTGTCTTGTTTAGCAGAAAATACTGTCTAACTGGACATTAGGATGTTCTTAAAAGAATATAAATGAACCTTCACAATATATAGAGGTGTGGGGATATCCGAAAAGCCGTTTCGGTTTCATATCGGATCGGATATCCGAATCCGAAGGTTTTTTCGATATTCGATAAGGTCCAGTATAAATCCTACTTATTCGGATAGACTGTATATTGGGGATAAAAAGCCAGAAACAAAACAATAAATACGTTTGGACCATTACTAAACGCTCTGACTCTGACGACGTCGTTTAAGATAACGTGACGCAGTGCCAGGTGTTCGGCTTCGGTATGGATCAATGCTTCGATACGATATTTGTGTAGATACACAGCCGCATCGTATATCACTGAATGAACAAAGAATAAATACGGTCTATACAGAGAAATGTGCGATAGCAAATGTTTTGGATGTAAACAATCGCAAATCATTGCTACTCGATGTTGATGCAAGATTTACGGGATGGACGCAGAAAACAGTAGTGGATTATGTACTGGCGAATGAGTCAATAATTTAAAGTTGATAGTCGATATCCGATTGTATCAACGTCTCACGATTCAGTGAGCAAGCTCCCATAGAGTAAGTCGTAATTCCAAAGTTGCAATACGCAATCAGAAATTTTAGTGTATGAAATTTAAAATTGCTGCTTCTGATATTTTTTCCATTCAATACCTTTAACCCTTTGCACTCCGGACAAAAATTTTTGGTCACTGCCAAAAACTCCGGGCCTTTTTAATCAATTTTGCAAGGGTTTGGGAAAAAGCTGTAAATTTTATGTTTTAGCAGGAGTTATAATTCTTGTTTTGTTTTATTCCTTATGAGTTTTCCAACAATAAAAAAATGGTTGTAACTAAAAGAAAAAATATATATTTTTTAAATTTGTAATACAAAAATAAAAATATGAAATATTTTATGTAAAAGTTAACTTTGAGGTGTAATAGCTAAAAAATAAACTATTGGCCCCTCATATTGTATTGATATTTTCAGATTCCCCATTTAGTTATAAAAATGCACACAAAATTTCTTGCATTTATCTCGAAAAACAAGCAAGTAAAAGGGGAAAATGAAAATTGTATTAGGCTCATTTACAAGCGGTCCTCCAAATTTTCGCTTTTTTGTAAAAAAATAAATATAATTTTGTTTGCCCAGGAAATCTACTGCAACTTTGTTTTACAACCCTAACTATAACATAAAATGTCATAAAACTTCCAAAAGTAAACAAATATAAAAATAACTATGCCTTCGGCTTAGCCCAGTCTAGGCAAAGCCTAGGCCTACGTCAGCTACGCTATGTGATCGTCAAGTCGGTGATTTTAAAGTCCTACTTCAGAAGAAATATCACTGTAATTCATTTTAGACTAAATATAAACTGAATATAGCATATAAATATAACCTACAACTTGAAAAACAACAAAATATGTCAGTGTAAACAAGAAACCAAAACATTTGGTGGGCATAACATCAACAAAACAACTCATCACACAAAAAAAACGGCATAGAGTAAATCAATACTGACTTCACAGTGATACTCCACAACTATCTGGCTTCCATTCATCGCAAAGGTAGCGCGTTTGAATATTTTATAAAGCCAGTAAAATTGGTTTTGCGGACGTCCGAATAATCGGACGTCAGAGTTTTTCGCACATTCTGCGAACGGCCGATATATCGGACTGCGGAGTTTTTGGCCTAAACAGCGACGGCCGATATATCGGACGTCGGAGTGCAAAGGGTTAAACACTGAGTAACATATTGCTGACATGCGCAAAACGAGTTACATAGCTTTCTCTACGGGGAAGTTTTCCGGTATGATCAACGAGCTTAATCTATCTAGAGCTCTCATACTCCAAGAAAAGCCTTCACTTTTTAAACTCGTTGTGTGTCGTGTGTGTTACGACAACGCAAAGCAGCGACGACGGATTCGCGAAAGCATAGCTTAGTTATCTATAATTTATTTACTCAAGTTTCATTGTTCGGTTATTATTTGATTTTGAAAAATTAATTTCTTTAAAATGGAACCGGAAAAGAATAGCATTATATGAAAATTCTTTATAAAGAACGAAGCCGATAGTGAAGTCGCTGAATGTCTGAAATGCAAGCTTTAAGGTTATGTTGTAAGTTTACATTCCGGTGACAAAGTTTATATTTTTTAGTAAACAAAAAACATTCAAACTGGTTAGTAAATTTATAAAAAAAAGGAAATTCTTTGGTCATGGATGTTTTTGGTTAACTTATACAGAGAAGGCCTACTGAATCATTTTGTCATTGCCCAAATTGTGCTAAGCCTAACAGTATGTTGTGATATCTGCTACTTTTTAATATCGGTGATTCCGGTCTTTTAAGAACTAGGCTGTCATCATATTAAATGTTTCCTTGTTTTTTCTCTTGTCTGACCATATGTATGTATTTGGTTTTGTACTACATCCAAGGAGTTATATCACATAACAAGGATGATAGTCATGGTGACATTGTGACATTAAATGATTGAAGTTGAGTAGCCTAAACTAGGCCTACTGTTATTAAATTATATAACTTCACCAAAATTATTATTTTTGAACTTGTAATTATTTGTTACCACTAAAGTCAAGTAGTTTGTTACTTGACCTTTATTAGGTACTAAGTTTTACAATCACAGTTTGGAAGTTGTGATATTGCCAAAAACATTATTATTTAATTTTTGGTGTATTCATAAACATTTGATTCTTTTATCATCCACTCTCCAAAATAAATAATATAATGCTATTTGTTTACAACCAGTTCAATTATTTGTACACTATTAGCTAGTGATGTGTCAAAACCAAAACTTGAATCTCAAAACCACCAAAACTTTGGAAAAGTTTCGGTTTCGAGATTCGATCGGTGAGTTTCGAGAATCAAAACTCAAAACTGCTGAGATTTTTTGTGTCTTTATTGTTGTTTTTTAACAGAAATCACACCCGTGTTTCGATCAATAATGCAAAGGTTAAAAGCCTACTGTCATCGGTCGTCTACCTTCACCTTTTTGGATTATTGATTTTTTATTTCTGAAAGAACAACTCTAACCAAAATATATAATTAGTTTTAATTAATTTTTCTGGATTTATTTTTCATAACCATACCCAGGCAAGTAAATAGGGTTTCGCGATTTGAGTTTCGAGATTCGATTTTGTAAGTTTCGGTTTCGGTTTTGAGATTCGAAATTTCTGGTTTTGACCATCACTACTATTAGCCGACCAGTTCATTTGTTATATAAGACTATTTAAATTAGCAAAGGAACAATGGCTATTCAAATGAAACATCATAGACAGTGGGTTTTATTTACTGATTTAATAACAAATGTAATGTTGCCAAATTACAAAGGTTCATGCTCATCCAGTAATCATATTTCTTGTATTTTTCACTGCAGAGAAGATAGTATTTTTGTGTATGTACACAGGTTGGTATATTCCTTCTCCAATGAGACATGCTGTTTTCTGGTGAGGTCATTGTAGTCTTCAGCCATTAGGTACTCAGAAAGATACTGTTGTAAAAATAATAACCACTTGTTGTTTACCTATTGAATAAAATTACCTAGCTGAAATATTGTATATTAATATCTTGCAAGGGAAATAAAAATGTAAAGTTCCGACTTGAAAATATGTTAATCCTTAGAGATTGATGTAACGGTACTGGCAAAGTAAATATCCGAATCCAAAAATTATCCGATCCGTATCCGACCCGAACTTAAACTATCCGAACTGAAACCGATCCGAACTAAAAATTCACCATTCGCACACCTCTAACAATATAGGTACATATAATTTTTAATGACCCCCCAAAACGATTTCAGGGATGACATCACGTTAGGATCTTTTATGGTGGTCTTGGGCTCAAGTTTCACCATGTAGGTCATGGTAATAATAGCTCACTTTTCCATAGGAAATTTGCTAATAGCAACAAGCTCAAATTGAATTACATTTTTTTCATCATTCTCGTTTTAAATTTAGGTAATGGTAATATTTATTTACAAGAGTGACAATCTACATATCTAATAAATTACAATTTAGAGTATACTAACATTTAATTTTGTGATTCAAAGTTTGGTAATAAACAGACTTCGTATAAAAGCAAATCAAATCTGTATGAACAATCGTTTGTAGAGTTTAATATATGATTAGAAAGATTCATGAATTGTGTGAAACTTTGGTGTGTTTGATGGGGAGTCTGCTCCTTTTATAGTTAATTTTTAATTATTTATAAAATATATATAAAACATGTTCTAATTCATTCAGAAAAAAGGTTAGTGTTATTTCACTTCATGGTGATTTATTGGAACACGATAAATGTATATCATCATATTAGAAAAATATAATATTTCTTAATATTTATTCAAGTTCTTAATACTTGAACAATGGAAAAGAAGTTCTTCCTGACCTGTTCACTTCATAAACTTGAAACCACCCAATGTTTGTGTGCTTACTGATAAAGACTCTTGAAATAGTATTATTGATAAGATAGTAAGGCCACTACTCAAACTAAAGTATTCTAAAGTAAATACTGTATGTACATTTTAGATTTTGTACGTAGTTAACTTACCAGTATTTTGTATTGTTCACAGTACATTTAAAACCAGATTACTGAATCCATTTCTTACAATTTTATAAAAAGAGAACATTTTTAGAGGAGGTTTTTCTTCTGTCCATAGATGGTACATGGGGATGGTCAAATGCTTTGTGCATCCCTTTGGATATTTTTGGAATTAAAAATGCAATTTTTTTCATTCCACCGTAGTTATTATATGTTCAAAATTTATCATTAAAATCATTATAAATTAGCTACCTTCATGCCAAACATTATCTAAATAAGTTTTGAATGACTCGGGATCAGACATTAAGACATAGTCACACAGCCCCTTCCATTTATAATATTACTAGTTGCTGTGCACATGCTTTGCAACGGGGTGAAAATTCAGAGTAGAAAAATTGTAAACAAACAGTGACAGTCTGTAGTTTAATATAATCCTTATAACAGCTATTGTTTATGTAAATGAATTGAATTAGGAAAAAACAAGTGTGACATAAGCCAAATAAAATTGTCCTTCATATGAATAATACAGGGACTTTGAAGTCCCGTGGGGCAGAGCCCTGAGGACTTTTCTAAATGGCATTAGCCCTATGACACTCCTGAGTACATAGACTCACTATACTTGTGCAAAACTTCAGCAGAATTGGTCCAGTGGTTTTGGTGTGATGGAACATTAGACAGACACCACCTCATTTTTGTAATAGTAGTGACTAGCTTTATCCCAGAATATTGCTTCAGTGCTGAAAAGTTATTTTCCGAGCCCGGGCTCTTGAAGGGCCTTGTTTTTTTATTTGTACCTTAAATTTGTAACCTAACTCTTTTTTCTTAATTAATTAATTATTAATATTTTTTAATTTTAATTAATATCTCAAACAAAAAAATCAATGATATTCAATTAAGCTATCTCAGGGTTCAATTTAATTTATCTCATGGTTCATTGATTTATTAATTACTAATTCAGCCGGCAAAACATGATATTCTTAACGACAGGGTAGACCCATGTTGAATCTTATCCACATGTAAAATCCTGTGAGTTCGTGTGGAGCTTGTTGGAAATTAGGCATTGATAATAAAAAAGTAGATAATTCTGAACATACATCTATTTATTTCTAAACATCTTAACTTAACAAAGGTTGTAAAAAAGTTCAATTAGTCCTTAAATCCAGATAAAACTAATACACCCTAATCACATCAGACAATTGAATAACTATCTTGTACCTGTGAATTTATTTGTGAAACAAAATAATGTCACTGAGAATGAAACAATTTATTTATAAAAGTTCTTGTAGAATATCATTTATCTTTACTATTGTTTAAGTTCCATTAAATATTATGCCGTTGTCTAGATGAAATTTGTTATTCAGTTAGATATTTACTAACTGGATTTTGATTATAGTCCTTCTTTTAGTAGAGATAGGCTATGCCTCTCTGTATTAATCAGCCCTAGCATAGTCCTGACCGAGCCCTAGCCTCTGCCGATTTCAGTGTTCAGAATAGGTTATACCTATTCTGAGTTCCAAATAGTTTCAATTAACACAACGAGATAGGCTATGTCTTTTTATAACCCTGAATAGGTTATCCTGGGCCTAGGTTTCAAATAATTTAAATAACTTTATCTGAAATATCAACGATAAATCATTTGGATTAAGTTAAATACTTATCAATTCGATGTTTTTTCCAGAAGGCCTAGTCACTAATTACACTGTCACAGTCAAATACACCGTTCACAAATGCCCTTTTTAACGGATTACACAACACTCCGGAGACGCCATTTTAGCGTCTAAAAGCGTCACTGTAAAGGCTCACGATACTTGTTACAGGACCTACACGCACCGTTGAAAATGACAAAAGACCAAGAATTGCGCGTTCTCGCCCTATTTATGCGAGAGGATGACTCACTCGCGCCAAGCAATCCTATTGGCTGTCGAGATCAGGCGACCAGGTTTTGGGCTAAAATGCGCCGCGTTCATGCGCAGTAAACATCGCCAAAATGGCTAAAATCTCGTTTATTAAATCCACATATTTAATTATTAAAAGATTGACTTTGCTATTTTCTAACCGAATTTGATAATTTTCTCAGGCCTGCTAGGGAATCTCATATGGTTTATTCCTATGTAGATTTAATTTCGATCGGACGCTTAGTTTCAAGGATGTTCCTGTTTTACTAAGCAGTTAGGTATTGCACAATAGTTCAAACTGACTGTTTTAACTGTTAAAAATTGACTTTTTTATTGGTTGATAGAATTTTATAGTTGTTTCATACAAGTTAGAGAATTCCATATAGTTTATTCCTGTATAATTTTTATTTCAGTTGGACTCATAATTTTTAAGATATTTCATTTTTACTAACTCAAAAGTTTGTGACATGTCATTTTATCATTTATTGTTATTAAAATGTATTTAATTTAGCAATGAACTGAGCCACCCGTCTCAAATTATTGTTACAGTTTTTTCATCACACTGTATTCGAAAATAGCCCATTACCATAAAGCTGAGATCTTCAAAAATCGTCGATTTCCATACAACAAAACAAATAATGATCAGCTGACTTTACCTGTTCCAAACAATACTTTACCTGTCCCAAACAAAAATTTATCTGTCCTAAACAACTTAAGTTCCCGTTTAGCTCAACAGGAGCACCAGTGTGTTTTTAATTAAGAAGCAGCAGAAAATTTGGTTATTTAAAGTAAATTTTTATTGACATAGTTTACAACTAGGAATATCAAATTTAGACTAAATTATAGAGATCTGCGAGTACTCAAAATTTCGAGTTTGAGCCGAGTTCGTCACTGAAACTCGAAAGTTTCAAGCGGGTTTACTCCCGCCGTTTACCCGCGCTACCAAGGGTCGTCCGCGGCCACGCGCCGTCTGTAAATTCAAATTGAGTGTGAACGCATTTGAGGTGTCAAGAGTTGTGATGTGGATTTTAGTGTTTTATTAATAAATAAGTAAGTTGTGGCTTATAAATTTGTGTTACTCTTTACACCAAAGTGGAGGATTTACCAGGAGCTTCAGATTGAGTTGTATGAACACTGTCTGTATAGTCCACTTTAAGATCAAGTCATTTTTGAAGGTGAAATATCAAAAACATATCTGTAATTAAATCTAATAGGTAAGCATAAGAAGTTTGTGCTTGTTTTTTGTTCCATAATAATTGAAATTAAATCAATCCATTCATTTTAGGCTCAGCTGTCCTTTGGCATTGAGCTGTTTTTAAAGAAGTGATTGTTTTGGCCTTGTTTAGGTTTCATTAATGATTTTTTAAATAATTTGTAATATTTTTAAACTATTTAAGACATGGCTTCAATTTCATCAATTGATTTGCCAGGCACTTTCAAACATATCTTCATGTTGTTACTAACTGATTGTTCTTTTTAGGACAGTTAGTGTTAAAATTAATGCTAAGATATGTTAGTAAATACATTTTGTATGGTAAGTAAGTAGGCTAATGTTTTACCATGTAATAGACCTCTTAAATATTAAAATAAAGTTTATTTTAACTTATAGGCCTAATTATAATTTTATTTTCTCCATTCGTAGAAAGATGCAGCTTAAGCCTAAACATAATATACAAAACATAGGATAGATAAAAAGGAGGAAAAGAAACAAAAAACTGGGATCATTTTTTGATGAAACTGTTCATTAACCCTTTGAGTGCCACGCAACGATATATCGTTGTGCACGGAACATCCGAAAAATACTTCACAACGATATATCGTCGTCGGTGGTCTTACCGAAAAATACATTGCAACGATATATCATTGTTATGGAAAATTTTTCTTACGTCATTACTTTTTATTATTTCTTACAGGTGATTTCCAGGATAGTTTCTAGCTCTATAAATCTAGTAGTTATTTGGTGAAAATCTTATATTTGAACAATGTTTATTTATCTGTAAAAATATAAAAAATTTCCCGCATGTATAATATTATGTACCTATTCAAATTTTTTATTTTGTATTTTTTAGATATTATATATGTGCATAATATTATAGCTAAACTTTAAACTGACAAAACAAAAAAGGTTTCATAATAATATCTTACCAAATAAAAAAGTTATTGATTTTATGTACAAAACCCTTGCAAAATGTTGATTTTGTGAATCGTTGTTATAGAAAATTTTTCTTACGCCATTACTTTTTATTATTTCTTCCAGGACATTTCCAGGATATGTTCAGGTAAACATATACTCCATAAATATACGAGGCCTAGTTAGTCTGCTTTATGAAATAAAATTGTAATAAAACTTAAACCCTTGAATAAAGTTAGGCTACTGTCTTGTGTACTAATTTGCCGTTTTTATATTTTTTTACATTTATGGAAATAACTTGTCCGCCTAAAGCCCAAATTTAATGAAACTTTCAGAAAATATTTTGGGAAACATGTCCTCTATAAATCTAGTAGTTATTTGGTGAAAATCTTATATTTGAACAATGTTTATTTACCTGAAACAAATAAAAAAAATTAAAAGAAATTTCCCACATACATATATTTATTCAAATTTTTTATTTTTTATTTTTTAAATATTGTATATGTGCATAATATTATAGCTAAACTTTAAACTTACAAAACAAAAAAAGTTTCATAATAATATCTTACCAAATAAAAAAGTTATTAATTTTTTTGCAAACCCTTGCAAAATGTTGATTTTGTGCCTGGCACTTTTGGGATATACTGTGTTAAAAACTCTGGCACTCTAGGGATATGACGACCGAAAAACTCTGGCACTCAAAGGGTTAATACCATATAGGCTATAACAACCTTAATACCAACAGATTAAAAGTATTTTATATTCATGGCAAAATGTTATGCAATTACTACTTTGGTATGATTTATTTTCAGATAAATGTACTTACCTTTTTCCAATGAAGCAGGGATCCATTTATTTTACTTACTATTGTTATTTTCAGGTCATAGTGACTAGAAAAGTATATTTTAATAACAACATTTATAAATGGAACCCTATACACTGTTTTCATCCAATTCAACTCGACCTATGTGTATTTTATATTTGTATACTCTACTCGATCTCGAGATTCGAATCTTTTGCCATTTACTCGACTTGACTTAAAAAACTTGTACTCGCACATTTCTACTAAATTATATTTAGCACATCAAAATATGACAGAACATGGAGTGGAGAACACTAGAATTCAGAAATTCAAATTTATATTTATCGTGCAGTTCCGATTTCTTCTAATATTGATGCCCTCGTTTAATTTTTTTTCTTAACTCTAGTTGAGTTGTTCTTGTTTAACTGGTTGAACTTATGCTGTTACCAATTTTCTGGATTTTTTTCGGACGACCTTCATATTCATCCGAAGAAGCAAAAATGTCATCAATATTAAAAATGTCATTTCCTTTGTCTGCACTTTCTTGTTGTTCTGGTCTTGTAACATTTGCCAAAGTGGTATCCGTAGCGGTAGCCGAAGCGGAAGTGGAAGTTGTAGTTGAAGTAGGTCTGGAGAATATTTTTTTTGACAGTTGTAGTTTTCATGCGGTTGAATTCTCGATGTATCCCTCAGCTACCGCTGAAGATTTCCATCCTCCATTACGTTTCAAGGCAAGTAGATCGCGGCTACCTTCCACCAACATAGAAGCCGAAGTTCGCCTGAGAGCGTGACCTGTGTACAGCTCAGGGGTTTCCAATTTCAGGTAAGTTGCTACCTTTTTCGGCACTAGTCTGATTGTGTGAGTGCCAACATGTTGTGCGGCACACTTGCCTTTCTTGTAGCAAATTAAAAACCGTTTCCACTGGCAGTGTTGAGCTTGCAGTGACACGTATTTCTGAATCAAATCACATGGCTTGAAGGGGCATTTGTCATCATCAATAATAGTGAAACTTCTCTTGTTGTGTGTTTTACCATCATGAAGAAAAACCACAAAGAAATCACCATTGTCCTTAACGTCATCTACATTCAAATAAATCAGATCATCGTTCCGGCTAGCGCCATAAATTCCAATAGTTAAAATGACCTTACATAATAGCCACTCCTCATCAGGCGCGATGTTCATAAACCTACCTACCTCTTCAGCAGTGAACATCTTAGATTTTTTTGGTTCATAACCAACAGAGAACCTTTTGAGGAATGCAATGGTTTTTGGAAAGTTACTGATATCTATATTCTCTTTAATTTTCAAGCAACTCTTCAACATCGAGTACTTACTCCACAAAGACGATGGTTTCAGAGTTGCTGATTTGTCAGATAAATAAACGAGCAAAACATCATCACTTACATGGTTTCTTAAAACGTTCTCTTCCCTGCACCAATCCAAAATGCACTATATTCTTCTTCGTACCTACTGCGAGATTTTGTGGGGAGTAGGTTCCCTGAGACATCTAAGGCTTTTCGGAGAATCTTATCTGGCAAGTTAGACATTCTTCAACATGTAAACAAACCAGTGAGATTTCTTTGTTTTGGCAGTTCTTTGATGTTCAATCAGCTGAATTTAACACTAACATAAATTGTACAGTCGTATTGTGTTTACATTAGAAAAATTACTAGACTATGAAATATTAGATAATTTTTTTAAATTGATGAAGTTATTTGCATCGTGATAAAAAGTATCGTTCAATACGCGTCACGAAAGCCCATTTCGGGGCTCGGAAAACGCTGTCTCACCCTGAAATGGGTCACTTTCATGACTAGTAGTGAAATATACTATTTTCTGTGTTAAAAAAAACACTTCAGGGGTCTGCTCCGTGGCAGTGAAAAGTTTGTAAATACTATTTTGGGACTCTGAAATGTAGGTTCTTCAATATTTTGGCCCAATTAATGTTATCCTCTAACAAAATCAACACGTTGCAAACTGGATTGATATATTAGATGAACTATCCCAGATAATTTTTACACATCACTAAAACATTTCCTTCCAGATTCCCTACCTAAAAAGTGCTAGCTTTTTTCCATGAGCCATGTCTCAAAAAGTGATTGACTGTTTCAGGTGATTTTCTCGTTAAAAATAAAATACAAATTAGTTTTGTGTGTATTGATAATCAGTGATTGATGCCTCCCTAATTTGAACTCTGGTTTAAAAATATAATATGTTATAAACTTTAAATTGTTACTTTACCTCCTCTTAATTAAAAGAGGTTCATCAGTTCTCGCACATTCCAAAAAGTCTGGCTCCCCTTGACCTTGGTACTGATTGGGTTAAAATGTAATATTCTTCCAATAATCGATAGCACAGAATGAGCGAGAGAGTGTTGAATGTGTAGGTCCGGCACTCCTGCTGCGCTGTGAAACCCACAGAGACCAGCTGACTCGTGTGGTTAACCTGGCAGACTTCAACGCAGTGATGGAAGGAGGCTGCAGCAAACCGTGTGGGGAGAAGCTGGGCTGTGGACACGTCTGCCGCAGCCTATGTCATGTCAGCAAGGATCGCCACATCAGATACCGCTGCAGCCAGCCCTGCAACAGGTAAAAATATCGCTCTTCTTGCCCTCTTTGCTATGTCCAAATGCCTGCTAGTTAAATTTGTTTTTAAAACTGTACTAATTTTGTTTCACAGTTTATGAGAGCCTAGCATAAATAAAAAATATATAAAAAGCTCCTATTATATACAACATTTTAAATATTGAACTTTTATTGGGGTTGTTATTACACCAGTGCCATATAGAAATCATGATAAAAAATGTGTCAAAATTCAAGGCTCCATCCATTATAAAATGGTGAAGAAATCATTCAAATCCTCATAATAATTTTTAAAAATTTCTTCAAAGTTGCTCTAGCGTTTATCAACTTTCAATGGTTAAAATCATCACAAACAATTTAAAGCTTTAAACAAATGGTAGCTACTAATTACATATAGTTATTGTTATTATTGAAGTCTTAATAATAATAAATAACAAAATTTGTATCTTTAATGTTGACTAAAAACTACCCAAAACAATCTTGCAATGTGCCAAAAATTGAAAAGTCTGAGAGTGGAAGGAACAAGAATTGGCAAAAAGTCGTGGGAAGAACGTAGATCGCCTCAGCTCCATGGTGATCTACATTTTTTTATCCGACCATCCGTTTGAACGCTATAGCCCAAATAAAAAATTATTTACTAGGAGGCCAAAAACTCCGCAATTTTTTGCGGTTAAAACTTAAAATTGTAACTTCTGGCAATTACAAACGTGCATGCCAAATTTCAAGTTTCTAGCTTTTCTAGAAGTGGTCTAGAATTGTGCTAGAATTGTGTACCTCAGTGAGTCAGTCAGTTACACACGTGGCTGTATATATGAGAGAATACAAATTTTACCGATTGGTGCTTTTGGCATCTGGGGACCCAAAAAAAAATAAATAAAAAAATACCAAGTAAGTAGTGTCTTTTATTAGCTGAAAAATCACAAAAAAATAGTACAGTTATGCCTTTACTAAGTGCTGATATTATTTTTAAAAATACAACACAGACCAAGTATGTTTCAAAAATGCAATCTTGCACAATTGAGCTAGTCCTCCTTCCCCTGTTTTTAGATGACATTATTGTTGGATGGCCACTTGTAACCGTCATAAAAATATAATGATTGATTTCTTATTTTTGTAAATTTACAGAATGTTGTGCGCCGACAGACATCCTTGTCCTAAAAAATGTTACCAGGAATGTGGTCAGTGTAACATTCCTATGGAAAGGACTTTAAAATGTGGTCACCAGATCATGCTGCCTTGCTGTGTTGTGTACAAGTGAGTAAACATTATAATTTTAGTGTTAATCAGTAAACTACAGTTACCATGATCTTCCCAAATCCTGAACATAAAAAATTCAACACCTGTGACTGAGAGTTATTTTTTAACAAGTTTTCCCTTCGCTCGTTTCAAATTACTTAACTTAAAATTTTCAAAGGACGGTGTTTATCTTGCTTAAGGTTAAATATTGCTGTACAGCCCTAGCCATAATATTACTTTAAAATAAAGTTGAGTATTTGTTTAAATGATGTATATTTTCTGAATTTTTTAAAAGAATTACTGGAAAGTCTTGGAATTTGGAGACAGGAATTATTTAGTAGACACCCTTATTTATTAGTGAGAAAACAATTAAATTATCAATAAGCATTGTTTAGGTAGAAAAATTGTTTATATGTGCAAGGTAGGGTAGGTGTTTTCAGAGATTTTTGTTGAGAAATGGGGATTATTTAATCTGCGACATCGATAGGCCAGTTATACATGAGTCTGAGAAACTGTTGCATAAACTTGTGAAATTAACCTGAAGGTGTTGGTTGTAAACAGTTATTAAGTTTTGTAGCTCAGCTAATTTGAGCTGCTGGTCATTTGGCAAGTTTACACTATTTGCAAATCAAATAACTTATTAACACACAAAGACGTTACATAAACTGCTTCCAGCAATAAGTGGTGTCTTGTCAGTAGAAATTAATATAAAATGTAAATATATTTCAATTCAAAGATGCGTATTTATAATAGCCATGGTATAGCACAGTCTAATATAACTAATAGGATATACAGTCATGAAACTCAAATGTGAGTAAATTTGTCGCACAGAGCTCACTAGTGATCCACACGGTTGGCGGCACAACTAATGTAAAAACACTTGCGAACCTGGTGGATGGAAGCTAAAACTAATATAACACACTAGCATTCCTCGTGGTTGGCGGCGCAAACATATTCCGGGCCACCACTTTGGATAGGTGAGTTTCTCGGCAGCGAATACTAGACTGTACTGTCTTCTGTCACTGTGCAAGTAGTCATGGCACTGGTTGTAGTTGCGCCGCCAACTGCTAAGAGCGCTTGTGAGGCGCTCCACTTCCGGGCAACAACTTAAGACAGTTGAGTTTCTAGACTGTATTTTATATTATAATGTGGTATTATGCTGGAGACTAAACTTAATTTTTTTTTCTTCAAGTTTGTCAAATACTACTTGTGGCTCAAAGTTAAATTGCTAGTAATATGGGTTGTATGGTGTTGAGTGTTACTCTAAACTAATCATTCTTTCTACAAGGTGAATAACAATGCCCTAACAAAAGTAAATATGAATATATGCCACTGTTACAGTGAAGTGCAATGCAAGCAGCTGGTGACAGTGCAGTTCCCTGAATGTCAGCACAAAGTGCAGGTGGAATGTTTCCGCAAGGACTACAAAGTGTGTCCTGAGCCTTGCTTAGACCGCCTGGACTGTGGCCATTCCTGCACCCGCACCTGTCACGTCAACGACGATCCGGATCACCTCAAGGTCAGTTGATATCTCGCCTGTTTATGAACGTATACTGACGAAACTTGGTATATGTCATCTGGTTGTGGTCTATTGATATTTGCTCAAAATAATATTTTTTTGCCAAAGGCTCCCGTAGCAGCAAACCTGCGTGCTCAGCCCCATGTTATCCTTATCCTATCCCTTAATAGGAATCCTGCCTATCCCTAATAAAAACCCTACATCGAAATACCTAATGTCATATAAATTCACAAGCTAATTTTATATTGCTGCCCCTGAATTTATTGTATAACATGTTAAAATTTGATCTAGCTAAGTAGTACACCTTTGTTTTGTCACGCAGTACATCTGCCCCAAGCCGTGTGCGCGGCGGCCTCCCGGATGCACCACGGCCGAGCACCGCTGTCAGCTGGCGTGTTACGAGGAGTGTGAGCCGTGCAAGGTGACAGTTGTCAAGCATCTGCCCTGCGGCCATTCACTCACCACAAGGTATGGTACCAGACTAGCTGCAATGTTGTCAGTTGACTAAACATAACTTTCATCAAGTCCCTAAGTTTCCTCCTGGTGCTTGTATTGGCAGTGACGGATATATAAGCAATTTAGTAGAGTTTCTAGTAAAGTAACTCTAGGAGTGTAAATGCTCTCTTGGGTCTAGCAGCTAGTAGGTGGTAGAGTTGAGTTACTTGCGTCATGTGGGAAAGTAGCTCTACTCAGTAGTGGTATCCCCCACCACTGCCAAATGTTTCACTCTCCTACGCACTTCTGTGCACTATACTCGTGTGAACGTGATTCATAAGTTGTAGAATAGAGTTATTAGTAGAGCAAAGCTGTGTTTTGGCTGATTGTGTTTAGCAGCAGGGGTGCAGAAAATGTTAGACCCCTGGAATTTCTCCCGATCCTACTACTACAAACCAAAACTTTCCCTTAAAATTTGCGACATACCTGTATATTTACATTAAAATCTTAAGGAAACTCAGATATTTTAAATTTAATCTATCAAGGTTAAATTTTACAAAAAATTTTGTCACTTATAAACTTACCTCTAACATTGCCATAAAATTATGTTACTAATAAAATAAAAAAAACTTGAAAAAATAAATAATTAAAAAATCTAAGTTTAATTAAATGTTTTTTTTTAATTTACTAAGGTTAATTTTCACAAACACATTTTGTAATTTATAAAATTACCTCTAACATAGTAATAAAATAACATTACTAAAAAAATAAATTAAAAAACAAATCTAAGTTGAATTGCATGTTCTTTTTTCATGTAGGCCTAACTTCTTGAGGAATGGAGGAATGTAGTCAGATTTATCACACAATCATCAATAAAAATGAGACACTGAATTAAAAGTCTGCTAGCAAAGTATATGTTATACATTATCAATTTGGATGTTAACTATTCTTGACCGATAAAAACTACTTTTATAATGTTAAATTTAGGGTTTTAAATTTTGTTTAAAAATTATGAAACAAAATTGGTTTTTACAATAATCAATTTTAATTCATTGTAGATTAATGTTTTAAAATATACTGTAATGTTAAATTTGTAATTTAAAAAAGTTGAATAAAAATCAATTTCAGGGTGTCTAGTAGTTGGAAAAGTTGAGTCAGGAATTTTAATAACAATTAATTAAATGTCGGGAAAGGAGGAAATCAACATAGCTAATTTTGAGTAGTCGGGAACATTGATAAAACTGATAAACAGTAATTTTATTATTAGTATCTCTTGAACCGAACGTCACACAACTTTGATTGACATTTTATTTGATTTGTGTTATTTAAACGAAAAAAATGAGCCATCACTTGTCTTTATACGATAATTAGTTTCGGTTTTGGCATTTTGAAGTAGTACACCTCTTATCTCTTGAATAAATTACCGCGACCCTCATTTGGATATTTAACACCGGATAATATGCCATAGCCTATTATGTGACTTCCAATGACGATGAAATTTTACTTTATTTAAACTTTACTTTATTTAAACTGATTATGCAAAACCGTTTTTGATGTGTCATTTAAGAATTTTCAATTTTCCGGGAAATTAATTTGCGACAAATATATATTGTTTGTTGGCCCAAAATTTCCCCCGGCAGCCAAAATGTCCTCTGAGCCTGGCTCGCCAGATCGGAAATATTCTGCACCCCTGTTTAGCGGTTTTGTTGATTTGTTTTGCCTGTGTTTTCAAGTTAAGTTGTGCGTAAATATGAAGGTTACTGAAGAGAAAACTCACAAATAAAGAAGAGGAATACAAATAAGTAGAATTCCCTCCGTTATACTTGACACTCTTACTGTGTAGAAAAAGTCACTTTTTAAAATGTTAAAGAGTTTGCAAGAGTGTGTTGCGTACATTATTCCGCATAATTAGCTATCCAGATCCCAACAGTAAGCGCCAAATCTGTAACTTTTATCCAGTGTACAGTATTGGGTAATGGAGATAATCGACTCATTGTCTAATATTAGTGGTGTCCATGAAGTTGCGGAGACCAAGAGTGTATTTTTTAAACACTACTAGCTACTCTACTCCTCGGTGGATTTAAATAAGGTGTGCTATTCAGAAGGACGAATTTGAGCATGTTCTGCGCAGCCTCCAGGTGACGTCACGGTGTTTATTTAATCAGCTGGTTTACAGTGACAGCTGATGTTACTCTCGGCTAGAGCTATCCAAAAACCGCGGTCGGGGCCAGAACGTCAATCTTCCCTCCATTCCCACCAGCGCGACCGCAACTAAAATTGCAGGGTTTCGCTAACAATGTACATATAAAAATATATATGTATATATATTATATATTATATGACGTCACTCAATGTTAACATTGTGGTGGGGATGGAGGGAGGGTAGACGTTCTGATCCCGACCTGATTTTTTGGATAGGCTATCGCCGCCGCTAAAGTTTCCCATTGTTGCAAACTCATTCCTAAAAAAGCGTGACACCGAAGTATTCTGACTACCCTATGTCCCCCACTCCTTGACATAGAATAGTCAGAATACCTTGGTGACGCGCTTCTGCCTCCAGATGACGTCACGCTACGATGCGCAAGAGCACACCTTATTTAAATCCACCTAGCTCTACTCTACTATGTAAATAAGCCTTCTACTTTACTTGACACAAACCCACTAAGCTAAACTACTTGATAAGATAAATAACTTCTAAGTTTGAATAGCTGTATGATTAAATTTAGTTTAATATCACCCTTTAGTATGACTGTTGGACATTGAATACAGAGGTTATGTCTATGTCCTCATCTTATTGATTAAAACTCATGGTGAGACATTTGATTGTAAAAGGAAAAAAATATATTAATGAGGAAACCAAAACATCAATAGTAAACAGAGGAAAAGATAAACATTCAAAAGGGTTTCCTTTAAGCGACATATTTTATCAAAGTTATTCAGGTATGATTATTTTATTAATATTTTCTATAATGATGAAGATAAAACCTCATTTGGCTTAGGTCTATTGGAAATAAAACAACTCAAGACTGTTTTTAATGATAGCTACCCAGAGCTGATTATCTTACGTACCAAAGTTGTATCTATTTTAATAATTCACCGTTTTCCAAAGGTGCAACAATACAACGCTGCGCTGTGACGCAGTGTGCGGACGCAAAATGGCCTGTGGTCATATCTGTGAACTACCGTGCTACAGAGATTGTACCGACTGCCCAATCAAGGTGAGCCTAACAGTCGAGTGTACTTTTAGGGTACTTTGGTATTATACGGATGCCACTCTTATGCAGCGCGCTGCGGCAGTTATGTTAGGATGGGTTATCATAAAAATGATTGTAGGACTTTCCTTGTTTTGTTACGAATCGAATGATACCTGATGAGTCATACTTCCGGCCGCCAAACACCCTCCAAATAGGCCAAGGTCAGGTCGTTGACCGGAGCGCGCGCATCACCTGTCACCGCCTGTAATCTGGGTCCTGGGTCAGTGTCATGAGTGATTTATTGCCGTGCACTACGTTACATTTGTTTTCATAATGAGTGACGTTCTTTTCGTGTGGGATTTACCTCGAAATGAAGAGGAAACCTTACGCATTTTTATGATAACCCATCCTAACATAACTGCCACAGCGCGATGTATATTTGGCGGCATACCTGTGGCGATCGGGTCTGGCTGCTAGCGGCGGCGACGCATTCAACACGATCCTAGCAGACATCGCTGCCTTTTGGGAGGCACAACACAAAGACCGCTCATCAGAATGATGTAAAATTTGTACAGTAAGTCAATAAAAGTACGTTTTTTCGAATTATGTAGTTATCCGGTAAAAATTTAACCTCCAAAAATAGTGGCATCCGTATAATACCAAAGTACCACTTTTAGTTTTCTTCATTGTTGCAGTTGGCATTAGTAAGTATTTGGACTAGTGATGTAAAATACTCGGGTATTTAAAACTCGGGGTAATACCCAAAATTCATAAATACCCGCAGGTATTTTGGGTATTTATGATATTTTAAGTAAAAACACCAATGTAATTCACATATACCCCTGCTACGCTTGTTATTATCAATTATAACATTTGAGGATATTTTATTGATTACATTTATTTCATTATTTTACAAATAAATTAATAATAACTTGGCAAATTTTGCCCTGTCAAGTATACAAACCACACCACCGCCAAACTATGAAGGAATTGGTTAAATATGAGACATTCTATACAAATTTAAAAATATGCACCTGTAATTTTATAATTGGACAAATACAGAACAAAATCACAATGTATTTGAATTTCAATTCTTTTCATACAATATTTTTAATTTATTAAACACTCCAAAAGACCATCAAAGTAGTAAATACCCAGTCCTGGGAATTTATCTGGCTTGTTCAGAAGTTAAAATGCTTGTGGTAACCTTGTTATACTCTTCAGAATTATTTTTATGATAATTTTATAGTCCTTACAGCATGGGAATTTCAATGAACCTAGTAAAAATCTCCTAGATGTTATAAAAATAATAAATACCCACGTTTTGTATATTTATCCGGGGTTTGGGGTAAGTACCCGGGTAAATACCCATTTGGTATTTACCCGCCTTATTATTTACCCACTGGCCTTATTTCATGTGCCAGTAACATTTGAAATAGGCCCTATTAAGATTGATTGTACTAAATTCGGTATCAAAATTATTTGAAGCACATACAAAATCAAAATGTAACTATAAAGTAGGGGCGTGCGAGTAGTGATTTTTTTTTATCGAGTCGAGTAGTACCAATTATTCTTGAGTTTCGAGTGAGTATTTGCTATCTGTTGGTAGTTTCAAATAGTGTAATGGGATTTGGATTTCACTCCAGATTTGATAATCTTAACATGGTTTCTAAGTAATACGTCGACTTATCAAGGTGATTTTCCAAAGACTTTGACTTATTGAGGGTCACGATAACACAATAGATGGATCATGGAAGGGTATAATTCTTACATAAGTTCGAGCTATGTATAAAAAATAATCATACCGTATATTATTAGTAAAATTAAAATAGATTTGAACAATTTTAAATGTCTAAAATAAGCCCGGAAATATATTGTAAAGCTTCTTTGGTTAACGTAGTAGAGGGCGAAATACTTCCTTCAGTGAAAATATTGTAGAGGAGGAAAGTAAACAAAAAATTACTCACATTTTGGTATTTTAGTGATGTTTTTCCCGTTCGGCCACTTCCTGTCTATTTTATAGACTTTTTTGCTCACTTCTTATCACCTGCCCCAAACAAATCCCTTCCGCTTACGGAAGTCAGTTCTGACCAACTACGCATCAGTTTAATTTAGCCGAACATTAATGTACTGTAGGCTATTAAAATAATTTGAAAAACTAAAAGGGAACAAAACATGTTAATAATTAAATTGCAGAGCATAGTTGGAATTAGTGTGAAGCAGTACCACATTTTTTTTGTTTTAAAATTGTCGACGGTGTTCACTGGTGTTCCAAACTGCTTCCCGATGTCACTGTTTTTTTTTTCTGTGTCAATAGCCTCAAATAGTTTTGAACTTCTCCTCATGGGGTAGAGTTTTGCCCCATATTTAAATATATATGGGGCAATAAATAGGGGTGTGCGAGTACTCGAAACTTTGAGTTTTCGGCCGAATATTTTAATACTCGAAACCTTGAAAACTACTCGAAAGTTCGAGCGAGTCTTTCCCACTGATTTTCGGACGATTGCGATCAGCCAAAACACAAAGTAACGGCTGCAAAAAACAATCGCATCACGTAAAATCAGCCAAAAATGACAACCGCGAACGATTGCGACCGGCCAAAACGTGTAGTAACGGCCGCAAAAGGCGATTGCATCACGTAAAATCGGCCGAAAATGACCGCAAACGATTGCGACCGGCCTAAACACGTAGTAACGGCCACAAAAGGCGATCGCATCGCGTAAAATCGGCCCAAAATGATGATCGGAGCGTGTCATTTCGACCGTAACTAACGATTTTGTTATTTAATATTGATTGTAAGCGATGTCTGGACCAGGTGAAATTGGCCAAATGACAACCGGGCCCTGTTTAATCGGCTGGAAATGAATGTCACACCGTGTTTTGTTTGTCACTACATTTGTCAGTTTGATTGTACTGGCCAAAACTTTGTATTGCTATTCATGTATTAATTAGAAACCATGTTTAGATTATCAAATCTAGGATGGTATCCAAATCCCATTACACTATTTTAAACTACCAACTGATGGCAACTACTCGCTCGAAAATACTCTAAACTCGAAAATAATTGGCACTACTCGACTCGATTTAAAAAATCACTACTCGCACACCCCTAGTAAAAAACAACCTAAAAAATACATTTCACGTACTGCATCCAGAACCTCTGAACTCACACTAACTAACGACTAAGAACACAAATCTAATCAAATCAAAACTATTTTAATTAAAAAATATACATAATTTACAACAATATGAGACTGTTCCTTATTTATGAAATGAAATCCTCACATAGGTGAAACCCGTGCGTGAGGATGAGTGTTTGATATGCATGTCGCTCATTAACATAAATTTGTCAGTTGTTCTACCGACACCAGGAGCACCTGGGAAAGAGATTTAGTGGGGAGGAAGGGTTGAAATTTCCGGCTGCAAAGTCACTGGAGGTTTGGTGAATCAACAACTTCGACTTATAGAGGTTCTCTAGTCAATACTTCGACTTGTAGAGCTTATAGACTCGCTTCGCTCGCTGGGGGCTCCGCCCCCAGACCCCTGTGGGGGGCTTCGCCCCCAGGTCCCTGTCGTAAATTATACCCTTAACTGATGTATAATGTAGCCTTTAAAAGGCGTATTTTGAATCTTATAAGGGATACGACCACCGTTAAGAACCTGAAATACTATGACTTTGGGTAACCAAAAGTATTCTGCAACAAATATGACATGATTTATAAAGGATATTACCCTCGACAGAGCGCAACATAAAAAATGTACCTGAAAAACACGAAAAAGTCTACAAAATATCAAAAACTTTGAGTTTTTTGGGGTATTTATGATACTTTATCTGGGCGTGGGAGTGTTGCTTGGTACTAACTGTAATGTAGGAATACTGTGTGATAAATATTAGGCTTCTAAGTTCTATTTTAGAGCATCAAACTATTAAAAACCTCGAACAAATCTTGGAAAAATTGTAATTTAAAAAATCTAGCGCTACCTAAGGGTGAAGGGGGTGAGATACGGCAAAATGTCACAAGACCAAAGTTGTAGTTCGTCTGAAATCCGTGGCACGTGGTGGTCTTCGTTTTTCGATAGGACAACCCGTTCGGTCGCTAGTGCTCAAATAAAAAAAGACTACATTTTGATTTTTTTATTCACAATTATTTATTTATTTGCGATAGTTCAAACTAAAAATAGGAGGATTTGGGAAGAAAAGGTGCAAGGCACATGCATGCCAAATCTCACGTCTCTAGCTCAAGTATTATTGGTGTCACGTGTATGTCCAGTAATATAAATTGGGACAGAACCCCCAATACACCACTACTTATACTAAGAAAACGGTCATATCTAAAGATATTTACAGTTTTTCATTTTTCGACAGGTATAAATAATAAAAAATGGTCATATTTCTGCTGCTATTTACTAAGTGTGATGTAGACATACTGCGTGCCCAATATTAGGCCTCCATCAAGTATATTAACGTGATAGGAAATAAAAAACGGCCAAAATATTTCGAAAATATGCCGAAATTTGAAAAATCTAGCGCTACCTAAGGGTGAAGGAGACGAGATACGACAAAAAGTCACAGGACCAAAGTTGTAGATCGTCTAAAATCCGTGGCACGTGGTGGTCTCCGTTTCTCGATAGGACCAACCGTTCGGCCGCTACAGCTCGAATAAAAAGGCACTATTTTGGACATGTTCAAAATTTCCTCCATTTTGAATTTTTTTGAGGAGGTTAAAATAAAAAATTGTAACTTTTTGGAATTTTCCTGGGGGTTACAAGGTACAAGCTACATACATGCCAAATTTCAGGTTTCTAGCTCTTCTAGAAGTGGTCTAGAATTCGTATACCTCAGTCAGTCAGTCAGTCAGTCAGTCAGTCAGTGAGTTACACATGCGGCTGTATATATTATAGACTTATAGAGGTAATTGTACATATTCGAGTTATAGAGGTGCTACAGCTAAAACTTCGACTTATAGAGGTGCGGCAACAGGCTAAGAATACTGCAAATATTTGAGTTATCGAGGTGTTTTCTGCTAACCCTTCGACTTACAGAGGTAAAATAACATAGCATTAGGTAGGAAAGTTCAAGGGGAATGACAAAAATTTGAGTTATCAAGGAATTTGACTTATTGAGGTTCGAGTTACCGGTTCCACTGTATAGATATCACATTTAGGTTACGGTTCAGTGGTACCTAACAAGCCAGTTGCTTAACACCCAGACTGGGCTATCTTAATGGCCGCTATTGTTGACTTCATGGCCACCCAGAATGTTACTACAAACTCAAAGTGATCGCTCTACAGCATTCTGTTCTTGTTGCGAGTGAAAACTCCACCTACCTTTTCTTTGTTTTTATTTACTTTTTATTATTTACCTTTATTTATTTTTCTCATAATATATATATTGTTCTCTTTGGTTAAAATATGCAACTGCTCACTTACTCTATAAAGTTTTTATCCTGAGTTACTAACTTAGTGGCTCTATGGCAAGATATACTCCTAGCTCTTTGCCTCTAGGTAACCTAAAACAAGATGGCGATTTCTGCCTCCAATGAACGACTCGCTGGTAAAATTAACAAAAACAATAATTTATTCACGAAATTCACATTCCAGCATATTAAAAATTGCAAGGGACTAACAACATGGGTTACAAAGGTAGGGGGAAATATATGATTTGACTTTACAAAATTGTAAAATATTCCTCGGCTTAGTTCTGTGGAGAATATGAAAGTCTTTATCTCAGGGCGTTGTAAAAAAAAACAGGAGGCTCGTGTGGAGACTCTCTCTCTTAATTCTAGATTCTGCTTTATTATTAAATTTGATTTTCTTTATGATTAACTTTTAAATCTGATCATTTAATTGTAAGATATGAATTTGCTCTAATGTTCAACGAATCAATTTTGGCTTGGTGTCACCAAAGAGTGGCAGCCATGATTTTAAATGAAATGTTCTAGGCCTAATAAATTCTGTCCTATTTTCACTGACGTTATTAAATGAATTAAAGAGTTCTCTTCTTACAAAATTTTGAAATTGAATTGTCTATTGGTGAAGATATTTGAGTAATCAAGCTCCTCAATCCACCTGATTCTGATATGTTTGTCTCTAGGTTCCAGGTAAGTTTGGAATTATGTTACCAAGGACATCTGCTTCACCAAATCTCTTCTGGCCTCACACAATAAAAAGGGAAATTCGTAATGGTTTGGTTCTTCTCCTAACTAAAATATCAAACTTTGGATATGTCCGATGTACTTATGTAATGGAAATTTATTAATTTTGAGACGATGCTCAAATTTTATGTCTTAACACAAAGGCCTGTCCATCTTAGAAGAATGAGAGAGAGATATAATCCATCTCCTTCCAACAATACATTCACATATGATTTTCTTTCTTGAGGTTTTCAGTACACATAACACTTTTCACTTTGAATTTTCACTGTTATTACTATATACAATTTGGCCAGTAATCTATGTCTTTAAGATCCGATAATAATTAAAATTTGTGTTTGAAGTAGTTTACACTATTTTCTTATATAAGGTGGTGAAATATCGAAATATGTTATATGGGTGATTAATACATTTATCTTATATAGATGCTTAGAGAGATAGTTTTTTTTTAAATATATATACAAATTAATTATATATATATATATATATATTAGGGGTGTGCGAGTAGTGATTTTTTTAATCGAGTTGAGTCGAGTAGTGCCAATTATTTTCGAGTTTCAAGTATTTTCGAGCGAGTATTTGCTATCAGTTGGTAGTTTAAAATGGTGTAATGGGATTTGGATACCACCCTAGATTTGATAATCTAAACATGGTTTCTAACTAATACATGAATAGCAATACAAATTTTTGGCCAGTACAATCAAACTGGATTACGTATTGACAAACAAAACACGGTTTGGCATTCGTTTCCGGCCGATGAAACAGGGCCCGGTTGTCATTTGGCCAATTTCACCTGGTCCAGTCATCGCTTATAATCAATAATAAATGACGAAATCGTTAGTCACGGCCGTAATTACGCGGTCCGATGGTCATTTTCGGCCGATTTTACGTGATGCGATCGCCTTTTGTGGCCGTTACTAGTCGTTTTTGCCGGTCGCAGTCGTTCGCGGTCGTCATTTTTGGCCGATTTTACGTGATGCGATTGCCTTTTGCGGCCGTTACTACGAGTTTTGGCCGGTCGCAATCGTTAGTGGATCATCCAGAAATTGGCGGGAAATACTCGCTCGAACTTTCGAGTAGTTTTCAAAACTTCGAGTTGAGTTTGAGTATTAAAATACTCGGCCGAAAACTCGAAGTTTCGAGTACTCGCACACCCCTAATATATATATATATATATATATATATATATATATATATATATATATATATATATATATATATATATATATATAGGTCTAATTTAGTTTTTATAGGGGCCTAATCCGGATTTGTACATGATTACATATTTTTACGTAGGTCTACCTAACTGTTATTATTTAATATTTACCAACATAAATTATGAACTGTTGCACGAGAGATATTGTGATAAACTATCATAGGTATTCAGATGTATTATCTGCTGCTGATTGCGCTTAAAGGAGTCTACAGTACATAATAACTAGATGGACAAGATTGGATTTTGTAGACAAGACCAAATTTTGTATTCCTCCCAAATTTAAGAATCTTTTGGGATGGGAAACTCAATTTTTTTTAAACTGATCCAATATACAAATTTAATAATTATTAGTTATTGAAAAACTATGACTATCCTCAACCGTAGTAAACTTGTACAGTAGAACCCTACTAACCCAACCTTGGATGGACCGACGCCTCGCTTAGTCCGTCCGTGCCGTTATCAGTGTCAGTTATTGTTTCTCCGTTCAGGACTTCTCCTGTCCATAACTCATCATTGATGATTAGTAGACTGGTGACAGTTGATACGTTATTTATGATTAACAGTAATATTAAATCTTTAAAACTGTACATATATTGCAAATATTTTCAGTTTAAAATACAGTTTCGTCACGTTCTTATAAAAGCAAATGTGTTCTTCTGATAACCCAATCTTTTTTGTATTCTCAGACCATGCTCTCAGTTCCATTGGTGACGGATTAGCGGGATTCTACAGTAAATAAATCACATACAAAAATTATTTGTTTAGTAAATTATTTAAGAACATGTAATAAGACGACTGAACCATGTGATATATACTGTAAATAACAATACCACCGTGTAATATTGGCTGTAAATGACCAGATAAAACTCTAAAAATATTTGAGAGGTTTCTTAATGTGGATGGTAAATTATAATCGCACCGCACTTAATCAGAATTTAATACGACTGCACTACATCAATGTGACATTGAAGACATCCAGACCATTCAACATTACGGCAATAGATGTCTGGACCATGTGGTATCATCCGAATTTGACGATCGAAGAATTTGAATCGCAACGATATTAGCTGTAAATTATGATCACACTTAATCAGAAACTAATGACAGTCATGCCACAATCTGCAATAAAATATGATTATGCCACGTGATATCGGCAGCTAATATTGATCGAATCACAGAATATCGGCTGTACTAGACAATTGCACCGCAATCAGCCATGACAAGATACCATACCACACATTGCCACCCTTTAAGAAATTAATCCTGCCACAAAATAACCTCTACTTACTAAATTTAAAATGATTATTTTCCAAAAGAAGTCCTGAAATTTCGGGTCTTGCCCAAAAACTACATTTAATGGACAAGATGCCCAGAGCTGATACAACGTATTACACAGTTCTCATGTTGTTTTTGGGTTGTCAAAATATTCATATACAGTTAAACCTCGATCAACCGTCACTCTTTTAACCATCACTCTCTGTTATCCGTCGCCCGTCTATGAGAATTTCACTATTTATTAGCGTTGGTATTGGGTGCGTGGGATTGGGTAACGTTGGGTGCCGTAGCCGGCAGTGTCTGAGCGCCTGCACGAGCTATTATGTTGGTCAATGACTTAATTGTGTCATAATTATAAATTATTACAATCATAAATATGATTATATCATATTTATATAATTATAAATTACAAAAGTGGCATAATTATAATTAGTGATGTGTCGGTACCGGTACCGGTTCTTGACAGGATCGGTTCTCGGTTCTCGGTACCGGTACCAAGTACTCGTTTTTTTTTAAATAAACCAATGCATTCATATCTTTAAGTAGAGTTCTCGGTGTAGATTGAGATTAGTTTAAAGGATCAAATAAACAGTGTCAACCTTATATCTTCTTATAATGCATACTTATATTACATCAATCTTATAATACGACCAAACATGTGAAGACATTTTATCACTGGCACTTAAACAAAGTAGTTTCATTGTTACAATATTCATCCATTATATTTAACTGTTTGTCACAGGGCATTAAACTAGATCACAAAAGTCAAAAATCTATCAGATCGGCCAGAAAACACTTTTTCAATCTGAAACTAACCTACAGCCAAACTAAACTAAACAGCTACAACGCTACAGACAGTACGAAAACGAAATGCACTATTCGAAACATTTCGATTGTTTCAACCGTTCGAAATCTTATCGAATGCATGAGTTCACATTCGAATGACGCATTCGAAATCATCTAATCATTTTGTATTTGGCATACTAATAAAACACAGTTACATTATTGTTATTTTTCCAAAATAAACCAAGCAAATGAGTTTAAAGATATAAACTTATTTTATTTATATGTGTAACACTACGTTACTTATATTATTACAACTAAAATATACACTATCGCGATCAAAGAAGAACGATACGATATTTCACACAGAGAAAATTTCTTTTGATCTGGTTTGCTGAAAGCCGGCTTCGGTTTTATATGCCAAATATGGTACGCGTATGATAAATATCGTGTTCCCAGCAACACTGCAGATTGGATTGGTGATCACGTAACCTTACAGCTGTTTTTACTATGTCTACCGGATAGCTGGAAAACCTTAAATATATCGACTGAGCAGACCTTGTAAAGAATCTATGGACCTTGATTTGATACAACATTCTCCTAAACGTTTGATTTACCCTCGGGAATTCATTGAGGATTAAAGTTTAGCTGAAGATTGATTTATTTGTCATTCGTTCCCTATTTATTACCATATCATAAGTAATTCAACCATCGTACTTTTATTTTTTATATAATAATTATTTGGCCTATACCTAATATCTTAACTCGTTTTGTACATGATATAAGAATTCATTAAAACTCAATATATGCGTGTTAGTCCGGGTCATTTTTGTAATATTGTAATTAAAGTGTTTATGTTTATATTTTAACTCACCTTAACTTACCTTCTTTCTCCATGTCTACAACTTCTGCATTTTGTCGCCACAACAGACGACACTAATAAACAACTCAGCGAATTCCGAACAGAGATAATCTAATATAATCTGAACAATGAACAAAACAATATACAATAAATAATAAATCATGGTTAAGGAAAGGAAGTTGGTAAATAATAATGTTAGACTGATTTAAATATGTTTTGTTCATAATGTAAGTCATCATCTTGATCTTGATCCATTGAAGTTGTCTCGGTCTTTGTTCTGCATTCTCGTCTTGACGATGACGTCAGCTGACGAAACTGTCAACTTAGATAAAACTTACAATTCAATTAATTAACGTACTGGTACTAATAACATTATTTTACTAACTATTTACTATTTATTAAAAATTTTGGTTACGGGTAAATGTATAGTTTTAATTACAAATTGTTATAGATTTTACCGTGTATTGACTTACGAAATTAACTTACGGGTATCGGAAAGTACCGACATTTTGACATCGGTTCTCGGTACCGGTTCTTTTCCAAAGAACCGGTGGTACCGAGAACCGACTTTAGGTACCGACACATCCCTAATTTTAATGACATTTCTATTATTCATCTATTCAGTTATCCGTCACAGTCCCGGTCCTAAAGGTGTGACGGTTAAGAGAGGTTCCACTGTACTCATATATGTGTTAAATTCCTGGCAACTAAACCACCTGGTACTATTTACACTTAATAGTAATTCAGTGTTCAAAACATGGTTAATTTGATGCATCAAAACAAAACAATTTAATTGATTCACATATATATATAAATGTATATAGGCCAATTTTAAAACAGCCTTTACAAATACCTTACATGATTTTCCAAACTCAACGTTGCTTTATTGTACATTTGAGTTTGTATTTGAGTAATTAAGTCATTTTTCTGGTTCCGTGTTTTTACCAGGTTTTTATTTGCTTTATTTATCTATTTATTTTTGTTGCCACATGTATAGGTGGTGTTTTAACTATGATAGTAACAACTTTTCTTCCAAATACTTAATAACTGTGTTATTAAAAGATACTTGTGCAAATTACAGGTTGAAAAGACAGTGGGCTTGTGCGGTCATAAGGTGCGTATAGCGTGTAGCCGAGCGCCTACGAAGAACCACTGCAAGGGCCAGTGTGCTGTCAGGCTGGAGTGTGGACACAAGTGCACCAAGCGTTGCTGCGACCCTTGCACCCCAGAGGACTGCCAGGAGCCAACACCGCTGCCGATAGCCTTGCCCTGCGGCCACACTGGAGCCCTCATGCCTTGCTACATGGTCCACTCCCTGGATATAAGTGTGTACAAAACATGTTTGTAGATGTTTAATGTTTTGGTCAACTCGGTTCTTTTAACCTTAGCAGTGGCCAATGGTGTAAGTGGGAAATGGGCAAGCAGATTTGGCGAATTTGCAGACCTTTTTTTGAAAATTCCTATAAATTCAACCATTTTGTAGTAAATTCAATTCCCTACATAGAAATCTGGTTATCAGGGATTTAATTAAATTAAGTATTTAATTAGTTTTTTAGAAGTGTTAAGGGCATAATATTATAATAAATGAAAGACCGAAAAAAATATAAACTGTACAGTGTTTTGTTTGTGTTGTAAAAATGTTATGTAATATATACATTACTAATAATGGTATATACATATTTGTAAAGCTAATGAAATAAGGAATCTAATACCCCCGTCGCAGCAAACCTGCGTACTCAGCGAATTTCCAATGCATAATATATGTCTTAATACCACATAAAGCCGAAAGCACAGCATTGCTGGATTATGTCTGTTATGAAGCTCTACCGATGCAAATTACGAGAATTCTAACATTGATTGTTGAAAGTTTTTGATTCAAATTTACCTTTGTAAACGACTCTTTTCACTAGTCGGCGATTTAAATATTCAGCTCGAACTTAGAGTTTTTTTGCAAATCTCGAGCCTAGCCGAATACTGTAATATTCGGCTCGAAAAAGCTCGAAGCTCGAATACTTGCACACCCCTACTAGTAGGTATTGGAAATATGTTATTGCTTCGTAAATTGTTTACAGTGCAAAAATACAATCACGCAGGTCAGAAGTTAAATCATAGTGAAAAGATATTACATCCATATAGGAAAAAACTTTGTTATACCTATAACTTATATATAGGGGTGTGCGAATAGTGATTTTTTTTTAATCGAGTCGAGTCGTGCCAATTATTTTCAAGTTTCAAGTGTTTTCGAGCGAGTATTTGCCATTAGTTGGGTGTTTCAAAGTGTCATGGGATTTGGATACCACTCCAAATTTGATAATCTAAACATGTTTTCTAAATAATACATGGGTAGCAATAGCAATACAAATTTTTGGCCAGTACAATCAAACTGCATTACGTATTGACAAACAAAACACGGTTTGTCATTCGTTTCTGGCAGATAAAACACGGTCCGGTTATCATTTGGCCAATATTACCTGGTCCGGACATTGCTTATAATTAATATTAGATGACGAAATCGTTAGTTATGGCCGATAGTAAGTGTCCCGGTTGCCACCTTCGCCGATATTATGTTTACCTTCGTAATTTTCGGCCTTTAACACGTGATCCAGTCTTAATTTTTGGACAATATTTTGTTTTCCGTCATCGTTTACGGCCGAAATCACGCTATCCGGTCATCATTTTGGGCCAATTTTACGTGATGTGATCGCCTTTTGCGGCCGTTACCATGCGATTGGGCTGATTGCAATCGTTAGCTATCGTCAGTAAATCGGCAGGAAATACTCGTTCGAACTTTCCAGTATTTTTCAAAACTGAGTCGAGTTTGAGTATAAAAAAAAAATCAAAGTTTCGAGTACTCGCACACCCCTACTTATATAAATATATATTTTATTAGCTTGCACACAGAACATATTAATAGGCTCTAGGATCCACATGAGCCTATTGAAAATACTTATTTACCATTTAGAGGTATTTTATATAAATTTGTTTTTTTTGTGCTAATAACCTGAAAAACATTAAAATAATCATAATAATTTAAAATCAAACTAAAAGAACAACGACGAATACTCTGACCCCGGCACAAGCATCAGTGTATGGATAGCGATTTCTGCAAAATAAAAACTGCTGCACATAAAATTTATGTTCAGTACTTATCTAGGGCTTAAAGTTCGCTATCACATATAATATGATAGTTATACTGAATTTTTTGTCAATTCAGTAGTTTGTGTATTTATATTCTCTTCATAAAATATTTATTCAGATTATGTTCAACTTCTAGTAGTGATGTGTCAAAACCAAAACTTGAATCTCAAAACCACCAAAACTTTGGAAAAGTTTCGGTTTCGAGATTCGATCGGTGAGTTTCGAGAATCAAAACTCAAAACTGCTGAGATTTTTTGTGTCTTTATTGTTGTTTTTTAACAGAAATCACACCCGTGTTTCGATCAATAATGCAAAGGTTAAAAGCCTACTGTCATCGGTCGTCTACCTTCACCTTTTTGGATTATTGATTTTTTATTTCTGAAAGAACAACTCTAACCAAAATATATAATTAGTTTTAATTAATTTTTCTGGATTTATTTTTCATAACCATACCCAGGCAAGTAAATAGGGTTTCACGATTTGAGTTTCGAGATTCGATTTTGTAAGTTTCGGTTTCGGTTTTGAGATTCGAAATTTCTGGTTTTGACCATCACTAACTTCTAGTGGATGAGACTGAAATCACTTGTGTAGATTCTGTGGACTTCCTTGGGCTGAAACTTAATGCAAACCTGAAGTTTTACAATCATGTAAATAAAGTCATAGGAAAGCTTAGTTCTTGTTTGTTTGCCTTCCGGAAGCTGGCTCAACATGCCAACTCTGATGTTATGTTGACACTTTATTACGGGTGTTTTTATCCACATCTGATATACGCTCTCCCAGTTTGGGGCTTTGAGAGTTCAAGAACAAAGTATATTTTTCGACTTCAGAAAAAAGGCTCTCCGTATTGTATTTCACCTAAAAAGAAATGAATCCTGTAAATCACTGTTCCGTCAGAAGAAAATCCTCACATTTCCTAGCCTATATATATTTCAAACTTTAGTATTCTTCAAAAGTAATTCATCTATGCTTTCGTCTTACAGATCATTCTATAACTACTCACTCCATCCACGTTAAAATGTTCCAGTTCCAAAACACCGAACATCATTTTTTCAGAAAACATTTCATATAACTGCACAAAGCTATTTAACTCTTTGCCTGCAAATCTTAAGGTGGAGCTCCCCTTTCAAAAATTCCGCAAAAACCTAAAAGAGTTCCTTGCCGATAAGGGGTATTACAGTATTCATGATTTTATCAACCCAAGGTCTTAGATTTGTTTCTAATTAAGAATGATATTGTTATGTTAATAATAATTCTCTCTCTCATTTTGTGTTCAAGCAGGATACTTTGATAAATGAAACCTGTATTGATGTTGACGATGCCCATGCAATGTATTTGTTTATGGCAAATAAAATCTTGAATCTTGTAAATAAGCTGTAAAACTGACTTTTTTTCGTTTGATCAAAAGCCATTTCATAATTAAATTAAATTAAAAATTATCTCAATGACAGCCTTATGTGCAAAAAAGGGACCTTTGACCTGTCCTTAAAATCCTTAAAATCTAAGTAGGTACTGAAAATTCAAATTCACTTTTCACAACTAAGGAGTGGAGCAGGTTTTTTACATCTTAATTGACAAAATTAGTTTAGGAGTAATGGGGATTTGAGTTTAGAAAAATCGCTTCAGCGTGTGTGTGATATGCACCAATTAAAGAAATAATATGGAATTTCAGGAATTTTTTACCTGTACTCAGAGCTGTTTTGAGAATTTTTGTTCATTGAGTAAATTATTTCTACTATGTTGTTTTTCTTGATCGAGCTTGGTCTGTTTTCAGGCAGCAGCTACGACAAGGAACAGCTGCTGCAGTTTTGCAGTGAGCCCTGCCTGGATGTACTAAGTTGCGGCCATCGTTGCAGTGGCACGTGCGGTCAGTGCATGCAGGGACGAATCCATAAAGTGTGTGATGAGGACTGCAACAACACTTTGATATGTGGCCACAGGTTTGTAGCTTTTTACACAGTATTTATGAAAACTTTGATTTCAGGGAAAAATGTATTATTTATTATGTTTTGGGTGGTGTGCAAGTTGTGATTTTTTGGATTGAGCGAGTATTTGCCATCAGCAATATATTTTTGTTGGTATTTTCAAGTGGTGTAATGGAATTTAGATCCCACCCCAGACACAATTTGATGTCTAGTCATGGTTTCTAAATAATAAGTTAGTGGCAATGCACATTTTTACCAGTACAGTAGAGCGTCAAAAATCCGAACCAATTGGGACTGTAGGTGGTTCAGATTACCGATTTGTTCGGATTTTCAAACATAACCTAGAAATGCCTCTTAGACACATAATTAGGCCTACACTATTAAATGTGCAGTTCTAGGTATATTATGTACATTACTGTAGTTGGTTTCTTAAAAAAATAGGTAGAGTTCATACAGTACACAATAGAAACGAACAAAACACTGACCAGTAACAGTATTCAAACAGAATCACTCATCACTCTAAATCCAACAGTACAAAATCCCTTATCGTATACAATTCTTTTTGACATTAAAAAAGGCGCTAATCTTTGGTTGCGTTAGCTTCGATACACGTTTTCTGCCAGCCAAGTCCTTCATTCGCTTAAGCAGCAGTAGCTGACCTTGACTACATTCTGGCTGTGTTTCGTACCAAGACATCACTGTCTCTAACGCCGTAAAAGCTTCAGAATACGAAGGAACTGAGTCGTCGTCTGTTGGATCTTCTTCATCACTGTCACTGCCTTCATAATCTTCGGACTCTTGAACTGAGGTAACAATATCGTTGTCATCCAGGATCTCGTAGCTCAAGTCATTTCTATCAACGTCTAACCATTCTTCGACGTCTGCTGTGTCACATTCTTGAAAGCCTGGAACTGACTGGCACAAAACAGCCACTTCTGTCACATTTTCAACAGTTGCTGGTTCATTATTATGGGCGTCTTCTTCCGTACCATCTTTATTTTCTGGCCAAAGTTTATTCCACGCTTTTGTTAAATTTTCTTGGGTCAGTAAGTCCCACGAATCTGCAAGCATGTAGCACGAGTCTTTCACGTTTAGCTTTTTTGCAAACTGAATGACACTTTCCTCATTATCTTCTGCCAAAAGAAGCCTTCGCAGCACTTGCTTCCTATACATTCTTTTCAACTTTTCTATAACGCCCTGGTCCATTGGTTGGAGGAGTGGCGTGACATTAGGAGGAAGAAACATCACCTCAAAATCCTTGTCAATTGGATTTAAAACTTCTACGGAGGGATGTGTTAGCGCGTTGTCCATTATCAGCAACACTTTTCCGCTAAGTTTCCTTTCTTTGCGAAACGTCTTAACATTTGGTATGAAAACATTTTTATGCCAGTCAGTGAATATTTCACTGTCCATCCAATAACTTTTTTGAGCTTTGTATGTCACGGGAAGCTGAGTTATGTTTTTGAAACATCTTGGTTTCTTGCTTTTCCCAATGATCAATTGGGGAAGCGTATGATCTCCACTAGCATTTGCACAGACCATCCCTGTAATACGCTCCTTACTGACTTTAAATCCTGGAGCAGCTTTCTCTCGGCGAGAAGCTAAAGATTTTCGTGGAAGAGCCTTCCAATTTATGCCGGTCTGGTCACAATTGTAAACGTCTTCCCTAGCATATCCGTTACTGTTTACAAAATCTAAAAACGTGATTTTGAAAGCTTCTGCAGCAGGAATGTCAGAAGACAAAACTTCCCCTTGAACATTAAGTTCTCTAATTCCATGACGGGACTTGAAATTTTTTAACCAGCCTGTGCTGGCTTTGAAATCAGCTGGCCCTCCTAATTTTTCATTGAAGTACAAAGCCTTTTCACAGAGCAAGGGTCCTGACACAGGTTCACCTAAACTTCGGCGCTGTGAAAACCACAAAAATACAGCATCTTCCAGTGATCGGTCTTTCGCTGTCCTCGTTGTTTTCCGAAGTTTTGAACCATCTTCAGAATCTAATTTTGAGACAAAATCTAGAATGCTATTTTTATTTTTTTTTATGTCTGAAATGGTAGCCTTACCCACTCCATACTCTTTTGCAAGAGACGAACCACTTTCACCTTTTCCAGCCTATTCAAAATTTTGATTTTAGTTTGAATAGCAAGAAATGTGTGTTTCCTTCTCAGTGTCCCAGATGAAGACGCCATAATGTGAAGAAATGTACGAAATTACAGTAGGCCAACTGCTCATAAAATCAATTTGCACAAACAACAATAAACACGAACAAACCGCAAGACGCAACTTAGCGCTATACACCTCACTGATGACTGTACTCCACTGGCAGTGAGGTGGTGAAACAATAGAGACGTGGCGGGGGGTGGGGTGGCTGACGCGTCACCAGGACAGTTAAAAATAGACACGCCCAAGGTCATTTACCTGGCTCGGCGCGCTCACTCATTCCCCCGCCGGGCGCCGGCAGTTTGGCGCAAAATTTTAAAACATATGTCATTTCCGTGCTAATTCAATACAGTACAGTATTAATAACATCCTCAGGAGAGGTTCGGATTTTTGACGTTTCGGATTTTTGACGTTCGGATTTTCGACGCTCTACTGTATAATCAAACTGGGCTATAGATTGACAAACAAAATAGATTTGGCTGTGTTTTCTGCCAATAAGAAAACAGTCCGGTTGCTATTGGCAAATATTACTTGGTCTGGTCATGGCTTTTAATCATTAATACACTATTAAACCATCATTTTGAGCCAATATTATTTATTGTCCTTCACAATGTTGTCGTTCTATCAGCATTTCAGGCTGATATTATGTGTCCCGCATTCAATTATGGCTGAATTTACGTGGTCCAGTCATCATTTACTAAGGGTGTGCGATGCATCGAAAAGCATTGAAATTTCGATTCGATTCGATTCGATGCATCGAATCGTCGATTCGATGCGGAAGTAATCGAAAGAGCGATGCATCGAAAGTGTTCGATGCTATCCTAATCGGCAAAGTTCGTACCGGCTGTCTCACAGTCGTAGAAATAAATAAATAAAGTATATTCTAATGTTTGCGTTTTAATTTAATCCCTATTTTCCAGATGTATCCTTTTAAGATATGTTTTAGATATAGCAGCTAGCACATAACACAGTTTATAACGTTATAAACCACGTTAACCACGTGGTTTGATTTAAAACAAATCGGCAGCAGACGATTAAATGACGACGATGACGCAACGACAGCTGCAAAGTAGTGATGGGAGAATCAATGCAGAATCGAATAGTATTCGAATATAGCCCAAGTATTCATGTATTCGAATACTTCAATATTGTATTCGAATTCGAATTCACTTGAAAGTTGGCGCAAAGTATAGACTTTACGAAAAAAATCATTAGGACTCATTTATGTTAAAATTGCTGTAAATTGCATTTAATTTAATTTAGATAAATCTGGATTTATTTAAATCTGGATAAATAACTACTAAACTCTAATTATAAGAACAGTTTCTGTTGCCAGCAAATGAGGGTGGTTTCGTTTCAAGTGCATCGTCATGTTGCTCGTGTTGCTATGGTATTTAAAATTTTTCTTGCAACTTTTACACATCACAAACTCTATCAACTTGATTAAAATGTTCCGACACAGGAGACCTTTTGGGAGGCATATTGCGCAGTTAATCACAAAAGGCTACCAATAGTTAATTAAAATAATAAAATTGAAATACAATAATTATATCACATAAACTTTCACTAATGAGTAGGCCTACACAAAAAACTAAACTGTTTTGCACAAAAAACTATGATGCAATACCGCGATCACCGCAGCCGTCCGCGGACTATTTTGACATTTGAAAACAAACAACAGGGTGCGGGGAAGGGTGGGGAAGACAAGTCTAGACATGAATTCCAAGAATCCGCCGCGCCGTTCCGCCACCGCCAGTTATCCAGCCGGCCGGCGCAGCTTTCAGTACCGGAAGTATTCGAGTTCAAGTATCCGAATACGTATTCGAATACAGGGGTGTATTCGATTCGGCAGTATTCGATTCTTTAAAGTATTCGATTCTCCCAGTGCAAAGCAGTAATGGTAATCACATCTCTTCGGAAAAGTAGTTCCACTATTACGTTGTTAAAACATTAATTTGTTGGGGATTTTATAATTGAAGGAGAGTTATTTTTTTCAGAAACTAAGATTGATAACCGGTTGTAACACTTTCGATATAATTGAAGTTAATATTAAGTTTGATATTCCTACACGTTAAACAATGGCGGACCACGGAGGAATATTTTTGATTTAGAAGTCTTTATTACGCACTGATGTTACCTGATACGATATTCAGTGTTGCCAGATGTACGATATTTGCACCATAAGGCCTCTTATGATATCGTTAATTGCACCAAATATAGGCCTACTATTGTTGTTTACTGTTAAATACTAGTTTAAATTAGTATTTTCGTAGTTTTTTAATATGTAAAATTGTGATAGTGAGTTATTTGAATAAAGTTTTAGGGTGGGTACAATAGTATTGTGTCAAAATACGGTGGTTTTACTGGCATGGTAGTAGTGTTTCCACTTGAGGGATTTTTATCCCATATATGGGATATTTTGGAAATCGGCATTACGTCTGCTAGTTTGCTTACGACCAGACCACCTTAGCAGAGCACTTCTAATCTAGTGGATTTTCTTGTCGCACTGGCAGTTGCGGGGTTTTCAAATTCTCACGTTGTTATTATTTTACCTACTTTATTGTAACTATTATTATTTTATAATCGTCTCAGAACGAACACTAAATCACGCCAATGAATATCGCTGGCCTGGCCATGTTGGAATTAACGAGGAAAATATTTGCTGTTATTATTACCTATGTCGTACTCTTTAGTACTATACAGTGCCATTATAAATACCTCTCACGGAACTAAATTATTTAACTATCACTTGCCAGCCTTCTGGCAAACCGCATCATTTATATATCGCATTAATCAAAATCCTTTGAGGTACTAAAATGTAAAATATAGGTGATTAGTAGATCTAAATAAGCTCTATCTATCATATAATATTTAACATCAACTGTGTTACTGTGTTGCACTGTTTGAAAAATTAGTGGGAAAGTGTGGGATATTTAGAAAATGTAAAAGGTGAAGTGTGGGATAAAGTGGGATTTTTTGTATCAGCTCGTGGGATATTTTTTACCGCTGAGTGGATACAGTGAGGTAGTACCACACCATGGTGGTACTATAGCGGTATTTACAATCTGGAAAAACTGTCCATCGTCACTTTGGCGCTCCGCCCTTTGAAACTTGCTAAAGTAGGTAAATACAATTAAGTTTAGGTTAATGCTGTTATACTTAATATTGTTTGGTTATTATATGAATATTTCACCACTAGTCGTGCTTAATCAAATTTCCTCAATAAAGATAAAACCTAAGTATCAAGTATTTGAAATTATTTTTCTTGTCATGGTTTGATCTAATTTTTATTTAGTTAGTCAACAAACGTCATCAGTTCATGGTTATTTCAGGATATTAAGGTTATGAGGAAATAAAATCAGAAAATTATAACTAGACTTTGGCCAAGAAGGTAGATTACCCATGTTGGTAATAAACATTGGTGTATAGGCTGAGTTTTAATCACTGAAACATGTCGCATTGAATCGAATCGAATTGCATCGATTCGAATCGAAATTCTTTGAATCGCATCGTTGCATCGAATTGACATAAAATCGCTGCATCGCACACCCCTATCATTTATACAAGTTTTTGATGACTGATTCATGTTTCGCGTTTTCATTTTCAACCGATTTTACTTGGTGCAGTCATATTTGCCATGCATTGTGGCAATAAGCAATGGCTAGCGATCTTTCATAGATCAATGGGAAATACTCGTTCAAACTTTCAAGCAAGTTTCAAAATGTTGAGTAAGTATTGAAATACTCAACCGAAATACTCAAATTTGAGTACTCGCACACCCCTAATTTTGGTTTTATGAACTTTGAGCCTTCAACATGTGACAATCCTTAAAGTATTATTGGCCAATGAATTCAGTTAATTTAAGAGATGTGTGAGTTCAGGTTTTTTAAGTCGAGTCGAGTAAATGGCAAAAGATTTGAATCTCGAGTTCGAGTCGAGTATACAAAAAAAAACAAAAAAATTTGATCAAAACAGTGTATAGGCTTCCGTTTGTAAATGTTGTTATTAAAATATACTTTTCTAGTCACTATGACCTGAAAATAACAATAGTAAGTAAAATAAATGGATTACTGCTTCATTGGAAAAAGATAAGTATATTTATCTGAAAATAAATCATACCAAAGTAATTGCATAACATTTCCATGAAGATAAAATACTTTTAATCTGTTGGTATTAAGGTTGTTATAGCCTATACGGTATTAATTAACAGTTTCATTAAAAAATAATCTCAGTTTTTAGCGAATTTCCCCTATAGGGAAGAAGCTATTACCGTAGTCGGCATGGTAAGACCTAGGCCCGGGACCATGATAACTTTTCGTTTTGAGGTCCCCAGACCCCAAAAACACCATTCGTTCGAAACTGTATATATATCTATATATATACATATATATGTGTCCGTGGGTGCGACAACTCTCGTAAAAATAATCCGATTTTGACGAAATTTGGTGTAAGCGTGTAAAGCAGCATTTATGACTTTAAGTTCGAAAACCAGACAGATCGGACTATCCCAAGGGGTATTTTGGGGGGGTTTTGTACCCAAAAAATGGGGTTTTTGAGTTTTCTACATATAATTTTTGAAAAAGTCAATTTTTAGTTTCCTCCATTGGAATTAGCTTAAAAAGACGCACCATTTGTTGTTTTGACCATTGCTCTACGTCAAATGGTTACAGAGATATTGAAAGTGCTAAACACAGTACGTTGTCCAATGCTATTCTTATGGAGAATAAGAAAAAAATTATAGCTCGCTTATTTATGAACGTATTCTAACAAAACTTGGTATATGGTTTCATCTGGTTGTGATCTATTGTTATTTTCACAAAAAACCTGATTTTTACCAATAATTCCCGTAGCAGCAAACCTGCGTCCTCAGCCCCCATGTTATTCTAATGGAGAATAAGTAAAATGTAATGTATCCCTTAATTATGAACATAAATTAATAAAACTTGGAATGTTGGTTCACCTAGTTGAGTTATATTGATATTTGTATAAAAACCCATTTTTTGTGTTCCTTATTGCAGCAAACCTGCGTACTCATCTCCCATGTTATTCTTATGGAGAATAATCAAAATGGCATATAATACCACATAGTGATGGTCAAAACCAGAAATTTCGAATCTCGAAACCGAAACTTACAAAATCGAATCTCGAAACTCAAATCGCGAAACCCTATTTACTTGCCTGGGTATGGTTATGAAAAATAAATCCAGAAAAATTAATTAAAACTAATTATATATTTTGGTTAGAGTTGATCTTTCAGAAATAAAAAATCAATAATCCAAAAAAGGTGAAGGTAGACGACCGATGACAGTAGGCTTTTGACCTTTGCATCATTGATCGAAACACGGGCGTGATTTCTGTTAAAAAAACAACAATAAAGACACAAAAAATCTCAGCAGTTTCGAGTTTTGATTCTCGAAACTCACCAATCGAATCTCGAAACCGAAACTTTTCCAAAGTTTTGGTGGTTTTGAGATTCAAGTTTTGGTTTTGATACATCACTAATACCACAGATGCCAGATGTATACCACAGATGTATATTTGTTGGTCTGTAGCTTATTTATGAACTTATATTGATGAAACTTGGTATGTGGCTTCACCTAGTTGAGTAATATTGATATTTACAAGAAACCCTATATTTGTTGTTTTTGTAGCAGCAAACCTGCGTACTCATCCCAATGTTATTGTTATAGAGAATAATTCAAATTTGATATATCGCTTATTTTTGAATATATTTTTATGAAACTTGGTATGCGGCTTTATGTGGTATTAAGACTTATATTTTGCATTGGAAATTCGCTGAGTACGCAGGTTTGCTGCGACGGGGGTATTATTTTATTTCCTCCTTTTAGCGAATTTCCCCTATAGGGAAGAAGCTATTACCTTGGTTGGCATGGTTAGACCTAGGCCCGGGACCATGATAACTTTTCGTTTTGAGGTCCCCAGACCCCAAAAACACCATTCGTTCAAAACTATATATATATATATATATGTGTTAGTATATATGTGTTATATATATATAACTATATATACTATAGTTTATATATATGTGTGTCCGTGGGTGCAATAACTCTCGTAAAAAAGGTCCGATTTTGATGAAATTTGGTACAAACGTGTAAAGCAGCATTTATGACTCTAAGTTCGAAAACCAGACAGATCGACCTATCCGAAAGGGTATTTTGGGGGGTTTTGTACCCAAAAAATGGGATTTTGGGTTTTTTACATACAATTTTTGAAAAAGTAAAATTTTATTTTTCCCCATTGGAATTACCTTAAAACGACGCAAAATTTGATGTTTTAATCATTGCTCTACGTCAATTGGTTACCGAGATATTGAAAGTGCTAAACACAGTACGTTGTCCAATGTTATTCTTATGGAGGATAAGAAAAATTGTATATCTCGCTTATTTATCAACTTATCCTGACAAAACTTGGTATATTCCTCATTTCATTGTGGTATTTGCACAAATACCCATTTTTTGGCCAATAGTCCCCGTAGCAGCAAACCTGCATACTCAGCCCCATGTTATTCTTATGGAGAATAATTAACGTGTTATCTCCTTTAATTATGAACATAAATTAATAGAACTTGGTATGTGGCTTTACCTAGTTGAGTTACATTGATATTTGTATAAAAGCTCATTTTTAGTGTTCCTTATTTCAGCAAACCTGCATACTCATCCGCCATGTTATTCTTATGGAGAGTAATTAAAATGTCATAAATCGTTTATTTATGAATGTATATTGATGAAACTTGGTATGTGGCTTTATGTGGTATTAAGATAAATTAATATGCATTGGAAATTCGCTGAGTATGCAGGTTTGCTGCCACGGCGGTATTTATTTTTCCTTTGTTTTATAAATTATGTTTAGGCCTAGGCTACATCTTTCTCCGAATGGAGAAAATAAAATTACATTTAGGCCTATAAGTTAAAATAAACTTTTATTTTAATTTTAATATGGTCTATTACATGTTAAAAACATTAGCCTAGTTTCTTACCACACAAAATGTATTTACTAACATATCTTAGCATTAATTTAAACACTAATAGTCCTAATAAGAACAATCAGTTAGTAACAACATGAAGATATGTTTGAAAGTGCCTTGCAAATCAATTGATGAAATTGAAGCCATATCTTAAATAGAGTTTTAAAATATTACAAATTATTTAAAAAATCATTAATGAAACTTAAACAAGGCCAAAACAAATCACTTATCTTTAAAAACAGCTCAATGCCAAAGGGCAGTTGAGCCTAAAATTAATGGATTGACTCAATTGCAGTTATTGTGGAACAAAAAACAAGCACAAACTTCTTATGCTTACCTATTAGATTTAATTAAAGATATGTTTTTGATATTTTACTTTAAAAAATGACAAGGTTAGGTTAACCTAAAAGTGGACTATACAGACAGTGTTCACACAACTCAATCTGAAGGTCCTGGTAAATCCTCCATTTTGGTGTAAAGAGTAACACAAGTTTATAAACCACAACTTACTTATTTATTAATAAAACACTAAAATCCACATCACAACTCTTTAACACCTCAAATGCAATCACACTCAATTTGAATTTACAGACGACACGCGGGTAAACGGTGGGAGTAAACTCGCTCGAAACTTTTGAGTTTCAGGGCCGAACTCGGCTCGAACTCGAAATTTGGAGTACTCGCACATCTCTAGTTAATTTTGTTTGTTTTGTATTTATCAATTTTTACAAATAAGTAAGTCAATATCCAAACAAAAAAAATTAGTTTTTCAAGTTTATTTAGTGTCTTTGTTCTCTGTTCTGATTTAAGAGCTTAGATTTTTCTTCACTTTACCTATATCTAAGTTGTCAAATTTTTTTCCAGTTGCCCAGTACCTTGCCGGAAAGTATGTCCGCCATGTGACAAAAAATGCCAGAACCGTTGCATACATTCCAAGTGCCCCAAAAAGTGTGGGGAACCTTGTGCACCTTGCAATGTAAGTATTATTTTTACCAGAAGATCCCAGTGCTTGAGAAAGGACTGGTTTTAAACAACTGATACTTAAAACTGTGTTCCTACTACCGTGCCTTAAGAAAGAAAATTACTGTGGGATGAATAGTGTAAAAGTTTTCTCTCAAGCGGTAAAGACCTACTTTAGGCTACATTAATAAATAGCTATTTTAATTGTTTACTTCATTTTAATATTTAATTGTTTATTTTTGTGCTCCTGAGTTTTTTTTTTAAGAAGAAAAGCTAATTTCTTGGTTTAAATTGTGTCACCCTTGTGTCTAGAACCTTGTACGATCGCGAGTGTTGGTGATGTTGCAGGAACCGTGTGAGTACAAGTGTCCCCACAGGCGTTGCAAGAGGAGGAGCGGGGAGGTGTGTGACAGACCGCCTTGTAGGGAGGCCTGATACTTGAAGCTGCCCTGCTCTCACCCGGGTGTCTAGAACCTTGTATGATCACGAGTGTTGGTGATGTTGCAGGAACCGTGTGAGTACAAGTGTCCCCACAGGCGTTGCAAGAGGAGGTGCGGGGAGCTGCGCGACAGACCGTCTTGTAGGGGGGCCTGCTACTTGAAGCTGCCCTGCTCTCACCCGGGTGTCAAGAACCTTGTATGATCACGAGTGTTGGTGATGTTGCAGGAACCGTGTGAGTACAAGTGTCCCCACAGGCGTTGCAAGAGGAGGAGCGGGGAGGTGTGTGACAGACCGCCTTGTACGGAGGCCTGATACTTGAAGCTGCCCTGCTCTCACCCGGGTGTCAAGAACCTTGTATGATCACGAGTGTTGGTGATGTTGCAGGAACCGTGTGAGTACAAGTGTCTCCACAGGCGTTGCAAGAGGAGGAGCGGGGAGCTGTGCGACAGACCGCCTTGTACGGAGGCCTGCTACTTGAAGCTGCCCTGCTCTCACCCGGGTGTCAAGAAACTTGTATGATCACGAGTGTTGGTGATGTTGCAGGAACCGTGTAAGTACAAGTGTCCCCACAGGCGTTGCAAGAGGAGGAGCGGGGAGCTGTGCGGCAGACCGCCTTGTACGGAGGCCTGCTACTTGAAGCTGCCCTGCTCTCCCCCGGGTGTCAAGAACCTTGTATGATCACGAGTGTTGGTGATGTTGCAGGAACCGTGTGAGTACAAGTGTCCCCACAGGCGTTGCAAGAGGAGGAGCGGGGAGGTGTGCGACAGACCGCCTTGTACGGAGGCCTGCTACTTGAAGCTGCCCTGCTCTCACCCGGGTGTCAAGAACCTTGTATGATCACGAGTGTTGGTGATGTTGCAGGAACCGTGTGAGTACAAGTGTCCCCACAGGCGTTGCAAGAGGAGGAGCGGGGAGGTGTGCGACAGACCGCCTTGTACGGAGGCCTGCTACTTGAAGCTGCCCTGCTCTCACCCGGGTGTCAAGAACCTTGTATGATCACGAGTGTTGGTGATGTTGCAGGAACCGTGTGAGTACAAGTGTCCCCACAGGTGTTGCAAGAGGAGGTGCAGGGAGGTGTGTGACAGACCGCCTTGTAGGGAGGCCTGATACTTGAAGCTGCCCTGCTCTCACCCGGGTGTCAAGAACCTTGTATGATCACGAGTGTTGGTGATGTTGCAGGAACCGTGTGAGTACAAGTGTCCCCACAGGCGTTGCAAGAGGAGGAGCGGGGAGCTGTGCGACAGACCGCCTTGTACGGAGGCCTGCTACTTGAAGCTGCCCTGCTCTCACCCGTGTGTCAAGAACCTTGTATGATCACGAGTGTTGGTGATGTTGCAGGAACCGTGTGAGTACAAGTGTCCCCACAGGCGTTGCAAGAGGAGGAGCGGGGAGCTGTGCGACAGACCGCCTTGTACGGAGGCCTGCTACTTGAAGCTGCCCTGCTCTCACCCGTGTGTCAAGAACCTTGTATGATCACGAGTGTTGGTGATGTTGCAGGAACCGTGTGAGTACAAGTGTCCCCACAGGCGTTGCAAGAGGAGGAGCGGGGAGCTGTGCGACAGACCGCCTTGTACGGAGGCCTGCTACTTGAAGCTGCCCTGCTCTCACCCGGGTGTCAAGAACCTTGTATGATCACGAGTGTTGGTGATGTTGCAGGAACCGTGTGAGTACAAGTGTCCCCACAGGCGTTGCAAGAGGAGGAGCGGGGAGGTGTGCGACAGACCGCCTTGTACGGAGGCCTGCTACTTGAAGCTGCCCTGCTCTCACCCGTGTGTCAAGAACCTTGTATGATCACGAGTGTTGGTGATGTTGCAGGAACCGTGTGAGTACAAGTGTCCCCACAGGCGTTGCAAGAGGAGGAGCGGGGAGGTGTGTGACAGACCGCCTTGTAGGGAGGCCTGATACTTGAAGCTGCCCTGCTCTCACCCGTGTGTCAAGAACCTTGTATGATCACGAGTGTTGGTGATGTTGCAGGAACCGTGTGAGTACAAGTGTCCCCACAGGCGTTGCAAGAGGAGGTGCGGGGAGCTGTGCGACAGACCGCCTTGTACGGAGGCCTGCTACTTGAAGCTGCCCTGCTCTCACCCGTGTGTGGGCTTCTGTGGAGAACCTTGTCCGCCGTGCCAACACTGCTTCCCTGAACAATACCAGCCATACTACGATATCTTTGGTGGTCCTGATGAGGGGGATGAAGAAACTGAAAAGTAAGATATTGTATATGTATATATATAGAAGCTTTTATTATTGAAATGGTTTGTTAACTATTTTGTTGTTTTAGCGAATTTCCCCAATAAGGAAGGAGCTATTACCGTTGTCGGTATGGGAAGACCTAGGCCCGGGACCATGATAACTTTTCGTTATGAGGTCCCCAGATGCCAAAAACACCATTCGTTCAAAACTGTATATATATATGAGTATAAAAACATGAAAATAACCATGAGTAGCCTGTTGAATACAATTTTTAATTATACTTGCTCTAACATGTTTCGACTTAGTCATGATCACAGTGCTAATTCATAATGGGCTAACCTAACTCTTGGTGTTATCAACAAAAACGTAAATATAAGTTTATGCTAATACACAGCTGTTTTTTTTTCCTTATTGGTGCAAGCGTTTTGAGTCTGTTCTTGTATTTATAATTTTATTAAAAATTGGGTTGTTTAATTGAATTTGCATGGTATTTAATATATTATCTCTGTCTTTCTTTTGGCTTTGGTATATTTGAAATTCTTCTTTTATGTCCATTTTATGTCCCTTGTTAATAATGTCAAGAATTGACATGTTCTCACTGCAGTTCTTATAAGTATGGTCTGGTATTAAGATATGGTCAGCGAAGGCAGATTTTTGGGTTGTCCTATTATATGACTTGATTGGCTGTATGTGTTGAACACTGAACCGTCATTTGAAGCTTCTCCCAGTTTGGCCAACATAGTATTTTGGGCAGTCACTGCAGGTGATTTTGTATATGCCACATTTTTCATATTTATTTGATATATTTTTATTATTATTGTTAGAGAGCTTATTTATGAGATGAAATGAATTGTTTCTGGATCTGAAAGCCAATTTGTTGTTTTATTTTTCAAAGGTTTTTCTAACAGCCTTGTTCATATTAGCACTGTAAGGTAAGCATAAGTATTCTTCTTTGGACTTTCCTACTTGTATATTTTGTCTGTTTCTCTTTATTTGCTTCCTTACCTTCTTCTCTATTAACTTTATATTATATCCGCTTAGCTTGGCTATTGTTTTAATTATTTATTTTTCTTCCTTGTAATCTTGTTTATTCATAGGGATCCTCAACATTCTATTAATCAACGAATGGAATGTGGCCATTTTGTGTTGCCACGGGTGATTCGAACTTGCTGGAATAATGAGGTTATTTTGGGCGGGCTTTCTGAAAATTTTAAAAGTATGGTTATTGTTTTCTTTCCTAATTGAAATATCTAGAAAGTTTTATTTCAGATTTCTGAATTTCCATCGTGAATTTAATAGAGGTAGAAATAGTGTTCAAATATGTTAACAATTCATCATTCTTGTACAAGCAAATAATGTCACCCACATATTGGTGCCAGTAAATTATTTTACTTTTGAATGGATTAGAGTTATTCATTATTTTTCTTGTTTCTAGATGCTGCATATACAAATTAGCTAAGAAACCTGATAAGGGTGAGCCCATAGCTAATCCTTCTGTTTGTTTAAAAAATTGTGATTCATATTCAAAGTAATTTTGCTCTACCGCTACTTTAGTTAGGGATATAATATCTTTGACATCGATTTGAGATCAATTCATATTCTTATAAAATTATAAATATAAGAACAGACTCAAAACTCTTGCTCCAATAAGGAAAAGTAAAACAGCTGTCTATTATCATAAGCTTATATTTACGTTTTTGTTGACAACACCAAGAGTTAGGTTAGCCCATTATGAATTAGCACTGTGATCATGACTAAGTAGAAATATGTTAGTGCAAGTATAATTAAAAAAATGTATTCAACAGGGTACTCATGGTTATTTTCATGTTTTTATACTTATATTATAGTAGCCCTTTACTGTGAATTTGATTCTCTAATATATGTGTGTGTGTCCGTGGGTGCGATAACTCTCTTAAAAATGGTCAGATTTTTATTAAATTTGGTTCACCTGTAAAGCAACATTTATGACTAAGTTCGAAAACCAGCCAGATCGCTTCATCCAAAGGGGTATTTTGGGGAGGTTTTGTACCCTGGAAATGTTTTTTTTTTTGAGTTTTTTTACATTTAATATTTTAGTAAATCAAATTTTCCTTTTAGCGAATTTCCCCTATAGGGAAGAAGCTATTACCGTAGGTCTCATGGTAAGACTTAAGCCCGAGACCATGATAACTTTTCATTTTGAGGTCCCCAGATGCCAAAAACACCATTCGTTCAAATTTTTATATATGTATATATATATATATATATATAAATATATATAAATCCGTATAGCACGATAGTGTCCGTAAGCACGATAACTCTCGTAAAAAAGGTCCGATCTTAATGAAATTTGGTACAAATGTGTAAAGTACCATTTATTTGAACGAGTTCGAAAACCAGATGAATCGCACCATCCGAAGGGGGGTTTTTGGGGGGTTTTGTACCCCAAAAATGTGTTTTTTGGGGTTTTCACATGTAATTTTAATTTAAATCAAATTTTAATTTATACCATTGAATTCAGCTTAAAAAAAACAAACAATTTGGTATTTTGATCATTGCTCTATGTCAATTTGTTACCGAGATATTGAAAGTGCTAAACACAGTACGTTGTCTAATGTTATTCTTATGGAGAAAAAGAAAAATTGTATATCTCGCTTATTTATGAACATAAACTGGCAAAATTTGGTATAAGGCTTGATCTGGTTGTGGTTTATTGTTGTTTGCACACAAAAAATTTTTTGCCTATGGTTCCTGTAGCAGCAAACCTAGGTACTTGGTCCCCATGTTATTCTTATGGAAAATACTTAAAATGTTATATATCGCTTATTTATGAATGTATGTGGATGAAACTTGGTATGTGACTTCACTAAGATGAGTTCTATTGATATTTGCATAAAAACCCATTATTTTGTATGCCTTGTTGCAGCAAACCTGCATACTCATCCCCAATGTTATTCTTATGGAGAATAATTAATATTTGAAATATCGCTTGTTTGTGAATACATTTCTTATGAATCCTGTTAAGTGTTTTAATGTGTTATGTTATATATTCATTGGAAATTCGCTGAGTATGCAGGTTTGCTGCAACGGGGGTATTTACCATTACATTCAGCTTAAAAACACAAACAATTTGGTGTTTTGATCATTGCTCTACGTTAATTGGTTACAGAGATATTGAAAGTGTTAACACAGTACGTTCTCCAATTTTATTCTTATTAGGGATGTGTCAGTTGTTAAAGTCGGTTGTCGGTTTTACCGGTTTAAAAAAAAAAAAAACGAAACCGAGAACCGATGGTCTAATGTCGGTTTCGGTTTTTCACTGTCAATAAGTGTTCGTATTGGAAATAAGCATTGTAATGTTGTACAAAAATATCGAATGACAAGCTAAACAACGTTTAACAAAATAAGTGGTTGAAATAAGACACCTCCCGACAACTAATCACTTCCTTCCCAGTGCCAAAATAAGTCTCAACTAACACTAAAGTAGAATTGACAGGAGTTCTATTTATGGATGTACGAGAATGAGGAAAACAAATAAGTAAACAAAGCTAGTGGCCCGAGTCGCTGAGCGACCCTACATTTTTTGTCCCATTCTTAATGGCTGGTCTATTGTTCAGTTTCCGGCTGAGGGTCCCGGTAATTTATTCAAGAGATAACAGTTCCTAATCCAAAATGCTAAAACCGAAACTAATTGTCGTACAAAGACAAATGACGGCTCATTTTTTTCGTCTGATTACTACAAATAAAATAAAATGTCAATCAAAGTTGTGTGACTTTCAGTTCAAGAGATATGGATAATACAATCACTGTTTCTCAGTTTTATTATTTTCCCGACTATTCAAACACAATTTGGTGTTTTGATCATTGCTCTACGTTAATTGGTTACAGAGATATTGAAAGTGTTGTCCAATGTTATTCTTATTAGGGATGTGTCGGTTGTCGGATTTACCGGTTTTTTACAAGAAAGTTGATTGCCTTCATTCCCGAAATTTTTTTTCTTTCCTCTTTCTATTCAAAATCTCCACTTTCCCAACTTTTTTGACTGCTAAACATCTTAAAATGTATTGTTATTAAATTTATTTAAAGTAGGAATTTAAAATTACAGTATTTTTTAAAACGTTGATATTCAATCATTAAAAATTTGTTTAACAAATTTTGCTTTCTAATTTGTATACAAAATTTAAAATCCTAAATTTAACATTACAAATTAATTTTGAGCGGTCAAGAATAGTAAACATCCAAAGTGATTGTTTTATAACACAACAAACCAATTTCAAAAAATGTCATGGGAGATTTATGTAACTTAAAGCATAAACATTATATGAAAAATAAATATGCAATTCAACTTATTTTGTTGTAATTATTTACTTTTATAAGTTTATTTTATTTTATTAATGAAAAATAATCACCAACCGATTGTCTCTAATTTATTAAATGAAAACCAATTACTGACTAACTTATTGTCTTTAAATAACTTTGCTATTTAAACTGTTATTAGGAGTGAATGGAATTGGAATCGAGAATCGATTTGTAAGAAACGGAACCGAAATCAGAATAACAAAAATTGGAATCGACTCATCCCTAACTTAACCTTAACATCTTAACAAAGTTTAAGTTAAAGATTATTTTAGACTACGTTATTGACCTAGGCTAACTTGTTATTATTTGACTAAACAAGGTTTTTAGCCTAGGTGATTAATTAATTTTGTAATGGCCCATGATTAATTTAAATTAATTTGATTTGTCTTTGATTGATTACTTGTGAATTTTTAACCAACTCTCCTGCATAGTCTCTCTGCAACAGTATTTATGTAGGCCTAAACCAGTGAAACAAAGTATGAAATAGGAATTTATAGGTACCGGTATATAATCAATTAAAGTTTTTTTTTTTAGGCAGAGTTTCAGAATCTAGGTAGAAACTTAAATTTAAAGAATGGACAAGACAGTTATTAGATAAGTTCTTTGAAAAATAACCAAAACCGACAACCGTGTTTTGTAAAAAAATGCAACCGACCCATCCCTAATTCTTATGGAGAATAAGAATACCCCTGTCGCAGCCAACCTGCGTACTCAGCGAATTTCCAATGCATAATATATGTCTTAATACCACATAAGGCCGCATTCCAAGTTTCATAAAAATATATTCACAAATAAGCGATATATACTATTTCAATTATTCTCCATAAGAAGAACATTGGGGATGAGTACGCAGGTTTGCTGCAACAAGGAACAAAAAAATATGGGTTTTCATGTCTATATCAATATTACTTAACTAGGTGAAGTCACATACCAAGTTTCATCAATATACATTCATAAATAAGTGATATATACCATTTTCATTATTCTCCATTAGAATAACATGGGGGATGAGTACGCAGGTTTGCTGCAGCAAGGAACAGAAAAAATGGGTTTTTATGCAAATATTAATATAACTCAACAAGGTGAAGCCACATACCAAGTTTAATTAATTTATGTTCATAATAAAGGGAGACATTACATTTTACTTATTCTCCATAAGAATAACATGGGGGTTGAGTACGCAGGTTTGCTGCTACAGGAATTGTCGGTAAAAAATCCTTTTTTTGTGCAAATAACAATAGACCACAACCAGATGAAGCCCTTCCTCATCCACCTTTTTATTATGGTGGTCCTTTAATAAGGTTGTTGAGTATGATAGGTTGTGTTTCAGGGAAGCACCAAGTTTGTGCATCAATACCAAGTTCCGTTAGTATACCTTCATGAATAATCGAGATATAATATCTTTCTTATTTTCCATAAAAAAATAGCATTGGACAACGTACTGTGTTTTATCACTTTCAGTATTTCTATAACCAATTGACGTAGAGAAATGATCAAAACACCAAATTGTGTGTTTTTAAAAGCTGAATCCAATGATGAAAACTAAAATTTGACTTTAAAAAATATTAAATGTAAAAACTTTAAAAAAAATTTTGGGGTACAAAACCCCCCAAAATACCACTTCTGATGGGTCGATCTGTCTGGTTTTCGAACTTAACCCTCAAGCGGGCGCTTGCGGAGTTTTCCTCCGCACTTGTAGTTTTTTTTTAAATAAATATGCATAATGGGTGTCGGCAGTCGTGTCCGGCTCCGTACCTCACGCACCTCATTCCAGGAATCCCCCAAAGCTATTTTTACCCCCCACTCCCCCCTTGGTTCCTTGTCAGTTGAAATTCAGTGACGCGGTGTCAGTTTGCGGAGGTTATTTCCGCGTGCGCCCTATCGCGTAAGTGGTTAGTGCGGAGTTTATTTCCTCGTGCGCCCTTCTGTGTTAGAGGTGACTGTTAGTTGTGTGTTAGTTGTGTCTGTTAGTGAAGTATATGACTATTTGGTGTTTCCGCTTTATATTACACTGATGCCACTATGGATTTATTAGAAGAGGAGAGAATACGTGGAATGCTTGATAGTGTTGAAAGGGAAGAAAGAAGAGAAGAAATACGACCAAGAGGAGATTTTGTGAGACAGCTCTTCCATGAGTCTGACAATGAATTGCCCGACGACGAACCGGATGAAGAGGCTGATGAAGTAGAATTTGAAGCTAATGAAGACCTACCAGAAGAAAATATAAGTGACCAAGACGACTTTGTTGAAATTGCATCTGATTTTGATGTTCTAGAGGAAATTCCACTGAAAATTCGACAGGGAGCAGATATAGTAGAATTAGACAATGGAAGTAAAGCATATTTCAGTAGAAATAGAAAAATGTTGTGGTACACAGAGCCAGTGAGACGAGGAAGAATGGCGAGAAGAAATGTAATTCTAATGCGAGTCGGTCATGTACACGCGACAGCTAGAGATGCTAAAACGCCAATTGATGTTTGGGGATTGTTTTTTGGTGAGGTACTTTTGAGTGAAATTGTTCAGTGCACAAACATTTGGATCCAGAAACAGAAACAAAATTACATCAGAGAAAGAGACTGTCTCGAAACAAATATTGCAGAAATAAAAGCTGTGTTTGGTATCCTGTACATGGCAGGAGTGCTGAGGGCATCCCATTTGAATCTGGAAGATCTTTGGTCTACAGATGGCTTAGGAGTGGATTTTTTTAGGTCTTGCATGTCTATCAAGAGATTCAAGTTTTTGCTACGAGCACTGAGATTTGATGACCTAAATACCAGAAATGACAGAAAATCACTCGACAAGCTTGCACCAATTAGAAATGTGTTTGAAAACTTGGTTGAAAAGTGCACTCCATAATTCTTATGGAGGATAATTAAAATTACATTAATAGTTTATTTATGAATGTATATTCATGAAACTTGGCATGTGGTTTTATGTGGTATTAAGATACATAAATATGCATTGGAGATTCGCTAAGTACGCAGGTTTGCTGCTACGGGGTATTTATTACTAGGCGTAGTTAAATTTTATAAATGTCTCCAAACAATAGTTTAATGTGTATCTTGTCATCTTAGCAAATTACTTTAATAGCGTTTGTGAGTAATATCCTACTTTTCAATTTAGATGATTGATACCCAGACACACATTTTTTAAACATTAGCTTTGAATCCAAGGCGAAATCACGTCCGTGAATTTTCCAAAATGGTCTTTCTGATGATCAAGCTTTAAAATTTGTGATCGTGATCAGTCCCCGGGCTGCTCATTAAACTTAACTTGACTTAATCATTGTTCTCTGGTAGTAATAAATACAAAGCGAGAGAAAGATAACACCAATTCATGCAACTTTATCACATATCTTTTTTGTATTTGTTTGATTAGCCCAGTATATTTGTATACAGTACTTTACTTTTCATATGTGTTCATTTGAATGTTATTTTTTCAGATGGGTTTTACTCAATGACTGCAAACATGTTGTTGAGTCTGCAACTTTGGAGCAGTGGCTGAACACGGATCAGGAAGGAAAACAAGAAATAAAACATAAAACCTGTCCATTGTGTAGACCAACAGAACCAAACCGGTTCATCATAACTACACTAAGATACATGAATCTAGTCAAACAGACTTACAAAGATATCCAAATGGTGAAGGCTAAATTATTTGGCGAGATCAATACCATCAGGAAGGATAGACAAGACTTGTTGGATGAAATCAACAAGATTTCTCCAAAAAAAATGGAGGGATTCCAGTACTTACACAAAGGTATAGTTTACTTCTCTTGTATAATTTTTGTGGTAGTTAGTACAGATGGACAGAAAACCAAATTTCAGGAGGTTTTTAGGATAAAAACAATCCTGTTTTTTCGGGCAAAATTCAAATTCTTAACAATGAAGATGCTTGGTCTAGTTGTCAGTTACAGTTGATTATGGTATGATCGTCATTTACAGCTGATATCACGTATTCCAGTCTCCTAAGACGGTTATGATGCATGGTCCGGTTGCCTTTTAAGGTGAACTGTGACATGATCGTAATTGATTTCCAATTTAGTGTGGTTTGATAGAAATTGACAACCGAGATGAGGCAGTCCCGAGCTTTTCCTGTAGATTTAAGGTATACTTTCTTATTTTTGATTTTCATAAATTTGAACCCCAATAACAGAAGCTTTGCATTTCATTACTTGACAGATTGCTGAAGATCAGAGATTAAGAGTTAAACATTTGTTTTTGTAATTTCTTTAAATTGCTAGCAGTGCTTGAGGATATCTGCAATAAGGAATTCAACCTATTGTTAAAAGCCTGTAAAGTGATTTTATTCTTTGGATCAGAACTAGTGTTGCCGCCAGCTCCAGTGTGTGTAATGAAGAATAGATCTTGTTGCTGTACCGCTGGGAATGATTTTCTTTTGTGTATTTCAACGCCAGCGCATATAAACACTTGCAAGGGGAAGCAGTCCAAACCCCTCAACTTTTATGGACATTTCAGGAATCTAACCCCCCCCCCCCTTGAACCCCTTGAACCGAAAACCAAAACTCTTCTCTAACCGTTAAGCTAGCTCTAAGGATTGAGGCTTTGAGCTTGTGTAAGCTTTGCGTTATAAATAAACGATAACTGCTGAATAACCATTGGATGAAACACCGTCAAACTTATGAGTATCAATAACAACTTTTCAAGTATCACTGAACACAATACAAAACAGTAACTCAAACAAAAAATAACAAAAAAATGGCAGAGCTGATAGGTTGGCAGGGTGGCACCATACTCCTACAACTATTTTGTACTGTAAATGTGCTTAGTGGACAGTGGAAGATTATAGTTTGTGCTCACTAAGCCAAATGAGCATAATTATTACTCTTCATCAAATCACACTAAATGGCTTAAAAATTAATATCACTGGTAAGTTTGTCAAGTTGCTATTTTATGTTTTGTAGTTTATAACTAACACTAGATGATGAATAATATAACAAATTGTTTTATTTTGTGTTTATCACTTTATCATTTTCAGTGAAAAAATCTATTTAAAATAATTTCCATGTTTGTACTATATTTTATCGAATTATATAGATATATAACTGAAGATGGTAGGACTGTTTATTAATATGGGCTTCGATTCTCGATTCTGTGTTCGATACCGATTCCAAGGCAGATTTATGTACAGGAAAAAAAATACAGCTCATAAAATTAACAATGAATTTTTAATGTGTAGCCTACCTGGCAATAGATATATAGGCTACCAAACAAAACTTACAGCCTATTAGTGATGGTCAAAACCAGAAATTTCGAATCTCGAAACCGAAACCGAAACTTACAAAATCGAATCTCGAATCTCGAAACTCAAATCGTGAAACCCTATTTACTTGCCTGGGTATGGTTATGAAAAATAAATCCAGCTACTCCAAATAAACCAGTTAACTTACTGCCATTCTCAAAGTATCCTAGAAAAATATTAGTTTCAGAACTACTAGTGAACCAATTATTTGTAGCTTAATTATAAACTTTGGTTAGATTTGTTCTTTCACAAATAAAAAATCAATAATCCACAAAAGGTGAAGGTAGACGACAGTAGGCTTTTGACCTTCACATTATTAATCAACACTCGGGCGTGATTTCTGTTAAAAAAACCAACAATGACACAACAAATCTCAGCAGTTTTGAGTTTTGATTCTCGAAACTCGCCGATCGAATCTCGAAACCGAAACTTTTCCAAAGTTTTGGTGGTTTTGAGATTCGAGTTTTGGTTTTGACACATCACTACAGCCTATTTATCAATTTATCTAAAACACATTAAAGCAATATTATTTTTAAGAGCCTATCTGATGATGGACTAAAGAAGACCAAATTACTTATGTACTGTCAAGTCAGCTCAATTTGGAGAAAACATGATTAGTAATGTTCCAATGCAGTTGCGCTGGCTGATGGTACGTAAGTAATGTAGTCTTACATAATATCTACAGCTCAGGAGCTAAAACCATCGATGAAAATCATCTGATTTGATGAGCTTTGATTCAAAGAACAAAAAATATTCATCATCTGTATAGCAAATAACATTCACACTTATAAATAATACTCAATTATTAGTGAATTTCCTTTGGAAAGTGAACTATTAGCATGACCTGCACGGTGAAACTTAAGCCCGGGACCACCATAGAAGTTCCTAACGTGACCCCCTGAACATGTTTTGGGGGGTCGTTCAAAATTTTATATATATATATATAACGACCCCCCAAAACGTGTTCAGGGGGTCACGTTAGGAACTTCTATGGTGGTCCCGGGCTTAAGTTTCACCGTGCAGGTCATGCTAATAGTTCACTTTCCAAAGGAAATTCACTAAAAATAAAATAATGAGAAAACAATAGGGCCTCTTAAGGCAATGCCTGTTATGAGGTTCCATCACTTAAATTAAAATAACATAATGTAAAGTAAGCGAACAGAAATGATCGAAATGTAATAAACACAATTGTCTCAGACAACCTATGTGTATAAAAAATAATAAATAAATACAAAATTAAATATTTTACGTGCCTTATACACCATAAACAGTGAAATTAAGCACAGGCTCAATGCATAAAATCTAATTACAGAAAATAAATAAAACTGTATTTGTAGATTCATATAGTATTTGGTAATTCAAAATGTAGTACCTTTTTAGTTGAGCTCTAGCAGCCAAACGTATGGTCCCATTGAAAAACGAAGAGCTTTACGTGGCACGGATTTGAGACGATCTACAACTTTATCCTATGACGTTTTGCCGTTTCTTGACCTATTCACCCTTCACGCTAGATTTTTCAAATTTTAGCAATTTTTCAAGATTGATTCGTTGTTTTTCCAATTGTTAGTCTTTCTAATATATAACATAGAGGCCTAATATTTGACATATATATAGACATATATATATATAGACATATATATATATGTGTATGCACTCTAGCGGTCGGATTTTTTGTCCGATTTACTTCAAATTTGGTAGGGACGCTCCTTTCTATAACCTATTGGACAAGTTCGTTGGGCAAAACAATCGGAAAACTCTAAACCCATTTTTTGGGGATTAATCTTTCAAATTTTGAGTTTTTGGGCCCAAAAAGGGTCAGAAAAGCCCCAGATGTAAAATTAATGCATGTTAAAAGATGGGAATTAGAAAGGCGAAAGTTTTAAGCCCTCTCCCGTCATTCTAGCATAAATATTTACCGAGTTATTAAAGAAAATGTGTATCGGGTAAACACAGTACGTTGTCTTATGGGGGTTTTACACTAGAGAAGCCTGTTATTCCTTTGTTAGAGTACTTTTATTATCCCCAGCAACCTCACGCCTACTTTCAAGCCTGTCTGGACCTTCTCCTAACCTTATAATGCCTAAAATTGTATTCCCAGCTTTGCAAGTAAATGAAACCAGGAGTATCAAAACAGCCAAAAAAACAATGTTTTCAGATTTCAATAAAAATTGGACAAATGGATGTTTTTACACTGATTTTGAGTTTTACAAGTTTTTATGTGGAAATTCACTTCCCTCACGTCAGCGTGCTGCGTGCGAACTCGTTTTTATTTCTTAGCTTTCTTGTTATCAGTAAAAATGTTCTTAGCTCTTGGGAATAGTTGAATCAAATTACAAAACCGTACAGTTAGGTTGTTATTACTCTAAAATATTCTTAAAAATAAATTATCCACTTCCTTATGAAGGAAACTCATCCTTAAAGTGGCAATATTTACTAGGCATGTGCCATACCAGCTCCGATTAGAGAGCAGCTCCGATTAGAGAGCAGCTCCGGTTGGAGCAGCTCAGTGAAAAGAGCAGGTTAAAGTAGCAGCTCCAGCCAGAGCAGTTGCTCCGACTGAGCAAGTGAGCAGAGATATATCTGTTGAACAGTCCAATGTCTGAATTGTGGAACGCCGAACATTCACACTGCTCCTTTCAAGCAAGACCAGAGTTACTTTCCTCCTAGACTTAATGAAAATCACATTAAGACAGTTGAAGTTTTCTTTTAAAGGTACATACGTGAAACATTACAGCGTTTTTGATTATAAACGTAAAGAAAACATATTATTAGACGTTTAAAGGCAAAAATAAAGCTACAAATATTTACACAAACAAAATCAATTCAATACTTCCGGACCGTTAGCATTTAAATAAACTAGTTTTTCAACTTTTTGAGAATTTAAACGGGTTCGGCAATCACGTATAACGAGTCCAGTTTTTAAAAACACTTGTTTGCAAGGAACTGAAGTTGCCACCTACAGAGACAATTGAGCAGATTGGGGGTGGAGCTGGTTTCGGTTGAGACTGGGAATTCCAGCTCCGAGAGAGCAATGCACTTTCTCTCACGACTGTTCAAAGTTCAACCCCAAAGGCCGGCGGCTCCTGCCGCTCCTGGCACTGCTCCCGGAGCATGTTTGTTTGGTGAACTGTTCCAGGCCGGAGCAACTCAGTTGTCTGAGCAGTTCCAAACTCCGGCAATTTCGGCACACCTCTAATATTTACTAGGCATGATTGCTACTGTTGTTGCTAATTTTATGAACTATGAGTACAAATAGTTTGTAACATTTATAATTTTATCTTCGAATACAGTAAACCTCAGATTATGCAGAATCATTTTATTCAGATCCTGTATATCTGGATTAGCTGGTCAATTTAAAAATAAGCTTTCTGTTGTATTCAACAGTGGTCAAAAAAGTTGTTCCTTACTGTGATGTCAGGAAAGTCTCAGCAACGTACTGCTATATATACATAACTCATAATTAGAGATGTGCGAGTACTCGAAGTACGAGTTCGAGCCGAGTTTGGCACTGAAACTCGAAAGTTTCGAGCGAGTTTACTCCCGCCGTTTACCCGCGCTACCAAGGTTCGTCCGCGGCCGCGCGTCGTCTGTAAATTCAACATGAGAGTGAATGCATTTGGTAAAGAGTTGTGATGTGGATTTTAGTGTTTTATTAATAAATAAGTAAGTTTTGGCTTATAAATTTGTGTTACTCTTTACACCAAAATGGAGGATTTACCAGGGCCTTCAGATTGAGTTGTATGAACACTGTCTGTAGTCCACTTTTAGGTTAATAACCTAACCTAACCTTGTCATTTTTTTAAGTAAAATATCAAAAACATCTGTAATGAATCTACTAGGTAAGCATAATTAGATTTGTGCTATTAGGCTAGTGCTTGTTTTTTGTTCCATAATAATTGAAATTGAGTATGCATTAATATTAGGCTCAACTGTCCTTTGACATTGAGCTGTTTTAAAGACAAGTGATTTGTTTTGGCCTTGTTTAAGTTTCGTTAATGATTTTTTAAATAATTTGTAATACAGTATTTTAAAACTATATTTAAGACACTGCTTGAATTTCATCAATTGATTTGCCAGGCACTTTCAAACATATCTTCATGTTGTTACTAACTGATTGTTCTTATTAGGACTATTAGTGTTAAAATTAAGATATGTTAGTAAATACAATTTTGTGTGGTAAGTAAGTAGGTTAATGTTTATCATGTAATAGGCCTTTTAAATATTAAAATAAATTTTATTTTAACTTATAGGCCTAAATTTAATTTTATTTTCTCCATTCGTAGCAAGATGTAGCTTAGGCCTAAACATAATTTACAAAACATAGGATAAATAAAAAGGAGGAAATAAAATCAAAAACTGAGATTATTTGTTAATGAAACTGTTAATTAATACCTTAATAGGCTATGACAATCTTTAATACCATAAGATTAAAAGTATTTTATCTTCATGGCAAAATGTTTTGCAATAACTTTGGTATGTTTTATTTTCAGATAAATGTACTTACCTTTTCCAATGAAGCAGGAATCCATTTATTTTACTTACTATTGTTATTTTAAGGTCATAGTGACTAGAAAAGTAAATTTTAATGACGAAATTTATAAATGGAACCCTATACACTGTTTTGATCCAATTTAACTCGACCTATGTGTTTTTTTTACTCAACTGAACTCGAGATACAAATCTTTTGCCATTTACTTGACTCTAACTCGACTTAAAAAACCTGTACTCGCACATCTCTACTCATAATACAATTTTATGCTTAGTACCATGGAACTTGCAGGCATACTGTAAATTCTAGGCTATGTCGTAATTTCGGGGGTCGTAAAATCTACGTGCAGGTTGACGTTTCAGGGATCATAAGTGATGTATTGTTTTGATTGTTAAACACTTGGAACCCCAAAAAGAGAACTGATAACTCAGAATGGGCAAATGGGCTAAGGAAACGTTCGTTAGCAATCAGACCACAGTCATCATCGCCATATTTGTTCTCTGCGTAATTTGTCAAATTCACATTCCTTGAGGCGGAACCTAAATGTTAGAGCCCTGGCACACACGGGACGCTGTTGATAAATCTAAGGTAGGAAGGTGTTTCTGCGGGCGATCCACAGGCATGATGGTAGACTACATAATTTGGAATTTAGCAGTGCTAAGGCTAAACTAGCACAATTATTACCAATTACTCCACTACCATGCAGATAAACTACCAACCTACGACACAATAATCCTAACAGACGTGATTTGATGCTGCGGGCCGAGCCTGACTGCTATCAAATGAAAGTTATGTAGTATCTAAAATAATCACTGATGAGAAATATATGGGTATATATTAGGAATGGGCCGATTCCAGAATTCCTCGATTCCGATGCCGATCCTAAAATATGGGCTTCGATTCTCGATTCTGTGTTCGATACCGATTCCAAGGCAGATTTATGTACAGGATGAAAAAATACAGCACATAAAATTAACAATGAATTATGAATTTTTAATGTGTAGCCTACCTGGCAATATATATATATATATATATATATATATATATATATATATATATATATATATATATATATATATATATATATATATAGGTCACCAAACAAAACTTATAGCTTACAAACAAATTTGATAGGAAATCTTGAAACAATTATTAAGTTTATATTTACATTTAGGGCTTACAAGAGAATTCATGTTGGGCCTACCGGCAAACAAATTATGAAAACGAAAACATATTTTTCAAGAAGTCTTCAAACTAAAACTAAAAGTTAGGATTGTGAATCAAACTTCTGTTCAGAAAAATAAGCATCTGAACCATCTTTCTTTTAGGCGACATAGCCGAGGCCAAAGGCCAAAAGTATTTTATTTAAAAATTTAACAATCGGCAAAAGTAACAAACGAGAATTAACCCTTTGCGATCGGAAGGCCAGCAGGAGTGGCCACAACGTAGTCGGCAGCCAGTCGGAATTCTTTCCGTACTAACTTGGTTCCGACGGTCGGACGGCCAGCTGTACTGGCCACGTCCCACTACGCGTCACCTCGGCATTTATCATGGCGGCTCGCTCCCCGCAGCTCGGAATTATTTTCACTGAAAACCTTCAATGTTAGCATAGGGGATTTAAATTTTAATAAAACGTCTCTCAATTCGTCTTATCTTTAACGATCGTTCATTATTACTTAGTTACGGGGGGGAAAAAACATAACCCCATTCTTACTAATACATTTTTATACGGGATACAACAATTTTATTGTAGGCCTAATTATAATATAAGTGTAGGCCTATACGTAAACGTACAAGTGTTCTTATAATCATGTACATTAAAACTTAAAACTTAATTAAAAATACAAATAAGCACAAATCTCTCGAGAAAATCACCAAAACACAGTTAAAATCACATAAAACTGAACCAAAACAATGATGATTATGACAGCACTTGTGCCAGAACAACAGGTGTTTATTTTAGTTGTTTACACCACAATTCTTACGATATAATGTTGCAAGCCTGCTGATCGTTTAGTTTAACAATTCCTCACTAGGTTGCAGCACTCTACAGGCATTATACCACAGTTGGAATATTACAAACGTAAACATTGTTGTCGGCCAGTCCTGCTGGACGCCCGAGCGTTCGTTGGATTTCATGTTGGCCAGCACCGCTGGCCGTCCAATCGCAAAAGACAACTGCTGTAGAAAAAAATCCGACTTCCGCGCGCTAATGGCGGCGGCCAGTAGAGCTGGCCGCGCGACCGCTGAGGAATAGCGGCAAATATGCATTCCGATCGCAAAGGGTTGAATCCACGCTCAATATAACAGTTGCCAACGTTCTGATGTTGTAGAAATAGCATGGAAATAGTAACTTAACCTTATATTATACCTTATATTATATTAACACAATATAATAATCACGATATATCAACTACTAAAACCCACAGAGTGCTATTTACTTTCGATAATCGATTGAATAATAAAAGTAATGCAACGGATAAGGAACTTTATGATTGTTAATTTTTCCCGGCAGACGATATATGTTCTTGTTGAATGAAGCGCTCATGAAAAAAGTAAAATACAAAGTGATTTCGTTAAGTTCGAGGTGCTGCGTACAGACAGCGTTGGCGCATTATTAAACTGCCATTGACGCTAGAGTTGTCTAGGTGATTTTCTCGTCATCCTGGCACCCACGGCGTGTTCACGTTATTAACCTGTAATGTCCAATAAATATTAAGCTGAAACGAGATCGAACATTCGATTCTCTTTGGTTCGTTTCATCGTAAATGAATGTTTATTATTAAATATTCATTTTGCCATATTGTTGAAAACTATCGTTTCGTATGTAACCTTTTGAATTAAAGTAAAATGTTTTTACTTGTAATTTAAAACAGAAAATCGGTATCTATTTATACATTGTACTGATTTTTTAAGAGTATAATATATAAATTTATGATTTTAACTTACTTTTATGTGAGAATCGATATCGAACCCAAAAATACGAAGTATTTAGTATGGATGATGCTTCGATACCACCGGCATCAAGGAATCGAGAATCGGAATCGGCCCATCCCTAATATATATTAAACATGAGTTTTTGGAGATTCAGTTATTGAGTGAAGTTAAATATATGAAGCTGTATTTTCCATTTTTGTAGATAAACAGAGTTGCCACTGACAGAAAAAAACCTGGAAAACCGGGAATTATGTGTGAACTTTGTTGACCGGGAAAAAATGCGTGGATTATGTGGGAATTTTCGGCCAAACCGGGAATTTTCGGTCGCGATCGTTGGCGATTGCGTGACGCGTTCTGAATAGTAGGCGAAGTTAGCGATACGTACTCGACGATCGGTGAAGTTAGCGATGCGTTCCCGATGGTCGGCGACGTTAGCGATGCGTTCTCGATTGCCAGCGACGTGTGACGTTAGCTATGTGTACCCGATGGTGGGCGACGTTAGCGATACGTTCTCGATGGTCGGTGACGTTAGCGATACGTTCCCGATGGTCGGCGACGTTAGCGATGCGTTCTCGTTTGCCAGCGACGTGAGCGATACGTTCCCGATGGTCAACGACGTTAGCGATGTGTTCCCCATGGTGGGTGACGTTAGCGATACGTTCTCAATGGTTGGTGACGTTAGCGATGCGATCCCGATGGTCAGCGAAGTTAGCGATGCGTTCTCGTTTGCCAGCGACGTGAGCGATTCGTTCCCGATGGTCGGCGACGTGAGCGATGCGTTCCCGATGGTCAACGACGTTAGCGATGCGTTCTCGATGGTCGGTGACGTTAGCGATGCGATCCCGATGGTCAGCGAAGTTAGCGATTCGTTCTCGTTTGCCAGCGACGTGAGCGATGCGTTCCCGATGGTCAACGACGTTAGCGATGCGTTCTCGATGGTCAGTGACGTTAGCGATGCGATCCCGATGGTCAGCGAAGTTAGCGATGCGTTCTCGTTTGCCAGCGACGTGAGCGATACGTTCCCGATGGTCGGCGACGTGAGCGATGCGTTCCCGATGGTCAACGACGTTAGCGATGCGTTCTCGATGGTCGGCGACGATAGCAATGTGTTCTCCATGGTCGATGACGTTAGAGATGCGTTCTCAATGGTCGGCGATGTTAGCCATGTGTTCTTGATGATCGGCGACGTTCGCGATGCGTTCCCAATGGTCGGCCATGTTAGCGATGCGTTCCCCATGGTCGACGACGCTAGCCATGTGAGTGTGAGAGCTATTGTTGAGGAAACTTTATGAAATGCAGTCGCGACATTTTTTAAGAAGATCAATAAGATTTATTTGTATGTTGTTATAAACAGTGGGCAATAGAAGTGGCTAATTTGTAATTAATTGTTGTCTGGTCAAAATTTGTAATCGTTGATGGAGATGCGATTCTAATATGTAAGTTTCTAATATATAGTCTTTCAGTCGCTAGATAATTAGTTAAAGCATCATTGGCTGGGTAGTGTAGAAGTGGTCACGTTGGTCGCTTCATAATCTGAGGTTTGTTGTCAGATTTATTCCTTGAAATCTTGAAAATGTTTGGAAAGTTCAAAACTGGATCCAGCTGTCATAATAATGCTTTCTGAGAAAATTTTTAATTTACAGTAAAACCCCTTTTAACCGAAATAATGGGGGCGGGACCGTTCCGGATAACCGATTTTCCGGTTAATCCGGAATTGGTATTTTAAGGTTAATTTCGGGAAAAACGCATACAAGTTCCAGTTTTCACAACGTCAATTTATTAAAATAAGGACTATTTGCAAGTTTATAATATAAAAGGCTATTTCTTAAAGTAATCAACAATCTTTTTCTGGACCTTTTCGTCACAGCGGTTGCGGGCAGCCTTGTCTCGCCATCTTTTTATGAGTAGCAAATCAGCGGGTGTAGCTTCGTGTGACTGCTCGACGAATTGGAGTGCGACCTAAAAAAATACCCATATTGTACTGTGCCTACATATTCTTCATTTTTATTATGAATTTAAATAAAAGGGACATTATTTAATACAATATGAATGAATAAATCCTACCTCGAAAGCATTAAAAGCAGCGTCTGCTGCTACTCGGTTGACGTCACATGCAGTCGACGCATCTACGTCGTCATCTCCATCAATGGGCTCTGCTGTTTCTCGCACCATGTTCACGATGTCTCGATCGGAAAGCTCAAGTTCGACTTCGTCTCCTTGGACCCATTCTGTGACTTCATTGTCTTCTAAGTTTTCGCATCCTGGCACTTTCTTTAACAATTGTGATAGGTTTTCAAAATCTTCGTCCTCCCAACCATCATTTGACGTCACACCATCATAAAGTTTATTCCATGCTTTTTGCAAAGTGGTTGCTTTGACTTTTTCCCAGGATTGAGCACTCCAGTACACCACTTCTTTCATTGTGACAGATTTTAGAGCCTCTGGCAAAGTCTTGTGGCCACTGTCACTTTCTTGGAGAATGTGCCTCAACAAAAACCCTCTATAATGCCGCTTCAGTGTCTCAATTACTCCATGGGTTGGATTAGACTAGTGACATTGGCTGGTAGGAAATGAGCAATAATTTCACCGTCCTTCAGAAGCCCCGGATGTGTTGGAGCATTGTCAATCAATAAGACTGCTTTTAAGGGCAGACCTTTTTCTTTTAAAAATCTCTTGACTTTAGGCACAAACTGTTTGTGGAACCATTCTGTAAAAAGATCAGATGACATCCATGCACTTCTTTGGGCTCTGTAGTACACTGGAAGGGCGTTGGGAGCGATATTTTTCAGTGCCCTAGGCTTGGCTGACTTTCCTATGCACATTAATGGAAGTCTGAGTGTACCTGATGCGTTCGCTACAGTTAAAAGTGTGATTCTCTCTTTTTGCATTTTATGACCAGGAGCAGAAGCCTCTTTTGTGCATGCCAAAGACTTTTTAGGCAACATCTTAAAGTTCAACCCCGTTTCGTCAGCATTGAAAATTTGGTCCTTTGCGTACCCTTTGATCATGTCTTCAAATTCTGTTTTAAACACATCAACTGCATTTTCATCTGCTGACAGTTTTTCGCCACACAAATGCAACTGACGGATTCCATATCGGGTTTTAAATCGATCAAGCCACCCGTTGCTTGCAGTGAAACCTTTTCCATCATTTTCAAGCATTTCAGATAAAAGCTTAGCCTTTTCTTGAAGAACGGGCCCAGTTATCGGGACTCCTTTCTCTCTTTGTTGAGTGAACCACAAAAACAACGATTCATTCACTTTTTCGAAATCGGAAGTTTTCATCGTTTTCCGATTAGGAACTGTTGTAGCATATTTTAAAAGTTGGTCCTTATTTTTGACCCAATCACTAACGGTTGAGGTACCTACATTGAATTCTGCAGCTACCTTCCTCAAAATCTCTCCATTTTCTATTCGTTTAATTGCTTCTAACTTATCACTAATGTTCACGACTACACGTTTTCTCTTAGTAGACATCGTGTAAATACTAGTTCTTTTAATATTTTATACTTTATAAATACGGCACTACTGTAAACTTTACAAACTTTCATCTTCGGCAAATTTCACCACTCAATCAAAACAATAACACCGTTGTCACCACATGCAGGTGTGAGAGTCTGCAGTATACTGATCCTTTAGTGCGAAATGGGTCAAGCCCCCACCCCCTCGTGACTGGTACAGGAATGTGGAAACCCCGTCAAAACAACCCCCGAGTTCAGTGACCGCCGCGGCCGGCGATGTCTCGGCGCACCTTGAGTCATCCCGCCGGGCCGATCCTCTCTATTATTGAATATTTATTCCTCGTAAACCGTTCCGGTTAACCCGGGTTTCGGTTTAGCGGGGTCCGGTTAAGCGGGGTCTTACTGTATATAGTAACGAGATCAGGGTTTGGGCTCACTCATCAAGAACATTGATAAATGCCTGTGTCGTCGATAGACTCACAAAAAAAGAATGGTATATACTATTTTCTTATTATTATAATAGATGGTATATTGCCAAGGTTAAATGGAATTTTATATGATTGGGTGTATCTGTTGACATAATTCCCCCCTCCTATCAATTAAAATATTGTAATGTTTTTATATAGAGATAAAATCAAGTTCATTAGTATAAATAATTGGCCCACCGTATAAACCCATTTTTTTAGAAAGCATAATAAAATATGAGATATAACTTAAATAAAAAAATAATATTCTTCGTAAAAAGTTATGATTTTTGTTAAAATAGCCCTTTAATTTATATTGTAAATCGCTTTAGGTGTCGTAAATACATAACAAATGCCACGCGAGTTTACCTGGAATTTTGAAATTTTGACATGGAAAACCTGGAATTATGCATGAATTTTGAAATGCAACTTTGGTGGCAACCCTGATAAACTTTTACATATTTTATGTGTGTTGTGTAATTCTTTTAGGAATTTTATAAGTTTTGGTCCGTTTTCTTTGTTGTAGATACAGATCAGCTGATGAATTTAAGAAGTATTTTGCGAGCAGAGCTAAAATATGTGAAAGGAAACCGTCGAAATGAAATAAGCATTCACAAGGTTTTATTACTGAATTGCATGGCTAAAGTTTACTTAAGTATTCAGAAGAGAGTTGTAGATGACTGGGGAAGACTAACAGAGGCATCCAAGGCAAAAGTGTTTGGAAAAATAAACTTTTTTATTTCAGTTTTAATTCAGCGTCAAAAGAAAATAAGTAAAGAAGAAATGGAAAGTTTTGAACTCGAATTGAAGAGACTCCACAGGTTTTTTGATTTGTGCTTAATAGAGAGTTCTCCCAATTTTTTGATTCTGCAAAGTTTTGACCCGGACATTAAGATTAAAGTCACTGAAGGCTACAACAAAATGAGAGAAGAAGTTCATTCTCACAGAATTTTTACAAAAGAGGCTGATCTTAAAATCGGTTTGATTGTGAAAGAAATGTGCAAATTATTAGATACACATGTATCGGATGCAGAGCGTGTCATGGTTCACCAAGCACTCTTCGGTAGCGTACAAGGGACCTGGAGATGGTACAAGTGTGCAGGTTGTGGAGACGTGTATTGTGTCGCCGATTGTGGACAAGTAAATCAAATTACTAGATGCAGCAAGTGTGGACGTACTATTGGGGATCACAGTCGTGTTGCTAATCCTGAAATGGCAAGGGCACTAGGTCGACAAGTGTAGTGAGAAGTAAACCTGCAACTGTCATCAATCATAACTAGGTGTAAAACTTGAAATAGAATAGTTTTCTATGGTAAATGAATATTATAACTTACCTTTACAATGGACACTAACTTATTTTTATCATGTTCATATTTAATTACTTTTAGACTATTTATAAGTTGTTTGTAATATGTATAAGGTGTATTCAAGTTTTTTTTTTTTTTTTTTGTAAACAATGTAGATGGTGTATTAAAGCTATAGTGTTATACTTTAAGTGTCCTGGCAATATAAACCAAACATCTCGTGGAAACCAACAGAAAAAACTTTTTAGTTTTCAGTCTTGAATATGATAGTAGGTGAATACATCCTAAGCTTATAAATTTTAATTCATCTAAAATGTATAAAAATCAATGGTTAGGCTCATATGGGGCTTCAGTTTGCATGGAACAATTGTAAGATTAAAGATTAACTTTAACAGTAAGTGTTTTATTTATTTATTTTTTTTTTTTATCAGAGAGGCCCATTACGTTAAGGTTACATAACATCGGTAGTTATATTAGCTCCTATTAATATGAACTTTGAATTAACACTTTGCCTATTGTTTTAGTATTATTTTTCAAGCTTGATAAATGATATTTTGATTGTTAAGGGTTTCAAACTAGTGAGTCTTGCAGTTGACTTATAACACAAACACACAAACTTAGAACACTAATACACCAAAAATGTGTCTTCTTAAGAAGTTTGTGTTGTAAATTTTTGTAGCAAGGAGAATTAATCGTTATTTTACTTCCGAATTTCCGCTTATTGATGTTTCTACAAACAATTATTTGTTCCAAGTTACCAGGTTCAAATATTTGTTGATGATGTTTATTAGTAAGATTCTTATGATTAATTCTATTTAATAAGTTGTGCTTTTTTGAGATAGTTATAAAGCTAGGCATTTTTGTTAATTTTCAACTCATGTCTTACATAAAAAATAAAACTGTTCACAAAAGGAAAATTTAGGTATAACCAAAGTTCTTATTACAGTTAACATTTGAAAAATACTTAACTCATGAAAATTACTTTTAGCACATTTAAGAGTATTTGTTTTCTACTTTCTCGTAATATCTTTAAATTTGGAAATAAATTAGTAATTTACTTTTATTTAAATTAATAAATTAGTAAGAGTATGTATGCATCAACTTATTAAACCTTACATCTTTATAATTACTTGGAATATTTTTTTCAATATTATTGAATGAATAAACCCTTTCTCTAATTAATATCCTTTATGAACACTGGGAAATCTTTATTAACCTATATTCAAACAGTAGACATTGGAGTGTTGAGTCAGCCGTTAAATAGGGTCGGGTCCCAGGCGCGTGAGTGTGTGTGTGTGTGTGTGTGTGTAGTAGAGAGGGTCGCCTAATCCCTCAGGGTCCGTAGCGTGGCTGCCAGGGTATAGAGGCTGTTGCCTCTTCACCCCACTAGTTTTGTTTATAATTTAATTAAGGTAGATATACAACTTTACTTATTCTCCATATGAATAACATGGGGGCCGAGTATGCAGGTTTTCTGCTACGGGGACTACCAACAAAAAACTTGTTTTTGTACTAACATCAATATACCACAACTAGTTGAAGCCACATACCAAGTTTCATCAATATACATTCAAAAATAATCGAGATATAGAATTTTATTTATTCTCCATAAGGATAACATTGGACAACGTACTGTGTTTAGCACTTTGAATATCTCTGCAACGGTTGGACGTAGAACAACGATTAAAACACCAAAATGTTTGTTTCGTTGAGCTAAACACATTAATGAATATAAATGTTAAGTTTTTAGTAAAACTATCTGAGAAAAATCCAAAAACCTTTTTCCTATAAGATTAACATGGGACACGTTTTTTTGGATTTTCTCCGCAACCACTTAACCTAGGTTAATGATTCAAAATACTAAATTATTTGTTTTTTTAAGCTCTATAAAATGGATACAACCAAAATTGAGTGTTTTTAATATTTTGGGGTAAAATTTGCAAAAAACCGATTTTTGGAAAATTGTAAACCCCCATAAAACCCCCTTCCCATAGTGTGATCGATCTGGTTTTCGAACTTAAAGTCATAAATGGTACTCTCCACATTTGTGCCAAATTTCATCAAAATCGGGTGTTTCTTTCAAAAGTTATCGCGGTAACGGACACATATATATATATATATATATATATATATATATATATATATATATATATATATATAATACAGTAGAAATCCAATTATCCGAACCCCAATTATCCGAATATCCAATTATCCGAATCGATTTTGAGTGAAATAATAGAAATATAAAAATCAAGAAAATAACAGCGGGAGCGCGTGTAGCGATAATGCGCCGTGAGCGCTAAAATAAAAGCCTGCGCTGTTACCTTCTGGACGATATTTTCGCAGGGAACAATGAGTCATACCCCCTTCCCGCCCTGCTCATCATCAGTCGCTACTGTTCTTTCACCGAGATTATCGTTCGAAATGAGTACAAAACGTAAACGTGTTGTCCTTTCGCTAAGTGATAAACTCACTTTGCTCGAAATGTTTGAGTGAAATAACCAACATTGAACAGTGAAATACGTACAGTATGTAGGCCTATTGAAAAAAGCAACTGTATTCAATTTAACTCCTGTAATTTAATTTTTATGACGTATATTCTTGATACAGTTCGCTCACTTTCTGTTCACTACATTTATAATAACTTTGTCGATAAATTCCTGATTTTTTATGTATGGTTTTTTTTTGCTTAATTCCCGAGGTATACCTGATTATCCGAATTTCTGCATATCCGAATTGGCCCGATCCCCAATTAATTCGGATAATTGGAGTTCTACTATAAATTTGAACGAATAGTGTTTTTGGCATCTGGGGACCTCAAAACGAAAAGTTATCATGGTCTCGGGCTTAAGTCTTACCATGCCACCTACGGTAATAGCTTCTTCCCTATAGGGGAAATTCGCTAATAATGGGGAAAGAACAATTTATAATATTTATTTCCTCACTCAATGAGGAAGATTTTTGACCGTGACTGATAATTGCGCTCAACAGGAGTCGGGACCTGTCTTATATTCAAGGTCAGATTTTTTGTCGCTGACCCAAACCCTCCTCCCTTTGCCCCGCGCCCCTCAGCCTGCTTCCTTATCTGTTTACTTCATTTCATGTACATCCAAAAATATTTCATGTAGAACTGCCGACCCAAACCCTCCCCGCGCCCCTCACCCTGATTCCTTATCTGTTGACGTGTTGACTTCATTCAGGGTTCCCACGCGTCCTGGAAAACCTGGAATAGTCCTTGAATTGTGATTCTGTCCAGGAATTTTTCTATTTTCATGTAGTTTTTTTCAGATTTCTTGGGTTTTTTTTTAGTTTTTGCTTGGTATGTTTCCAGATTGAATTTTTTTGTATTGGTTATACACGTATCAGAAAGGAATAAGTATTTACTTGATTATAGGTTAAATGAAAGCAGTTTTTATATAAAGAAGGGAGGATATTTGGATGACAGAATTAAAGAAGCTTTTTGTCAAATTATTTATTGTATTGTACCTAAGGTTAAAACCTGTCAAAAATTGCTAAACAACCTTAGTATAATTCTGTTGTAACTGTGGTATGTATTTTATAATGTTTAAGTTAGCTATTGCTCAAACAGTAGTTCATTTAAACATCACAAATTCTTTAATAAGTGTTCCATTAAATAATTGTGTTGCGAGTTTTATTCTGTGTACTTAAAGAGTCTGTATAAGGACCTTTGGCCATCTTCCAGTTTGGTCCTATATTAGTAATATTATTACATCAAAACAGTAACATACACATTGATGACTAGCTTTGAGATTTTAATACATCTTTTAATAACTTATTTTAAAATTAATGTTAGGGGGCCTATGTTCAAAGTTATTTAAAATAAACATTTCCTGGATATTACCATTTTTTTGTTAAATTTATATTTTTATCATTTAATTTATCAAACTAAAATCTAAAAACAATGCCTAAATTGCATTCAAATAGTTTTTTGCTTATTTAATTTAAACATTTTACTAAAAATCACATGTTTACTGTGATTTTCTCAATACACATTATTTTATCAATACATGTGAATCATTTCTAAGTCTTCTACTTTTTTGATTTTATAGTCTATTTAATTTAGTTTAATGTAGAGCTTTAAATTGTTAAAATTATAAACAATTATAAGAATATAGGCCTATTATGTTCTTTTTGATAAATAATAAAAATAATTTCAATCACTCACTGCAAAAGACAATTTAAAACTTATTTTTTCTATCAATGTTTTTTTAAGGAAACACTCATTTGCTTTTAGACACTTTTAACACCAGTAATTTTAAAATTGAAAATGTAGGAAATATAAGAATTATTGTTAAAAAAATAAGGTAGCATCTAATTGTATGACCTGCTTTGCCCAAAATATGAATTTTTCCTTTAATTTGGCTTGCATTAAAAATCTGTGATAAATATATAAAACAAATATTTGTATAATTATTATCATACATACAACCATGAATTAATACAACCACAATGAATTTAATGAATTACCTTGTCCTGCATATAGAAACTAAACACTCATAAGCACAATAAAACTAAAATCTATTCCAGGTTTTTAGTGAATTTCCCCTATAGGGAAGAAGCTATTACTAGTGCAGGGGCATAAGTAGGCCTAAATATTTCCTAGTCTGTGGGATTTTGAATGAAGGAGTATTGTGACTATGTGGGATGGTTAGCTCATGAGTCACGTAATCCGGGACTACCAGGTGTTTTGCCCGAATATGTGGCCGAGGGACGTATGACGTCATTATTTAAAAATGGCCGCCAGAATGGACAAATCTATTTTTAGCGAATTTCCTATGGAATAGTGAGCTAATAGTATGGCCCACACAGTTAGACTTAAGCCCGGAACCACAATAGACGTTCCTAACACGATCCCCTAAGAAATTTTGGGGTTGTTTTAAACTTTACATAAACATTTATGTAGGTTTGTGTGTTTGTATGTACATGTTTTCACTCTGGTGGTCACATTTATTAGGCGATTTACTTCAAATTTAATATAGACATACCTTTCTATAATCGGATGAACAAGTTCATTGGGTAACAAAATCGGAAAGCCCTAAACCCCGTTTTTGGAAGGTTTAAAAAAACGTTGAGTTTTTGGCCCACAGAGAGTCACAAAAGCCTTGGGCGTAACATCAATGAATACGTTCAATGTAACAATTGAACGTATAACACTAAACATTACAAACCCTCTCTCGTCATTTTGTCACAAATATTTACTCAGTTATTAATTAAAATGTTAATTGTTTAAACACAGTAAATTGCCTTATGGGGATTTTACACTGGAAAAGGCTGTTTTTCATAACTTTACATAGTTTTTTCATCTCCACTATCCCCATATCTACTTTTGGCCCTGACTGGACATTCTTCTGACGCCATAATGCACAGCACTAATGCTATTCCAACATCGCAGGTAAATAGAACCAGGAACACCAACAGCAGCCAAAAAATTAAATGTATTCCAGTTTCCATAACAATTAAAAAGTGTTTGTTTTAACACGTTATTTGATATTTTAAAGGTGTTAATTATGAAATTCACTTCTCTCACATCAGTGACCTCGTGCAAACTCGTTTTATCTTTAACTCACTTATGGTTGGGTATAAAATCTATTTCTGTATAAGACTGTCCTGACAGTATATTTAAAAGAAAAGTAAGGATCAGAGTAGACATGCGAAAAAACACTCAATGCAGGACTATTTACTTTAATTACTACGCATGAAGATGGAATAGGAAGTTGAATTAAGATATTTTGGGCAAAAATAATTTAATGCTCTCTCAAAGGAAATTTAATTGCTAGCAATAAAGCTTCAGACATATTCATGTCAGATCAGTACACAATTCTTGTTATTTTTAACTTTTGAGTTATTTTATAAAGTAAACAAACATTCTTTTAGCGAATTTCCCCTATAGGGAAGACGCTATTATCGTAGGTCTCATGGTAAGACTTAAGCCCAAGATCATGATAACTTTTTGTTTCGAGGTCCCCAGATGCCAAAAACACTATTCGTTCAAATTTATATATATATATATATATATATATATATATATGTGTGTGTGTGTCGGTGAATGCGATAACTTAAGTAAAAAACGTCCGATTTCGATGAAATTTGGCTCAAATGTGTGTAAAGTGACATTTATGACTTTTAAGTTTGAAAACCAGAAAAATTGGACTATGGGAAAGGGGGCTTTATGGGGGTTTTAAATTTTCCAAAAATGAGTTTTATGCATTTTTCACCCTAAAAGTTTTAAAACGCCTAATTTTGGTTGGACCATGTTATAGAGCTTAAAAAAATAATAATATAGTGTTTTGAATTATTAACCTACGTTAAGTGGTTGCCGAGAAAATAAAAAAAAACCTGCTAATAAAATAACCCATGTTAATCTTATGGGAAAAAGGTTTTTGGCTTTTCCTCTGTTAATTTTAATGTAAACTTCGCATTTGCTTTTACCAATCAACTCAGCTCTACAAAACAATAATTTTAGTGTTTAAATTGTGATTCTACGTCCAACCGTTGCAGAGATATTCAAAGTGCTAAACACAGTACGTTGTCCAATCCTATTGTTATAGAGAATAAATCAAATTTAATATCTCCATTATTTATGAATGTATATTGATGAAACTTAGTGTGTGGCTTAGTGTATTGGTATATTGATATTTTTACAAAAAATTGATTTTTTATTGATTATCCCCGTAACAGCAAACCTGCATACTCCGCCATGATGCTATTCTCATGAAGAATAAGTAAAGTTTTATGTCTCCCTTAGTTAAGAACATAAGTTAATAAAACAGTATGTAGCTTCACTTGGTTGAGTTATATTGATAATTGCACAAAAACATATTTCTTCTGTTTTTTTGCAGCAAACCTGCGTACTCAGCCCTAATGTTATTCTTATGGAGAATAGATAAAATGCTACTGATCATTTATTTATTAATATATTTTTATAAAACTTGGTAAGTGGCTTTATGTGGTAATGAAAAACATATGCATGCATTGGAAATTTGCTGATTACGTAGGTTTGCTGCGATGGAGGTATTTGAAAATCCCTTGTAAAAGACCTTATTCATTTAACCTATAGATGCGTTATAGTCTATCAGGATAACAAACTTTTAGCAAAAAATATATTATATTGTTAGAAAAGCTTTACAAAAACACGTCAAAACTCATCAACATTCATGAGCAAATTTGAATTAGTAAGTAAGAATGGGTAGATAGGAAGTGGAAATGAAGTAGAGGGAAGCTTGGTCCATTGTTGCGAGGTTAGGAAGCAGTGTCGCTAACCTAAACAAGGTTCAGCAAAAAAATTGCAATTGGGAACGCTTTTCCAAATAAAGTCTTAGTCTTGCTTTAATGTCATGTACCTAATTATATCATACATGTGTGTGAATGTCAGCATTTATATATGTGATTTTAATTTTCCGCCATTTTTCTAATCCGATGGCAATTTTTAGACTTTTTTTTAGATATTTCTATAAATCAAATGTTTATTTGAGATATTTAAATCCTTGGTTATTTTTGTATTAGCCTATTGCGTTTCTAAATCATGACTGTACCTTGCCATTCTCATCTCAATGGTGAAGCAAATAGATTGAACATCCGTCGTCCTAATCTCCTAAACAGTTAGGTTTAGAAGAAATTTCCAAAGAATAAAAAGATCTTAAAATTAGATCTATTACCTAAAAATACCATAATATGTAAGGGTTTGCATTTTACATTTTTAAGTTAACCGCCATATTGAAAAATGGCGGAATAATTTTGAAATTCATAATTCATCATTTTTATAGGTACTGAAATAGTTATTTTGAACAAAAATGGACTCTTGCAAAATTTGCCCAGAATCAAGCACAAACGAGTTACAGAGATGAGAATTATTAAGCGTAATTTCTGGCGGCCATCTTGAAAATATGGTGCCATATAGGCCTTCCGCCATGAAATTAGGCAGAACACCTGGTAATACGTGTTTGTATGGTTCAAGAGCTACCTATTCCATATAGTCACAATACTCCTTCATTAAAAATCCCACAGAGTTACATAAGCCCCTGCACTATACCGTAGTCGGCATGGTAAGACCTAGGCTCGGGACCATGATAATTTTTCGTTTTGAGGTCCCCAGACCCCAAAAACACCATTCGTTCGAAACTGTATATATCTTTATCTAAGTTCGAAAACCAGCCAGATCGCTCTACCCAAAGGGGTATTTTGGGGGGTTTTGTACCCCAAAAATGGGTTTTTTGAATTTGTTACGTATTATTTTTGAAATAGTCAAATTTCAGCACCATTGGATCCAGCTTAAAAAACACACAATTTGGTATGTTGATCATTCCTCTACGTCAATTGGTTACCGAGATATTGAAAGTGCTAAACACAGTACGTTGTTTAGTGTTATTCTTATGGCTGGAGGAAAAGAAAATTTTTATATCTCGCTTATTTATGAACGTATACTGACGAAACTTGGTATACAGCTTCATCTCGTTGTGGTCTATTGACATTTGCTAAACAAAATTTTTTGCCAAAGGCTCCCGTAGCAGCAAACCTGCGTACTCAGCCCCCATGTTATTCTTATAGAGAATAGTTAAATGTTCTGTCTCCCTTAATTATGAACATAAATGAATAAAAACTGGTATACAACTTCACCTAGTTGATTTATATTGATATTAGCATAAAAACCCATTTTTGTATTCCTTGTTGCAGCAAACCTGCATACTCAGCCCCAATGTTATTCTTATGTAGAATCAAAATTGTATATATCGCTTATTTGTGAATATATTTTTATGAAACTTGGTAAGTAGCTTTATGTAGTATTAAGACCCTTACATCTCCATTGTAAATTCGCTGAGTATGCAGGTTTGCTGCGACGGGGGTATTATGTACATCTCATGTCTTCTCATGGTTTGGGATCATTTATAATATATCTAATTTATCAATTTGTATACAAATAAACTAGAAGCAAAAGTAATTAATGTACGATTGTTTTTTTTCTTAATTTTGCTAGTGTCTTGGGAGATATTGATGTTGTCCTGGAAATGTCCTGGAATTTCGCTTTGAAAAACCTCTGGGAACCCTGTCATTCACGTAGTCCAAAAATAGAACTCTGGCAATTCTCCTTAGTTGAGAGTAGTTTTTGGGACTGGAAAGGAAGTAATTAGTTGTCGGGAGGAGTATTTTTTAAACCACTTGGTTTGTTAAACATTGTTTAACCTATCTCTGTTTGTTTTTCCACGTTAAGTTGGTTTTTTTACTGACGGCCTGGAATCGATAGAATCGGAATCGACTTTGGACCATCGATTCTCGATTCCGATTCTTAGCCTGAAAATCGGTGGAATCGAGAATCGACAATTGGAACCGACCTATCCCTAGTTTGAAGATTGGTAATGTTATACCTATCTTGCTTATTTATTAGATAGCCAAACTATGATTCACCTGGTTTTTATTGCACATTTCACTAAAATAAAAAATACATTCTTGTATTTATATGTTCACCAAAAGAAGCCCTTTAAAAGTTTACATTTTCATGGGTTATTTTAGACATTTTAATAGTTTAATGGCGCCTTAATTAACCCTTTTGATGCCAAAAGCATTAAGGTGTTTTTGGCTACTGATAATGTGAGATATTCCTAACCCATTAACTTGGAATGACGTGCTGGTGCTGGTGCCGCTGCCGCTGCTAACTTTTTGTTTTTTAAATCTATGAATTTGAATATATAAAATTGTGTTTTTAAATGGATTAGTCAGGTATTTTAATTAAAATATTGTTTTGTTTCAGTTTAAAGAGTCACATTGGCACACACACAGTAGATATAAGTAAAAAGGAGCACAATGAGTGTTGATTATGTGCAGCTCACAAATAATTAACCGATCCAGTCAACTTTCAAGCAAGCCTCTCGCCATTTATTTTTCTTGGGCCCTCCGACCAACGTTGCCACAGACCGGTTAACTTATTGAGAGTTGCATGACTGGTCAGTTTTGGTCATGTCGTCGTGTGCGGGAATCGAACCCTCAAACTTCGTATCAACTCCTAGCCAAGGTGTTTCAATGATTTAGCCCACACGGCCAGTGGCATAGCAGCGTTACATAGGTTTATAGTCAATCAGCGCTCTAGCGGAGAACCATAGTTGCCCGCAGTCATAAGTTACAGATTTTGCTACTAGAGTGCAGCACCAATCAAATCCCATTGTAGGCTATTGCGAATAGAATAAACTTACTACCTTAATGGGTGAACGATAGCCAAGCTAAAACAGCTGATTTTTAACTGATACACCTGAATATGATAAACAAATTTTGGATGAGCATGGTGTGTGTGTTGTTATAAGGATATAATTATAAACCGTCTCAGGTACATTTACAATTACACTGTACACACATACCGAATGGTAAATGTACAGGGTGTTTAATAATTGTCAAAACCCTTGCATCCTTTTCATTAAAAAAAAAACTAAGAGATGTAAATGTACAATAAGCGGGAAAGATACATTCTCAACGGGGGGTAATTGCTTATCTTAAAAGTGTCTTAATGAAGAATTTTGTCAAATCAAATTCTTCCTTAGTTTTATGGGACTTGATAAATAATAGCTTAATCTGGCCATTAACTATTAATATTTGGTCTTAACAAACCTGCATACTTAGTCCAATGTTATTTTAAGAATAAGATTAAACTTATAGTATACGACTGATAGTTCACAAACCCATATCAAATAAACAATATTATAGATGATCTAATTATTCATAGTTACTCATTTGCATAGAATTTCTCTTCTTTAACTCTGCAGCACAAACAAGTATTTCATATTTACCACTCCACTTAGTCTGTATGCAGAAAGTTAATCTAAATTTACTTTTTCAGAAGGAGATGAACTGTACTCATTATATAAATGTCTGCTAAATGATTTGCCGACTGTTCGAAATCAACGGAGGAAGGAAATTGATCGTGATTGCTTGCATGTATTGCAATACAAGGTACTTTACTTGACCACAGTAGTTGACTTCAGGAATGAGATACGAGGGAAACTTAGTGAAGAGGCCTTGACTAAGTTGATAGTTAAAGTAAACATCCTGACAAGAGCATTGAAAAAGCGAAACAAAAAAATCTCCAAACAAGAGGTTGATAGCTTTCAACTCGAGGTAAATCGAATCATTAAATTCGGACACTTTCTTATTCTTGAATCGAGTCAAGAATTTAAGATGTTAAAAGAGAACAAAGATGTAATTAAGTGCCACAAAGAAGCAGAAGATCTCGTCAATGAGCTCACTGAATATACAGTTGAGCATGATGCCAGAGTTGACATAGCAATTCAAGATTTTAAAAAGGTCATTAATAATAACAGTCAGTTAACTGATGCAGAGAGAAAAATGCTTGTAAAAGCTATGTCAAAAGATTTCTTTGGAGGTTCAAGTGCTCAGGGCCATTGGTTCAAGTGTCCAAATGGTCACCCATATGTGATAGGAGATTGTGGAGGTGCTATGGAGATAGCAGACTGTCCTGAGAAGGGTTGTGGAGCCAAGATCGGTGGGACCAGTCATCGCTACTTGCCTGATCAGCAGCTGGCGAGTGAATTTGATGGAGCCAGAAGACCAGCCTGGGCTGCAGGCAATGACATGGCCAACTTTGACCTTAACAATATACACTAACTGTGGTAAATGAAGATGTTTCTAGTTTTAGCCTTTAAGGAGCTTATTGTTTATAAGATTTTATAATATCTATCTTACATTTAGGTCCATTACAGAATAGTAATCTAATACAACCAGTAATATTTGAATAAATAAATACAGGCAAAATTCAAATATATTTTGGTTATACCTCAGTCAAACCATGTCAGGCTATGCAATTTATTATTATTTTTATTTTTCTATTTGTTAAGTTACATACACATTTTCAACATTATTTGTGTGTATTTATTAGTAGTCAGTTGTATTTTGTTGTTAGTTTTTTAAATACATTTCAAACATTAAAGCCAATTTTTTCAATCCAGATGGTAAAAAGCACCTGAAACTGTGTGTCACCTATCGGGGCGGTGCTTTATAATTCCCAATGTTATTTTTTTAACCCCTTCCTCTCTTTCACTTGAGTAAACTGCAAAGTGTAAGTTGTAAAAAGTAACAGGGCCTTAAGTGATTAATAAATGTAAAACTTGATTAATATGAAAGTTGTGAGTCTTCCAAAATAAATATTGAATATAACTTGCCTTGAATTTCACAAATGTTTCAAGATTCTGGACTACTGTATTTTGTACATGTTCTATTTTTTATTTTACTCTTGTGCTTAGTTTTGGAATGATCCAAGATTTAAAAAAGTGTATTTAACTTTGTTATGTTAAAGGATTAGAACCACTTTTGTGTTTAGATATATTTTGAAATATGGAATTACTGTTATGAATCTAGTTTTATATGGTGCTTGTTAGTTTTTTTAAGAATAAATCATTTTAAAGCAGAATTATTTTCCTCTTTGTTAATCCTTTTGTTTGAAGATCCACAACTTATTCAATTACAAAATAAACAATCCACAAGTTTACAAATTTAATGAAATGAAACATTTTAAGTGTTAAACTCTTGCTGATTAAAAATGTTAAGACATATCATTCACATACATATCATCGTAAGAGCCTTGGGTTTTACAGTGAGTTTCAACCACATTTCACAATAATTAGTTACAAACTAGTGGGCCTGTTGCTCGAAACCAAGCAAAAGTTGTTCCATTTGATGTCTGATTAAAAGAGTTTGTCTTGCCAGTTCAGTAGTTTGTGTTCTTAGATTATAATGTTTTGTGTTTTGTTTTGTTTTTTGTGTATCTAAGCTGTAAAATTACAAAGAACTTTTACTCTCGCCCTCATAAAATATAACGTAGATTAGGTTGTCATTTCAGTAGTTTTTTGTTTATATTCAGCTAACAACTTATGTTCTTCTGTTATCCCGTGTTTCACTATCAACAGCTGTTTTAGTATGCAATTAATACATATTCTCCGTGTTAACCTTATGGACAAAAAACAAACTTTAACAGCTACCCATGCCCTTGAAAATAGAAATATCAAAAATTAATAACCTTATTGTAAAACTACATACTGAGATGAATTTTTTGGCATTGAAAACATTAAAACTAGTTAAGAAATAAGGGAGGAGTTGTGTTGACGAAAACGGCTTCACATATTATGTATAAGGATTTAAGAAAAGTTGTTATAAATAAGAGCTGATAGTAAACTTTTGATATTTTTTGTTCTAAAAACATCTCTGGTGAAGTGTCCCAAAGTGTCCCTGGTGGTACAGTCGATGCCAGCCGTAAAGACACAGTTCCCCAGGTAGACCGTCCTGTCCTAATCTTTGTTTACAAAACAGCGCTTTTGTTGCGAGTGGCGCGGCCGGGTATCACCCTTCTCTTCCAAGAAATTCCATGTCCTACTATAATTTGTTCTATTAGGCCTATAGCAAATATTGATGGCTCATTTTTTCCGTTTATAGTAGATGAATAAGACAAAATTTGAATCACAGTTCTACGATGTCCCGTTATCGACATAACAAGTTACCGAGTTATATTGCGGGGCATATCAGGGAAATCGGTTGTCTAATAGTAATTTATTTCAACAACAACTTGTATGACTAGTTTCAATGGGAATTAAAAAAAAAACATTTAAACAATTATTTACTAAAAAAACAATTCTGTTGCAAAACGATATACATTCACACACAGCTGCTCGGAATTGAAGAGTGTTTCGGGCCGCTTTCAACCACATCAAATTAACTGCCCAAATTCAACATGCAGAACAGCTCACTTGATATGAGAAGTGGCCTTTCAACCTTTCCCTTTATTTAATATAGTTTTCAAAATTATAAAAATATACATTACATTAGCAGTGCATACAAAACATACAAATTTACAATAAAACAATACAATTATAACTAGTTACAAAAAGACAAGATTATATACATTGAAAAAACACTGTTAGGGTGATACGCTGATGTTAAAAATAATTATCATCACGTGCACGTGCATGCCATTATCTTCTCAATCACACTTTTCTCTCCGCGTAAAAGTCGTCAAAACTTCAGAAAATCGGAAAATAACTTTGTTATTGTAATACTGTCATGTGGGTATTCAAAATGTGCGGAATTCCACCCTGAACACGATCGTGCAGTTATTTTCCCGATCACACTTTTTTCTCTGCGGAGAAGGCGGGAAAACGTCGGAAAATTGGAAAAAACATTGTTCTTATATAATATTCTCATGTGGGTATTCAAAATTGTGCGTAAATTCACCCTGAATACGTACGTGCAATTCCTTTCCCGATCACACGTTTTTCCGCGGAATAGTCGTTAAAACCCCGGAAAATCTAAAAGTATTCTTTTTCTTATAATTCTGTCATGTGGGTATTCACATTGTGCGGAATTTCAACCTGATAACGTATGCGCAATTATTTTGCCAATCGGACAAGTAAGCAAGAAAGCAAGATAAGCAAGAAATGGCCAACAAAGGTTTACAATGTATTCAACACAGAGCGGGCCCAACACAGATGCCGTGGTTTTTACAGCGGCCACAGCACTAGTTTCGGTGGTTTTCATTCCAGGCGCGGGTCCACCGGGGGGATGAATGGGGGAAATTTCCCCCCAAGGCAAAAGGTTGGAGTTACACGCGTACCCCCGCACCATCGCTACGTCTGCCCGGCAGCGTCATCTCGTCTGATTGATGCGTCTCGTCAGTCAGACTTATATGCCTGTAATCCTATTACAGAGTGTCCACAGACCGAAAATTCAAGGAAAATCGGATAATTATACGGGAATTTCGGCGAAAATTCGTTAATTTAGTTTAAATTCCTTTTTTCGGCCGTTCTCGTTTATGCGACTCGGTTGTCGTTTCCAGCCAATAAAACAAGTTTTGGTTGTTATTTTCAGCCACTAAGAAACGTTGCCGATCGTCATTTCGGGCCATAAAATGCAACTAAATTCCTGTTTCTGACCCATCCGATGCAAAAAATATGCGTTCTTTGGCTATAGAACTGGGTCGAATCGCCGACTGTATTCGTAAAAATACGTTCCGGTTGTCATTCGGGCCTATAAAATGGGATCCAGCTTTATTTTTCGCTAGGAAAATGTGGTCCGATTGTCAGTTTTTATGATAAATCACGGTTAGATTGTGATTTTTGGCATATATTGAGTCTCAGTCGTCATTTTCGGTCAATAATCACGTTACGGCCGTCGATTTCGGACTTTAAAATGTGAGGAACGGTTATTTTCGGCAAATAGAATAAAGTGAAATTGCCTAATTTGTTTAAACAATTAATTTTTAGTCAGTAATTTGGTTCTGTAAAACACAGTCCGACAGTCTTTTTTGGCCGGTAAAATTCGGCCCTTGATTTTATTGTGGTTGACATTTTTGCCCTACAAATCGCAGTATGGCTTTGTCGGTCAATTGCCTTTTTTGGGCGCTTAAACGAGCTTATATTGCTATTTCCGTGGATAATATGCGTCTCGCTTGCCGCTTGAGGCCAATAAAACGCGGTCCAGTCCATTATTCCTAAAAAATTCAGTCATTTTGTTTTTTTTTTTTACCACCAAGTTGCGGCAAAATTTATGTTTTTACCGATAAAACACAGCCAAATCTGATTTTGCCTGGTAAATACGTTTCAGACTTCGCTTTTGGTATATAAAACACGACCCGGCTTTATTTATTGCCGAGATATTGCGGTCCGATAGCCGATTTTGAGCAATTAAGTACATTCCCGGCATAAAATACGGTTTGTGCTCAATTTTCGGCCTATAACAAACTTTGTGGTCGTAGTTTTTGGCGTGGTTTTTGGAAAATTGCCGTAAAATTGGCAGTAAAATTATCGATTTTGGCTGATAACACACGCGCGGTCAGTAAATATGTCTTTAAACACAGTTTCGTCATTTTCAGGTTAAAAAAAGCGGCCTGATTGACGTTTTAGACGGCAAAATTATAATATATTGCTATTTTAGGCCGATAATATATATAAATATCTCGGGTGTCCTTTAAATTTACCGTATCTCGGCCGATGAAATTTGTTTTGATGTTATAGTCTCGGTAAAATACTTTGATACTTCCGCTGATGTGTTGACCTTTGAATTGCGGTTTGGGTTTAAACTATTGCGGTATTTTTGGCCGATAAACTTCGTTCACTTGTTTTTTTGGGTCTAAATGTTATGGTGACCATGAAATGCGGTCAAATTGCCATTTGTTATCCGAAATAACAGGTTAAATTTCTGATATTTTGTCCATGAACTCTTGTACAATCTATTTTTAGGCCTGATAGACACATTTTGATCAATAAAACGCGTTCAACTATTTTTTATGTCCGATAAAATTATGAATATAGAATTTTTAACAAATTTCCGGGGGTGGACTCCCGGACCCCCCACCCCTAAGTGGTATTCCATACCCCCCCCAACGCGTCTCCCTAGATCCGCCCTTGATTTCATCCTCATTTAATAACGAGGTTAGGTTATAGTAATATATCTATCATAACTTAACGTAGCATAACCTAACCCATGTTTTGCAATGTGCCAGCTCGTTGCTTCGACATACAGCGCTCTGCGGAGGTAGGTTAGATTAGTTTATGATAAATAATTTAACTATCATGACCTAACTATAAATTATAAATAACAATAAATTAAAATAGCTGCTAACTATTTTTTATGAGTCAAATTAAAACACAAATTAGTTACATTTATTCCATACATAACACTGTTAGTTTGAAAAAAGTTATTATTTTGCAAAAATGGCCCTATTAAAATATGAATTGCCTTTAAAAATTAGAACATCGGAACAATTTGCGTCCTGACGAAAGTCCAGTCGGGAAGCGGGGCAAAGCAATATTAAAGTACAAAAGCAATGCCTCTGGCGCAGCATCGCGTCGCGTCATTCTTTGGGCGCAGCTTCTTGCATTGCCGCCGTTTTAGGGAATATATGTTTTATTTATTTGGTTAATTTTGTTTATTTGTTTCTTTTTTTTTTGCATAAAGATGAAATTGCCATGAATATGGTTGTTTTTCGTTGTTGTAATAATACATAAATGTTAACATTACATGCATATAAACTAATGAACATTAATCAGAAGATGTGACAAAGTCCTCAATTTTGTATAATCACTCCAAAAGAAATAATTCTTTTAAATTGTATTAAATTTGTTTGATTGTTAATTTTCTTAAAATTTTCTGGTGATTTCTTATAAATTATTGTTATTGCTAATGACACCATTTCTTATTTAAATTAAAACTGTACATCATAGATCATATGAATTCCAGTTGATTTTAAAAATATATATTTTTGAACCTGTATGACTTAAACATTATTAATTTTTTTAATGATGGTAAGTGGGCATTTTAGGTGTATGAGAAATTTTCATCTGGGGAAATCAGATATTTTTCAAAACTGGTGATGATATACAGGGTGAGTCAGACCAGTCGTCCAGCATGTATAACGGGAGAACGGTTTGGTCTAAAGTCAGCAAACAAAATGATTCCTCCTTAAAACGCATATGGGCTATCTATTAAAAATATTTTCATCAAAATCTATGCACGGAATGTTCCTCAAGGTCACGGATTCGAATCTCAAAATTTTCTTATGTAAACATATGGAATATTATACATTATTTTAAAGGTCTCGTTAAAAAAAACATTTTTGTGAAAACAGAATTCACTTATCTTTATCTGTTTCAAAATGGCGGATATTTGTATGTAAAATATTGACATTTACGGAATACTTTTTTAAACCACTACTTGTATCTTTTTTCCGACTTATAACGGGCCGCCATTTTGAAATGGGTAAAGATAAGTGAATTCCGTTTTCACCAAAATGTTTATTTTAACGAGACCTTTAAAATGATGAATAATATTCCCTATGTTTACATAAGAAATGTTTGAGATTCGAACCCGTGACCTTCAGTTTTGGAACATTCCGTACATAGATATTGATGAAAATATTTTAAATAGATAGCCCACATGCGTTTTAATGGGGAACAATTTTGTTTGATGACTTTAGACCAAACCGTTTTCTTGTTATACATTTTGGACGGGTGGTCTGACTCATCCTGAATATACTAACATAAATAATCGGACAGCTTTGACATATTTATTTTGTCATTTATGTCGGGGAACATATTGTTTATGTTTGCAAAAAGTAAAATTTATAAAATTGGAAAAATACAATTATTTTGTAATAACTCTTCTTTTAACCGTACTGAGTTTATTTTTATAAAATTGTTATTATGAATTTTAAAGGTTTCCTATTAACAAAAGAAGGCTTTGTGGGTAATATTTCCATCAAAAAGAAACAAAGAACGCATTCTTGAAGAACAACCTTTGAAAGGATTAATTTACTTGCTATTAATTCTGTTTACATTTGCGAAACCACAATTTTTGCGCGTTATGTCACTTGAAAAGTGATGGGATTTGAGCCCATTTTAAGGTCGGAAAAGTATGGCCGTAGCTACCTAGCTAATTCGTCGTCGACTCGGCTGTCCTCTCAACGCCCAAGGCAGCACTTGCCGCGCCACGCAGCACAATCATCTCTGACAGGAGGGGTAGAAGAGGGGACGGTAGTTGATGGATTCGCCGCTTCAGTACTGTAGCTGACGACGCTCCAACTAGGTGCGCTTCTACCGTCAGCCGATAGAATGCAGTCGAGGAGCTCGCCAAGGTCGGCTTCAAAAAGCTGCATTACTAAGGTTATCTATTCCGTAGGATGCTTCTAGTTTAGTATTGAAAATATTTCTTGGACAAATGTAAATCCAAACATAGTTTACTTTAGAATTATTAGATTTTGGGTGAACAAATTAGCAACATAATGCATTTGTGTAAAATGTCTTTAATGTTGAAATATCTAATGGTAACAAAGTAAAGAAAAATATGTTATCTATCACATGGGCAATGTTATCTATCTATATGTTGTCATTCGGGCCTATAAAATGGGATCCGGCTTTATTTTTCGCTAGGAAAATGTGGTCCGATTGTCAGTTTTTATGATAAATCACGGTTAGATTGTGATTTTTGGCACATATTGAGTCTCAGTCGTCATTTTCGGTCAATAATCACGTTACGGCCGTCGATTTCAGACTTTAAAATGTGAGGAACGGTTATTTTCGGCAAATAGAATAAAGTGAAATTGCCTATTTTGTTTAAACAATTAATTTTTAGTCAGTAATTTGGTTCTGTAAAACGCAGTCTCACAGTCTTTTTTGGCCTGTAAAATTCGGCCCTTAATTTTATTGTGGTTGACGTTTTTGCCCTACAAATCGCAGTATGGCTTTGTCGGTCAATTGCCTTTTTTGGGCGCTTAAACGAGGTTATATTGCTATTTCCGTGGATAATATGCGTCTCGCTTGCCGCTTGAGGCCAATAAAACGCTGTCCAGTCCATTATTCCTAAAAAATTCAGTCATTTTGTTTTTTTTTACCACCAAGTTGCGGCAAAATTTATGTTTTTACCGATAAAACACAGACAAATCTGATTTTGCCCGGTAAATACGTTTCAGACTTCGCTTTTGGTATATAAAACACGACCCGGCTTTATTTATTGCCGAGAAATTGCGGTCCGATAGCCGATTTTGAGCAATTAAGTACATTCCCGGCATAAAATACGGTTCGTGCTCAATTTTCGGCCTATAACAAACTTTGTGGTCGTAGTTTTTGGCGTGGTTTTTGGAAAATTACCGTAAAATTGGCAGTAAAATTATGGATTTTGGCTGATAACACACGCGCGGTCAGTAAATATGTCTTTAAACACAGTTTTGTCATTTTCAGGCTAAAAAAAGCGGCCTGATTGACGTTTTAGACGGCAAAATTAGAATATATTGCTATTTTAGGCCGATAATATATATATATATATATATATATATATATATATATATATATCGGGTGTCCTTTAAATTTACCGTATCTCGGCCGATGAAATTTGTTTTGATGTTATAGTCTCGGTAAAATACTTTGATACTTCCGCTGATGTGTTGACCTTTGAATTGCGGTTTGGGTTTAAACTATTGCGGTATTTTTGGCCGATAAACTTCGTTCACTTGTTTTTTTGGGTCTAAATGTTACGGTGACCATGAAATGCGGTCAAATTGCCATTTGTTATCCGAAATAACAGGTTAAATTTCTGATATTTTGTCCATGAACTCTTGTACAATCTATTTTTAGGCCTGATAGACACATTTTGATCAATAAAACGCGTTCAACTATTTTTTATGTCCGATAAAATTATGAATATAGAATTTTTAACAAATTTCCGGGGGTGGACTCCCGGACCCCCCACCCCTAAGTGGTATTCCATACCCCCCCCCAACGCGTCTCCCTAGATCCGCCCTTGATTTCATCCTCATTTAATAACGAGGTTAGGTTATAGTAATATATCTATCATAACTTAACGTAGCATAACCTAACCCATGTTTTGCAATGTGCCAGCTCGTTGCTTCGACATACAGCGCTCTGCGGAGGTAGGTTAGATTAGTTTATGATAAATAATTTAACTATCATGACCTAACTATAAATTATAAATAACAATAAATTAAAATAGCTGCTAACTATTTTTTATGAGTCAAATTAAAACACAAATTAGTTACATTTATTCCATACATAACACTGTTAGTTTGAAAAAAGTTATTATTTTGCAAAAATGGCCCTATTAAAATATGAATTGCCTTTAAAAATTAGAACATCGGAACAATTTGCGTCCTGACGAAAGTCCAGTCGGGAAGCGGGGCAAAGCAATATTAAAGTACAAAAGCAATGCCTCTGGCGCAGCATCGCGTCGCGTCATTCTTTGGGCGCAGCTTCTTGCATTGCCGCCGTTTTAGGGAATATATGTTTTATTTATTTGGTTAATTTTGTTTATTTGTTTATTTTTTTTTGCATAAAGATGAAATTGCCATGAATATGGTTGTTTTTCGTTGTTGTAATAATACATAAATGTTAACATTACATGCATTTAAACTAATGAACATTAATCAGAAGATGTGACAAAGTCCTCAATTTTGTATAATCACTCCAAAAGAAATAATTCTTTTAAATTGTATTAAATTTGTTTGATTGTTAATTTTCTTAAAATTTTCTGGTGATTTCTTATAAATTATTGTTATTGCTAATGACACCATTTCTTATTTAAATTAAAACTGTACATCATAGATCATATGAATTCCAGTTGATTTTAAAAATATATATTTTTGAACCTGTATGACTTAAACATTATTAATTTTTTTAATGATGGTAAGTGGGCATTTTAGGTGTATGAGAAATTTTCATCTGGGGAAATCAGATATTTTTCAAAACTGGTGATGATATACAGGGTGAGTCAGACCAGTCGTCCAGCATGTATAACGGGAGAACGGTTTGGTCTAAAGTCAGCAAACAAAATGATTCCTCCTTAAAACGCATATGGGCTATCTATTAAAAATATTTTCATCAAAATCTATGCACGGAATGTTCCTCAAGGTCACGGATTCGAATCTCAAAATTTTCTTATGTAAACATATGGAATATTATACATTATTTTAAAGGTCTCGTTAAAAAAAACATTTTCGTGAAAACAGAATTCACTTATCTTTATCTGTTTCAAAATGGCGGATATTTTTATGTAAAATATTGACATTTACGGAATACTTTTTTAAACCACTACTTGTATCTTTTTTCCGACTTATAACGGGCCGCCATTTTGAAATGGGTAAAGATAAGTGAATTCCGTTTTCACCAAAATGTTTATTTTAACGAGACCTTTAAAATGATGAATAATATTCCCTATGTTTACATAAGAAATGTTTGAGATTCGAACCCGTGACCTTCAGTTTTGGAACATTCCGTACATAGATATTGATGAAAATATTTTAAATAGATAGCCCACATGCGTTTTAAAGGGGAACAATTTTGTTTGATGACTTTAGACCAAACAGTTTTCTTGTTATACATTTTGGACGGGTGGTCTGACTCATCCTGAATATACTAACATAAATAATCGGACAGCTTTGACATATTTATTTTGTCATTTATGTAGGGGAACATATTGTTTATGTTTGCAAAAAGTAAAATTTATAAAATTGGAAAAATACAATTATTTTGTAATAACTCTTCTTTTAACCGTACTGAGTTTATTTTTATAAAATTGTTATTATGAATTTTAAAGGTTTCCTATTAACAAAAGAAGGCTTTGTGGGTAATATTTCCATCAAAAAGAAACAAAGAACGCATTCTTGAAGAACAACCTTTGAAAGGATTAATTTACTTGCTATTATTAATTCTGTTTACATTTGCGAAACCACAATTTTTGCGCGTTATGTCACTTGAAAAGTGATGGGATTTGAGCCCATTTTAAGGTCGGAAAAGTATGGCCGTAGCTACCTAGCTAATTCGTCGTCGACTCGGCTGTCCTCTCAACGCCCAAGGCAGCACTTGCCGCGCCACGCAGCACAATCATCTCTGACAGGAGGGGTAGAAGAGGGGACGGTAGTTGATGGATTCGCCGCTTCAGTACTGTAGCTGACGACGCTCCAACTAGGTGCGCTTCTACCGTCAGCCGATAGAATGCGGTCGAGGAGCTCGCCAAGGTCGGCTTCAAAAAGCTGCATTACTAAGGTTATCTATTCCGTAGGATGCTTCTAGTTTAGTATTGAAAATATTTCTTGGACAAATGTAAATCCAAACATAGTTTACTTTAGAATTATTAGATTTTGGGTGAACAAATTAGCAACATAATGCATTTGTGTAAAATGTCTTTAATGTTGAAATATCTAATGGTAACAAAGTAAAGATAAAATATGTTATCTATCACATGGGCAATGTTATCTATCTATATGTTGTCATTCGGGCCTATAAAATGGGATCCGGCTTTATTTTTCGCTAGGAAAATGTGGTCCGATTGTCAGTTTTTATGATAAATCACGGTTAGATTGTGATTTTTGGCACATATTGAGTCTCAGTCGTCATTTTCGGTCAATAATCACGTTACGGCCGTCGATTTCAAACTTTAAAATGTGAGGAACGGTTATTTTCGGCAAATAGAATAAAGTGAAATTGCCTATTTTGTTTAAACAATTAATTTTTAGTCAGTAATTTGGTTCTGTAAAACGCAGTCTCACAGTCTTTTTTGGCCGGTAAAATTCGGCCCTTAATTTTATTGTGGTTGACGTTTTTGCCCTACAAATCGCAGTATGGCTTTGTCGGTCAATTGCCTTTTTTGGGCGCTTAAACGAGGTTATATTGCTATTTCCGTGGATAATATGCGTCTCGCTTGCCGCTTGAGGCCAATAAAACGCGGTCCAGTCCATTATTCCTAAAAAATTCAGTCATTTTGTTTTTTTTTTTTTACCACCAAGTTGCGGCAAAATTTATGTTTTTACCGATAAAACACAGCCAAATCTGATTTTGCCCGGTAAATACGTTTCAGACTTCGCTTTTGGTATATAAAACACGACCCGGCTTTATTTATTGCCGAGAAATTGCAGTCCGATAGCCGATTTTGAGCAATTAAGTACATTCCCGGCATAAAATACGGTTTGTGCTCAATTTTCGGCCTATAACAAACTTTGTGGTCGTAGTTTTTGGCGTGGTTTTTGGAAAATTACCGTAAAATTGGCAGTAAAATTATCGATTTTGGCTGATAACACACGCGCGGTCAGTAAATATGTCTTTAAACACAGTTTTGTCATTTTCAGGCTAAAAAAAGCGGCCTGATTGACGTTTTAGACGGCAAAATTAGAATATATTGCTATTTTAGGCCGATAATATATATATATATATATATATATCTCGGGTGTCCTTTAAATTTACCGTATCTCGGCCGATGAAATTTGTTTTGATGTTATAGTCTCGGTAAAATACTTTGATACTTCCGCTGATGTGTTGACCTTTGAATTGCGGTTTGGGTTTAAACTATTGCGGTATTTTTGGCCGATAAACTTCGTTCACTTGTTTTTTTGGGTCTAAATGTTACGGTGACCATGAAATGCGGTCAAATTGCCATTTGTTATCCGAAATAACAGGTTAAATTTCTGATATTTTGTCCATGAACTCTTGTACAATCTATTTTTAGGCCTGATAGACACATTTTGATCAATAAAACGCGTTCAACTATTTTTTATGTCCGATAAAATTATGAATATAGAATTTTTAACAAATTCCGGGGGTGGACTCCCGGACCCCCCACCCCTAAGTGGTATTCCATACCCCCCCCAACGCGTCTCCCTAGATCCGCCCTTGATTTCATCCTCATTTAATAACGAGGTTAGGTTATAGTAATATATCTATCATAACAACGTAGCATAACCTAACCCATGTTTTGCAATGTGCCAGCTCGTTGCTTCGACATACAGCGCTCTGCGGAGGTAGGTTAGATTAGTTTATGATAAATAATTTAACTATCATGACCTAACTATAAATTATAAATAACAATAAATTAAAATAGCTGCTAACTATTTTTTATGAGTCAAATTAAAACACAAATTAGTTACATTTATTCCATACATAACACTGTTAGTTTGAAAAAAGTTATTATTTTGCAAAAATGGCCCTATTAAAATATGAATTGCCTTTAAAAATTAGAACATCGGAACAATTTGCGTCCTGACGAAAGTCCAGTCGGGAAGCGGGGCAAAGCAATATTAAAGTACAAAAGCAATGCCTCTGGCGCAGCATCGCGTCGCGTCATTCTTTGGGCGCAGCTTCTTGCATTGCCGCCGTTTTAGGGAATATATGTTTTATTTATTTGGTTAATTTTATTTGTTTAGTTTTTTTTGCATAAAGATGAAATTGCCATGAATATGGTTGTTTTTCGTTGTTGTAATAATACATAAATGTTAACATTACATGTAAATAAACTAATGAACATTAATCAGAAGATGTGAAAAAGTCCTCAATTTTGTATAAGCGCTCCAAAAGAAATAATTCTTTTAAATTGTATTAAATTTGTTTGAATTGTTAATTTTCTTAAAATTTTCTGGTGATTTCTTATAAATTATTGTTATTGCTAATGACAACATTTCTTATTTAAATTAAAACTGTACATCATAGATCATATGAATTCCAGTTGATTTTAAAAATATATATTTTTGAACCTGTATGACTTAAACATTATTAATTTTTTTAATGATGGTAAGTGGGCATTTTAGGTTTATGAGAAATTTTCATCTGGGGAAATCAGATATTTTTCAAAACTGGTGATGATATACAGGGTGAGTCAGACCAGTCGTCCAGCATGTATAACGGGAGAACGGTTTGGTCTAAAGTCAGCAAACAAAATGATTCCTCCTTAAAACGCATATGGGCTATCTATTAAAAATATTTTCATCAAAATCTATGCACGGAATGTTCCTCAAGGTCACGGATTCGAATCTCAAAATTTTCTTATGTAAACATATGGAATATTATACATTATTTTAAAGGTCTCGTTAAAATAAACATTTTTGCGAAAACAGAATTCACTTATCTTTATCTGTTTCAAAATGGCGGATATTTTTATGTAAAATATTGACATTTACGGAATACTTTTTTAAACCACTACTTGTATCTTTTTTCCGACTTATAACGGGCCGCCATTTTGAAATGGGTAAAGATAAGTGAATTCCGTTTTCACCAAAATGTTTATTTTAACGAGACCTTTAAAATGATGAATAATATTCCCTATGTTTACATAAGAAATGTTTGAGATTCGAACCCGTGACCTTCAGTTTTGGAACATTCCGTACATAGATATTGATGAAAATATTTTAAATAGATAGCCCACATGCGTTTTAATGGGGAACAATTTTGTTTGATGACTTTAGACCAAACCGTTCTCTTGTTATACATTTTGGATGGGTGGTCTGACTCATCCTGAATATACTAACATAAATAATCGGACAGCTTTGACATATTTATTTTGTCATTTATGTAGGGGAACATATTGTTTATGTTTGCAAAAAGTAAAATTTATAAAATTGGAAAAATACAATTATTTTGTAATAACTCTTCTTTTAACCGTACTGAGTTTATTTTTATAAAATTGTTATTATGAATTTTAAAGGTTTCCTATTAACAAAAGAAGGCTTTGTGGGTAATATTTCCATCAAAAAGAAACAAAGAACGCATTCTTGAAGAACAACCTTTGAAAGGATTAATTTACTTGCTATTAATTCTGTTTACATTTGCGAAACCACAATTTTTGCGCGTTATGTCACTTGAAAAGTGATGGGATTTGAGCCCATTTTAAGGTCGGAAAAGTATGGCCGTAGCTACCTAGCTAATTCGTCGTTGACTCGGCTGTCCTCTCAACGCCCAAGGCAGCACTCGCCGTGCCACGCAGCACAATCATCTCTGACAGGAGGGGTAGAAGAGGAGACGGTAGTTGATGGATTCGCTGCTTCAGTACTGTAGCTGACGACGCTCCAACTAGGTGCGCTTCTACCGTCAGCCGATAGAATGCGGTCGAGGAGCTCGCCAAGGTCGGCTTTAAAAAGCTGCATTACTAAGGTTATCTATTCCGTAGGATGCTTCTAGTTTAGTATTGAAAATATTTCTTGGACAAATGTAAATCCAAACATAGTTTACTTTAGAATTATTAGATTTTGGGTGAACAAATTAGCAACATAATGCATTTGTGTAAAATGTCTTTAATGTTGAAATATCTAATGGTAACAAAGTAAAGATAAAATATGTTATCTATCACATGGGCAATGTTATCTATCTATATGTTGTCATTCGGGCCTATAAAATGGGATCCGGCTTTATTTTTCGCTAGGAAAATGTGGTCCGATTGTCAGTTTTTATGATAAATCACGGTTAGATTGTGATTTTTGGCACATATTGAGTCTCAGTCGTCATTTTCGGTCAATAATCACGTTACGGCCGTCGATTTCGGACTTTAAAATGTGAGGAACGGTTATTTTTGGCAAATAGAATAAAGTGAAATTGCCTATTTTGTTTAAACAATTAATTTTTAGTCAGTAATTTGGTTCTGTAAAACGCAGTCTCACAGTCCTTTTTGGCCGGTAAAATTCGGCCCTTAATTTTATTGTGGTTGACGTTTTTGCCCTACAAATCGCAGTATGGCTTTGTCGGTCAATTGCCTTTTTTGGGCGCTTAAACGAGGTTATATTGCTATTTCCATGGATAATATGCGTCTCGCTTGCCGCTTGAGGCCAATAAAACGCGGTCCAGTCCATTATTCCTAAAAAATTCAGTCATTTTGTTTTTTTTTTTTACCACCAAGTTGCGGCAAAATTTATGTTTTTACCGATAAAACACAGCCTAATCTGATTTTGCCCGGTAAATACGTTTCAGACTTCGCTTTTGGTATATAAAACCCGACCCGGCTTTATTTATTGCCGAGAAATTGCGGTCCGATAGCCGATTTTGAGCAATTAAGTACATTCCCGGCATAAAATACGGTTTGTGCTCAATTTTCGGCCTATAACAAACTTTGTGGTCGTAGTTTTTGGCGTGGTTTTTGGAAAATTGCCGTAAAATTGGCAGTAAAATTATCGATTTTGGCTGATAACACACGCGCGGTCAGTAAATATGTCTTTAAACACAGTTTTGTCATTTTCAGGCTAAAAAAAGCGGCCTGATTGACGTTTTAGACGGCAAAATTAGAATATATTGCTATTTTAGGCCGATAATATATATATATATATATATCTCGGGTGTCCTTTAAATTTACCGTATCTCGGCCGATGAAATTTGTTTTGATGTTATAGTCTCGGTAAAATACTTTGATACTTCCGCTGGTGTGTTGACCTTTGAATTGCGGTTTGGGTATAAACTATTGTGGTATTTTTGGCCGATAAACTTTGTTCACTTGTCGTTTTCGGTCTAAATGTTACGGTGACCATGAAATGCGGTAAAATTGCCATTTGTTATCCGAAATAACAGGTTAAATTTCTGATATTTTGTCCATGAACTCTTATACAATCTATTTTTAGGCCTGATAGACACATTTTGATCCATAAAACGCGTTCAACTATTTTTTATGTCCAATAAAATTATGAATATAGAATTTTTAACAAATTTCCGGGGGTGGACTCCAGGACCCCTCACCCCTAAGTGGTATTCCATCCCCCCCCCCAACGCGTCTCCATAGATCCGCCCTTGATTTCATCCTCATTTAATAACGAGGTTAGGTTATAGTAATATATCTATCATAACTTAACGTAACATAACCTAACCCATGTTTTGCAGTGTGCCAGCTCGTTGCTTCGACATACAGCGCTCTGCGGAGGTAGGTTAGATTAGTTTATGATAAATAACTAATTTAACTATCATGACCTAACTATAAATTATAAATAACAATAAATTAAAATAGCTGCTAACTATTTTTTATGAGTCAAATTAAAACACAAATTAGTTACATTTATTCTATACATAACACTGTTAGTTTGAAAAAAGTTATTATTTTGCAAAAATGGCCCTATTAAAATATAAATTGCCTTTAAAAATTAGAACATCGGAACAATTTGCGTCCTGACGAAAGTCCAGTCGGGAAGCGGGGCAAAGCAATATTAAAGTACAAAAGCAATGCCTCTGGCGCAGCATCGCGTCACGTTATTCTTTGGGGGCAGCTTCTTGCATTGCCGCCGTTTTAGGGAATATATGTTTTATTTATTTGGTTAATTTTATTTGTTTAGTTTTTTTTTGCATAAAGATGAAATTGCCATGAATATGGTTGTTTTTCGTTGTTGTAATAATACATAAATGTTAACATTACATGTAAATAAACTAATGAACATTAATCAGAAGATGTGAAAAAGTCCTCAATTTTGTATAAGCGCTCCAAAAGAAATAATTCTTTAAAATTGTATTAAATTTGTTTGAATTGTTAATTTTCTTAAAATTTTCTGGTGATTTCTTATAAATTATTGTTATTGCTAATGACAACATTTCTTATTTAAATTAAAACTGTACATCATAGATCATATGAATTCCAGTTGATTTTAAAAATATATATTTTTGAACCTGTATGACTTAAACATTATTAATTTTTTTAATGATGGTAAGTGGGCATTTTAGGTGTATGAGAAATTTTCATCTGGGGAAATCAGATATTTTTCAAAACTGGTGATGATATACAGGGTGAGTCAGACCAGTCGTCCAGCATGTATAACGGGAGAACGGTTTGGTCTAAAGTCAGCAAACAAAATTATTCCTCCTTAAAACGCATACGGGCTATCTATTAAAAATATTTTCATCAAAATCTATGCACGAAATGTTCCTCAAGGTCACGGATTTGAATCTCAAAATTTTCTTATGTAAACATATGGAATATTATACATTATTTTAAAGGTCTCGTTAAAATAAACATTTTTGCGAAAACAGAATTCACTTATCTTTATCTGTTTCAATATGGCGGATATTTTTGTGTAAAATATTGACATTTACGGAATACTTTTTTAAACCACTACTTGTATCTTTTTTCCGACTTAAAACGGGCCGCCATTTTGAAATGGGTAAAGATAAGTGAATTCCGTTTTCACCAAAATGTTTATTTTAACGAGACCTTTAAAATGATGAATAATATTCCCTATGTTTACATAAGAAATGTTTGAGATTCGAACCCGTGACCTTCAGTTTTGGAACATTCCGTACATAGATATTGATGAAAATATTTTAAATAGATAGCCCACATGCGTTTTAATGGGGAACAATTTTGTTTGATGACTTAGACCAAACCGTTTTCTTGTTATACATTATGGACGGGTGGTCTGACTCATCCTGAATATACTAACATAAATAATCGGACAGCTTTGACATATTTATTTTGTCATATAAGTAGGGGAACATATTGTTTATGTTTGCAAAAAGTAAAATTTATAAAATTGGAAAAATACAATTATTTTGTAATAACTCTTCTTTTAACCGTACTGAGTTTATTTTTATAAAATTGTTATTATGAATTTTAAAGGTTTCCTATTAACAAAAGAAGGCTTTGTGGGTAATATTTCCATCAAAAAGAAACAAAGAACGCATTCTTGAAGAACAACCTTTGAAAGGATTAATTTACTTGCTATTAATTCTGTTTACATTTGCGAAACCACAATTTTTGCGCGTTATGTCACTTGAAAAGTGATGGGATTTGAGCCCATTTTAAGGTCGGAAAAGTATGGCCGTAGCTACCTAGCTAATTCGTCGTCGACTCGGCTGTCCTCTCAACGCCCAAGGCAGCACTCGCCGCGCCACGCAGCACAATCATCTCTGACAGGAGGAGTAGAAGAGGGGACGGTAGTTGATGGATTCGCCGCTTCAGTACTGTAGCTGACGACGCTCCAACTGGGTGCGCTTCTACCGTCAGCCGATAGAATGCGGTCGAGGAGCTCGCCAAGGTCGGCTTCAAAAAGCTGCATTACTAAGGTTATCTATTCCGTAGGATGCTTCTAGTTTAGTATTGAAAATATTTCTTGGACAAATGTAAATCCAAACATAGTTTACTTTAGAATTATTAGATTTTGGGTGAACAAATTAGCAACATAATACATTTGTGTAAAATGTCTTTAATGTTGAAATATCTAATGGTAACAAAGTAAAGATAAAATATGTTATCTATCACATGGGCAATAGTCAAAAATGGTACAATTTGAAGACATTAACTAATTATTTAGGACAAGTATTCTGATAACTACAGTTTTCAAATTCCCAAACAACTAGTCATATGGGCAATAGGCAAAAATGGTACAATTTGAAGACATTAACTAATTATTTAGGACAAGTATTCTGATAACTACAGTTTTCAAATTCCCAAACAAATAGTCATATGGGCAATAGGCAAAAATGGTACAATTTGAAGACATTAACTAATTATTTAGGACAAGTATTCTGATAACTACAGTTGCCAAATTCCCAAACAACTAGTCATATGGGCAATAGGCAAAAATGGTACAATTTGAAGACATTAACTAATTATTTAGGACAAGTATTCTGATAACTACAGTTTTCAAATTCCCAAACAACTAGTCATATGGGCAATAGGCAAAAATGGTACAATTTGAAGACATTAACTAATTATTTAGGACAAGTATTCTGATAACTACAGTTTTCAAATTCCCAAACAACTAGTCATATGGGCAATAGGCAAAAATGGTACAATTTGAAGACATTAACTAATTATTTAGGACAAGTATTCTGATAACTACAGTTTTCAAATTCCCAAACAACTAGTCATATGGGCAATAGGCAAAAATGGTACAATTTGAAGACATTAACTAATTATTTAGGACAAGTATTCTGATAACTACAGTAGCCAAATTCCCAAACAACTAGTAAGCTGTAATAACTTATCATAAACCTCATTTTAAATAAACTAAAGTTATTTATAAATGTGTTTCATATTATGTTTTTTTTTACTTAGAAAAAGAGCTTTATACAAAAATTGGGATTATTAGTAAAATGTTATATTTAAGAATACTCAGAAATCCTTAGTTTGTACTTATAACGAAATTAAGAAAATAAAAGTAATTTACATGCATGATTAATCCAGGCTTTTTATTAATGAATTTGATACACACATTATGGCAACATCAGTAAAAAAAACTGCAAGAGCAACTTATCACAAAATAAAATCTTATTTCCATGCTAAAACTATTCATTACTATTCTTAATCCTAATTTATCCTACGAATATAATAACTTTGGCAATTATTTTTCTATTTACAACATATTAGTTTGTGAACTGCTGACTTGACATCACCAGTAGCATCCATTAACAATATATTCAGTCTGTAATCTCTGTTACGTCTTGATGTCCTTCTTGTGAGCCTGGAAACAAAAATATAGTTAATATATGGTATCAAGAACACTAATTCTATATGCAATGAGGAAAATGTCTAAAAAGTGCAGTTTGGAAACTCTGAAAAACATTTACTTCTCTTTGATTCAGTCACATTTTCACTATGGGATTTGTGTATATGGATCAACTAAAAAAAGTAATTTGGACAACATTTTAAAGCTGCAGAAAAAGCTATTACGATAATGTTAAGTTTAAAGTGGAAAGACTCAGTAAAAAATCTGTCTACAGAACTTATGATATTGACCGTTTACAAAATTTACATTTTAGAAACAGTTATTTTTACATTACGATTAGGAATGCAAACTGTTGTAAGTAATGATTATGACACAAGATATCGACTTCGAGTAGAAAAACATAATTTAGAATTTGTTAAGAAAAAAAATTAATTTATAGGTTCAAAACTTCTTAAATATATTCCTGCAGAAATAAAAAACATTAATGACGGAAACAAATTGAAGAAAGCTCTGAAGGCATAACTTATAAATAATCCTGTAGGGCCTTGTATTGTTATAATTTATTTTTAATGACCTTGCTAGAATTGTTTTCACGTGACGCTTTTGAGTTATAGTTTTGATTGTTACCATCTAGTTTTAGTTTATGGTTCTGTCTGTCTAATTCTGCCTGTATAATTTGTACAGCATATTTGAAATAATGATATTTGGACTAAATAATCCAGGAACAAAATTGTCAACAGGTTTATTTAATACTGGAGGCTTGAAGAGGCTACAGCCCCTAACCTTGCTCCAATTCTCTGCCTCTTCTGATTTTCAGTTTGCAAACAAAGTAGTCACTTAATCACATGTTTTAATGTAAACAAAGCAGACGTTTTTCAATCTCCATGCTTTTCTTATGGAGGGTGTTTAACGTTATTTATCGTTTGCTGGTAACTTGTTAGGGATACTGCTATTTTTCCCGAGTCCGTGGGATCGAGACCTTTAATTTGAGCCGTCTCCCATCATCCTGCGATTTGCCAAACTCCCACAATTTTACTTACATATTTCGCTTACAGAATTATGTATAAAGATAAGTTTGCATTCAGCAGTTCTGTTCAGTTGTTTCTTGTTTACTATAAAATGTGCAATAACTTCTTTCAGTGTGCTGAATAGCCAAAGGAGTAATGGAATCAGTGAGTAAATGTCTCATTGTCCATCACTTCTTTCATTTTCAGGAAACCCAAGTTTTCCTTTTTTATTAAGACAACTTTAGAAAACAATCCCGACTATGTGGTTTTAATTTTAATTAAATGAAATTGGGATATTTCATATAAATGTCAGGGAAATTTAAATAAAATTTGAGCAGGATGAATGAACATTGATGTGCAGGAATTAGATAAATTAAATAATATAAAGAAGTTTTTACAATATTTATATAACAATAGAAACTGAAGCAAATTAGTTGGTTGCTGTAGACAAAATATAGGTTGGATAAAATATTATATATCTTATTAATAATAATAATATTTATTCCGTGACAATGTTAACAATGTATTTTACTAGTTTTTGTTATTATGCCAATTGAATTATAATTTTATTTATTTATTTTCCCGAATTAGTAAGTATGATTCGTTGTCATCTTCAAATTCTATAATTTTATGATAAAAATATTATAAGTAGGATTTTTTGTGGCCCCTGTCACTGATACACATTCCAAACACTATAATTTGATTTATGTTAATAAGCTTGTACTGCCTTAGCAACAGAAGCACAGACTCACCTCAATATCTCCACAGACAAACTTCATCTTTTTCTCCTCCACTTCCAACTCTGCGGTTATTAAGTCTGGGGATTTGTTATCAATCATAAGCCCGCTTTCTTTGATTTCGTCCAGAATCCGGTCCAAGGTGGTGATAAAGTGGTCAGCATTGGCGATGGTGAACACCATCGGTGGCTTCAGCTTCAGCACGTTGCGGTCTGGCCCGTCAGAGCTCAGCAAAATCCTCTCCTCCTTCATCCTGCAGTAGGTTTGTCATTAATGAATGGAGTAGATTGATTTAAAAAACACACTTATTGTTGTTATTAAAAAAAACATCTATTTAAATCTTAATAGCCAAAGAATTTACTTTTTCCCATGATTTAAGATCTCAGTTGTATGAGTACAAAGAAAATAACGACTGGAAAGAATAATTTTGAAAAGGTGGATTTTTTAAAGTGTCGCATAACATCACTTTTCCTCATTGAATGCAACAAGACTGAAATTTCTTGAGGCCTACCTTCATTGGGTTCTAGCGAGAAAGATATGAAGATAGTGGTAGGTGGGACAGATTCCCCTCTCCAACATTATTCAGAGAGGAAGTTAGACCTACCACAGTCGTAACTGCTTTGCTCAACGTTGAAATAACCAATTAGTTGTTGTTGTTGTGTAATAAACACTGGAATGGGTAATATTTTGCTTCACGCCTCACTCACAATAATTGAATAGTAACATATAAGAGCCAATTTTTAAATGCATGTATTCAAATGGGAAATTGCTGCCTTAAATTTAGAGGTAATTTTGCAGCATAACCTTAAGCATATAAAAAAGTGCATTATAATTTCTACATGTATCAATATTCAGGATATCTTTCAAAATCTCTTAAGCCGCGTTTACACGATACAGGTTAGGGAGAATAAGGTAGCTTTGCGAAGGGTGTGTGGACAGAACCTTGATCGAAAACCGTGCAGGCTGCTTGTCATGTGACTGACCACACACACTATGCAAGGCTACCTTGTCAAGGTTAACTTCTCCCTAACCTGCACCGTGTAAATGCAGCTTTAGAGCTTTGTCCAATTTTTGTATATTTAAGTAGAGATGAAGATTTTATTTGGTCATAGTTGATCTTAAACTTATGGTTTTCAGCCCTTAAAAGTTTTTCTATTTTATCACTGATTATATCTCTCATAACCAACTGCTGTTGCTTGATGGGAAGTGTAGAGAATTAGAAATGTCCCTGGTGTAACCGGGGTCATGAAGCCTAGTTAACAATAATTAAGATAATCTAAAGCAACACGCTCACCTGGAGATGATGTGCTGAGCCTCAGCAGTGGCAGGAGTCTTGTTGACCCTGTCAGTGACCAGCTCCACCCCCACAAACAGCCCCACGCCGCGCACGTCGCCGATGATGGGGTGCTTGGCCATGAGCTGGCGCAGGGAGTTGAGCAGGTGATTGCCTACCTTGGTGGCCTGGTCCCGCAGGTTCTCTCTCTCTATCACCTCCATCACAGTCTTGGCCACGGCACAGGACACTGGGTTGCCTCCGTACTGCAACCGCAATCGGGATGTTAGTGCCATATATGATAGAGCATGAATGTTCACCAAGGAAATATTTTGAGATTTCCAGCATAATTATGATAGGTTGAAATATATTCTGTTTTTCTGTCTAGGTATGGATTCTGGAAGAGCTTTCTGATAATTTTTAAAGATAGCAATCCCTCTCTCTGTTTGATACTATGTCCCTGTAGCAAAACAATCGACTATCATGAGATAAATTGTATGGTTTTCAGATCAATAGTTCATTCATGTACTGTTCATGGGCTAAATCTTGATTTAATATATATATATATATATATTTATATAAAAAAATCAGTAATTTTTCCTAATTAAGGCCTAAAACTGTAGCTAAGTTATTTGAATTATTTACAATAGTTAAAGCAGTTTAAAATTTCACCGCCCAGCTCCGATTAAAAATTAACCATTTCAAACTGAGTACCCTGTTATTGGGTGGTGGAATAAGAATTACTTCAAAGACAAATGGTCAGGTGCAGGATGACTGCTTAAATGTATTATTAAGTACAGAGTGGTGAAGCAAATTCATCCATCAGGTAAAAAAGGAAATTGAGGAATATGTATTGTAATGAGGAAGTATATTTGCTTTTCTGTGCTTCTATGCAAAGGAAAGTAGATGAAGAGGCAAACTCATCTTTCCAATGCCAATATCTTTAAATCTATGAATTAGTTTTCTATGCCTAAAAAGGCAAATTAGAGCACCAAATTTTTTTTCATTTAAGTCATATGAGTGGTGCAGAGGGTATCTTAAGATATTTGGGTATGTTAAGTTACATTTTGTAATTTTGGTAGCCAAGTTTTTTAAGCCTGTAATGGTACTAGTACTTTTAGTAATTATTATGTTACAAATCTGACAAAATGATTTCAAATACCAATATTTTACTGCGAAGATAAAAAGGTTTCAGAGTATTATTTTATACTGTTGTAGTAATAAAACTATGAGTACCATTTTTTACATATTTTATTGAGGCCATAAGATTTGGAGTGTAAAATATATGGCTGAATAGTATTTTTAAATATAAGGAAGTGATCATATCATTAGCCCCGGAATTACTGCTAATGGATGTAATTTATCCCATAATATACAAAGGAGAAGTTATATTTTTAATCCTGGACAAAGCGATAATGTACTATGAAACATCTAGATTTAACAAATTTTACTACGGTACTCATTGCAACAAGTTTCCAACAATCATTGTGTACAGTGTAATTTCTTACAGATACCCAAAAATTCCAATTAAAAATACATTTACCATCCCCATACGTTATTAGATATAAGCTGTCATCTCGTGAGACATTACATCACAGGTACTCACGGTGTTGAAGTACTCAATGCCAGTGTTTCTGAAACTCCTGGAGATCTCCTTGGTAGTGATAACGGCTGCCACGGGGTGCCCGTTACCCATGGGCTTCCCTGCCACAAGAGACATTGGACATTGGTGACTGTTAGAGCGGGGGAGGGGGTTAATTAGTAGAGAATGGAGATAAGGGACTGTCCCACTAGAGATTTCAGTGTAGCAATCATTGTTTTCTACTTGTAAATTCCTTTGGGCATAGCAAGATAATGGGAGGCCACCTCATGAGGAATATAGTTAGACCAAAATATGGAATTGGATCAATTTTATGGCACAATATAATTATTAAAAGTAAAAGTTTGTTGTGACTGATATGGCTTTAGACTCTCCCCTATAGTGCATATTGTAGCAGCCAACACCAAGTGGTGGTGGGGCCAACATATATCTGTCTTAACTCACTGTTTGTGTCTAGGTCAATTTCTGTAATAAGGTTATTCAGCCCAATGACGCCAGTAATTCATTACCAATTGTACCAGTACTCCTGATCTTTATAGAGTTTGCACCCAAAGTCAAGCGGCCTTTTCTTTTACAGAAATAATTCAGGAAAAATAAGAGTTTATTAATACCTGATGTAGCAGTCTTGTTCTTTCTAACCCTAATAGGTTTCTAAGTTATATAGTGACAAAGCAACTCAGTGATAAAATACACAAATATAATTCTGTAAATGTAATTAAATATGTATATAAATCAAAGTGTATACATAAATTCACCAAATTTAGGTAAGATCTCACACTTAACGTTTTTGTGCATACTAAACACATCCTATAAAAATAAATGCTGGTAAGGTAAAAATAAATGTTTTACAAATTAATGGACGGGTTAAAATATTCACATCTGGAAGTACAATAATAACTAAGACTGTTTATTATTGGCTACTAAAGATGTCATCTCAACAAATTACAGTTCATTTTATTTCAAAACCAATAAAATTAGTAACAATAAGAAAGTCTACGGTAATACATGAAACCACCGCTACCTTTTTAACTATTTTGTCTACTACTGATTCAAATCATTAGCCAGAGCTTACAAGTTATTAATAAGTTATTATAAACTTCCCAAAAGGTCTTGACCATGAAAACATTGTAAACCCTTGATGGGAAAATCAATTATCCTATTTAAAAACACTAGCCCCATATTATAATATGCCAATATTTTAGTACTGATTTGTCGTCAAATCCTTATCATTTCTAAATTTGAATAAAGTACTGTAGCTTTCAGAGGACACCCACATTCACCTGCATTTTAAATTTTAATTAGGGGAAAAATGAAAAATCTGTATTTGAGACAGCCCAACAGCATGTCAATACTAGTTCAGTAAATTGGTACTGTTTTCATAAACCGTTTTATAAGAAGCAAGAGCGGTTGTGTGGACTCACCGACAGTGACGATGTCCGGGATGATGTCTTCGCCCTGCAGCTGGAAGCCCCACCAGTGTTTCCCAACGCGGCCGAACCCGACCTGCACCTCGTCAGCAATGAACACTCCCCCTGCCTCGTGGACATACCTGCGGCACACAGGGAGATCTACCTAATTACCTGACCTGTTTTATAAAATTGCTAGCTGATATCCCGTTCTACGCTCAGGAATCTAGCAAATGTAGAGGCATATGTTTAAAAAAATTTACATTGATCAGCTGACTACGTAAATAAAATATTAACATTGGAACTTTGAAGGCCTATGGGGCAAAGCCCTGAACGTGGATGTTTTTCAAACACCCAAAAGGCACATCTAGAGGGTAAGAGCTTTTGACTAATACCAAATATGTATTTAAAATATAGTTTTAAGGGTCGAAAATCACCAAACAAAAAATCAATAAATTCTTTTAATAATATAGATACTGCTGGCGTATCAAGAACCAACCCTGTGTATTTCAGACTGTGCTACTATTTTGTAGTATTTTAGCCTCAGTTCACATCTTCACCCGGGAAATGCAACTGTGTGTGTGTGTGTGTTGCATTCTGTGGTTACCATTTTGAATATTGAAAATCTGATTAAGTAACCACTTGATCAAAAAATCCACTGTTTGACACATCGAACTAAGAAATGATCAAGGAAATTAATGTAATGGTGTTTAATTATCAGATGTGATAAAACCTTGCAGTAAAAAACAAATCAAATCACTTTAGTCCACTGGCATGAGTAATAAAGGAGAAATTTCAGCTTAACTAGCTGGTATGGCCACAGGCAGTCACCACCTTCCTTTTATAAATGAGGACTATTTTTTAAGTAAGGGCCGTTTTAATTTAAAAGCTATTAGTTTGCACACGGGCCGTAATAAGTGCATGCTTCATCTTACGGCATGTCTAGCGAATGGCCAGACAGCAGTTGCAGCTCTCTAGCTTACCTGTATGGTTCACTATTCGTCATTGAAATGTTTAAGACTACTAAATCACCCGCCGGGTGCGAGATTCGGTCAGTCATACGTTTTCTGACCACAAGAAACATGTCTCCGCTGTGGGACATCACAAATTCATCGACAGATTTTTAAGGTGTATGGGCCTCATGCAACGAGTGAAGGTAAAGTGAGATAGTGGGTCAGAGAGTTTAAGAACGGTCGTGAAAACTTTGATGATAAATCCCGCTCAGGCCGACCACCAAAGATGACGACTTGGCCAAAGCAGTGAATTTCACAATGTCTACTTTGGCCAGGGAATTCCCTCAAGTGTCGAGGCTGTACAAAATTGTGACAGAAAACCTAAAAAAATTGTGCTCCCTTTGGGTTCCAAAACAAATAATGCGGTAAGTTGACGAAAGGAACTCTGCTTTTGCGCATGACAACGGAAGGTCACACGTTGCTGATCGAACCAAGGAACTAAATGATGATTTTTGCCGGGATGTTATTAATCATCCCAATTACAGACTGGAACTTTTTCCAAGGGATTTTCATCTGTTCCAGCACTTGAAAAGCCATCTTGGCAGCAAACGCTACGACAACGACGAACAAGTGAACGCGGCTGTAAACAATTGATAATCCGAGCAGGCGGCCGATTTCTATGAAGAGGGTATTCAAAACTTAATTTGTACAGTATGACAAGTGCTTAACGGGTTCACTGCGTTAATCGTGTATATTCATGATAATTGTATTTGTTTCTTTGTTAGGTATCCACCGGGAATCCGGCGCTGCAGTAAACGTGTTAAATAAGCAAGGATTGTACATAGTTACTTAAATTACTGTAACTATATAGAAAAATAGAGAAAAGTGTATAGAATCCAAAAATAAAAATGGTTTTTGAACATTTTTGTGTAATTTATTTCAGTAGAAAATGGCCTTTACTTAAAAAACAGCCCTCGTAGTATGGATTATGATTAAACTAATTCCTTAAAACAGGGACATCTAAAGGTGAGATCTATAATGGATATAAAAAAAGTCACAAACTGGAATTATTTCAGTAATACAAATTAGAAATTTGCTAGTCATATATATTTTCATCGTAAATCATTCATGTCTAATGGTCATTTCAAGCAGTCTTTGCATTCATTCAACAGTCTTTAAAAATAGAACTGTAATAATTTAATTGACAGTCATATCACCCTAAAACCATTTCTAGACCTTTCCTCTCCCATACTCCACTAGAATGGGCTTTACCTAGGTTTAGATCCTGTATGGTATTTTCAGCCTCCAGAGGAAAACTTAAATTTTATTACTTCCATTATTGTCTTCTGCAATACTGATTTCTGTGTTTTTTAAGTAAATTTCACAAACTAGGATATCAATATTGTATACCTGATGACATTTCGGAGGTAATTTGGAGGTGGAATAATCTGGCCACCGCAACTCTGTAAGCTCTCTGCATAGAAGGAACTGATGGTCCTTCCACTGTCTCGAGCCTTCTTGATGACTTGCTTCACATCATCAGCGTATTTCTTGCCCATACACTCATCTGGATAGTCGCACTCCCGATACTTACCTCGGTATACATCCGGACATGGAACCTGGCAATAAAGATGAATGTTAGAGACCGAAGATTCACGTTCTTGGGAAAAAAATAACATAGACACTTGCATTTTAATTTGATAACATTTAATTATTTGTGTGCGAGACAAAAAAACTGCATGGGAGGGGGGGAAGGAATAATTAATGAAACCACTTTTGTTTGACTACAGACCAAAATTACCTAACCTTGAACTAAACTTTGATCCTCTGGTTGAAAATATATAAAAACAGAAGCTACATACCTTATAAAGTTTATTGTTGTATAATTATTTTCACTTTTATTATCACTCTGCCCTCTGGGTGAGTCTAGCATTTTTGGGTTGAAATATGTAAATAACTAAGCCCAATACCTATGGATGGAATTAATTAAAAAGGCTTAACACTGAAAGGGATTAGTAAGTGAAATAAAGTTGTGACAGTCTCAGGTCTATGGCATCTTCAATAGTGACTTCTTCGATACAGCTTAATTTGCTAACAAAGAAAATGATTTCTGCAGTGGGAAGCACTACATCTTCTAAATAGCTTTAGTTCATGAGTGAATTAATTTTCATAAACAGAAATAATTAAACCAACAAGGACTTTTGAATGCTGTACATCAGGCACTATCAAGGTTGGTCACTGGCAGGGGGCCAGACCACATGTCACCAAGACAAGCGGAAGTGTGGGGCTGGCTGGCTGCTGTTAATGCAAATCCTCAACAAATGACGAGGTGTATTGAGCAATAGTTAATAAAAGGCACAGAAGTAGCAAAATAAGTTGAACTTACAACATGGACCCACTCTGGTAGTTGGTTTCCTTTGCATTTGTAGGGTGAAATGTCTATGAGTGAAGAGAGGTGGCCATGGTATGCACTGGAAAAAATTTTTTATTTACAAGATGGTTCCAGATTGAAGGAAATATATGATCCTATCATAATCACTAAATCATCGTCTAACGCCGACGTGACTATAGGACGTATTAAGGTGAATATGAATGAATGATGAGAGTAGAATGGTTTGTATATAATAGCTAGGGTTTTCATTCACATAATTGTATTAAACTAAGGCTCTTTACAATTGTATTTAACTTTTGAATGAAACAAATAGGCAAACACGTACAACTGGGTTGTAAACATTATTAAGGTTTGCAAACGTACGGATGTTACCAGTGAAAAACATGGGGTTTTTAATAGGCCTAGTAAAAAGTATATTTAATTTTTCTTATACTGATCATTAAAACTTATATCATAAACTTTCAAAAAATACTTTAATCTAAATAAAATCCTAAGGTTACCCCTATGAAAAAATTAATATAGAGTATTATTGAAATACGACAAAAAATAGTATTATAAAGTATCATTTACATTATTATTGAGTACTAATAATATTCAATGCGTAAATTTGACAATGATACTGAAAATTATTATTGAAAGTGTCATTAAAAGTATTATCAAAATTGTATAATACTAAATAATGCAATAATTATTTTAATAATACTTAATGATACAAAATATAAAATTTATAATAATGAAATATACATTTTTTTTATTTAATGGTTATTTTAATTTTAAATAATATGATTTTTCCAATTAAATTTCTTACTAAACCAATAATATAAATTAAAAACATCCCTGTAGCAGCAAACCTGCGTACTCAGCGAATTTCCAATGCATATATATATATATATATATATATATATATATATATATATATCTTAATACCAGTTTCATCAATATACATTCATAAATAAACGATTTATGACATTTTAATTATTCTCCATAAGAATAACATAGCAGCTGAGAATGGAGGGTTGCTGAAGCAAGGAACACAAAAAATGGGGTTTTATACAAATATCAATATAACTCAAGAAGGTAAAGTCACATACCAAATTTTATTAATTTATGTTCATATAATTAAGGGAGATAACACGTTACTTCTCCATAAGAATAACATGGGGCTGAGTACGCAGGTTTGCTGCTACAGGAACTATCAGCCAAAAAATGCTTTTTAGTGCAAAATATCAATACGATATGAAGCAACATACCAAGTTTCATCAGGATAAGTTGATAAATAAGCGAGATATACAATTTTTCTTATTCTCCATAAGAATAACATATTGGACAACATCGGTGTTTAGCACTTTCAATATCTCTGTAACCATTTGATGTAGAGCAATGATCAAAACACCAAATTGTGCATCTTTTAAGCTGATTCCAATGGAAAAAAAACTAAAATTTGACTTTTCCAAAAGTTATATGTAAAATACCCCCGTCGCAGCAAACCTGTGTACTCAGCAAATTTCCTATGCATGAATATTTCTTACTACCACATAAAGCCACTTACCAAGTTTCATAAAAATACTTAAATAAATAAGTGATGTATAGCAATTTATTTATTCTCCATAAGAATAACATTAAGGCTGAGAACGCAGGTTTGCTGCAACAAGGAAGATAAAAATGTGGGTTTTTTGCAATTTTCAATATAACTCAACCAGATGAAGCTACATACCAAGTTTTAATGATTTATGTTCATAATTAAGGGAGATATAAAGCTTTACGTATTCTCCATAAGAATAACATTAGGGATGAGTATGCAGGTTTGCTGCTAAGAGGATAATCAACAAAAAATCAATTTTTTGTGCAAATATCAATGTACCAGCACTAGGTGAAGCCACATACCAAGTTTCATCAATATACGTTCATAAATAATCGAGATATAAAATTTTAAATATTCACCATAAGGATAACATTGGACAACGTACTGTGTTTACCACTTTGAATATCTCGGCAACAGTTGGACGTAGAATCACAATTTAAACACCAAAATGATTGTTTTGTAGAGCTAAACTGATTGGTAAAAGCAAATGTGAAATGTACAGTAAAATTAATTAAGGAAAAGCTAAAAACCATTTTCCCATAAGATTAACATGGAAGATTTTATGAACACGTTTTTTGGATTTTCTCCGCAACCATTTAACCTAGGTTAATGATTCAAAATACTATATTATTTGTTTTTTTAAGCTATAAAAAATGGTTAAAACAAAAATTGTGTGTTTTAAAAATTTCAGGGTGAAAAGTGCAAAAAACTGAATTTTAAAAAATTTTAAAACCCCATAAACCCCCTTTCCCATGGTCCGATTTTTCTGGTTTTCAAACTTAAAGTCATGAATTTCACTTTACACATTTGAGCCAAATTTCTTCGAAATCGGATGTTTTTTACTCAAGTTATCTCATTCACGGACACACACACACACACACACATATATATATATATATATATATATATATATATATATATATATTTGAACGAATAGTGTTTTTGGCATCTGGGGACCTTAAAACAAAAAGTTATCATGGTCTCGGGTTTAAGTCTTACCATGAGACCTACGGTAATAGCTTCTTCCCTATAGGGGAAATTCGCTAAAACTAAAAAAAAATTTTTGCGGTACAAAACCCCCCAAAATACCCCTTTCGGATAGGTCGATCTTTCTGGTTTTCGAACTTAAAGTCATAAATGCTGCTTTACACGTTTATACCAAATTTCGTCAAAATCGGACTATTTTTACGATAGTTATCGTGCTCACGGACATATATCCAACATGCATATAGCACATATATATTTCATTACCAATAGTTATATGTAACTATTACATAGTTAACAAAGAAAGCAAAAACTATCCACGTCTTCTGACTAACGTGATTTAAAAAATCACATGATTTAAAAAAGGTTTAATGATATGTACTACATTAAATAGTACCCTGTATATATACTGTTTATATATATGTATATATAAACAGTTTTGAAGGAATGGTGTTTTTGGCATCTGGAGACCTCAAAACGAAAAGTTATCATGGTCCCGGGCCTAGGTCTTACCATGCCGACTACGGTAATAGCTTCTTCCCTTTAGGGGAAATTCGCTTAAAAGGATATTAAGTTAGTTGCAAAAATGTCACACTTGGGTCAGGTCTTAAACCTACGACCTTTGAGTTACTGACCTCACACCTTAACCTCTGGAGCTGTTCTGACTCATGAGAACACTGGGGTGGAGTGGGATATACAAATTACCAATAATCTACTCCTACATGACTCGGACAATACTTTAGTTTTATTTCTATTTCTATAAGTGAATCTGCTCGTGCACATCACTGAAATAAAAGTAATAAAAGTTGGAACAAATGCATGTGCTTCATTTGATTTATGGATTTATCCTTGCCATGTAATATTATAAACTGGGAGCAATTTATATACACCCATAACTAAACACATACACACACATAACTAGAGTGCCGCTTGCTTGCTTTGCTCATATTAAGAAGGACTTCATATTGAATTGATTCGTTTTAATATATCTGAAAGATTACTGAAGGGAGATTGGGATAAAAATATTTGTTAGTAGGGCTAAATTATCAGCTGATATTTAAAAGTATGCCATAGTAACCTTCAAAACAAATAATAATCAGCTGATAATAATTATCAGGCGGTTTAAATATAGTTTTATGAAAACACTTATGTTACTTTCTATAATTTTAATACACTATACAAAATAAAAATTGTAATGATAGTATTTCTAATGTTTTAGAATTAAATCGAAAAGAGAAAATCAGATATTAATTCAATTAATGTCTGATGACACATATAGAGGTACAGTAGTTATAAATAAAATAAGACGTATATAAGCTAAATCGGCCCATTAGTATGGTCAGGCTCGCTGTCATTAACTTTTGGCCCGTGTGTACTAAAGGTCTTTGTAATAAGTATATCTCTAAATCACCCGCAAAGAAGTTACCCATAATTGCCTGAAAATGAATCTACACATATTTCTGAACAAAATGAGCCATGTCGGAATAAAATCGGTTGGGTAAATCGGCCAGAATGACTGTTTTTGTTCTCTTTCTAAAAAATTGGCAAAAACAATAAAATAAGCATAGTGAAAATCCAAGTGAACAAAATCTTTTTTCAATGTCTGATGACACATCTAGAAGTAATCACAAAATAATGAGATATAAATCAAGTAAATCGGCCCAGTAGAACGGTCAGGGTCGCTGTCTTTAGTTTTGGCAAAAGTTTTTTTAATATATAAGAAAGATGATACTAAGAAAAATATAAACACTTGTAGATAGGAGAAAAAGAAAGGAGTCATACATTTTGCTGCGTTATTCTTTGGCAAACCAAATGAACCCTCTTACTTAATGAACATATGTTTTAAGTACTCATCTGATGTAAACAAACTTCCTCCATAAGATTAACATGGGAACTTTAAGAGCCACTGGGGCAAAGCCCATTGACTGTATGTTAGTTTGGATGGGTGATGAAATATCTAGGCATAATTACCTGTAATTTAAAAAAAATAATCATGCAAATCGACCCAGTAGAACGGTCAGGGTCGCTGTCTTTATTTTTTAATATATAAGCTCCATAAGATTAATATGGGATGGGAACTTTAAGAGCCACTGGGGCAAAGCCCATTGACTGTATGTTAGTTTGGATAGTTGATGACATATCTAGGCATAATTACTTGTCATTTAAAAAAATAATCATGCAAATCGACCCAGTAGAACGGTCAGGGTTGCTGTCTTTAGTTTAGACAAAAATCTTTTAATATATAGGATTATAATAATAATATAATTAAGATAATTAATACTAAAATAATTATAACAGTGTACCCTTTAAATCTTTTTATTAAGATAATAATACTAATATAATATAATGTTAATATAATTTGTACAAAAACTAACCAACCTTGGTCTAACAATATTATAAGACTATTGCACCACAGCTTATGACCGTTTTGAGGATATAATCCCGTCCCAAAATAATCCCGAGGTAAAGATATATCCCGCCCAAAAAACAGGATTATTTTTTCCCAAAATTTCAGAACCCGTCCATCTGTAATCATAAGCTAAGGAACAACTGAACTAACTTTCTGTCAAACCAAGGGCATGCGGAAATAAAATTCCCTCTAGCCAATTGATCACCGAACTTCTAAGATTATTGATAAAAATTGAGTTCCATGGTTGACTGGCGCCATAAGCTGCAGCCTAGTCGGCCTAATGGTTCACCAGGCCCTGGGTTTCACTCGTGCAACACACTGTATTTCATTGTCATTGACTTATATAATTTGATAGTAACTCTCTAAATAAACAATTGCTTATTAAAGATTACTGTCCTCCTCTATTAATTATCATGCTAACTAATTAACTATGTATAGCTATTTCATTACTAATTCCCAATTACATGATTTAAAAAAGGTTTAATGATATGTACTACATTAAATAGTACCCTGTATAATTCAAACTATAATTTAGTATTATAGCTAACAATGATGCATACTACACTTAATAATACTCTTTATAATAAAAACTATCATATAAATAATAGTTCAACAATACGTATTTCACTCAATAATACTGTATAATTCAGTTTACTGGTATTACAACAATTTCCTATAGTACCTTCATTCAAATTCCATGATTTACCCCTCATTTTAAAGCTTATTGTGCCGTCTATTGACGAAAAATATACCCACGGTCTAAAAATGTACCGCATCTTGGAAATTTGAATAATATGAAAGATAAATAAAGGGAATAGTTTGTTTTGACAGGAGCAAAAATGAAACAAAAGAACATCTGATCAGCTGACAAGATTTTGTTCGCAGTGCGTCCACACGGGTCGACTAGTACTCAATAATCATTTGTACATAGGGACAATCCTTAAAGATGCTGGGGAATTAATTTTAAACCCCTGTAATTCCAGTATAACTTTACATATTTATTTATAAGATTTACTTATGATAAACGATGAGAATAAATGTATCCTTAAAAAGTAAGTGAATGAAATAAAGCTTGGGCCATACATACTGGTCTAGCGTAACAACATCAAGGTTCTTGGTGTGGGCACGAGCCAGTCGCATGGCGAGATCATTAGCCTCTGATCCGGAGTTGACTAGGAAGCAGACATTTAGAGGTTCGGGGAAAAGGGCTGCCAACTTCTGGGCACACAACACCAGGTTGTCATGCAGGAAGCGGTTGTTGGTGTTGAGGATCGACATCTGCTCCACTGCTGCCTGCACGACCTCCGGGTGACAGTGACCAACTGTAACAGACAACACCAGCCCTTACTCAGTCATTCGCGGGTATAATGTTTTTCAAATATTAAAAAAAATTGCAAAGGTGTTATATTTTAAATTTGTTTAACCAATTGAACCCTGAGCTTGAGAATGGATCAATTAAATCGATCTAGTTTTTAAATTCAAAATCTCATACTTTTTTAACCAGAGCTTGATATACCTCAGTCCAATTTTCCTTCACGATTTCTTAGGGAAAGTTTCAAAATTTGATAAACCAAATATTTTAGTTTCCTTTTACTGCTACTAGCTAACCCAGCTGCTCGAATTCAAGTACTTTAAATTGTCATGCCATTCCACAAGTTAGTTTAATACAGCTGTTCCTACATCTGTACTGTGTTTTGTTACCTTCAAGCAGCTGTCAAATGCTAATTTCGACGATTACTGTTTTCCCATAAGATCAACAATTTCGCTGCGGGTGTCCCGCAATTGGAAAATTGCTCAGTATTGAAACATATGAGATTTTCATGTTTAAACATGCGAATACGTTAACATTGCAACTTTTGAGGATAAGAAGGAACGTGAATCCTGAGGATATTTGGAAAATCTACGCATTATCCCGCATAGCATCGCATCATCGCATTATCAACGTATTATCATTATGTATTAATTGGTTGCGTGTATTAAGTTGACATATAAATCTTGTAAATCGGATCAGTAGTCACTGAGAACTAAGCGTTTCAACCGTGTATTAATATAGAGGATTCTTGTGTTTACTACTTATATTAACTGTGCATGATCAGATATGTGTATCTCACCCTTGCCTTCAATCTTTATATATATACTGATGTTTGTAATAAAGTTATCAATAGCAGAATTTGATGTACTTGTGAAGTCGATTGGAAAGACAATTTTGCAGACCATGTTGTACATTTTAGGTATGCTTACCTTTTTACTTTATTCTATTGAATGTCTTATTTCAGTACTTGTTTATGAATGTATTCCAAACTATATTAACTTGCAAAGGCTTTTAGGGGCTTGTATAAGGAATACCTGCGGGTGGCTTCTTTTCTGCAGTGGATTATGAATAAATCTGAAGCTAGAAACAAGTGCAATGCAAAGCAAAAAGGTTTTTCAAAATATCCATGATTTCACCATTTTTCTCATCAGGTTTGTGATGAGAAATAGAATAATAAATTCAGGAAACACATATACTTAATTTTTCCTTCTGAGTCTATACATTTTTTAAACCACTGGTATACATTTTATTTGCACACATGTAGAGAAGGACTTAGGCAAATAAAACAAATTCAGAAGGGTCAGATTCAAATTAAAAGGTGAAAATGGACAGTTTTCAACAAGAGCCACTTAAAATTCAGAGTTTCCAGTTGGTTAGGTGTTTTAGATCCTGATCCCCCTTCTTCTTCTCAGGCGTTGGGTTTAATCTGTGAAAAATAGTGTCCTGTTATAAAATATTCTTAAAAGTACCTACTAAAACATTTGGACTGTTTTTGTTTGTATCTCGATGAGTAAATTCTCGTTGATGCTTTAACCCATTGGCGTAGACATACGAGCTGGTCTCATTCCTTACTTGTAATTTTATTAACATGTGAATTGGAGTATAAAATTGGTGTTTTTAAATTGATTAATGGCGTACTTTAATTAAAATATTGTTTTCTTTCAGTTTAGACAGTCACATTGGCACACACACTGTAGACATAAGTAAAAATTAGCAAAATCAGTGTTGACCATGTGGAAGTCTCAAAGAATTAACCGATCCCGTCAACTTCCAAGTAAGCCTACCACCGTTTGTTTTACTTGGGCCCTCCCACCAACGTTGCCACAGACCGGTTAACTCATTGAGAGTTGCACAACTGGTCAGTTTTGGTCGTGTGCGGTAATCGAATCCACGAACATCGTATCACCACCTGGCCAAGGTGTTTCCACGACGTAGCCAACTCAGCTAACAAGACCAAAGGCCTGGCGGCAATATTAAGGTTTTTCAGTCAGTCCGCGCCCCTAGCGGATAGAATCGTAGACGCCCGAGGTCATTAGTTACATATTTTGCTACTAAAGTGCAGCACCAATCAATTTCCGTTATAGGCTGTACTGAAAATAGAATAAAATTACTACCTCAATGGGTTAAAAGTTTTTTGTTTACATTGCTGAATGTATAACCTATTTTTTCAGAGACCACCGACAAAGTTTTCATACTATTGGGAACTAACACAATGACTGAACTTACCATGAGCAACATTGTTGATGCAGTCCAAGTACTGATTGCCTTTCTCATCGTACATGTACTGAGCTTCAGCTCGTACTATCTTTATTGGGTCGCTCCGGAAAAACAATTTGCAGGACTCTCTGAAAAAGAGCAATTTGCTTTTAGTCAATAATTCATAGTAATTAATTCTCACTAAAAATTTTAACTAACATAATCAGAATCAGAATCAGAAATAATTTATTTCGTGAATAAAAAATTGTTATGTGAAACAAGTTAGATTTAAAACTAATACTTAATACAAAATTGACAATTTTAAAATTTTTTCTCTAGCAAAAAAGTGCACATTTCCTTCACATATTTGTGCAGTCTGAAAGGAATTCATCTACCGAGTACAGACACCTTTCAATCAGAATATTTTTCACCTTTTTAAGAAAAATGCTTGCACTGGCTATGTTTTTCAGGTGCCGGGTCAGAGCATTGTATAGTCGTAGAGCAGAGTAGTGGATGCCCTTTTCAAGTAGTGCCAATCTAAGGATAGGGTAGACCATGTTACACTTATGATGTGTATTATAGGGATGTCTAGCAATATTCTCTTTAAACGAGATGGAAGTTACATTTAAAAAAGGATAAAACTTTCAGAATATAAATACATGGGAGAGTGAGAAGATGCAGTTTTGAAAAAAAGGCTTATAATGCGCTCAGTAGCCAGCTCCACACATAATAGTATCAATCCTTTTTTGGAGTCTAAATACTCTCAAGAACTCACTAGATGATCCCCAGAAACCAATTACATATTTCATTCTACTATATACATAAGCATAGTAAATCTGAAGGGTAGATTCTTTACCAACTACAGGCATTAATATTCAAAAAGCGGAAGTAAGTGAAGACAGTTTTTTTAAATAGGGAGTCAATATGTTTAGACCAGTTCAGCCCATCATCAATGGTAACGCCAAGAGGATAGGCGGACTCTGATGGACTTATTCAGTTTACACTGAAATTTGCTAGATCACGTTTAACTGTTGATAATACCATAATTTTAGTCTTCTCGTCATTCAAGTAAAGATCATTTGATTCATCAAACCATCTACTTAGGCTAGTGTATGTCTGATTCATTACAATCTCTAGGTTATGCATGTTATTACAAGAAGACAGAGCAGTTGTGTCATCAGCATAACAAACAATGTCAGAATTTATATTATCAGGAGGGTCATTTAGATATTCGGAAAATAGAAAAGGACCCAGAATAGAACCTTGAGGTACTCCTGAAGTGACCATCATCCAATTCTTCTGAAATTGACCTCTATTTGTCAATGAAACAGCCTGCTTCCTTTCAGAGAGGTTTGAGGATAGAAGTGACAGCGCTGCACCACTGCTGCCGTATCCCTCCAGTTTACCCAAAAGGACAGAGTGATTCACGCAATCAAACGCCTTGAACAAATCACAGTAAATTGCACCAACACACTGTGACCCGTCCAAGATAGGCACCCAAAACTGCTTCCATGACATTATTGATAGCGCTAGAAGTTGAACATCCTTTTTTTAAACCAAACTGCGATGTTGTCAGAAGAGTGCTAGAATAGAAATAACGCTGGAGTCTTTCTAGAATGATGATTTCAAACACTTTTGCAAAAGAGGAGAGCAGGGAGATTGGCCTATACTGTAATTGGAAATTTCAGTTTTCTGGCCTTTTTATGAATTGGGCGGACAACAGATCGTTTTAGATTTTCTGGAAAATGCCATCCACAAAGCACCGATTTATAATATGTAGTAAAGGAAGTACTATAAAATCTGCACAACTTTTCAAAACTTCAGATGTTACTCCATCCCAATCACTAGACTCTGAATTTCTCAGCTTTGATATAGACCCTAGAACCTCAGCCTTTGTGGCTGGTTCAAATACATGGAGTGAAGGTTTATTTTGTTGATGAAGAGCTGATACAGTATCAACATACTCGAGTGCTTTCCCCAAAGAAGAATGTTGTGACAATTGATTTCCCACTGAAACAAAGTGTTCGTTGAACCTTCTTTCTACTTCTCTTGGTGTTTCAATAGTTACGTCACCATCGGAAAAAATTATTGGTTGGTTTGAAGATACAGAATTTCCAAGCTCATTATTTAGAACTTTCCAAGCTTGCCCTATCCAGATTTATGCTTTGATATATAAATTTGATATTGTAATTCTTTTTTGCCTGAAAAATTACTTTGCAACCTTTTAAAATATGAGATAAAATCTGGAGAAGAATTGGTCTTAGTTAAAATATAAAGTTCCCGTTTTCGTGCTCAAGAAGTTCTAATTCCTGTCGTTATCAAAAACTTTTTTTCTGGACTTTTTGCTTTTTTGAACGTTTATGACAAGCAAGCATCATTGAAAAACCGAAGGAAAGAACTTAAAAAGAGCCTAAATGCCATATCACAATCAGGAGCTTCAAAGACCATCGATCCAATTCTCACGTTGAAGGAAAGAATTAAGGGCACGAATGTTTTCATCGTTTATCTCTCTGAACTTTGTTTCCACCGTTGAAGATTGTTGTGGTGAAAGAGGAAACACCACTGTCAGCTGAGCAAAGTGATCAGAGAGACCGGTTTCAAACACGTAGGATTGCATCTGATGTTCTTTCACGGTGGTAATGATATTATCAATACATGTTTTAGAACCATGATTAGTTATTCTACTAGGAGAAGTGATATTGATTTGTCCATTACCTGAATTAATTACATCAAGAAACAGAGTCTTTTCCCTTGATTCCTCCAAAATATTAATATTAAAATCACCACATATTATGAGATGATTACGACCTAGAGTGCGACCATCCAAGAGCGATTCAATACATCAATAAAAAAATCGATATTGGATTTAGGGGAACGATATACTGCAGCCACTGTGATATTTTCTGAAAAGGCATTGTTTAGTGTGATAGCACAACATTCAAAAGTAAAAGGGACACCCAGGTCACAAAGTCGAGATTCCAGCCTGTATTGCACGCCTTGCTTCACAAAAATGCAAGAACCTCCTCTGTACAAACGCTCACGGCCATAAAACACTGCAATCTCATAGCCTGAAAAATTATTTAGGTATTTTCTAAAGGGTTTACTCAACCAGTGTTCACTAAGACAGGCAACAGTTGGATAACATTTCAAACGTTAAAAAGTATGTTTAAATGAAAAACAAAAAATTTATCATTGAAATTGAAAAAATCCATATTGTTAAAATATTCCAAAGTCAGTACCGATTCTTGTCAAAATCAGATAAACAGCTGCCAGAACTCCTGTCAGACGCACTCACCTCACATATTTTGATAAGTAAGTTTTATATCAGCATACAGTATATCTATTGAAAATAATTCAAGCTTTATACCCCCATAAACCGACTCTTTATAATCCTTGGCGCCTGTCATTTAGTATAACAATACAAACAGATATCCATCAGTTGTTTCCAAAAACATGTAAACGTACCATCCCCCATGAAAATGTTTTTATCAGACTTGATCAAAATTTATCAAATTTGAACAGAGTTGATCAAGTTTGAATAACTTTGATCAAATAGTTGAACAGGCCCGATCAAACTTGATCAACTGTCTTGATCAGGCATTGGCAAATTTTATCAGGCCTGATGAAGTTAATTCAGGTCTGGTCAGACTTGATCAAGTGTCTTGGATTAGGTGATATCAGACTAGGTCAAATGACTTGACAGAGGCCTGACAAAAAATGTCAGACTTTTAGAACATGATTAGGAACGTTATCCTGTCTCTATTAAATCAACAACAATCAGTGTTAAAACCCATTTCAGAGGGGTATATATATATATCTACTAGAAGTACAGCACAATTTCCTGCTAATGAGTACATTGAGTTAGATGGATGATTTTTATATTAACTTGCAGCAGAAAAAATAAATACCCCCGTCGCAGCAAACCTGCATACTCAGCGAATTTCCAATGGAGATATAAATATCTTAATACTACATAAAGCCACTTACCTAGTTTCATAAAAATATATTCACAAATAAGCGATATATACAATTTTAATTATTCTCCATAAGAATAACATTGATGCTGAGTACGCAGGTTTGCTGCTACGGAAGAATTTGGCAAAAAATATTTTTTTGAGCAAATATCAATAGACCACAACGACATGAAACTGTATACCAAGTTTCGTCAGTTTATGTTCATAAATAAGCGAGATATAAAAATTTTCTTTTCCTCCATAAGAATAACATTAGACAACGTACTGTGTTTAGCACTTTCAATATATCGGTAACCAATTGACGTAGAGGAATGATCGAAATACCAAATTGTGTGTCTTTTTAAGCTGAATCGAATGGTGAAAACTAAAATTTGACCATTTCAAAAATTATATGTAAAAAATTCAAAAAACCCATTTTTGGGGTACAAAACCCCCCCAAAATACCCCTTCGGATAGAGCGATCTGGCTGGTTTTCGAACTTAAAGTCATAAATGTTGCTTTACACGTTTATACCGAGTTTCATCAAAATCGGATCATTTTTTCGAGAGTTATCGTGCTCACGGTCATATATATATACAGTTTCGAACGAATGGTGTTTTTGGGGTCTGGGGACCTCAAAACGAAAAGTTATCATAGTCCCGGGCCTAGGTCTTACCATGCCGACTACGGTAATAGCTTCTTCCCTATAGGGGAAATTCGCTAAAACTATAGAAAATTATTTTGGCATAATTTGATAAACAATTTCACGTTCATAATTGTAGAAAAAAATAGTGTTATTAACTTAAAATCGTGGTCCTGTACAGTTTCTCTTTTTTATAACCGCTTCTCTTCTTCATTTGTCAAGTAGTGCTAGTGGTGTAGTGGATAAGAGACCGGTCGTGCTGGAGTCCCAGGTTTATATCCCGTGACGGGTGGTTTTTTTGTCATGATTGTTTTCATCATATTTTTATCATATTTTGCCATCATTATTTTATTTTTCGTATTATAATATTTTTAATGCATATTTAATACGTTTCAATGATAAAATATATTATTTTTTGTGTTTTTCATTTTTTTTATAATTCAAACCTGATTAATTGCTTGAACAAATTTGATCAGAATTGTTCAAACATGTCAGGTCTGATCAAGTCCCTGATCAAATTTGATCTGGAAAGGTCCCATAATCTATATAAATCTGATCAGGTTCTGATATTTTATTTTGATCAAATCTGACATAGTTTTTTCATGTTGGATGGTAGTGATATGAGCAATGTTGCTTGTGTGCTTGCACTACTATCTTAAAAATTACAAGAGAATTTACCAAGATTTTTGAAATGGACATATCCAAAATGAAACTTTGGTTTATACGAAGCTTACACTCAGAAATGCAAATATATTGATATTCAAGTATTAGAGGAGCATAAATTAGTGGGATAAGGTACACATATTCTTTTGGTTGGTATTTCCATATAAAGTATTAAGAAATAATAATTAAACTCTGCAACACATATTTTTAAGAATAGTTTTTCATGTGGTACAAACCATTGTAGAAGTATACAAGAAAAATATTTTCTGTCAGATTTCTGATCTTGGAAGATTAAACATGGCAGTGAATAAAGGTTCTGCATTCCTTGCATATGCTTATGCATATTTTAGATAATGGATTAATCCTATGCTTTTAACACACACTCAGGGAAGAAACTGTATTTATTTGCGTCTCATTAACACATCATTACAAAAAGTAAACTTTATTGACTCGGCAACAACATCGATTGTGTCCTTGATATTGTTTAGCCAAGGTCCTCCACTGTCTTTGTCACTTACCTTTGGCTGTCTTACTTCTAAATTTTTGTTTTATATGAGGAAAATGTTCTTAGGTAACTAAAGATTCTAACTACAATGGACTATGGACTTTGTCAGTGGAATTAAATTAGACTCATCTCTTGTGTGTGAATGTATGTGTATGTGTATCTTGTATGTGAATTTACCATGGTAAATGTGAACTGAGTAGTTTCTCAACTACTGTCTGATGGTCTAGAGTGAGTCACAATGAGTTGTATACCAAGATCAGTCATGTGGGTACTTGCTAAGTCAGGGTTTGATAAGAATTTTAAAGCCATTAATCTTTATATTCAACTTAAAATTGTATGATTTTGGTCTTAAGAACAAAATTAATAATAACCATCATTAGTGGGTTAAATTTTTGAAATTGCTTTCTCTAGAGCCCAAATGTGTGATAGTATGTACCATTTAACAGAATAATGACTCACTGAATATGATGTTATATGTTTACAGTAATTTTAACCAAAACCAAAAGATAAAGTGTTTATGATTACAACTGAGATGGAGGTTTTCAAAAATTTTACATAGAGTCAGTTAGGCATATTCTGATATTTAAAAGGTGGTCCAGTCTTAGATATAAAACGGTTGGTGTGGTTTTCAAAACTTGTAGTATCAAATTGAAGTATTCTTTAAGACACGGAATGTTTAAATAGGATACAAGTCAAGTACATTTTAAAGGCAAAATATATGACACGATCAAGCAGTTTTCTTGCCATGCAATTTTATCATCATGTGTGTCAATGTTAAGCAGGGACCAACAATATGGAATTAAGTTGTTTATTAAAATATATACTACCGTTGATTGGTTGAGAAGACAGAAATGATGCTACAGATTTTCTATATTTGCATCAACACAGAAGTGAATAAACAAAAGCATTAAGTAAATGATAAAAACATTTTAAAGGAACAGGAAAATGTATTATCATACATATATCATATATCCCATATAAATGGGTTTGCTTTTTTCATCTATTGTGACATAAATAAAGATACTCAATGGCATCTAATACCCTCGTCGCAGCAACCCCGAAATACTCAGCGAATTTCCAATGGAGATATAAGGGTCTTAATACTACATAAAGCCACTTACCAAGTTTCATAAAAATATATACACAAATAACCGATATGTGAGGTGGAAAGTGAAAAGGGACCTCTTGTCGGCAATTTACGATTTTGAGTTATTGATATTTTTATTATCACCTTAAAATTCCTAACAGTTTGGTGCAAATTTCATGTCTCTACGATTTTTTTTTGTTTGAGTTATGGACGTTTGAACTTTCTCGAAGGGTGAAGGGCATTTTCAGGAAAACGCCCTCAAAAAGTTTAAATAAACTCAGAATCTATATTTTTCATATTTAAGCGATGCTTTTGGTATCAATGCAAAGCTTATAATGTCCTCTTTAGGAAGAACACTAGTAGTTTCCTTAACTAACGCTAGAATTTAGGCTTATACTGTGTTTATTGCAACATGTAGTACACAAGGGTATTTTCTGAAAAGGGACCTCTTGTCGGCCCCGTGTTATATCTCCATAACGACAAGAGATACCTTTTCAAGGCTGAACATTTACTGCTGCCACATTGTTGTTTAAGTGTTTTATCCAATAATTAGTTTAATATAGTCAAAATGAAGTATAATTAACATCCTAATTAGAAAATAATATCGATAGTTTGAACGTTGACCATTGAAAAGACAAGTGGGACCTCGGTTATAGAAAAGGTACCTCTTGTCGGGGCCGTATTAAAATAATCAGACGATGTTCTGCTTTTACTAGAACTTCGTCCTAGTTCTCTAAGTGTCCGCTAGAATTCAGGAGAGACTACTTTTTGAACCAATGTTTCTTTACGAAGTGTGTTGTGGAAAAGGGACCTCTTGTCGGCCATGTTATTTTCCCATAAGCGACAAGAGGTACCTTTTCTCAGGGCATGCAGTGACTAACAAAATGATTTATATCGACTTGTTTAAGCTTTGATTCGACTTTTTAACCGATACACGCCTTTTCTACTCAAAATATCGAATAATAATCGATAAAAAACCGAAAATCGATGATTTGGACCGAAATTGCTGTATTTAGCTGTACTGAAAATTTTACTTTGCCGACAAGAGGTCCCTTTTCGCTTTCCACCTCACATATATAGAATTGTAATTATTCTCTACAATAATAACACCGGGGCTGAGTACGCAGGTTTGCTGCAACAAGGAACATAAAAAATGGGATTTAATGCTATTATTAATATAACTCAACTAGGAAAAGTCATATACCAGTTTTTAGCGAATTTCCCCTATAGGGAAGAAGCTATTACCGTAGTCGGCATGGTAAGACCTAGGCCCGGGACCATGATAACTTTTCGTTTTGAGGTCCCCAGACCCCAAAAACACCATTCGTTCGATACTGTATATATATATATATATATATATATATATATATATATATATATATATATATGTGTCCGTGAGCACGATAACTCTCGTAAAAATTATCCGATGTTGATGAAATTTGGTATAAACGTGTAAAGCAACATTTATGACTTTAAGTTCGAAAACCAGCCAGATCGCTCTATCCAAAGGGGTATTTTGGGGGGGTTTTGTACCCCAAAAATGGTTTTTTTGAATTTTTTACATATAATTTTGGAAATAGTCAAATTTTAGTTTTTCCCATTGGATTCAGCTTAAAAAAACACACAATTTGGTATTTTGATCATTTCTCTACGTCAATTGGTTACCGAGATATTGAAAGTGCTAAACACAGTACGTTGTCTAATGTTATTCTTATGGAGGAAAATAAAAATTGTATATCTCGCTTATTTATGAACATATACTGACGAAACTTGGTATACGGCTTCATCTGGTTGTGAACCATTGATATTTGCTCAAAAAAACAATTTTTTGCAAAAGGCTCCCGTAGCAGCAAACCTGCGCACTCAGCCCATGTTATTCTTATGGAGAATAAGTAACGTGTTATCTCCCTTAATTATGAAAATAAATTAATGAAATTTGGTATGTGACTTCACCTAGTTGAGTCATATTGATATTAGCATAAAACCCTATTTTTTGTGTTCCTTGCTTCAGCAAACCTGCATACTCTGCCGCCATGTTATTCTTATGGAGAATAATTAAAATATCATAAATTGTTTATTTATGAATGTATATTGATGAAACTTGGTATGTAGCTTTATGTGGTATTAAGATAAATATATATGCATTGGAAATTCGCTAAGTACGCAGGTTTGCTGCTACGGGGGTATTATTCATTAATGTTCAGAATTAAGGGAGACCTAGCACTTAATTATTCTCTATAAGAATAACATGGGGCTGAGTACGCAGGTTTGTTGCTACGTGAGTCTTTGGCAAAAAATTATTTTGTTGAGCAAATAACAATAGAACACAACCAGATAAAGCCGTATACCAAGTTTCGTCAGTATATGTTCATAAATAAGCGAGATATAAAATGTTTCTTTTCCTCCATAAGAATAACATTAGACAACGTACTGTGTTTAGCACTTTCAATATCTCGGTAACCAATTGACGTAGAGGAATGATCTAAATACCAAATTGTGTGTTTTTTAAGCTGATTCCAATGGTAAAAACTAATATTGAAGATTTCCAGAATTATATGCAAGAAATTAAAAAAAAAAACATTTTTGGGGTACAAAACCCTCCCAAAATACCCCATCGGATGGAGCAATCTGACTGGTTTTTGAACTTTAAGTCATAAATGTTGCTTTACACGTTTATACCAAGTTTCATCAAAATCGGATCATTTTTACGAGAGTTATCATGCTCACACACACACACACACACACACACTATATATATATATATATACGGTTTCGAACGAATGGTGTTTTTGCGGTCTGGGGTCCTCAAAACGAAAATTTATCATGGTTCCGGGCCTAGGTCTTCCCATGCCGACTACGGTAATAGCTTCTTCCCGATAGGGGAAATTCGCTAATAAAAACCAAAAGTGTCATTATTATTCAAGACCATTTTAACAACAAAGTTCATACTCTTATTAAACATTTTCAGGCCAGGCAGAATTATGTTTAATCTTTTTTTTAAATTGGCATTTATAAATAAAAACACAATTAGATCAAGTGAAAAGATCAGGAAAACTAACCATTACTCAGTTGAACTTAGTACTTCCAGAAACTAAAGTTCTGAGTTCTGTACTCCCAAACTTTAACAGCGACCCTGAATAAAATGCTTATGTCAGTGACTAAAGATCTCACCAAGTGGTCTGCATGTTTAATTGTTATGAGCTATAGAGCTGCCACATAATTCCTCTTCATCAATATTTCATTGCCTGTCTTCTGTCACACCTCATGCATTAAATACTTCCTTTGGTCTGAACCAAACTTTTCATGATCTTTAATAGGTACAAAACAAAACATGAAACCTAACGTCAGTTCACCAGGAATTCATTCTTTTACCTTAGGGATTATTCCTAGACAAGGGATTAATTTTATAATTAATTTTTACTTGTCATCAAAGTTCCCATGGTAATCTTATAGAGGATATATTTGATTTTATCCTTTAAAAAAATCAATAAGAATGTGTGTTAATTTACCATTCTGAGAGTCAAGATAACTATTTTTAAGGATTTTTAAATTTAAACCCATTTGTGTAGTGGTATTCCAAAAAACAAACTAAAAATTTGTTATATAGGTACACAAATTATTAATTAATTCAGTATAATTCGTAGATACAATCATTTATGTTTTGGAGTATTCCTATATAGAGATAAGCCAGTGTGTGAGCATGAGTTGCTATAAATCACCTTATTTGTATTTTTTGTTATGTTTTATTATTTAAAATGTATTATTTTTGGTGTACTTTTAAGCGAGTAGGACCGATATTAAATGTGATTTGAACAAAATTGCATATATTTAAATTTCCGATCTGATAAGAGTATTGCAGTGGCTATAAGACAATGTAAATACAAAATGTCTGACTGGAAAACATTTTTTATTACTTGTAAAATTTCAATCTGCTCATTGCCGTGATAAACCTTCCATGCATTGATTTCTTTATAAAAAAGTCAAAATATAGGAACTGAACACTCATTTAGTCACAGCAGGTATTCTTGGCATCCCATCAATGTGGCACCCTGAAAGTCACCTTGTCTAACCAGTTAATTAAGAGGCAGAGGCTAGCTACTCACTTCCTTGAGCCTTTGCCATTCATATTTTGAGGTTTTATGATTGAAATACAATGTTTAGTTCCTTTTTGAGCTTTTATCGATAATGAATCTATATACTACACAAGGGATTAGTAGCGTAATATAACAATATATTAATATATTAAAATATACTAAATATTGGTACTAAAAATATATCAAATGAAAAAAGTTCATGGAGAACTACAAAAAAAGAGGACTTTAAAAAACTTGTACTTTCAAATCGGTTCAGAAATTTTTTAGATTCCCCACTTAAAAAAAGTTATCTTAGCAAATTACAGGGATAATATAGGGATACTAATAAATTTAATAATTTATGTTCCCTAAGGAATTATTGTTTACATTTGCCAATGACTGATATAAAAGTTTCACGTTACCAAATTCCAGATCTGAAAATGTGAAACTAGTCTTTCTCAATCATTGATGGCAAAAGTCTACAGTAATTGCTTAAATATCATAAACTCTTTATCACCAGCTTGAATTTAAAACTAAAAATCTAGTGGTTTGTTCAAAAAGAGGAACACTCTGTTGTTAACTCACTGATAATAAACCTAAATTCTAAACTGAATTTTGTTAAATAACTTGTCCATTCTCCGTATGAAACTCAGCTTGTAACCCAATAATACACCATGTCTCATAGAACAACTTGTCATTTTCATTGAACAGACCTTGGGCTAGTTCTGAATAGAAGGCACAATTGACCTACTATATAAATTAAAAGTAGAACGTGGGACGCTATGGCACAACTTCTGATTGGTCGATAGCCGTTCAGAAGCCACGCCCCCAGAGGTCCTGATTGGTCGATAGGTGATCAGGTTACCGATTAAGCCCCGCCCCCAAGCCCCACCGCCAAGATGGCGGCGCCGAGGGGTTTTCCCGCCTCGGAATCCGCCATCGCGCTCGGCCCTCGCCCCCGGAATCCGCCATCGCGCTCGGTCCAGAATGATATTTCGCCACAGCAAAAGCATTTTGGGGTAGTGTCCGGAAACAATTCCACTATTTCTTGTTCTTTCATAAAAACCACGCAATAGTGTATTCTGGAGCACAGGAAGCACTGGTACACAAGTCGGTTTTCATACCTTCGACACAGCCTCTCTTCGTAATCATCCAACCTTAGCGAAGGACGTCTGAACACCCCTCGTGTGGCCGAACTGAGCTCCAGCGATGTCGTCCTGCAGTGAACGGGGCAGTTCTTCAACTCGGAGACCGTCCCGCACAATGTTTATGATGCACAATTTCCTTAGGGAAAACAGCGTTGATGTGATGCTGTCCATCGGGATCTGCAAGAAAAAAAACAGGTTTAGTGATGAATTCACTACAGGTACCGCTGTGCAGCCTGCTGGGCAGGGTTTGGGACTGCCCGAGTGTATGACACCCCCAGGTTAGAGTATTATATAATACAAACGCCGATCCAGATTGGCTGGTTGTTACGTATGTATCACGTAATACCCCCCCCTCCCTTATTTTAGGTAGGGTGCAGAGCGGTCCCGATCTACGAGAAATAAATGTCTATCCACGTGATAATAGGTGTCCTGCAGAGTGGACACCGGAAGAGACGGTTCGAGCAGGCGGGGCAGCAGGCGTGTCCGCAGGGTCGGAACAGCACTGTAGGTAGTGCAAACTGGCACACGAGGCAGAGAATCACCCTCGGCGATTCCTGTTCCCGCGTGGGCGTTCTCCCGGCGGCAGCTCTCGCCTGGCGTTCCTCCTCGACCCACTCCTGCATTCGCACCAGGAGTGATTCCAGAGAATGCTGGACGAGGTTCCACGTCTCCTGAGCCACACGCAGCCTTTCCTGCTGAGGGTACTGCGACAGCCGGTTAAGGATCCAGACAAGATCGCCCAGATCCCAATGTACTCTGTCGGTACACTGCAGAGCAAAGCCTGGTACCCCAAGCGTCCCCATAGGTGTTTGATAGTTCTGAAAGTAAAACACATTGTTAGGTGCATGTTTAGGTACGTGTGTGTGTGTGTGTGTGTGTGTGTGTGTGTGTGTGTGTGTGTGTGTGATCTAATTACCTGGAACACGCGCAAGACGGAGGTAACCCGTTGTATGAATCTCCTAGAGGTATACCGGCTAGCCTCCTCCTCGCAGTTAAGACATTGTGGCTCTGGTGAAGAACCCCCACTGCTGGATGACATACTCTGAAAAGTAAAACAGCCAGTAGAGAGGGAGAGAGAGAGAGAGAGAGAGAGAGAGAGGGAGAGGGACACGGGTGACAACCCACCTCATCACATTCCAATGGTCTTGGGAGCGATAGGTCCAAAGGATGTTCCTGCTGGAATGAGGGTCCCGGCTGGGGGTCCAGAGCCGCGACGTAGACGTCGGGTGACATCTCTGCTCTAGCAGCTCTAGCAGCTCTATCTGCTCTAACACGTTCCTCAAAGGCCTGGTCAAGCGAGAATACGTCAGGTGAAGAGTCCTGAAATTCCAAAGGTAACTGTGTAAAAGGGACACACACACACACACACACACACATATATATATGCTAACTTCGAACAGGTGAACATACTCGATCGTTTTCTTCACAGTCCTGGGGAGGTGACGATTGGGGGTCCAGAGCCACGACGTCGGGTGACGTATCTGCTACAATCCACTCCTCAAAGTCCGGGTCAAACACAAATACGTCAGGTGAACCCTGGAAAAAAAAAAGAATTTCGAGTACACGCTCAGTGTCCATCACTGGAATCCTAAGCCTGAGAGAGTGTTATGGAATTCCAAAGGTAACTGTGTAAAAGGGACACACACACACACACACATATATATGCTAACTTCGAACAGGTGAACATGTACCTGATCGTCTCCTTCACAGCCCGGGTGAGGCGGCGGCTGCGCAGCACACGTCACAAAAATAAACCAGACGATCGACGCTGTGATCATCTTGGAATACTGTAAAGAGCCCCGTGTCACTTATATACTATCCTCCCCCCACTCTTGGTCGCTGTAAATACCCTACTCTGCATTGGTCGAAGGTTGAAAATAAAACACAATGATTGACTAACTAATCTTTATTCAGCCAGGTGTTACAGATGGACCGGATTACATATGAATATCTACATTCACGATTCCTCGTACTAGTGTTACTTCAAGCTTGTAGACGTCGTCCACAAGTTCTTTGAGGTCGTCCTCGGTAAGTACGTCGTTGAACCGGCGTGGCAAGAATATTGAAGCCACAGATGATTGGCCCAGGACGACGTCCAATTCTATTGCGCTCGTATTGAAGCGGGCGTTGTAGACCCGACGTGCAGCCAAGATCCTGCAACTCCCCCGAGCGAGTAAATTCTCCAGCTGGAGGGATGTGTCGGCTGGCATTTGTAGAAGTTGCAGCTTTGTGTCCAGGTCCATCTGTAATACCACACCATCGGTTTAGTGTTGGAAGATTTTAACGTCGGGTGAACGACCGCCGGCCCCGGTACACTGGACGCTATACTTTCCTGACCCCGAGAGGTCATTCAAGTCGCTGTCCTTGAGGATGGTTTCAAAGCGTGACGGCAGAAACACCACCCGATCTTCTCCATCCGCAGTCTCGACCTCCAGAAGTATAGCAGGACGGTCGAATCGTGTGGCCACCCTCCTGGCAGCCACGATCTTAGCTGGTCTCGTTAGCTCCCGTATGGAGATCTTCGGGATGTCCCGCTGACTCTCACATGCCGACAATCGCGCAGAAAGATCCATCTGAAACAAACCCAGGTTTTCAGGAGGGGCGGGATGGCAGACAGGAAAAATTACGAGCTTACGTGGCACAAGGACCTACCTTAGTAGCAGGTGTGGTGTGAACGGGAGATCAGAAGCGACTGCATGCAGCAAGGGGTACCTGGATTTATACCCCCGGAGGTGTTCCGTACATGGGCATGTGGAACGGTGCCAACGCGGCTCACGTTACACTCGGTCTGGCCCCCGGAGGTGTTCCGTACATGGGCATATGGAACGGTGCCAACGCGGCTAACGTTACACTCGGTCTGACGCGCCAAGAGCCCCAGGGGCCTTTGGCGCGTTTCCCAGTTTGACCCACATTTCCACACCACGATAGGTTCTTCACCATGTCGTAGGGGTCTTAGGCGCGTTTTTTTTTATAGTGAGTGTCCCCTGTAGGCCTAATCTCACTGGACGGGCCCCATCCACCGCCCGTTCCTAGTGGTGACCACTCCATAACAAAACTGTCACCCCCTAATCTTTTTTTTTTCTTTTTTTCTTTTTTTTCTTGTTTTCCACCCGTTCATTGTGTATACATCAACAGGCTATTTACTAGGAAGACCGTTCATTATAGCCGTCAACTTGTTACATTTACTAAGGTCGGAAAAACATTTTCCCTTTACCCGATGCACGCAGGAGGAAAACGCAGTGTTTTACAGGTTTTACCCCAACCCTCTACCCTAGGACCAGGGCCCGGTAGGTGACCATTCACTCGAGGGAAAACGCATTGTTCTACAGGTTTTACCCCAACCCTCTCTACCCTAGGACTTACCAGGGTTTAGCCCTGCCTGGTAGGTGACACACACACACACACACTCACGCACACGCACATCGGGTAAAGGAAGATTCTAAAGCGAAGAGTATCTTTTGCACGCCGCATGCAGAGCGCACATAGCAACACCTCCACCATGTTGGGGTAATATACAATTTACATTTAACGTATCACAGCTCCCCTCCCCCTCTGGATACTCTTGCACGTTGGGGTGAAAACGTTTCAAAAACGTCACCTTCTCCAGACCCTTAGAGTAGATTAAATGAAAAGGTGAGCACAAGTTACGTATTATTCCCTCGTCATATGGAATTTCGCCATCGTCCCAGCGGATACGGTGATGATGACGTGTAAGCCACCGCGCTGTACGGCGCATCTTTTCATTTAAGGTGTAAATGTCATAAGGGGGACGAAAGATAAGTTGGCAGCAAAATGAATCACCTACAATCGCCAACTCCTTTACAATAAAACCGTTGTTATTATCTTTGAATGCTTGAAATTCAACAACTGCTGTCGGTAAATGGCCAGCGTTTGTACAACTGCAATTCATTGTAGAGATAAGTGGAGTACCGTGGCAGTGGTGGAGGATTTTCAGATCCCTCGGTATTGTTCAACACTTCCGCAATAAATTCTTTAATAAGACCAACGGAGGGGGACAGATCTGCGAGATGCGTGTACACTAGCGGAAGGCTATTAATAAACTGGACCCACTCGGTGCTGTTCAGTGCCAAAGTATGCTCCCCGTCGTGCAGGAATACGTGTGGCTTGCCAAATACGGAATTAACCTTGATGCTCTCACCCGTGTCTAAAACATGGCTGAATTTCTTCCTCTCCTCCACGGCTACAGTGACATTGTTAAAAGTGATAATGTTGAGCTGATTGAAAACATCATTAGGCCAGAATACACCCCCTTTTTCCCCTTGAACAAAACACCCAAACTATCATTTCGATTTTTAAATATACCCGTAATGACGCATTTTGTCAGTTCGTGGTCTAGGAAAAAGACCATCTTTAAGAAAATTCCCGTTAAAACGTTAATTGTCTCTTTAGGTTTAGGTATGGCGCTCGTACTTACCACTCCCGACGACTCCATGACTACAACTGAGCTCTGTGCACAGTGTCATACACTCCAGCTTGGGATACCCCCTCCACTTGTTTCACACCGTGTCGTTACCATTTCCCAAGGAAACTACCACCCTGGTGACGTCATCATACACATCCACCTCGATTTCCTCCTCATCAAAACCGTAACTGTAGAGCTCCACACCACCATCCTTTGTGTACTGATATACATCCACACAGTCGTACGGCTGGTAAAAGGCCACACGCTGAAGGATCGTTTCTAGGGGTCCGCCGCCTTCCAAAAACATACCGGTGAAAATTTCGATTTTAATTTTGTCAAAATTACAGCCGTTAAATTCCAGGAGGCCGTTATTGCAATCCAATGACCGTCCGTCACCTGTAAACTGATCGTCCTTGAAAAGTGAAACTGTAACCATCGCCACCTTCTCCCTGATGTAGGTACGGCAGAAGTGAAAGTTGGCTTCGAGGACCTTCACGGCTGGATCCATCTTAACGACTGGTAGATACCTCGCTGTTGTCTGGCTCCTCCTCGGACTCCTCTGTACTCTCGTCAGAGTAGGAATTTGAAAATTTAATTGACACGTAGCGCACATCCTCTCTATCGAATTCCTCATAGTCCGTCAGGTCGATGCATGGATGACCGTCGTCCGGTTCACCCCAGTCGTCATCCACCTGAAATGACTCGCGCAGATGCCCAAGCTCACCATGACCACAGTCGAAGTAAATGTGAAAAGCTAACTGGTTGTACTTGGAAACCAAGTTGACTTTCTCCAGAATCTTTTCCCTTGAGAACCCACTATAAAGCATCGCCCTACCGCTCAGGAATTCCACTTCGACTCTGTCAAAATTTGCATTAGATTTCACTTCCAGCTTTAATGGCTCCCCGTCAAAATTTATCTTCCGAACAGGTCTTCCGTTACGTAACAGAGTTATAAAAATCCAACCAACTTCATCCTTCCACTTCTCCAGTGACGCCTCACAGGAGCTGACATCGTCACCGGGAGGATCCATGTTGAAGACTGAACAATCTCCCTGCTGCTTCTCGAGGTCTCTCTCAATCCGCTCCACCTCTTGCTCTAGCTTGTGCAACTCCCACATCCGGTCTCTTGCAGCAATCTCCCACGGTGAGCCCCTATCCTCGTCGGGTAGAGGAATCAGCTGTGTCACGAGTGGGTCAGAAAACGAAACACGCATTATATGGTCACCTTACTCACCCCACCCGTAAGAAGCTTGTAAGTCATGTGACTGTCGTGCAAAATGAGGCAATAAGCTGTAGTTCCGGCAGCAACATTCGCCTTTGTTTCAAAGTCCACACGTACGTCTACCGGGCCCGACTTGATTGTGTCGTTCTGCTTGGAACAATCAATCACGTACAGAGGGGCGTGGCTTTTGTACTTCCCCAGCTCCACTGTTGTCTGACCCGATTTATCTTTACCGTAATAGGATTCCTGGAAGCGGCAAAACATCTCGTAGAAAATCGTGTAGTCACCGTTTATGTTGTCGTAGGGGAAGTACTGTGAGTTCAAGTACACTTTAACGTTGGTCAATTCGCAGTGGTCAAAGCATGACATGTCCTTGGTATAATCATTCTTCCTCTCTGTTTGAAACGCCAGGATTACGTAACGCGGTTTTTCCATCTGCGAAGATGTCTTCACTGTCCAGGAATGTACGTTTGATAACGGTAGTGTTGGGTACTCATGCAACTCCCACGATCTGAAAGGTAAGTGTACGCTCGCATCCTTGTCTATCATCTGAAATAAACTTAACCTATATTTGTCGGACACTGTTACGTGAGGTACACGCCAGTACACGTTGGAGATCGATATATCGATATTTGTAGCCTCATCACTGATCACCGCGTTTTTATCTGAAGCGGAGCGTAAGAGCACCAACTCCTGTCTATTATTTACAATCACCCGCCTATAGTCCTCGGCGAAGCCGAGCAGAGTACGTAAGGGAATGGAAAATGAAAAGACTTCTTCACTAAGTTTTTCGCCTGGTCCTAACCAGCAGGCGTTCTTCAAGGTGTTTGCCTCACTCGGTCTGACTGATAAAAGATTCTTAATGGTTGTCGTGATGCCTACATTTTTTGTTCGATCCACTTCTACGCCGCCAATCTCGTAGCGTATTTCGTCAAAGAGGAACGCAATGGCGTTATTTACAAAGTGCCACTCTGCTTTGGCACCGGCAGCCTTTGTGGCCTTTACTTTACCTTTAATGTGTAGGCTACTGTCAAACGGTGCGGTGATAATGTCCTGCTGACTTAGAGGTATACGTATCTCGTCATTATTCTTAAAGGTGGAAGAGGCATAAGGTTTGTGAGTGTGAAACTCCATCCCGGTGATTACATCACTGTATTCTGCTCTTGTTTCGATGTCCAACATCTTGCACTTTGAAGCCGAGAGAGCGAAGAAACTTTATACTGGACGAAGTTAACTGTGCAATGTCTTTCGACTTACTGACACCTATCGTAGCCGTAGTCTCCCTAAATACCAGACCCATAGCCCTTCTTCTGTCTCATATGTAGTCGCACCGAAACCCTTTCGTTCCTCAAATTGATTAGATCCCCGTCCTGATCCCTGAGAGAGACCGATACGATGTTTACACTCGTAACGTTCACGGGTAAATAGATGATAGTGTTGGGAACCTCCACTATTTTGTAGCCTGGTCCTACATTGGGGTAAAACTCGTGTATCACATGACTCTCACTTCCGTTGTCATAGGATCCACGGACGATATTACACTCAACACGGATGGCATCTACCTTCATTATGTTAACTGTGTTATCAGAAGTGTGTGTCTTTCCCGCTTCCAGAACCCTACTGGAGAATCCAAGCATCGCACCGATAGAGTCCTTCTTTGTGAAATCAACCTGTTGTGAACAAAATAGTTCAGACTTGAGCGTACTGTTGTTAGCTGCCAGTTTGAACTCTACGGCGGGGGTAAGTTTAGCTTTCAAAGTAGTTTCAAGATTCTCCACCTCATACGCTCCCTCGTCTATGACGATTACGCTGTTTTTACCATAATAAAACTTGTCATTTATGTTCATTTCCACATTTGGTATGGAGTGAAACGTCATCAAATCTACAAGGCCAATCTCCCATTCGCCCTTACTCACGTCCAACGGGGGAAAATATTCGCTGGAAATGTACGAACCTCTACCACTAAGGCTGAACATTGCAGAGGAACTTTAAGCACAAATGCCCGCAAACGACTGAATCAAAGTTTTGTACTCTGCGGTAATTATAGTAAACCCTACAATCGCCAAAGTATCGTATGAGCTCCCATGGTGGTTTCAGGTTACCAAAACTATCGAAATAGTGCACAGTCTTACCATCCTTTCTGTAACTCACCCAATGGGTACCTTCTCCTAGGCTAGAGTCCAGGTTTACAATTGCCGTTTCGTATGGTCTCGGCCGTGTAGGTAGCGCATCTCTCATGTAGATCCCGCGAAAGTATGGGATTTTTAGTATTTTCGCATAGTGTTCGAGATCGTAGTTAGTCAGAGGTCTTAACGGGATCCACGTTTTTTTTTAGCCACCTTACGTTTCTTCTTTCCACCACCACTACCCCTTGTAGGGTACGGTCGCAAGTATAACCCCTTTCCAGTAGGCATTGTTCTTCTTCTGCTCACCCTACCGGTACGCTTCTTTTTCCTTCCACTGCCGAGTTTTGTTTTTACCTTCATCGCTGTAGTAACCGCCCAAGCGGCTGCCTTTTCACCCGCTGATGAGTCTGACGCTTTGAATCTACGCCAAGCTCGCTCCGCCAACTCTTTGTCCGCCCGACTTCGCCTAGTTGAGTCTTTGTATTTTGAATAGGCAATGTCGTGGATCTTACAGGCTTCGTCCAGGCCGTTTATTCCCTTGTCACCACGAGCTAACCTCTGCTGTAGTTTGGTCCCCGGACCACAGTAGTTATAACCAGGTAGGTGGGCTTCGAAAGGTAACAAGTCCACGGCTTTGTTGATGACCGATGAGATGATACCTCCTCCTTTTACGACAGCTCGATTGCATCTGACCGATCTTGACTTGCGTCCCGCCATCTTATAACTGATCAGATATTCTCCAGTCCTGCTTAAATAGCTGATCCCATGTGGAGTTCTCCTGCACAACCTGGAGTGTCCAGTCTTCCTTATCGGGTGTAGCTCTAGAACCGCTGTTCATTCGTTTGTACAGAGCAAATGCCAAATCCGCTAGGGCTTCTTTCAAATATCTCTTGTTCACAGCATCGTTCAATCCACGGGGCTTAGCAAGATTTGTTAAACGTCTTGTGCCCGCGTCCCAACTCTTTTCATTTTCTTTTTCTTCAAATTTTATGGTGTTTTCCTGAAAATATGTCAAAGTAACCGCGTCGTGTACATGTGAGGGTGATGCGATCTGTCCCAATCTTTTATTCCTAAAATTATACACGTTTTTCCCGGGCAAGTAAAGGCGATTGTCTAGATAACTCTTGTTTACAGCGTCACCACCCGCAGTGGGGGGAGCCAGGTTTATTATTGTAGTGTTGTTAGCATCGAAAGAACCGTTGACGTTTTTCTTTAGTGTATTTTTTTGCATGTAAGATAGATTGACTGCATCTCCGACGCCTTCCGGTGGGGCCAAGTTTCTAATCAGATTGAGTTTTGCGTCAAAGGACCCATCTTCCTTCTTAGTTATTGCATTATCTTTTACGTATATCATGTTGACTGCATCCCCTTCGTTTATTGGAGCCGCTACGTCCTGCATGCGATACTGGTGTAGTGAGTATGATTTTATGCCGTCAAATCTTTTTGGTGTGTGCGATTCCATATATTTTTTTGTCACCGTATCCTGGTCCTCCACTGGATGAGCCACGTTACACACACGCGTGTTTTGACCATCAAACACGCCATTTTGTCTGGAAATACAGTTTAGAAACGCTCTCGTATGTGTTTCAAAGTTTACAGCGTCGAGCTTATCCGCCGGCTCCCACACGTTTCTCAAACGTTTCCTCTGTATATCATAGTCACCTTCAGGTGTCAGGTTAAAACCTTCACCCTTGGGTCCTACCAGACTCTTGTCCTTCTTGGAGTAACGTCCAAACTTGTCAACGCTCATTGTAAAAGTGATTTGAACCGACTGTTACCAGCTCCTTTTAGGTACCCTGCCTCCCTTAACTCATCTATGATGTTGAGAATCTCGTTTCTGTGTGATTTATTTCCCGATTCTGTAGACATTACAAGTAACTTAAGCCTAGCCACCAGTTCACCAGGGTCGTCCCAGTGCACGAGATCGCGTGACCCCGCACTTTTCCATGTCATTCCCTTACCTAATTTGGTACCCGCAGGAAATAGGTCTTTAATAACGTTTCTGTACTTAAGACTGTTGTCCCTTCTGACCGTATTGCGAAAGTTGTAACCTTTCTTATGGGCGTTGGTAGCTTGTAGAATCTCCTTGTACGTTGTGAGGTCATCAGCTGAATACTTGTCTGGAACTCTCTTAAATATAAGCTCGTACAAACCTTCGCTTGGCTCATACCGTGTGTCGTTTATTCGTATCGCTCCATCAGAATCAAACCCTAATACTTTATCCCCAATCATCAAGGTGTTACCGTCTTCATCGTATCTTGGTCCAAAATCATGATCGATTTTCCGGTCTTGACCAGCGTCCTTTATAAACTGTTTCATGTATTTTCGTGTCAAAGGGTTTTCAAATTGTTGATCAACGTATCTAGACGGTGTTTCCAATTCGTCCGGGTGACCCACGGGTGACGATTCCTGTGTATCTGCCTCATCCTCCTCGTTCTCCTCCTCCTCCTTCACCTCCTGTTTTATATCGACTTTGGGTTCCAATCCTGATTTTTTCAACCCTTTAATCAGCGGTTTGTACTGCTTCTCTAGACGTTTTTCACTTTCGACACTGCCGTCCTTAAATTGTCTGTATTTCCGTCGTATGGACTCTTTGAGAGAGGCGATACGCAGCGTAAGATGTTTCTTGGTGTGCGACATGGCTAATAATGACGTTCTGTTATGCATTCCCCTCCTTAAGGGAGCTCTACCTGACGGAAGAAAAGAGCCCTCCTCTTGTGTCTCCGTACGTGGCGGACAACCTCCAACAGAGTAACTCCGGCGGTTAAATCCAAACCTCGGTAATATCGACTTTCCCTCGAATCAAACCTTGGTATCACTTGACGTCCGGTGAGACTCTTGAATACCCATGCCCTTTTGACATTATCTCTCCATTGGGATACATGTGTTACGACATACTTGTCACTTTCAATAGTTCTCTCCATGTATCTACGCAACATCAACAGCGGTTTGTCGTGACGTCTATTGTGCATTAGATAAGAGTTTAAAAGCCAAAACTCGCAAGGATTTGTGCCTGTGAATTTCCGCCATTGTTCAAAGAGTGTCTCGTTCGACACAGTGTACACACCGTTATTCAATGTTATACCGAACCTTTTACACTGCTCAGGGACTGTGGGTAAGGCTACTTTGAGAAATTCAACAGTGTACAACCCTTGGCAGTAGTTATTCACGGCGGCAAAGGGTTTCCCTCTCGGACCTTTGGGGGTACCATCAGGGATGGGACCCCAAGCTGTATTGTAACTGATGTCTATGTAACAGTTAAGTGACATCGCTGTTTTGTAAATAACAACAGGGGATCTAATTGGTACAGTTCTTTCAGTCAACACTATGCACCTCGAAGCGTACGGTATCTTACAGCCATAGTCTAGCATGCTCAAGACTGTCTGCGCAAAGTTGATACCGCCATGACGGTTTCGCAATGGGAGCACTTTACCATAAATATCCGGGAAGGGTCTGAATCTCGAGATCAGGTTTTGAGGGTCCCTAACAGTGGAATTTGTCATATCCTCGTGATATATGACTAACTCCAATGGTACGTTACTATCTTCACATCTGATGAGAAAACTAATCCAAATGTCGCGGTTGTAGATTCTTTCACTCGACGATATCATGAGTAAAACAACAGGAGGAAACATATTCGTAGCCACCATATCCTTTTTGTGCCTCCAACACCTTTTGTTAAATATTGACCCATGCGGTGGCTTCCTACTGCAGTAGTTACCGCAAAATCGTCTCTTGTCTCTGTAATAGTATGTGCACAAATTTGACTTTACATTGTGTAGTCTAGTGTTGAACCCTCGCAAATCGTTGTAGGTGTATATACGTACCATTACAAGTCTTGGATACAACTGTCGAAACTCAGTCTGTATCGGCCTATATTAAGGTCTCTGGTCTTCCCCCTCCTCCACTTTGTTGCCCTAGAGTAACCAGCACCCGTGTTACATCATCATTCACGTCTACCTCTACAACTAAATGGGTTTTCAGTTCAAAACTTTTAAATTCACAAGTTCCGTCTTGTTTATGTAGATACAAATTTACACAACTAAATCGTCTGTGATAAGCTACTAGATTAAGGAGCTTCTCCGGAACACAACAATCGCAAAAGTCTGAGCCTGAAATAGTACGGATTTTTAAACTGTCAAATTTTCCGGTCGGTATGATGTCGATTCTTTTACCACCGCCACTACGATCCCATTCTACCATTTCTCTACAATGTCTTCCGCCCTTTGAAAACGCAACGCTCACTTCAGCCACCTTATTCGCTACATATTCCCTGCATGCTCTACGTCTGAGAACCTCCGCGGTCGGATCCATCTTGACGACTGAGACCTTCTAGCTCACGTTCCTCCCCTCCTCATCGAAATCATGAGTAGGAGGAATCACCCCTTTTTGACCCTGTACCATTACAAGTCTTGGACAAAACTGTCAAAACTCAGTCTGTATCGGCCTTTATTAAGGTCTCTGGTCTTGTCTATAACGATAAAGCCATGATTGTCTCTCCACGCGAGTGCACATAGTTCTTTGAATTTCTCAAAGCTCATGTCAGTGTTGACATGGTCGCTGTAGACATGTCTCAGGTTCATATCGTCCTGTCCAAATAGTATTATGAAATTACAGTTGTCTCTGATTAGCTGTTTAGGAATCCTGCTGTAGGACTGACCTAAATAAAATGTGTCAATATCCCTATGTCTCCCCATGGAGAAATAAGTACGGATATTGTTATGTTTTTCGCAGGAAATATCATCGAATATCATGATTGAATTTTGCTTGGCATCTGCAGGATTCAGGATTTGTTCATTTTCATCGAATGGGAAATATCCAATCTCTTTCGGTAAGGTCTTTGACAGGAACTGGTATTTGGACTGGTACAGTGATTTGGAAAAAACGTAGATATTTTCAAACACCAGACCGTTGGGGTCAAACAGTAGATTGAACAAAACGTTTGTCTTTCCAGAGTTTGAAGGACCCGAGATGATGCAACGTATAGAGGCTGGTAGTAGGGGACCGTGTTTGTTCCTTGCGCCTAACATTCCTTCGCCGAAATATTCGTCAAAGTTTTGCACCGTAATGCGAGCTCTTTGCGTTGCTAACCGCATTGTCACACTAACCTTATTTGGGACTTGCGCTAGACATATAAATAGCACAGCGAGCAACGGGGACGCAGAGATTTTGGGACGCCGCGGGCGGGCTGGCCACGTGCCAATGCTTCATCCGGTATCTAAATAAGGATACTACTTTTGTCCACCCATGTGTCATCTTTTCCGTCGAAGCCGAGCCACCGGACGAGGACTTTATCACCTTTACGTCTCAACACTTTTTCCACAAGATAGACGTCTCCTGTTTTTGACCGGCTCAACTCGTGCTCATAAAATCCACCTTTTAGAAATTCACCTTTGGAGTCCTGCAGAATATAGGTGACAGGTTTGGTAGGCTTAATGGAAAATATTGTAAACGTTTCATTAGTCCAATTGGGCATGTATCCCTTTGTAAATATCCGTTTGTATTTACTTATCCTGACGCTATCGCCGACCTTAAACTTGGGCTTTGACACTGGAATCTTTTTCCTATTCATTCTTGTCAATATCGATTTTACATGTTTTTGCCTCACATCCTTAGGTTTCATTCCGATCGTCCTGTGCACGGAGCTATTGTACTGATTTATGATATCCGGTAGAAGCGATACCCACTCGTATTTTCCCCTGGCTGTAAAAAGTCTCCACATCCTTTCTTTCAGTGTGCGATTAAATCTTTCAACTATGCTGGCCTTCAATTCAGAAAAAGTGGCGTAATGATTAATTTTGTATTTTTTCACGAGGGCATTGACGCTTTTATTGAACCACTCCTTACCATCGTCGGTCTGCAGGTGTTTCATTTTATGTTTTGCGAGAATAGGTTCCAGAGCCTTGGCCACTTCAGTCATAGTCTTATCTTTCAGCGGGACGGCAAACGCGAATTTGGAGAAACAGTTCAACATGGTGAGTATGTATCTAAACCCCTTATTTTCGCTCGCGTAAGGTTGCATCTCAACGAGATCCGCTTGGTAAAGATCATTTATACCCTTGAGAGTCACCCTGCGTCTAGGATACTTTCTACGAGCCGGTCTGTGAAGCTCTCGGGCAATAGCCTCTCTAACGTCCATCTTTGTACTGAACAATTTGATGACGCGTATTTATAGAAAAACGTCGCGGTGGCGCCAGATGTTCCGCACGCTCACACGTCTTTTTGTACGTGGGAGAAGGGGGCATGTGCGGTCACACACTCGACGCGGGTCAGTGCATCATGTTCTGTATTGTGAGCTGTTTCGGTTTTGTCTTAATCTTTCGTGCTAAGCGAAACGTCGAACCTACTGCTGACAGGGTTTTCAGACGACCTGAGCACACGTATCCGAGAGTACCTGCCTCACCTCCCGGGAACCCTCCAGAACACCTGATCGTATTAGGACCTGCCCCACCGTCACTGCCTCCCAGGAACCCTACAGAGCACATGTATGAGATCGTATCTCCAAGAGGACCTACTCTGCTGAATCCGCCACTACCTCCCAGGAACCCTACAGAGCACATTTATGAGATCGTATCTCCAAGAGGACCTACTCTGCTGAATCCGCCACTACCTCCCAGGAACCCTACAGAGTACATTTATGAGATCGTATCTCCAAGAGGACCTACTCCGCCGCCCTAAAGGTAAGAGATTTTCCCCGAAGGGATGTCATAGCCCCTCCACCGCTATGACACGTGAAGGCCTTCCGCAAATCTAGTTGCCTCCTCCGGAGAATTTTCTCTGCACCCGTCGTGTGGCGGGAGACCGGACCTTCCCGACCGCGAAAAAACCACGGGGTACTCCGAGGGGGCAACTCGGAAAGTTTTCACACACACACAGTGAGTCGAGGGAAACGCAATGTTCTACGGATCTTACTCCAACCTTCCCTCACACACACACACACACACCACCTGTGTGAGTCAAAGGAAACTCGTTGTTCTACGGATTTTACTCCAACCTTCTCTCTACGCTTGGACTTACAGGATTTTAAGCCGGCCTTCACGTAGGTGACACCACACAGGTTCGACACAACTTTCCGAGCAAACCTCCCGCGGCGAGACGCGGCGACGAAAATAGCTCCTCCCACCACAGTGTGGTGGTGGGGGCTCCAGACAACGCCATAATTGGTTATAACTTCAACGAGACATGTTGGGTCTTTTGTTATATTTACATAGTGTTTTAAGGTCGTTTTTTGAAGTGGAATACGATTCACGTGAAGAGAAAGTTGTTGGGCAACGTGTTTGTGTTGTTCAACCGACCGTTAGGAGAAGGTTGAGTTCTGACTCTACCACAAGTAGTACCCTGTGGAACTTCGTACCCGGATCTAGCAGTGAGGAGGAGGAGGAGGAAGACGAGACTTTTGATTGGAGATATCATAACGGAGGCGGTTGGAACGGATGGAGGGAATATTAGGTGAGTGAGGTCTTTGTTTTTTTATAACCATACGGAAGAGTGTCATAGTCCCCTTCACGCTTACGCTTCGGCCCCGTAATCTTGAACTGTTTCGTCTCCCAGACAGTGACAACGTCTTTACTCTTAGTTCGTCTTATTCTACTCTCTGTAACTTCATGCACTGGGCAGTCACCGGTGGCGGCTAATACCATTTCTTTAAGCTTTTGGAAGTTTAAACTCTGGCTAGTTTTCATGTTAAGTGTTAGGCCTTTGATTTTACACACAGACACAAGACGCGGTCTTACACCATTGTTGGTGTATACAATGTAAGCGTATGTTTTAGGACCACCTGAAACAAAAGCTACTATAAATGACCCGGGTCCGTACTCAGTCAGCTCGTCAGTCATCTCCCCAAGGTAGTCGCCGGTAGACACTTTGTATAGTCCTCTTTTGTATACGTACAATACTGAGTCTGTATCATAATATAGAACTTGACCTCCTAGACCCTTGAGGTGTTCATACAACTTTAAGCGAGCTTGTGCTGTTGTATAAGCAGCAATCGCAACGTTTACACTTCGCAGAGATTTGCCGACCTCTTCGACATTCTGCCAGTTTACAAGTAATGTCTCCTCATTTACGGCCTGTATCGTGTTAACTTGTACAGCGGGGTTGGTTAGCATGTTAAACAGTGTTTCAGGATCTCTTATTATTGTCGCTTTTGTTTGGTTTTCTCGCTGGCCAAATTTACCCCAGAAACTGTTAAGCATCAGCTTTGCAAGCGATCTCAATCCCCCGTTCTTATTGATTTTGTCAGCGTCCAGTGTGATACCTTCGTGAGTGTAATAGTCCTCAACGTACCGAGTTCTGTCTTCATTGGACTTACACCATTCTGGGTAACCTGACGCCTCTTGTTTTAGTTTCAGGAATTTATTGATGAACTCTGTAAACAGACCGCCTTTTTCGAAAGTAGCCACTTGGTATTCCCACAACTCGTAGCGCTCAATGATCCTGTATCCTGTGTCAACTGCGGCCCGGATTTCGTCCATCACCCAGGTTCCGGTGAGTGCTCTTTCTTCCTCTGAATGTGTACAGTCTTCCTGGTTGAGGTCATCGCCGCATTTTTTACACAGGAGGAACATTAGCTTACCTCGCATTCTTGTTGGGAGGACTGGGTGATACAGAGCTTGCGGCGGAAGGATTTTACACTTCAGCAACCCCTCTGCGTTCATCCCTCTCTCTGCACATTCTGTGTCACCCACGTGGATTGTCGGATGGCCAGTAGGATACTTTCCGTACTTACAAACGTAGGGATATAGGGAGCACACATCTACGTATCTGATCTCTTCACCAGACTCACATTCATGGAAAGTTTTCACATTCCCAGTACGACCACCAAAGAATGCGTCTCGTGGGACTAGAGGGAGGGTGTTTAGCACAGGGTGCGACTCAAGGTGGGTGAGGTTTTCACGTTTTTTCAATTTGAAAAACTCACATTCCCACATTTCATTCACCTCGTAGGGTGTCCGGGCGAGTTTTTCCATCTTTGCCACCGTTTTCTGATACCTGTTGTTGAGTGTGTCTGATGGATCGTCTTTGAGGCGTTCGTCACGCTTGTACGGGAAACATTTCTTACAGCCGTGATAGTAGCAACCGTGAAACTCGTATATACATTCTCCGTCAAACCCGTCCACTTTATGTCCATCGATGACTACCTCACGTTCTCTACCAGCATGTTGGATCCTTACGTTCCGTTGTGTCTCCTCCCACGTCAACCATTGGAGAGCAGCGGCTGATTGGTTGTCACACAGTCTATATCCGTTCTTGGGAATCAAACCTATCGTGTTTGCTTTCAGAAAGTTTCTTCGGAACGCAAGGCTGCAGGCACTGGCTATAGTCACAGCCTCTAGGAACGGATCTACGCGACACTGATCAAGGAACATGTTTCTAAATTTTATACATGCTAGGGCTAAGATCTCTACGTCGGATATACAGTATTCTACCAGCTCCTTTTGAAAGTCAAACGTGTAGTTGCTGTTAACCTGCGTGTCGTACCATTCTTTGAAGTCCTCATGTGTCTTCTCGAACATTGTGTCGGGGCAGTAGTATTCCTCGGGGGGCATCGCACCACTATACTTTTGATTGGCTATCGTGTTGAAGAGATGAGGAAAGTACCCTTTCTTCTTCTCCGGTGGTAGGTCAAAAGCTTTCGGGAGTGAAGACAGGGGCATGGGGAAGTAATTTAAAGAATCCACGAATCTCACGTTATCAAATTCTATAAGCACAATCTTTGATCCGCGCATAATCAGATTCGGTGTGAATTTTGTCTCTTCCAGAACGTGTTTTAGGATGAACTGGAAGTCGAAACCCTGACCGTTGTGCGCGATTGCACATACCTCTTTGTGTTTTTTCCGTAACCCCATCACGTAGTCCATGAATCCCTGAACAGGCGTTTCCCTGAATATACGAGTACGCGTTTGACAATCTTCACACGGATCTTCATTGATACATTTGTGGCAGAACCGTTGAGACACACATAGATTTACTTTGTGGACTTTTTTATCCCGCTCCGTCGCAGACAGGTTCTCGTCTTGTCTAGTTTCAAAATCAAAAAATATAAAGAGGAAATCTTTAGTTTTTGGTTTACCAGTGTCCACCTGCATGTAGCATTTGTGATTCGCCTCCTTAAAATCAACACATATTTGACACCACCTCTCTCCGCACCTGTGCTCGGATTTTCTTTTTTTAAGCCAAACGAGTTTGTCACACTCCTCGCACTTTTTAACCGATTTACACACACCATTCTGGTGTGCGGTGAAACAGAGCTGGTTCTTAAAGTGCCTGTTACAGTTTGGGCAGATCACGCCGTCGTGTTCTAGTTTGCAGGATGGAGAAGTAGTCAAACAGGCTGAGCAAATATTTTGACATCGGTGATCACCCACATTGTTGTAGGGCGTGCGACATTCTTCACAGTAGAATTTACAGGCGAAGGCCCCGATAAGATTAGTTATGACATTGTAGTGACCTTCGTGGAACATTAGGTTGATTTTGTATTGCGCGTTCTCTATGCTACCACAAAAGTATACCTCACGACCTTTTGTGTCGTAATTGTACACGGTTATTTTGTACTTTTTCAAATGTGATTGGAACTTTTCCAACTCTTCCACACCCGCCCCACCTGCTGGAATCTCGACCCCCGCTTTTGTCACTAATTTCTTAGCTTTAATTGTCTGACGCTGTTTACGATTCATTCGAATTGCCTTGTAGTCTGGATCTTTTTTCGCAAAGGCTTTAGCTACTACTAGGGCTCGAGGGAGACATAGGTTGTCTCTATTTTTTATTGCTAAAATAGATCGCCTTCCGGCACATTCTTCTGAGAAATTGTCAAAGGACCCGGGACGCCTGCGGCCACTTCCCACGGGGAGATTGACTCGAGTGCATGTGATTTTAAACGTGTCAGTGGATTTTATCAGATCAGTGTTACTTTGAATTATACCGCCAAAGATTTCCCACAGAATGTCCCCATTAACCTGATCCGCAGGTCTAAATGCTACAAAACCGGGTTCACTCTGTTTTAAATTCAAGCTCTGTAAGGTGAAACCGAGCTGGTCCGTATCGGATGATTCGGATTTTACTTTATCAACTAATTCTGAAAATCCACACCTCAACCAGTCCAGCTCGTCTACACCGGCTGGTGGCCTATTGAATTTAAACACGGTTCTAATACCATACATCCTAAACCTCCGGACGTAGGTTTCGTTTGAACTAATTATTTTACATACGTCCATGGAGGAGATAATCCTATGATGCCAAACCACCAGGAAACCATGCACAGAGAATAGAGACTTACCATTGAGCGATCACAGTTCAAGACTGACTTGGTCCGCATAAGACCGCTCTTTTATACAGCGCAGTGAGCTAATGACCATGTTTGGAGCGGAAGGAGGAGTCACCGCGAAACAGTAATCAGCGAGGATGAGTTATCGGCGGAAGTGTCATGACCATGTTTGGAGCGGAAGGAGGAGTCACCGCGAAACAGTAAGAGGATGAGTTATCGGCGGAAGTTTCACGCGAACGCCCACCATCCGTTATTGCATCCCGGAGCACACGTTGTGCGGGTTTCCGAAGGCCTATCCGTCATCCTGACTACAATCCTAGGGCAACTGATGATTACGGTAGGAGGCCGTCATTGCGTGCTAACACACGCGGTTGCGCGTAGCTGCAAAATCGACGGTGCAGAACGTGCACAGCCAACCGTAGGCGCGGCCGCACCCGCACGTAACGGGGTGAAACGCACGTGTGCAACCAACCGTAGGCGCGCGGCAGCAGAACGCACCCACGCGCAGCGGGGCGAAGCTTTCACGCACCGCTCGAGACTGCCCGCAACATCATTGTTAGTTCAGCTCGCAGACCACACGGACTAGGGTATGTAGTTTTCTCTTGTAATTGTGATTTATGTTGTTTTATATGCAAACGTGAATTTTTAACGAAGTTTTATCGACGGTGAGGGGCGAGGGCCGAGCGCGATGGCGGATTCCGAGGCGGGAAAACCCCTCGGCGCCGCCATCTTGGCGGTGGGGCTTGGGGGCGGGGCTTAATCGGTAACCTGATCACCTATCGACCAATCAGGACCTCTGGGGGCGTGGCTTCTGAACGGCTATCGACCAATCAGAAGTTGTGCCATAGCGTCCCACGTTCTACTATTAAAGTTACAATGATTTTTAAATCCACACTTTTCTGCAGTAACTCGTGTCCTCCCACCTCCTCTACGTTGCAATTCCCCCGACCCCAAATCCGTGACATCTCCTACGAATTCCAGAGTGACCCTTACACCCGCCGGTCTCTACCTGCGTTGCGTTGGTGGTTGCAATTCGTCCACGGCGGCGAAGCCCCGCCTCCCCCACCACCGCCCACCATTCTAGTAATATTTAAGTGGACCCTATATATAAGCCAAGTTTGACTGCGACCATCTCAAATGTACAAAATTGGGTAAGTTAATTCAACTTCCATTTTGCCAAACCATTGGAATTCAAAACTGGTCAACAGTATGTTATTATACAATTGTATAAAATCGTGCCAAGCGCTCTATTTGACTGCATGCTATTGGATTGCTCTAAGTATTAGATTACAATAAACACAATATAGGTAACCATTGTTACGTTTCCATTCGTATCAACTAGAGACTAGCTTCGCTTACAACCACATTCACCACTTAGAAGTCTTTGAATTTTGTTTGCTAAAAGCTGTTCCTGCTTTTATAATGTGTTTTTACTTTATCACCAGTGGCGGATTTAGGGGGGGGGGCTATAGGGGCTGTAGCCCAGGGCGGAAGTATTTAGGGGCGGCAAATTTACAGAAAATTAATAAGTTGTTTACAAAAGAAATGTTGAAACGGGGAACATTTTGACGGAAACGGATGACAATGACGGTGTGCCGCCCTTTTAAAGGTAAAGGTAGTAACCAGAGACTAATGTATAACGCTTGCAGTCCCTCACACTGCAGTTCCTCAAAGCAGTCATAATGCTTTTGCCATTCATCCGTACTAGCGAAAAGACGATTACGCTACAGAGAAAGTGTGGCAAGCCACGAACTACATCAGGCACTGCGCCACTATGACTACGTCCAACCATAGATTAAACATACTCCTTGTGGTATTCTTAATCCATATGGTCCACTCACGGACTTCCAAGTTTACCCATACATTCGCATAGCATTACAATTATTTGTTACACAATATCAATAACGACCAAGGCACACGGATGAGAAATGTTGAAACAATGGAATTTTAGATGGCAATAACAACATTTATACTACAATGATATTGTCGTTTCATTTTCAAACTCAAGGTAACAAAGAAAGTTATTTCAGCCGTCTTATACTTACCATCAAAGGCTATCACACATAATCGTTCATTCTGGAGGATATTTTTTTAAACAAAACATCTGACCAAAGACCTCTATACCTATATATTTTTTGGGTAGGACGGTGTCAAAATCTCCCATTTCATTAAATGAAAAACTGTGATATTTGAAGCCTTTAAATTAATACCTTGTCACATTTTAGGCGAATCATGATGTTAAACTTAACCTTATAATCTTAAGACATATTTTATATGTATTTTTATCGTTTATCTTGAAGCAAAGTTATGATTTGACTTATATGAAACACCCTTTTAATATAACTTTGGAAATAGTGTTGAAAGAAGCCGCCTTGTACATCGAATGACACCGTCCCACCAACAAGTTGACACCACAACAGGACAAAATACCAAATAGGACGGCACGCTTTATGAAGGTTATTTGTCAGAGAGTAGTGACTCCTGTAGGTATTATCATAGATTAAGAATACCACAAGTAAGTAATGCCACTAAGGATTTTGTTTAATCTATGGTATTATATTTTAATTCATTGGATCAACATCAAGGAGGTGAAACTAGAAGAAGTGTTTGAAAATTTGTAGAGTTTTATGAAGATTAGGCCTACATGAATTAATTTTATATTTTGATCGTCTAAAACATATACAAAATTCTTTGTATAAAAGTATAAATTACAAAATAACTGGACAACTGTACTGAAAAGCGCTAATTCAGGATTAAAATAGTCAGAATTTTGAGGCTAATGGTCCGAATTACGAATTTTAAGGCTACAGTGTCATCATATATTATTTATAGGTTATTTATTATAATTTTCAGTAGTCAATGCGTTGATGTAAAAATTAATGTTTTGATGAAGTGTAAGAAGGGATTTTTAGGCCCTTGTTGAAGGATTTTCTTGTTATTAAAAGCAGCACTAGCACTGCTTCACTGCTTTTAACACGAACATTTGTCTCTAGGGCTGATTGTCATTGAGTAGGCTATATTGAATATTAAACTGTGTTAATGTGCATCAAGACAATTATACATTATTTTACTGTTTTTTTTTTCAACTAGGAAATAACAGACATTTCTTAAACTTATTCATTCAGTTAATTCGTAACTTCTTTAGATACTATCACAAAATAACCAAACAACATATATATAACATGTGGGTAAACCTGGGCGGCGAAAAGGACAAAGATTATAGTGGGGAGATTACTTATAGAGATTACTTCTCTGTGGTGCCAGTATGTTTTAAGAAATAAAACTAAAATAAGATTTGATTTGCTGGTTTAGGCCTACTTAGGCTATAATTTCTTACGCACCTAAATAAGGAAAAATAAAATACCCCCGTCACAGAAAACCTGCGTACTCAGCGAATTTATAATGACTTAATACCACATAAAGCCGCATACCAAGTTTCATAAAAATATATTCACAAATAAGCGATAAATACAATTTTAATTATTCTCCATATGAATAACATTGAGGATGAGTACGCAGGTTTGCTGCAACAATGAACACAAAATAATGGGTTTTTATGCAAATATCAATAGAACTCATCTTAGTATAGTCACATACCAAGTTTCATTCATATGCATTTATAAATAAGCGATATATAACAGTTTAATTATTCTCCTTAAGAAAAACATGGGGACCGATTACCTAGGTTTGCTGCTTCGGGAACCACACGTGGAAATTTTTTTGTGTGCACACAACAACAAATCACAACCAGATGAAGCCATATTCCAAGTTTCGTCAGTTTATATTCATAAATAAGCTAAATATAAAATATTGATCTTTCTCCATAAGAATAGCATTAGACAACATACTGTGTTTAGCACTTGCAATATCTCAGTAACCAATTGACGTAGAGCAATGATCAAAATTCCAAATTGTTTGTTTTTGTTTAAGCTGAATTCAATGGTATGAATTACAATTTGATTTAAATAAAAATTACATGTGAAAACCCCAAAAAAACCATTTTTGGGGTACAAACCTCCCCTCCCAACCCCACTTTGGATGGTGCGATTCGTCTGGTTTTCGAACTCGTTTAAATAAGTGGTGCATTACACATTTGTACCAAATTTCATGAAGATCGGACCTTTTTTACGAGAGTTGTCGTGCTTACGGACACACACACACACACACACACACACACACACACACACACACACACACACACACACACACACACACATATACATAAATTTGAACGCATGGTGTTTTTGGCATCTGGGGACCACAAAACAAAAAGTTATAATGGTATCGGGCTTAAGTCTTACCATGAGACCTACGGTAATAGCTTCTTCCCTATAGAGGAAATTCGCTAAAACGATTAACAATTAGAGGTCGAAATTTTACCAATTATTTTGTTTATGAATCTGTTGGAGATGAAGTGATAAGGCAATTTTTGTTTAATGCACACGCTTGATTAGTTATACTAAATTTGTATTTAATATGTATAGAAAAGCTTGTTAATTTCAAACTAACAAGAAATAAAAAAATATAGCAAACTTACAGTAAATAACTACAATATATCAGTTTACTGTGCTTAACTATTTTAAAATGTATATGTAGAACGATTTCATTATTTAAAAAATAATTGTCCAACAGGCTGAAGGACCATAGTCCTACAACCAGTTGGATAATGATCCAAGTCCCAAACAAAAGTGTTGTCGACGGAGAGGACGCGGCGACCAAGGGCGCGACGGTGCGGGGTGGCGCGTGGCGTCGCGTCGGCTACTACCGCTCACTGTGCATGCGCAAACTCTGCTCACAACAGTAATGGGTGTTGGGACAATGTTTCCATTATGTTTTGAGCTCTCCTCAAAACTTTGTTGTCGGCTGCATCGGCTAAAAACACATTTTGTTGGCCAACAAAGTTCATAACAGTTTGCGAGCGTTTCCATTAAACATTTTACTTTAATGTTTTGAGCAGAAACTGTTAGAATGGAAACGGGGCTTAACACACTCATAACGCATATATTGCACTGCCACACAACGTTATTGGAGTTTAAAAACTGTTCTGGTAGTCTCACAAAGCACCCAAAACTATTGCGTTTTTTATTGTAGTGAGACAGAGATTCCAGATTTCAATATTCTGTTTTAGCACTGTCTAGTTTGTAATAAGACAGAAGTGGGAAGACCCCTTCCTGCCCTCTGATTACAATAATCTATATTCCTTTTTTTTGTGTTTTAATGCGTCAGAGGTGGGAAGAACCGTTGTGCAATAATGCAAAAATTAAATACATGATTTAATTTGAACATGGGATCTATTCATTTTATCTAAAATAATTACGTATCATGTAAATATAACTTTATTACTTAAACAATTTTTACAATTGAATTAGCATACAACAAGTCTGTAGAATATTATATTAATAAACAAACAAATTAATTAAGCGCATAGTTGTATTTCAAATGCTAAATTTGTATGGGTCCTAATTGACTCCTGAATCTCAAGGGACCAAAAGAAATTTTACTGAATGTATTGAGTGTCATATTTTCTAATCGCGACGTCAAACACGAATTTGTGTTTTTTCTCAACACTTTTTCAGAGATAGAGGATGAATAATTTTAAAACCTCAAATTAAATGTGTAAGCAATTAAGTTGCCAGCAGCAGAAAGCAATTAGTTGGGATTTGACATCAAGGCCACCACTTGTCAACACAACTGCGAATAGCTCGACTGGCTTTTTACTGTTTACCAATTTTATCTCGTGTCACAACCAACAACACTCAAACGCAAATCAAACTAAGCGTGATGAAGTATTTTTTTCTATTTATAATTTTGTATTAATACAAATTCCTTAACTCTCGTGAATGCCATTTGGGCTTATGTACACTATTTCCTCAGCGACTGCTAAATTCGTTCAACCAACAAATCTCTAAATCCACCACCTCCAAAAACAGGTTTTAGGAAAGCAAAAAATGTCTGGACTCTGAAAACAACTCATTAGCATTGGAAACACATTTTAGGTATTTTATAAAAGTAATTATTCGTCCATAAAGACTTCACACGATGATTATTGATGATCAGACTGTGAAAATGTCTGACCAAGAATGCTAACAGCTTAATGAAGCAAATGTGTGCCAGCTTAGGATCAAAACATAAAATAACACGACTACTGGGTTTCCCAAGATTTTCAACGATAACTCGGAACTAATCAACCTATGTTGGAAAGTAAACAAAACTAAATATAGAATAACAATACAAACACTACTAATGATGGAACGCACTGTTTAGATTGCTCAATACCGCAAGGTCACATCGCCACTCACCTTGGTAGGAATGCGACCTTTCCCCGCTCATCTCTCACGCACACAGTGTATAACCAGTGTATAACACATGCACATGCACATGCAATTCATATGCGTCTCGTGGCCTGCTTATTGGACACACTCGATACGAGTATCGTGTCTTCAAAAACAAACAATGCCAGTTTACATTATTGGATTTTAATATTTAACTCTTCTAGTTTTCAATAAGTTTATTATTCACTATTTATAACAAATAAACTAAGATAATCGAATATTTTACTAATAAACCAATAAGTGGTTTTAGTAATGAATGTAATAATTAAAATATACTTAAACGCGTTTTCATAACACGCTGCGCTCTAATGATAAACGAGTTCGCACGCAGCACGCTGACGTGAGGGAAGTGAATTTCCACATAAAAACTTTTAAAACTTAAAATTAGTGTAAAAACATACTAGTATTCCAATTTTTATTGAAATCTGAAAACATTGATTTTTTGGCTGTTCTGATGCTCCTGGTTTCATTTACCTGCAAAGCTGGGAATACAATTTTGCGCATTATAATGTTAGGAGAAGGTCCAGTCAGGCTTGAAAGTAGGCGTGAGGTTGCTGGGGATGATAAAAGTACTCTAACAAAGGAGTAGCAGGCTTTTCTAGTGTAAAACCCCCATAAGACAACGTACTGTGTTTAGTCGAAACACATTTTCTTTAATAACTCGGTAAATATTTATGCTAGAATGACGAGAGAGGGCTTAAAACTTTCGTCTCACTAATTCCCATCTTTGTACATGCATTAATTTTACATTTGGGGCTTTTTAGACCCTTTTTGGGCCCAAAAACTCGAAATTTGAAAGATTAATCCCCAAAAAATGGGTTTGGAGTTTTACGATTCTTTTGCCCAACGAACTTGTCCAACTGATTTCAGAAAGGAACGTCCCTACTAAATTTGAAGTTAATCGGACAAAAAATGTGACCGCTAGAGTGCAAACACATATATATATATATGTCTATATATATATATATATATATACATATATATATATATAAAATTTTGAACGACCCCCCAAAACGTGTTCAGGGGGTCACGTTAGGAGCTTCTATGGTGGTCCCGGGCTTAAGTTTCACCATAGATTAAGCATACTCCTTAGGAGATATTGCATGGGCAGGTTGTCAGACGAAGACGGGTGAACAGTGGCGTGCTCCTGCGGGATTTTCTAGTACTAGCATAGAATTAGTGCCGACGGCATCAGCGCAGTGGCGCAGCTCGTGGCCACGTGAGGAACCAACGATCCGCAGGCTAGGAGGGGAAACGACATCGGTGTGCGAGAGAGAGCGGGAGTACTTGTGCGATAGAGAGAGAGGGAGTGAGAAAGGCGCCGCCGACGCGACACTGCCGTAGTGCCGTGGCTCGCTCGCACTCGCAGGGCGTCCGCCAGCCACCAGCCACAGTGCCTTCGTGCCTTCCTTTCGTCAAATCGTAAAGCGGCTTCTTCCTTGATAAATGTTCTACGTTCGCTTGTGAAAATACTCTTACAGTTATAATTACAAATTAGTGTAATAGGTGTATAGTATGTATAACCGATATTTCATTACCGATTCAGTGAATTCATAACATACAATATTTCCTTATTAAAATCCCACTTAATTCTTTTTCACAATTTATTATTTTTTCCTTTTAATTTTGTCGGGGCGGAGAGTAAATCCTCATGGACACTCACAAATCCGTAGTCGAGAGTATTGCCGGACTTTTACCGGCTAAAAAAACTCCGCGAAAAATTTAAAATTATTAAAATAAATAAAGTAATTTCTGTGATTTGAGTAATTAACTTTGAAAACCTTTATTAAGTTCAAATAAAATTTATGTTCTTTTTGAAAAATTGAGAAACATTAAAAAATTATACAGGTTTGAAACACCTACGAAACGGCCAGTCCGATTTTAACGAGAGACCTATCAAATGAACGGAAATATTGTCAAATTTTATATTACGGAGTTTCAAATCTTTCCATTGCTTTTTTAAATTTATATAAGGAAAAACAGTGTAAAATATCGGTGTTTTTTTACAATGTGTGAGTAAATCTCAAATTTAAACGATTATTACAAAATATCAAGTAAACGTATCTGCTTAAAATTGTTATGGCGTATATAGGCCTAAGGGTTAATTAAAAACACTTTTGTCACGTTTCATGAAAGGAATTCATGACTACCTATATAATAAAAATAAACTTAATTTTAATCAGGCAAATATGTGTAATTCAAAAAATATATACAGAGTGTCACAAAAAAGCGTGGTGTGATTCGCAGAATTTGATTCCACATATGAAAATAAGTCAAAATTTTGACTTATACGCTCCTATACCTCTTAATAATAATACAACTACAATGAAACTTATATATTTCTTTTCTGCATGAATGTCCGCATCTAACGGTATCAATATATTTTAGTTTAAAATTATGTGTAATTTGTAATAATTAAAATATTAGAAGGTTGTAAGAACATGACATAAAAAAGTAAGTAAGCGAGAAAGTTTTTTATTCCTGAGGTAAAATTAAACTTCCAGCAAGAAAGTTGTAGCTAATTAGTTGATCTTCAAAATTTATTCGAAAAAATTTTCGATAGAGCTTCTAGTTTCTTCAATAATCCGATATAAATTACGGCTATGTTCAGTTCTACGCGCGCCGCCGCCGTCGTCGACCACGGCCCCACGCCGCGCCGTACTGCCACATCAGAATAATCGCTTCTCATTTTACTTAGATTTTATAAAAAGTAATTATATAAATATATATTTGATTCCATATTATATTGAGGTTATTAGCGAATTTCCCCTATAGGGAAGAAGCTATTACCGTAGTCGGCATGGTAAGACCTAGGCCCGGGACCATGATAACTTTTCGTTTTGAGGTCCCCAGACCCCAAAAACACCATTCGTTCAAAACTGTATACATATATATATATATATATATATATATATATATATATATATATATATATGTCCGTGAGCACGATAACTCTCGTAAAAATTATCCGATTTTGATGAAATTTGGTATAAACGTGTAAAGCAACATTTATGACTTTAAGTTCGAAAACCAGCCAGATCGCTCTATCCGAAGTGGTATTTTGGAGGGGTTTTGTACCCCAAAAAATGGGGTTTTTGAATTTTTTACATATAATTTTGGAAATAGTCAAATTTTAGTTTTCACCATTGGATTCAGCTTACAAAAACACACAATTTGGTATTTTGATCATTTCTCTACGCCAATTGGTTACCGAGATATTGAAAGTGCTAAACACAGTACGTTGTCTAATGTTATTCTTATGGAGAAAAAGAAAAATTTTTTATCTCGCTTATTTATGAACGTATACTGACGAAACTTGGTATACGGCTTTATCTGGTTGTGGTATCCGAAGGGGTATTTTGGGGGGGTTTTGTACCCCAAAAAATGGGGTTTTTGAATTTTTTTACATATAATTTTGGAAATAGTCAAATTTTAGTTTTCACCATTGGATTCAGCTTACAAAAACACACAATTTGGTATTTTTTTCATTTCTCTACGCCAATTGGTTACCGAGATATTGAAAGTGCTAAACACAGTACGTTGTCTAATGTTATTCTTATGGAGGAAAAGACAAATTTTAAATCTCGCTTATTTATGAACGTATACTGACGAAACTTGGTATACGGCTTCACCTGGTTGTGGACCATTGATATTTGCTCAAAAAAAAAATTTTTGCCAAAGGCTCCCTTAGCAGCAAACCTGCGTACTCAGCCCCATGTTATTCTTATGGAGAATAATTAACGTGTTATCTCCCTTAATTATGAAAATAAATTAATGAAATTTGGTATGTGGCTTTACCTAAATGAGTTATATTGATATTTGTATAAAACCCCATTTTTTGTGTTCCTTCCTTCAGCAAACCTACATACTCAGCCGCCATGTTATTCTTATGGAGAATAATTAAAATGTCATAAATCTTTTATTTATGAATGCATATTGATGAAACTTGGTATGTGGCTTTATGTGGTATTAAGATTCATATATATGCATTGGAAATTCGCTGAGTACACAGGTTTGCTGCTACGGGGGTATTGTTACTTAACACAGCTTTCAATTATGATAAAAAAAACATTTATCGAGATCTAATCTTAATCATGATTAAAAATTACATATTAAATATTATAAATGAATATGTAATTAAATTAAATGAAAAATAATATGAGACTTATTTGTTGTACATAGTAAAATGTTATGCAAGAATAAACATATTTGTTTTGTTATAACGTGGTTGTGAAGCAAAAATTCCTTAATAAATACTTTATTTGTCCATTTTCTAAGTTAAAATACAGGAGTCATAACCTCGATATGTATTGGATTTTATCTAAACATAATTTTGCCTTTTATTTAAACCCTTCCCTCTTTATAATTTGTATCACTTAAAAATTTTTCCTTCTAGTTCTAGCAGTTATTTATTACATCGTTAAATTAGATTGTATTTAAATTTTAAATGTTTTCAGGTTTATCATCCTTAATTTTATGGTCACATTTTATGATTTTAATTGTGAACATTGAAATAGAAGAGAATCAACATCTGTTTACAGAAACTTAAGTTATACCTCCCTAACAACTATTCAAATAGACTTATAATTTGATTTTGTGTGAATAAATAAGGAATAGATCGGAGAAATGAAATACAAAGTCGTAAGTAAATATGTGTAGCTAAATATTTAATCGAAATTATTAATGAACTTATGGTTTTACGTCGAAACTCAGAACTAAGCCTCTACATCAGCCAATACTGTAATAACCAATCCTTTAAAAATCATATTGGCGTTAAAAGTTGAGGAACATGTCAAGGAACTCGAATACGAAAGATACTTAATTTTGAATAAACTTTTCTACCAAAGCTATAAAGGCGATGGTATGGAATCAATATGAATGGGTCATGACATTCCTATGAAAATCGAAAGACGCTTGCGGCAGTTTCAGGCAGTACACCACCTCGGCGAGGCGCCTCGGCCGTTGGCGGTGGCGGGACGTGGTAACGGGCTTCGGTCGGTGCACTCAGCGGAGTGTGTGTGTTGGGGGTTGGGAGATGGGAGATATAAGAGGGGTTAGCGGAGGGGCTGTTAGGATGGGCGCGCGGCCGAAGGGGGAGAGGGGAAGGGCAGCGACAGCAGCGCGGCAGCGTAGACGTTCCGAACTAGCTCCGCCGTCGCCTTGGACGTACAAGCAGACCGTGTACGCTTGTCCCATTACGATGGGTGATCTCCTAAGGAGTATGCTTAATCTATGGTTTCACCGTGCGCGTCATGCTAATAGTTCACTTTCCAAAGGAAATTCACTAATAACAGTCTTTAGGGTTTGTAGAAAGTAAACCTAACATACAGTAAAAAAACATAACATTATGGTGGCTTTTGAAATATTTATAAATTTGGAGGAAGAATTCTTGGATTGCAACAAAAAGCCGCCATCCATCAACAAAACATGAGTAGATAAAAGTTTTCCATTAATCTCTGCCGTTCGATACGATACGGTTATCAACAGAGGTCGTGGTACAGCTTGGGGATTGCTTAGTTGTAGTAAGTTTTTATGTTTTTACCGCAATATCTATATATTGCTTGTAGTTAGCAGATATATAACAACTGTTGGTATTCTGTTATTAATCTAAAATATAAACAAGTTATTAAAAAAGATTACCCAAGTTAAAATCTTAAAAACCACGATGGAAATTATGAGAGGTGAAGTGTAAAGTTTTTTAATAATTTGAAATCAATTACGACTTTCAGTTGCTATAACTAACTCTCGGCGTATCCATGTTGCTGGTGAAATAGGCCTAATTGATAGGGTTTTGAAAATCAGGAATATCTTTCAATTACAAAAACTATTTCGGAGCAGCAAACGGTTGTAAGGCAGGCAGCCAACCAACAGAAAACTGCTTACAACAATTTTTAGGTATATTTTACCTTCCTAAAAACCGGATCCCCACATATAACGTACTGCAGACTTTAGAGTCAGTTGAAGAACTCACCTTTAAAAACTTTATAAAACGTCTGATTTAAAATGTATTCAATGTTCATTCTTAAATAGAATAAATAAACTAGTCTCACAACACTAAAAAGTAAATTTACACTTATACTGTACTTACATATAAGACGGTAAAATATACACAAAAGATGGTACAAGGCGATCGATTTCAACAAGTTACACCGGTCATCATCAGGCTCAATCAGAGAAATCTTCTAAAAAGGATATTTACACTTATACTCTACTTACATACAAGACGGTAAAATATACAAAAAATATGGTATCGTGATGATGACCGGTGTAACTGGTTGAAATCGATCGCCTTGTACCATATTTTGTGTATATTTTACCGTCTTGGATGTAAGTACAGCTCGATTCACGGTGCTTGGCATCTGGGAAAGGCGAGAAACTACTTACATTTCTCGTAAATAAAAGTAGAAAGTAGACATTAACAAAAACAAACAAAACAAATGTTTTAAAATTAAATGAGTGATTTTGGTTTCTGTTGACAAAAGTAGACTGTAACACTAACGGTACTAAGCCAAATAGAAGCGAAACGTCATTCCAGAGCATACGCTAACCAGGCCAAGCACTGTGACCCGAACTGTACAGTATAAGCATAGAAAAATAAACCATTTTCTATGGTATAAGTGTAATAGTATATTTCATAACAAGAGTGGAAATTGGCTGTTTCCGGGCCGAGATCGAGTTTACGCGCGAGGCTTTAGCCGAGCGCGGAATTTCGATGAAGGCGCGGAATAACACTTTATACTCGAGTTATGAACGACATTTTTTAATCACACTGTAGATTTAATTCATAATAATAATGAATTAAATAATATAAGGTTAAGAAATAACCTGTAGGTGCTCAATTGATTTCCGCAGTACAATGAAAACAGTGATACTGTTTACACAGCTGATTAAGTTATTGAGAACAGCTGATTTTCCCACTCTAGAACGGGAAATAGTATATTTCGTCACTAGGATCAAAAGTGGATCTTTTTAATACGAGCTCCAGTTTAACTGCCGAGGCGAAGCCGAGGCTGGGAAATGAGCGAGTATTAAAAAGACACTTTTGATCCGAGTGACGAACTATATTTTTCGTCATACTGCCAAAAAACTTAAGGTTTAAACAAAAACAAAAGTAAAATTTACGTACTGTGTCTTCATAACCTCAAATGTTTCTTTCAGCTTGTCTCTTGAAACAATCAGCTGTTGCACATGCATAACTTCGGTTCATTCATATCTATCGGTTGTTGAGTCGATCATTCAAACCAATCATTGTGGTTCGAATCAATCGGTTGTTCTTCAAATAACAATACAACAATGAATGTTTCGATAATAACAATGAATGTTTCGATTATTTATAATGTACATTCTTTGGTATTAAGGAATATATCCACGCACCACCACTCATAAAGATATTAGAGTTGTTTTCTAAGTTCATTTATCTCTCGAGAAATTAGCGCCAGGTTGAATGAAGTAAAGTAACAAAAAACTTTTGGATAAAGTTACAAATAAACATTTTATCGGAAATGATTATAAACTTTGACCAATTAATTAGTGATGTTTTTGTAATTGAATTAAGCCCACGTGATTTCTTAATACGGTCTAGTTAAGCAAGTTGTTATTGAGCAGTGTTATCACGGGCTGTGGTGATAAGGCAGCCACGTGAGCGCCGCGCACGGTCCCTAGCCAACCCGCCTATCGCCAAGCCAAGGTTGAAGCCATCGCGGTGTTTTATTGCCCAATTCCGTTGCTTAATGCCGTTTTATTGACATGTAAACAGATTAAAGTACCTTAATTTGTCAACAAATTTGATTGATGAGTGGTCGTTGAAATGTTTTGGTTCGGCTTATCTCCCAGTTTAAAGTATTCTATTTGTTTACATTGGCGTTAAAGCTAGCAACTAATTGATTTGTAAATAAATTTCTCCCTGAATGCTCTAGATTTATTAATGATTCTGGATTAATTACCTTACATTTTTATTCAAGTAGGTACCTGTCATTTCTAAGACTACTATATGAATAAGAACGTTTTTCTATACCGGGCTTGCACCAGTATATTTCCTATTTTCCGTATGTACGGATGTGTTTTAGAGTTGAATCTAGGTATGTGACACCATTTAGATCTAGATTCTGATCGAACTGCTCGGTAAGCGACTTGAAGACTCTCATTACTCCGCGGAAAGAGAACCAAATACATTTCGCACAATAGGTGAAACGTTTGGAAAGCAAAGTGGGGGCAGGCCTTTGAACACTCCTGTCACTGTGGGACCGACAGCCAAATTATAAATTACAGCGTGGACTATAGCTCTTTGCCCTTTTAGGGAAGGTTGGCTCCATGATACGTGTGGCGGCTCAAATTGGTTGAGGGGCTGGAGATCTGACTGTGTACGATTAATTAAAAATGTCTACAGACACGCAGGTAAATATCTACTAAAGATTAAATATTATAGGTTTGTTCCAATAAAACATATGAAATAAATAATTATTTAAATTAGACTAGCTGGTGTCCCGTTCTCCGAACGGGCATCTCGCACGCATAGTGTCAGATGGTTTGAAATGCACCTTCCAATCAGTTGACTATCTAAATAAAATAACTTCAAAATATTAACATTGTAACTTTAAAAGCGTATTAGGCATAGCCCTGATTTTAAATGTTTTTAAACCCCATAAAAGGCACACCTAGAGACTGTGAGCTTTGAACTGATACCAAATATGTATTAATACAAATAATATAAGAAGCCGAAATCGCCGAACAAAAATCCAGAAATTCTTTTAGTAATATAGATAGATGAACTCAACAAATATAGACGATAGCTAAATACTGTATATACATGACAAGGGGAAAACATTTGAATCTTAGACTATAAAATTGACATTTGGGTCTACATAGTGAAATTTAGCAGGAGTTTCTCCTTCCAGTGGGGAATCACTGCGCAGTTGGCTGAAACTGGATGACAGCCCCCTAAGATAATCAGAGATAAATCTAGTGTGTTTTTTAGATCAGGTCCAACGTCAAACTGTCGCTCCCCCAATTTCCATTGAAATTACGCTATCAAATACTGACCCTGGATAAATGTACAGTCGTTATTATGAAAACTATGTCTTCCACAGACTTCACTCGAACTTCTATTATATTTCCCTTATAATACGCATTTTTAATCTATATCTATAAAAGGCAAAGCCCTGGCTGACTCACTGACTGACTGACTCACTCACTCACTCATCACTAATTCTCCACCTTACCATGTAGGTTGAGCTGAAATTTTGTACGCTGATTCTTTAGGCATAAAATAGGAAAACTAAATGGTTTTCATCCTGATCTGACCTTAGGGCTCCGCCAGAGACCCCGACAAAGTTCCCATGTATTCCTTATGGACTTCCTTTTTTGTTTGAGCTGATGAAAATACAAACAGCTGATCTTGATTCGTAGTAGTTCCACGGGCTAACCACAGAATGCAGCACACACAACTGTAATAGTTTTTATAAATCATTTGCAGGGCGAAGCCTGCGGGACAGCTAGTATTAAATACATTTTGGTTTCTTACATTAAATTGCATTTAAAATACGATCATATTCGGTTTTTACCTGGAAATAATTCCCTAAAAGATACTTTCCTTACATTTAGTACTAGTAACAAGTAAAATGAAGAAAGAAGGATCAAGTATCAAGTAACAACAAATCAATAAATTGGTGCTTAGGGGCCATAAATATATTAAGTAACGCACTTAAGGGGGGGTATGGCGTAGCGTTATGCTGCGTTATATGGGGGGGAGGGGGGTTTGGATCAGTGTTACGTAACTCACACACATTAACCCTAAGTGCTGGCGCATTCCCTTATCTTTTGATACTGTTATATACGTTCAACATTAGAAAAATAATCAATTCGATATCTAAATTAAAGTTACAGTTTGTAATAGAAAAATACTTCTGTCAATACTACTTTAATAACAATTAAACTAAATACCCCCGTCGCAGCAAACCTGCGTACTCAGCGAATTTCCAACGCAAAATATATGTCTTAATACCACATAAAGCCGCATTCCAAGATTCATAAAAATATATTCACAAATAAACGATATATCAGATTTTAATTATTCCCCATAAGAATAACATTGGGAATGAGTACGTAGGTTTGCTGCAACAAGGAACAACAAATATGGGGTTTCATGTAAATATCAGTATTGCTCAACTTGGTGAAGCCACATACCAAGTTTAATCAATATGAATTCATAAATAAGCGATATATACCATTTTGATTATTCTCCACAAGGAAGGACATTCCAAGGAGGAAGGACAACGTACTGTGTTTAGCACTTTCAATATCTCTGTAACCAATTGACGTAGAAAAATGATCAAAACACCAAATTGTGTGTTTTTTAAGCTGAATCCAATGGTGAAAACTAAAATTTGACTTTTTCAATATTACATGTAAAAACTTCAAAAAACCCATTTTTGGGGTACAAAACCCCCAAAAATACCACTTCGGATGGGTCGATCTGTCTAGTTTTCGAACTTAAAGTCATAAACAATGCTTTACATGTTTGTACCAAATTTTATCAAAATCGGACCATTTTTACGAGAGTTATCGCGCGCGCACGCACACACACACACACACACACACACACACACACACACACACACACACACACACACACACACACACACACACACACACACACACACACACACACACACACACACACACACACACACACACACACACACACACACACACACACACACACACACACACACACACACACACACACACACACACACACACACACACACACACACACACACACACACACACACACACACACACACACACACACACACACACACACACACACACACACACACACACACACACACACACACACACACACACACACACACACACACACACACACACACACACACACACACACACACACACACACACACACACACACACACACACACACACACACACACACACACACACACACACACACACACACACACACACACACACACACACACACACACACACACACACACACACACACACACACACACACACACACACACACACACACACACACACACACACACACACACACACACACACACACACACACACACACACACACACACACACACACACACACACACACACACACACACACACACACACACACACACACACACACACACACACACACACACACACACACACACACACACACACACACACACACACACACACACACACACACACACACACACACACACACACACACACACACACACACACACACACACACACACACACACACACACACACACACACACACACACACACACACACACACACACACACACACACACACACACACACACACACACACACGGTGTCACAAAAATCCGGAACTGGCAATACATAACCATATTCTACATACAAAAATAAATCGAAAATGTTCAGTAAATTTTTTTTTATTTCAACTTCGTTTAGCCGCTATCCGCCATTTTGTTTTTTTTTTCACTTAAACATTTCTATTTCCGTAATGGATTAATGTATCAAGTAAAAATTTGGTATGGAGCTTTACAGGATAAATGTCTAAATCCACAAACAAATTTTTTTTTCCGATGTTTATTTTCAAAATGGCGGCCACTTTAAATTTTTAAAGTCAAATTCCATGAAAACTAGCAACTGAAACAAAATTTTACAAGATATACAATTTAAAGCGCTTTGTAATCCAAATCTAATGACATTTTTACTGTAAAAATCGGCTAATAAATAAAAAAGTTATGGCAATTTTTTATAATAAATTTCAAAATGGCGGCCAAATAACATTTTCAAAGTCAAATTCCCTAGTGCATTTGACCAAGTCCTTTAATTTTTATGTCTTGTAAAATTTTGTTTTAGTTGCTAGTATTCCAGGAATTTGACTTTGAAATTACTGGGGACCTCAAAACGAAAAGTTATCATGGTCTCGGGCCTAGGTTTTACCATGCCGACTACGGTAATAGCTTCTTCCCTATAGGGGAAATTCGCTTAAATAAATATATAATGTGTTTTGAGTAAGTTCTGTATTTCTTTACACCTATGTTTTGTGTTGTTTTAGAGTGTAAAATCATAACTGGATACAGCAATGCCGTCCACATCTTAAGTTTGTTAAGGTGTTTTGCATTTGTATTAGTTATAAATTAAATTTGTAACGTTTTAGCTGGGATAGTTTTGTTGCTTATATTATTAGTATCAGTCTTTTTTTGGATACATTCTGCTTTGAAATGAGTTATAAAAAATGTTAAAAGAAAGTCATTTAAAGTTTAATGATTCATTGAAATGCATTCTCCAAATTGCTAATATAACGATGTTTAAAAGGTTTAAGCTGTTTTAAAGCCTACTGCGATTGAGTTAGTAAAACATAGGGGGGTATGCTCAAGCGTTATGGTGCGTTACATGGAGGAGGGGGGGGTCTGAAATGACGAAAAAATGCGTTACGTAATATGTGTATGGTCCCTTATGCATGCTGCGGTTCGGCCGTCATCTTGGAAAATGGCGATCTTATTTCAATCTTTATAGATATGTCGTCGACAGTAGAAAATAAGTAAAACAAAAATGGTTATAGGATGTGTAAAAATAATTATTTTCTAGTTGTTTATACATACTCCATTGTCTAAACTAATAAATAGAAAATATATAAACTTATGTCTCACTGTTTAAATATTTTTGTTAATTATATTGTGATACCGCATAAAGAAACTGGCCGATTTTGATCAAACTTGGAGACAAATTTAATGAAATTATTGCCTTCTCAAATTTGCGAACTAGTAACATCGCTTAAGGGTGGGCTCCAGTCACGAAATATTTCGCGTCTCTACCTGAATCCTGAGGCCAGTGTTAACTGCCAAAGCCCGTCCCTCCTCCACGGATTATCCTAAACTGTTCGCGTCTCTACCTGAATTCTGAGGCCAGTGTTAACTGCCAAAGCCCGTCCCTCCTCCACGGATTATCCTAAACTGTTCGCGTCTCTATCTGAATCCTGAGACCAGTGTTAACTGCCAAAGCCCGTCCCTCCTCCACGGATTATCCTAAACTGTTCGCGTCTCTACCTGAATCCTGAGGCCAGTGTTAACTGCCAAAGCCCGTCCCTCCTCCACGGATTATCCTAAACTGTTCGCGTCTCTACCTGAATCCTGAGGCCAGTGTTAACTGCCAACGCCCGTTCCTCCTCCACGGATTATCCTAAACTGTTCGCGTCTCTAGCTGAATCCTGAGGCCAGTGTTAACTGCCAAAGCCCGTCCCTCCTCCACGGATTATCCTAAACTGTTCGCGTCTCTACCTGAATCCTGAGGCCAGTGTTAACTGCCAAAGCCCGTCCCTCCTCCACGGATTATCCTAAACTGTTCGCGTCTCTACCTGAATTCTGAGGCCAGTGTTAACTGCCAAAGCCCGTCCCTCCTCCACGGATTATCCTAAACTGTTCGCGTCTCTACCTGAATCCTGAGACCAGTGTTAACTGCCAAAGCCCGTCCCTCCTCCACGGATTATCCTAAACTGTTCGCGTCTCTACCTGAATCCTGAGGCCAGTGTTAACTGCCAAAGCCCGTCCCTCCTCCACGGATTATCCTAAACTGTTCGTGTCTCTACCTGAATTCTGAGGCCAGTGTTAACTGCCAAAGCCCGTCCCTCCTCCACGGATTATCCTAAACTGTTCGCGTCTCTACCTGAATCCTGAGACCAGTGTTAACTGCCAAAGCCCGTCCCTCCTCCACGGATTATCCTAAACTGTTCGCGTCTCTACCTGAATCCTGAGGCCAGTGTTAACTGCCAAAGCCCGTCCCTCCTCCACGGATTATCCTAAACTGTTCGCGTCTCTACCTGAATCCTGAGGCCAGTGTTAACTGCCAACGCCCGTCCCTCCTCCACGGATTATCCTAAACTGTTCGTGTGTCTACCTGAATTCTGAGGCCAGTGTTAACTGCCAAAGCCCGTCCCTCCTCCACGGATTATCCTAAACTGTTCGCGTCTCTACCTGAATCCTGAGACCAGTGTTAACTGCCAAAGCCCGTCCCTCCTCCACGGATTATCCTAAACTGTTCGCGTCTCTACCTGAATCCTGAGACCAGTGTTAACTGCCAAAGCCCGTCCCTCCTCCACGGATTATCCTAAACTGTTCGCGTCTCTACCTGAATCCTGAGGCCAGTGTTAACTGCCAACGCCCGTCCCTCCTCCACGGATTATCCTAAACTGTTCGCGTCTCTACCTGAATCCTGAGGCCAGTGTTAACTGCCAAAGCCCGTCCCTCCTCCACGGATTATCCTAAACTGTTCGCGTCTCTACCTGAATCCTGAGACCAGTGTTAACTGCCAAAGCCCGTCCCTCCTCCACGGATTATCCTAAACTGTTCGCGTCTCTACCTGAATCCTGAGGCCAGTGTTAACTGCCAAAGCCCGTCCCTCCTCCACGGATTATCCTAAACTGTTCGCGTCTCTACCTGAATCCTGAGGCCAGTGTTAACTGCCAAAGCCCGTCCCTCCTCCACGGATTATCCTAAACTGTTCGCGTCTCTACCTGAATCCTGAGGCCAGTGTTAACTGCCAATGCCCGTCCCTCCTCCACGGATTATCCTAAACTGTTCGCGTCTCTACCTGAATTCTGAGGCCAGTGTTAACTGCCAAAGCCCGTCCCTCCTCCACGGATTATCCTAAACTGTTCGCGTCTCTACCTGAATCCTGAGGCCAGTGTTAACTGCCAAAGCCCATCCCTCCTCCACGGATTATCCTAAACTGTTCGCGTCTCTACCTGAATCCTGAGGCCAGTGTTAACTGCCAAAGCCCGTCCCTCCTCCACGGATTATCCTAAACTGTTCGCGTCTCTAGCTGAATCCTGAGGCTAGTGTTAACTGCCAAAGCCCGTCCCTCCTCCACGGATTATCCTAAACTGTTCGCGTCTCTACCTGAATCCTGAGGCCAGTGTTAACTGAAAAAGCCAGTCCCTCCTCCACGGATTATCCTAAACTGTTCGCGTCTCTACCTGAATCCTGAGGCCAGTGTTAACTGCCAAAGCCCGTCCCTCCTCCACGGATTATCCTAAACTGTTCGCGTCTCTACCTGAATCCTGAGGCCAGTGTTAACTGCCAAAGCCCGTCCCTCCTCCAAGGATTATCCTAAACTGTTCGCGTCTCTACCTGAATCCTGAGACCAGTGTTAACTGCCAAAGCCCGTCCCTCCTCCACGGATTATCCTAAACTGTTCGCGTCTCTACCTGAATCCTGAGGCCAGTGTTAACTGCCAAAGCCCGTCCCTCCTCCACGGATTATCCTAAACTGTTCGTGTCTCTACCTGAATTCTGAGGCCAGTGTTAACTGCCAAAGCCCGTCCCTCCTCCACGGATTATCCTAAACTGTTCGCGTCTCTACCTGAATCCTGAGACCAGTGTTAACTGCCAAAGCCCGTCCCTCCTCCACGGATTATCCTAAACTGTTCGCGTCTCTACCTGAATCCTGAGGCCAGTGTTAACTGCCAAAGCCCGTCCCTCCTCCACGGATTATCCTAAACTGTTCGCGTCTCTACCTGAATCCTGAGGCCAGTGTTAACTGCCAACGCCCGTCCCTCCTCCACGGATTATCCTAAACTGTTCGTGTGTCTACCTGAATTCTGAGGCCAGTGTTAACTGCCAAAGCCCGTCCCTCCTCCACGGATTATCCTAAACTGTTCGCGTCTCTACCTGAATCCTGAGACCAGTGTTAACTGCCAAAGCCCGTCCCTCCTCCACGGATTATCCTAAACTGTTCGCGTCTCTACCTGAATCCTGAGACCAGTGTTAACTGCCAAAGCCCGTCCCTCCTCCACGGATTATCCTAAACTGTTCGCGTCTCTACCTGAATCCTGAGGCCAGTGTTAACTGCCAACGCCCGTCCCTCCTCCACGGATTATCCTAAACTGTTCGCGTCTCTACCTGAATCCTGAGGCCAGTGTTAACTGCCAAAGCCCGTCCCTCCTCCACGGATTATCCTAAACTGTTCGCGTCTCTACCTGAATCCTGAGACCAGTGTTAACTGCCAAAGCCCGTCCCTCCTCCACGGATTATCCTAAACTGTTCGCGTCTCTACCTGAATCCTGAGGCCAGTGTTAACTGCCAAAGCCCGTCCCTCCTCCACGGATTATCCTAAACTGTTCGCGTCTCTACCTGAATCCTGAGGCCAGTGTTAACTGCCAAAGCCCGTCCCTCCTCCACGGATTATCCTAAACTGTTCGCGTCTCTACCTGAATCCTGAGGCCAGTGTTAACTGCCAATGCCCGTCCCTCCTCCACGGATTATCCTAAACTGTTCGCGTCTCTACCTGAATTCTGAGGCCAGTGTTAACTGCCAAAGCCCGTCCCTCCTCCACGGATTATCCTAAACTGTTCGCGTCTCTACCTGAATCCTGAGGCCAGTGTTAACTGCCAAAGCCCATCCCTCCTCCACGGATTATCCTAAACTGTTCGCGTCTCTACCTGAATCCTGAGGCCAGTGTTAACTGCCAAAGCCCGTCCCTCCTCCACGGATTATCCTAAACTGTTCGCGTCTCTAGCTGAATCCTGAGGCTAGTGTTAACTGCCAAAGCCCGTCCCTCCTCCACGGATTATCCTAAACTGTTCGCGTCTCTACCTGAATCCTGAGGCCAGTGTTAACTGAAAAAGCCAGTCCCTCCTCCACGGATTATCCTAAACTGTTCGCGTCTCTACCTGAATCCTGAGGCCAGTGTTAACTGCCAAAGCCCGTCCCTCCTCCACGGATTATCCTAAACTGTTCGCGTCTCTACCTGAATCCTGAGGCCAGTGTTAACTGCCAAAGCCCGTCCCTCCTCCATGGATTATCCTAAACTGTTCGCGTCTCTACCTGAATCCTGAGGCCAGTGTTAACTGCCAAAGCCCGTCCCTCCTCCACGGATTATCCTAAACTGTTGTCTAATGGTTCATTTAAATAGCAACAAAATGCATAGCGGCTTCAGTGAACAAAATGTCGATATCACAGACAGTTTACCCATGACAAATCGTAAATACTAAATATTTTGGTAATTTTTCGGAAGATTATTATTTTTGATACAAAATTTTGACTCTGAAATCGCTAGGTAATTTTGTGCTATTTAAAATGAAACAAAAGTCAACGATTTCGGATAATCTGATGAGGAGGGGCGGGCTTTGAAAGATAACATTGGTCTTATGGAAGAAGCAGAGGACTGGAGCCAACTCCTAATGGAAGAGTGTTATCTATATCGTCTACTCATCTACAAATCCTATGATAATCTCCGAAATAAACGTAATCACACCATCAGAAAAATAATAGCTGATCAATTAAGGAAAAAACAACATTAAGAAGTTGATGAGGAAGTGACGGAATTGAAGACGGGAGCTGTGTGAGACTTAGCGATCTTATAGTCATCGAGAGAAAGAACAACCGAGGACTTATAACAGATCCGACTGTAATCTATAATATTATAAAGAAGAGGTGGTTTCTGTCTGTCTGTCTGTCTGTCTGTCTGATGTTCCGGGTGAACGCAAAAACTACTTAACCGACTGGGCTGAAACTTTACACAAAGGTAGATCTTGAACCCATGCAACACATAGGCCTATTCACTTCCTTAAAATCCCCTCGGGCTACGCCCCGTGAACGTTCTAAGTTTCAATGTTTACATTTCATAAGAAAGTAAACATTCAGAAACTGTAATGCGAACAGCTGAGGGCACTTACATTTGACAGCTTAAAGAGCAGAAACAAGAACAACAGCTGTTTCAAGCTAAATAAAATGAAATTTGCATTGACTATAGAACGGGTAAGGAAAACCCCTGTGCGAAGAACGTGTACATCAAGTATAAATATATATATATATATATATATTTATTTCAATATACCGTATAATTAATCTATATAAATAAAATTAGAGTTTTGTCTGTACATTGCTTGGAATTATGAAATTTTTGCATATTTTCACGTTTTACACCCTAGGGAAACCAAAACCAATCTTATCTCAATTTATGTCTGTCTGTCTACCGGTAACGCTCAAGGACAGGTTTTTGTTCGCTTTTCACTGGAAAACGGGTGCAGTGACATTAATGAAACTTTGTTTCTTTGTTCTATATATGCGTGAGAAGGTTTTAGGGCACTATAAACTGGCATACGCCTTTTTAAAAAATAATGGCGGCCGCTCAAAAACGTGATTTTGTGCGGTTTAGGTCATGTTTTGTTCGCTTTTCACAGGAAAATGGGTGCACCGATTTTTATGAAACTTTTTTTCTATGTTCTATATGTGCGTTAGAAGGTTTTAGGCTAATTGGATTGTTTTAAATTACCTTAGGACACTGCCCCATAGGGTTTTAAAGATCCTATGTTATTCTTATGGACAAAGCATTTATTTATATTGAACCATTTGATGGCATTGTTATTCTATAAATATTTGTTGTAGTTCTTTTTTAAAACGTTGAGTGAAGATTGGTAATAAATAACATAAGTGGATATATGATCTAAATCTATATTTGTCAGACTCATGCACTCACTGACATAGTGACCACTTTATCTAAGAAACGACAATGTCTATCGAAGATAAAATTTTGGATGGTGGTTCCCCTTATGCTGATTCACAATAAGAATACGTTTAAAAAAGTCCTATAGGGTTCTTCGCTAATTTACTTTTATGGCAATTGTATGAGTATTAGTACTTTCTGGACCTTTGTAAGTTACATTTCGGTAGGAACATAACTAATTCATCAGAAAAAAACGCAGCCTATTCCTGTTACGAAAATGTTTAAGGGCTTCGCCCCCCGGAATTTCAAAATACGATATTTTAACAATCTTGCACATACTCTTGGACTGATGGATCTGAAATTAGGTAGGAATGTAGCTGATAGCTCAGTGCAGACATTTACCTACTCCAGATACAAATATACTCAAGGACTCTGGCCCAATGGCCTTTAATATAAGCGCGTTAGTCATTACACACCAACTACTCAACCAGTAGAGCTCAAATTTGATGCCTTAAAGGAAATAAGAAACAACATCATGGGGAGTCACGGTGTTGTTCTCTGGAGATCTCACACAGACCCTTTGTCGTAAGTGAGATATGAGTGGACGAGTCTACGCCTCTCTAAAAATATATTTTATGTAGCCGACCACTGAGCGTCTGAACTTAACAGTAAAATGAAAATGTATTTTTGAGAAGATTAAGGGGTTGAGCAGTTTTCTTATGCGCTTTTAAAAGTTGATATTGGGACATTGAAAAACAAATTAAGGTCTCAGAAACGTCTATCCTTCACTCGGCACTATCGATGAATCACAGGATTTATTGATTGACAGTTTGTTACACCGAGGTTCATAAACAGTTTAATCTGGAAAGTGCCTGGCTCTGTGATTGTGCCATCCTCACGTCCACCAATGAACAAGCAACTGAGATCAACACAAATGTAGGTCTATTCCAAAGGGAGGAACGAACATATGCAATATTTAATACCGTTCATTTAACCATGACCACTCTTAGAACAGTTCGTATATATTGATTTACATTTATTTAAATAAAATCAAGTAGTCATATGTTTTTAAAACATATGATTTTTCCAAGTTTAAATTGTTTATTTACAATTATAATGAAAACAGGACCTGGCAAGAATGGTGATTTTAAAAGTGGTTTGTCAATGTTTTTAAAGTTTAATGTTTCGTTACATTACTATTAATTTATTGGAATGTAAAGATTAATGTATCAAAGTATTTAAAATATTAAATTAAAAATGGTTAATATTTTGTTGTACTTCAATTCTTTTATTTCTAAAATCGAATCCAAAGTGTTACGTGTACCGATTTGGAGTAGCAAAAACCACACCGTTCACTAACCGACAGAGTTCCTCGACTTAGCAACAGTACCCGAACTATCTGCCATAGTATATTTCATTAACTTTAATTTAATCCTACTTTAAAAGTGTAAAATGTAATTTTAATATTGTAAAATTATGTGGGTTGTTAATATTTTTAGTTAATCTGCCATTTATATACAACCCGTACGAAGGACGGGTACATCAGCTAGTGTTCGATAAAAACGAAAACCAACCTTTAGAGGTACACATGGAGAAAATAAAGATATATATGAAAATACTGTACCATTAACTTTTATCCACAAAAGTACAAGATTTCTAAATTTGAATTGCATGGCCTTCTTATTGGTGCCAGAGGAACCATGTATGGACTATTTCAAGATTTCTGGAAAAAAATCAGTTTGGATAACTATGTACTCAATTTAATAGCCTTAACTTCTATCAGATGTTCAATTAATATGATTATAAAACCATTATTACAAAATCAATGTATTCTTTTATACAGTAGTATTCTTTGTTACTCAGCAAATTACAATGTGTAATACGATCTTAATTTTTGAAATAAATTATCTTTATACAGCCTAGATGATTTTTAAGTTTTTATTTTACGAGACCGTTTGGCTCTTTTACCCGACCGATTTTCATAATTGAGGTCTTAAATTAAAGGTAAGCACGACCAAATTTGCCATCAAGCATCCGCATTCATTTATCTACCGCATAACTCGACTTACACTCAATCGAAAATTCCTCCCCATGCATTTCTTATGGGAGTTTCAAATTTGCAGCATTGTCTTATGATTGTTTTCCATAAATCTCCGGATTTAATCCAGGTACATAGTTAATTTTGGTCTTGAAATACTCATTGAACTACAGGCTTTTATGTGATATAGAGATCATTCAAATCTGTCGAGTTTAAAGCGAGTTATGGACCTCCAAACAACATAAATTTGAATTTTTCTTAAATTCGACTTTATTTAAAGATCTATACCTCCAGTTCCAATTATGTTACCCGACATGTCTTTGTCTAAGAACCATCAGTGGAGTACTATATTTCATTTAAGTCATTAGTTATAGAGATTGGATGAGTTTCAAGCGAACACAAGGTGGACAACCAACTTAAATTTTAATTTTACCATGATTTGTCGTTAATTAACTATTGGCAGATCCAGTATTTTTTATGTTATTATATATGTTTTGGCATGAGAACACTCAGTGGATTACAGGCTTTCATTTGAGCTACAGTTTATGTAATCTTGATGGATATGAAGTGAACCGTAGACCTCCAAACAACACAAACATTTTTAGGAGTTGCCTGCAATTATTGATCAATAACTCCAGTTTCATTTAGGTTATTTGATATGTTTTGGTCTTAAAATACTCACTAAATTACAGGATTTCATTTGAGCTATAGTAGTTTAAATCGAACAGGTTTTAGGTGATGTATAATCTTCAAACTAACATAAATTTTTAATTTTTCCAAAATTTGCCTTTAATTAAAGATCCGTCCCTCAAATTCTTACTAAATTATGCTACATATTTTAGTCTAAGAACCTTCAGTGAAATACCGGCTTTCATATAAGTTATTGATGGAAGAAAATATAGGAAGAAAATATGGTAGAAAATATAAACTTGGACGAGTTTTAAGCGAACACACTGTGGACAACCAACAACAAGTTTAATTTTTCCAAGGGTTTTCTTTAAGTAAAGATCAATGGCTCCAGCATAATTTGTGTTACTGTATATATATTGGTATGAGTTCATTATTGAATTACAGACTTTCAGTTGAGCTATTGTTTATTTTGGTAGGATGAACTTTATGCGAACTGCTTGATTCCAAATAACACAGATTTTATTTTTTATAGGATTCGTCTTCAATCATCTTCAATCATAACTCCAGTTTTATTGAAGTTATTTGACGTATTTTTGTCTTAAAATACTCATAAAAATAAACTCTTTAATTTGAAATGTTGATTGTTGAAATCGGACAAGTTTAAGGCGAGGAATGCTCTATACAGCACAAATTTGACTTTTTCCAATTTATAGTTCTATATTTCCATGTATAATTATGTTATGCTAAATATTTTGGCCTAAGAGCCTTCAGTGAATCGTTGGCTTTTTATTGAGGTATGAATTATTACATTCTGATATATTTGTGTTATAAGGGTTTTGAGAGTTACAAAGTAGGAGGTATGTTGAGCGAACCCTGCTCTCTAGTTTCAGCATAGTTTTCAGAAATTGTCTTTATAAAATCCATTCGTCCTTTTTTATCCAAATATAAATGTATACATCTGGCAGGCCTACTAATTTGACTACACTATTACCACCGTTATTAAGTTAAGTATTTTTGTTATTATTAATTTCAATGCTGCGGAGCAGCACGGATCCTCTAGTTTACGGGTAATAAACATACTGTCACGATAGCACCATCACATTTTTAACGCGGATTTCCGTGTGAGTACATTCAATTAAAATGAACGATTTAAAATATACTAGTTAGGGTGCAACTATCAACTTTTTGAATACATTTAAATTACCGGAAAGTATTCATATTATGTTATTAAATATACGTTTCTGTATACGTATTGTTTGTGTTTCAATTAATTGAAAGAGGTTTAACGCGGTATTTCCCCTAAATAACAAACTATACTTTATATTTCTTTTTTTTTTTCTTTGCTTCATTCAAAAAGATGTGACTTGAAGTAATATAATTCATATACCAGGTGTCCAAAAAGTCCCGGGTCGGTTAAATATTTGTCGAAATATTTAAAATAGAGCTACAAAACTTTGCACAAAGTTACTGGACATAAAAATCTATTTTAACACATATTCAGTGATCCGCTACTTCCTCAGGGGGACGGCCCGCTAGGAGTCGGAAGAAAATCTTAAATGTAAGCATAGGTTGATATGCATATCAAATAAAAGGTCTTTATTAGTAGAGTACAGAGCCGTAAACCCGACCTCAAACAGAGAAACGAGTCAAAAATGACAGCCGTTCAAAGATGGCTTGAGTTTGCAACTTAGGTTAATGTAGAAAATAAACTGACGAGCTTTTTGATTTTAACATTACTAACCCAAAACTGTTTACAATTAATACTGTTGTAGAATAATAAGTTTCATTATTTCTGAGAGGGATCGAAAATAAAACAAACAAGGAAAATGAATGCGCCATGATAAACCTAAAAGAGAAAGTTATTTGTGACTGATAGTGTGTTCCATGAACTTGATTACATTTACCTAAGTTGCAAACTCAAGCCATCTTTGAAGGGCTGTCATTTTTTACTCGGTTATCCGTTTGAGGTCTGGTTTGCGGCTCTGTACTCTACTAATAAAGACCTTTTATTTGATATGCATATCAACCTATGCTTAGATTTAAGATTTTCTTCTGACTCCTAGCGGGCGTCCCCCTGAGGAAGTAGCGGATCACTGAATATGTGTTAAAATAGATTTTTATGTCCAGTAACTTTGTGCAAAGTTTTGAAGCTCTATTTTAAATATTTTGAAAAATATTTAACCGACCCGGGACTTTTTGGACACCCTGTCCATTCGCACTTTGGTACACAGATAATGGTACTTTGTAGTTTAACTAGCTTAACACGGTCATATCATCGATATTAATTCTACAGTAATAAAACACCAGGCCTCACACACGGTTCCATCCCTGCGATAAACGTTTGACAACCAGGGCAGCCCGGGGACATGACGTAACTGGTCGTTAAGCCAATTACAGGATGCCATTGAATAACCTATTTATAAAACACGTCCGATTAACAAGGAAAAACTGTGTTTGCATGATGCATAATAAACAATCCGCTGCTTCAGCGTCCATGGAAATTTGTTGGGAAATTCAGAAGTATTAAAGAGAACTGGCATTATCAAATAATGAGCCTTATTTTTAGCATACATATATTTTCTATATATTCAAATAATTTCTTGACAATGGTAATACGATTTTTCGAATGCCGGACAAAACGTTTCTACCTGATGGGTCGGGTCTGATAGCCTGATAATAATCTATTGATATTTCTGGCAGACATAACGTTCTAATTTGATGTGGAGGGGTTTAAATATATCTTAGTGATGGTGCATCTGACTGCCGCCTCCTCCATGACAGCTTTTACAAGTTCAGACAGTAAATGCATATAGAGGTAGCCTACTGCATACCGAAATTACCAAACAAATAAACATCGACGTTTATTTTCTATCTAAAGAATTATATAAGGGGATGTTAGGATCCAAGCTTTTATTTAAAATTAAAATGAGCTTTTGTGTGAACTAAGCCTGCTAAGGAGGTGGCGATGAACTTGTTATTGTAATGGAGGGGAAGAGAGTTACTTAGTTTATTATAATATTCCTGTAGTTAAATATGCAAGAGGGAAGTCAAGATTGTGTAAGGAGGAAGTATTGGGTACGTTGTGTGAGTAGGCTGGGATTGTTATCAAACAATAACTTGTTTTGCTGATCTGCTGAAGGCTCTGGCTTAAGTAGGTCAGTTGGGTAGTTTTGGGGATCTGTCAGTCAGTCTGGGAGATGGAGTATTAGGGTGTACTGTTGGGGCTGGGGGCCTCAGGGTCTGGGGCCCAAGTAAGTTTTATAGTCACTAGTTTTTTCTAAATTAATATTTATACTTTCCAGGCTACTCGCCCTTGAATCTAGATAATTAGTTGTTAATATATTAAAGTCTTTTCATTGTCATCACATTGATATTTTACTGTTTAATCACATTTGTAAAATGTAGAGTTTTATTCTTTGTTTCATAAAAGCTATACTATTACATTACATGTCTCTTTAATTTATTGAGCTACGTCCTCGTGGTGGCAGTGGGTTCATACTGTTTGGCCAGCAGATAAACTTGCTTGTCCGCCACATTATATTCCTGGAATAGCCCTACCATATTCCTTTTGGTGCATAAATTTAAATGTATATTATTATAAACATCTGTATCGATGGCATTTGCTCGTTAAATATAATTGCATGAAATTTCGTTACATTTTCATTGCACAGCCTCCAACACTAATACATCCAGCTCAATACCAGCAAGACCATCATGTAAATACCCTAACCCATAACATAACAAATAATTATAACGTCTGAACTAGTCCTTGATTAGATAAGAACGAGCAAAAAGTAATTAACCTACAGTAATTAACCTATTAACATGGTCTTTTCAACACTCAGAAGCGCATAGCTTGTATTTACGAGTAGGAGGTGCACGGGATCGTCGTTTGTCTTACTCACATCTAGAGGACAGCGGGCTGATTCATAATATTGATAGGCCAGCCTAGGCTCCCAAGACCAAATAGGCTAACGATGGAACAGGTTTGGTGAACCTAACTGCTTAATTTGTTTCCAGCAGAATACAAAAAGTGAAAGGCATCTTCTTCGGTGGGTGACGCCACTGAGACGTTATATACTTCTCTGAGGTGACTCTCAGTTGGATAGCCATACTAACGCTGAAATATGCATTAGGAACTATAATTTAAGTGGAAGGCGTTATGCCCTTGAAGCGAGTGGAAGTAAAGCGGGCGAATAATCAATGTCAGCCATGGTAAATTATTGCTCTTGGAATTCTTTTCCTGCAGTGGTCTGGTAAGTTTACATAACTTAAGAGATAAAAGGTGGGATTGGCATAAAGAATAGACTTCGCGTTAGTCTGAAAAAATAAGTATATTTTAATGACGAAAGTATTTTACTGAAACATTTTCCGGTTTTTAATCAATTACTTATTACAGTAAATTGCATTATTAAATGTAACTTGTCTCAAGATTTGAGGTATTACACGTGCATAAGCTAATACCTAATCTAAGTTGAAAACATGTAAAACCTCGTTAGTAAAAAAGTCGTTAGCTGGAGTTCGGGAAGCCCACGGGAGGGTAATGTTGAAGACATACTCGACGCGCATTATCTTGACTCCAGGGGGTTGTTTATCATATCCACCTGTTTGTGATCAGGACTGCAGGTACAGTACTGAGAAAAGCCTATGGACTTGTTCAATTATTCTTAAGTGCATTTAACATATACGAGTTTTTGCATTCTTCAGCATGTTTAAACAAACAAGCCAATTTTAATATAAATCGTGGATGATGTTCAGTTTATATCCTTACATTTACAAACCGATCACACTCAATCACATATCCATGGGTTTAATTTTTACAGCTGTTTTTTACTCCTTATGATTTGAAATGCTCCTTTAAAATAAACATAATATGTAAGCGTCGGCTGCTAGACACTTAGAAATTCAAAAATCGAGTTTGTAAACAAAATAAAAACCTAAATTGAAGTTCTGCTTTTGATATTCCCTTCTACTAGGCCTACAACGAATATTTAACGTGTTGTTCATTAATCTCGACTCTTCCATCAGCAATCGGCTGTGATTCGATCAGTATTCGGTAACAAAACAAGTCGATTAAAACAGGGCTCCGGTATGTCAGCAGGGAAGTTCACTGGAAATCTCATTAGTCTTGAGAAGTCAACAGCTCGGACAAGGCTTGAACTTTGAGTCTTGGCACCAACGGTTTACAAAGTTAAACACGAAATGCTCCAATTAATGCATACACATCAACGCTAAGTTCCCGCTAAAGATTAATTGTTGTTAAAGATCCGCTAACAACTTGGCATATACACATGCTTAAGAGCCAAATAATAAAAGAAACTTTGTAATCAAAACCTTGAGCAAAAATAAACACGTTGTTATTAGGCTTATCCATGTATTTTCAATTTTAAATTACATATGTTCAATAAGAAGACGTACGGAATATTACTAGTATATAATGCTGTCTGAAATCTGTTTTTCAGAGAGGATTACTAAAATTAAATTAAATATTCTTTTGTTTCAATAATGATTTATGATATATGGATTAACTTATGCCATTTTAAATATACATTTTACCTCTTCAACAATAATAAATTGGCTACTAGTGAAATTCCGTGGCTGATATGACAAAGTATTTTTGTTTGGACAGTTGGGACACAAATTGCGTCTACATCACGTTAAAAATTATTAGAGCGCGAAGGAACTTGAATTTAACATAAGAGTTTAAACTAAGCAAGTTTCTCCACTGGTCCAGGGCTAGAACCGGCTCCTGACGGTTAGAACGGTTTCAAAATCGCCCTGTCAATAAATCACAACTTAAAACACCAAATATTTACAATATAAAATATAACAATTTGTGTTTAATCTTTCAAAATTCTAATGAAACTTGATGACTCACTTACCCGATGTGACGTTTTCTGAGTGTCATAGTCGCGGCTTTTGGCAGCTCCTCCGCCGTGTCCATGGTTCCAAGGACAGACGCGAACACGGAAAGCCCGAGGTCTACGCGGCGCAGCGTGGTCGCAGCAACTACAGACTGCGGCCACTACAGCTGGCAGCGACGCCGAGAAAACAGCTGATTGGCTCTACAGCGCCTTGTCACGTGACCAGCACAACAGGCTGGGCGCGCATCTTGCCAAGCACGTGCTCACAACTACTACTGCAACTGCGTAAATCATCTTTATATGGGCCGCCCGAGGTTGTGGATGCTTGTTTACAGTTGACCAGTTGAAGTAAACATTTTAGATTTTAGCTCGATAATACGTTTAGAATGTGAGCCACTTTCTCGGGCTGAGACAACAACAATGGACCAGATGCTGTGAAAGTATTGGTATAACATATTATTTCACAAAGACAAATATATACAAATTTAAACGGATGGTGTTTTTGGTATCTGGGGACCTCAAAATGAAAAGTTATCATGGTCTCGGGCTTAAGTCTTACCGTGAGACCTACGGTAATAGCTTCTTCCCTATAGGAGAAATTCGCTAAAAGGCAGTTGAGCCAAGGGAAGAATTATCTCTGGTCAATGCCTAATGATACAGCTGGGTGTGACTACCATGAAACACAAATTAGTTGCGCAGAACAGGCAGCATAACTGACATTAGCTTTAAGAGGGGGCTCCAATCATGCAACAATTCCGTTTCTACCTGCTTCTTCATGTCCGTCCCTCCTCAATGGATTATGCAATCTTTGGTTTATTTTAATGAGCAAAAACATAACTAGCAATTTGGGAGAGCAAAACTTCGGTATCACGAACAGTTCACCCATAGCAGAAATCGCAAATATTATACATTGGGAATGTTACTGTTCGATATTATGTGTGATATCTATCAAAGTTTTGCTCACTGAAATCGCTAGAGGTATTTTTTTCTTTAAAATGAGTCATAAATCAACTATATCGGATGTTCCGTTGAGGAGGGACAACTGTTGAAAGTTAACATTGGTCAGAATCAGACAGATTGGTAAGAGAGAATCAGGTAGACACGCCAAATGTTTTGTAAATAGAGTCCACTCTTAATATTTCGTTCTCTTCATTTTAAAATACAAGGTGAACAAACGAGAATTCCATTCATCACGAACTCGACAATGAAACGCTCCGGTCCCGATGAATTGGGGTCCTAAGGCTACTACAGTATATGGAAACAGAGTTTCAGAATGGAAAGTAGACCGGGGCTAATTATATCCAGCCCGTGGCGTTGGAGTATTACAGTCGAATTACAATGGCTACTGGTGGTTGTAGCAGCCTGTTAGTGGCCATGTCCCGTGTCCCTGCAGACCTCACCCGGCGGACCGCCACAACGCTGGTAAACTGTTTATTTAGTGGTGTGAAAATACATTAGATTGATTCAAGATTTATTGACCATTAAACATATACATGCAACAGGTCTTGTCACACTCATTACAATAACAGATCAATTGAAGTATAGCTTACATTACAATCTAAAACAAGTCTAGGCTAACTAATTAGAATACATGCTTCAAGGATGCACAGCAGTCAAAGTTAACTAAAATAGCATTGTGTAATAAACATAGGTTGTGTAATAAACAAAAATAAAATTTATAATTTTAATCTGGTCAAATTTTTTAGAAGAGAGCAAGGTTGGTGCTTAACTTTTATAAATAAATAAATAATAAATAAATAAATAAACAAAGCACCATACTTTCTCTCATTTAAACCTTCTAGTAATCAATACATAGAAAGCCAAAGAGCATGATAACTAAATATTTGTTACTTAATTTGTAGAACAGACTTATTCTTTAGTTTTTGTTTTACCTGTCTAAGGAAGGCGAATTCGCCTTGCTCACACGCTCGTCTTTCTGACAATGAGATTATTTTCGCTTTGCACACTCACCTTTCTATTTATTACCAATGGTATGTAAAGTAGTATGTATACAACTTATTCTAGTACAATATTTTTACTTTCACCCCTTATAATAAATATTTTCAAAAAGGCCAGTGTTGTTCATGTTTATTTGCCATAGTCTGTCTGTCTCGTATGTTTATTAAGTTATTTATTTCGACCAAAACAATTTTGATCTTGTTAAATTTTGACTGCGATCATAATAGAAGTCGTAATTAACTAAATAAATTACTAGTCCTATTTAAGACAAATGTTTTCGGATAAAATCTGAATTTTAAATTTGCTTTAAACGCAGTACGTTGTCCAATGTTACTCGTATGGAGAACCAATAAATTATAAGTTCTCTCCTATTTCTCGATCAATTTCATTACAACTTATATAGGTTAAGCGACTAACATTTGCAATAGAGAATACGCCGAATATGTTTTGCCACCTAACCGTGGAGGGTAGGGCGGGATGCCCCCTTAAAAACCACTATATGCAGAAAACTACTCCGCAGGAATTGGGTTACTTTCTGAAAAAGTTTAAATACAAGATTAATTTGTATATCAATTGCCACACTTTGTATTATTGATGTAGTAAATAAATAGCTGGAGTTTATTTAATAATAAACTTATATAGGTTAAAATGGAGAAAGTAGTATGTATGTATGTATAAGTAGATGTGTCCGTTTTCTGATACCACTTATTTAGTTTTATTATTAGCAATGTGATATTTTTCATTTAGACTAGTGAATTAACCAATGCAACTAATGAACTCTGTCATCACGCACAGGTTCAGACCAATGTACGAATTTTGCTTTACATTTGATACGACTATAATAAGCTGAGGAGTTTTTGCAAACAATATCCTACTTTATTTCTTAATTGTTCTTGGCGATTGAGGTATCGCATAATGTTGTTTCAATACATAGCTGTGTAAAGTGATTTTAATTTTCGTTATTTATTTTCTAAAGCACACTCTTAAGCTAATTTGTTTGACGAAAAGGATAACATGGAGATCGATTTAATTTAATTAAGCTCTACATTAGCTGTTTGTGTAGTAAAACTCAGTTTACAGATAACATTAACCAAATACAAAAACCTCTAAAATGGTAACACAATCTGTTTAGTGGAGGCTTGCAAGATGACGATTATAAAGCTGAGATTTTTTATGTGAGCTCATCACAGGCCAGTTACTGGGCCAATTGAGCTGAACTGAAATGAAAATGAAATGAAAAATTCGTTATTTTAACAGGCAATTCGTTATTGTAAGTTAGGGCCACATGGCTCTTTCTTACACTTAACCTGCATACAAATGGAGATGGATACTTCTACAGCATAATACAACAACAATAATAAAGCTTAAAACCACGTTTTTAACAGGAAAAATACAATAATTTTACTCATTCTCTCAAACACACACCTTACTGAATTCTTGTAAGCAGACAACTAACTTCCTCAATGCGAACATATTATTATGCGTATATATTACAGTTTTAAAATTTCTTTAAGGGATCAGCCCCACTGGCCTTCCAAACTCTCTTATCAGTCTTATAAGACGGTTCTACGGTTTATTGAACCAGATAATTAGGTCTAATTAAACAGGTTTTTATTCGGGATGTTTCAACAGGTTCCACTTTCAGTGCAGCAGTACAGCACATGAAATACAAGGAAAGTGTGTGGAGCGAATGAGCTCTCCATGTAATTGACTACACGTTTCCCGGGCCAAGGCGGGAACTGCAGCTAGTGAATAATGCATAACAATAATTACCCAGGTAGTTGGAATATCCCCGGTGTCTTATTGGGTCAACCGATCTTACCCGTGTCGTGACCCAGCCAGCAGCGTAGTGACGGACTGCAGTAGTGGCGCGGCGGCTGACGCTCAGGGTGAGCACTTTATCGCCTCCACAGAAGGTTCAATATCGCTAATATAGGCTACTTCGTTACGATGTTTAACAATTTCATAAACGGATTATTCGTATTGTTATATCGAATGAATTTACGTATAATCGTTGTTCACTGCTTGATAAATTGTAACATTTCATAATATTTTATATGTTTTTCAGCCCAATCCATTTGTAGAGTTTTGCATCCACAGCTTTGTATTTAGCTTTTATTTTATTGACTTTGAATCGAACCATCATTTTTGATTTTACTACAAAACAACTATCGTAGTCGAAGTTCATTCGATAAAACGAACAAGCAACCGGTTGTTAAAATGTTTTGATATCGAACCGATATTGGACCGCCTGTGGAGGCGATAAAGTGCTCACCTGCACACCGACGGGCCACTCAGGAGGCAGTAGTGATGCGTACGTGAGTGTCAACACGTCGCCTTCCCGTCAACAAGGACAGTCGTCACCATAACTGGTCGGACTTTACATATCCACCATCTAATTGCAAATCCAAGCTGTTTCCTTGGTCATATCAGTGATATACCACCCAGGTGTTCGTTAGGGTAAACTTATCCCAGTATTAAGATGAATATTTTACACAAGAATTTGTACAGAGTTTTAATTTTGCTATCGATCAGTCATTATTTCTTGGCGTTAAATATGTAATTTTAATCCAATAAAACAAATCTGGGGATGAGTTAAAAAAATAAATGTGCTATAATGTATTTCTCGTATACATAAAGTGTGTGCAGATATTTTCGCCATTTATAGCCACATTTTGTAAATCCTGGCCAGTAATGGCCAAGTGTATTGAAATGTTTTATGCTGAATTTTGGAGATTTACTGAAACTATTAAATTCACAGTCTATTTTGTATTGAGGATTGTATTTGCTAAGCAATAATAAAGGTACAGTTCGGGGCACGGTGCTTGGCATCTGGGAAAGGCGAGATACTACTCAAATTGCTCGTTAATAAAAGCAGACAATTCAAAAATAATAAAAACAAATGTTTTAAAATTAAATAAATGAATTTTTCTTTCTGTTGAGAAAAGTATACTGTAACACTAACGGTACCAAGCCAAATAGAAGCAAAAACTTATTCCAGATCATACGCTAACCAGACGCCAAGCACTGTGCTCCGATCTGTAAAAGTATTTTTGTTTATTGCTCCTTGAAGAGGGGGCTCCAGTCCTCTGCGTCTACCTGATTCTCCCATAAGACCAATGTTAGCTTTCAAAGTCCGTCCCTCCTCAACGGGTTGTCCGAAATGGATTATTCATGGTTCGTTTTAGAGATCAAAAATATATCTAGCGATTTCAGTAAGCAGAATTTCGTTATCATAAATAGTTCGCGTTTAAAAAATCGTAAGTATTGAATATTTTGGAATTTGATTGATCGAGTACTATTTGCGATATTGAAATTCTGCTTACTGAAATCGCTAGATATATTTTGTCTCTAAAATGAGCCATAAATCAACGATATCGGATAATCCGTTGAGAAGTAAAGGTCTTTGAAAGTTAACATTGGCCTTAAGGGCGAAGCAGGCAAAAACGCGTAAAGTTTCGTGACTGGAGCGCCCTCTTAAGAGTGTCGAAACCAGTCACGAAACTTTACGCGTTTTTACCTGCTTCGCCCTTAAGGCCAATGTTAACTTTCAAAGACCTTTACTTCTCAACGGATTATCCGATATCGTTGATTTATGGCTCATTTTAAAGAGACAAAATATACCTAGCGATTTCATTAAGAAGAATTTCGATATCGCAAATAATAATCGATCAATAAAATTCCAAAATATTCAATATTTACGATTTTTTTATGCGCGAACTATTTATGATAACGAAATTCTGCTTACTGAAATCGCTAGATATATTTTTGATCTCTAAAACGAACCATGAATAATCAATTTCGGACAACCCGTTGAGGAGGGACGGACTTTGAACGTTAACATTGGTCTTATGGGAGAAGCAGGTAGACGCAGAGGACTGGAGCCCCGTTTTAAGCAGATGTTTCATTCTCATTCGGTCCACAGCATTTCGGAATAGCTACATTTTAGATGGTCAGGCCAAATAAGTTTACATTTGGGTGTGTAAAGAACAGCATGGTGCAATTGCCGTTTTTAGAATACCCTATTATAGTTATTCATTATTATTAAATTAGGTGATTGTTTAAATAGAGTTTATCGATAGAGATAGTTTAACAGTTACAAGAACAATTGATTATTTTTTGTCCAATTTTAGCTAGGCCTGAAGCTAGCACATATCTTTTCTTTCTAAATTAAAATATTTAGTTCAATCAGCCTAATAATAACTTACTCAAGAATTGCTAGTGAAATAAAAAGCTTATGATCCCCGCTATACAAAAAGTGTTTGTCAAATTGCCATTAATATCTGCGGAGATATGCGTAAAGAGTTATGCTTGACTAATGGTATGATTAAAAATGTAAAAACTAATCTCCAATCCAGATGATATAACTTTTAAAGTTGGAAGGTCAATCTCCGCTGCTATAAATTTTAAAAGAGTCCAAAATAGAAGAGTCTTTCAAGACACGTTGGGACTCATTAGCCCCAAAGCGGTGCGTGTCACCCCTAAACATTTAAATTGTGGCCAAGTATTATTAGACAACTGTACAATTGTATGTTTGACAGACTTCTTACAGGGACGTAACGGTAGTGCATCTATACTTGGGAAGCAAATGGCATTATGGTTTCTTGTGATACCAGGCGATTTGATGTCTTTAAATTACTGTATATTTACATCCAGGCAAACAAAATATAGATTTCAGGCAAATGAATACATAGATTTATGCCTTATGAAATTACTGCATGATTAAAGGCTTTGTATTATAATCCCGACCCTCTATTTATTACACTGTATGTAATTTAGTTTAATTTTTTTAAATGTTAAATTAGGTTATTTTAAACTTTCATCAGCTACCAACTTTAATAATGTGTCTTTATTGTATTTCAATGGAAACAGAGTTGATTGACTGGTTTTAAATAGTCAAACAATTTATATTTTTTTATCATGGATAATAAAACCCTCCACAAACGTAAAAGTAAAAATCAACAAGATCCATACAGAATTAATGTTTTAAGTTTGCTTTTAATTTCATGTTTGCATTACAAATACTCCCGGTGAGCCCTTGCGGAGAAATCCTGAGCCCTCCAAGCATATGGGAAATTTTACTCATCTTAAATATCCTTGTATCAATCATAAACAATACAAATGTAAAAATATTTGGTGGCATGAATTAAACCATTGTAATAATGTCTTGAGATGGTTAATTTACTGACTAGTATTTTAAACTGACAAAATAAGATTTTGTATTTAAATTGTTTTCTAAATATATCAAAACAATTGTCATTATCTCTTTTAAGAAAAATCAGTGCATTTGGTTTCAAATACTCATTATTTTGTAAATAATACTTAATTAGTTATATTAGATGACACTGACATTGGCAATTAAACGTTGGGCTAAATGGTGGTGAATGTCACGGCCAAGGCCACGCGATCGCGCGACACAGTCGCTGGTTAATTACTGTCTGTCCACACAACCGTCTGGTCCATATATTTGCCGTGTAAATATTTAAATTCATCAACAAAGTGCATCGGTTTGGGCAGTTTGGAATTCAAAATAATCTTCTCAACAATATTGCAATCTATTTAGGTTCGCACTATTGAGGTTCTATTGCATGACATTTTTCAAATTATTGTTGATAATCCATTTTAGCGAATTTCCCCTATAGGGAAGAAGCTATTACCGTAGGTCTCATGGTAAGACTTAAGCCTGAGACCATGATAACTTTTTGTTTTGAGGTCCCCAGATGTCCAAAACACTATTCGTTCAAATTTATATATATGTATATATATATATATATATATATATATATATATATATATATATATCTATATATGTGTCCGTGAATGCGATAACTTGAGTAAAAAAGGTCCGATTTTGATGAAATTTGGCTCAAATGTGTAAACTGACATTTATGACTTTAAGTCCGAAAACCAGAAAAATCGGACCATGGGAAGGGGGGTTTATGGGGGTTTTAAATTTTCCAAAAATCAGTTTTTTGCATTTTTCACCCTAACATTTTTAAATCACTTAATTTTGGTTTTTACCATGTTATAGAGCTTAAAAAAACAAATAATATGGTATTTTGAATTATTAACCTAGGTTAAGTGGTTACGGAAAAAATCCAAAAAACATGGTCATAAAATCTCCCATGTTAATCTTATGGGAAAAAGGTTTTTGGCTTTTCCTCAGTTAATTTTACTTTAAACTTCACAGTTGCTTTTACCAATCATTTCAGCTCCACAAAACAATCATTTTCGTGTTTAAATTGTGATTCTACGTCCAACCGTTGCAGAGATATTCAAAGTGCTAAACACAGTACGTTGTCCAATGTTATCCTTATGGAGAATAAATAAAATTTGATATCTCGATTATTTATGAATGTATATTGATGAAACTTGGTATGTGGCTTCACGTTGTACTGGTATATTGATATTTGCACAAAAAATAAATGTTTTGTTGGTTTTCCCCGTAGCAGCTAACCTGCATACTCAGCTCAAATGTTATTCTTATGGAGAATAAGTAAAGTTTTATATCTCCCTTAATTATAAACATAAATTGATAAAACATGGTAAGTAGCTTCACCTGGTTCAGTTATATTGATAATTGCTTAAAAACTCATTTCTTATCTTCCTCGTTGCAGCAAACCTGCGTACTCAGTCCTAATGTTATTCTTATGGGGAACGAATAAAATGTTATAAATCACTTATTTATGAATGTATTTTTGTCAAACTTGGTAAGTGGCTTTATGTAGTAGTGAGAGACATATAAATGCATTGGAAATTCGCTTAGTACGCAGGTTTGCTGCGACGGGGGTATTTTAACTTAGTACGATAACTTAAAAATAGTACTTCATGTTTAACTCCTATTGTATTAAAGATGGAATAGTTTCGCACTAAAGCGATCTAACTAAAACTTTAATAGCAATCTGGCGTTTTGTTAAAAAACACTGAAAGTCAGTCTGTTTTTCATTACATCGTTAAAGTTTATCTAAGTGCCTTGCTTTACATTGACCCAACGCTCACACGGATGAATTTCTAGTAGCAATTTAAACATTTTTTGTTTGCCTGTGCCTAGTTGCAGTACTTACCATACAAAGTTGTGTTTACTACAGAGTTACTTTTCCACAGAGGAAAAATTGTACCTCAATTTTGTATACGGATTTATAATATTACTTTCGTAAAATATGTATTAGATCTGTCGAGCCACAATATCTTGTGAGGAAACTAACCAAACATCAATTTAACCCAACTCTGTTCTCAGAAATAAATGATTTTCAAAAGCGAATTGTGGTGCTCGTAATAACTCTTTCTACCTGAAAAACACATTGATGCTACAACAATTTGGACTGTTTAAATTATTTTTAATTGCCCTTAGTGAATAACACTGCCATGCGTAAAGATTCAACCACCCAACATTCATTACCAAATAACATTCGACTTCAATGCCATAATATTTCAACTTTAAGATAATGCTGTAGAAAATGTTTAAAAACGCGTTTAAACGTGCTATTTGATGAACAATTAAAGGTTAATTAGGCGTGCTGAACATTTATCCAAGAGTAATTTTAATGTTATCAATGTTTGAATGAGCTAAAGAGCCTGCAATTCAATATCAATACGGTTCGCTTGTCACTATTGTCACTAATTTAGCTAGAGGGCTGCTTTTGAATTAAGGGTTTTTATTGTGTATTGATTTGATGTTATAACAATATCTTTAGCGGACGTGTCCACTGAAGAGAAAACTCTGTTGGACGGAGGTGCAACATAAAGTAAATCTTCATCTTGGTTCGTTAGTTAAGGTGGCTAACAACCAGATAGTGGTATTATCACATCGTTAAACGCAATCTGATCAGGTCCTGACTGTGGGGCTGAACGTGGGATCGGAGTGGCACGCTCTGACGATTAGACTTCCGCACTCGGGGCCTGCCTGGATCCTGTAGGTTGCTATATAATATGTGTTATCTATAATATATGTTTTCGCAGATTTTCTCACTAATACCAAGTATGCAATTTGTAGGTGTCAGACTTACGGTTTCCTCGAAATGGTAATGCTATATATAGTTTAGCCTATATTTTTGATAGTGGGTGGATTTTCCTTGGCTGTCCACCTTTTGCTTGGTTAAGGATCGATTTACCTTTTGCGTGTCAGTGCATCGTGGGCAATTTCTATTATTTTTAGTTTCCTTTTATAATTTTGGATTGTCTTTTAATCAGCCAATTCGTCCTTCTGCTTCATATTCGGTCAATTCGCCCCGCTCTTTGCTACTCTCTTTGTGACGTCGACTTTCGCGTATTTTATTATCATGCAGGAAAGACTCTTTTAAACCTATTTTACAAAGGGGAAGCAGAACGTTGTCTCCATTATGCAGGATTACTTGTTATAATGATTTATTTTGGTAGGGTAGTGGAGCAACCAATAACATAGAACATAGAAATATATAATATGATATACCGCTATACAAATTTGGTGTTGTGGCATTTCTGCCGGCAGGTCTGTTAGGTTCTAAATCACAAATTGATTAGACGTTGATTTGATTGACCAAGATTATACATGGACTTGAACATTTTCCTAAACATTATGGTAAAATTTAAATAGTTTGCAGTGTCCTAGTAACTAAGTGAGAGATAAATCCGTGTTTCAGCCTACTACTAGCTCATATTTACCTTATCATAATGATTTGTGTATAGAACCACAGAGAAACGAATTCCTTTGTCTGTGATAAAACGAATTAAAAACCGTAGTCATCAGTCGCTTTCTTTTTTTAGAGATTTTAGAATTCTGTTATTGACTAAGTTGTGGAGACTGTTATTTTGGCAATACGAACAGTGTTGCTCTAGTTATTAGTGTATCTCTAATAAATTATTGGTAGTAAAATGAAACAAAATTGTTAACTTAAAGGTTATTTCCATCGTCCAATTGATCTGTTTCAATAATTTAAAATAGTTATGATACGGTATCGCTATCGGGTTCGTGCAACGGATATCCCTTAGAGCTTAATAATTCCCCAGGAAGTGTATCGAGCATCGGACGTTTCAGTGAGGCAATGAGCAGAACTAATCTTTATATTAAATAATATAAACATTATTATTTAATAAATAATAAATAAACCCCAAAAATAAAATCTGTGGACATTACTATCTAAGACTTCACTGGACCGATTTACATGCTGTCCGTACCAAACAAAATATTAATTTTTCAATTTTTAGTAAATTTTAAATACTTTATTAATATTTTTTAACCATACATTATAACAATTGTCAACATTATTTCTTACACTGCTTTAAGCAGGAAATTAAAACAATAAATTCTCATTTTATTGTTCAACTATTTTATTGTAATTGAACAAATGGCAAACACTTTAGCAACAGTATTTTCCAGATTGTTCATGAAACAGAGCTTATTATAGAACCACAACATTCATATTTAAAACCCAAAAGGAACTCTTAGTACAGGTGGTCTGATATTTTCACTACTCGTTGTTTGTAGATAAGGTAAATTACACTTGATAATAACTACCTGAACTACTAAAAATAAAATTTACCAATACTTCCGTTTAAATTTACAAACTATACGAGTAATATTCACCGCAAAGCAGCAAGTAAATTTCGCGCGGCGTGGATAGCGATTCAATCAATTGCATCCCCGTTTTAATTGACCCTAATTGTTGGCCAATATTTGCTAAACTATTTTAAATGAATTTGCCGAACGAACGAGTCAATATGGTTTATTAAACATGAATAAAGTTAAAAACTCTGCTACACCTTTATTCAAATTATAAAAAGATAAACATTATTTGTCTTTCAATAAAAAAACAATTAATAACAAATAACATTTAATTTTACTTAAATAAATTTACCAGCAGTTACCAGGATATTTCTAAATATGGGATTTTATTTTCAATAGACCACGCAAAGTAGGATTTGTTCGTTTGCTTTTTGGAATCATTAAAATTATAATTACAGTATTGTAATTCAGTCCTCGAGCCGTTCACAACTAGAACTACGTTCCAGCATTGAGTAATGCATCTAGGAAATGCAGGAACCGGTTTTGTTTTAATAGTACATAAACCAGGGTAAACACTGAAATCATTATAAACTGCACGGATTATACTTGATAAATGACAGTTTTGTCCAAGTTTTGAAGAATAATATTTGTGGTGAAACTGTGATTAGTTTAAATCTATCACACCTATGGAATACACCGAGTTCTTTCTAAAATAAGGCACAGTATTTTATAGGCCAAAATAAATAAAAAGTTCCCATACACATAGCGTGCTATGTTTTCCGTCTGTTGGTCGAATGTGTTGTTTAATAATACCTAATATTTTAGGCACACTTGAGACTTTGACCTAAAACATGGTACATGACTCCTAAAATGTTATTTTATATGTTTAAAGCCAAATGTATTTAAATATCAGATTTAGAAAAATGTATTTATTTAGGCATCATATAAAAACAAATTGAATGTCAAAAAATATTATGTACGTACAGAAATTAATGATAACGCAATCCAAGGCTGAGTTGTTACAATATGTTTAAGCGTGCAAATTTGGTCTAAATTTACAACAAATTAGCTTTATTTAAAACTATATGAACTATGAACCTTGTTTACTGGTAACAAATTACTACTTGAATCGGCTAAAATATAAACTTTATTATATTACAATATTTAAATCTTAATTTTTCTCATAAATAGTAATTTTACAATTCAACAGAATTCTCTTACCGTAATTATTCACTCTACACTACAAAATCAAGATGTGAAAGGAAGAAAACTCTAAGGTGAAGGTAATGTGCCGTAAACTGTGACCCGCATCGTAAAATCTGAACCTTCCAAAGTACAAGGTACACAACCGTAAAGCTGGGTCATAATTAAGCTTGGCAAACAAACGTGATTGGTATTATCTCTGGCTCCTATGATACGAGCCGTATTACCTTAAATAAGCAACGAGGATTTTTACTAAAATCCTAATTGATTTGCTTCGGCTAGTTCACCTGGCGTCGGAGTTGGGGACATGAGCACTGCCAGTTTAGTGAGGTGCTCATCGCATTTCACTCGGCTGATTGCTGTAGCATATTAATGAAGACCTGGGAATCCCATTAACAATGACATTTAATTAAATTCACCCCCGCGAAGCGAGCCTGAATCAAGAGCGTAATTTCCAATTAAATTAGGAAAAAAACTCGATCTCTTGCGTGGTTTTAAACTGAACTTTGTGTGGTATTGTGATTATTTAGTAAACTTGACCTGTATTTCTGAAACAATCCTGTAACTTAAATTGTAAGACTCAAGAAACAAATACTGTAAATAATGAATTAAACTACGGTTGATTGTCTAAACTCCAATAACAGTGCGAGATGGTGTTACTCCAGTAACGGATGGTGTTAGTTAAACGAACCTCTGGTACCGGTAATGATTGTTTATAGATATCATAAAGGTCTCTTCCTAGGACAACTATGACCGTACAAGTGACTCTACATGAACAGAGACTCGGTCAAGAGAAAAGTGTTTTTTTTTATTTTTTTAACAAAAGACATAAATTAGTTTTTAAAGCTCCAGGACTTTTGGTGACTAGTGGTGAGTTTTTGCTAAATTATATATAAGTTTGGGCTTAAAAAGTAAAAAAAATAAAGTGTTTTCATTTATTATGTCAAACGAATTTTTCAAACTGTTTAGATAACTTTAACTTCCCTCTACATTTGGCACGTTATACATGCAGATTCCCCCTAAATTTTACGGGATCTATATGCGAATTCCCCCTTCATTTGGCCCTTTATACATGCAAATTGCCACTACTTTTGTCAGGGTATAGGCCTACATGCAGATTCTTTCTAAATTTGACGAGATGATATATATGCTATTCCCTCTAAATTTTGCACGAGATAAGCAGATTTCCTCTAAACGTGACGGGAGACACGCAGTTACGTAAATTAGAAAACGCAGATTTTGTGGTGACCATAGCACGTTATATAATGTTATTAGTTATATAGTTATATAGTTATATTAGTTATATAATGTTATTAGTTATTAGTACCTGAGGGCTGAGCTTAGCTTGGAGGAAATCATATATATATTGATACATTACCACGTAAACCCCTTTCGTTCAAATTCTAGCGAAATTCCCCTATAGGGAAGAAGCTATTACCGTAGGTGATTACATACACCCAAAAATTAAAAAAACAAAACAAAAGAAACCTCAGACATTGTAAGACTTAAGCCCGAGACCATGATAAATTTTCATTGTTAGGCTCCCAGATGCCAAAAACACCATACGTGAACATTTTTATATATAAATATGTATTTATATATTAAAATGAAATAAAAACAATAACCAGAGTACCCTATATATATATACAGGTTTGAACGACTGGTGTTTTTGGCATCTGGGGACCTCAAAACTAAAAGTTATCATGGTCCCGGGCCAAGGTCTTACCATGCCGACTACCGTAATAGCTTCTTCCCTATAGGGGGAATTCGCTAAAACTTGGTATGTGGCTTTACCTAGTTGAGTTATATTGATGTTCATATAAAAACCTATTTTTTGTGTTCCTTGTTTCAGCAAACCTGCATACTAAGCCATTTTATTCTTGGAGAGTGATTAAAATGTCATAAATCGTTTATTTATGAATGTATATTGATGAAACTTGGCATATGACTTTATGTGGTATTAAGATTCATAAATATGCATTGGAAATTCGCTAAGTACGCAGGTTTGCTGGTACGGGGTGTTTTAAACATTTGTTATTACTGACACTTGTTTCGACACTTAGGTCATAATGAATCTTTGGCTCTCTGAATCCGTCCCTCCAACAATACATAACACATAACATAGGACATGATCATACAGCCGGTAACGACATCCTTAATAAAATGCAAATACAAAAACTACATCCTATAATATTTGAAAAAATAAGGAACAATAGACAACAGATATAGAATAGAACCAACTCAACTCAATCAGCTTAAATGAAACGCTTCTACATCTGTTTATTTCCATATGTTTAGATTTAATTATTTATTTTGGCTAATAATTTTTAGATTATTTTATTTGTACTACACTGTGATCATGATCTAAGTAACGAAACACGTGTCAGCAATAAAATACCCCCGTCGCAGCAAACCTGCATACTCAGCGAATTTCCAATGCATGTATATGTTTCTCACTACCACATAAAGCCACTCACCAAGTTTCATTAAAATACATGAATAAACAAGTGATACATAGCATTTTATTTATTCTCCTTAAGAATAACATTGAAGGGTGAGTACACAGGTTTGCTGCAACAAGAAAGTTAAGAAATGTGTTTGTATACAATTATTAATATAACTTAACCAGGTACATACCAAGTTTTATTAACTTAAGTTCATAATTAAGGGAGATATAAAACATTACTTATTCTCCATAAGAATAACATTAGGGCTGAGTATGCGGGTTGCTGCTACGGGGACAATCGGGAGAAAAATATTTTTTGAGAAAATATCAATATAACAGTACGTACTAGGTGAAGCCACATGCCAAGTTTCATAAATATACATTCATAAATAATCAAGATATCAAATTTTAATTATTCTCCATAACATTGGACAACGTACTGGTTTAGCACTTTGACTATCTCTGCAACGGTTGGATGTAGAATCACATTTTAAACACCAAAATGATTATTTTTAGAGCTGAACTGATAGGCAAATTTGAAGTTAAGAGTAAAATTAACTGTGGGAAAGCTAAACACCTTTTTCCCATAAGATTAACATGGGAGCTTTTTATTAAAACTTTTGGATTTTCTCCACAACCACTTTACCTAGGTTAATGATTAAAAATACCATATTATTTGTTTTTCAAAGCTCTATAAAATGGTCAAAACCAAAATTGAGTGTTTTAAAAACTTTAAGGGTGAAAAATGCAAAAACCGATTTTTGGACAATTTTAACCCCATAAACCCCCTTCCCATGGTCTGATATTTCTGGTTTTTGAACTTAAAGTCATAAATGTTGCTTTACATGTTTGTGCCAAATTTCATCGCAATCGGATGTTTTTTACTCAAGTTATCGGATTAACGGACATATATATATACTCGTATATATATATATATATATATATATATGTACAGGGTGTTACAAAAAAGGTGAACTGGCTATATATATTCGGATTCTACACTCAAAAATAAGCAAAATAAGTAGAGTGACATTTTTCGAAATCCCGCTCCGCTCCGTTTAGCGCTTGGTCTGTTTGTGTTTTTTACTAAATTTAGTATATCTTTTGAACCGTTATAGGTACTATTTTTAAACTTGGCACAATTCATGCCTATACCTAACGACGTTTAGGTACTGAATTTCAATTTTCTATCTTTCACCGGTTCAAAATGGCGGCCACTTTTGTTTTTCAAACCTAAATATCTTAAAACCCTTAATAATTAATTAGCAAACACCTGTAAGTATCCATTAGCTTTTGTGTTTTTGTCCCAAAAATAATGGTATTAATTTTGTATAAATAACTGATAAATTACGATTTTCTAAGTTAAAACATGCTTTTTTGCCCTTTCTGGACTAAAACATCATTTTTTAACTGATAAAAATCACAATTTCTTAGTTAATATAATCCTATTCTTGCAAACTTTATGCCATTATTTATTGGACAAAAAGACAAAGACTTTTGCAAACTTACTTACTATTAAGGTTTTTAAGATATTTAGCTTTGAAAAACCAAAATGGCCGCCATTTTGAAACAGTAAGAGATAGAAACTTGAAATTCAATATCAAAATAGCATTAAGTATAGGTATGAAGTATGCCAAATTTAAAAACAGTACCTATAACGGTTAAAAAGAGATATTAAATTTAGTAAAAAACACAAACAGACAGACTGGCGTTAAACGGAGCGGAATTTAAAAAAATGTCACTCAACTTTTTTTGCTTATTTTTTTAGTGGAATCCGAACATATATTGCCAGTTCACCTTTTAGTGAATTTCCCCTATAGGGAAGAAGCTGTTACCGTAGGTCTCATGGTAAGACTTAAGCCCGAGACTATGATAACTTTTCATTTTGAGGTCCCCAGATGCCAAAAACACAATTCGTTTAAATTGTGTGTGTGTGTGTGTGTATCTCGTATGCACGATAACTCTCGTAAAAAAGGTCCTATCTTAATGAAATTTGGTACAAATGTGTAAAGTTGTACCATTTATTTTAATGAATTCGAAAACCAGAAGAATCGCACGATCCGAAGGGGGGTTTTTGGGGGGTTTTGTTCCCAAAAATGGTTTTTTTGTGGTTTCCACATGTAATTGTTATTTTAATAAAATTTTAATTTTTTCCATTTAATTCAGCATAAAAAAGTAACAATTAGGTATTTTAATCATTGCTCTACGTCAGTTGGTTACTGAGATATTGAAAGTGCTAAACACAGTACGTTGTCTAATGTTATTCTTACGGATAAAATAAATATTTTATATCTCACTTATTTATGAACATAAACTGACAAAAGTTGGTATATGGCTTTATCTGGTTGTGGTTTATTGTTGTTTTCACAAAAAAAACGATGTTTCGCCTTTGGTTCCCGTAGCAGCCAACCTAGGTACTCGATCCCCATGTTATTCTTATGGAAAATAATTAAAACGTTATATATCGCTTATTTATGAATGTATTTGGATGAAACTTGGTATGTGACTTCACTTAGATGAGTTCTATTGATACTTGCATAAAAACCCAGTATTTTGAGTTCCTTGTTGCAGCAAACATGCGTACTCATCCCCAATGTTATTCTTATGGAGAATAATTAATATTTTAAATATAAGTTGTTTGTGAATATATTTCTTATGAATCCTGTTAAGTGGCTTAATGTGTAATGTTATATATTCATTGGAAATTCCTGAGTATGCAGGTTTGCCGCTACAGGGATATTTTGTAACAGTCTGTATGTGTCCGAAAGTACGATAACTCTCGTAAAAAAGGTCCGAAATAATAAAATTTGGTACAAATGTGTAAAGTACCATTTATTTGAACGAGTTCGAAAACCAGACAAACCGCACTATCTGAAAGGGTTTTTAGGGTATTCACATGTAATTTTTTTAAATAAAATTTTAGTTTTTACCATTGAATTTAGCTTAAAAACCAAACAATTTGGTATTTTGATCATAGCTCTACGTCAATTGGTTACTGATATATTGAAAGAGCCAAACACAGTACGTTGTCTAATGTTATTGTTATGGAGAAAAAAAACAAAAATTATATTGAACATAGACTGACGTTTATTTATGAACATATAGACTGTCGAAGTTGGTATATGGTGGTTTATTTCAAATATTTCATTTGGTTGTGGTTTATAGTTTTTTGCATAGAACAAATTTTCGCCTATGGTTCCCGTAGCAGCAAACCTGGGTACTCGGTCTCCATGTTATTCTTATGGAGAATAATTTAAATGTTATATATAGTTTATATGAATGAATATGGATGAAACTTGTTATGCGACTTCATAAAGATGAGTTCTGTTGTTATTTACATAAAAAAACATTATTTTGTGTTCCTTGTTGCAACAAACCTGCGTACTTATCCCCAATGTTATTCTTATAGAAAATAATTAATAATGTAAATATCACTTATTTGTGAATATATTTTTATGAATTCCAGGAAGTGGCTTAATGTGTTATTAAGACACATATTGGATATTAGCTGAGTACGTAGGATGGCTGCGACGAGGGTATTTTCTTATTAAAAAGAAAGTTATCGTTGAGTTATAACAAGTTTTAAAAGTTGGTTTTATCTTCACAGATGACGTCTATACAGTTGGCGAGATATTCCAACCTTTGTTGTAAGGATGTTTCCAAAGCCTTTGAGCTGACAACTTCACTTACAAAGAGATCGAGTTTCTTTGAGTTATCATTCAGTGAGCTTGTGATATTTGCATGGAACAACAGATGGTCAGCATTACTTATCATTATGTTGAGTAATATCAATCTAACACTTGATAGTCATCTCACATAGTTATGGTGGTTTTACGTCTGTGTGGTATAGGATTCAGCCACTGATCTATATTGTTATTGGTTTGTAATCTTCTGTAATAGGTTTCTGGACTACCTCTCACCAAATAAACTGTTATTACAGGTATTTTTGTTATAATACCCATTTCCCTTTCCCCGGCAGAATCAAGGAATTAAAATACCCTATTCAGCTGTAAAACTGATTTTACAGCTCACATTGATTTTAAACTATACAATTTGCAGGAAACACCAGTATAGTATCCTAGACAGGCAGAAAAAGCCCAGTTTTTAATTGGATGGAGCGAAGTGTAATCCTTATACGTCAGTATGAAAATCGAATTCCTGTGACACTCACTCCATTTTGACGGTTTTATGGATTGTCATAAAAATGTTAGGGTAAAGTTTTGATGATTTCATGATTCTAATAAACTGTAATTCATTAATTACTTTTACATTTTAACAACCATTAGTATTTTATTGAACATTATTCAGTCCCCTTTTTTACTTTTGTCGCTCATTTTGGATAGTTTTGACTAAAACTGCCAAAACAAATCAGCTGGTCTCAGTTCGATTATTGACTTTTTTTGGGTTATAAACAGTTTTTATTTGAGTTTTCTAAATCACCGTACCTACACCATCTTATTCAAAATTAAAATGTGGCTTTTGTTGAGTTTAATAACAATAATGGCATTAATAGTGTATGGCAATAATCAAATATTAAATTTATGCAAACATAGAAATTGGTTGTAATTTTACTTAATATGTAAATGTTGTTTGCTTTTTCCAAGGAGGTGGGAATCCGTTTACGGACGAAGTGTGAACTAGTCGAAGCCATACCCACTAAACTACCCTCATGCTAGGTTTTTCTCTCCCCGGAATCGTTTGTCACATTACTTCGGGGAGAGAGTCCCGTGCTGAGATCCGCAGTGCTGGAAGAAAGTAACTACTTACTTTTCTTTAATAGAAAAGGTTTTGGCAGTCGCCTTTCTTCATTTTTAGCCTTTTCCAGGGCAAGCCAAAAACGCAGCATGCCCCGGACTCAGCGATGTGGTGGGCATTTTCCATTGTTGTATTTAGAAATACTTACCGAAATACACTTGCTTTTTATTATTTAGCCAGTATACTTTTAATCTAAATTGTATTAAGATTGTTGTCTAGATCTCTGTTTAAACCTAAACAATTTTAAGAAATAAAATATTTAAAATGAAAATACTCATTATAACATACAAATAAATATTATATTAAAATTATAATAAATGCTTCATCCGATAGACGGTTATTTACAATATACTGAAAGGTAATACTTTTGTGATATAATAATACCTTTCGTGAAGTTTTGAAGGGGTTCCTAATTTTGTATGAAAAGGCTGGAAGAAAGACCGACAAACAGACCAGTGGCAGAATCCTAAATACACAAGGTGTGAAATAGAGTACCGCAACCCTCACCGGATGTACGGTTATTTCCGTCGGTGTTTAAAAAAATATATATTCTGTGTTCATGTCAACCAGCCACCGTGGCATAATTGAACTTTGATTGACAGACAGGTTGAAAATTGGCTTTCCAATCCGGATAGGTTTTAAATATCAGATTTCAAATTGTTAATCAGGGTTCACGTATTTGACAATAAATGTACGTAATGAAAAGTTAATTTATTATTATAAATGCTTGTTTTATAATTTCATTAATTTACATGCTAGTCTATGATCGCTGGTCCCGCTCTCTGTTTGGGGACCTAACAGTAACAAAAACCCAGATGTTTTGTTAATGTTAATTTATAAATTTATGGTAATCAATAAACAAATCAATATCTATGAGAATAACATTGATACTTTAAAAACCCGTAGGGCAGTGTCCTAAGGGATTTTTGAATTGCGTATAGACCTATTTTAAAATGAATGAACTATATTAATGATAAATTTAAGCCCAAACGGTTTATGAGTTTTACGTTTTAACGGAACGGAGATGACGACAGGCAGACCACCTATTATAAAAGTATGGGTGGATGGATTTGACATTGTAAACATTATGAACTTTATTGGTTAATAAAATCCCTAAAATAAAATCATAAAAATATGAGTACAATTAACTACGAAGTAAAGCTGAGGTCAAAGACTTGGAATTAGGAACAACAGGAAATGACAGAGTAACAAAACAGGAAATAAACGGTCAAATTACACAGGTAAATTACCTAGGGTTCAAGCGACAAAATCAAAGTAACTCACCAAAAATTCCAATGATGGCGGCGGAATGCTGACCAGCTACGGACACGAATCACGGCGGGTGTAGGAGTCCAGAATCGACGTGATTGGTTGACGTGGGCGTGGTCGACCGAATTTGGGGGAAACACGATATCGGGGGAAACATATCGAGGAGAGAGGATGGACAGTCAGAAAAAGGGAGGCAAGAAGTGAAGTGTTGGGAAGTAAGGGGGGCTGGATCGAGTAAGTCCCGCAACACTTAGGTTATAGTAAAATACCGGGTGTTGTCGACCTTCCAACCAAGTCCACCAACGCAGGGCCAACAGAAGCACTACAGCGACCACAACCCAGAGGGAGAAGAGGACGGACCGTGTCTGCGACCGGAGGAGCCTCGGGAGAATTCTTCAAGACAACCACCGACAAAGGGACCCGGGACCACTTCTGGACGCTGGACCACTCCTGGACACCTTGACCACTGGACGGGACCACGGAGAGGCCAAGGACCGACCGACAACGCAGGGAGACCGCCTGACAGCCAAAATTCCGGACTGCATGGTATGTGATCTTCACTAAATTGCACCTCTAGTTAAAAGGGAAAAATTTGAGAGAACAGTCGAAGGTTAAGGGAAATGATTTGATAATAATAATGATTAAGCAATGATGAAGATATTAAAAGTTAAAGATTACTAAGACAAGCAATAAATAATCCAAACAGAAAGGGGAAATATATATATATATATATATATATATATATATATATATAATTAAGTAGCCTCAGAGTAAATGGCAGGGTTAGTTGTTAAAATAAATTAAAGACGGTAGACATACTCAGAATGGCCTATAGGCCAAGTTGAGGTGTAAAATAGTTGTACATAAAGATAGCAGTAGCTCGATGTCATTAACCATCGTTCAATTAATTTAGTAAGTGTTAATGAATAACTGTTACATGAATGAATTGATTATTGAAGTATAAAGGCCCACATGGCTTAACATTTTAATCTAATATAATGTGACAATGTTTAATTTGGAAAGGTTTAAGGGTAATTATTTTGATGCGTAATTGATGGATGAAATATAAAGGACTAAACTATTAATAAAGTGAATTGAGTAAACCTTTAATGGTAGGTTAACGGCTACATGCCCAACAATGTAAATTAAATGTTAAATATCGAGTTAAGGGTGTGTATTCATATGGAAGGTGTGGACTGTGACGTATAAATTGCCTTAAAGAACTTTGGCCATGCCAGAACAGAGTGATCTTTATTAATGATTTGTTAGCTTAAGAGAGTATTGATTTATATTGTGTTTGTCATTTCAGTTGTATTTTATAAATAGGAGTTAGGGCACAGAGGCCTCTATTTAAAGGGTTTTCACGAATATTTATCATTATATAATAAGGAAGAAATAGTCATCTGATTTATGAATATTAAAAGGTATATGTTATTACAGACGCTGGTGTCATTTCAATCAATTTCCTGGTTTCCATCTCACTAAGCTAAGCGAGTTATGATTCAAACTTAAGAGAGGAAGGAAATAATCTTACATGGTGGAGATCGCTGAATTGTTTTAATTACCATAAAATTGATTGAATTGACACAGAGTGAGTGATGTTTTATTAGCATAAGATGATTATAGAGATAAGAAGGTATTTATGAGATAGGATAAAATGCATAGGGACAGAAATAATGAATTGAAGGGACGTAATCGACTAAACGGTTAATACTGTAGGGCACTTACAAATAAAAATAGCCTACAATATATTTAATCAACAGATATATCGCATAAAATAATAAAAGTCGTCAGGGTTTAATAAAACATAAAAGACAGGTTGTATAACAGTAATAAATAAATACAAATAAAACTGTCTAGGGTTTTGTTAAATTAAAATAAAATGAAATGCCAATAAACCAAGTTTCCTTGCCTTCGGATATTTATAGGGTAAAGAAAGAACAGCTACAAGCAATATTAGTGAAGTTTAACATTAAATACAAAGACGAGGACACAGTTGCCGAATTAAGACCCATTGTAGCCGATCTTAAAGCTTATTTAAAAAATAATTGGTCTGAAGAAAAAAAATTCATTTTAAGAAAGTTATTAGGGAAAAGATTCTTAACCGATGTTGAGTTAGAAAAATACCCATTGCTTGGGAGAATTGAACAATTCATTAGGGATAGGGAAAACCTTTACGACACGCCAGCCAGCGAGGACAGTGACGGTGACGACTACGAGGACATTGACTTAGCTTCAGTGGACACAGACGACCCTCCAGGTCAAATTACACCCCAAGGGACGAATAGGGCAAATCATAGAGCACTCACGGATAATTACATAGGAGACCGCGAGGATAACATGACGACACCAAAAGAAAATTTACCGTTAATATCTGCTGGTACGTACTACGGTCTACCAACTGAAAACCCCAACGATTTTATAGACAAGTATCAAATCGCGGCACAGTCAAATAATTGGCAGGATGCTTCAAAAATAAAATTATTTCCTGCATACCTAGCAGGGACGGCACTTACATGGCATCAACATTTCACAAAAGGGAAGGTGATACACGATTGGGATGAGTTAAAGGAAACCTTTATTAACACTTTCACCCTGGTTGCACAGGCACAAACTTTGCAGAACATCTTAGATAAAAAAGTACAAGGTAGGGACCAACCTGTGCTAACATATTACTTGGAGGTACTAACCTTGTGTAGGCGCCATGACCCCAATATGTCAGAAAAACGAATAGGGCAGTACGTTATACAAGGCCTAAGACCTGAATTTTGTGATAGGGTGTTATCAGAAACTTGTGACACTTTAGAACAGCTAGAAAAGAGTTTAAAGAAAATAGAGTTACAGCTACAAATTAAATCGGTAAATCAAGAAAAATACAGCAGAGCAGAAAGAGAGGGATACGCTAGGGAAACCACCACAAATAGACAGGAAATAAACAATTTACATGCAGAAATAAGGACCCTAACTCAGGTCATTTCAAACATGACTATGCAACAAACGCCACAGCGACAAATACATCACCAACACGACAAGCCAAACCAACACAGGGAATACTACAACAATTACAGGGGAAGAGGAACCAACTACAGGGGACCAACTGGATATAGGACGACACAACGACACCCAGTGCAATGGACACCGCGGCACACCATGAGCAGAGGAGGCTACCAGACCAACTACCATGCAACATCATGGGGCCCACGACATGCAAACACAAGAGCAGAAGTTTCATATAACGGAAGCAGGAATTTGACTACATATTGTAGTTTCTGCAGAAGAAACAACCATAATACGCAGGATTGCAGGTTTAAGAGGCAGCAAACAGGGGAAATGATGAAGACAAGGTCCAAGTATTGTGATTATTGTAGGATGAGCAACCACAACAAAGAAGAATGCTACAAACTACAAAGGAGAAAACCGGATACAAAAAACGCATAGGAAGGGGCCCTCTCTATACTAACAACAAAGAGAAGGTTCCCTGCTTAAAACAGAGTATAAATTCGCCCTACAAACAAGTACAACCCCAGTTCAGAATATATAACTACGAGAAGGAATTTCCTAAGCTAGATGAAGCTAAGAACATAAAGAAGAAGAGGGAATACATACACAGAAGAGAAGAAAGAAGGCATGAAGAGAACACCATTAACCCTCGGAGAAAAGACCACAATACATACCAAGCTTGCACGACTAAGGAGCGCAGAGTGCAATGGAGAAAACAGCTACAGCCATTATCAGGTGGAATGAGACTAAGGGAAGGAGCCAGAGAAGAGCAACGAGCTATAAAGAAGGAAGAGGAGACAGTAAGGATGGAACCAAGGGAAGGAACAAAGGAAGTCAAATTAACAACAGAGGTACAGGAGAACAGGGGAGAAGGAGACACATTGATGGAACAGGAGAAGGAAGAAATATGCAGACAGCTGGAAGAGCAAGGAACGCAACACATGATCCACAGCTGTGACATCACACTAGTATCAGAAGGAAGGATACATAAGCCAAGGAGAAAGGAACAGTTAAGAAACCAGGAGTTACATGATACTCTATTTAAAATAAAACAAACGGAAGACAAGAGAGTACCAGTGTTAACACTTAATGCAAAGTTAACTCAAAATCCAAACAAAATAATTCAGTGTACAGTTGACACCGGATCAAATATAAATCTAATAAATTCAAAGTTCGTACAAGGGACAAATATTGAGACAGGAAAATTGCCAAGAGTTGTATCGGCAAATAATACTCCTATAAACATTTTAGGGATTGCGGAAATTGCATTAAAAATAGATAATATAATTATCAGGGATAAATTTTTTGTCACTCCGAATATCACGAGCGAAATAATATTAGGGAATAGATTCCTAAATAAGAACAGGGTTGAATTAAATTTCGACACAAAAGAAATTGTGATAAACTTAGGCCAATTTAAACATAAAATAAAAATGGGGAAAAAATGGTTGATACAAATCGAAAGCATTAACAGTACTGAGATGGTTTCCAGAGATAAGATCATTGACATAAGAACAGAAGAGGATATGGTAATAGCACCTCATCAGCATAGGAGAATAAAGCTTAAACATAAAATAAATCATAAAACATATTTTGAGTCGGAAAAGTCCTTAAAAGACAAAAAAAATGCCATGCATATTTAATAGATGCAGAAGCAGATGAGGGCAGCTATATAACTATTTATAATGCATCTAGCTTCCCAAAACACATAAATGCCAACACTGTATTAGGCTACCTCACTGAGGAAGTAAACAAAGACACACTTGTGCTGACACAACAAGGCCGCGACAACAGCCACGCACACGGGACCGACGTAAACAAACAGTCACAGATAAGGATGGCATAGAACTTAACATATCACCACACCTAACGGTACAGCAGCATAACATGGTCAGTAAACTGTTACATAAATACAAATCTATGTTCACCACGAAGGTAGAGGACCTTGAACCAGCTAATTTGCCACCAATACAATTAGAATTAGTTCCAAATGCTAAACCCGTAAACAGCCCACCTTATAGACAGAGTATGCAGGAGAGACAGGAACTAGATAAACTTTTAAACCAATTACTAGAAGCAGACATTTTAGAGGAATGCCCAGAATTTTGCGAATATGCTTCACCAGTATTCGTAACAAAAAATCGCGACAATTCGGCTCGCGTTGTTGCGGACATGCGTCGTATTAACAACATTTTAAAGAACTGTGTACATCCTACCCCATCAGTTAACTTAGTTTTAAATTGCTTAAATAAAGCAAACACGTTCACAAAATTAGATCTCAAGGGAGCGTTTCACCAATTACTGGTAAGAGAAGAGGACAGAAACATACTTGCGATTAAAACGCAAGATCGTCTGTTAAGATACAAAAGGTTAACCATGGGATTAAAAATTTCAACCGCTGTATTCAGCAAAGCGATATTAGCTTTATTAAATAAGCACCTGTACAATAAAGTTATATCGTATATTGATGACGTTATAGTTTACGGATCATCCTTTCAACAGGATTTAGAAAATTTGGAAATAATTTTAGAAATATTACACAAAGCTAATTTAAAGCTAAACACAAAAAAATGCAAGTTTTTATATGAAACAGTTGATATACTTGGATACACAGTCTCCAAGCAAGGAATTTTACCTCAACAATCTACAGTTAATGCTATACAAGAATTTAAAAGGCCAGACTGTATAAGACGTGTGCGTCAGTTCCTAGGCGCGTCATCATTTTTCAGGAAGCATATTAAAAATTATGCCCAAATTACATTACCCCTAACAGAGTTAATTAAACAAGCAAACAAAAATTTACCTTTTAAATGGAATGAAGATTGTGAACAAGCTTTTAATAAAATAAAGCAAATTTTAACTAATCCACCATTACTTGCTCATTGGAAAGACGATTGGGAATCAGTTATTTATGTTGACAGTTCATTATTTGTACTTGGAGCCTGTTACTTGCAAATCAATCCTGAAAATAATACTATGCATCCCATAGCATATTTATCAAGAAAATACACAGAAACGGAAAAGCGATATTCTAATGCAGAAAGGGAAATGCTAGCCTTAGTATATGCAGTTAATTACTGGAGGGAATTTACGCTGGGCAGGCAAACAATAGTTTATACCGATTGTCAGTCACTCATACATTATAAGAATTTTAAAAACACTTCATCACGCCTAAATCGCCTTGCTCTCGCACTAGTTGACTACGATATAATCGTAAAATATAAGAAAGGAACTAACAATCTACTAGCGGACAGCCTTTCTAGAAATCCACCAGAAGAGGAGTTAGACCAGGACCTAATTCAAGCTACATTAAACATTCAGGAGATAAAAACAGAAAATTTTGAAGAGTTACAAGCAAAAGACCCTTATTTAAAGCAAATAAAATTAGCTAAGATATCACCAGACTCCGTTCCGAAGAAAATCAGACATGAATCCAGGAAATATGTAGAGAGGGATGACATATTATATTACAAACATTTCAATGGTAGGGACACGGAATATTTATTAGCAATACCCCAGGAAAAGGTTAACGAAATATTAAAAACCTTCCATGATAATATATTTTCAGGAGGGCATTTCTCAAGCTTTAAAACTGGAAAGAAAATAAAATCACGATATTATTGGCCCAGTATAAGTCAGGACATTGTAAACTATACTAAAACATGTAAAGACTGTCAACTTAGGAGATCTGCTACTTATAAGCAATACGGAAAGTTACAACCGCAAATCCCCTCAACAAAACCGTTTGAAAGATTAATTATAGATTTCTTAGGCCCTATAACACAAAGCCATGGATTTAAATACATTTTAGTAATGACAGACCCCACAACGAGGATGGCATATACACGTGCAACTCGTTCTGCAGACGCAAAAACCGTAGCTAAGGTATTATTGGAAATATTCTGTTTATACGGTTGTCCAAAAATTATTACTCACGACCAGGGTACACATTTCATGGGACAAGTACTAAAACAATTATTACAAAGCTTAGGCATAGAACAGCGGCCAAGTCCTCCATACATGCAACGTATTCAAGGTTTAACGGAGAGATGCAACTTGGTAATAAAGAAAGCAATTTCACACTACATACAGGAAGACCCACACAATTGGTCTGACGTGTTAAAATTTATAACATTTGCATATAACACTACGATAAATAAAAGCACGGGTTACACTCCATTTTATTTAAATTTTGCAAGAGAAGCAAACCACCCGTCTGATTACATTTATGTTCACGAAAATCAGGACAAGGACGTATTAAAAGAGATTAAATTAATACATAAAATTAGAACGGAAATTCCAAAAATCTTAGAAAAGGCCCAAAATAGTCAAAAACAATATTTTGACAGGACGCGAAGGGATTTAGAACTACAACCAGGGGATGAAAATATTAATTAAATATCCAACGGATCACACAAAAAAATATAGCAAGTTTCAAAATTGCTATAAAGGACCTTACCATGTCACCGATAAATTAAATGATTTGACTTACTTAGTGGCTTTAGAAAAACGAGGAAAACTAGTGGAGGAACCAGTTCATGTTGAGAATATTAAACCGTTTCACAGAAGAAATTAAATAAAAACAATTAAAATTATAAGTCACAAACAGAACCTCTATTGACGACAACGTAATGAACGTATTAGAAATACGTACGTGTCAAGGAGCTTTCCTACTGTTAGAATCTTCCCCTGTTAGGAAATTTCTCTACAAAGCACCCTATTTGCACCTGCATCACCTACGACCAGAGTGCGCAACTGAGATTCAATTTGTGACTTAATACACAACAAGCTGCTTGGGAAACAGTCAAAATTGCGTCAAGGTTACACTGTTGCCAATTAATTTAAAGTACTAAGAGGTCAACTACTGTGAAACTTCTACAAAACAATTACCAATAGAACCCCATCAAATAAATAAATTAACTTGGGCCTACATACGTATTAGGAATACGTTATTTCCTTAAAATAAAGACTAACTTCTAATCTACAGAGGAACCCAAGAAGGCTCGACTCTTTAAGCCTAATAACTACTACTACTAGTATCATCTAATGGCCCATATATTACTAGATAGTTGAGATTCCATTGGTAACTCAATAAATTGCAATTTACAAATGAATTTACAAAATTTAGGTTGATGCGATACAAATTATGAACCTAAGCATTTGACAGACTTCAAATAATTAACGAATATTACAAAAAAAAATTATAAAGGGTTTCCACATATGAACTGAGCTCTAAACAATATAACGAGTCCTGACATTTATATTGCGGAAATTGAAATACGAAGTTAAATAACAAAATTGGGATCACCTTGATAAAATTAAATAAGGAAAATATTTATACAAATTATGAATGAACTACGCTTGTAAAAAGGAAATTAAAGTTGACCGACCAAATAAATATGTCTTAATGACTTAAATAAGCTGCGATAACTTAAAGTTTGGAGGGTATCCGATAAATAATCCACACTTACTCAAACACAGAAGATTAAAGCATCTAAAAGAGGAAGGAAGACCCCTTATCACTAAAAAAAAAAAACCTTAACACGTTTTCGACACATATCCGACGCGGATCGACACTGGACCAAAGCCATACTCACTCTCGACTGGGGACATACTATGAACACACAGACACAACAACACGAAGCGACAGACAGGATGTTGCGGATAAGATTACACGCGTGAGAAACAAGCCACGTTGCACTTACAGACAGGCTACAGATTATTCAGCTGAATAGAGCTGCTACTAGCTGGGGAAATTACATTACTGCGTTACAACAACGTAATTTATATTCTCTAAGGAGATGGAAATAAGACAATTAAATAATATCATAGCTATTAAATCTTGCGGAGAGTTAGTGAAAAGCGCTAAAGCTAAGGCTTCATGACATTTAATAGCAAATTACTGAACCAAAATTATTGATCGATAAACAAAACTTATGATAACTTCAAAATTTGTACACCTATTAATTCTCGTGGAGACAGGCTAGTTAATTTGCCGGCAGACTAGATACTTCATGACATTTAATGGTGAACCCAAACTTCCAAATTACATTTAACTCCAGTGAAACATACATGTTTACAAATTTCACATCAAGAATATATGTTATATTAGTGATGGTTAAATTCATAGAACATTATACTAACAAACAACATACTTCACTGATGTCACCTTCATTTCACTACTTAAATTATTTTTCGGGGACGAAAGATTTTCCCAAGCAGGGGAGTGTAAACATTATGAACTTTATTGGTTAATAAAATCCCTAAAATAAAATCATAAAAATATGAGTACAATTAACTACGAAGTAAAGCTGAGGTCAAAGACTTGGAATTGGGAACAACAGGAAATGACAGAGTAACAAAACAGGAAATAAACGGTCAAATTACACAGGTAAATTACCTAGGGTTCAAGCGACAAAATCAAAGTAACTCACCAAAAATTCCAATGATGGCGGCGGAATGCTGACCAGCTACGGACACGAATCACGGCGGGTGTAGGAGTCCAGAATCGACGTGATTGGTTGACGTGGGCGTGGTCGACCGAATTTGGGGGAAACACGATATCGGGGGAAACATATCGAGGAGAGAGGATGGACAGTCAGAAAAAGGGAGGCAAGAAGTGAAGTGTTGGGAAGTAAGGGGGGCTGGATCGAGTAAGTCCCGCAACACTTAGGTTATAGTAAAATACCGGGTGTTGTCGACCTTCCAACCAAGTCCACCAACGCAGGGCCAACAGAAGCACTACAGCGACCACAACCCAGAGGGAGAAGAGGACGGACCGTGTCTGCGACCGGAGGAGCCTCGGGAGAATTCTTCAAGACAACCACCGACAAAGGGACCCGGGACCACTTCTGGACGCTGGACCACTCCTGGACACCTTGACCACTGGACGGGACCACGGAGAGGCCAAGGACCGACCGACAACGCAGGGAGACCGCCTGACAGCCAAAATTCCGGACTGCGTGGTATGTGATCTTCACTAAATTGCACCTCTAGTTAAAAGGGAAAAATTTGAGAGAACAGTCGAAGGTTAAGGGAAATGATTTGATAATAATAATGATTAAGCAATGATGAAGATATTAAAAGTTAAAGATTACTAAGACAAGCAATAAATAATCCAAACAGAAAGGGGAAATATATATATATATATATATATATATATATATATATATATATATATATATATAATTAAGTAGCCTCAGAGTAAATGGCAGGGTTAGTTGTTAAAATAAATTAAAGACGGTAGACATACTCAGAATGGCCTATAGGCCAAGTTGAGGTGTAAAATAGTTGTACATAAAGATAGCAGTAGCTCGATGTCATTAACCATCGTTCAATTAATTTAGTAAGTGTTAATGAATAACTGTTACATGAATGAATTGATTATTGAAGTATAAAGGCCCACATGGCTTAACATTTTAATCTAATATAATGTGACAATGTTTAATTTGGAAAGGTTTAAGGGCAATTATTTTGATGCGTAATTGATGGATGAAATATAAAGGACTAAACTATTAATAAAGTGAATTGAGTAAACCTTTAATGGTAGATTAACGGCTACATGCCCAACAATGTAAATTAAATGTTAAATATCGAGTTAAGGGTGTGTATTCATATGGAAGGTGTGGACTGTGACATATAAATTGCCTTAAAGAACTTTGGCCATGCCAAAACAGAGTGATCTTTATTAATGATTTGTTAGCTTAAGAGAGTATTGATTTATATTGTGTTTGTCATTTCAGTTGTATTTTATAAATAGGAGTTAGGGCACAGAGGCCTCTATTTAAAGGGTTTTCACGAATATTTATCATTATATAATAAGGAAGAAATAGTCATCTGATTTATGAATATTAAAATGTATATGTTATTACAGACGCTGGTGTCATTTCAATCAATTTCCTGGTTTCCATCTCACTAAGCTAAGCGAGTTATGATTCAAACTTAAGAGAGGAAGGAAATAATCTTACAACATATATTGCGTTGTGCGATTTCGGGTATGGGAAATGGCACCTTGCTAATATTGAAAACTAAGAAACTGTCGTTCCACTAGGAGACAGTAAAATGTATAGCGTTCAGGGCTAATCTACAATATTTTAAAAGGAAGATTGAGAACGTCTATCTGTCTGTACTGCAGCTCCGTTCCGTTATAATGCAAAAACTCACTAACCAATCAAGCTTTTAATTTTTCAATATTGTCGCTAATATTACAAAATGGTAAAAAAATGGTGCGTTAGATAGAACATATAGAACATATAGAATATAGAATAATATAGAACATAGATAAATTTCCCCTCTAAAATCTCTGAGGTCTCCACCCCAATGTGTCTTCAAAGTTTCCTATGTTAATCTTAGAATATTGATTTGCTTATGTAACATTTCATTAACATCTCTGTATATTCTTACTGGCTTGAACGCCGTGCAAAGAACGAGCCAACAAACCTGTTGTGGGTAATCCATAAATTATAATTGGTTAAATAGATTATTCATCCTGAATTGGCTTCTTCAATTCAACATAACAAAACTTTGGCTAGGTTACAAACAATCATTATATATTTTAATAAGTTGATTGATTTGCAAGAATTGTTGAAAATCCAAAATACTTTCAAAATTAAACCATGCCAGTTTTGAATAAAAATCATAAACATTTTAAGATTTTTAGTTAAAACACGAGATTTTTAAATTAACAAATTTTAAAGATTAATTTTAACAAATAAAGGGTGTTCAAAAAAGGTGGGGACATAATTTACGTAGTGATTCCTTGGGTCAAAATAAGCAAAAAAGTTTATATAAACATATGTCCTATCTCCTTTCGTTTAGCATCTGTCTGTCTGTATGTGTTTTTTAGAAAAAAAGTCTTAACTCCTTAACGGTTTGAGCTACAGCATTGAGATTTTGCACAGATGTTCATCTTATTGGCCGCTTTCTGTGTGCAAAATGTGAATAAAAACTCTTTGCCGTTTCAAAATGGCGCCTATTTTAAATATTTGACGCCAAATTTCACGAAAACCGTTAATTTTACCAACAAATTGCACGATACATAAAATTTAGTAAATTGTATGGAGATTTCAACGATATCTTATTAAGCTTAGTTTGGACTAAGAATAACTAACTGAGAAATTAATTTCTTTCTTGCTATACCTACAGTTAAACAATGGACTAAAATGAAAATACTTCTCTAAATAAATAGTTTAAATAGTAATTTAAACTATAACAAATGTCATTAATAAAATTAATTTCCCCGTTATTCTTTGTCCAAACTAAGCTTAATAAGATATCGTTGAATTCTCCATAAAATTTACTAAATTTTATGTTTCCTGCAATTTTTTGGTAAAATTAACGGTTTTTGTGAAATTTGGCGTCAAATATTTAAAGTAGCCGCCATTTTGAAACGGTAAAGAGTTTTTATTCACATTTTGCACAAAGAAAGTGGCCAATAAGATAAACATTTGCGCAAAATCTCAGCGCTGTAGCTCAAACCGTTAAGGAGTTATGACTTTTTTGTAAAAGTCACAAACAGACAGACAGACGCTAAACGAAAGGAGATAGGACATTTGTTTATATAAACTTTTTTGCTTATTTTGACCCAAGTAATCACTACGTAAATTACGTCCCCACCTTTTTTCAACACCCTGTACATCAGCGTGATTTTAATAATCACATCATACTTATCAAATCCGGCTCAGTCATTTGCCATGCAGCTTTTACTTAAATTTTGTACAAACCTAATTATTGTCACCACTCATTCATTTACCAGTGTTAGTAACTTTCATGTTATGTGGGTGGTTAGTTTTCAGTACAACTGGACATATTATGTTACTTTATACTACACAGCAAAAGCAAAGACGATAACAAATCTACGTTTCAATATTAAATTTGTTGCTCGAACTAAATGTATTAGACATTATGTATTAGTAATGTGCAGTAGATCATTGGGTTTATACTGTAAGGTTGTATTTTCGGTGTCTTCTACGTGTAGCCATAAAGATGAATGAGGCTACGACAGTTCAAAGGTGAAATGCATGGCGGATCAATGGTAGTTAGGTGTTATTTGCGGCGCCGCTGATGAGCGCCATTCAACGACTCTGCATTGACACGAAACATTCTCAGCAAACTACAGCTTGAAATTACTGCGTGGTAATACATTTATTTTAGATCAAAAGTAAAATCTGCTTAAAAATACTGTCAAATTATAATATGTTACTTTGTTCGACTGTTATTGTATTAGCCCGCGAACTTTGGCAAACTTTGAATTAAGAAATGTAAACTAGAGACAAATAATGCTAGTGGGGACAAATATTAATAAAATGTATTAGCAAATGTTTATTAGATGGATAATTATAAGAATATTTATTACCAAGCCAGGATAGACGATGGTAAATTCAAACATTGAAAGTACTTTTTAACATATAAAGAGTGTACAGACTGAACCAATCAAGGATCTTTGAGCTATCATTCTAAATAAATTATTAGTTTGTGTTTCTTAATTTTAACGACTAAGTTATAAAAGTTAATTTCTTATATTTTACCATACAATTTTTCAATTTCTAGTTGTTAGCGATTTCCTATGAAAAAGTGAGCTATTGGCAGACTTAAGCCCGCAACCACCAGAAAAGCTCCTAACGTGACCCACTGATCTCGCTTTGGAGTTGAATAAAAACTAAATATATTATACACACATACAACAATGCGCAAATCAATATGTGCGTGTTTGCACTCAAGCGATCGCATTTATGGTCTGATTTACTTCAAATTTGGTGGGACATTCCTTTCTATAAACAGTTGTACTAGTTCGTTGGATATAACAGTGAGAAAACCCTGACCCCCTTGTTGTATTATTTCCTGAAGGTGTTTTTGGTCGGCACGCCATTTCGCCCTTAATACTTACTTCATCGAAACCAATAACTGAGTCAAATTTTAACAATTACCTTCACCGCTAAATGCAAAAAATAAATAAACAATTCAAAACCATAAACATTTTAATTTTGTTGGTCTTAAATTTTGTGATATGCGCATGGACAATTCTAGTTGGCTAATATCGTACAATGGTTAATGAAAAGAGTATTAAAGCTTTATAAGGAATTTATCATGGAGTATTCATGCGTTTAAAAATTAAAATCAAATGAGCACCGATTATTTACTCGCTCAACGTTAACATTCATGTGGACTGACACTATGCAATACTGTATACGCTATAAGCTTTGGTTGCCTGAAATACTTTATTTTTAATTTCACGCTCTTTTCGAATAACTAGCGAAGTGGCGCTGGAGTAAAATTATTTTACATTAGCTTACATAATCTTATTTGAAACAGGAAATTCCATCATTATTTAATTATTTTTGTTTTTGTTTTACAGTTTATTAATTTATACTAGTAATAAGGCTTACTTAGATTTATAAAATACATGTTCTGAATAAAAATATAATTTCAAGATAGTTTAGCTTAATTAATGTATTGCTGGGGGGAGTATTGCTGGAGATCGTTGAGAGACAATAAAAAAAGGATAAAACTTAAAGCGGCTTGAAACGTAGGATAATGTTATATTTTAAAATATGATTGCAAAACTATATTGATCTAGACGGAAACTTATTTATTTACAAAGGCTTTATGTCCGCTATTTTTGACATTTCAAATCAAGGCCCTGTGTTATAAACGCGCGCCCGGAGAGACCAGGACGCAATCAGTGGTAAGGCTGGAGGCGGAGGTTAGTCTCATTGTATATAAACCTTTTTTTACTCAGAACTGTAACTTTAATCATGAAACAAAAACATCAAAAACAATGTCATGGCGCCGTGATGGGGCCTGCCATCCAGTTTTGTGTAAACTGATAATTGTTAATTTAGAGTAGGGCCTACTGCAAAACAATGTCGACCTAAACTGTAAATTTTAAAGTAATTAGTTGTGATTAAACAGCCACACCTAGATATTTCACCTAGATCCTGTTTGTTAATGTCCTGATCTACCTGAACACTAGTTTACATCTATATAAATAAATACCCCCGTTGCAGCAAACCTGCGTACTCAGCGAATTTATAATGCATGTATATGTGTCTCACTACTACATAGAGCCACTTACCAAGTTTCACAAAAATACATTCATAAATAAGTGATAAACTGTATAGAATTTTATTTATTCTCCATCAGAATTACATTAGGGCTGAGTACGCAGGTTTGCTGCAACGAGGAAGAGAAAAAAATGAGTAATTTTGCCATTATCAATATAACTCAACCAGGTGAAGCTACATACCAAGTTTTATTAATTTAGGTTCATAACTCAGGGTACTTATTCTCCATATGAATAACATGGGGGCCGAATATGCATGTTTGCTGCTACGGGGAAAATCAACAAAAAATCATTTTTGTACAAATATCAATATACCACAATTAGTTAAAGCCACATACCAAGTTTCATCAATTTACGTTCATAAATAATCGAGATATCAAATTTTATTTATCCTCCATAAGGATAACATTGGACAACGTCCTGTGTTTAGTACTTTGAATAACTCTGCAACGGTTGGACGTAGAACAACAATTAAAACACCAAAATGATTGTTTTGTAGAGCTAAACTGATTGGTAAAACAAAATGTGAAGTTTTTAGTAAAATTATCTGAGGAAAATCCAAAAACCTTTTTCCCATAAGATTAACATGGGAAATTTTCTAGACGCGTTTTTTGACTTCTCTCTACAACCACTTAACATAGGTTAATGATTCAAAATATGAAATTATTTGGTTTTTTAAGCTCTATAAGATGGTTATAACCAAAATTGAGTGTTTTTAAAATTTTAGGGGGAGAAATTCAAAAAACTGATTTTTGGAAAATTTAAAACCTCCAGAAACCCCCTTCCCATAGTCCGATCGATCTGGTTTTCGAACTTAAAAGTCAAAAATGTTACTCTACACATTTGTGACAAATTTCATAAAAATCAGGCGTTTCTTTCAAAAGTTATCGCAGTAACGGACACATATATATACATATAAATTTGTATGAATAGTGTTTTTGGCATCTGGAGACCTCAAAACAAAAAGTTATCATGGTCTCCGGCTTAAGTCTTACCATGCCACCTACGGTAATAGCTTCTTCCCTATAGAGGAAATTCGCTAAAAATTAGAGTTTTGTCTGTACATTGCTTGGAATTATAAAATGTTGCATATTTTCACGTTTTACACCCTAGGGAAGCTAAAAAAAGTCTTATCTCAAGTTCTGTCTGTCTGTCTGTCGATAACGCTCAGGGACGGGTTTTTGTTCGCTTTTCACCGGAAAACGAGTGCACTGACATTGATGAAACTTTGTTTTTTTTGTTCTATACATGCGTGAGAAAGTTGTTGGCCACTTTAAACTGGCACATACCTTTTAGAAAAAGAATGGCGGTCGCTCAAAAACGTGATTTCGGGCGATTTTGGTCACGTTTTGTTCGCTTTTCATAGAGAAACGGGTTCACTGATTTCGATGAATCTTTTTTCTATGTTCTATATGTGCGTTAAAAGGTTTTAGGTTAATCGGATTTTTAAAATTAACCTTAGGAATCTGCCCCACGGGGTTTTAAATATCCTATGTTATTCTTATGGACAAAGAATTTATTTATCAAGATGAACCAGATGATGACTTAAGAATAGTTATTCTATAAACAGATGCTGTAATTCTCATTTAAAACGTTGAGTGAAGATTGGTAATAAATGAGATAAGTATACAGAGAGGATATCTATATAACAAAATCAAAGTTTTGTCTGTACATTGCTTGGAATTATGAAGTTTTTGCATATTTTCGTGTTTTACACCCTAGGCGAGTCAAAATAAGTCTTATCTCAATTTCTGTCTGTATGACTGACCTTCGGTAACGCTGAAGAAAGTGTTTTTTTCGCTATTCTCGGGAAAACGGGTGCACTGATTTTTATGAATCAGTTTCTTAATTTTATACAATTTGTGAGAAGGTTTTAGGCTACTTTAAACTGCCATACGCCTTTTTTGAAAAATAATGGCTTCCTCTCAAAAACGTGTTTTCGCGCGGTTTTTATCGTGTTTGTTCGCTTTTCCCAGGGAAACGGGTGGACTGATTAATCTAAATCAGTTTGTTTCTACGTTCTATACTACGTTAGAAGATTATTAGCTATTTCAAAATTTTGATTTCACCTCAGGGCTACACCCCACAGGGGTTTCAAGATACCATCATATGATTATGAACGGCGAATTTATTTATACTGAACCAGTTGATGACTTAAGAATATTTATTCCATAATCAGCTGTTGTAGTTCTCATTTAAAACGTTGAGTGAAGATTGGTAATAAATAACAGAAGTATACAGAGTGGACATGTTATCTAAATCTATATTTTTCAGACACATTCACTCGCTCACATTGTGATATCACTGTAACTAAAAAACGACAATGTCTAAGAAGGTGAAATTTTGCATAGTGGTTCCCCTTATTCTGCAGATGTACAATAAGGCTATGTTGAAACAAAATCGTAACCGACTCTGCCCTAATTAACTTTTATTGCTGGCAATCTTATGAGCATTAGTTCGGAACTTTGATCATACCGAATTCGGTAGAAACATACCTAATATATCAGAATAAACACAAAGCCTATTCCCGTTAAGAACGTGTTTTAGGGCCCCACCCCCGAACCTTCAGAATACTTATTTTAACAATCTTGCACCTGCTACTGGACTGATGGAGATTTAATTCGCTAGTAAAAAAGCGGATAAAAAATACTTAAGGGATCTGCCCCACTGACATTTAATATAATCATCACAAACTACTCAACCAATAGAGCTGAAATTTGGTACTTTAAAGGACGTCAGCAACAACAACATGGCCCTTAATGAGAGTGTTGTTCTCTCTAGAGACTTCATACAGATACTTTGTGTGCTTTAGTCATGGAGGGACGAGATCTATTCTCTCTAAATAGATATTTTATGTAGTCTCAACTGAACAGTAAATTTGAAAATTATTTTTCGATAAGATTAAAGGGTTGAGGAGTTGTATTAGGTCCTTTTAACAATTTGGAACAGGACATTGGAAAACAGGTGGTCTCATAAACATCCCTTCTTCACTCTGTTCAATCGATGAATAACCAGGAACTACTGATCGACAGTTTTCCCCTGAGGTTCATAAACAGATTAATTTCGATTTTAAAAGTGCCTTGTGCCATCCTCACGTCCATCAATGAAATATTGTAAAATTAGTTCGGTTGTTATTCTTATCAAATTCATCTACAATTTAGACATACAACCCGTACGAAGGATGGGTACACAGCTAGTTGTTAAATATGATTGTCCCTAACGCATTAGCTACTTAAAAATTTGTAACAAAAGATTAAAACAATCTTGCCAACAAAATATCAGAATGGCTCCTCCGAGTTTTGTTGAATTCCGTAATTAACTACTAGATAGATGATTGTACAAGTTAAACCGTCGTTATTATTACTCATTTAGGAGGGATAATTGTGAGCCCATAGTCTACCGGAACAGCCATTGGTTTACATTTGTGCGTTGGTTGAGCTTATAAACCTATACGTGGTGACAACTGCAGATTTTTTTCTCGATCGTCACGTGGACGTGATGGACTATCTCTGGCAATCCTGCTACCATCCAAGACCTTTTCGAAGATCCTTATTTTTAGATTAACTACTTGCTAATTCAGGAAATAGCTACCTATCATTTACTTATCACAAGGAGGTCAACAAAAGCCAAACAGATCCACCTCGTAAGTGGTAAAAAGGGCTAGAACCCGCCCGACGAGTGGCGTGAAAAACTACCTGTATCGCGGGTGTAACACTGGACTGGACTATCCAGATCAGTGTAGGGACAGTTAGTGTTAGTCTTGAGTGGGTTGGTTGGTTTACCTTACTTGGTTATTATGATTTGTATTTGGGGACCGAGCTTTGCTTGGAGAAGGCCAGTCAGGGATTTTAACATTTAATTTGTTTAGATTACTTGGAATAATTTGTTACCACGTCCCCTTACTGATTTGCTTAGCTTTCTTGCATCTTACGTGCATGTTTAATTTCACACCAGTTATTGTAGCTCAATGTCCGTTTGATTCATTTTGGATATGACCACTCAATGTGTAATCTTCGTTCAATGGTTGGTATAAGTCACTCCTCTCAGAACACCACATGTTAATCCTTAAACTATATAAGTATTACCTTGACAGTTTACTGATATAATTTATAATTTCACTGATTATATAATTCTTTTGTTTTGATTTTAAACTCCATAAGGTAATTTTTTAACTTTTTACAAATTTGATTTTTCCTGGGGATAAGACCTGCCTAAAACTCATTTTTATCCCTGAAATTAGTTATTACTACTATTAGAAGTAAATCGTGGAGCCGTTTTTGTAATCATAATTTGCAAGCAAGCAACCACCTAAACTTTACTCATATTAGAGAATAGGATTATTATACTTATTATAAATAGCATTCTTCAGTAGTCATAGTTTTAAGAGCAGCATACGATTGTTTGTTATTTTTAGTTTAGTTTTCGTTGCAGTATTGACTCTCAACTGCTAACGCTATCTCTTTCATTGTTCCAAGTAATGCATTTTAAAGTTTTTAGTTCTACCGTAGGTTCTAGTTTCACCGTAATTTTAGGCTGAAGTAATTTATGGTGACATATAGTTTGAAAATAGCAGTATTTAAAAAAGTTACCACCAAACGATAAATGACGTAAAACATCCCCCGTAATAAAAGCATGGGGATTTAAAAACGTCTGCTTGGGTTACATTAAAACATGTGATTAAGTGTCTACTTTGTTTACGAACTGACATGTGTTCCTACTTGGAGCAAGGTTAGGGGTTGTCGCCCCTTCAAGCCACTAGTTAATACTTAATCTGTTAATCTGTATCTGTAAATACTAGGAAACATCGATCATCCCCCAGGCCAAACCTCTACACCCAGGTGAAACCGATCATCCCCCAGGCCAAACCTCTACACCCGGGTGAAACCGATCATCCCCCAGGCCAAACCTCTACACCCGGGTGAAACCGATCATCCCCCAGGCCAAACCTCTACACCCAGGTGAAACCGATCATCCCCCAGGCCAAACCTCTACACCCGGGTGAAACCGATCATTCCCAGGCCAAACCTCTACACCCGGGTGAAACCGTTCATCCCCCAGGCCAAACCTCTACACCCAGGTGAAACCGATCATCCCCAGGCCAAACCTCTACACCCGGGTGAAACCGATCATCCCCCAGGCCAAACCTCTACACCCGGGTGAAACCGATCACCCCCCAGGCCAAACCTCTACACCCGGGTGAAACCGATCATCCCCAGGCCAAACCTCTACACCCGGGTGAAACCGATCATCCCCCAGGCAAAACCTCTACACCCAGGTGAAACCGATCATCCCCCAGGCCAAACCTCTACACCCAGGTGAAACCGATCATCCCCAGGCCAAACCTCTACACCCGGGTGAAACCGATCATCCCCCAGGCCAAACCTCTACACCCAGGTGAAACCGATCATCCCCAGGCCAAACCTATACACCCGGGTGAAACCGATCATCCCCAGGCCAAACCTCTACACCCAGGTGAAACCGATCATCCCCCAGGCCAAACCTCTACACCCTGGTAAAACCGATCATCCCCAGGCCAAACCTCTACACCCGGGTGAAACCGATCATCCTCCAGGGCAAACCTCTACACCCGGGTGAAACCGATCATCCCCCAGGCCAACCCTCTAGACCCGGGTGAAACCGATCATCCCCCAGGCCAAACCTCTACACCCAGATGAAACCGATCATCCCCCAGGCCAAACCTCTACACCCGGGTGAAACCGATCATCCCCTAGGCCAAACCTCTACACCCGGGTGAAACCGATCATCCCCCAGGCCAAACCTCTACACCCGGGTGAAACCGATCATCCCCCAGGCCAAACCTCTACACCCGGGTGAAACCGATCATCCCCCAGGACAAACCTCTACACCCGGGTGAAACCGATTATCCCCCAGGCCAAACCTCTACACCCGGGTGAAACCGATCATCCCCCAGGCCAAACCTCTACACCCGGGTGAAACCGATCATCCCCCAGGACAAACCTCTACACCCGGGTGAAACCGATCATCCCCCAGGCCAAACCTCTACACCCAGGTGAAACAAATCATCCCCAGGCCAAACCTCTACACCCGGGTGAAACCGACCATCCCCCAGGCCAAACCTCTACACCCAGATGAAACCGATCATCCCCAGGCCAAACCTCTACACCCGGGTGAAACCGATCATCCCCCAGGCCAAACCTCTACAACCGGGTGAAACCGATCATCCCCCAGGCCAAACCTCTTCACCCGGGTGAAACCGATCATCCCCCAGGCCAAACCTCTACACCCGGGTGAAACCGGGTACGATGGCAGCTAGTAGTTTTGTAATATGTACAAACATATCAACAGATAGTTAAATTTTAAAGTAAAAATAACATTGATAATATACAATTAGCTTTTATTATGATTTTTACAAACCAGCAAAAACAGCAACAAATGATAATTTTCTAAAACGATATATAAACTAAACAAAGTAAAACATATAACATTTTAGACAAGCAAATACAAGGCTTGAGCTAGAGGCCACTCGGACCGATAACTCATGTCCTAAATCCCTAATAATTCTCTAACTCACTTGACATGTCCAATACTACACTTGCATTCGCAGTCCAGTATCAGATTTTTTTAATGTTATATTGAATAACTGACTTCCTAATGATTTATTGATTCTTACCAATGCAGACATTTTGTTTATAAAACAAAACTAATGATAGGGTGAGCTCATATTGTAATTATTACTTACGCGACTTTTATATAGGCTATAACTATATTTCTGCATATAAGACCTACAACACGATTAACTGTCAATTTTCGTTGGCTGTTGTGTAATAAAACTACAATAAACAAGTGGAGTTATGGAAATGTAATGTGATGTTTATCTTGACTCATAAAATAAATTAACTATCAAAATTATCTCCTTATTGGCCGTCATAATATTTTTCTATAAATATGTTGGCTTTGATGTAGACACCAGATAGGAAAATGTCAATCAATGGGATTAAAATGTATTATTTTGATTTATTCACAAATCAGAAGGACAAGTGTTGATATCGTAATGTAGTAAACCATTGGCAGGTATAAATTATGTTGATTATAATGCAAACGTATTGTAAAAGAAAACTCCAAATGATTTTGTGAAAAAGTTCTATTAAAGCCATATTATTGGATGGAGATGTAAAAATCAAGTTTGCTCTTGAGATACAGTGCTGAGGGTCTGTGGATATATACGAGGGGATGCATTTGAAATATTACTCTTTAGGCCTACTAAAATCTTAACTTGTACAATTAAAATCGGGCAACAGTATTTTTTTTATTGAGTGAAAACACCGCAATGAAAATTATTATACATAAAATATGGTTTTACAACACATTTCACCATCTAAAAAATGTTTAAAAATACATCAAACTCGATTACATTGTACATGAGAGCGCTGGGGGAGGATAACCTGATAGTCCAGAGAGAGTGATAACGGAGTACCGCATTGCTAGATTATCGCAGCTCAGTTGCTGGGTACGCAAGACAAGTTTCACATTCTAAGGTGACGTTTTCCTGCCCTCCATAAATAGTTTTACGTGTGTCACAATTTCTATTTCGCGTTCTTAAAATAGACTGACAAAGAATTAACATTTTATTAACATCGATGAATTCATATTAAAGCCTAAACACACGATAAACGTACTCACGGGTAACATTGGGATATTAATGTTAGTATTTAACAAAAGTATATATAATCAGAAAACCAATCATTTGGCAAAAAATATTTAAAAAAAGAAAATAATTTGAAAAATCCTATTAATAATGTAATAGTTTGCTATACACACTAAAACAATGTTTGGTTTAAAGGTTTAAACGTTATTGTTTGCTGAAAAAGTTTAAACTGCAGAGGATCGAAGCATGCCCGATACATCTTACTCCTCTTGAATATATTATAGCAAAGGTTTACTGTAATAGGAACCTATACTATCTAATAATTTGGTCTGCATGATGATGCAAAGTTAATTTAAACGTATGTAAGTAACCAGCATAACAGCATCAATAATTAATAAACGAAACATAAAGAGAACTTTTCAAAACCGATATTAATTTAATGACTTATGTTTACAAAACATTCCGAGACAAGTGATTCAACTAATTTAATTAAACCTTTCCTGATTTTACATAATACTTGTGAAATGAACAATTATTAATCAGTCAAAAATATTTTAGGACAACATTTACGTTTTTAGTTTGAAAATTAACTTTCAATTGTTTCAATAAAACACATAACAAGTTCATCGGATAATATATTTCTGAAACGTGTTATTAATCATAAATGCAGTAAACTGCAGACATATACAACAACGTAAAAGTAAATCTTTGTATACATGTGTATCACTTTATATATCGTATAAGGTTTTGTGCGAAGAAAGAACCGGAAGAGTATGTTAGTGAAAATTGTATTCAACCCTTGTAAGGCTCGCAGTGAGGAGATAACGAGCAGAGGAAGTGAGAGGGTGGAGCGGCGACGGGCAGACTGGCGTGAGATAGGCCCTGACGTCAGCGTCTTATCATTCCCATGCCGAGATCAAGACTAACAACTCCACGGCATGATCTGCACTTGTACATTACTCTGCAGGCTCTGACGTCAATGTCTTATCACTACAATGCCGAGATCAAGACTAACAACTCCACGGTATGATCTGCACCAGTACATTACTCTGCAGGCCCTGACGTCAATGTCTTATCACTCCCATGCCGAGATCAGGAATAATAACTCTACGGCATTATTTGCACCAGTATATTATTCTGCAGGTCCTGACGTCAATGTCTTATCACTCCCATGCCGAGATCAAGACTAAAAACACAAAGACATGCTCTGCACCAGTACATTATTCTGCAGGCTCTGACGTCAATGTCTTATCACTACAATGCCGAGATCAAGACTAACAACTCCACGGCAAAATTTGCACCAGTACATTACTCTGCAGGGCCTGACGTCAGTGTCGTATCACTCCCATGCCGAGATCAAGACTAATAACTCCACGGCATGATCTGCACCAGTACATTACTCTGCAGGCCCTGACGTCAATGTCTTATCACTCCCATGCCGAGATCAAGACTAACAACTCCACGGCATGATCTGCACCAGTACATTACTCTGCAGGCTCTGACGTCAATGTCTTATCACTACAATGCCGAGATCACTAGACCAACAACTCCACGGCATGATCTGCACCAGTACATTACTCTGCAGGCTCTGACGTCAATGTCTTATCACTACAATGCCGAGATCAAGACTAACAACTCAAAGGCATGATATGCACTAGTACATGACTCTGCAGGCCCTAAATTCAATGTCTTATCACTCCCATGCCGAGATCAAGACTAACAACTCCACGGCATGATCTGCACCAGTACATTACTCTGCAGGCTCTGACGTCAATGTCTTATCATTACAATGCCGAGATCACTAGACCAACAACTCCACGGCATGATCTGCACCAGTACATTACTCTGCAGGCTCTGACGTCAATGTCTTATCACTACAATGCCGAGATCAAGACTAACAACTCAAAGGCATGATATGCACCAGTACATTCCTCTGCAGGCCCTGACGTCAATGTCATGATCACTCCGATGCCGAGATTAATTACTTCACGGGTTTGTCTCTTTAACGCCGAGTTCCAGACCAATCACTAAACGTCATCATTTATCAACACTCTTTTACTCTACAGTCGTGGGGTGGGCCTTGAAGTGAGTATCTTATCACTCAAATGCAGAGATTTATACCAAATACATAACATGATTTTCACCACCCAACACACTCTTCAGAAGTGATGCCCATCTAGTTTAAATTATTCCATGTTTTAATTTAATGATTACTATTTTACTGTACGTAAATAAGAATAGAAATACGGTATTTTCTTTAAAATTTATTTAGTTTTCCTATCAATCATCTAAATCATAATTGATTCTGACATTTATATTTTTTGGACTAATTAAATTAAATAATTTCGTATACACTCAAATCACTCAATTTACACCACACAATAATTGAACTTATTCATTGATTTATCGTTCTGACCATTTAGTAATAACAAATAATTCCATAAATCACGAGCAATATTCCTCAACAACATACCATGTTTCGTAAATAAATTAAAAATATATTACAATAAATTTAATTAAAAACGACTTTACTTCACATCTATGAAGACTTTATGGCGTATCATGTTTTATTGCTGAATGTATTTATTTCTTAAGTATGTCTGGTTTCACGCCGCTAAAGATAAATCATGCCATTTTACACCCATGAAAATGGTCAGCGATAGTGATTGTTTTTTTAAAAATAACTCCAATGTTACTTTTTATCCAAAAAAATTATGATTTAAGTTTTTATTAATATATGCCCTTTGACCATTTTTTACAATCAGTATATACCACAATCTATGTTTAGGTTATTAGTTTTAGTGGGAGTGTCGACCACCTGTACTGAAACAAATATTTATTTATGTAGCCTGGGATGTGAATAACTCAATTAGGCAGTTTGATGCTGTCTGCAAGCCCTGACCAATTTAACAGCTCGTCGTCTCCTTTGTAGAGGACATCGTGGTTAAGCTCCTGGAGAGTTACTACGAAGGCTGTAAAACTTGTTTAATGGGGTTAAAATTTAGAGCTTAAATAAATTTGAGATTGTACTCGCTTAGCTAGTTAGAGGTAACTTATAGGATCGTGGATTAGAATGAACACAGATCAAGGAAATGAATATACTTTAATATACATAATAAAGATAACCCAACTATAATAAATGATAAAACAGATTACTTTAAAAGGTGCACTTATGCCTCCTGGACAATTTATATTTATAGAGAGTCCTTTATCTCCTGATAAACACACATATATTTTTCTCCTCTTACTCACTTCATGTCCATTTGATACATTTTCGAGTCCTCACTTTGCACTTTAATTTTACTACCCTCTACAATTTAAAGTATTATAATGGTCCTTCAAGGCAAACGTCTGGACAACGATGACTAATACACTTATAATGTAATTAAAACATGACATAACAACTCTCTAGAAATTCCAAGTCCATTAATGGGATTTCCCCATGGATATATCTCATACAAATACATACATAGAATAACCCCGTAAAATAACAGCTTCCTATCTCTCTCTTGTTTAGTTATTCTCAATATTCACATATAATTCATGTGATATACTGAACAAATGATCAAAATACACTAAATAGAATCATCTAATAAACCCTTTTATATATCTGACATATTAATAATCTAATACTTTGTACAATCAACATTTATGCGATATACTGAGCAAAGGATCAGAATACACTAAACAGAATTATCTAAAAACCCCTTTTATATATCTGACATATTATTAATCTAATACTTTGTACATTCAACCCACTTAGCAGGCGGGTTCTTGACTTGCATTCTAATATCACCTCTTTTTAGTTTATTTTGGTTGAATTATTTTATCCCTTCGAGATATCTTATAATTCTCCTGCATTTAATCTTATTATTTGAATACTTTACTTTAACTCCTGCTAGCTATTATTTCTTGGTTTCTTTTATTTAAGTTCGGCTTTCATTATTTTTATTTAATGGTCTGTTCCTACCTGTGCACCTTTTTAATGAAGTGGGAACATACCCAGATATTTTGGAGTTCTCTGTAACACCTCGCGTCCCCGTGCGTCCGTCCTGTCCTCGTCCCTCCGGGCCGCGTCGTAGGTCGGCTTCTCGAAGTCCCGCACCCTCTGGGGTTGACGGTGAGTTGGTGGACGTCAGTCGGTGTCCTCACTGATGTCCTCAGAAGATGGACCTAGAAGATGGACTCAGGTGCGATGGAATCCCGTCGAGTGAAGTGGTAGAGTGTCGTAAGGTACTGGTGGAAGTTATCGTCCTCCCGGGTGTCCTCAGGTGCATTTCACTTTCCTGAAATACTTTCTGTTCCTACTAATCCGGAACAGCCCAGAAGATCTCCCCAGTGTGTACCTTACTCTTCCAAAAACTCTCCAAAGACTGTCCTCTTTTCCTCCCTCTGTCGCCATCTTGTCCCCCAATCCCTCATCGTTACGCCTCGTAGCCAATCGGTGATTATTGCATCCGATACCTACACATTATTGGCTATACCCCTTCTGATCGGCCTACTAGTTCGAGGAAATGGGCGTGTCGCTGACCGTAAGTTATTTTATTCTCTTAGCATGCTTGGCTCAAGGATTTGTCTGTTTTCTTAACGTTGTTCTCAAGGGTTTTGATTTTCAGCTTGATCATTATCGGACATCGTAATTCTATACGTCCTGTTGCTCGCCGAGGAGTCGTGACTTCCCGTGGGAGCGTAATGATTTGATTCGATCTGTCTCTGCTTTCATAATTATTATTTTAGAGTAAAGGGAGTAATTATATTTTAATTTTGATTCTATAAATTCTTTAATTAATTACATACATTTAAATTCCCCTTGTTTATATTCCGCCGCCGCCATTTTAACTTGGTCCCCAAGTTAATCAAATTGTAATAGGTGTTGTGAGGTTGTTTATTGTTTGTTTGTGCGGGGTAGAACCTTGATTCTTGTGGCCGTGGGGTTAGTTATTTTGTTGACGTTGGTTGTAGTCTCTCGTGGGTAGCAACATTCTGAGTTTTATGGCCTGTATGTTTAGCCAATATATTAGGATGAGGCATAGTATAGTCAGTAAAATATTCCATGTTAGAAGCATGTAAAACAGTAGTCTTGTATTGTTGAATAGGTCGAAGTCATTATTTTTCAATGATATGTGTTGTATTTTCTCCATTTTTGTTAAAACGAAGGTTGGGTTTGTAATGTTCCAATCCGTGTCTAATATTTCCGTTAGGTTGCCAAACTCGTGATGAATTCCTGATTCGAGTGTGAACAATTTTAGGGTCTTTAATTTTGTCCAGGCTGCTGGTATCAGATTTACGAAATGTGGTGGGTCATTGTCTGTTCTGTCACACGGTCGTATTTTTGTTAATAATATTAAATTGTCCATTAGTAATTCACATTCGCACGGTATTTTTACCTGTAGAGTTCCTGTGTTCATCTTTGGTATTTTCCTGGTATTAGTTAAGTTGTCACATATTAAATCTAGGTCTTGCTGGACGTTGGTAATTAAGTATTTATTTGGGAATAATTCTGTGATTATGGGGTATTGAGGTTGATTTTCACATATAAAATGACAGTTTTCTTGTAGTTTATCGATTGATGCGGAGTTGAGAATTAAATGTAGGCATAGCTGCATTTTGTTTGCGATAATTGTGGTTCGTGAAATTTTGCATAATGGGTACGACTTTTCGTTGCAGTAGCTCTCTGCAAAAAAACCCTTGAGAACAACGTTAAGAAAAACAGACAAATCCTTGAGCCAAGCATGCTAAGAGAATAAAATAACTTACGGTCAGCGACACCCCCAATCCCTCATCGTTACGCCTCCTAGCCAATCGGTGATTATTGCATCCGATACCTACACATTATTGGCTATACCCCTTCTGATCGGCCTACTAGTTCGAGGAAATGGGTGTGTCGCTGACCTAAGTTATTTTATTCTCTTAGCATGCTTGGCTCAAGGATTTGTCTGTTTTTCTTAACGTTGTTCTCAAGGGTTTTGATTTTCAGCTTGATCATTATCGGAGATCGTAATTCTATACGTCCTGTTGCTCGCCGAGGAGTCGTGACTTCCCGTGGGAGCGTAATGATTTGATTCGATCTGTCTCTGCTTTCATAATTATTATTTTAGAGTAAATGTAGTAATCATATTTTAATTTTGATTCTATAAATTCTTTAATTAATTACATACATTTAAACATTTCATTACGTTTACATTTAATTTCCCCTTGTTTATAAGGTGAATAGGTGATACCCATCTGGGTTCCACTAAAAACTGGAACCTCGTAAGCGAGGAAACAGTGAGAACGGTGGTCAGAGTTTTTTTTAAAACACGATCAGCCGCAAGTTCATCAAGCTCCTGAAAGAAGGAATAGACTAAATCTCAAAACCTTTGACGTAGGCCATAATTATCAAGAACTAGCCGTCAACACGAGCGGCGAGTTTGGTCGGTTATAGGCCTATTTTTTCTAGTACAAATTCCACGGAAGGTACTCGCAATAGTTAAATCTACGATTCCTTTGAAGGCATAAAGAAGCTTTCACTATGGGTGCTCCCACACCTTAAGTCATGATAAGGCTTATCATAAAATATTGATTTAAGTTGCCACAAGTTCAATTCAGTGTTACAAATTGGTATGTATTAGCGTGTGAGCTAACCACAGAAACAATTAGAGTAAGAGAAGGTATTAGAGTAAGTCTCATTTTAGTAATTCAATTTGATGAAGTTCATGGACACGATTTAATTAATTGTAAGCTTTCAACAATGTTTAATCAATCATTAAACTACCAGCGCCAGAGGCGAGTTTTTATTAGGCAAACTGATCTTTCCTTTGGGTAAAGGTAAAAACTCATGCCAGAGGAAGCAGTGGTGGAAAAGAAAAATATTTACCACAATGAAGAAAAATGGTTCAAATTTATTGACAAAATAAACTCAATACAAAACTCTTGAAATATTGCCTAGAGCACAACGTTTAAAAGTACTTGTATATGTTTTACGTTCCTAACTTAATTTAATGCATCTCGTATACCTCAGTTAAATCGTATACAAATGTGTTAATCGTAATAACATACTCATTTATTTACATCCGTGTGATGGATTCATCCCACTGATATTGACGGACTTTGACAGCGGCTAAATGTTTAACAAGCGAATGTTAACCGGATGGTCGCCTCTCTTGACGTCCGAGGATTGATGAATGTGCTGCAGCCAGCTGCCGCTGTTACAGCAGCTCATCCTGTAACGCTCCAAATGCTGTGTCACACTAGAAAATATCCTAGGCTAATATACAGGGTGTCCCGGAACTCTCTGGAACATTTCATAAAACATTGTTCCTTAGGTCGAGACAAACATATTTCACAATATAAACATGGATCTCCGGTGACTAGTTTTCCGTCTGTCGGTCTGTATGTGTTTTTTACTTAACATACGTCATATCTTAGGAACATCTGAAGATATCGACTTCAAACTTATATTACATTTACAAATGTAGTACTGTACTTACATTTCAAATGTAATGGAACAAAGACCAATTTTGGTATGAAATATCAAGTTTCTACTATGTACCATTTAAAAATGGCGGCCATTTTTGTTTTTCAAAGCTAAACATCTTAAAAACTATAAAATTTATGAACAACCTGTATGAAACAAAAATTTTGTGGAACTTTGTCTCAAAAGTAATGATATGAAGATATTAACTATAGGATAATAAATAACTGAGTTGTTGTGATTTTTATATGATAAAACATTATGTTTCAGCCCATATATTACAAAATACCCCGTTGCAGCAAACCTGCATACTCAGCGAATTTCCAATGAATATATAACGTAAAACATTAAAAAGCTTAGCAGGATTCATAAGAAATATATTGACAAACAAGCGATAATTAAAATATTAATTATTCTCCATAAGAATAACATCGGGGATGAGTACACAGGTTTGCTGCAACATGGAACATACAAAATGAGTTTTTTATGCAAATATCAATAAAACTCATCTAAGTGAAGTTACATACCAATTTTCATTCATATAGGCCCTACTTATTACTCATATACTTATTCATAAATAAGCGATGTATAACATTTTAATTATTTCCCATAAGAATAATATGGGGACGAAGTACCTAGGTTTGCTGCTACAGGAACCATAGCCGAAAAATTATTTCTTTGTGCAAAAAACAATAAACCACAACCAGATGAAGCCATATACCAAATTTTGTCAGTGTATGTTCATAAATAAGTGAGATATACAATTTTTCTTTTTCTCCTTAAGAATAACATTAGACAACGTACTGTGTTCAGCACTTTCAATATCTCAATAACTAATTGACGTAGAGCAATGATCAGAATACCAAATTGTTTTTATGCTTAATTCAATGGTAAAAAATAAAATTTGATTTAAATATAAATTGCTTGTGAAACCCCAAAAAACCCATTTTTGGGGCACAAAACACCCCAAAACCCCCTCTTCGGATGATGCGATTCGTCTGGTTTTCGAACTCGTTAAAATAAGTGGTACTTTACACATGTGCACAAAATTTCATTAAGATCCGACCTTTTTTACGAGAATTATCGTGATTACAGACACACACACACACACAAATATATACATATATACAAATTTGAACGAATGGTGTTTTTGGCATCTGGGGACCTCAAAATGAAAAGTTATCATGATCTCGGGCTTAAGTCTTACCGTGAGACCTACGGTAATAGCTTCTTCCCTATAGGGGAAATTCGCTAAATATAATGTTTTAACTTATAAAAACCATATCAACTCACTTATTTATTATTCTATAGTTAATATCTTCATATAATTAATTTTAGATCAAAATGCCACAAATGTTTTTATGCATACACATTTTTCATAAATTTTACGGGTTTTAAGATATTTAGCTTTGAAAAACAAAAATGGCCACCATTTTGAAATGGTACAAAGTATAAACTTGATATTTCATACAAAATTTGGCCTTATTATTGGACCAAGTGCTTGGTACGTGTACCAAGTTTGGAGTCGATATCTTCAGACGTTCCTATGATATGACGTATTAAGTAAAATACCCCCGTCGCAGCAAACCTGCGGTCTCAGCGAATTTTCAATGCCTAATATATGTCTCAATACCACATAAGGCCGCATACCAACTTTCATAAAAATATATTCACATATAAGCGATTTTAATTATTCACCATAAGATTAACATTGGTAATGAGTACGTAGGTTTGCTGAAACAAGGAACACAAACAAATGGTTTGTATACAAATATAAATAGAATTTAACTAGGCGAACCCACATACCAAGTTTCATCAATATTCAATCATAAATAAGCGCTATATAACATTTTAGTTATTCTCCTTAACATGGGGGCTGAGAAAGCAGGTTTGCTGCAACAAGGAACAAAAAAAATGGGTTTTTATATAATTATCAATATAACTCACCCAAGTGACGCTACATACCATGTTTGATTAATTTATGTTCATAATTAAGGGAGTCAATACATTTGACTTATTCTCATTAAGAATAACATGGGGCTGAGTACGCAGGTGTGCTACTACAGGACCCCATTAGCATTCTCATTCATTAGTATCTGGTAGCCATACCAGTACTACGTGAAGCCACATACCAAGTTTCATCAACATACATTAATAAATAATCGAGATATAAAATATTATTTATTCACCATAAGGATAACATTTGACAACGTACTGTGTTTAGCACTTTGAATATCTCTGCAACGGTTGGGCGTAGAATCACAATTTAAACACCAAAATGATTGTTTTGTGGAATTGAAGAGATTGGTAAAAGCAAATGTAAAGTTTACATTAAAATGAACTGAGGAAAAGCCAAAAACCTTTTTCACACAAAATTAACATGGAAGATTTTACGAGTAGGTTTTTTGGAATTTCTCCGCAACCACTTAACCTAGGTTAATAATTCAAAATACTATATTTTTTTAAGCTCTACAACATGTTCAAAACCAAAATTAAGTTTTTAAAAAATTTTAGGGTGAAAATGCAAAAAACTGATTTTTGGAAAAATTAAAACCCCCATAAACCCCCTTCCCACGGTCAGATTTTTCTGGTTTTCGAACTTAAAGTCATGAATGCCATTTTACATATATGTAACTTTCAACGAATAGTGTTTTTGGCATCTGGGGACCTTAAAACAAAAAGTTATCATGGTCTCGGGCTTAAGTCTTACCATGAGATCTACGGTAATAGCTTCTTCCCTATAGGGGAAATTCGCTAAAACACATACAGACCGACAGACGGAAAACTAGTCAACGGAGACCTATTTATATTGTGAAATATGTTTGTCTCGACCTAAGGAACAATTTTTCATGAAATGTTCCAGAGAGTTCCGGGACACCCTATATAAATCAACAATCCCTAGTATCACCGATATGGACGTTATTGAGATATTCTGGTAATAGATAATGAGTTATTATGCTTAAGACTGGTAAAATACAAAATAGTTGAGTCCTCACAATAACATTACAATAATTATAAATTATAAAAAGAGCAAAGTATCATTTGAACATAATCACGTTATAGCGTGTACTTATTATATTATTTAAAAAGTCCTTTGATTTCACGTTTAAAAATATCATAATTGCAACATGACTACAACAGAACACAAGTACTGGATGAGGCAGATATTTTATCCAGGGTCGATACTGCGATGTGTAAATGTCAACCTTTGCCTCCCTCCTTACTGTCCCTTCTCTTCTACGAGTAATACTTTTCAATATATATTTATTTCCTAAGTATAAAAATATTATTTGTAAGTGTGTAACAATTTAATGGCAGTATATAACATTAAAAATACATATAGAATACTGAAAATGGTATGTCCCTAGTTTTAGTTATTATACTAACTTTAAAACTTTTTACTTTAGTTCTTGTGTATGAAAAGGACTAAAAAATAGTTGTTGAAAATTATCTCCACATTTAGGAAATACAATACGTTGAATTAAATATCTAGAAAATACTTTTAGCGAATTTCCCCTATAGGGAAGAAGCTATTACCGTAGGTCTCATGGTAAGACTTAAGCCCGAGACCATGATAACTTTTCATTTTGAGGTCCCCAGATGCCAAAAACACCATTCGTTCAAATTTTTATATATGTATATATATATATATATATATATATATATATATATATATATATATATATATATATATATATACGTCCGTAAGCACGATGACTCTCGTAAAAAAGGTCCGATCTTAATCAAATTTGGTACAAATGTGTAAAGTACTATTTATTTGAACGAGTTCGAAAACCAGGTGAATCGCACCATCCGAAGGGGGGTTTTGGGGGGTTTTGTACTCCAAAAATGTGTTTTTTGGGGTTTTCACATGTAATTTTAATTCAAATAAAATTTTAATTTATACCATTGAATTCAGCTTAAAAAAAAACAAACAATTTGGTATTTTGATCATTGCTCTACGTCAATTAGTTACTGTACTGAGATATTGAAAGTGCTAAACACAGTACGTTGTCTAATGTTATTCTTATGGAGAAAAAGAAAAAAAATGTATATCTCGCTTATTTATGAACATAAACTGGCAAAATTTAGTATATGGCTTAATCTGGTTGTGGTTTATTGTTGTTTGCACAAAAAAACCATTTTTCACCTATGGTTCCTGTAGCAGAAAACCTAGGTACTTGGTCCCCATGTTATTCTTATGGAAAATACTTAAAATGTTATATATCGCTTATTTATGAATGTATATGGATGAAACTTGGTATGTGACTTCACTAACATGAGTTCTATTGATATTTGCATAAAAACCCATTATTTTGTGTGCCTTGTTGCAGCAAACCTGCGTACTCATCCCCAATGTTATTCTTATGGAGAATAATTAATATATTAAATATTGCTTGTTTGTGAATACATTTCTTATGAATCCTGTGAAGTGGTTTAATGTGTTATGTTATATATTCATTGGAAATTCGCTGAGTATGCAGGCTTGCTGCAACGGGGGTATTTAGAGATTTTTAGGGAGCGCCTAAGCACTAATTAATCCTATGTACATGGCAGGTGCGGCCTTTTTAATGAAATACTCGGTTATTTGACTATGTGAGGTGAGGAACCAAGTACCCAACTCAGATTGGTCATTCCGGGATAGGAGCTCGGATAGTTCTGAGTATGGGGAGCAATCATTTCAACTCGGTAGCCATGTTCCAATATTCAATGCACTCGTCAGTGGCTCTCTGTGGCACGCCTATTCAGTCCGCATTGACGTTACAGACACTCGTATTTTGGGATGGGACCTCGGATCGTTCTGAGTATGGGGAGCAATCATTTCAACTAGGTGGCCATGTTCCAATAGCCCATGCACCCGTCACTGGCTCTCTGTGGCATGCCTATTCAGACCGCATTGACATTACAGACACTCGTATTTTGGGATAGGACCTCGGATCGTTCTGACTGAGTATGGGGAGCAATCATTTAAACTCGGTAGCCATGTTCCAATATTCCATGCACTCGTCAGTGGCTCTCTGTGGCACGCCTATTCAGTCCACATTGACGTTACAGATACTCGTATTTTGGGATAGGATCTCGGATCGTTCTGAGTATGGGGAGATATCATTTCATCTCGGTAGCCATGTTCCAATATTCCATATACCCGTCAGTGACTCTCTGTGGCACACCTGTCCAGTCCGCATTGACATTACAGATACTCGTATTTTGGATGGGAGCTCGGATCGTTCTGAGAATTGGGAGCAATCATTTCAACTCGGTAGCGATGTTCCAATAGCCCATGCACCCGTCACTGGCTCTCTGTGGCATGCCAATTCAGACCGCATTGACACTACAGACACTCGTATTTTGGGATAGGAGCTCGGATCGTCCTGAGAATGGAGAGCAATCATTTCTACTCGCTAGCAATGTTCCAATAGTCCATGCACCCGTCACTGGCTCTCTGTGGCATGCCTATTCAGACCGCATTGACATTACAGACACTCGTATTTTGGGATAGGAGCTCGGATCGTCCTGAGAATGGGGAGCAATCATTTCAACTCGGTAGCGATGTTCCAATAGCCCATGCACCCGTCACTGGCTCTCTGTGGCACGCCTATTCAGTCCGCATTGACGTTACAGATACTCGTATTTTGGGATAGGATCTCGGATCGTTCTGAATATGGGGAGATATCATTTCATCTCGGTAGCCATGTTCCAATATTCCATGCACCCGTCAGTGACTCTCTGTGGCACACCTGTCCAGTCCGCATTGACATTACAGATACTCGTATTTTGAATGGGAGCTCGGATCCTTCTGAGAATGGGGAGCAATCATTTCAACTCGGTAGCGATGTTCCAATAGCCCATGCACCCGTCACTGGCTCTCTGTGGCATGCCTATTCAGACCGCATTGACATTACAGACACTCGTATTTTGGGATAGGAGCTCGGATCGTCCTGAGAATGGAGAGCAATCATTTCTACTCACTAGCAATGTTCCAATAGCCCATGCACCCGTCACTGGCTCTCTGTGGCATGCCTATTCAGACTGCATTGACATTACAGACACTCGTATTTTGGGATAGGAGCTCGGATCGTCCTGAGAATGGGGAGCAATCATTTCAACTCGGTAGCGATGTTCCAATAGCCCATGCACCCGTCACTGGCTCTCTGTGGCATGCCTATTCAGACCGCATTGACATTACAGACACTCGTATTTTGGGATAGGAGCTCGGATCGTTCTAAGTATGGGGAGCAATCATTTCAACTTGATAGCCATGTTTGAATATTCCATGCACCCGTCAGTGGATCTTTGTGGCACGCCTGTTCAGTCCGCATTGACATTAGAGATACTCGTATTTTTGGATTGGAGCTCGGATCGTTCTAAGTATGGGGAGCAATGATTTCAACTAGGTGGCCATGTTCCAATATTCCATGCACCCGTCAGTGGCTCTCTGTGGCACGCCTATTTAGTCCGCATTGTCATTACAGATACTCTTAATTTGGGATGGGAGCTCGGATCGTTCTTAGTATGTGGAGCAATGATTTCTACTCGGTGGCCATGTTCCAATATTCCATGCTCCCGTCAGTTGCTCTCTGTGGTACGCCTATTCAGACCGCATTGACATTACAGATACTCATATTTTAGGATAGGAGCTCGGATCGTTCTGAATATGGGGAGCAATCATTTCAACTCGATAGCCATGTTTGTATATTCCATGCACCCGTCAGTGGATCTTTGTGGCACGCCTGTTCAGTCCGCATTGACATTAGAGATACTCGTATTTTAGGAAAGGAGCTCGGATCGTTCTGAGTATGGGGAGCAATCATTTCAACTCGGTAGCCATGTTCCAATATTCCATGCACCCATCAGTGGCTCTCTGCGGCTCGCCTATTCAGTCCGCATTGACATTACAGATACTCGTATTTTGGGATAGGACCTCGGATCTTTCTGAGTATGAGGAGCAATCATTTCAACTCGGTAGCCATGTTCCAATATTCCATGCACCCGTCAGTTGCTCTATGTGCATTGACATAACAGACACTCGTATTTACATTGATAAGTCACGATATCATCGACGCTGAAGGTCTACGATGACAAAAACTATTTAAGATGAGTATTATATTATCCTTGGCAAATTCTCGTGATTCGAACACTGTTAATGATAGAAAACCTGCCTCTGAGTGGTGCGCCATAGTCCCATTCTATATTATGTCTCCGTTTGAAATCAATGCATATTAAAACCTGTAAAACAGCGTTTTTATTAAATGTAAAGGGTGGGTTTCATAATTGCATATATATGAAAGCGTGCTTGTTGTGCTGTCTGTTTTTGTGATAGCGAGAATCCGGACTGTTATTGTTTTTGGGAGATAATCCTTATTACGATCTCTTGATTGATTTTTAATTCTTTCCAAAACGCTTATCCACAATCTGGCCCTAGTCGGTAGATATATTTGTCCTACCATTTTCTCCCCTTATGTATCGCAAAATTTGATAAATAAGGTACTATTGTAAAGCTTAGATCCTTCACCACTGACGAATTGAAATTTAAAAATGACATATCATTAAAAGACCTCTTTGGTAGATTTGTTTCCTGGGTCAATACAAGCATAAAGCTGTATGTCTGAAATAGCAGCATTCCAACACCACTCCAGCATTCGAGCAGCATTCCAGTTTATTGTAACTGAGCAACATATTTGTATGTCAGTCTGTGTGATTTTTATAAACGTTTTTAGCGAATTTTCCTTTTAGGGAAGAAGCTATTACCGTAGTCGGCATGGTATGACCTAAGCCCGGGACCATGATAACTTTTCATTTTGAGGTCCCCAGACCCCAAACACACCATTGGTTCGAAACTGTATATATATATATATATATATATATGTGTGTGTGTGTGTGTGTGTGTGTGTGTGTGTGTGTGTGTGTGTGTGTGTGTGTGTGTGTGTGTCCGTGAGCACGATAACTCTCGTAAAAATGATCCGATTTTGATGAAACTTGGTATAAACCAAAAGCAACATTTATGACTTTAAGTTCGAAAACCAGCTAGTTCGCTCCATCCAAAGGGGTAGTTTGGGAAGGTTTTGTACCCCAAAAATGTTTTTTTTGAATTTGTTACATATAATTTTTGAAATAGTCAAATTTTAGTTTTTACCATTGAATCCAGGTTAAAATAACACACACAATTTGGTATTTTGATCATTCCTCTACGTCAATTGGTTACCGAGATATTGAAAGTGATAAACACAGTACGTTGTCTTATGGAGGAAAAGACAAATTGTATATCTCGCTTATTTATGAACGTACTGACGAAACTTGGTATACGGCTTCATCTCGTTGTGGTCTATTGATATTTGCTAAAAAAAATGTTTGCCAAAGGCTCCCGTAGCAGCAAACCTGCTTACTCAGGTCCCATGTTATTCTTATGGAGAATAATTAAATGCTCAGTCTGCCTTAATTATGAACATAAATGAGTAAAACTGGTATACCACTTCACCTAGTTGAGTTATATTGATATTAGTATGAAAACCAATTTAAGGTGTTCCTTTTTGCAGCAAACCTGTGTACTCCACCACAATGTTATTCTTATGTAGAACAATTAAAATTGTATATATAGCTTATTTGTGAATATATTTTTATGAAACTTGGTAAATGGCTTTTTGTAGTATTAAGACATTATATATCCATTGGAAATTCGTTGAGAATGCAGGTTTGCTGCAACGGGGGTTTTATTACTTAATGTTGGTGCAACATAGAAACTTAAAATAAGATGTCATGGGGTTTCCCTATTTAATAGATTATGAATACATAACTGAATCACTGACCACTGTGTAAGAGACCGACGCAACTAGGGCGTATATTTTTCAGGTGAATATCAATGAATGATGAGTGTAGAGTGGATGAGATGCCTTTTGTAGCCGTAATATTTGTTAGTTTTCCCTAAATTAGCATGTTGTGATTTAAACAGCGATATAAATAAAAGTATGTGTTTCTTTACACATGAAGTGAGAAAACTGTGAAATAGCTTGACAAAAATAAAATCAAGCATACAATTTAATCAAATCGGTTACATGAATAGGATACTCCCGTCGCCATAAACCTGCGTACTCAGCGAATTCCCAATGCATAATATATGTCTTAATACCATATAAAGCCACATACCAAGTTTCATAAAAATATATTCACATATAAGCGATATATACAATTTTAATTATTCTCCATAAGAATAACATTGGTGATGAGTACGTAGATTTTCTGAAACAAGGAACACAAACAATTGTTTTTTTATGCAAATATAAATAGAATTTAACTAGGTGAAGCCACATACCAAGTTTCATCGATATTCAATCATAAATAAGCACTATATAACATTTTAATTATTCTCCATAAGAATAACATGAGACCTGAGTAAGCAGGTTTGCTGAAACAAGGAACAAAAAAAATGGGTTTTTATACAAATATCAATATAACTCAACAAGGTGAAGCCACATACCAAGTTTTATTAATTTATGTTCATAATTAAGGGAGTCATTACATTTTACTTATTCTCCATAAGAATAACATGGGGGCTGAGTACGCAGGTTCGCTGCTACGGGTATAATCAACAAAAAATCAATTTTTTGTGCTAATATCAATATGCCAGTACTACGTGACGCCAAATGCCAAGTTTCATTAATATACATTCATTAATAATGGAGATATCACATTTTATTTATTCTCCATAAGGATAACATTGGACAACGTACGGTGTTTAGCACTTTGAATATCTCTGCAACGGTTGGACGTAGAATCACAATTTAAACACCAAATACCCCCGTCGCATCAAACCTGAGCACTCAGCGAATTTCCAATGCATAATATATGTCTTAATACCACATAAAGCCGCATACCAAGTTTCATAAAAATATATTCACGTTTAAGCGATTTTAATTATTCTCCATAAGAATAACATTGGTAGTGAGTACGTAGGTTTGCTGAAACAAGGAATACAAACAATTGATTTGTATGCAAATATAAATAGAATTTAACTAGGCGAAGCCACATACCAAGTTCCATCAATATTCAATCATAAATAAGTGCTATAAAACATTCTAGTTATTCTCCATAAGAATAACATGGGAGCTGAGAAAGCAGGTTTGCTGCAACAAGGAACAAAAAATGGGGTTTTATATAATTATCAATATAACTCAACTAAGTGAAGCTACATACCAAGTTTAATTAATTTATGTTCATAATTAATTTTTGTTCATAATTTATGTTCATAATTACATTTTACTTATTCTCCATAAGAATAACACGGGGGCTGAGTAGGCAGGTTTGCTGCTACAGGAATAATCACCATAAAATCAATTTTTTGTGCAAATATAAATATACCAGTACTACATGAAGCCACATACCAAGTTTTATCAACATACATTAATAAATAATCGAGATATCAAATATTATTTATTCTCCATAAGGATAAAACATGGGAAAAAGTAGTGTGTTTAGCACTTTGAATATCTCTGCAACGGTTGGGCGTAGAATCACAATTTAAACACCAAAATTATTGTTTTGTGGAACTGAACAGATTGGTAAATGCAAATGTGAAGTTCACATTAAAATAAACTGAGGAAAAGCCAAAACCCTTTTTCCCATAAGATTAACATGGGAGATTTTATGAGTAGGTTTTTTGGATTTTCTCCGCAACCACTTAACCTAGGTCAATAATTCAAAATACCAAATTATTTGTTTTTTTTAAGCTCTATAACATGGTTAAAACCAATATTAAGTTTTTTTTATTTAGGGTGAAAAATGCAAAAAACTGATTTGTGGAAAATTTAAAACCCCCATAAACCCCCTTTCCCATGGTCCGATTTTTCTGGTTTTCGAACTAAAGTCATGAATGTCATTTTACACATTTGAGCCAAATTTCATCAAAATCGGACGTTTTTTACTCAAGTTATCGTGTTAACGGACACACACACACACACATCTATATATATATATATATATATATATATATATATATATATATGTATATATATGTATATATATATATATATATATGTGCTATATATAAATATATATATAAATTTGAACGAATAGTGTTTTTGGCATCTGGGGACCTCAAAACAAAAAGTTATCATGGTCTCGGGCTTAAGTCTTGCCATGAGACCTACGGTAATAGCTTCTTCCCTATAGGGGAATGATTGTTTTGTGGAGCTGAGTTGATTGGTAAAAGCAAATGTGAAATTTACATTAAAATTAACTTAGGAAAAGACAAAAACCTTTTTCCCATAAGATTAACATGGGAGATTTTATGAGCAGGTTTTTTCGATTTTCTCCGCAACCACTTAACCTAGTTTAATAATTAAAAATACTATATTATTTGTTTTTTAAACTCTATAACATGGTCCAAACCAAAAATTGAGTGTTTTAAAAATGTTAGGGTAAAAAACGAAAAATCTGATTTTTGGAAAATTTAAAACCCCCATAAATCTCCCTTACCATAGTCCGATTTTTATGGTTTTCGAACTTAGTCATAAATGTCACTTTACACATTTGAGCCAAATTTCATTGAAATCGGACGTTTTTTACTCAAGTTATCGCATTCACGGACACACACACACACACACACACACACACACACACACACACACACACACACACACACACACACACACACACACACACACACACACACACCATATTTGCTGATATATTTATGTCATGATTTTATACATACATATTAATATACATATATATAAATTTGAACGAATAGTGTTTTAGTCATCTGGGGACCTAAAAAAAGTTGTTATGTTCTCGGGCTTAAGTCTTACCATGAGACCTACGGTAATAGCTTCTTTCCTATAGGTAGGGGAAATTCGCTAATATTAAAGAGTAGATGTGGGTTCAGTTATTGGGGGAGGCATAGTGGGAACAACAAATTCTGATCGTAAAAACAATGAATCAGATTTTAATTCACAGCTTTTGGTTATTGGTTCTAACCAATAACTTCGATATTAAATCTCAACCCTGAATATATTTGTAGTGCGCAAGCTGCACCCGTACCATAAAGTTAATATATAGTTTTGATATATAGGAAGGTGATCAGGTGAATAAAACTGAATATAAAACTGAAATTAGGTGAACAGTCGAAGTTGTTGAGTCCAGCTTATATAAATTTAATTCAACTGTAAAACTAATATTTAATTTAATTTATTAAGTAGTAAAATATATTTTATTTCTTATAAAGGGTAGTTTAGGTGTTCAGGTTTATATATTTTGGCGTAGTCGCTGTCTAATTATGTTTTCAGTACATAAGGATTTTAGAATAAAAACTAATTTTAAAATCCTAAAAATTTAAACCTTAAATCCTTCAAACTTAATCTTTAAACTATACAGGTTTACTGCGTAAAAATAAAGCGTGACCGAAAAGTGAAAGGAGTTTGAACTCAGTTCTTCAAAGTTGAAAGCAAAAAATTACAAGAGCTATCCATAAAACTTGTTACCAACTGAAAATATATCGAGAACAATTCAGAAAGTGACACCGGCATGATGTAAGAGCTGTAAAGTTGCAACCAAACTAACTTGTGTGTTACGAACTTGTGAGGTTGTCACAGATTTCAACACAGAACGTGGAACACTGCCTAGAGCTTTTGAAATGCAATTAAGAAATATCTTGTAGATTACGGTGGAAATAAAACTGAGGTGCAGAGATATAATGTTCAACATGATTTTAATTTGAAATTAAATTATCACTGGCATTCTTGTCTTAGGGAACTTTCAGGAACACGTGTTGTATTTTTATCAATCTCTTGTACGCATAATACAGTACCAGTGTGAGTACCATTTTTAGTTATTTATGCTGTTCAGTTCAACTAACAACTACAAAGATCGTCACATTTCATATATAACTAGAATTGATGATAAAACTAAAATATTAAAGACTATAAATTGAAATAGTATTGTACTTATTTTAAATTGTACTGTCTGGAAGATAATACTTAAGGAACCTGTAATCTCCCTCATCACAAGATATCTGCTTGCGGATCGAAATCTTCTTTGCATCGCCATACAGGCACATCGGCAGTAGACAGCTTTATTGGTACTAATAATATAATACAAATGGTGAATTAGGCTTGTAACTTGAGACGAAGTATCACTTTCCTGTCCAAAATAGTTTAAGGACATTAATTTCCCAAACTAATTCCTCACCTATAGATTAAAGATAAAATAATTCACAAGAAATTAGAAAGCAATAGACATTTAGTAAACAAAATAAACTTAATAAAATAAGTAAATAAAATTAAAAAAATATTTACTTGACTTGCTTTTAATATTGTGCACTATTGTATTTGTCAAATTCATTTCATATTCGAGCTACGCTTTAAAAGTGTGTTGAAATAACAGGTAATTTAGCAATATATTTTAGTTAGGCCGATATTTATTGAAGTAGCTGCATTTTTAAGCATTGCTCTGTGATTACGTTACACAAGCAACTGGTCATCCGTTTCATTAAAAAACAACGAAAGAATGGATATTTTTGTTGCAGTTTATTGAATGATTCCAAATGCCAAAATTTCTTTTGTTTTAATAAAATATTCTAAAAGTTACTCCTAAAAAGTCTCTTATCTAAATTCCAAAATCCTAAAACTTTTGTACTTAAAACATTAAATATTGATACGATATCAAATTAAAATATAATCTACTAAAGATATAAATGTAACTGGGTATTGTAAACTTTCCGAAAGAAAACGTGTCTATTATAACGGAAACAGGGTAAAATAGACTACACACTACGAAAAATTGTCTCACAACACTGTGAAATATACGAGCTTACACTTGTATTCTTATTGTTACGTACTTATTTTACTTACTCACAAGACGGTAAATATACACAATGGATGAATAGCCTTATCAGTTTATGCTTCAGTTCATCTTCCTCTTTCATCTTATTTTGTAATAAATCCATCCGGACATGTCGTATACGGTCAAGGTTCGCAGAGCTTTCAGAACAGGTGTGCTTATTTACTTAAGAGTAATGTTCGCAGCAACGATGTCTTACGAGGGCGTCCAGCTGATTCATAAATCAACATCATACCATAAAGTGTTGCCAACCTCATGGGTATAATAATGGTACAGCTATTTTTAAATTGTCACTGGACATGCAGAAAGAAAATTTCAACCCTTAATCTATTAATCTAATGACACAAATAAATCAAAACAATATAATAGTTTCATAAAATAAGAGCTTATCATAGAATGTAAGCAGTTAAACAATGTTAATTCTAATTACACTGATGAGGAAAATATGGTACTCGTACGATAAATATCGTTTTTCTAGCAACACTGCAGGTTGGATTGGTGATCACGTGACCTTACGCTGTTTTTACGAGGTCTCTTCCGGTTAAGTATAAATCCTTAAATAGATCGACTCAGCACACTTGGTCTGAAAGCTTTACGAACCTTGGTATACGGTGGCAATCTGGGGTTCTAAAAGCCATCAAGTAAACACTGTATTTATGCTGCAGAAAAAGGCACTGCGGGTCATTTTTAAACTTCCTAGAATTTGGTCCTGTTGAGATACAGTGATAAATTACTTTCCCTTCAGTTTACATCCTGGAGACACTGTATTCGACAAAACTTTAGTATTTCAAATATATGAATACAATTCAAAAATTAAACCCAGATGCACATTGAATATCCCTCCACACTCAACATATTTCTTTGAAAAGCACCTTTTCCCTCTGCAATTTTAATGTTTAACAGCTTTACGATGTACGTTTAAAATTAAGGAGGCTACAATAGATTTAGAAAATAATTATACAAGTTAGTAATTAGGAAAACACCATTGTGTATAAGGCTTTGTAAAGGATAATACTCCATGACTAACTTAAGATATTGTTTGTTGATGAATGAGTGTAGTTTTGTTTTATATATATAATGTAAGAAGTAGCATATGCAGTTTATTATTGTCGAATAATAAATGCCGAATAAAGTGTATTGAGTATTGATTATATTATATTTGGTAGGTATTTTGTTGTATTTCACCTCGAAAGAGCAGTTTGTACGAGCTCAGGTTTCTAAGCTGTTGCAGTGGCCTCAGTGAACCGGTGAATACCTTGGACACCTGGATCACCGTTATTTTGTTGTTGGGGACGGGGAGGTTTTCATAAGATCGGCTACAGCCTGCTTAGGTCCCAGCAAAATAAATAAAAGAGACGAGTCGAGGAAGCTTTTTGCCAAAACATATGTCCCGGAAGAAACAATGGTTATCTGATGACATGGTTGTAATAAACAAATTTATTATTATGTAAAGTAGTTTCGCCCGTGATATTTTATATCGATAAGCAAGATTGGGGAAGTTCACAGTTAGTCATGCAATTGTTCATAAAATGAAAGCATCAATATTACTCGGATAGGACAAGTATAGTTTAATTCAATCTAGAGTTGCTAAAAAGTTCTGATTGCGAAACTTTTAGCTGGATCAGTTTCAACTTCGAGGGTCAATATGCAACCAAAGGAGACTTCAGTTTAATATCCTATCAAAAATTTATCATCATAATACAAATTATTCGATCATTCTATTAAAAACTTATAGTTTAGTATTTTGATCAACGATAACCACGTATATCATATAAGCTTTACAACAATAATTTTAATCTGAAGAGTAACAAAATTTCCTAAAATTGACTAGTTTTTATTTTGCAATAGATTTTATGTTTAAATTTGTTTGATTCAAACTAATTTCTTATTCACACAGTTTGTTAATCCAATAATCCAAACTCTATATTATTTCAAACTCTTTCTTCGTGCTGTCTGTTAAAGCAATAGTGCTGTTCTACTTAAAACTAGATAAATAAAATAACTTTTAGAAACATGTTACCTGTGTTAGTAACCTGATTTCTGAGTCCTTTATGTGACATATCATACTCAAAAATACTGTATACTGTAATACTGTGGTGGTAGTTTGGTTTTAATAGTCGATGTTTACATGACTATTAAATAGTCGATGAAATGACATTTCATTTAGTATGATATTTGGGACATTATTCAGCATTTTGATATTAACTTCAGCCATATATTGGGTTAAACCTTTAGTCAACACCTTAAACTACACTTTATTATAGCGTAATGCTGCAACAGTATAAAAAAACTACCCAGCTAATCATGCTCTGTTAATTCTTCCTATACTGACCATAAACAACTCTTTGAATTGGAAGGAATTATATTAACCAGTTTCTTTGAAGATTTCCTGGGAATTCTCAAGTTTTTCCGCTTTTGAGAAATCCTTCATATTGGAAATAGTGGGAAAAGTATAGAATAATGTAAGATTTAACTAAAATATTGTTAATTAAAAACCTTGGCATGTATAAACCTCTGGGATTATACCAACTGTCAAATTTCCCATGTCATATTCCTGTTTTAAGTGACGTTATTTTAACTATAAGATTAATTTTAAATTAAAACTTTACAACTTGTTTAGAGCTTCTTCGGTATTGAACTTTACGTTGCAGCTTTGTACTATATGGAGTTATAGATATTCCCACAAAGTATAATTAAACGCAATATCGCCTCATAATATATATATTGTTATACATTATAGAGCGATTTCAGTTTATAAGTTGCTGGACTTATTTAACACAATATACACTGTGGGATTATATGCTATGAAACTTCGCCCTCTTTCGTTAGGTCACAATAACCAAATCGGTCTCCTATGTTCTCCATATCGCTTCTCATGACAATCCTGCTAGACTATTACTCTTAAAGTTATCAAACCGTTGGAAATAAAAATATTAGCACAGGATTGTTATTATTATAACAGGATTGTTAATGTTGAAGGATAAATTAATTCAAGAAAAATTAACAAAAATTTAATTTTATCATTTCAACATTTTAAGTAGAAAATGGATAAGCAACTGCAAATTTTGAACTTTTTGAAATTAGATAAAACGTATCTAATATTTGTATCAAATAATTTTTAAGAGAACACTCCTTTCTGATTTTTCTATCCAAATTTTCTATATTACCTACTTATTGTACAGCTGCTATAGAGTTACTCTAGACGTTTTAAACACATATTATAGCTACACATTAGAGGGCGTTGTAAGTGTAAAGAAACAAACTTCTAAGCACTGATATTACGAAGAGAATGAATTCATCATCCACAGCTCGTTTAATTTTAAAGGCAAGCGACTAGCTTGTAAGTGATTAGGCAGCTCAAAGGCTTTAGGGTCGTTGTTACAGAAAACAGATAGCACACCTCCCTGGCTCAATAGAGATTGTGTGGTTATATTCAAACGGACGCGGACGTGTTGAAATAACACTCCTTTGGCGCTCGGAACCTACTTGTAAAACTAAACTTAGCTAACCTATTAGAACAAATATAATAAACTTAAATAAATCTTTCATTGTAGCTAATCCGGTTGGTAATTACGTTTACTATCAATTTTTGCATCTGATAAAAGCATCATAGTATACTGTACAATAATGTACTTATTTTTTACGAAAGCAGATTTACTTCAAAGTGGTTTTAAATAGTAAAACGATATTTCAAAGATACAAATTTAAATGATAAAATATTCTCCCAAATTGGAAACTAGAAATCCAATGCGATGCTATAAGAAATGACCACATTTCTGGGTGTGAATATCACTTATTAAAATCAAATTAATAATAGCGGATGGACATTATGATCCAACCAACTAAGTTTCTTCTTTTTTAAATGTGTAGCAAAACATAACTGTTTAGAAATAAACCATACATACTTTTTCGGTTTTACTTATATACAATTCCCATGGCTGGAAACGCATAAAGTTTCGGGTTCCTTATGAGAAGTGTGTATACGCGGAACATTCCTGAATGGTGTAAGAAACCGTATCATCGTTGAACACTTCCCTTGCTGCATTTATAAAACAGAAATTAAAGCATCAGAGATATTTTCTTTGGGGAAGCCGAACTTTGCTTCTTTGTTGGAAGTTGCTCTAATTACAATTTCTTCTTCAGAGAAAGAATTAATTAAAACAGTTCCAATGAAAACGTTCTCTGATACAATATACGATAACTACCTGGTAAGTTTGCTTTATCGACATAGTTCGTAACGGCAATATTTTTTTACAATAACAAGCTTAGATTTAAACTTGAAATTAGAGTTTTTCCAACGTAAGCCGATTTCAGCTGTGTTAATATTCGATCTTTTCACTGGAAATGTTGAAAGCCAACATGTAATTCGGAATTATGCACGTTAGAGGGTAGTTAAAAATAAGTAGAACATATGTCATGTGTTAAGATTTCAAAATAAGTGTTTTAAAGGACGATAACTCAAACATGGGAATTTATAAACGTAATGTCAAGATAGTTTTAAGCAAATTATCATCTATAATTACACCCATTTAATTTAGAATTAAATATATTGATAACTATTTTAAAATGTTATTTACTCCAAGTGTCAATAAGTCAAAAGCTACCTGCATACGCGTATCGACAAAAACACACAGTTCTTCAGAAAATACTGGAAGGTTTCTGCTCTGTATGTTACACTGTATCCATAGCAACACCAGCCGGCGAACACGCACATGGAATCACCCGGCCAGCGATAGCACGGAGCAGAATTAGCGTTCTGTCGTGGAACGCTGGGCGCTATAGTGAGTGATTCACTCTGAAATATGAAATCAGGATAGTTATAGCCACTGTATCCAGCTGCTGTTTGCTATTAGGCTACTAATTAACAACGATCAAAAATATCAATTGGATCGGGGTTGTACGTTCCCATTCAAAACGTTAAAACCGACTATTGAGTTTTGTTATTTTGTTAAAAACACAATGAAAAAATAAAACGAGTTCGCACGCAGCACGCTGACGTGAGGGAAGTGAATTTCCACATAAAAAACCATTAAAACTCAAAATCAGTTAAAAACATAAATTTATTCCAACTTTTATTCAAATCTGAAAACATTGATTTTTTTGGCTGATCTGATGCTCCTGGTTCTATTTACCTGCAATGCTGGGAATACAATTTTGCGCATTATAAGGTTAGGAGAAGGTCCAGTCAGGCTTTAAAGTAGGCGTGAGGTTGTTGGGGATGATAAAAGTACACCAACAAATGAATGGTGGCTTTTCTAATGTAAAATCCCTATAAGACAACGTACTGTGTTTGGTCGATACACATTTTCTTTAATAACTCGGTAAATATTTATGCTAGAATGACAAGAGAGGGCTTAAAACTTTCGCCTCTCTAATTCCCATCTTTTTACATGCATTTATTTTACATACGGGGCTTTTCTGACCCTTTTTGGGCCCAAAAACTCAAAATTTGAAAGATTAATCCCCAAAAAAAGGGCTTTAGAGTTTTCCGATTGTTTTGCCCAACGAACTTGTTCAACTGATTACAAAAAGGAACATCCCTACTAAATTTGAAGTAAATCGGACAAAAATGCGACCGCTAGAGTGCAAACACACACACACACACATATATATTTTTGTATAAAATTTTGAATGACCCCCCAAAACGTGTTCAGGGGGTCACGTTAGGAACTTCTATGGTGGTCCCGGGCTTAAGTGTCACCGTGCGGGTCATGCTATTAGTTCACTTTCCAAGGAAATTCACTAATAACCTGATTCTATTAAAGGCTATTCATAATAATAATTATTTATTTTTTATTTAGAGTTTATGTATACAATTGCACTGAGCGCCATTCATATATTTTTAACTTTAGACTATGGACTTACAGGGTAATTTTATTGGGCTCAAGTCACGGGGAAATTGTATTTTTATTGCGGAAGATAGAAGTAAGAACAACAACATTATGTAAAATCTCATATTGAAGTTCCTTAAGACGTTTTTTAAGAATGTGAAAATTCGTATAATATAATTTATGTCTCAAGATACATTTACTTGAATTTTTCAGTAAAAAAAGGAGCAATAGTACGACAATATAGTACAGGAAATTTTAATCAACTTGGAATCTACATATGCTTTTCTTCCACAGGCTTCCAAAGAAAAGATGATCTTAGAAGAAGTACATAGGGGTTGGATATAAAATAAAGACCTTGGCGAGATTATAAAATTAAGAGCTATAATAACGTTCAAAAGGAAACTACAACAAGACTTATTTGCTTGTTTAAAATATAAGACATTTTAAGATAGGAGAAATTATTTAGTATTCGCACTGTACAGCATATGAGTCACAGTTGTTCAACTTAATCTTGACCATATTGTACCAACTAAATCACGTTTGTTAATAATAACTAATATTTGTTTTTATTATTTGTTAACAATGTAGACTAAGGTAAAATGAACGTGTAACCTGACATTGTACGGTGTCAATATCATTATAACTTCACTCATTATAACTTCTGGTATAAATATAATACCAGAAAAAAATACAGATTAAAAATTGAACAGTATAAATCTGGTACTATCTGCTTTTAAATAAGCTAATTTATTTGTGCATTTGGTTTCAAAATAAAATGCTTGATAATGCAATTTTTATTTGAAAGAGTTCAGAACGAATTCGAAGGAAATCTACACAGAGTTATTAGTGTGTTTTATACAGCACTTCCCTTATGCACAGGTAAACAATGCACCTTTAGTGCATCCTTTTCTGTATGCACAAAGCAGATGCAATTGTTAATATTAAACTCTTAACTAGATTTGTTATTCAAAACAATGTAATTTTACATTATTATTTATAAATTTCCGTTTTACATATAAATGGGTTTGGTGGTTTTAACAGATGCGACCCCAATCTCAGATCCAAATTAAGTGAAGCCATGCTAGAGAGAGGCTGATGGCTCCACACCTGTCACTTAGCTCGCACCTACTACCTGTAATACGGTAGAACTACTCAGAACATGCTATATACTTGAAGTGGTAAGGACAGACTTACAATAAATGTGTTTTATATATGAAGTTTAATTAAAAAATATTATCATAGCGTTTAAATGAGAAGTTAATTTCAAACACGCGAAGGTTTCTTAGCACGTTTACTACGTACCTAAATACAAATTGTGTCTATAAAGTCCTCAGTTTAATATTTTAAACAACCAAATTTTGATAACACGTTTAATAAAAAGACAGTATACGGGTTACGCAAAAGTGTGGATACCCCTGTTATCTTTTCAACGGGTCGTGATAGGAAAACAAAACTCAGCACACCTCTATATTAAAGAAAAACACACTTTTTGGTCAGTGTCATAACTTCGCCCATATAAAGGTCTTCACATAATAAATATGCACCTTTAAAATGAGGTGTGGTTCGATCGGGCTTTAATCAAACATTATTTTGCCACACCGAAAATATACCATTTTTTTGACTTGGGAAAGATTTTTCTAATGCGAAATAATTAATTTTTCTCAAAGGGAAATTTTAGTAAATAAATAATTGCTTATAAAACATACAAAATATGTAAATCAATTAAAATAATGCAATGCCTACTTGTAAGTAGTTTCTCTAAAGAAAGGCTCATCATCGGGCAATGATAATCATTTTGATTGGGCGTCATTCTGTACGGGCTTGAGATTGAAACTAATCGTTTTCGTTATTCTTCTTCCTTTTTTATAAAAAACCTTCGAAATGAGGTATTTTGAGAGTCGCTCAACGGGGCTTTAAATTCAAAAACTTGGGCTGCTCCCGAAATTCCCCATTTGGAGGCATGGGCGAAGATGGGACAGTGACCAAAAGGTACGTTTTTCTCTATTATAGATATACACACTTTTGCCTAACCCTGTTAGCATGAATAATTTTACTAAAACACGTTTAATCCTATTTGAACATTATAAACGGAACTCATTACAAAACTAAATGTATAATTAAATTGAATATTTCAAAATCTATTCATAAATTAATTAATAAACATTATCAATTACACTCAGATTATTAAATTATAATGTGAATTGCGAATTGAAAATCGTTTAATGTTAATTAAAATTGTATTGTTTATAATTTTGACAGGAATTAGAAAATTAAAATCATATTATGTAGTTATTTTACAACAATTTAGACAGCGTAATATGTGTTCTTACTGCTTATATACAGAGGAAATGGTCAATATCCTTCCCACCCGCCTGCCCACCTCCCCCCCCCCCAGACGACCGCCGCGGCTGTGACGTCATGGACGCTCCGACGCTCCGGGCAGCACTCGGATCTGTCAATCCACTCATCTGTGTATCGCTGTATCGCTGTGCAACAAGCAACTGGCATGTCAGCATGATTGTATATTGTCCCACATCGCTTCAACTGTACTCGTGAAACGTACAACTGGTAAATAAAGCCTCTGCGGCGACGCGACGCGACGGCCTCCTGGCGGCTGTAACAAAGGAGCGGATTTAACACCAAGCCTACACTTGAGAAATGCCACAACCTCGTGGCGGTTCGCTGATATGAGTTTTTATCAGGCTACGCTGCTGATGCCAGCGATAGGGCTGATGATTGCCAGCTACAAGGCTGCTGTTTTGTAATTGCCTGTTAACAAACCTTTAATTGTCATCTACTAGTCTGTTTATTGCCTGTAACTAGTGATTTTAATTAGTGTTTTCTGGCTCTAAGCCTGCTGATTACCAGCTACTAGGCTCCTGGTTGCAGCTTAGTTTCCAGGTATATGCCACATATTCGGGTACAAACATATTATACATTCAATAATGAAAGATTATCCTTTAATTGAAGTCGTTCACAATTACCTGGCCTGTATATCATACATACATTTAATTATGTTGTAGACAAAACTACTATGTGTATTAATACATAGCAGTGAGTCCATACCAACAGAACACAAAACTGTATTAACTAGCAGTTTCGCGCCGCCTTGCCTGTGCGCTGTTTTCCTAATTTTCAGTTAGTATCCCATGCTATTCAGTGTTTTGTGACAGTGATTATAGACTTAATTATAATTTTTGATTGACGTTTATTTTCCTTTCCTTAATTTCCCATCGACTACCTAAAACTATGCTAAGAAAACTCTTACTGTGTATATAGACGAAATCAGCCCGGGAACTGTCGTTCTGAAGTAGAGCGCTAGCACCGCAAGTCGGGCGTGATAAAGCGTGAGTTCGATCCCAGCCGACTGCTACAATATGTTTTCACCATCGGTCACCTCTGGCCAGAACATATGTTGACAGTTAACGTTTTTATTCGTATACAACACATACAAAACAACCACAATTTTATTTTAAATGTAGATAAGATTAGTCATTGTAACTCAATATCGTATTTTATAGTTAGAGAAAGTAAATGTTATCACTATTAGATAATATCAAATATGGTAACTGCAATAAATTAAGTTATACGGTGGAAATTTTTTTCTCTCATGAGAAAATACGGATCACAGTAAATTTCATATACTACAAATTAATTAACTTTTAGTTGGTTTTGATGTATTTTGCAATTTTAAATTGTTTATAAGCATCTTAAAGTAATAAAGGCGACGGTCACGTCCAAGTCAATACTGGTTTTTAATAACAATCTAAATAAATGTATGAAACAAAATTACCTATTTATAGATAACTATCCTGAAAACATACTTTGATTTCAAATAGTATAATATTTTTGGAGAATAAATCCTCGACTGTTTCGGTCGTTCAATATTTTGAAGTCCCTTGAAGCGGATTGCAGAGCTAATATTTAGCCTGTCAATCAAAGTCAAATACAGCACGCTGGCTGGCTGACATTACTCCTGATTATACTCTTAGAAGATAGCCATTGGCAGTTACCACCGCCCCAACAGTAATACGCTCTTTTATTGCTTTAACACAACGTAATATTGTTAACTCCCGGAAATCTAGTAATATGTTTCTACTATTCGAAATTTATCCTAGTCTGTCTGACGGACTTTAATCGCCACACATCCGCCCTACCAATGTTATTTCAAATAATGAAATAATGTTTAAGATTATTTACAACTTTTTCTACATCTTTCCTTTTTTATTTTTCTACATGGGTATAACATAATTTGTAACCCTCTTAGAAAGAAACTTAATATGTTCTACTTAATGCAATGATAGTTTTGTTCCCAAGCTGCAATCCTTCCGAGATAAACCCAAAATAAAAAAAATATTTTTGAAAAAGATAAAAACATGAAACAAAATTATATGTGTTTTTTTTATAAAGACATAAGCTTACTGAAACTTAAGTCTCGACTTCAAAGAAACCCGATCCAATGGCAAGTGAAATAGTCAGCTCAAAGGCTTCGGAATCTTTGTTAGAGAAAACACTTGACTACCCTCATCTCTTTGGATGCTTGAGTGTGAATGTATTCTTATAGCAGCTTCTTTGTTGGTGGTGTAGTTTGAAATATACATAAGTATTTTAAGGTTTTCAAATACATATAAAGAAGAGTCCTTGGCTATTCTACGTTTAAACATTTTTATATAAATGTATTTTTGTGAATGAGGTTATGCTAGCCTCACACAGATTTTACTTTCTCCCCTATACATAGTATATGGAGAAAGTATTGTTTTCGTAAAAATTTTCGAATTTGAGTTGTTAGTGGAAATATTCGTTTTGGTGCTCCCTGAACCCAAAAAAGTGGTTTTTACGTGATGTCTGTCTGTGTCTGTGTGTGTGTGTGTGTCCGTGTGTGTGTGTGTCCGTGTGTGTGTGTGTGTGTGTGTGTGTGTGTGTGTGTGTGTGTGTGTGTGTGTGTGTGTGTGTGTGTGTGTGTGTGTGTGTGTGTGTCTGTGTGGATGTGTACAGAGCTAGAGCCCTAACCTATGGACCGATTTTTGTGAAATTTGGTATGTAGGTACTGATTCTCAATATCTCCAGGTGTTTTTTAATTTTTTTGAATTTTTGATTTTTAAGGGTAATTATCCCCCAAAAATCGCCAAAAAACATGTAAAATCCAAATTTCTCAAAAACGGCTCTAACGATTTTGATTAAACTTTAGTGGTTTGTAGAACTTTAGGTTTCCAACAAAATGACACCACCCGCATGTCTGGAAAAATTCGGGTTCAGAAATTACAAGACTTAAAACATCCAAAATTCTGTTTTTTGGATTTTTCATAAAAAATCATAAATGTTAAAAAAGATTACTCTTCACCATTAAAAAAAGCTCAAAAAACTAAATAAATTAGTATTTTAAATTACTATTCTACAATTGCTAGTTGCGGAGAAAATTTAAATTTAAATTTTGCGATAAACGCAGTACGTTGCCCAATGTTATTCTTATGGGGAATACAAAAATAACTATTTCTCTCTTATTTACTGATAAATTTCGATAAAATTTGATATGCAGGTCAAGTTAGCATTGACCAACAGAGGATGTTCAAAAAATGTTGCTATTTAACCCTCTCAAAACCTTTTGTTTAGCAGCGGACTCTATAGTGCCTCCCAAAAAGGGATTTGGATGGATATTTCTGAAAACAACTATTTTAGACAATGTTTTGTCCATTTATCTATACTTCATATTCTATATTTAGTAAATAACAAATATTTTTGTCATTAAAGTTTGGCTAAAAGGGAGAAAGTATGTGTCAGTTTCCTGATACAGTTTATTTAAATTTTAAATGATAACCATTTTTGATAACCAGAATTGATGATAAGGTTAGACATTTAAAAAACAACACCTATCATAAAGTAATTATTTTAGTGGACCTATGTTTAGTGGACTCGTAATGGAATAAAAGTTGTTACTTTTAGATAACCCTTATTTTAAACGCTTTTTTAGCCCTATGGCTAAGGAAATATATATATAAATATATATATATATATATATATATATATATATATATATATATATCCAATTGACAGGTTTTCAAGAAGATAACTAATAACAAAATTCCCTAACTATTATGTGATATTTCGTCATGAAGGAAAAATTGCATTGTTGCGTGGTGAATTTTAAATCTTCGTAGTTGTAATTTAACCATATTAAAGTATTCTAGCTCAGATTTTAAATATAAAAGCCAATTGTCTAATAACATAAAAGATTAAAGTTATTCCCAACACAAATATAATATCAAACTAATTAAATATCGATTTCTAATAGGCTAAACCTTTTTTATTAGCATGGTACCCGTTGCTATAGTTACGGTATGTACAGACATTAAAACATATTACAACGCTTCGAAATATATTTACTTTACACTGTACCCACTCATAAGGTGGCAAAACATATAAAATAAGGAACAAGGCAATCGATTTCGACCTGTCACAACCAATCGTCATCAGGTCCAGTGGGAGAATGGATTCTCTTTTTAAATACACCAAATAATATCGATATTACGTAAAGCTGAAATAACTGCTGAATACAGTACATGGAGCTTCACCTTCAAAACAATATTTTGGAAGCTTTTCATGTAAGTAGAGAGATCTTTCCTCAATATGGGTTCTTTTGAGTTTGATGATTATCAACCCCTCATCCCTAGGTGTCATTAATTTAAAATGTTGTTTATCATACTGCACAAAAAGCGGCTGTTTTTGGATCTGTAATTAGTCCGTAAAATCGCATTTTTCTGATTCCTTAAAATAGGACACCGGAAAATCAGCTGTGGATTTTTTCAGTGTGCAACCACAAAGAACAGTTGTTCCAATTAACTATTGTGCATTTCAAAGGTAACAAACACGTGTTACGTACATTTTGTTTGTAAATAAACGAAACGTAAATATTGTAAAGTAAACCTATCTGAACTTCCAAAACTACACGAATCACCTAATGTTTGGTCCAGAGTTTCAACTATCAAAGGCTTATATGGGCAGTGTGATAAAAAACGTTGTTCATCAAACTGAGCAAAAGTGTGTTTTTGTTGCTTAATCGTATTTCCACGCTTGTTGCTTGATCGTAAAACACGATTGCGCACGAAAAGCAACCACTTTTGCTCCTTGTGATGAAAACTACTATAGTAATACGCACGTTGATTTCTGCTGTGAGTTATATTATTGAGATACATATCTATAAATGTGTTCCCAGATGGTTCGTTTTATTGACATATGTTTAGAATCCAGCAAATGGGTTTATTTTTTATTCAGAGAGTCAATAGATTATAAAACTCAAATGTTCTTGTATAACTTTGATAAACGTGTTTTTTATTTGACCGGTCGATAGTTAAAACTATTCTCATCGTAGTTTTCTAAATAAAAATAAAGACAGTTTTTAAGTTCGACAACGTGTAATATTACCTTCAAAGTCGTCCAACTTTTTACAATTGTTAATATATTTTGTCTAATGACCAAGAAGATTCTTTGTTCTATTTTAAGAGCATAAACAAAATAACCTCCTTAAAATATTTGTTTATTTACAAAAAGGTGACTGGTATGTTTAATATGTCGTACGCGGTGGAGAGAATTTAAGGAAAGTAAAAGTTAAGGTATGACGAGGCTTTTAGCAAAGGCAGATCTTGGGGTGCAGGGGGTGTCAGATGTTTGGGGTGTCAGCAAACACACGACACCGCTGACAATATATTGCGGTCACACGCCACACGTCCCGCACATTTTACTGTCCCCGCCGCGCCGCACCGTTAACTGTAAAACTTGCAGGTTCTTTACTCAACAACATTTGCTTGGAGTAAATGATGTCGCACCATTTCTATTCTACTTAAAATGAGATTGTCGTTCAGTACAAAATAACCTCTTAAGAAAATACGTCCAGAATTATATCGTCATTTATAAAACTCCAAACCAGATTTTAATTTTAATTGATGAATATATAAATTTATTAATTCTTAAAGTAACCTTGACTTCTTCACTGTCTCTTAAAATAACAGGCCGAATTAGTCAAATTACTCATCACAATCGTCATGATTGGAGCTAGGAGTGATACCACAGTTCTGCCAGATCTGACCATCTCGGGTGGTAAATGGGCATGAGTATATATTCGATTAGGCGAATACTGTACAAGCAGGACCTATACCAATCACAAAGTGGTTATGATGTTGCTAATTTATGTTGCAATTCGGTTTACTACATTGAAACCAAATAAATCAACTGTTTTATTGGCCGTTGAAATAATATCGGAAGACATAATACAATTGAGAGAAACGCATTTTAAAATAGCTATCAAAATAGTATTTAACAAAAGGAGAGCCGAATGAACAGAAAATTGATTGAAATTGGCAAGAGTTTAAGTTAGACATAAGCTTCTAAATTTGAATGGATTGTCAGCAGCAACAACGAGAAACAAATTTCTAAAACCTTTTAGGGAAAACCATTCTGTCAATCCTGCCTCCAGAAGAAATGAGAAACACTCAATTGCATTTGTTGGGAATACTCAATATTTAGGGTGTTTTTTTTGGAAAACGCATTCACCAAACAAGCCGGGGCCGAGGGAAACAAAGGCCATACAATATTTTTAGAAAATCAAAGTAACTAAATAATTTATAATATACGAGAACTTCATGTAATTATTTGATGGGTTGTTTTTAAATATAGGCTAACTACTTTTTCTATCAGTTTAAAATAATGTGAACTTTGTAGATCGCCTCAATTTCTCCTAAATTGCAAGGATATAATTAGTAGATAATATTGGCTTATAGGGATCACAGCCTTCAGTTTTTGGTTAAGATTACTTAAGTATATGTACGTAAACAAAGCTGATGCTTAAACCGCGTGTGGAAATATAATCAATTCAGACGTTTTCCAATCCCCATGATTCTCTGATGGGAACAATTTGTCCTGATTTATTATTTGGCTGGCTGACATGCAATAACATATATGATTTAAAAAACTACATATTTCCGAAGTCTTTTGGGGAAATAGGGGGAAATACTCATTTTTAATTTGAGCCATCACCAAACGTAAATTTACCAAATGTCCATTATTTCTCTTTAAAATGTTCCCATACACAATTAGAACTCATATCTTTATTAGCGAGTAAAGTTTTAAAATACAGTTATGTGATCTTATCCTTCTAATATAATATATTCGATGGACATAATTTCCTTTAAATGTTACAAGGTTTTTGAAATTTAATTACGCATCTAAAAATATGCCACGTCTTTATAGTGTAGATTAGGCTACCTTAAATTTGTTTCTAAAAAAAACTACGGAGGTGTTCGGACGGCCGGCACGGCGTTAATTTTATTAATAATAAAAAGAATGACTTGCTAGAAGCACAGAGGCTGTTCAGGATATGGCTTTAGAATCATGTTTAACAAAAGACACATGACAGAGTTATGGCGGATGTATTCAACAAGCGTTACCACGCTTTGGATACACGATGATTTACATCCCCAACCGATTTCCAGTCTGCGGTCACTTAAAACATTTACCAGTACACCCCAAGTAAAATACTGTAATATAGTAAACAACATTATAATTTATTTAAGTGATAGTATTAAAAACATAAGGGACTTACTTATAAACGTGCAAATATATATGATTACATCCACTTATATAAATGAAATTAAGAGTTTTGTCTGTACATATGTCTTAAATCTGAAATGTGTTAATTATTTTCATGTTTTATAAATTGTAGTATTACATTACATCTCATTCATCATTAATAATAATATCCCATAATTTTGTATATTTCTCCACATATTAATACCACCACACCCCAATCATGCTGAATAACTCATATTTTATCCATTTATCATCATAATTGGTGTCCTTGTCCCATAATAATATGTGTTACTGTCATTTAATATGTTCCCTTCTTATGTGTTATTTTGTGTTAATCAACTTGTTATTTTATGTTATTTCATTTAAAGTGCTAAATATTAAACAATTGTTCCCCTCACCCCGCACAAAAATCATCTCCCCTTGTTTCACAATATAATATATAGTTAATTATGTCCATGTTCACCTTATTTACCTTATACTAATTGATAATCAACCATCTTTCACAGTATATTAATAATTTTAATACATTAATTGACCCTAGAATAATTTCAACATAGCCTACTTTAGATATAAGATCTTTGTAAGAGAATTGCAATATGGTAATATTTTACATAGTACTACTTTTCAAAATTAGTCCTTAGAAAACCAAAATTAGTGTATCAAGTGTTACAGCATGTGATTTCATCCATCTGTACAACGCAACAATGGAACAATGAACTTCAAGAGTGCAAACCCTGTCCTCTCCCTTGTTGCTGCCTACCCTCCAATGTGATATCCCACTTTTGCATGGGACAAGTTCCTATTTAATAAATTTTCCAGTATGGCCTAAGATTTGCCTGCTTGGAGCCTAAAACGTAGGGATTTCTCCTGCCCAACAGAGTAAATACTTAAATTCAAACCCCTTTTACTAATTTCCCCATTTACAATACTCTGGGTGAAGAATTGTTGCAAGCTGTGTGGTAACCATCTCCATTTTGATACTCTTACTAGGGACTTTGTAAAAGAGATATCATAAACATTTGTGAACAAGCCTAATGTTCAAAAAAGTATTAATAAAAGTAATCAAGAAGTAATTAATCTAAATTGAACTAGTATTCAAAATTTAATTTCAAATATCTTTTAACAAATTCATAATTTCAGTGAAACCTTTTGGCAAACTTTCTTTGTACTTTCATATGGCATTGTTGCACTTAGTAAGCAAACCTATTACAGTAAATTCATTTTATCTCTACAATAATATATCATTCGAGCCGGCACGACACCCCTCCCTGAGACAAAAGCATTTATATTGTAATAATTCACTAGTAGTCATGAACTGTTAAAGACATTTATTGAAAAAGCTTAGGCCTAGTTGACCTAATTAATTTAGAAGATTCTCATATTGTAATATTTTCACTGTTCGACCCCATTAGATTAATTTATTATCATTCCCTGTTGTAATTGTAGTTAGTAAATATTGTATTGTTAACCCATAAATAATTTGTTATTATTATTCAGGCCTATATATCAAAGGTAAAAGGTATTTGATTACCGCACCTTGACTGTGGTAAGACAGACAAGAGACATTTAATCAAGCCAACAAGAACTACAATTAAAGAAGCAAAGGTAAAAGTGTATTTATTGGTTAAAATTCATCAAGAGTGGGCTAAAAGTAATAACCAAGGGAATTTTAGCGAATTTCCCCTATAGGGAAGAAGCCATTACCGTAGGTGGCATGGTAAGACTTAAGCCCAAGACCATGATAACTTTTTGTTTTGTTATATATGTGTGTGTGTGTGTGTGTGTGTGTGTGTGTGTGTGTGTGTGTGTGTGTGTCCGTTACCGCAATAACTTTTGAAAGAAACACCCGATTTTGATTAAATTTGGCAAAAATGTGTAGGGTAACATTTATGACTTTAATTTCGAAAACCAGATCGATCGGACAATGGGAAGGGGGTTGTATGGGGGTTTTGTATTTTCCAAAAAGTTTTTTGAATTTTGTCCCTAAAATTAAAAAAAACACTCAATTTTACTTATAGCCATTTTATAGAGCTTAAAAAACAAATAATTTGGTATTTTGAATCATTAACCTAGGTTAAGTGGTTGTAGAGAAAAGTAAAAAAAAACGCGTCCATAAAATTGTCCTTGTTAATCTTATGGGAAAAAGGTTTTTGGATTTTCCTCAGATAATTTTACTAAAAACTTCACATTTCTTTTTACCAAAACTTTTAGCTCTACAAAACATCGTTTTGGCGTTTTATTTGTTGTTCTACGTCCAACCGTTGCAGAGATATTCAAAGTGCTAAACACAGTACGTTGTCCAATGTTATCCTTATGGAGGATAAATCAAATTTGATATATCGATTATTTATGAATGTATATTGATGAAACTTGGTATGTGGCTTCAACTAGTTGTGGTATATTGATATTTGTACAAAAAACTTATTTAATGTTGATTATGCAGGTCCCCATGTTATTCATATGGAGATAAGTAAAGTTTTATATCTCCCTTAGTTATGAACCTAAATTAATAAAACTTGGTATGTAGCTTCACCTGGTTGAGTTATATTGAAAATTGCAAAAATACACATTTTTACCTTCCTCGTTGCAGCAAACCTGCGTACTCAGCCCTAATGTTATTCTTATTTCCAAATAAATAAAATGCTATATATCACTTATTTAAGAATTTATTTTTGTGAAGCTTGGTAAGTAGGTCTATGTAGTAGTGAGACACATATATATGCATTGGAAATTCGCTGAGTACGCAGGCTTGCTGCGACAGGGGTATTGTTATTCATTGTTATTCACCATCAGCTTCATCAATGTTGATATTGCTTAATGCCTAAAAAACGGCGTCACCCGAAACCACGTTTTACCCTTAATTAAAAGTACTCACAAAAGACTCTAGAACCCATAGCTAGGTATTTTCCCCACCATAAATAATAAAATAAATTATTAGGTTAGAAATAAGTAGGTTGATAAGATAAACAAAATGTAAACAGGTGTTTTAAAAGAATGTGTCTGTCTGTTAGACTTATAGGGCCAGATTTGGTTCGCTTATCACGAAAAACACCTTTTCAGAATTTTATCAAACTTCTTTCACATTTTGTTCTGTAGCTATGGGACAGATTTAAGCTATTTAAAATCGTCTAACGTCATTATGTCTCTGTCATATAGTCGGTCAATATAGTCAATATAGTCGGTCAAGTAAATAATAAATCTAAAAAATAGGTGTTTACAATTTAACTGTTTGAAAACTGGACATTCATGCGAAAAAATATACAATAAATCTAGAAATCATTCATATAATATTGGACAACCATGTTGGTTACATACAAGAAAGTAAATCTTTTACGATTTAAGTCTATTACAGACATTAAATGTTTTCTATTTATGTTATTTGTATGTAAATCCACTTGATAAATGACTTATTTTTACCGAATACAAATCCTTACTTTTAAGAATTTATAATCCATTATTAAATTACTAATATAACAGAGTGGAAAATTGTGATACAGAATTTACAGTATAACTAGTCGGATATAATAGTAGTCTTTGCCGATCGTAAATGAGACTCATCTCAAAACACGGCAGATTACAACCTCAACATTGCCCTTCCATGTTTTGGCATCTCTATTATCTAAATTGAATATTTGTTAACAGTCGCTTTCCATAAATATGTTTTTATAAATATAAGTAAAAACTCTAATTTGTATTTGCACTGTTGAACTCAGTAAAAACACAGTCAATGTATTGTTTTGAATTTTTTTTTACGTAGGAGGAACGCTTAATGCGCGAACCCAAAGGAACAGTGTGGGACTCCCTCTTTCGAGGTATACCCACTAAACCTCCTACGGAGCCGCGGGGAAAAACCAGGCCGGAACCCTTATCGGACAACTTCGGCACTGGCCCGCGTGTCTTGCGCCCAGACGGGTCACGTCACCGTTTCGGGAAACGTAGAGGTCACCTAAGCATCCCTCGTCTCGCTTTCCCCGAAAAACGGATTGCACGAAGAGCGCAACCGCTCTCCAGGAGTCTTCATTTAGAAGCATCGCCCCCACCACGACGTCCGGGGACAGATCGCCAACAGCAGAGACGAGCCTCCTCCTGTCTTCAGCGAAACGACTGCACCGGAAGAAAGTATGATGAGCATCATCCACCTCCTCCGGGCAGTAACTACACTGAGGTGACCTCACCTTCCCCATGCGGAAAATGTATTCCCTGAAGTACCCGTGGCCCGTCAGGAATTGACACAAGAAGAAGTCAATTTACCCAAATGCACGGCTCAACCACGGGCTTATGTCTCTGATGAGACGAAACGTCCATCGCCCTTCCAGTCCACCGTTCCACCGCTCTTGCCAAACTCGCAGAGTTTCGAGTCTGGCTTCCACAGCAGCTTGGTCTCTTCCGAGATCAGGGGAACGGCGAAAGATGTTCTGCCTCTCAGCGGCGAGCAGATCAAGGGGAAACACTCCAGTCACAAACATTACAGCCAGTCCAGACACAGTGCGATACGCACAGGCAACCCTAAGAGTCGCCCTGCGCTGAACGGAGAGAATTCTCTTGCTGTGTTTTTTGACTCTCATGGCACCCGCCCACACTTCTGCGCCGCACAGGAGAGTGGCGTTGACGGTGGACATGAGAAGTCGCCTCTTGCTGGACCTCGGGCCTCCGACGTTCCCCATCAATCTGCTGAGCGACAGAACAACCCTCGTAGCCTTGTTGCAAACCGCCTGGATGTGCTCCCACCATGTGAGGCGGCGGTCGAGCACCACTCCCAGATACTTCGCCGCAGTCTTCGTCTGGACCTCTACGTCACCAACAGTCATAGGGATTACTGTTAAGATCCTCCGTCGCGTGAGCATGACGATCTCGGTCTTGGCAACCGCCAGCTCAAGTCCATGACCGCTAATCCATCTGTTGACCCGAAACATCACCTGGTTGAGGTAAAGCTGGGCGACCTCCGGATTCCGAGCCGTGATGACTACATCGGCTACATCGTCTGCGTAGCCCACGAGATAGGCTTGTGGTGGCATCTCGAGGCGAAGCACTCCGTCATATGCCACGTTCCAAAGGTCAGGGCCAAGGATCGACCCTTGCGCCGCGCCGGCGGTGACCATTTTGGAACGGACCCCTGCTTCTGTGCTATATAGCAGCCTGCGCTCCTTCAGGTAGTCCTGTACCACGACCAAGAGATAGTCGGGCACCCTGAAGTCCCGCTGCAACGCCTCGAGCATGTCCACCCAACGGGCCGAGTTAAAAGCGTTATTAACGTCCAGAGTGACCAGAAGCACGATCGGCCTGGCCTGATGGCAGGCCGTGTCAGCCCGCTGGATGGCGCCCAGGACTTCAGCCACGGCATTCAAGGTTGTGTGGCCCTTCCGAAAGCCGTGCTGCCGGGGGGACAAGTCCCCAGCGGCTTCGACGGCCAACCTCAACCTGGGTTTCAGCAACCTCTCAAAGAGTTTACCCGCCGTGTCCAACATACAGAGTGGTCTGTATGCCGACGGGGACTCCGGGTCACCTTTGCCTTTGCTGATGAGTGCCAGTCTAGCTGTCTTCCAGCGTGACGGAAACACACCCGCCGCCAAACACGTGTTGAACATGCGGAGCAGCAGATGTGGGTGACTTCCCGCCACAACCTTCAGAGCCTCAACTGGAATGCCACCAGGGCCTGGAGCTCTGTTGTTGTGCATGGCAGACGACGCTGCCACGAGCTCCTGTTCCGTAATAAAGGAACATCAGGCACCGGCCCCGTTACTCTCTCCTCTCGCCTCACAGGGTGACTTGGGAAGAGAGCATCGACGATGGCCGTGACCGTGCCTGCAGGCATAGACGCACTGCTTGCCCCCATTCCCCCGAGCTTTCTCGTGACGAGCTTGTACCCTTTTCCCCATGAATTATTACTTTTCCCCATTGTTTTGAATTACTATTCTTCATCTATTGGTTGTTGAGATATAACAAGTGCTAAACACAGTATGTATAATACCACACGGTAGGTATTGGCAATTTGTTTCTTAATTATTGTTATATATCTTATATATTGATTAAATTTGCACCAAATTCACTTTATTTTGTTATAATCACTCCTACATGCAGAAAACAACCCCAGAACAGCTAATCTCAGACTCAGTGGACAGTATTTGGTTGGATATTTTTATAAGGACTAGTAACAATTTTACTTCAACACCCCTCTTTTATATATATTCTTTCTTATTTATATATATATATATATATGTATTTGCATTGTTACTTTGGTGAATACACAGGTTAGCTGAATCGTCGGTATTTCTTTTTTACTCCTATCTTTCCACTTCATATAATTTGAATTATATTGATATTTTCTGTCACATAATTCCATATACTATATTCACGTACACCCATTAGTATTGTTTTTTTATATTGAAATTGATTGATTTTTCGATGATTTTCGAGCTCAAAAACTATTATTTTGAATACAAATTTGGTATATTGAATCTAAAGCTCTTACCCTCTCGTCGGGCCTTTTGAGGTTTTATTGTTAGTCTTAAGGTAGGCCTAAAATTAAAAAAATAGTTGAATTAAATGTTTAGCCGTTGTTGACACATTATAAAATACAGCAAGGACACACACTTGCTTAAATAAACATAACACGATGAAAATAAATACTGGAACAGCAACACAATACATTTATGATACCATATTCAAGATGAATAATTCTGTAATACAAATATTAGCACGAGTTAGCAAATAACTGGACCCATTTAATATTATTTTAATTAAATCTAGTTATTGCTTTATTAAGAGCAAAATAAAAAATAACTAATTGAGTTAATAAGTATTTTATAAGAGTTTAAAATAGTATGAATTAACCAAAAAGTAAATCTTGGCTTCAAAAAGCTCAATTCAGTAGAAATGCTGTTGTAAATTCAAATGCTTTCTGATTTTCGTTTTTGAAACAAAGTATCTCTCTAGGTTTTCATACGTTCGTGAGTGCGCGCTGATATGATCTAAAGCTGGTGAGCTGCTTCAGATGGCTTGAAACTTGGCTCTAGTTAAAACCCGATCAATCGAAAACGCCAAGTCCTAGCGAGTGTTACTCACTTTGCTCACTGTAAGTCGCTTACCAAAGTATCAATTGCTCTAGTACCGGCTCAATTGAGTTAATTATAAGTATGTTAGAGTTAATTGTAGAGTTATTTAGTAGTTTTATTATCCTTAACAGAAATAACAATTCCAAAAGGTTATATAGCGAATTAATTTAAATCTATAGTAAAATTTAAACATGTGCGTTCATAATTTTAAATGTTTAACTTTAGATTTCAAATTGTTAAAAACAACTACCTCCACATCTACAAGAACTGTACATTAATAATAGATTACCAAAAATACAACTGCTTCATGATTCTATAGCCTTAACAAATAGCGATTTTATTTAAAGCGATAAGTTAGGAACAATTGAACACGTGCGTATTCTAATTTCAAGTTTTCAATTTTGAATGTTAAATGCTGAAATCAGCTATCCGAAGCTCATTCATCAGTTTTTCTGACAATGAAAAGGTCATCTGTTACCGATCGCTTGGTAAAAAAATAACTTTATGAAACTTCTACCTAAGTTACTTTTGAGGTGCAAATTCATTAAAGCCTGGGCTAAATTAATCAGTAAAGGTTACCAAACTACAAATAGGCCTACTTTGCTATTAGTTACTAACGTTTTAAAGATACCATTCAATGATATTATACTATAGACTGTATGTTTAAAATTGTATTAACTCTTTTCGCACTTCTAATTATTACTATTTTTGATTTATTTTTCGTATTCAAATACATCATGACCAAACATTGTTAAGAACTGTCAACAATTTTAACATATATTTGGATTAGGCAGTTCATTGTAAAACTAATAAGGAATATATTATTAATTTCGTAAATCATTTCGAATGTTCTCACCATACAAGCTAACTTTACATCAAGTTGTAACCTTAATTTAATACGAAGGCTAAAGCATAACATTATACCTAAATATGTTTGATGATTCGTCCAAACTTTTTTCAGTTGGGCAACTTGTGTATGTAGATAATACTAGGTGTACGCTCATTATTCCCGTAAGAGGATGAACGAAGACTGAATTTTTAATTATATATTTAAATAGACATGTTACATATTTAGTGTTTGTTAACTTACACCTTGTTTAGCCAAACACTTTTACAATAGGTCAACAAATATTTAGACCATATGCAATGTATCTAAATAATTACAATTTCTTTATATTGTAATCTGGCAGAGAAAGATTACAAATGTGTGAATGTACGAGTACAAATACTAAAGATTTCAACAGATTACTTGTATTTAAAAATACTTAGGGAAAATTTGAATTGATATATTATAAAACTAAGGAGCTTTACAAAGGTCTGCAAGCATACGTTAGCGTATCTACTAAAATATGCTACAAATTTAAGAGAGAAGAGACAACAGACAACATTTGAAGTACCAGCTAACATACTAATCATTCTAATATTATAAAGCTGAAAATTTGTGAGTTTGTTTGTTTGTTTGTTTATTAGTTTGTGGCTCAATCTCGCTCTAACTACTAAATCGATTGAGCTGATTTGGTAGGAAGATTGCTAATATCCTAAAGTAACATATAGGCCTATTCACGTTTTAAAATTCCTTCATGATTTAGCCCCAATGGCTACTAAACTTCCCATGTTACTCTTATGAGCATTAACGTTTACTGGATCAGATTATAAATAAAGCAGGTGCTCTGCATTTTATATTTTGAGTTAATTTCTTTTTTTTATATTTTGGTTTTTTTTTGCTCCTTTAACCACGAAGGTACCTGAATCACAATAATGCCGGGGAAACGTAAATAAAGTTTTATTAGTGACCCGATTAACCGATTTATTAGTGGTTAGAAGTCAAGAAACTTAAAACACAAATGGAAAGCTTTACGGTAGGCAGCACACAGAGCAAAATAAACGCCAGAAGAACAGCAACTTCAACGTGAAGAGCAAGCTCAGCGGCGGGCTCAATTTGAAAGTAACTGAAATGGCACTATGGCAGAGCAGTGATCTACAGAAACTATTGAGGAAGCTGAAGCTCGCACACGAGCTACTGCTGTAAGGTCTATGTCCAAAGGCAGCAAACGATCACTAGAAATACGTAGGGCGTCTTTAAAATTGCTGCCTTGACGCGACTATTAGTTGGCTAACATATATCTTACTAACGCTATGTAGTGGGCGTGGAAGCCGCGATGGCTAACGCTAGTTATATTATAGTCGAATTAAAGTAGCTTTAGGATTGACTCTAGGGACACCTGTTAGGGCTAGTGGAAACCCATAGAGCAGTAGGGCCTTGCCTGGCCAATGACGGGGTAGCTTTGACCAAACATTTCTTTATAGCAACCAAACACATGTGCCCTAAAATGCCAGTTTGCCTTTTTGTTTACTGGTCACCATATTTGAGGCGTCTGCTAGAAGAAAATAAATGATTGTTTTTATTTACTCATGGCAATTACAGCGAAATCGCAAATGCAAGTTTGTGTAGATTTCGATTCTTCAAATAAATGTTTTGTTAAAATATGTTAGATATTTAATGTATATTTCCCGTTGTTTTGGAAAACTGAGTAAAGTGATTTCCTTGATGTTTTTCACCGTTTGTTATGTCGTACCTGTCGCATATAGATCTATATATTAATCGGCTAAGGAAATGTTTGTGGTACCGATTTCTCGGATGTGCGGCATCGTAGAATTATAAAACTTAGCACACTTATTTAGTACTATTAGGAGATGTGTCGAATTTAAATAGTTTTGTATTTGGGTGTGTAGGGCTATGCCATTTTGGCTTTCAAACTTTACATGTTATAGTTATGGACACATGCATTTTGCTGTTTGTATTTGTTTATAATTTTCATCTATAATATTATAAAGAAGAGGTGGTTTCTGTCTGTCTGTCTGTCTATCTGTCTGTCTGTCTGTCTGTCTGTCTGTCTGTCTGTCTGTCTGTCTGATGTTCCGGGTGAACGCAAAAACTACTTAACCGACTGGGCTGAAACTTTACACAAAGGTAGATCTTGAACCCATGCAACACATAGGCCTATTCACTTCCTTAAAATCCCCTCGGGCTACGCCCCGTGAACGTTCTAAGTTTCAATGTTTACATTTCATAAGAAAGTAAACATTCAGAAACTGTAATGCGAACAGCTGAGGGCACTTACATTTGACAGCTTAAAGAGCAGAAACAAGAACAACAGCTGTTTCAAGCTAAATAAAATGAAATTTGCATTGACTATAGAACGGGTAAGGAAAACCCCTGTGCGAAGAACGTGTACATCAAGTATAAATATATATATATATTTATTTCAATATACCGTATAATTAATCTATATAAATAAAATTAGAGTTTTGTCTGTACATTGCTTGGAATTATGAAATTTTTGCATATTTTCACGTTTTACACCCTAGGGAAACCAAAACCAATCTTATCTCAATTTATGTCTGTCTGTCTACCGGTAACGCTCAAGGACAAGTTTTTGTTCGCTTTTCACTGGAAAACGGGTGCAGTGACATTAATGAAACTTTGTTTCTTTGTTCTATATATGCGTGAGAAGGTTTTAGGGCACTATAAACTGGCATACGCCTTTTTAAAAAATAATGGCGGCCGCTCAAAAACGTGATTTTGTGCGGTTTAGGTCATGTTTTGTTCGCTTTTCACAGGAAAACGGGTGCACCGATTTTTATGAAACTTTTTTTTCTATGTTCTATATGTGCGTTAGAAGGTTTTAGGCTAATTGGATTGTTTTAAATTACCTTAGGACACTGCCCCATAGGGTTTTAAAGATCCTATGTTATTCTTATGACAAAGCATTTATTTATATTGAACCATTTGATGGCATTGTTATTCTATAAATATTTGTTGTAGTTCTTTTTTAAAACGTTGAGTGAAGATTGGTAATAAATAACATAAGTGGATATATGATCTAAATCTATATTTGTCAGACTCATGCACTCACTGACATAGTGACCACTTTATCTAAGAAACGACAATGTCTATCGAAGATAAAATTTTGGATGGTGGTTCCCCTTATGCTGATTCACAATAAGAATACGTTTAAAAAAGTCCTATAGGGTTCTTCGCTAATTTACTTTTATGGCAATTGTATGAGTATTAGTACTTTCTGGACCTTTGTAAGTTACATTTCGGTAGGAACATAACTAATTCATCAGAAAAAAACGCAGCCTATTCCTGTTACGAAAATGTTTAAGGGCTTCGCCCCCCGGAATTTCAAAAAACAATATTTTAACAATCTTGCACATACTCTTGGACTGATGGATCTGAAATTAGGTAGGAATGTAGCTGATAGCTCAGTGTAGACATTTACCTACTCCAGATACAAATATACTCAAGGAATCTGGCCCAATGGCCTTTAATATAAGCGCGTTAGTCATTACACACCAACTACTCAACCAGTAGAGCTCAAATTTGATGCCTTAAAGGAAATAAGAAACAACATCATGGGGAGTCACGGTGTTGTTCTCTGGAGATCTCACACAGACCCTTTGTCGTAAGTGAGATATGAGTGGACGAGTCTACGCCTCTCTAAAAATATATTTTATGTAGCCGACCACTGAGCGTCTGAACTTAACAGTAAAATGAAAATGTATTTTTGAGAAGATTAAGGGGTTGAGCAGTTTTCTTATGCGCTTTTAAAAGTTGATATTGGGACATTGAAAAACAAATTAAGGTCTCAGAAACGTCTATCCTTCACTCGGCACTATCGATGAATCACAGGATTTATTGATTGACAGTTTGTTACACCGAGGTTCATAAACAGTTTAATCTGGAAAGTGCCTGGCTCTGTGATTGTGCCATCCTCACGTCCACCAATGAACAAGCAACTGAGATCAACACAAATGTAGGTCTATTCCAAAGGGAGGAACGAACATATGCAATATTTAATACCGTTCATTTAACCATGACCACTCTTAGAACAGTTCGTATATATTGATTTACATTTATTTAAATAAAATCAAGTAGTCATATGTTTTTAAAACATATGATTTTTCCAAGTTTAAATTGTTTATTTACAATTATAATGAAAACAGGACCTGGCAAGAATGGTGATTTTAAAAGTGGTTTGTCAATGTTTTTAAAGTTTAATGTTTCGTTACATTACTATTAATTTATTGGAATGTAAAGATTAATGTATCAAAGTATTTAAAATGTTAAATTAAAAATGGTTAATATTTTGTTGTACTTCAATTCTTTTATTTCTAAAATCGAATCCAAAGTGTTACGTGTACCGATTTGGAGTAGCAAAAACCACACCGTTCACTAACCGACAGAGTTCCTCGACTTAGCAACAGTACCCGAACTATCTGCCATAGTATATTTCATTAACTTTAATTTAATCCTACTTTAAAAGTGTAAAATGTAATTTTAATATTGTAAAATTATGTGGGTTGTTAATATTTTTAGTTAATCTGCCATTTATATACAACCCGTACGAAGGACGGGTACATCAGCTAGTTTCCATTAATAAGCAACTGCGTTATTCAAATAAATATGTAGGACAACAGCAAGAACAGATGATTCATAAATAAAACATTTTACTGACTACTGGAATGGTAACATAATTTTCTTATCGGTTTTAACTCCACATTAAACAAATTAAACCTGTTTGTGAGGGGAGGGAGGATGAGAGACGTGGTGAGGATGAGGTGGAGAGGTTTCGGGCATAGATAAAAAGACTACTGATTACTGGAATGGTAAAACCTTTCTCTTATCCGTTTTAGCACTACATTAAACACGCCCCAAAAATAGATGCAATATTTAGAGAGGACAATGAAGTCTGTCAGTCCAGGTGATCTTTAAATAGTTATTTGAACTTTTGTATTAATGGGGGACTACGCCCCCTAGACCCCCCATTGTTATTGTAGCTTTATTTTGTTTTTCAAAATTTTATAAATACAGAACTTGAAGAATAATTAGGTTTAAATTGGTTTTGAAATCCTAACCATTTCAATCCCATTTGAAATCCTTCAAACAACACACAGTAAGTATAACTGCTCCACCCATCGGATGGGCCAAACCACCCAGAACCTACGTTTTTGTAGCACTTTAAAAATAATGTTAAAATACAAACATATAAATCATTTGGAGGACAATGACGTCCAGAATCCGTCAGCCAGTCAGGTCAGATATATCAGTCCGATCAAGAACTATTGATTTAGTTATTTGTACTTTGGTCTCACTGCGGGGCTGAGCCCCCCAGGCCCCGCGTTTTTATAGTAAGTTGTTTTGAACGCTTAACATTGAAAATTATAAAATCACGTTCTTTAGGCCGATTACTTGAAGGATAGTTACTCGTATCCAGACTCTCTTACTTATAATTATAAATATTATAATGTTTTGTCATTTGTTTTTGAGAGGGGGGGTACAAAACAATACAGAATATTATGGAGAACAACGAGGTCCACATGATTCAAACAGTCAGGATATTTTAGCGAATTTCCCTATAGAGAAGGCGCTATTACCGTAGTCGGCATGGTAAGACCTAGGCCCGGGACCATGATAAATTTTCGTTTTGAGGTCCCCAGACCCCAAAAACACCATTTGTTCGAAACTGTATATATATATATATATATATATATATATATATTTATAAAACCAAATCAAATGTTGCTCGTTTCCTTAAAGTCTGTCACCAATCGTTGATCGGTGTTCCTTTGCTGATCGAGCAACAAAGGTGGTCGAGCGATCAACAATCGGTTTAAATGATATAACAGAAAGACTAATCAAACGCTGATCAGATCTTCTTCTTCGTAGTAAACGTTGATCGCCCTGTTATATACAGCAGCGACATTTTACAAAGAAATCCTACAATTCCTGATCTATATTTGGGTATCATATTGCTAACAACGAATCTTGAAACCTCTTGTAATGTCGATAGCAGCGTGGACAAAGTAAAATAATTTATTTTTCCTACGTATGCCAGAGAAAAAGGTTGTTTTCGCACTCGATATAAGTCGCAATACAGGCGATTCCCGTATTCATTTCGAAGTGACTACGTACACGTCCAATGTAAGGGCAAATTCACTTCGCTACCGCTTAGGTTAGATTATGTTAGGTTACGTTACATTACGTTAGGTTAGGTTACGTTACGTTACGTTAGATTAGGTTAGGAGGTTTTCTGGCTCTCAATTTGTTTGAAAAATCACAGGAAAATTAACGTACGGTGCATAATTTGGAACAGACGTGAACAGTAGCATCTCACGTCAGACGTGTACGTAGCCTTTGCCTATTCATTTTACTTTGCGCACTCTCAATTAACTTTGCGTACTCTAGTGTTTTAACTTAAGAACACGAAAGTAGTCAAAAACAGTATGCAGGTAACGTTGTTTATGCATGAATTATGTTGACAACACTGTATAATAAACATCTGACCTCTTGTTTTTGTTCTCGAAAAACATAAATATAACCTGTATTTTGTTCAAGTTTAATTAAAGTGTGTTTACATAAAAAAAGTGTCCATAAATTGTGAGTTGGCCTAGTTATGTTACTATTACTTCAATCAAGTATAGTATATCGTTAAGATCATTTTTAATAGTGGCAGCCTTCTTCTAAAAAAATTGAATAAATATTTTGAAGCGCTTTATTCTAACTATAGGAAATATAGACTATCATAAATATTATAAATAACATACTGTATAATAAATATTTGGCAGACGTAGGAAATATTTAATTTGCAACTCGTGCGCAAGGTGACTTTTCTGCACTCGTGAGAAACTATTCCGCACTCGTCTACGGCTCGTGTGTAAACATTTCTCTCGAGTGCAGCAAAGTGGCACCTTGTGCACTTGTTGCATAAATAACTATTGTGTGGTGGCTAATAAATCAAATAATCAATTTTGGTTATTAGTGGGATTGTGTTTTCTTAAGTCAAATCAGTAAATGCTGTACAGGTTGTTTTAAGTACTGAGTGATTACATCATAAGGCTCAATATTTGTAATTTAACATTAAAAGATCCTGGGCCATCTAGCTAATAAAGGAAAAGAGGGGATGTTACCATCGCCCTAAGCTTTTGCCATTGGTCACAGCAATTTACGTTTTTATTTCCAAAATTGTAATACAGGAGATCTACACAAAGGTAGGTCTCTTCCAAAGCAGGTATTTTCGAGATACAGTTGTGGTCTGTTGTTTCAAAGAGAGTTGTGAGTTTTTATTTCAACGTGCTCTTGAGGAGAAGTGTGAGTGTCAATGGAATTAAAGTTTATAATGTAAGCACAGTAATATGAATATTTTAATTTGAACCCGAATTATTCCTCTAGTTCCCTAAAACTCGACTACCTCCAGACTTGACAACCTTTTAAGTCCACATTGTATCGAGTTTAAGAGTGTCTACTGTTTATACTAAAACGCGCGTCTAGGTGTGCAGATGTGCAAACAGGGTTTAGATTTATGATTTATACCTAAGGGCTCCACCCTACGGGACTTCCAAGTCCCCGTGTTATTCATATTGAGGAGAGTTTTATTTGGTTTATGACGCAGTACCTGTGGGGCCAAGCTTTGCTCGGGAAAGGCTAGTCAGTTGGTTTAGATAACTTGGAGTAGTATCTCACCACTTCCCCCAACTGATTATCGGATTTGTATAGCACATTTGCCTCTTTTCTACATTTTAAGGCCACTCCAGTTGTTATTTATATATCAATGACCCTTTGATTTACTGTATTTGTGATTTGACCACTCTATATATGCAATCTTCACTCAACAGTTTTAGTCACTGCTCTCAGGAAAATACATGTTAACAATTATAAACAACAGGGGTGTTAGATTGACAATTCCCTGGTTGATTATGAACAGCTGATACAATTGTTTTGTTTTGATTTTAAACTCCATAGCCCAATGTTAATTTTTTATCTTTTCATTTTAATTGTTTTATTATTATTTGATTTTTCCTGAGGATAAGACCTGTCTAGGATTTAATACTATCCCAGATATTAGTTACGGTATTTCCAACATTTTAAGGATACCGTTGGTGCCGTTTTTTAAATCGGAGTTGCAGGAAAGCAAGGAATTACGCACGGGCGCAAGCAAGCAAACCTTACTCATGTTAGAGTATAGGATAGGATGAGCTTATTATTAATTTAGTTAAATTAAATAAACAGCTGTTATAAGGATTATACCTAACTATAGACTGTCATCATTGTTTTGTTTACTATTTAACTAATTACTGAACTATTCTTACTTCACTAAATGCTGCACATAGGACATTCTAGTATGTTTTATTTGCATTTAAAAAAATATTTGAAGTAACTTTTTTAACCAGTTAAGGCAACCCTTTTTACTAACAACTTGTTAATCACTTAGGCTAAAATTGAGCGTTATTTTATTTATAATCCATGGTTAGGGACTACTTGGTAATTACAAAAATAACAATCTGTAATGGGCCCAAAATATTCTGACGACGGGCCTGCATAAGACTTACACAACCTAGCTTGGTTGCAAAACCTCGTCTATCACAGAGTGACGGGGGCCGGCCAGGGCCGGCAGACAGATGTGGTGTAGTAAGAGAGAGAGAGAGATGTGTGAGCGAGAAATATGATGCGCGGGTGCCCACGGTATTCCTTTAGTGCGAGTCGGGGCGCTATGGGTAGCTCAGGGGCAGGTATTAAAACTAAAATTCAGGTCAGAGAGAAGCGGAAACCAGTCGACCGTGCTAATAAGTCTCCCCCTCGTGTCTATTGTGTGAGCTTGGGGTCGGTCGCACAGCTGGCGGCCTGGTCAGTTAGTCACACTTCTGCTCTAGTACCATAATGCAAACATCTTTTGAAACAAGAAAATATAAAAAATAAATCACATAAAGTTGTGTATCGTGATCGTCTGTTTATTTTGATACCAAATTTGAAGTAAATCGGGAAATGTTGGGTAACTAAGGCCGAATTTCACCAAACTTTTAACGCGGCGTTAAAGCCCGGTTAAAACAGTTTTAATGCTAGTTCAGTATTAACTGTCTCTTTCGGATTTCACCACACACGGTTAGTGCTAACGCCGCGTTAATAACTAACTGATTCTAAAATTGGCGTTTGAATGCGTCATTATTATAACTCTTATTTGGTTATTTATTTCAGAATGAAATAACTGTTTACCTGAATCATAACCTCACTTAAATTTTAAACAAAAACGAACTTTGAAACTATTGTACAAAATGCAACCAACGGGGTTAATATATCTAGAGGTCTCGTCTGAGATAAAAAGTGAAGCCAACATGGTCGACTGCCATTTTCCACAGGTACCAATCATATCCTTTCTTCACAAGTTAAATGTCCGTCAGGTATCTGTCATATAGCTTGTAAAGGAGAGGATTTGTTTGATACCATGTTGGGAGCAGAGTTGACAGAGGGGCAATTGGTGGTCGTCCATGCAGGCTACACTTTTTTACACGAGGTGAGAACTCTAGATATATAACCACGTTGAATTCAACGTCTGCATTTGTTCTATTACCTACCGCATCCATTTTTTACACTCATTTACATTGAAGTGTTTTCCAATTAGGTAAATTAAATACAATCTGATGAAAATGGAGATCCATGCATGGATCAATTATAATTAAATACGCAGTTTTTCTTAAAGGGTAGATACCGGGTCACTTTTCCTCTTATTTTTACATGGTCGCCGGTGGTTGAAGCATTATAACAAATCAAAAGGACAAAATAAAGATGATTTTGTTTTTGATAAAAGTGTGTTTCAAAACAACTTTGTAACAATTTGAGGCTAGTAATATTTGTTTTGTGTGCGAGTACTAAAAAATTCTAGTATTTTTGGAGAGTACTATGTAATTAATTCAACTTGAAATTTTAAAAATTACTTGAAAGTACGAGTGAGTATTTCCCTCCGATCACCGGGCGATTGTGACCTGCCAAATCGCATAGTAACGGCTGCAAGAGACAATCGCACCACGTAAAACGACCATAAAAACCTAGCGAACATGTTTAAATGACGACCGGACCGCGGAATATCGGAATTAATTGAAGAAGCTATTATCTTAATCCTCAATGCAGGGGCATATTTAAACATAGGCGCTCGCCTAGGAGCCTGCACCACACAGTACTACATTCAAAGGCTCATCCAAGACAAAAAAAGGTCACCAACTTGTACCTGAACGGCAAAAAGGGCCCGCACCACTGGTTGAGCCTAGAGGCCCCAGCTCTTAAATCCGGCCCTGCTTAAATGTAAATCGTCGTCGGCACCACTGATCGTGGTATGGTCGCGACATAGGACCATGGTTTTGGCGGTGTACCATCATCAACTATTGCGAAACTCATCGGAAAACGCTACACATGATATTATATACAAATATATAACAATATTAGATACAAACATTATATCCTAAAATAATTAGGAAAACGCTACACATGATATTATATACAAATATATAACAATATTAGATACAAACATTATATCCTAAAATAATTACAATTTTAAGAAAATAAATTTATGTAACCCTTGGTATATTTCTTGAAAAGACATAAACCAATTTTTGAACTTTTACGATTGGCCAATTTAAACTAGTGTAAAATTCAAAATACCTCTAAAACGGTACTTCAAAGGGAGGAATAACCAATATAACGGAACATTTTTTATGTGTGTTTACGATTTGTATAATCGTAATAAACAAAAAACAGTGATAGAAAAATTAGACCGTACTGCCTATGACTGCACATTAAGTAGGTTTACCACATGTAATTTTTTTTAGTTCCATCCCCCAAGATCAGAGCGGGAATTAGCGTGGATTGTTACTTTTACTTCTCCTCAGCCCCCTTGTATGCGCTATTGCATACAACTCAAACGTCAAAATGAGTTTTTTTTTGTAAACAACAAATATTAACTGAGTTTACGTTGTATTTGGAATAATTATCTTTCTATCTAGATCTGTAAATTTAGTTTCCATTAGTAACATTATGATATTGTATCCATATTTGGTAACTATTATAAAATGATTCCCTTGATAGGGATACCTTTTATGTGCCTTTGAGAAAAATGTATAACCCAAAAAGGTTATAGCCTGATTGTGGTTGATTCTTAACATTTAAACTTCCTGTATCATTATCGTTTGCAATTTTTCCGTAACAAATTTATAGAATGGATAAAACGAATTTTAAATTTTTTAAATTATAGGAAAATACGAAGAATTCCAAATTCATAACATCTTATGCAGTTAAAAAAATATAACAAGAAACTACTGTCTTGAATGAAACTGAATGAATGAAGATTTTGTTTTGCAGATTTTCTTTTTGTAATTTTATTTTCAATACTTCAATCTGTAGGCATAACCATAATCATTTCAGAATCTTATTTTACTCTATAATACGTAAAAACACTAACTTTCTTCTAACAATGTTAACATTTAATTCGTAAGCAGAACTATTTTCAAACAAACAAACCAAATATAAGTAACTGTGAAATCATTCCAGCCAGCTTTTTGAACTGGGAATTATTTTTTTCAGTGCTAACAATGTACCTATTGGACTAAAAAATATAGTGTGGTACTACCTGTGTTTGGGGGCCGGCTTTCTCACTAAAAATCGTGTTTCCATAAGTAAGTGCCTACTTATCCCACTAATATTATAAAAGTGAAAGTTTGGAGACATCAAAACATGTATTTATGAATATTCGGAGTTCCATCATGCATAAACTACGAGACCGATTCAGCTGAAATGTTGCATGAACATAGCTTACATATCACAATAATATATAGACCTGATAATTTCCACATTCTAGCTTAGGGCCCCACCCCCGCGGGTCCTGTAAGTTCCAATGCAAATCTTATGGTAGGATATCATTTATAAAATTACCAGCTGTAGTTGTTTGTCAGTAATGCCAAAGAAAGTCAGATGGTACAACCAAACACAGGTTATTTTATAGTGCTGTTAGGTTAATATTTTTAATGTAATTTTTTCCACAAGCGAAGCCGCGGGGAACAGCTAGTAGGGTGATATATACAATGCCATCACTTGTAATTAGTTTCTTGATTGCCAGGTAGCCAGGGTTTAGCGAAGAGATCAACATGAGGTGTTCAATATAATATGATCAATAAAGGTTAAAAAATGTTACAAATATATTGATTGCACTCGTATTAGAACATGCCGTTCAAAACTCTTCTTAAAAATAACTTAATATTAACTTTATCACATTTATTTAAACATAGGAGGAATATATAGGTGTTTTAAACCAATCAACAATCTTAATGTACACAAAGATCAACTATTAAGAGGGGGCCAGACCTAGCTCCACCAGCCGCCGGCTCCGGTCGTGTTTTAACATGGGACGCTACGATAAATGTTTTATTTTACTATCTGCCCGCCTTTAAATGCAAAAATGATCGAAGGTCAAACAATCTTATAGTTGTTAGACCTCTTCGTGAAGCCTGGGTGTTATTGGTTAAAGTGGTTTAAACCGGTTTTTTTAGGGTGGGGGTGAGCGATTGCATCTGTCCTTAGTCTGTTGACTAAAAATTACTTGTGATAATCATCTGTTACGCGCCAAACCAAAAACATTGCAACCGCGAAGTGATTGTTATGCAAATATCTTAGGTTAAGACTGTCCCACACATCTCGCGAACAGGCCTGAACATTCGGCCGAACATCCTCCCGAATGTTCATTGAACATTCAGTCCCGTGTTATTGCTACCAGTACACTATGGCCCAACAAAGGCGAACTAAGGCGAGCGCAATTGTTTACTCAGTGTGCTCGTGTATGTTCGGGATAGTTTGCCTCACCATGATTTGTGTTTGCCGTGCTCTGCATTTTGTCGGGTTTTTGTTACGAATCAAAAGAGACGAATGGAATTGAAAGGCGAGCACGGTATTGCATGGTATTGGGGGAGCGTGTATTTGGTTAGTTCGCTGTGCACATTAGGTTGATTTGGTGCAAGACTCGTCGCAACTCGTTCCGAACATTCAGCGGGACATTCGAGTGAATCATTTGGCGATAGTGTAGTGGTACCAACAAGTTCGTTCAGCTCCCACAATTCTCGCGACTACTCGGAACATTCGGAGTTCGGCCGAGGGTTCGGGCGTATTCGCGAAAAGTGTGAGACAGCCTTTATTGATTAGGCCTAACACAAATTATTTCATTTGCCTTCAACCTAGTGAGTTCGCTGCGCCCATATGTTTAAACATGACTTTTATAGGTAAAAATATTTAAATTACATTAAACAATCAGCAAAAACAAATACACTCTTTTAAAAGTAAAAAACAGCTGATCGTACAAGAACAAATATTCCAAATACTAGACAAATGTTTTCCGCAGGAATAGTATTATGACACATGGTATTGTGAACTTCCCCTTCAACGCTGATCCCCCCACTCTTCTGCTGGCACCCCCTACTCAGGCTTCACGAAGATCCGCACGAGGTCTAGCCGTATGATCTTATAATCAAAATGTAGTATTTAAAAAAAAACGTAAAATATGAAAATCAACTTCCTTTTTTCCCATAAGAAGTTGTGTACTTTTGAAACAATTTATAAAATGATACGTTTTATATAAATTAAATTTGAAAACGTCATAATAACAGTTATGTTATTGTTAATGTTTGGCCTGAGTGTTTTTTTGTTTTAAAATGTGAAACTGTTCCAAAATAAGCCTTTTTTTGAAGTCTTACAAAACGAGTAGGCCCACAAACTGCAACTGGTTCGCTGTTGCCCCGATAGATGGCAGCAACGTCGCTTACCGACCAAAGATCCCGCTTCCGCAACCGATTTCACGCGGCAGATTTGATTCTCCTTTTGAAACCATTATCACTAGTAGTAAATACCGCTCGAAATCAATTTATAATTTTGAGTCTGTGTAGATGTTCCAGAACAATGCATTGACCGATTTAAAGACGTGAAATGATTTGGATTTTTTATCTTGATGTCTTGAATTTTGAAAACCAAGTCGAAGTCGTAATTTGAGGCTTCAGTCCAAAAACTGCTACCCTCTGTAGGCCTAACTGATGCAGGATCCCAATCCTCTTGCCATTGTACATTAGCTCTCTTGGTGACGAACGAATTTGTGTAATTGAAACAAGGTAGAAACGAATTTGTAATATTCTTTAAATTTAAAGCATTCTTATCAAAAGAATCCGGTAACTCGTTCCCTTTTATACCAATCCGGGAAGGTATCCTGGACAAAATTACTTCGTACCTCAAATTTAATAATTTTGTAAACTTTAGTCTGATTTCATACCCAATTTATGCAGATTTGTCATGAAGAATACTTAGAACTAGCTGATTACCCGCGCTTCGCACAAAGAATTCAGGAATGAACAGCTGATTAAAATTGTTGCTGCAACTACATCTGTTTCTGATCTATTAAACATATTGCTCATACGAATAACACGGAAACTTTAAAGTCGAATGGGGCGAAGCACATTGAACTGAGGGAGACAAAATTTATTCCATGACTTCTACAGAGAAATCCCTTTAATTTGACAACTCAATCATTAAAATCGGTTCATAAATAAAAGAGTTTTGCTGTACACAATAAATTCCTTAGGGAATTAGTATAATTATTATTTTACTTGGTGGCAGCGTTTCTACGTACGTCATGGCAGTAAAAATAGCTAGAGCTTCAACATAATAACTCGAATAATTTTGTCACGTTTTAGTGAATATGCAGTATGTTGGGGCTTATTATAATAACCTTTACATTTTTCACGGCAGATTCCCGTTTTATTACAAGTAATTCAAAATTAGCGTTTTAAATATAAACTTTTAAAGAGCAATTTGAAGCCACTAAATTTATTTCATAACTAAACCGCATCCGCGGGAATCTTTAAACATAAATAAAATGAGTAATTTAGTAAAAAAATGACTATGGACTAATGCCAAATTCTCCGTTATTAAATTGAGTATACAAGAGTATAAGAAGTTTGTGTAGAATATATTTTAAAATTTTACTATATTATACATTTGATTTCATAAGTATTTTTTATATAAATCTACTTAAAACTGATGACACTTTGATGTTCTTCAAATCATATGTTTATGTTGTTTATATTTAAATTATTATTCTAAATATATCTTATTTCAGTTTGCGAGTTCGTCTGACGATGCCAGCGTTGCTGGCGAAAGGCCTCATGAAATATTATAAATTTTAAAAATATGAATGAAGGTTTTAGTTTAAAATTAGTTTATAACCAGTATTACGGCTCCTTATTAAAGAATATTTCTTTAGTTTTTTAACAAATTGTAACAACAACTTCAATGTCTTCGCTGCATCCGATGCATAACATATTTCAACGCTCAAAGCGATGTAGAAACATAACTTATATTACTGATTTATTTAGATAGATAAATAATTAATTGCTTGTTACATCTGTTATTGCTAATTACCTGACCATAGTGTTTAACAGCTGCAATTGGAACAAAATTATTCGAAAAAATTAATCATACACGCAAAACACTTTGAGGGTGGCCTTTGTCTTCTGAATGAAAATGTCGAAAAAACCTTTATGCACAGCTACTAACCAGGACAAATATTTTTATACCTCAGGCATAACAATTGGATCAGAAATAACAGAGGAATTTTCTTAACTAATATCGGCTTAGCGTAGTATTTTAAAGATGTAATGAACAGTCAAAGACAAAATTTAACTGACATGTTAAATAACGTTTATTGGAATGTTATGTTTCCACGAGGTTATGAAATAGCATGTTAGGTTGCCGCGCGGCCGCTCTGCCAGTCACTTTCTTCCGATAATTGTAGAGCTTATGAGCAATAACTTAACTCGGTTTGTAGCAAAAGGAGTCATTATTTAATTAATTTTCCAGTAAACCGTCGATAAAATTCAGGCTAAACAGAAGGTTAGAAGTTATCCTCTACAAGCCACTAGTGTTTTATATGCTAACTAGCAACAAAGTCCATTGAACAGTTCGGTTCACGGTGCTTGACACTTGGGAAAGGCGAGAAACTACTAACATTTCCCATAAATAAGAGTAGATATTAACAAAAACAACCAAAACAAATGTTTTACAATTAAATAAGTAATTTTTGCTTTCAGTTGACAAAATTAGACTGAAACACTAATAACCGTACTAAGCCAAATAGAGGCGAAAATGTATTCCAGAGCATACGCTAACCAGTTGCCAAGCACTGTGACCTGAACTGTATAAGAATACAATAGTCTCTAGAAAATATATCACATATTATTTTAATGAAAATTGCTAAACTCGACTATAGTAGTGAAAAGTAATATTCTTAAAGCTTATGAAATTTTCATTAAATCGATATAAGGCGGCAGCTACAAAACTGATAATGCAAAGATAAATGTTGACCCGAGAAATTAATAAATGTCTAATGTATTTCTTATAACATAATATTTTTACTAGTAAATATTACCAGACATAAGATTTAGACGAAGTTGCAACATATTTGATCAGCCTTTACACCAAACAATCTTGAAAAGAATTTTAGGTTTAGTCCCGTGTGTGCGGAACGTTCGGGAAGCCACGCCAGTGACAGTGAACCCGCCATTCTAGGTGTTGTAAATCAAACTAGACAATACCGATCCGTTGACAGAAGACCGAGCCTACGCACGCTGCCGGTCGGTAAGGAAGAATTATTTGAAAAACTACCAGCGCTCTTGTGGCCAAACCCCAAATCAAAAGGCGGAATTTTATCTGACTCCTGCCCCCTGTTAAGGGGATTCTTGTATATAAAGAGGTTAGTGAAGAGATCAACATGAGGTGTACAATTTAAGATGATCAACAAAAGTTAAACAGAGTTACTAATTAATTTAGTGTCTGCATATTAGAATATACCGTTCAATTTCTGTCTTAAACATGACATAATATCTACTTCATCACATTTCTTCAACCATAGGAGGTATATGTAAGGTGTTTTACACCGATCAACAATCCTGATGTATAAACAATGATCAACCATTGAGGCGAATTCATGTACATGATCAACAAAAGTTATAACATTGTTACTAATGAATTTAGTGCATGTATATAAGAATATATCGTTCAAAACTCTTCTTAAACATAACCTAATAACAACATCATCACATTTCATTAAACATAGGAGGAATATATAGATGGTTCATTGTGATCAACAATCCTGATGTATATACAACGATCAACCATTGAGGAGAACTCATGTATATATATATATATATATATATATATATATATTTATATATGTGTCCGTGAGCAAGATAACTCTCGTAAAAATGATCCGATTTTGATGAAATTTAGTATAAACGTGTAAAGCAACATTTATGACTTAAGTTCGAAAACCAGCCAGATCGCTCCATCCGAAGGGGTATTTTAGGGGGGTTTTGTACCCCAAAAATGATTTTTTTAAATATGTTACTTATAATTTTTCAAATAGTCAAATTTTAGTTTTCCCCATTGGACTCAGCTTCAAAAAACACTCAATTTTGTATTTTGATCATTCCTCTAAGTCAATTGGTTACCGAAATATTGAAAGTGCTAAACAAGTACGTTTTCTAATGTTATTTTTATGGAGGAAAAGAACTTATATCTCGCCTATTTATGAACTATGAAACTTAGTATATGGCTTCATCTGGTTGAGTTCTATTGATATTTGCACAAAAAACTATCTTTTGCCAATAGTTCCCGTAGCAGCAAACCTGCGTACTCAGCCCCCATGTTATTCTTACGGAGAATATGTAAAATGTTATCTCCGTTAACTATGAACATAAGTTAATAAAACTTGGTATAAGGCTTTACCTAGTTGAGTTATATTGACATGTGTATAAAAACCCATTTTTTGTGCTCCTTGTTTCAGCAAACCTGCATACTCAGCCGCCATGTTATTCTTATGGAGGATAATTAAAATGTCATAAATCGTTCATTTATGAATGTATATTGATGAAACTTGGTATGTGGTATGTGGTATTAAGATACATATATATGCATTGGAAATTCGCTGAGTACGCAGGATTGCTGCTACGGGGGTATTTTATATTACCGTATTAATTTGAACTTTGGTCCAATTAAGAGCTATGCCAATGCCTATGTTATTGTAACTTGAAAACATAGTTTAAATACCCCCGTAGCAGCAAACCTGCATACTTAGCGAATTTCCAATGCATATATATTTATCTTAATGCCACATAAAGCTACATACCAAGTTTCATCAATATACATTCATAAATAAACAATTTATGACATTTTAATTATTCTCCATAAGAATAACATGGCGGCTGAGTATGCAGGTTTGCTGAAGCAAGGAACACAAAAAAATGGGGTTTTATGCTTATATCAATATAACTCAACTAGGTGAAGTCACTTACCAAATTTCATTAATTTATTTTCATAATTAAGGGAGATAACACGTTACTTATTCTCCATTAGGATAACATGGGGCTGAGTACGCAGGTTTGCTGCTATGGGAGCCTTTGTCAAAAAATTGTTTTTTTGAGGAAATATCAATGGTCCACAACCAGATAAAGCCGTATACCAAGTTTCGTCAGTATATGTTCATAAATAAGCGAGATATAAAATTTTTATTTTCCTCCATAAGAATAACATTAGACAACGTACTGTGTTTAGCACTTTCAATATCTCGGTAACCAATTGACGTAGAGAAATGATCAAAATACCAAATTGTGTGTTTTTTTAAGCTGAATCCAATGGGAAAAAATAAAATCTGACTATTTCCAAAATTATATGTAAAAAATTCAAAAAACCCATTTTTGGGGTACAAAACCCCCCCAAAATACCCCTTCGGATAGAGCGATCTGGCTGGTTTTCGAACTTAAAGTCATAAATGTTGCTTTACACGTTTATACCAAATTTCATCAAAATCGGATAATTTTTACGAGAGTTATCGTGCTCACGGACACATATATATATATATATATATATATATATATATATATATATATATATATATATATATATATATATACAGTTTCGAACGAATGGTATTTTTGGGGTCTGGGGACCTCAAAACGAAAAGTTATCATGGTCCCGGGCCTAGGTCTTACCATGCCGACTACGGTAATAGCTTCTTCCCTATAGGGGAAATTCGCTAAAACAAAAAGGCTTGATAATATTTTTAGATTTACGAGCGAATCTAGTTGCTCGAATCGAGCACAAATCTTATTTGGTCATTATCAAACTCATATTTGGTTCTATTAGTTTATACAGTGGTTCCCTTCTAGATTTTACCCTGAAACAGCTGTTCTCGCTTCTGTACTATGTTTTTTATAGTATTAACAGCTGTTGTTAAATGTTTATAATGACATATAATATAAGGAGTATTTTCTATCATCACAGAAAGGGATGCCCTCAAGTAAATACCGTTACAAACAAAATGTTCTACTCACTATATACCGCGACACCTTGGTAAGAACCCATTAATATCCAGTAATTCCTTTGTTGTTGCAGATTGACAATATGTTTCAAATACACATAAATAGTCAAGCGGATATAGAGAATACTCGTCCGCTCAGTCAAATACGAGCTGGGTTTCTTCATACAAAGACATACACCATTCATGGGACAATCAGCCATTCAAAAAAAGAAATACAGAAGTAGTTAATGGCACCTTCATCTAACTGGGGGGCTGCGCCCCCCAAGCCCCTCCACTCGCTATTATTGTAACTTCTATGATGTTGTTAAAATGTATATAAATACAGAACTGGAAGAACAACAATCTTGGATTGGTCACTAAAACTAAGAGATTCAGGTTTACAGTCACTCCAGGTTTTATTATAACCCAGTTTGCCTTCAGGTAAGCCATTCTATATGCAATCTTCATTCAATGGTTTTAGTCACTAATCTCAGAAAACATCATAACGATGTTTGAGTATTAATTTGATAGCTCACTGTTTTATTATAACATTTGATTTCTCTGGGGATGAGACCTGTCTAGAACTTATTTTTACCCTAGAAATTAGTCATTTCCAACATTTTAAGGAAATCTTTGGAGCCGTTTTTGAGATCATAGTTGCAAACAAGCAACCAACCAAACAAACAAACCTTACTCATATTAGAGTATACCAACGAGTACTCATTGACTATATATACTACAGTATTTATAGTCAGTGATATAGGATATTACCATGTGGTTTCCTAAAATCAGAGAATAAAACCTTTGAATGAAGATTAGAAGAAGAGTGGTCATATCCAGAATGAATCAAAGGTACATTGAGCTACAACTGTTGTGTATAACAACTGATGTGTCCTCAAACATGCTCGTTTGTAGGAGACATGGTGAAAACTACTCCAAATCATAAACACGAGACAGGGACAATGATTCTGGATTTTATCATGTTAGAAGTTCTGCTGGATACAGACGGCCAGGGCTGAATTTAGGATCTGTATAGGCCTACTCCCTATATGCAAGTGCGGGCCCTTACCGGCCACTTTTCCTGTTTTATTAGTATAATTGATGAAAGAAGTGAATCACTGTATTCATGAAGAAGTTTCAGTGGCCGTGTGTGTGTGTGTGTGTGTGGGTGTGTTATCGAAATACTACATAACTATAAAACATTTCTTAATGAAATTTTGAAGGAGTCATTTGGGATACCAAAGGGATGTTTTAACACAGCATTTGTATTTTATTTTGGATTATTAATAATTATTAAAACTAATTTTAATGTTTGATATTCAGTAGTTGAATTGGTTTTCGTAGTAAGCTATTGACTATGGTTGTCTTTAAAATGTCAGCTGGGATTTATCTGTGCTTCACTTGAGGGATTTTTATCCCATATTTTGACTGCTTGTGGGATAAAATGGGATTGTGGGATAAAGTGGGATTTTTTGTAAATCGGCATTACGTCTGCTAGTTAGCTTACAACTTACGACCAGAGCACCTTAGCAGTAGCACTTCTAGTGGATTTTCTCACCATTCTAGCAGTTGCGGGGTTTCCCATTTTTTAACCTTTCTGTCCGACCCTATTATGATTTTATAAACATCACATAAGGAACACTGAATCACGTCAATTTCGCTGGCTGAGCCATGTTCGAATTAATAAGCAAAATATTTGTCATTATTTAGTACCTATGTCGTACTCTTTAGTACTACCATTACAAATATTAGTACCTCTCACGTAAATAAATTATTTAATTTAGTTAGTTCACCGTATCATTTAGCCTATGTCGCATTGCTCAAAATCCTTTGAGGTTTGCAAACAAAAAACCTCAGCGGTTTTGTTAAATGTAAAATACCTATAGGTAATTAGTAGAAATAAATACGCTCTATCTAACGGTATAAATATTGTACTAATACATTATTCAATAATCATATAATATTTAAGATTAATTGTGTTGCATTGTTTAACAAATCAGTGGGAAAGTGTGCGATATGACGAGGGATATTATAAGGGAGAGTGTGGGATAAAGCGATATTTTTTGTATCAGCGCGTGGGATATTTTTACTGCTGAGTGAAAACACTGAATCTTTGTTTATAAATCACAAAAATGTAAACATGTTGAACTATGAAGTTAGGTTATGTTTTGTTCCATCAATTTTGTTATTTTGAAATAGTTTAAAATGTGAGTGTTATGAAAATTAATAGTGTTTTGTCGAGTTTAAAACAATACTTAGCCTACATCTATTTAGATTTATTATTAGTTTATTTTATACTGGAAAACTTCGATGTAAAAGCTAAGTGTTTGGACTAGTGATGATAAATTAATATAATAAGTTTTGGATTTTTTGAATTACTGGGACAGTATAACTCCGTAACACGGCTGACTGTGATTGATAATCAAGAGTGTTGTAGACCTATAGCAGTTTCTTTTCATTGTGAATAAATTACTCGATGGTAGACTTAGTAAACGATCATACGTGCAAACTATCTTTATTACATGTAATGTACCAAATCAGCCCCACTGTCACCTAATGACATGGAATTAAAGTTTTGTAATCTACCGGTCAGTAAAATAGTCTGGTTATAGTTTATATTTATTGGCATTTTCTGTAAATAATATTGATTTTCATAAACAATCAAGATGTCCAAAACTCCGTTATTCCAACCGTCTACATTGTTCAACTAGTTACGTTGTAGACATATTGCCCTCCTGAAAACTTGTCATTAATGTAGATGTTGGTTTTTGCTTTTAAACATCTCGAACACACACGAACTGCGATTTCAGTAGCTTGTGTGTTTAAATTCAAACTACATATTAATGATGTAAATATTTTTAAATTTAAGGTATGAAGTTTATAAGACACTGTTTTATAAATAAATGAATCATTGAATACCTTTATTTACATTCAATGGGTTTAAAAAAAGTATATTTCTGTATGTTTAATCCCCTGATTTTGGAGCTGGAAATTTATAGGTCTAATAATAATAATAATTGGCAACTTTTCCCTCAGGTGATATATTTAAATATCGTCGAAAACCATCCGGTGCCAAAAATATATCAAAGTCATTGGCCGAGTCATAAAAAGCGTGATCAGGCCTAATGGGTATAGCTAGGACCTGTGACCAAATAAACGCAATCACTTCAATCTAATTTGCTAGGTACACACAGTGGTTTTAAGAGGTTAATTGCTCCACCTCCCCATCTAGGATTAGATGGAAACGTATTCCGAATATTCTCTATTCATTGTTGCTTGATTAGGAAACCCCAGCATAGCTGCTATAGGTACGTCTTCCACAAGCGGGAATTTTGCGCAGGTTACTGGAAGGTTAGGATATAGCAGGAAAGGAAAGAGTGGGATGGGACAGGCAGCGAAATTGGCCTTTCAGAGTACCAACTCTCGTGCTACTGTGACAGCTATGATCAGGCTCAAACAGGCAGACCCCCTCTGCCCTCCAACTGGCCAACTCAACGGATGGGGATCCATGTACAGCAGCCAGGGACCATACATTCTCAGGTCGGGGTCCAACCCCTGAGTTTCCGCCCCCAGCCGCTGCAAGTGGAGGGGCCAAGGTGAAAGGGAAGTTTGTCATAATGGACAGCCAAAATCCTTACCATATGTAAAGACAACTTCATTTGCTGTACCCAATGTCAGCCTCAAAACCGGTAAAGACCAGTTTTAAGGTTGTCCTGGGATGAATATTCTCTATTGGTCAATGCTAACACACCAAGTTTTAATAGAATTAATCAGTATATAAGAGAGATATGTTTTTTATTTCTTATAAGAATAACATCTGACAATGTACTTAGTTTAATGCTGAATGGAAATTGAAATATTCTCTGTTTGTTTAGATGATTTGAAGTAATATTAAAACTTGGAGTATCTCTGGAAATTTAAAACTGTTGAAACCTGTTAAAAATACTTAAAGTTTATGGTATTAAGAAAAGTAAAAAAACTGAATTTTGGGACCTCTTAAGCCCTGTAATTTCTGAACCCGAATTTTTTTAAAAAATCAGTTGGTACATTTTATTAGAAACATATTATAAACCGACAAATAAAAATCCAAATATTTCGAAAGTGGCTCCTCAAAACTGCTCCAAATATTTCGAAAGTGGCTCCTCAAAACTGCTCCAGACCTAGATACTACGTTGTTGGGTACCAAAATATTGTGGATACATCTTTATTTTTACCTCAGGGCTCTGCCTTTACTATCACTCCTAGACGTTTAATTTTAATGTATGATTATTCGTTGGATTTCTTTTTTAAAAGCAGCATCTCCTGAAAGATGTCTCCACGTTTGATACGCCACCCTCCTCAACCATAGACCTCCACCATACCGGCAAATTTTCTGTGTTATTATTTACCCCTTTTTTAGTAATTTTATAAAATGTTCAATGAAACCAAAAATTGTTGTTACTTTTGTTTAACCCCGGCCTTAGAGCTCCACCTCACTGGCTTTAAAAGTTGCCATGTTAAATTTATGGAGGAAAGATGATCCTTGGGTCAGCGTTCGGGAGTTCGGGTTGAGTACTACTAGCTGGTAGGTCAGACGTTATTCTGTCCTAATGTCATTGAATTTGTTTTATGTCAAAGATTCTCGTTCTTTTTCAAGATGAGCTCGTTAGGTACGCTCACTCGCCTATTTTTATATAGAGCTTGCTTCGGTATTGAAAAAGAGTAGCCATTCAAGTAGATTTTTATTTCCATAATACACATATGTTTATTTGGTTTTCAAGTATGTTTAGACAGCATCCTTACAACAGCTGTTTGATATAACTAAAGAACTAACATACAAACCCGAATTTGTTTTATGTATTTTGATAATGAAAATCACTTAATAATATCTCGCCATGACGACGATAATATACAATAGGCAGCAATACGGATTTTGGCAATTTTAAATTTAAGTAATTACACAACGCCATCTGTAGAGCCTGATAAAATCATAGGCTATATTATACAAATAAAACAGGAAAAGTGGCCGGTAAGGGCCCGCACTTGCATATAGGGAGTAGGCCTATACAGATCCTAAATTCAGCCCTGGCCGTCTGTATGCAGCAGAACTTCTAACATGATAAAATCCAGAATCATTGTCCCTGTCTCGTGTACATTATATGAGCCTAAGAGTAAGAATATGTTATAGTCAATCAATACAAATACTGAATTATTTGTACTCAATCCTATCCTACACTATAATTTGAGTAAGGTTTGCATGATCGCTTGCTTGGTTGATTGCTTGCAACTCTGATCTCAAAAACGGCTCCAACGATTTTCTTGAAAAATAACTAATGTTTCCTTCCAACTACTTGGATTGTAAATACTCATATCTGGGATATAAATAAGTCCTAGACATGTCTCATCCCCAGGAAAAATCAAGTAATGTGAAAAGCCACTGTGGAAAATTAAAAAAATTGCATTGGGCTTATAGAGATTAAAATAAAAGCAAAATAGTCATAACAGCTGTTTAAAATAAATCAGCAAACTCTCAAAGTTATACTCATATAGTTTAAGTACTACCCACGGCTGAGCTTTGCTAGGCGAAGGTCAATCAGTTTGTTTATGATTTGGAGTAGTTTTCACCATTTCCCCTACAAACGAGCATGTTTGAGGACACATCAGTTGTTATACACAACAGTTGTAGCTCAATGTACCTTTGATTCATTCTGGATATGACCACTCTTCTTCTAATCTTCATTCAAAGGTTTTATTCTCTGATTTTAGGAAACCACATGGTAATATCCTATATCACTGACTATAAATACTGTAGTATATATAGTCAATGAGTACTCGTTGGTATACTCTAATATGAGTAAGGTTTGTTTGTTTGGTTGGTTGCTTGTTTGCAACTATGATCTTAAAAACGGCTCCAAATATTTCCTTAAAATGTTGGAAATGACTAATTTCTAGGGTAAAAATAAGTTCTAGACAGGTCTCATCCCCAGAGAAATCAAATGTTATAATAAAACAGTGAGCTATCAAATTAATACTCAAACATCGTTATGATGTTTTCTGAGATTAGTGACTAAAACCATTGAATGAAGATTGCATATAGAATGGCTTACCTGAAGGCAAACTGGGTTATAATAAAACCTGGAGTGACTGTAAACCTGAATCTCTTAGTTTTAGTGACCGATCCAAGATTGTTGTTCTTCCAGTTCTGTATTTATATACATTTTAACAACATCATAGAAGTACAATAATAGCGAGTGGAGGGGCTTGGGGGGCGCAGCCCCCCAGTTAGATGAAGGTGCCATTAACTACTTCGGTATTTCTTTTTTTGAATGGCTGATTGTCCCATGAATGGTGTATGTCTTTGTATGAAGAAACCCAGCTCGTATTTGACTGAGCGGACGAGTATTCTCTATATCCGCTTGACTATTTATGTGTATTTGAAACATATTGTCAATCTGCAACAACAAAGGAATTACTGGATATTAATGGGTTGTTACCAAGGTGTCGCGGTATATAGTGAGTAGAACATTTTGTTTGTAACGGTATTTACTTGAGGGCATCCCTTTCTGCGATGATAGAAAATACTCCTTATATTATGTGTCATTATAAACATTTAACAACAGCTGTTAATACTATAAAAAAAATAGTACAGAAGCAAGAACAGCTGTTTCAGGGTAAAATCTAGAAGGGAACCACTATATAAACTAATAGAACCAAATATGAGTTTGATAATGACCAAATAAGATTTGTGCTCGATTCGAGCAACTAGATTCGCTCGTAAATCTAAAAATATTATCAAGCCTTTTTGTTTTTAAACTATGTTTTCAAGTTACAATAACATAGGCATTGGCATAGCTCTTAATTGGACCAAAGTTCAAATTAATACGGTAATATAAAATACCCCCGTAGCAGCAATCCTGCGTACTCAGCGAATTTCCAATGCATATATATGTATCTTAATACCACATACCACATACCAAGTTTCATCAATATACATTCATAAATGAACGATTTATGACATTTTAATTCCTCCATAAGAATAACATGGCGGCTGAGTATGCAGGTTTGCTGAAACAAGGAGCAAAAAAAATGGGTTTTGATACACATGTCAATATAACTCAACTAGGTAAAGCCTTATACCAAGTTTTATTAACTTATGTTCATAGTTAACGGAGATAACATTTTACATATTCTCCGTAAGAATAACATGGGGGCTGAGTACGCAGGTTTGCTGCTACGGGAACTATTGGCAAAAGATAGTTTTTTGTGCAAATATCAATAGAACTCAACCAGATGAAGCCATATACTAAGTTTCATAGTTCATAAATAGGCGAGATATAAGTTCTTTTCCTCCATAAAAATAACATTAGAAAACGTACTTGTTTAGCACTTTCAATATTTCGGTAACCAATTGACTTAGAGGAATGATCAAAATACAAAATTGAGTGTTTTTTGAAGCTGAGTCCAATGGGGAAAACTAAAATTTGACTATTTGAAAAATTATAAGTAACATATTTAAAAAAATCATTTTTGGGGTACAAAACCCCCCTAAAATACCCTTTCGGATGGAGCGATCTGGCTGGTTTTCGAACTTAAGTCATAAATGTTGCTTTACACGTTTATACTAAATTTCATCAAAATCGGATCATTTTTACGAGAGTTATCTTGCTCACGGACACATATATAAATATATATATATATATATACAGTTTCGAACAAATGGTGTTTTTGGGGTCTGGGGACCTCAAAACGAAAATTTATCATGGTCCCGGGCCTAGGTCTTACCATGCCGACTACGGTAATAGCGCCTTCTCTATAGGGAAATTCGCTAAAATATCCTGACTGTTTGAATCATGTGGACCTCGTTGTTCTCCATAATATTCTGTATTGTTTTGTACCCCCCCTCTCAAAAACAAATGACAAAACATTATAATATTTATAATTATAAGTAAGAGAGTCTGGATACGAGTAACTATCCCTCAAGTAATCGGCCTAAAGAACGTGATTTTATAATTTTCAATGTTTAAGCGTTCAAAACAACTTACTATAAAAACGCGGGGCCTGGGGGGCTCAGCCCCGCAGTGAGACCAAAGTACAAATAACTAAATCAATAGTTCTTGATCGGACTGATATATCTGACCTGACTGGCTGACGGATTCTGGACGTCATTGTCCTCCAAATGACTTATATGTTTGTATTTTAACATTATTTTTAAAGTGCTACAAAAACGTAGGTTCTGGGTGGTTTGGCCCATCCGATGGGTGGAGCAGTTATACTTACTGTGTGTTGTTTGAAGGATTTCAAATGGGATTGAAATGGTTAGGATTTCAAAACCAATTTAAACCTAATTATTCTTCAAGTTCTGTATTTATAAAATTTTGAAAAACAAAATAAAGCTACAATAACAATGGGGGGTCTAGGGGGCGTAGCCCCCCATTAATACAAAAGTTCAAATAACTATTTAAAGATCACCTGGACTGACAGACTTCATTGTCCTCTCTAAATATTGCATCTATTTTTGGGGCGTGTTTAATGTAGTGCTAAAACGGATAAGAGAAAGGTTTTACCATTCCAGTAATCAGTAGTCTTTTTATCTATGCCCGAAACCTCTCCACCTCATCCTCACCACGTCTTTCATCCTCCCTCCCCTCACAAACAGGTTTAATTTGTTTAATGTGGAGTTAAAACCGATAAGAAAATTATGTTACCATTCCAGTAGTCAGTAAAATGTTTTATTTATGAATTATCTGTTCTTGCTGTTGTCCTACATATTTATTTGAATAACGCAGTTGCTTATTAATGGAAATGAAAATTATAAACAAATACAAACAGCAAAATGCATGTGTCCATAACTATAACATGTAAAGTTTGAAAGCCAAAATGGCATAGCCCTACACACCCAAATACAAAACTATTTAAATTCGACACATCTCCTAATAGTACTAAATAAGTGTGCTAAGTTTTATAATTCTACGATGCCGCACATCCGAGAAATCGGTACCACAAACATTTCCTTAGCCGATTAATATATAGATCTATATGCGACAGGTACGACATAACAAACGGTGAAAAACATCAAGGAAATCACTTTACTCAGTTTTCCAAAACAACGGGAAATATACATTAAATATCTAACATATTTTAACAAAACATTTATTTGAAGAATCGAAATCTACACAAACTTGCATTTGCGATTTCGCTGTAATTGCCATGAGTAAATAAAAACAATCATTTATTTTCTTCTAGCAGACGCCTCAAATATGGTGACCAGTAAACAAAAAGGCAAACTGGCATTTTAGGGCACATGTGTTTGGTTGCTATAAAGAAATGTTTGGTCAAAGCTGCCCCGTCATTGGCCAGGCAAGGCCCTACTGCTCTATGGGTTTCCACTAGCCCTAACAGGTGTCCCTAGAGTCAATCCTAAAGCTACTTTAATTCGACTATAGTATAACTAGCGTTAGCCATCGCGGCTTCCACGCCCACTACATAGCGTTAGTAAGATATATGTTAGCCAACTAATAGTCGCGTCAAGGCAGCAATTTTAAAGACGCCCTACGTATTTCTAGTGATCGTTTGCTGCCTTTGGACATAGACCTTACAGCAGTAGCTCGTGTGCGAGCTTCAGCTTCCTCAATAGTTTCTGTAGATCACTGCTCTGCCATAGTGCCATTTCAGTTACTTTCAAATTGAGCCCGCCGCTGAGCTTGCTCTTCACGTTGAAGTTGCTGTTCTTCTGGCGTTTATTTTGCTCTGTGTGCTGCCTACCGTAAAGCTTTCCATTTGTGTTTTAAGTTTCTTGACTTCTAACCACTAATAAATCGGTTAATCGGGTCACTAATAAAACTTTATTTACGTTTCCCCGGCATTATTGTGATTCAGGTACCTTCGTGGTTAAAGGAGCAAAAAAAAAAACCAAAATATAAAAAAAAGAAATTAACTCAAAATATAAAATGCAGAGCACCTGTTTTATTTATAATCTGATCCAGTAAACGTTAATGCTCATAAGAGTAACATGGGAAGTTTAGTAGCCATTGGGGCTAAATCATGAAGGAATTTTAAAACGTGAATAGGCCTATATGTTACTTTAGGATATTAGCAATCTTCCTACCAAATCAGCTCAATCGATTTAGTAGTTAGAGCGAGATTGAGCCACAAACTAATAAAAAAAAAAACTCACAAACTTTAAGCTTTATAATATTAGAATGATTAGTATGATAGCTGGTAATTCCAATTTTGTCTGTTGACTCTTCTCTCTTAAATTTGTAGCATATTTTAGTAGATACGCTAACGTATGCTTGCAGACCTTTGTAAAGCTCCTTAGTTTTATAATATATCAATTCAAATTTTCCCTAAGTATTTTTAAATACAAGTAATCTGTTGAAATCTTTAGTATTTGTACTCGTACATTCACACATTTGTAATCTTTCTCTGTCAGATTACAATATAAAGAAATTGTAATTATTTAGATACATTGCATATGGTCTAAATATTTGTTGACCTATTGTAAAAGTGTTTGGCTAAACAAGGTGTAAGTTAACAAATACTAAATATGTAACATGTCTATTTAAATATATAATTAAAAATTCAGTCTTCGTTCATCCTCTTACGGGAATAATGAGCGTACACCTAGTATAGCCTATGATTTTATCAGGCTCTACAGATGGTGTACTTAAATTTAAAATTGCCAAAATCCGTATTGCTGCCTATTGTATATTATCGTCGTCATGGCGAGATATTATTAAGTGATTTTCATTATCAAAATACATAAAACAAATTCGGGTTTGTATGTTACATCAAACAGCTGTTGTAAGGATGCTGTCTAAACATACTTGAAAACCAAATAAACATATGTGTATTATGGAAATAAAAATCTACTTGAATGGCAACTCTTTTTCAATACCGAAGCAAGCTCTATATAAAAATAGGCGAGTGAGCGTACCTAACGAGCTCATCTTGAAAAAGAACGAGAATCTTTGACATAAAACAAATTCAATGACATTAGGACAGAATAACGTCTGACCTACCAGCTAGTAGTACTCAACCCGAACTCCCGAACGCTGACCCAAGGATCATCTTTCCTCCATAAATTTAACATGGCAACTTTTAAAGCCAGTGAGGTGGAGCTCTAAGGCCGGGGTTAAACAAAAGTAACAACAATTTTTGGTTTCATTGAACATTTTATAAAATTACTAAAAAAGGCGTAAATAATAATACAGAAAATTTGCCGGTATGGTGGAGGTCTATGGTTGAGGAGGGTGGCGTATCAAACGTGGAGACATCTTTCAGGAGATGCTGCTTTTAAAAAAGAAATCCAACGAATAATCATACATTAAAATTAAACGTCTAGGAGTGATAGTAAAGGCAGAGCCCTGAGGTAAAAATAAAGATGTATCCACAATATTTTGGTACCCAACAACGTAGTATATAGGTCTGGAGCAGTTTTGAGGAGCCACTTTCGAAATATTTGGAGCGGTTTTGAGGAGCCACTTTCGAAATATTTGGATTTTTATCTGTCGGTTTATAATAGGTTTCTAATAAAATGTACCAACTGATTTTTAAAAAAAATTCGGGTTCAGAAATTACAGGGCTTAAGAGGTCCCAAAATTCAGTTTTTTTACTTTTCTTAATACCACAAACTTTAAGTATTTTTAACAGGTTTCAACAGTTTTAAATTTCCAGAGATACTCCAAGTTTTAATATTACTCCAAATCATCTAAACAAACAGAGAATATTTCAATTTCCATTCAGCAGTAAACTAAGTACATTGTCAGATGTTATTCTTATAAGAAATAAAAAACATATCTCTCTTATATACTGATTAATTCTATTAAAACTTGGTGTGTTAGCATTGACCAATAGAGAATATTCATCCCAGGACAACCTTAAAACTGGTCTTTACCGGTTTTGAGGCTGACATTGGGTACAGCAAATGAAGTTGTCTTTACATATGGTAAGGATTTTGGCTGTCCGTTATGACAAACTTCCCTTTCACCTTGGCCCCTCCACTTGCAGCGGCTGGGGGCGGAAACTCAGGGTTTGGACCCCGACCTGAGAATGTATGGTCCCTGGCTGCTGTACATGGATCCCCATCCGTTGAGTTGGCCAGTTGGAGGGCAGAGGGGGTCTGCCTGTTTGAGCCTGATCATAGCTGTCACAGTAGCACGAGAGTTGGTACTCTGAAAGGCCAATTTCGCTGCCTGTCCCATCCCACTCTTTCCTTTCCTGCTATATCCTAACCTTCCAGTAACCTGCGCAAAATTCCCGCTTGTGGAAGACGTACCTATAGCAGCTATGCTAGGGTTTCCTAATCAAGCAACAATGAATAGAGAATATTCGGAATACGTTTCCATCTAATCCTAGATGGGGAGGTGGAGCAATTAACCTCTTAAAACCACTGTGTGTACCTAGCAAATTAGATTGAAGTGATTGCGTTTATTTGGTCACAGGTCCTAGCTATACCCATTAGGCCTGATCACGCTTTTTATGACTCGCTCACTCGGTGCCAAAATTTGATATATTTTTGGCACCGGATGGTTTTCGGCGAGTTTTAAATATATCACCTGAGGGAAAAGTTGCCAATTATTATTATTATTAGACCTATAAATTTCCAGCTCCAAAATCAGGGGATTAAACATACAGAAATATACTTTTTTTAAACCCATTGAATGTAAATAAAGGTATTCAATGATTCATTTATTTATAAAGCAGTATCTTATAAACTTCATACCTTAAATTTAAAAATATTTACATCATTAATATGTAGTTTGAATTTAAACACACAAGCTACTGAAATCGCAGTTCGTGTGTGTTCGAGATGTTTAAAAGCAAAAACCAACATCTACATTAATGACAAGTTTTCAGGAGGGCAATATGTCTACAACGTAACTAGTTGAACAATGTAGACGGTTGGAATAACGGAGTTTTGGACATCTTGATTGTTTATGAAAATCAATATTATTTACAGAAAATGCCAATAAATATAAACTGTAACCAGACTATTTTACTGACCGGTAGATTACAAAACTTTAATTCCATGTCATTAGGTGACAGTGGGGCTGATTTGGTACATTACATGTAATAAAGATAGTTTGCACGTATGATCATTTACTAAGTCTACCATCGAGTAATTTATTCACAATGAAAAGAAACTGCTATAGGTCTACAACACTCTTGATTATCAATCACAGTCAGCCGTGTTACGGAGTTATACTGTCCCAGTAATTCAAAAAATCCAAAACTTATTATATTAATTTATCATCACTAGTCCAAACACTTAGCTTTTACATCGAAGTTTTCCAGTATAAAATAAACTAATAATAAATCTAAATAGATGTAGGCTAAGTATTGTTTTAAACTCGACAAAACACTATTAATTTTCATAACACTCACATTTTAAACTATTTCAAAATAACAAAATTGATGGAACAAAACATAACCTAACTTCATAGTTCAACATGTTTACATTTTTGTGATTTATAAACAAAGATTCAGTGTTTTCACTCAGCAGTAAAAATATCCCACGCGCTGATACAAAAAATATCGCTTTATCCCACACTCTCCCTTATAATATCCCTCGTCATATCGCACACTTTCCCACTGATTTGTTAAACAATGCAACACAATTAATCTTAAATATTATATGATTATTGAATAATGTATTAGTACAATATTTATACCGTTAGATAGAGCGTATTTATTTCTACTAATTACCTATAGGTATTTTACATTTTAGTACCTCAAAGGATTTTGATCAATGCGACATAGGCTAAATGATACGGTGAACTAACTAAATTAAATAATTTATTTACGTGAGAGGTACTAATATTTTTAATGGTAGTACTAAAGAGTACGACATAGGTACTAAATAATGACAAATATTTTGCTTATTAATTCGAACATGGCTCAGCCAGCGAAATTGACGTGATTCAGTGTTCCTTATGTGATGTTTATAAAATCATAATAGGGTCGGACAGAAAGGTTAAAAAATGGGAAACCCCGCAACTGCTAGAATGGCAAGAAAATCCACTAGAAGTGCTACTGCTAAGGTGCTCTGGTCGTAAGTTGTAAGCTAACTAGCAGACGTAATGCCGATTTACAAAAAATCCCACTTTATCCCACAATCCCATTTTATCCCACAAGCAGACAAAATATCCCATATATGGGATAAAAATCCCTCAAGTGAAGCACAGATAAATCCCAGCTGACATTTTAAAGACAACCATAGTCAATAGCTTACTACGAAAACCAATTCAACTACTGAATATCAAACATTAAAATTAGTTTTAATAATTATTAATAATCCAAAATAAAATACAAATGCTGTGTTAAAACATCCCTTTGGTATCCCAAATGACTCCTTCAAAATTTCATTAAGAAATGTTTTATAGTTATGTAGTATTTCGATAACACACTCACACACACACACACACACACACACACAAACACACACACACACACACACACACACACACACAAACACACACACACACACACACACACACACACACACACACGGCCACTGAAACTTCTTCATGAATACAGTGATTCACTTCGTTCATCAATTAAAGTAATCCCAAATATATAAAAGTTTGGCTAATGTTTATTTGGCTCTTTAAACTGTCATATTTAACATCGTTACAATGACTGTGAGTTTCCATGTTTTAGTTAGAAGACTGCAATCTCGCGAGGATTCGTTGCAGTTTCTGCCACACATGATTTATTCATTGAATACCCTTTAAGTAGCGTGATACACCTCAAGAGAAAGACTATTGATTTCTAGCATTTCGTTGCAACCGTTAGCTGCGGTTACGTCCTAACTTAATCGTATGTTTCAAGTTTAATATGTGTTATGTTCAGTCAGACATGTTTCATTGTAAGTCCTAATTTAATGTTATGCCACATGTTAAATTTAAATTTATTATTATTACAACTGATTCCAAAGATATGATTTAATTAGTAAAAAACACATACTGACACACAGGCAGACGATTGGCCAAGGTAGGCCATATAGTTAAATAACTTTGTTTACTTTGGAACAAATTATCGCTTTGAGTAGATATAGAAATACCCTAACAATGTTTTGTTTAATCCTCATCGGGGAAGATTTGTTAACCAGCGTATAAGTGGATAAATAAACTTTGACGTAATAAGTTAAAATGTGTAAAATATAAGAGCATCTTATTTGCATGAAAACTTTACAAAACTTGTCTTAATTAGAGCTGCAATCTAACCTGACGTGTGATGCAACTTGTGCTCAGTATTAGATAAACTGGCGAGAGAATCATTATTTCTCGGGCTTAAGCAGCTTTGAATGGTGATCAGTCGAGTAAATCCCCCCAAATGAGAATCTGTCTGAGCCACAAATCTTCACACTGGGCGTCGCGTCGTTGGGACTGTGATTGCCTTCTCCCTTCTCGCATTCCCCACATCCGTCTCTTCTAAGAATTATTCATAGTAAAAAATTTGAACTAATTATAAGAGTATATATTAAGAGGTTGTCTTTAGTTCACCGCACAGGTAAGACTATGGTGACGGGCAGTTGAGATTTAAAAAAAATCAAAATCAAAATCTGTTTGCACTGTAATGCATATTGCAATATTTTGGATCCATGTGCTACGACTAAAGAAGGTCACGTAGCACCAGCAATCTTCTGTAAATAAAAGATGGAATTAAAAGTCAAATTTAAGGGGTTGCACATACTTTTTCTATTTAAAACCCTAACTACTCACTACATATGTCCTTTGTGTGTAGGACATTATCCCGACCAAGAAGGGTGAGTTAGCTTCGCTTGGCTACCTTTCTATCGTTTTAGGGAGGACTTGCATTGCTCTTGCGCATGTGTGTAATGTATACAATTTGTTTTCATCAGTAAAGGTAGACTGGTATCTGTAAAGTATAGTATCAGTAAAGGTATTTCATCAGTATTCTGGTAGACTGTTCTTCCAAAAAGTTTCATCGAAATACATTCTGTTGTACAGGAGTCATTGACCACTTATAATACTGATGTGTTTGAGAGGGGAATGCCTCGCCTCGCCTCGCCTCAGTCAAATGAGGTTTAACTGCCTAAAACCTATGTATAAATGTACTTAATTATTTAGCACTGAACAACACATCTCGTTTACTACAAGATAACAATTTTTACCGCAACTAAAAATACTATCCATCAAGGTTTATTTTTATTGGAAATTCTACTTAAGTGATTTGGGCTAAATAAAACAAATCACCCAAACAAGTGCGGGTGGTGTGATTATTTTAGAGACTTGAACCCCAAATCATCTAGAAAGGCAATTTTGCTAATAATTATGTTTCAATCCAACTAGTCAATTTTGGGAAATAGTAGAATTTTCATTTTTTTAGAAACGTGGTGTATAATAAACATTCAATACACACTTTAAAGATATCAGATTTCTTACTCAGAATTTTCTTAGTACATTCCGTTTTCAATCGGAACCGGACCCGAGGGGTGATCACTAGATCGATTTTTGTATACAAACAAAACTTTTCATAAGCTATGTGTAGGGGGAAAAGTAAAAATGGAAATATAATAATACGACTCTATCTCACATATACTGTCGGTGTGCTTTCTTTCTCGCATTTGTACAGGATTAATCCCAGGATTCCAAGTGATCGGTTCTCCGTGTTCAATCATCTCGTTCTCGCGCCACTCGTCCTCTTTACGTGTTCAAGTGGAAATCCCGCACCAACGCTTTGACTCGATTACTATTCCATAATTTACTTCATTTAACAAATAATAAACAGTTAAAGCTCCACTTTACATATCAGAGCAAATTGAGTGAGAGGAAGTTGGGATAATCAATAAGTTTAGGCTCCGTATAATTTTTGGAATACCAGCTTTGCGAATTTTATAAAAGTTTGTATATGCTTAAATTGTATAGCTTTATTAAACGCGTAAAAATACTATAAACTAATAAATAAACTCAAAATCTGAAATACAGGACACCTGTTTTAGTTATCATCTGATCCAGTAAATGTAAATTCCCATAAGATTAACACGAGAAGTTTAGTGGCCAATGGGACAAAGCCAAAAGGAATTTTATAACATGCTTTTATGTTATTTTAGCTATATTTAGTTATTTTAGCTATCTTCCTACAAAATATCAGCTCAATCTTTATAATATTAGCATGATTAATTTTGTGTATAAATGAAATATTAACTCATACATTCCCAGAACACAGAGCAGAAGAAACTCCAGAAGAACAGCAACTTCGACAAGAAGAACAAGCTCAGCGGCAGGCCAGTTTGGGAGCAACTGAAATTACACTATGACAGAGCAGTGACCTACAGAAACTGTTGAGGAAGGTAAAGATCGCAGACGAGCAATCGTTGGAAGGGTTAGTCCAGCGGTAGCAAACGTTTACCAAAAATACGTAGGGCGTCTTTGAAATAGCTGCCTTGGAGTACGACGCAACTTTTAAGATATATCATACTAACGCTATGTAGTGAGCACAGGCGAAGCCGCGACGGTGACGGCTAGTACTTAAATAAGCATTCAAAATACTATACCGTTTTCAAAATATTGAGATTTAAAAATCTCTTTTAATGGCATATATTATTTTTAGACGGTAAAATTTGGAAACGTCAAATTTAATGTCAAATTATGTTCCAACTTCAATAAGAAAGGTTTATAGTCAGAACCTCATGTATGATTTTTAGATTAAGAAACAAACACAAATATGCAAAGTCGGGATACGGAGCAAAATTTAAATATTCCCGATGTTTATATCAAATTGTATACCCCAGGAACATCAAATAAAACAAATGAGAATAAGTTACTTCGTACAAGTGTTTTGTTTGTGCGTGAGAAAGTGTCCCTGCGGTAATTCAAAACCATCCAAACTACAATCCAAAATATTCCTTTTTGTTCTTTGCAATAAAATCTTTTTTTGGAGTTTGAAAGATAAATAACATAAGTGCAGGGTTTTCACATATATTTTCAGAAATTATGATGGTTAAACATTACCCTAGCTATAATAGTTAATAAACAATTTTTTTCCTTGGTTAAAAAGTAGTCACCGAGTCTACTGCACAACTGTATGTATTACCAAGGATAAATGAACCTATATTTAACTTTTTTTGTCTGTGATATTACCAATTTGAGAAATTGCCCATAAATTTTAATTGATTCACATCAAAATATTATACGAAATATCATCGAATATATTATTGTTTTTATTTGGTAATATTATCAGTTCACTCCCTTTACATGATATAAATAAACTCATAAAACCCAACAACATATTTCAAGTGTCACAAAGGATGATGACACTTTATTTATTTCCGAATTTCCTACACCAATTAAATAACACGATTCACTATTTTTACAGCCCACTAAACACAAATTTATCCAGCAGTCTTTCGAAAAAGTAAGAGAATACATTGATGTTACTATTGTACACTAGGAACAACTCGAGGAGGTAGGGCTGACCTTTACAGACTAAAGCTCCGGTTGGTCTGAGTGCGCTGACACACTTTGTCGATCACACAGCTGCAATGCAAAATAGGATATTTGATTTTTAGTCATATTTGTTGGTCCTTTTTATACTTTTAGATTAAGCTACAATCGTAATTTTAAAGCACCATAATACGTTTTATAGTAATCATTTCTTAAACATTTGTATTTATTACAGAATCATGTATTGGTTAAGTTAAATGTATTATTACTTCTTTTATATAATTACTTAGTGATAAAGATATAAATATAGTACATTGATGTAAAGAAATTACTACGGATATTTGCCTTCACTTCTTAAAACACAATAGTGATTGCAAATATCCACATAATTTCTTAAATAACATAAACTCGCTAGCACAAACAAAGAACTTCAAACAAAGAATAGGACAATGTTCCAACAAAGAACTTAAAGAAAACAAATAGGGCAACTAGTTTCTCCTACAGATTCAATTCTAAAAAGGACGAACCGTGTTATAAAAATAAACCATGTTATTAAACCTATGTAAAGTTTTATCTGCCTGAGTAGGCCAATTCAACTCAAACTCGCTCAGTTTAATCACGTCTTGAATCTTGTTTACGTCTTTGTTGCTCTTGTATAATTCGTTTTTGGCTCTCGTTAATGAAAAATACTGAGAGTCTCCTTGTTTATCACGTAAGGGGATGATCCGTACCGTTATGAACAAAAATGTTTCTTATTACAATAAAAATATAGCTGAACAGAGATACTCGGAATAGCAATTTTTTCATCATCACAGGTACAAGGATATCAACAACACCTACCATTAAAACGAACCATTTAATTTAGCCAGTGGAACTAAGTAAATACAACATTGCACTAATAGTATTTCATAAACACTCATAATTTAAATGTTGTCAGAACAAAGAAACAACCTTGTAATTAAAACAATGAAATCTGTTTCGTTGGTTTTATTAGTGTTTACATTTGTGTACTTTATAATAAAAAAATCCCATCTGCCATATTTTGAGTTCAATCGTGGACCGTTCATTAGCTTACAGCTGTAAAAATGTAGCTACAGAATAAAAATACATTAAAATAGTTTTAATAACTACTAGCTGATGTACCCGTTCTTCGCTCAGGTGTTTTCTTTACCCGTTCTATAGTCAATGCAATTTGCATTTTAGTTAGTTTGAAACAGCTGTTCTTGCTTCTGCTATTTAAGCTGTCAAATAGAAGTGTCCTCAGCTGTTCGCATTACAGTTTCTGAATATTTACTTTCTTCTGACATGTAAACATTGAAACTTAGGACGTTCACGGGGCGTAGCCCGAGGGGATTATTTTGTTACTGGTGACATATTTTGTTAAAATTGAAAATGTTATTTTTTGACATGTTGTTTTTATGCTATTTTTGTACTGTTATTTTTTTACTGTTATTTTTTTACTGTTCTGATGCTCCTGGTTATTTAAAATTTACTATTAGGATGGCAATGTCATACGTTATAAGGTTAGGGGGAGGTATACGGTCAGGATAACAAGTTGGTATGGGGAGTGATAAAACTACATCAAGATATGAAAAACAGCCTTTTCCAGTGTAAAATCCCCATAAGACAATACTGTGTTTAGACAAATAACAATTTATTTAATAACTTGGTAAATACTAATGCTAAAATGATGAGGAAGGGCTTAAATTTGTTGTCATTTTACGAAGAATAATTTAATATGCAATTATGTTACATTCGGGGCTTTTCTGAACTTTTTTGAGCCCAAAAACTCAAAATTTGAAAATTAAAATCCCCAAAAAGGGGTTAGAGTTGTCCGATAGTTTTTCCCAACGAACTTGCCCAACCGTTTACAGAAGGGAAGGTTCCTACCAAATTCCAAGTAAATCGGAAAAAAATTGCGACCGCTAGAGTGCGAACACACACATGTACAAGATACACACACACACACACACACACACACACACATGTATATATATAGTTTTTAGCAACCTGCCAAAACGGGTTCAGGGGAGTAGGGGGCATTGGATGGTTCAGAACCAGCAAAGGCGCGGTGAGGAGCAAGTGAGGAGCCCCCCCCCCGTGACGTCAGCCCCCCCCCGTGACGTCAGCCCCACCCGTGACGTCAGCCCCCCCCCGTGACGTCAGCCCCCCCCCCCCCGGCCGCCAACGGCACTTTTCGTGATGACCTTGAACATGAGGAAAAAACTTTCGAAAATTAATAACCAGCCTATTTTTCCACCGATTCCCACGGGACTTTTTCCAGAGTGTAGGCCTATCCCCAAGGAAGCGAATGACGTAAGAACCCCATAGATCCACCTTTAAACAAGACCGCTATTAATTTAAAACCGCGTTTTCCTTATGGGATCTCAGCTGTTTACCAACCGATTTTGACGAAACCTCACCACATGTCGGGCCGTGACCTAAGAAAACCATCGCTTAAAGAAAATTGAAAATCCACTGTTAAACGGGCCCGCTATTAATTTTCAAACGCGTTTTCCTCATGGGATCTCGGCTGCTTGCCGACCGAATTTGATGTGACTTCGTTACACGTTGTATGCCGGCTTGAATAAACCAAACTGCGAGTGGCTCCGTGGAGTCACGTGTCGAGGCGCGTGCTAGGGCCTACGTGACTGTCCCAGCCTGTTTACTCATTAGCGGCCTTCAAGACCCCTCCGTTCTAGAAGGTTCCGGCAAGTGCGTCGCATGAGGCCTCCTCCTGACTGGAGTGCTATGTATGAGCATGTCACGTGTCGAGGCGCGTGCCAGGGCCTACGTGACTGTCCCAGCCTGTTTACTCATCAGCGGTTCCGGGAACTGTTTACCGCTTACATTCCACGGCAAGCTAAGTGCTTGACCAGTCTGAATCTTGAGTTAGTCATGGAAGCATACAACCCACTGTCACTAGCTCAGCAATCGTGTATTGTAATAAGAAAGAATAAATACATTCTGTATCAGGGGATTGCACAATTGCCAGTGCCTATACAGCGATACGTTGCATCTTGCCTCAAGGGGTATGTTCGGGAACATGTGTTAGTGCTTAAAAACCCCGAAACGGATCCTCAAGTGTTAGACTTGTATAATAGATACAATGGCAAGAGAGTCTATCAATGCCGCTACTGTCAGTACACTGAGCATTATTGTAATAGAGTTCTGTATCCTGCAAGAATTGTTAAAGTGTATCGCTTTTCAGACTCTAATAATTTGCAGCACACTTGTTTTTGCTGTGGTAAGAGTGCTTGGGAAGCGGATTGGCCACAAAACAATGATTACCTATCTACTTTGGTGATTTTAAAGTCAATGACCATAAAAACAGTTTGGGAGGGCTCTAGTCACTCTAAATTCTTTTTCTTCTTTCAATAAAGAAAAAATAAAAGATAAAAAAATAAAAGGAAAAAAAAAACCCATAAATAAAATACTCCCTTCCCCATCATTTTCTAGTATTACATGTTTTGGTAGGGACTACGTGACTGCCTGAGGTTATCTCATTCCCGTGATGTCCTCTCGTCGTTACGACCCGGGAGACCCAGCGCAGTGGAACGAGGTTCTGCAAGTGTTGCAGTTAACCTTGAACCAAGGCAGCATGGCGGTGTTGGACGTCCAGGAAAATTATAGAAGGCCTGGACAGTAATCGGTTAAACCCTAAACCGGTTACTTTTACCCCAACCTATGACCCTCTGTCCTACCCCAACCCAAGACCCTCTGTCCTATCCCAACCCATAATCCTATTCCCATCCCACCCTAATAAAATTAGCAACGGTGGAGTGAGGACTCACCGGAACATCATGCAGGTGAGGAGCGTCACGTTTCTGGAAGCTTCTAGAAGGTTCGCTGGAGCGCACGACTCGGCTATAAAGAAGCTTCTAGAAGGTTCGCTGGAGCGCACGACTCTGCTATAAAACCGAGGCAGAGCCGCGCGCGCGCGACCTCAGTGTTGTTCGAGACGTCACCATGAACGGAAGCGGAGTCAGCGCAGCCGAAGTGGACCAAACGATCCGCTCCTTCCTAGAGGAGCTGAACGCAATGAACGATGAGAACGCCAACGCACCGCCAGTTCAGCAGGGATGTACGTCAAAGAAGAAAAAGCTCGATGGGTGGACTGTAAAGAGGAAGGAAGTGCCTATCGATTCCCCGGCACTGTGCTGGTCCGCTGGCGGATATCAGTACACTGTGAAGAACCCTACTAACAGCGGTAACGTACTGTTGAAGATGAATGTGTTCAAAGGAGGTCGCCCCACGTTCAGCTGCGGCTTGTACTTGGACGAGGAGCGAAACGATGAAATCTGCATATGTCTAGAGGACCTGCTATCCAGATTGCAAAACCTATGGCTGGCAAATAGCGAGACGGGAGAGTCAAGATACGACGGGATCACTAGGACCGCTACTCCTCTACCCACTTGGCGAAAGACCGATTGCATCATCTCAGGGAAAACCAAGAGGAGTGCGCACTCCAAGCGCGCTACCCAGTAAACGAGAGAGTGTGGAAAATTCCACTAAGCAGTTAATAACCGAGATGCTTCTAGAACAATCCACTTGTTTACGCAGTAAAGCTTTCCATTACGTCAGCCTTCCTGGAATTGAGTGTGGAAACTTCCACTAAGCAGTTGATAACCGAGACGCTTCTAGAACAATCCACTTGTTTACGCAGTAAAGCTTTCCATTACATCACCCTTCCTGGAATTGAGCGAGTAACTATGCCATCATGTTGTTGATACGCGTGAGTCGGCACGTAGACACCGCCAATAAAAGGCGACTCGGTGGCGAGAGCCGGTCATTCTGCATCCAGCCGCTGCGCCATGCTCAACACGGACCAGAAGATGGACCTCAGGACAGCCCTCAACAGCTGCAAGGCCGCGGGTTACACTCGCATCGCGGATCTGCGGGACAACGCGGTGTACCCGATTCGCTCATTCGAGCGGGTAGATACACCGTACGGCGAGGCGGTGATGGCCACCTTGGAGGGTCTCGTCGGCGACGACCCGATCCGGATCTACATGCCTCGACGGTTCCTCACGGTCCTGGACGACAACGCCATCTCCCAGTACAACGTTGGCGTGGGGCCGAGGACGAGCCTTGTAAAGAGGAGCGGCCCTCCTGGCAGCAAATCTCCTTTCCTGGAATTTGTATAAAATAAACGGTATTTCCTATTCCCTTATTTCCTTCCAAAATTGAAAAAATAAAATCAAATAAAAAGGAGCAAGAAAAGAACCTTTAGTTACAAGAGCCGAGGTGGCGGTGCACGGCGGTCAGTAGACGCCATGGACTTGAGGTGGAAACACCCGTTCACCGCCATCGTGGCCGGGCCTTCGGGCAGCGGCAAGTCGCACTTCGTGGCTCGCTTCATAGAGCACGCCGACCGCATGTGCGATACGCGGTTCGCCCGCATCACTTGGCACTATGGCAGCGGTGGCGGCAAGAGCCGTGCGGACTCTGCCGTGCGCTACGTAGCCGGCTTGCCGGACCTGGACGACTATGACGGTAGCGAGCCCGCCCTGGTCATCGTCGATGACATGATGCGCGAGGCTGGCCCCGGCGTGGCGGACCTGTTCACCAAGGGCTCGCACCACCGCAACATGAGCGTGTTCTTCATCACGCAAAACCTGTTTCACCAGGGCAGGGGCCAGCGCGACATATCGCTGAACGCCCACTACATAGTGTGCTTCAAGAATCCCAGGGATCGCGCTCAGATCAAACACTTGGCTCGCCAAGTATACCCGGAAAACCCCAAATTCGTGGAGGAGGCTTACGCGGACGCCACGCGTGATCCGCACGCCTACCTGCTCATAGACTTGAAACAGTCCACGCCTGAAGAGATGCGCGTACGTTCAACCATTTTCCCAGACGATCCGGTGAACTACGTGTACCTGCCCAAGAAGAAGTGATAAATAGGCCGAGCGCGTGCCAGCGTCAGTCATCATGTCACACCGCGTGAAGAAGGACGCGGCGCTGCTGAGGGCCCTAATACACGCTACGCCCAAAGAACGCAAGGCCCTGTTAAAAGTGTGCGACAAGAGTCGCATCAAGTCGTTGTGCGAGTGCGCGTATAACGTGCTACGCGGAAATGTACCGCTTTCTCCCTGCCTCAAACGCAAATTGAGCAAACACAAACAGGCGCTCAGACGGCTGGTGAAACGCGGCGAGGGTTGGACCAAGAAGCGACACTACCTCGTCCAACGGGGCGGAGGGATCCTCCTACCTCTACTGTTGAACGCTGTTCTGCCCGTTCTAGCGCAGAAGCTAATCGGACATGGAGTTCGCTAGGAAAATGGTGGTTGTACCGCAGGAGCTCATCGAGAGATTGCGAGAAGGACCGGGACCAGGGCCGGAACCAAGAGGAGGAGCAGGTAGCGCCAATAAGCCAGCCAGCCTGGACGCTGAGATGCATCGCATATTGAGCGACAAGCGGCTGGACGATACGGAGAAATGGAAACAATATCAGCAGGTGTTACAGCGGTTCCTGCACTTTTCCGCGGCTAAACGTCAACCCATAGGTCTGTCAATCATCGAGGGTGAGGAGAGGGAGGAGGAAGCGGCGGGAGGTCCGAGTCAGATGAAGCACGAGTCTAGCGCCTCGGCGGAGGAGGACATTGTGGAATCGTTCTCAAAAATCTACAGGTCGGTGGCGCGCAACTTGTTGCGATTCATGACCCGGCAAGGCAGCCCCATCGCCTGGGACGCCAGTGGGGCGGTGTACGTGAACAAGGTGAAGATCCCCGATTCCAATATAGTGGACATCGCGCACAGCATAGTGAGAGCGCGAAGGGCGGACCGATTGCCTACCGGCTGGCATCAAGTGATGGCCGCCTTGAAGGACATGAACGTGCCCAAAGAATACGTGAGCAATCCCACGGCGTTGCGTTACTTAGGCGTGGGACTGGACTCGGCATCGAGCCCCTGGGGAGACACGACGACAGCCTCGTCGACACCCCTCTCACCGAGGTTGACGCCGATACTGGACCGCTTGAGACCGCGGCCCCCAGCGGCCCGAAGAAGGATAATAACCGAGGAACCCGACCGGGAATCGTCATTGGACAACTGGGAGCTGTTCACACTGTAATGGAGAAGTTGTACTACGACCCGAGCCAGCCCGGTTCCCTCGGCGGGGTGGCCGCCCTGGCCAGAGCCGCGCGCCTACCGAAACGTCGGGTAGCCGACTGGCTGCGCGCCCAGGACACCTACACGCTGCACAAGCCTGCGCGCAAGCGGTTTCCCCGCAACCGCTACGCCGTGTTCGGGCCCCGGGAGCTGTGGCAGGCGGACCTGAACGACATGCGCGGCCTGAGCCGGTACAACGACGGAGTCAACTACCTGCTGACTGTGATAGACGTATTCAGTAAGCGGCTGTTCGCGGTACCACTGAAGAGGAAAAGCGGGTCTGAGGTGGCTGCTGCGTTCGAGAGGATATTCGCTGAGGCGACTCCTCGCTGCCTACAGACCGACAAGGGGACGGAGTTCACCGGGGCCGCGACCAAGCGAGTGTTCAAGAGTCACGGTGTAAACTACTTCACCACGCAGAACCCCGACGTGAAGGCGGCGGTGGTGGAGCGAGTCAACCGCACGCTCAAGACCCGCATGTGGCGCTACCTGACCTACAAGAACACGTATCGCTACGTGGACGTGTTGGACAGGCTTGTGGACGCCTACAACCGCAGTCCGCACAAGAGCCTGGGTGGCCTACGACCCGTGGACGCGGACAGCGGCGATGGTCAAACGGTGTACAAGGTGTGGCGTCACATGTATGGAAAGGCGATCCGGCGACACAAGCCCAGGTTCGAGCCGGGCGACACGGTGCGCATAGCCAAGGAGAAGGACACGTTCGCCAAAGGTTACGAGACCAACTGGAGTAAGGAGCTGTTCGTGGTGGACCACGTATACGGGTCGCATCCTCTACCATTGTACGTGCTGCGAGACCTGAACGGGGCGCCGCTGGAAGGGCGCTTCTACGAGCATGAGATGCAAAAGGTAACGATCGCCCCGGACCGCCTGTATCAAATAGATAAAATACTGGACACTAAAGGGCGAGGCTCCAGTAAGCGCTACCTAGTCAAGTGGGCCGGTTACGGAGAGGACTTCAACTCGTGGGTACCCGCAGCGGACGTGCAACAGCTGCGATGACGAGGCACGACCAGTTTTACCTGACGTTGCCCAGTAACAGTTCAATGAATTACTATCCCAACAACATGGTGACAAACTACACGACCCATCTACCCTCGACCGTTGATCTGTCAGACGGCGAGTGGGAGGTCGCTCTGGCGGAGGCGCACTACCCCTTCTCTTTTCTGACCGTCGGTGAGGGAACCTACATCAAACTAGTGCTGGGAATGAGGGACTCGAAAGGCGGGTTGGTCGTGGTGGACAAGTTGTTAATCAAAGTGGAGCCGGGCAATTACAGTAGTACCAAGGAACTCGTGCACGCAATCAACAACCACCCTCAAATGAAGAGTAACCTGTGCGCCTTCTCGTATGACGAGAGGTCCTCCAGGGTGGAATTGATGTCGACGTCTTCAGCCGTTCAGAGCCTCAAACTGAGCCCCGGTTTGGCGCTACAGTTTGGCTACGAGGTGGATACGGATATCGTCAAGCGTCACAGGTCCGTGAGGCCGGCTAACCTCTTCGCCGGTCTACCATCACACATGTACGTGTATTGCGACCTGGTGGAACCCCAACTGGTGGGCGACGCTGTGGCGCCACTACTGAAGATCCTCAACATCGACATCAGGAATTACACGTACGGTGCCAACACGACAGTGTATATAATAGACCCGCACTACGTGCCGGTGATTAAAACCTCATTCGAGAGCGTGGAAATCGATTTAAGGGACAACCAAGGGCGACACTTGCCATTCCACTTCGGGACCACGTGCATGAAGCTTCATTTCAGGAAAGAGAGGCAGCGGCAATGAATCCGAGCGATCCCTATCTGGCGTATTACCGCCACCAGCAGGCGGGCCATGGCGTATCCTCCGTATTCAGAGGAGCCGCTTTCCAACGCGGACACGGCATCGGCAGTTTCCTAGGCGGGCTGATGCGTACAGTGGTCCCGTTGATCAGATCCGGCGCATCGGCGCTGGGCAAGGAGGCGCTGAGGTCCGGTGTGGGCTTCTTGGGCGACGTGGCGGCGGGCACAGCCAACCCCCGAGTCGCAGCCAACGCCCGACTCAGACAGTTTACCGGGTCGCTGAAACGTAAGGCCGATGAAAAACTGGATCGCGTGCTGAGCGGTGGTGGCGCCTATAAGAAGAGGCGTGTACAGCAGGTTACTCCTCAGTCTCTGGCGAAACTCCTCGGAGCGAGGAAGAAGAGCGCTGCCCCCAAGAGGAAGCCCGCAAAACGTGTCGCTAAGAAGAGGAGAAGCAAGAAGAGCAAGAGTACCGTGAAGGACATTTTTGGATAATGGCGTTTCTACATCAGAAGTCGTGCGAGTGTGTCAAGACCGAGTTGGACCTGTTCTCGCTACGCCCACGCAGACCAGTATAGAGAGCGGTAAATGGGTGCAGTACAAGCCCATCTCCTCCCTGACAGACGACTCGCCCGTGGAGTTCATAGTTCCGGGTCATGGGGACGAGTACACGGATCTGTCACAGACGCTACTGCATGTGAAGGCTACCATTAGAACGGCTAACGGAAGCGCTGTAACGGGTGATCAAGCGATAAAAGAGGTGGGTCCGATTAACAACTGGCTGCACTCGCTGTTCAGTCAAGTGGACCTGTACCTGAACAACAAACTGGTGTCTCCTCAGAACAACACGTACGCCTATCGAGCCTACCTGGAGAACCTGTTGTCCTATGGCGGTGATGCCAAGACATCGCACCTCACCGCGGAGTTGTTCTACGAGGACTATGCCGGGTACATGGACAATACTGAGGAGGATAATGCCGGGCTCAAGAACCGGAGGGAGTTTGTCAAGGGCAGCCGGTACGCGGACATGGTCGGACATCTGCACGTCGACCTGTGCAACCAGGAGAAGTTCATGTTAAACGGCGTGGAGATGCGCTTTCGCCTGATCAGGTCAAAGAACTCATTCTCCATCATGTCCAAAACCGTGACAGACTACAAAGTGGACATCGCCGAAGTCAACCTGTTCATGCGCCGCTGTAAGATCAACCCGAGCGTGCTGTTGGCTCACAGCAGGACGCTGGAGTCGGGTACAGCCAAATATCCCATTACGCGCGTGGAAGTCAAATCCTTCACGCTACCCTCCGGTATCAGCAGCAAGACTCTGGACAGTGTGTTTCTGGGACAACTGCCGAAACGCGTTATAGTTGGCCTGGTCAGCAATCAGGCGTTCAACGGGGACTACAAGAAGAACCCGTTCAACTTCACCCACAGCCACGTGAACTTCTTCGCGCTGTACATAGACGGTGAGCAAGTGCCATGTAAGCCGCTTCAACCGGATTACACGTTCGGTAAGGAGTTGTGCGTGCTCGCCTACCACACGCTGTACACCGGCACCGGCATCAATTTCTCAGACTGTGGTAACGAAGTCAGTCGCAACGAATACCCCTACGGATACTGCCTGATGGCGTTTGATCTGACGCCCGATATGGCGGCCTCTCAATCCAGCCACTGGAACCTGGTGCGCAACGGTAACCTGCGCATAGAGATTGGGTTCTCCGAAGCCTTGGCGGAGGCGTTCAACTGCATAGTGTACGCCGAGTTGGACAACGTCGTGGAGGTGGACCGTCATCGCAACGTCACAGTCGACTTTGGCGGGTAAACGAGTTGCCGCGCGCTCAAGGTCACCGCGCGCGCACCGTTAGGTTTTGGCGGGTAAACGAGTTGCCGCGCGCTCAAGGTCACCGCGGACCGTTAGGTGATGGCGGCGCGCGCACCCAAGGTTAACCCGCTAGGCGCGCTCCCGCCAGCGCTCAGTCGAGTTCAGTCAGCCGTACGGGATGGACGTGCCGCCACCGATCTACATCGAGCCGCCGCCAGCGCGCTGTCATCACGGAAGCGTGGTGATGGATATGCAGTGTTTTAAAGACAGTGATAATGACTTTCTACTGAAAGAGGTTTGCGTGGTGGACGTGACTACCGGCACGCTGCTCCTACATCACATCGCCCGCCCGCCCTTCAGTAAGGACCTCCTGACTTCCGAGAAACAGCGCGAGAGCGTCTGGGTCACTCGCCACTGCCACGGCTTGGAGTGGGACCAGGGGGACATCGCGTACGTCGCCCTGCTGGACAAGCTGCGCTCCTGCCTCATCCACCGCCCCCTGGTCTACGTCAAAGGATCGCAGAAGAGGGACTTTGTTCAACGCCACCTCATAACCGAGCCCGCCGCCACCACCGCTCAGGACATGGAGGATCTGGGCTGTGGGTCGCTCAACGGTCCGCCCACCTACCGGACCCTGCGCTGTCGCCACCATAAGAGCTCCCACAACCGTTGCGCCCTTCATAACTGCATAGTATTGCGGGACTGGCTCGTGGCTAACGACACACTGGACTCGTCCACCTCGAGCTGCCTGTGCTGCTTCCGCCCACGATGAATACCGTCCAGATCAGAGAATGCCTGGCGAAGATCCCCGGACTGAGGAACGTCGCGGTCTACGCCTCTGACCAACTACCGGACGCGCCAGTCAAGCCTCTGACCACCATCGTGTCCAACACAGTGGCGCACACCGAGAGCGGCGAACACTGGGTGGCGTTTTACTGCTCGGAAGAGGACAGACTCGAGTACCTGGACAGCTACGGGAGGCCGCCATACCAGGCCGACTTTCAAAGGTTCCTGAGGCGCAATCCTCATCACCGCCACTACGTCTACAACAGGTATCGGCTCCAGGGCTACGATACTTCTGTTTGCGGCTACTACTGCCTCACTTACCTGTACTGCCGGGCTGTTCTCCGCACGTCACTCAGCGACTACGTCCAGCTCTTCGACTTCACCGCTCCCGCTGTCAACGACGCTCTGGTCCGCAGGCTCTTCCACTCCATATTCGCTTAAAACTAGTTTGTAAGGTTTTTGTAGTATGTAACCTTATTACTGTACAATACATGCCTCATAATGATAAAGCTTGTGTTTTCATTTCTCCTTTCTCCTTACTAAATTTTAAAAATAAATTAGCAAAACTGAGGCAGCGGGGCTGGACCTCAGGTTTATATACCAGCGGCGCGTGTCACTGGCTGAGCCCCCGCCAAGCGGCAGTGAAGGCCGCCAAAGAGGGCGCGCCACAAGACCCCTCGGGCATCAGCAAACCACTTAGCAACTCAAGGGTGCAACCTCGAGCGTCAGCAAGCCGCTGAGCAATTCAAGGGTGCAACCTCGAGCGTCAGCAGACCGCTGAGTAATTCCTTCCTGGGCAACTCCTTCAGGGCCGTCCCCCGACACGCGCCGCCAACCGCTCTCGGTTGGCGGGGGCTTTTTAAGCTGCACGGCTCGGGCCAAACGGCCCATAACGCCTTTCTCACACACTTTAAGCCTAACGGCTTTTGAGTGAGCAAAGGGGAGGAAATAAACAACTCAGGTTCGTGCTGTACATAAAGCTATTATATTTTCTTACAAATACTATTTACAAATTTTTCTTAAAATTAATATTTAAAACTAAACAGGGAATTCCTCTTCCTCGTCTTCGTCCTGGCGCTCCTCCTCCTCCTCACCGTCCACCTCCATCCGTCGATCTCCTCTCCTGGCTGGCGGTAGTGGCGGGACGTCCTTGTGTCCCCACGGCAGAGTGTGGATGCCGTCGGGGAGGACACACCGCTTGTCGTCAGTCGGGCTGAGGCTCAGCTTGTCCACTTCCACGGTGTAGACCCGGTGCAAGTGAGACTGGAAGCGGACGTTGGTGGTGTGCTTTTGGACCCCGTCAAACAGGCACTCTCTGTAGTCGTCGGGGGTGAGGACGTTCTTGACAACGCCCTTCGCCACCCCCTTGGCTCGCTTGAGAGCCTTGCTGCCGCCTATCGCCGCGTCCTCGATGTCCATAAAGTATAATTTGGACCGCAGGCCGAGGTACTCGAATAAGGACAGGCCGTTGCACTCGTCCTTAAACTTTCCAATGACCTTGGCGTTGACGGGGCTGTAGCAGGGGTGGGACCTCGGATAGCCGCTGGTGTCGAAGTCGTCCAGGTGTTCCTTCATCTCTGCGTAGACGTCCTGGGACACGATGTCAAAGACGTAGCTGTCCGTGTCCATGTAGTCTACGGTGAGGCGGTCACCGTAGCGCTCCTTCATCTTGCGCAGGAACTCGTACATGAGCCACTTGCTCAGCTCCAGGACTGTCATGCCTACGTAGACGGGCTTGTCCAACACGATGTTGACCTTGGACAGATGCACCAGGGCCACGTCCTCCGTGTAGTACGTCCGGTCCAGGAAGTTGGATCTGGCGACGTACTTGGAAAACTTCTCCGGGGTGCACACCAGCTTCACGTTGAGGCGCTTCCGTACATTCTCGATGGTCTTGCCGAAGACTGCGTTGTTCATGAGCTTGAAGAAGTCCTGTTCGAACTTGGTCTTGGCCCTCTTCCGCAGCTCCGTGTTCATCAGGATGTACGGTTCCAACCACCGCGACTGGCGAAAGGAGATCGCCCGATGCACCGCGACCAGCTCCAATCCGTTTTGCAGCGCCTGCTGCAAGACCCTGTAGTGACAGATGTAGTGCGTCTTGTCGTCCAGGGTCGTCAACAGTTTGGGGAACTTCCCTGTTGGCGGACGCTTCGTCTCGCAGCAGTAGGGAAGGTCCTTGTGCAGGTCGTGTAGGCGCGCGGGGTAGTGGAGGTCCACCTCCAAGATGTAGCCTCGATCGGCCTCAGCGTCCAGCGCCGCGACGTCCAACGCCTGGATTTCCTCACGGCTGAGCCACTCGAAGTCTCCGGTCGGCAGGCACTGGGACATGGCCCAGCCGTAGAGGTTGTTGGCGTCCAGGTACAGGAGAAAGCAGGTGGGCTCGTCCGGGCGGTAGTCCGGGCACCTGTCGTGGTTGGCCTTGGCGTAGCGGGTGATGGCCTGAGAGATGCCTCCCCGGATCCCCTGCTCCACGAACAGGTACATGTCAAAGTCCTGCAGCGTGTCCAGCTCCACACCGCAGGTCTTGAGCATTACGTCCCAGGCGTAGGACGGCAAGGTGTAATAGTGGGCAGGGTCCAGCCCGTACTCTGCCAACGAGGTGTCGCGGAACTGCTCAAAGACATCGGTGAGCAGGGCGATGTCACATCGCAGATACTTGTCCGCATAGTCCTTGAGGTTGTGACACTCGAAGGCTCGCCACACGTTGAGGGCGTGCTCGTACTCCTCGTCCTTGATGTCCTCCAGGGTCATGGAGTTCCTGAACGCCTCCTTGGGCGGCAACTCCCTGGTCCTGTACAACGTGTCGTAGGACGTAACGAAGTCGTAGGGGAACACGCCCTTCCTACGCACCAGGTCGAACAGCCGGTCGTCGGGGAAGCGCTTCCTCGTCTCGCGCATCCTGTCCGTGGGAAGTCCCGCCGCCAGGTTGGCCAGGCTCATGGACAGGAACCTGTAGGTGTCCAGGAAGCGCACCGCGAAACTGCTCTGTCGTTGGTTGTCCCCGGGCTGACCAAAGTGGAATCGCTTGGTAAAAGCGATGTACCGCTCCTCCGTGTGGGCCAACACGTCCACGTCGCCGGGGTCGATGGCCAGCTCGCGCACTACGAAGTGGGCGTCGTAGTTGGACAGGTTGTGGAAGTAGCAGTTGATGTGTCGCTGCTCCCGGTACCTGAGGTTGCACGAGCGGTGGGCGGCTCCTCGGAACTCGTAGGGCGGGGCGTGATTGTGGTCCCGCACCTTGACGTCCTGGTCCGTGAACTCCTTCCCGCAGAGGTAGCAGTGAGTCGCTGCCAGGTACTCGTCCATCTCCTGCCGGGTCAGAGAAGGGTGCAGAGCTCTCATGCTGAATAGGAACTCCCACAGCGCCAGCACGTCCATCTTGAGCCTCTCCATGAAGACCTTGGACGCGTCAGCCCCGAAGTAGACGCGGGGCTCAAACTCCTCCAGGCCGAGCGAGTCCACGATCTGGTAAGCGAAGGCGTACTGGACGTGCAGTTGCAGAGGCCTTGTGCCGGGCGGCGCTTCCGCAGGGTCAGCGGCGACGGGCTGCAGAGCACACTCAAAGTCGGCGTAGACGCAAAAGCGCTCGCGCCGAGTGTCCTCGGGGTGGGTGAAGCGGATTTGCTGCTTCTTCGGTAACTCCAAGCGGAGGGGGGCCTTGGCGGTGCAGTATCGCATATGCTCCTCCAGACGCTCAGCACCGGACAGCTGCAGCTTGTTAGGCCGGTTGTCAAAGTAAGCGAAGCATCGCTTACACACGTGGATGGCGTTGACGTGGGACGTCAGCTGGGGTCGCACAAGCCTACTCATGTTTGCGATGTAGGCGTAGTGACTGTCCCCGCCGGTGGTCACGTACAGCAGGTCCCGGTGATCCTCCAACTCCCGCTTGCAGATCTTCAGCGGGAACACGCGGTCCTGGAACTTTGGCGATCCGTCGGGGCGTCTCCCCACCATGGCGCGCTCGATCCCGTACACATTGACGCTGATGGGGTTCCTCCTCTCAAAGACCTTGATGTCCTTCACGGCTACGGGGAAGCGTAGGCCGACCCAGTCGTAGCGTGCCATGACGTCCGGTGTGTACGATGTGGGCCTCTCCGGGTGTTGCGCGACGAACTTGGCCAGGATGGCGTATGCGAAGCACATGTCATCGACGTTTTGCACGTTGATAACGGCATGCGTCTCGCAGATGGTCCTGGGAAGCTGGACGAACCTGGCTCCGCGTTCTCCCAACGGGGTGTAGAGGTTGACGCGGATCTCCAGGTCGCGTATCCGGAGATAGCTCCACCCGCTGCCCACTAGCAGGCACTGCTCCTTCTCTTCCTCCAACTTGTGGAAGGACGCTGACAGGAAGTCCTCCAAGTTGGACGCGGCGGTGAGAGGCACGTTCTTCGTCTTGAAGGCCCGCAGACAGGTGGCTCCGTGAACGTTGGCGAATTCACATTCCAGGAACATGTTGACCTTGATGTTAGGGTGTCGAGTCCTGACGTCGGTCAACAGTTCCAGGACGCTGTCGAACAGCAAAACCAACGCGTCCTCCACGGCCAAGAAGTCCTCCATGGGCCGGGACAGGCCGAAGGTCAGAAGCCGTCCGCGGAACGCCCGTTGGATGGGGTGAAACGTGGGTAGTCCGCCACCACCACCCACCATCCCGTCGGGTGCCGTACTTGGTCCGGGCTGGGGCTCGCGGCTGGGTCCGGGCTGGGGCTCGCGGCTGGGTCGGGGCTCGGGTGACAGAACGGGCAGGCGCGGCATCTCGTCCACAACGAGGTTCCTCACGACGGGGCAGTTGTGGGCCTCGTGCCGGTCCCGGTTGTAGCGCCGGGTGAAGCCTCGGTCACAGTAGGCGCACGTGAACCTCATGCCGCGGTGGGCGCTCTCCATGTGCCGCTGGAGAAAAGCGGCCCTGTGGAAAAGGGCGCCGCAATCGGGACAGCGGACCTCGTTGGCGTGCACCAGCCGGACGTTGGCACGTGACGCCGGAGCAGGTCCCCGCGGGAGAATCGCCGCCCGCACGCGTCGCACTCGGGCCGTGGGTCTCTGAAGGGTGGCGTTGCGGAGGAGGAGGAGGAAGTTGAAGCAGACGGGCTCGCACCGTGGACCGCTTCCATATGGTGGCGAAGATCCTCGGGACCCGCCAGGGCGACGGAGCACAACGGGCACGGATGGCCTGCGAACAGGAAAAACAAGTCCTATTAGTGACCCCGATAAACACGAAGGTGAGGAACTGACAACCTCTTCCTCATCTCAATCGCCAGTTTGAGCCTGGTAAAAACAAGGGTGAGGAATTGTATAGAGGCTTGGCGACCTCTTCCTCATCTCGAGCGCCAGTTTACCCGGGCCCGATAATACAAGAGTGAGGAATCGCACAGAGGCTAGCAGCCCCTTGTTTACTACTTGAATCTGTTTACTCGACTAAAGCCGTTTACTCTCTCGAAAACAAGTCATTAGTACTGGCGGTTTCTTGTTTAACATAAAAACCATGCCTGACGCTTGATCGTGAGGATGAGTGAGGAACTGTATAGAGAACTAACGACCTCTTCCTCATCACAATCGCCAGTTTACCTAGGTCCAGTAAATACAAGGGTGAGGAATTACACAGAGGCTAGCAATCCATCTATTCTTGTTTAACATAAAAACCGTACCTGGCGCTTGGTCGTGAGGAGTGAGAAGATGAACTGTGGCGAGGTGGCGTCGCAGGTTATCGCTTCGCCCGAAGCGTCTACCGCAGACGTCGCAGTTGAGATGGCGGTCGCTGTGAGCGGCTCTCGTGTGGCGAGTCAGGTTTCCTGCGTTTGCGAACACGCGGCCGCAGACCACACACATACAGGGACCAGCCATCTACAAAAACATCGGGTATCTGTATTCCCCGTCCGCTACAAAGGCACAATTGTCGCAGCAAAAACACTTTGGTAGCGATACCCCTGGGAACGAGGCGAGTCTAACCCTTTTAATAATGTTAGATAGAAATAGATGGCATGAATCGCTCGTATGACATTCCCAACACTGGTACACGTCTTTGTCTTTGTTACGCTCACACATAGCGATTTCGCCCTCGTCTATAATTCCACTAGGCACTTGAAAGTTCGATTTAAAAGCGAAACCAAATTTTATTTCACTCAAAACGTTTTTAAAAAGGAGTGGAAGCGAGTCTATTTTACTTTTTAAATTTAATTCGTTAACTTTAATCGTTAGAAAACACAACTGTTCCAAGGTCATTACAGTTTCACTCATCTCCATCTGAAAAGAGACAAGGACAAGACTCAGTGTACCGAGATATTCAAAACATTAAATATTAATTTTAGCTAATAAGATTTTAGAGCATTGATAAACTTTCTGATGAAAAAGTAAATTACATGTTACTTACGTTAACTGTTATGGGAATCCAAAGGCAATGAACAGCAAGTTGTGTAGGTATACCGCAGAGGCAGCACTACTTCGTCCGCACAGTAAAAGCTCCAAACACAAACTGGTGAAACCTCTGAAGACGCGCTCATAAATAGCACTCCGGTCGGGAAGAGGAACTTTCCACTGGAACCGCTAATGGATAAACCGACTGTGGCGGTCACGTAGGCGGAGGATGACGTCATGGCAGTTTCGGTGAAATCGGTCGTGGGACTTTCCACTGGAACCACTAATGGGTAAACCGACTGTGGCGGTCACGTAGGTGGAAGATGACGTCATGGCAGTTTCCTCCGAGTTGTCCTCCGAGTTGTTTACACCTTCGGTCTTACTCGTTAGTCTCCTTCTAACAGTATTGACAAGCGGTGCACCATGTTTCATTTATTCTCAATGGTTTCGGAGCCGGTAGGGACCTATCCAGCGACAATGCCTTTCCATATACATTCCACGATATCAGAGGTGGATTCAATAGACGCGGAGGTATTTCTACAAACAGTGTACTACTATACGAGATGCTTCCCCGGAAAATTACATGTTGAATTTTGGCTAGAAAGACCGTTGACCCCACACAAATGTCGGCAACTCAGGGTTAACCTGGGAGACTTTAATGTGATACCGACACACGTCTTATGCCGCAACGCCATACTTTGGCTCCTTCGGGAGATTAATCCTCCGATATATGTGAGAGTTGTAGTAAACGGAGGGTAGGTTAGGGTATTGCTTTTTCTGAATAAAATAAAGGATATTGGAGGAAACGCTCAATACGGTTATAGCTTGTTTACTTCAAAAGGGTTTTCCAACGGAGCGGTAAAAGGCTTCTGGAACGTTCCACTTGTTTACGACGTGGTAATGGCTTGTTTGTTAGCCGAACCCTCATTCTTCAGTTGATGATCAACGGAACACCATGTCGGACATCATGTACGTCTTGTGCTGCCCCTGCACTGTGGCCATTGCATTTCAAAAAATAGAAGAAGAAATGTTTCATGGATTAATAATCCTCCACCTCGGCTGGGTAGAAGAAGACGGAAGAGTACACTTCTTCCCCCGTTGGTTCACTGACAATGTGCCGGTGGAGCTGAGCCTAGTAAAAGAGAGGGTTAACGGCTTCCTCTCCAATGGTTTCACAGCTGTCATAAGCTATCGAAGGGTTCAACTTCAATAATCTATTATATTCGTATTTGTACTTTTATATTCGTATTTTATAATATTATATTAAATTATTAAACTAAACAAAACAAAAAAAAAAAAAAACAACAACAAAAACAAACAAAACAAATTTATAATACAACTGGTGGACAAAGCCTATGTTAGGTTTATGTCGGGTCACGTGACGGGGGGGGGCTGACGTCACGGGGGGGGGCTGACGTCACGGGGGGGGGCTGACGTCACGGGGGGGGGGCGATTCCTCATTCCTCCTCGCACGCCTTTGCTGGTTTTGAACCATCCAATGCCCCCTACTCAGGGGGTCACGATAGGAACTTCTATGGTGGTCCCGGGCTTAAGTTTTACCGTGCGGGTCATGCTAATAGTTCACTTTTCCATAGGAAATTAACTAAGTTGTTTTAAAATGGATATTAAAATGTCTTATTCAAAAGCTCATTACAAAATGTCCTAGCGTTATTGAGTTTTTCGAACACACACGCACTCATACCGCACGACACAAGGGCGACCAATTGGATGACCAATATTGAATCCAGGGATTCATTTGCTCATCCAATTAGTTGAGTAAAAAAAAACTCATTAAATTTTTAGGAGTTTTTTGTAAATATATTTAATTAATTATGTTTTCTTCCTATCATCGTATAACGTGTGTGTGCAAGCATTCTGTGGTACGACTTCCTGAACCTTTCATGAATGTATTCTGACCCAACCTCAACTGCCACTAACCCTGCTAGAGCCGCCAATCTGTGTTCACCTCAATCATCCTACCCCGCCTGTGTAATCACTCTACCTCGCGACTCTCGCTGTATTACAAGACCGGAACATATGATCTTATAAAGATCGTACACCACCTTAATATATATCTTACATCATATATGAGTTTATATGTATTATAACTAATCGTGATATTCGTCCTTATTCACACAATCCAACCAACTCGCTACCTACTTTGGGCTGAAATTTCTGTCCAAGGCCCTAGGGTGATGGACGGGTCAATTTTCCTTAGATAAGAGTTAGCAGTCTGCTGCCTGGTAGAAGGAGCAGTGTAGGGAGTGTCAAGTGAGCGGAACGTTTAAAAAAATCCTCCATATTTAAAAAAAAGTTTTTTATACTCTGTGGCTTTTTGACAATTTGTGTTTATTCCTGGTGTTGATTGTGGTTACTGCGTGTGTACGTGTTTTAATGTCACAATTTGAAATGCAATTGCAAGTATTTAAAGCGATAATAAACAACTACAACAAGATCCACGAACCACGAAGATTTAGGTCTCTAAGCAATGATTTGTGATAAACGTGCATCAGTATATCTATATTCTAAGACCCAATGTTAACCAATATTGAGGTGTAATTTATTGGTATTTACTAAAGCAATTCAGCATGATTTAGCAATATTCTTAACTCTCACTTAAAAATGCCATGACTGACATTGGTATAAACCATTTAATATCGCATTGTGATAAGGCAAAAATATAAAATTTAATGTTAAGTGAAAATACTTCCAAGTATTATAATTGATGAATATAACATAACAAAACAAGTTGTTAAGATTTGTTTCTTTTTACTATAAAATATTATGTTTCAAAATGAAAGAAACTTAAAATAATACTACAGGGAATGTTACAATAGAATAATAAAATTCAATAACTATGAAATCAGGATTTTTTAACAAGCAATTCTAGTTATTAATTTATGTTTTCATCACAAAGATGTGTCAAATCAAGATGGTCAGTACTGAATGATTAGTACAAGATGGACAGAAACAAACATTTTCAGGGAAATATTTATTTTTAGATTTGAAAATTTGCGTTTTACTAATTTCCTCTTAAAACCTTCTGTTTAGTTAGGTGCAGTAAATTTTCGTTTACCAACATTCCAAGTGAAAGAATTTCTTCAAAGCGTAAGATAAATAACGCCCTTAGTCCGGACTGCTCCACCACAACCAGCTGCGATCATAGAATCAATCTTGCAAAACCTCCAGAATGAGAATTCATCTGAGCAACCAAGGATTTTCCTGTAATTGTGACGCGACTGCGAACAGATATCACTGAGCAATCACAACATCCTTCCCTTATGAGAATCTGTTTCAGGCCCAACTGTTTATCTCGATGGATGTACAGATTTTTTTCTCCGTCACTTGCCAATACATTTTCAAACGGAGAAGAAAATTAAAAAGGGGTTTCAAATTTACAAGTATAGAAGTTGTATTTTCGTCATCGGAGCAAAATACATAAATCGCCTTCCTTTATACGTAAGGAGCCAATCCTTTATAAAGCTGGTGGGTTGTATACATCTGCTTTAACAGTATTTCAGTTGTATTTAACACTCATATTTGTATCAATGTGAGCTAAAAAGGTTGATCTAATAAGGATTGTCTTAGCCATCCTGAGACAATAGACTGGCAGGGACAGTTAGAGCCTTGTGAAGACAAACTAAATATTAATTTGTTATATTATAAATATAGAGATATCTTTCACTTAATTTTGATAACATACTATAGTAGATTATTGTCCATTAAGATATAAATATCAAATAGATATGACTGGATGTGTGTTACCATGTTAATAATCATTTGATAATTGGCAATTTGTTGAACTGTAATTAATTATTGTGTTAATACATAGATGGTATGCGTCTTTTTCTATGTACCCCTCGTCATTTGTAAGATACGATTAGTTCAGTATTCGTAATTTAAAATTTAATATCGATTGGTATTTACACCATAATCTTGAAATTGCTGTAGAAGACCTAATTTTAAGTTCATGTACATATCGGACAGTAAAAGTTGTATGGAAAGGGTAATAATAGCAAACGTTATAGAAAGAGAATAAAGACAATAGGACCCTTAATTTTAATTAATTAAAATGCTTATGTCAACTATAACTCCTCGATATTTTATAAAATATTACTAATCCTCATTATTATAACAAGAAAAGGAAAACTATTTTTCCTACAAGATGTTTTATGGAAAGCTGAAACATTTGATTTGTTTACCCAACCCTGTGAAGAATGAACTGTTACTAATAATATTATGTTTGATAAACATCTGAACAGTAAAAACGTCGTCTGCAATAAATAAACATTTGAACTCCAAAGGCAAATTAGGCTAAGTGATTTTTAGATATAATAATAACAATAATATCATTTATCAAAACATGTTTCATATTTACAAATTTCTTAGCATTTAAAATTACTGCATATGCAAATATAAATAATAATAATAATTATAAAATATATATATATATATATATATATATATATACAATTATATAATAATAATAAAATAACTACAAAATTAAAGATATGATTCCATTATTTGATGAATGCATGAACCAAAGATTGAATGGTTATCTAGATGATAAGATGAGTAGTTTACGATAAAAATACTTGAAAATAAAAACACCAGTCGGTCTACGTGGAAGAGCCCGTACAGACAACGTAAGCTGATACTTTTGTAGACTGCCAATAACACTCACGGTGGCGTCGCGCGTCGGTGGTGGAGACGCAATTGCCTTTGTCGTCAACTTGTCAGCCGAGCGTTGCGTTGCTTAGGAACCGTTCGCAATAATTATGTCTGTCTTCAACAGTTTTCTATTCAATCCTCGTTCCTTCATTAGAACGTTCATTTGCATTTCAACGGCTGATCTTAAAATAGCCCATCTTGTTACAAACTGCTTGATTAAAACGTCGCGCAATACTTGAGATGGTAGCCAAGTAGATTGTCGACTAATAGTGTCAGGAAACCCCTATGATGGCTTTCCTTTTGTACCGATCGCTGTTCATAAGAAATACCATATACAACGTTAGTTGAAACATTAATGGACAAAATGGGTGCACGTAATGTAAACCTAAAAAGAGTGCAATCGTAAAAGTGAATGTATGTATTATTTTCGATGCCTTATTTATTTGGCTGAATAAGTTAATAACATTATAGAAAGGTTATTTCCATTAAAGGTGCTCTTACAATTATATATAAACAATTTATAAAAAGTATAAACTTCGGTATAGCTTATATAAGTAGGAAGTAACACTGGCACCTTAAAAATAATTTTTTAATCAGGTTTCATGCGGTGGAAGTATAATAATATGTTACACTAACTTTGTATCCAATCGAATCTCCAAAAGCGATTAAGAAAATGTATTAAAGAAATACAATAGCTGTACCAACAAAGAAACGAGTGTATAAATAATTCAAGGTATGTGAATAGATACGTGGATTTATTATTGATTTATTTGGACTTAATCTAGTTTTATACACTATAGAAAGCGATAGGCAAAGTCAAAATAAATCAATAATAAATTAAAATCCATTGCTATTACGAGTTTCGTAAAAACACATAAGTGGAGTTAATAGAAGAGAGTAAATTAGTAAAAAACCATGGGATATTTAATTGTTTTCGCAACTAAAGTCTAAGTATACCAAGCAATCTAGTATATACTTGTGGGGTAAAGATATAAATATTTAAAAAATAAAAAAGCAGTTTTGTTTCAATTTCAACTAATAAAATAATTTAATATATGGTAATTCTACTTAAATTTATAAAATTATAAAACTTTTAATATAAAAAAATACTAGATGTGAAGTGCACATTTTTACATTGCTGGAAAACTTGAGTGCCAAGTTAAAATACGATCAGTGCAGCCTTTGTTGATGTTATTCCACGCGCACTTACTCAATAATTCCAATTCGTACAATCATCTCTTCTTTCGTCCAATTTAAATCTGCTGTCTTAGTAATTTTAAATTAATTATGAAGGGATAAACAATAACTGGGTCAAGCTATTAATGATGTATCAGCGAGAAATTTTTAATATTAGGTCGGCAAAATACGTATTACGTTGACAAAATATAAAGATACAATAATTATCCTCTCTGACAAAGAAACTTCAGATGTTTGTGTTTAGTTTTCAATAAGCCGCTCAGTCCAGGCTAATGAGAGGGGCTGGTGGCACACGGTGGGGGGGAGGTGGGGGGAGGGTAAGGGCTCTCCACCTGTGCTATAACATTTTTACACAGTCTGCAATAAATGAATTTGTTCAAACCTAAATTTGACATCGGAGTAATTTTAATAATTCACTTACTTTGGATTATTACAACGTAATTATTACCCAATAAAAAAGGGTTCATTTATAACAACTCTGAACTGATTTTCAGCTGTCAAATTACATGCTTCCTCGGATAGGCCATAGGCCTGGATAATTACTTTATAAAGTAAAGCAAAATAAATAGTTTTACAAAGGAGTATAATATATTTTACATAGAACAGTGAGATTTAAATGCATTTTGTGTGGTCGAATCTCTCAAATAAACCCTTACCAATGATACACCAAGCCTTCTACCACCTTGCTGTCGTAACGGGTATACTCCTGACCAGGGGTGACCGAGGGCGACGATGTTCGTCAAAGTCGATGTCTCTGACGAGAAATGTTTAATTACTTATACTGTCAAAATATGCCTACCGGACGTTGAAAAGCTACAGATTATATTGCAATTATTTCTTGACAGAGGACGTAATCTAATAGGTCTACTATTAGTTTTCAATAAATGGGCATTTTAATTTTAAACCTTCCGAAGTATTAATCATGTTTAGTCTTGATGATTGCATTTGTTTCCATTTAAATCAACCACAGGACATCTCTCGCGCCGCCACTGAACGTGTTAGAATGGTTTTGAACTCAAGTGATTCTCAAGTCGTTCTCAAGTAATTCTTGCCAACCAGGACACATTGATCCGGTTTAGAGTATATAATCGTTATCCGTCCTGCATTTTGCATTCAAATTCTAAGGATGTCAATGTTACATATAATATAACATTCAATGTATCAACAATGCGGTTGATATTGATAAAGTAATGATGCAACAACGATGAACGAGAACCATAGGCCAATAACATGTAACAAAACACAATAAACGAGTCTTTTAGCGAATTTCCCCTATAGGGAAGAAGCTATTACTGTAGTCGGCATGGTAAGACCTAGGCCCGGGACCATGATAACTTTTCGCTTTGAGGTCCCCAGATCCCAAAAACACCGTTCGTTCGAAACTATATATATATATATATATACAATATATATATATATATATATATATATATATATATATATATATATATATATATATATATATTAGGGGTGTGCGAGTACTCGAAACTTCGAGTTTTCGGCCGAGTATTTTAATACTCTAACTCGACGTTTTGAAAACTACTCGAAAGTTCGAGCGAGTATATCCCGCCGATTTCCGAACGATTGCGACCGGCCAAAAAGGCAATCCGGCTTTGCGGGATCGCGACCGGCTTTGTAACGGCCGCAAAAGGCAATCGCATCACGTAAAATCGGCCGAAAATGACGAGCGCAAACGATTGCAACAGGCCAAAACGCGTAGTAACGGCCGCAAAAGGCGATCGCATCACGTAAAATCGGCCGAAAATGACAATCGCGAACGATTGAGACCGGCCAAAACGCTTAGTAACGGCCGCAAAAGGCGATCGGATCAAGTAAAATTGGCCGAGAATGACGATCGGACCGTGTAATTTCGACCGTAACTAATGATTTCGTCATTTAATATTGATTATAAGCAATGTCCGAAACAGGCGAAATTGGTCAAACAGCTAGAGATTTAAATTGTAAAGTTTTGCTAAACAAAGTTAAAGAAATGAACAAACAATATAAAGGAAAGTTGAAGTCCTCAAAAAAACAATATTACAAAAAGAAAATTAGTAATTCAAATAATAATCTAAATAAAACTTCTTGGATGATCATAAATTCTGAAGGGGGAACTGGGCCAGGAAAAATTCAAAACAAACTTAAAGATAAATGATATTGTATGTAAAGATAAACGATACAAACGATTGACCAGTCAGAGATGATCCTAATAGTACAGGAAAGGTACTTTCATGTGACAGGAAATTTAGTTTTAGCTTTGTTGATGAGAAGGACATTGGTAATATTATTCGTAGCCTAAAAAATTCTTTCAGTGTAGGGTGTGATGGTGTCCCTGTGGTACTCCTGAAAAAAGCTAAATCAGTTTTATTAAAACCAATTACTCACCTAATAAATTCTTCATTAATATCTGGTATTTTCTCAAGCAAACTAAAGATTACAAAATTAAAATCACTCTTCAAAAAAGAAGACAAGCAAATGGTATCAAACTACCGACCAATTGCTTTGTTACCATCTATTTCAAAAATTTATGAAAAGGTAGTGTAATCAACTGGTACATTTCTTCGAAAAAAAACAATCTATTTTAAGATTATCAACATGGCTTCCGCTATGGACGATCGGTCATTACAGCTGCCACAGACTTTATTGAATCTGTTATAGATAATCTAGACAACAAAGGTAATGTTGCGGGTCTATTCATGGACCTAAGTAAGGCCTTTGATTCAATATCACATGATTTATTACTTTCCAAACTGAATCAATTAGGAATTATAAATAATGCATTAAACTGGCTCAAATCTTATCTTTATGATAGAAAGCAGTTTGTCGAAATTGTTCATCACAATAACAAAAAACTATAAAATTCCTTACCGTTCTTCCATTACAGCAGTTGAATATAGGGTGCCACAGGGATCCATCTTAGGCCCCTTTTATTTTTTTGCTATTTAAGAGACTCCCCCAGCTTAGTGATTCGAGTAAACTGTGCCTATATGCTGATGATACCAATTTGAAAATCGCAGCTTCAACTATTGATGAATTAGAAATTGAAATAAATTCTGAGCTAACAATTTTAAATAGTTTTTTAATTCTAATAATTTGTTTTTAAATCTTGAAAAAAACAACATTATTAATTTCCAAACTCGATCAGCTCAAAATATAATTCAACCTAATATTACCGTCCTCAACAAGAAAATTGAAGTCATGGACAGCATTAAATTTTTAGGATTAGAAATAGTAAACACACTCAACTGGAACCGGCATGTTGAAAAATTACTAACGAAAATTTCTTCTGGTCTCTACGCATTTATTAGGTTAAAAAATTATTGAGAAAAAGAAACCCTGAAAGTAATTTATTTTTCTTAGATCCATTCAGTAATATATTTTGGGATATCACTGTATGGTGCAACAACTAAAAATAATTTAAATGCCATTTTGATAATGCAAAAAAATCTATAAGAATAATCTGTAACTTAAAACCCAGAACTTCAGTTAAGGAAAATTTCAAATCAGAAAACATCATGACAGTTTATGGAATGTATGTTTTTGAAACAGTTTTATCTGTAAGAAATAGATTTCAGGAAATGGAGCTGCTTGGTAATAATCATGAACATAACACCAGAAATCGGGGACGCCTCGCAATAAGCTCTCACACTCTGCAAATTTTCAAAAAAAACCTATATATGCTGGTTCAAAATTTTCCAATAAAATCCCAAAAGATATCACAGATGAGGTCTCAAATAAAAGATTCAAAATTAAGTTAAAGCAGTATCAACAAAGCTATGTATTCTTTCGAGGAGCTGTAGTTTTCATTACTATACTAAATTCTAAGACCTACGCACTTGTTTAAACTTGTTTAAAATTATTCAATACTGAAATAAGACACTATTCATGTATGTATGTATTACTACAAACGAATAAAGATTTTTTTAATTGAATTGGCCAAATGACAACCGGGCCCTGTTTCATCGGCCGGAAACGAATGTCAAACCGTGTTTTGTTTGTCAATACATAATTCAGTTTGATTGTACTGGCCAAAACTTTGTATTGCTACTCATGTATTAGTTAGAAACCATGTTTAGATTTTAAAATCTAGGGTGGTATTCAAATGCCATTACTCTATTTTAAACTACCAACTGATGGCAAATACTCGCTCGAAAATAATCGAAACTCGAAAATAACTGGCACTACTCAACTCGATTAAAAAAAATCACTACTCGCACACCCCTAATATATATATATAGTAGAAATGTTCTCTCCAGATTCAAATTTGTATATATATATATATTATATGTGTCCGTGAGCACGATAACTCTCGTAAAAATGATCCGATTTTGTTGAAACTTGGTATAAACGTGTAAAGCAACATTTATGACTTTAAGTTCGAAAACCAGCTAGATCGCTCCATCCGAAGGGGTATTTTGGGGGGGTTTTGTACCCCAAAGATGGGTTTTTTGAATTCTTTACATATAATTTTTGAAAAAGTCAAATTTTAGATTTTACCATTGGATTCAGCTAAAAAAAAAACAATTTGGTATTTTGATCATTCCTCTACGTCAATTGGTTACCGAGATATTGAAAGTGCTAAACACAGTACGTTGTCTAATGTTATTCTTATGGGGGAAAAGGAAAATGTTATATCTCGCTTATTTATGAAAGTATACTGACGAAACCTGGTATACGGCTTCATCTCGTTGTGGTCTATTGATATTTGCTCAAAAACATTATTTTTTCCAAAGACTCCCGTAGCAGCAAACCTGCGTTCTCAGCCCCATGTTATTCTTATGGAGAATAATTAAATGCTCTGTCTCCCTTAATTATGAACATAAATGATTAAAACCCGGTATATGACTTCACCTAGTTGAGTTATTTTGATATTAGCAAAAAAACTCATTTTTTGTGATCCTTGTTGCAGCAAACCTGCGTACTCAGCCCCAACGTCATTCTTATGGAGAATAATTAAATTGTATATATCGCTTATTTGTGAACATATTTTTATGAAACTTGGTAACTGGCTTTATGTAGTATTAAGACATTTATATCTCCATTGGAAATTCGCTGAGTATGCAGGTTTGCTGCGACGGGGGTATTTTGTGTTAATACGATGGTTTTTGTTGAGGTGATTCATAGATCCAGCACGAGTATAGTACAAATACATTAAATCTTTACATTTGTTATATAATTATATTGTTGCGCACGGAGCAATCTACGTACAAGGAAGAAAAATAAGAACAAATCAGGTAAAAAAGGATTTGTATGCAAGGTGTTAAAAGGTATAACCATTATATATTTATATAATTTGAAACACAACAGTTATTGTCTTCTTAGCGTTTTATTATAAAAAGAGAGTAATGGGGATAAAAATATCCCAATAACATGATTGAATGCTTTTAAAAACAGAGAGTGAGATAAAAGCTAAAAGGGTCTGGGGAGGCTTTCAGCACTCAATAATCACACTTGTCACACAGTTTAACCAGATTCATTCGCCTTTTATCTTTTACAGAACAAAATGTGAACTCTTGCAATTCGACTGAAAAGAAGTAACTGTAAATCATGGTTCAAAGTTCAAAAAATGTTTATTTATGGTAATTTATAGGAAACCTGGCACAGAAATGTACATGAATTATTTGCCATTTTACCTTTGTGTTTTTTTATCAATACCAAAAGCTATTATCTTCTTATATACGTGTCGATACGATTCTTGCTTGTAAGGTCAAATGTTATTTAGAACACAAATTGATAACAGAACTACTAATATTGAAAATATTCGGTGAAATATACGTTTCTACTTCACTACTGTTTACTGGCTTCATTGAAAACTCTAATTCTGCTTTTTTTTCTTGATTACTGGTTGGTTAAATATCGATTGCATTACGTTATACATATTCATAGTAGCTAATTATTTTCGTTTTGACCATTATAAAATATAATATTTCTTGCATATTATTTGTTTAGGAAAACTGAAATTTATAATTGATTCTATCAAGAGAATATTAGCATTGGCTATAGATACTGAATATACAGGGTGACCAAACTCCACAGGCTTGTTAAATGGACTAGTGTCAACAAAAAATTGCATACATCTTCATATCATATCCTTCATAGTTTACAAGCTATTGCCATTTTTAATATTTTTTTATGATCTACATATTGCAATCTCATAAATCGGGGTGCTACCATTTGACCGTAAAGACACTTGTCCGGATGACAATTTGATCGACATTTAAAATATTAATAGTTATTAATACAAGGTGGTTGACACCAACTTATCAACATGACACTTGCCCGGATGACCATATTATCGACATTTGAAACAATTGGATGAGATCACGAAGTGAGTAAAATGCTTATACTTTACTTTAATGCACAGAGTGGTAAGATAATCAATTCAAGTAGCGTGTCTGTCAGTAATTTTGTGTTGAGAAAAATAATTTAACAAAGGAAATGTATTAATACATTAAATGGACCTAGACCTTCAAGTTAATACATAAAATCATTGAATCGGTCCAGTATCTTTATCTGGTAGATTATGAAAGGTATTTAGTTGTAAAATTAATATGACCTCTTAGGGGAACAATTGCTGGGCCCCCCATACATTAATTTGTAGGCAAGAAAATATGCACGTAGGACCATTAATCTTTTTCGGCTTTAAAAAATAAACAGTAATTATAAAGAAGTGCAGCTTTTGGGAATTAAATAAAATAAAAACACAAATTAACGCAATTTTTATTTTTATTCGTAACATTGTAATGGCTGATTTAAGAAAAAGTGTATTAATTAAAAAAAATCGCCATTATTGAAATTAGGGAAATAAATCTTGTATTATCTCAATAATTTTATTTTCTGCAATAAATGGGAAAGCTTTTAAGATATCACTCTCTAAGGCAGAAACTGCGTAAATGGCAAAACTGTTTAAAAGTAAAAAGTTTGTTTGAAATGTGAAATTTAAATTTAAAATGCGTTAAATTGTGTTTTTTAATATTATTAAACTCCTAAAACTGCATTTTTGTATAAATACTGTTCATTTTTAAACAGAGTAAACGTTTAATGGTCATACGTGTATATTTTATTACCTAAAATAATTTATAAGATTGTATGTAACACACAGATTTAAAAACATATTAAAAACATCAACAGGTTCTAAATTTTGAAGAATATGATAAACAAAATATATGACATTTTGTATTGGAAATAGTCCATATAACAAGAATGTGAAGTTTGGTCGTCGAGTTTTGAGACACCTGTATAGACAATGATATTAGTTTCACAGTCCACTTGCTGTTTTTGGACAGATAATACGCAAATATCTCTATAATTTATTAGTCGTACTAAGGATTTTAAATCTTCATTTTTTTTAAAGAGCTAACGAACCCCAGAAAAATATTGTTTCTAGACGTGTGAATGAAAATGCACATGCAAATGCACAAAATTGACCTATGTTAAAAATGATAATCTTTAAAATACATGCAATCAAATGAGGAATCCGACTTAAAAGATTTGAGCGTGACATTATAATAAACAGTGGCGGATTTAAGCAATTGCCGCCTAAGGGCTATTCGAAAATTTGCCGCCCTCCCCCCCCAACTATAACTATTTCACTATAACCACTGTCACTATTTGTCCTTTTCGCCGTCCAAGTTTACCCACATGGGTTTACTACATGTAAACACTTGCAAGTTCCAAGTTTACTACATGTATATATCTTGTTTGGCTATCTTATGATGACAGTATCTAAAGAAGTTACGAATTAACTGAATGAATAAGTTTAAGAAATTGCTGTTATTTCCTAGTTGAAAAAAAACCTTAAAATAATGTATAATTTACTTGATTCACATGAACCACAGTTAATATTCTATATAGCCTACTCAAAGACAATCAGCCGTAGAGACAAATGTTGTTAACAGCAGTGAAGCAGTGCTACTTTAATAACGAGAAAATCCTTCAACAAAGGCCGAAAATCTATAAGAAGGGATTCATCGAAACATCAATTAATTTTTACACCAACACATTGACTATTGAAAATTATAATAAATAACCTATAAATAAGATATGATGAAACTGAAGCCTAAAATTCGTAATTCGGACCATTCGCCTAAAAATTCTGACTATTTTAACCCTGAATTAGCGCTTTTCAATACAGTTTTTTAGCCATTTTGTAATTTATACTTTTATACAAAGAATTGTTTATATGTTTTAGACGATCAAAATATAAAATTAATTGATGTAGGCCTAATCTTAATAAAACTCTACACATTTTCAAGCACTTCTTCTAGTTTTACCTCCATGATGTTGTAGATCAAATTAATTAAAATATAAAACCTATAGGAGTCACTACTCTCTGTCAAGTTACCTTCAAAAAGCGTGCCTCATATTTGGTATTTTGTCCTGTTGTGGTGTCAACTTGTTGGTGGATCGGTGTCATTCGATGTACAAGGCGGCTTGTTTTCAACACTATTTCCGAGGCCATATTAAAAGTTTATTTTCATTTAACTCAAATCATAACTTTGCTTCGAGATAAACAATAAAATTACATATAAAATATGTCTTAAGATTATAAACTTAAGTTTAACATCATGATTCGCCTAAAATGCGACAAGATATTAATTTGAAGACTTCAAATATCACAGTTTTTCATTTAATGAAATGGGAGATTTTGACACCGTCCCACCCAAAAAATCTATATAGAGGTCTCGCCTGGAGTAAAAAACTGCAGCCTACATGCTGAACACCATTTTGACCCTCTGTCAACTATGCTCCCGTGGCAACAACCAATCAAATCCTCTGTTCACAAATTATGTTAGTCTTTATTTGTCTTTGGTCAGATGTTTTGTTAAACAAATACCTCCAGAATGAACGATTATGTGTGGTAGCCTTTGATGGTAAGTATAAGACGGCTGAAATAACTTTATTCTTTGTTGCATTGAGTTTGAAAATGAATCGACAATATCATTGTAGTATAAATTTTGTTATTGTAATCTCAAATTCTATTTACGCAACATTTCTCAGCCGTGTGCCTAAGTCATTATTGATATTGTGTAAAAAATAATTTTAATGCTATGCCAATGTACGGGTAAACTTAGAAGTCCGTGAGTTGAACGTAGTCACAGTGAAGCAGTGCCTGATATAGTTCGTGGCTTGCCGCCCTTTCTCTGTAGCGTAATCGTCTTGTCGCTAGTACGGATGAATGACAAATGCATTATGACTTTTTTGAGGAACTGCAGTGTGAGGGACTGTAGCGTAATACATTAGTCCCTGATTACTACCTTTACCTTTAAAAGGGCGGCACACCGTAATTGTCATACGTTTTCGTCAACATGTTCCCCGTTTCAACATTTCTTTTGTAAACAAACTATTAATTTTCTGTAAAATTGCCGCCCCTAAAAACTTGCCGCCCTGGGCTACAGCCCCTATAGCCCCCCCCCCTAAATCCGCCACTGATAATAAAGCCCTATCGTTCAGAACACACCTAACATGTATTGATGTGGTATTGTCCTTGTCCATGTAAGACATAATCATGTACGCTTCTAAAGACATCTGGACATCGTAGGGTTTCACCCCTTTGTGTCTTGGATCTTAAAATGTTTATCCATTGCAGTCGATGGCTCTATTTGTACAGATGGGTTTTCAAACGATGACTATTATACAATAACGTACAGCGTCAAATTGTTTGGAAATTGTCAAAAATCACCCCGCAAACACACGCCAGTTCCTTGTGTTACAGTTGCTCCTGCGTCTAGAGTCCATCCAATGCGGCTACGACACATGCGTCCGTGATCGCCCTTTGAGGAAACACGGCCACCTGATTGCATGACCAGTTCCCAATGCTCACCTTGGAGGCATGCGGTAATCTCTATGAGAATATCGTACTGGTGCCCGTGTAGCATTCTAGGAGGAATCGTGCAGTTTTTGGTTTCCGTGTCATGTTCCCGTCGACAAAGACGTGTGGGTAGCCACAGCTGTGTCGTCACGTGCCCCTGTCGGTAGGTGGGGGTAACGGCTCTCCCCCCTCCACTGCCGCTAGCCACTAGTCTAGTGTGCGGTTTGGTTGTGGATGGACGTGAGCCCGTTTCCCGTGTTTGCCCGTCAGCTTGGAGGCCACGATGCAGAACAGGTAATGTATTGTCAGTTTTTCATTTGTTCGTATATATAAATGTTGTGTTAGTGTATTGTATTCGATTTTTTGTATATATATTTGTTATCTTTCTGTTAGTCAAATAAATTGTAAAGGAAAATATTAAAAAAATGTAGGTTAGTTAGGTGTGTATATAAATTTTGTGTTAGTGTATTGTATTTGATTTTTTGTTATCTTTGTGTTAGTGTAAATTAGAATGTAAAAGAAAAATCAAAAAAATCCAAAAAAATGTAGGTTAGTTAGGTGTAAGAGTTTTATATTTAGATGTAAGTAGGGTTCACTTGATAACGGGAGGAGTTTCCTTACCTCCCGAAACGTAGTGTAGTTTTAAACACTAGAAGCGATAGGTAAAGTCCAAATAAATCAAAAAATAAATTATGATACATATTACTTATTGGTTACTATAAACATTTTGATGAAACCTAATTAGCTACTATTAGGCACTTTTTATAAAACCCTAGGACTTCACAACCCCCCCCCCCCCCAAAGGTTACTTCATCGACTGAGAGTTTAATTTTGTTTTCTTATGTTTGATTTATAAAATAAATTAAATAATTAAGCAGGTTTTCAAAAAAATGTTTATAATAAGTAACGTGTCTCTTGAGTCAGGACATTGGTGTATTTCCAACAAGAATTTTCTGTATTTAAACTATTTATTTAAAATTGTATTAAGTTAATAAATTGAGTTGTAATTTAAAAATACCAAAACTTTATTTTTCGTCAATATGTTACTTTGACGTTATTAAGTGGGATGTGTAAAATGAAATACAAAACAGGAACTGTGAGACAAAAAACCAAGAAGCTTCTAGGAAATATCCATCTAACAAAACAATGTGATAGACTGAAATTGTGACATCTATGTTAAAGTGTGTCCACAAGAAAATTTGCAGCTGATATAGAATGTCTGCAAAGTTAAAGCGTATTCATATGTGTGACTTATTCTCAAATAAGACAAGTTAATCGAAGCTAAATTTACCGACACTACCAGACGCAGTAGCTCATAGATAAAGTGCCTGACTAGCAAGTCAGACGTGGCCAGTTCGATCCCGGTCCAGGCCGACTCATGTAAGATCGTGAGCGGTCACCTCTGGCTTGCCCATGTGACTAATGCCGTAAAAGTACCTCTCTGTTTTTAGTTCACCACACAGGTTAATTGCCTACGGTGGCGGGCAGTAGAGGTTTAAAAAATATGACTATGAAATTTATAGTAGAAATAGTTTATTTAAGCTGGCACTTCCCTAACTCCTTGTTAGAGCCGCCAATCAGTGATCACCTCAACCATCAGTTAATCACTCCGCCTCCCGATTGTCACTTTATGTTGAATGTAATCCGTCCCAACCTCAGCTGCCCATTGCCTAATACCTTGTCAGAGCCGGCAACTGTGTTCACCTCAACCATCAGTTAATCACACCGCCTCCCGATAGTCATTGTATGGCGACTTTAATTCGTCCCAACCTCAGCTGCCCATTGCCTAATGCCTTGTTAAAGCCGCCAATCAGTGATCACCTTGACCATCAGTTAATCACTCCGCCTCCCGATTGTCACTTTATGTTGAATGTAATCCGTCCAAACCTCAGCTGACCATTCCCTAATTCCTTGCTAGAGCTGCCAATCAGTGATCACCTTAACCAGTAGTTAACAACTCCGCCTCCCAATCGTTGCTGTATGTCGAATGTAATCCGTCCCAACCTCAGCTGTCAATTGCCTTGCTAGATTCGCCAATCTGTGTTCATCTCAACCATCAGTTAATCACTCCGCCTCCCGACTGTATGGTGAATGTAATCTGACCATACCTCAGCTGCCAATTGCCTAACGCATTACTAGGGCCACCAATTTATGTTCACCTCAACCATCAGTTAATCACTCCGCCTCTCGACTGTCACTGTATGGCGAGTTTAATCCGTCCAATCATCAGCTTGTTTTGCCTAATTGCTTTGCTAAATCTGCCAATCCGTGATCACCTAGACCATCGATTAATCACTCCGCCTCCTGACTGTCACTGTATGTTGAATGTAATCCGTCCCAACCTCAGCTGTCAATTGCCTAATTCCTTGCTAGAGCTGCCAATCAGTGTTCACCTCAACGATCAGTTAATCACTCCGCCCCCCGACTGTTACTGTATGGCGAGTTTAATCCGTCCCAACCTTAGCTCTCAATTGCCAAATGCCTCCCTAGAGCCTGCAATCAGTGTTCACCTCAACCATTAGTTAATCACTCCGCTTCTCTACTGTTACTGTCTAGCAAGTTTAATCCGTCCCAACCTCAGCTGCTAATTTTTTAATGCCTTGCTAGAGCCGCCAAAATGTGTTCACCTAAACCATAAGTTAATCACTCCGCCTCTCGACTGTCACTGTATAGTGAATTTACTCTGTACCAAACTCATCTGCTAATTGCCAAATGCCTTGCTAGAGCCGCCAATCAGTGAACACCTCAACCATCAGTTAATTACTCCACCTCCCGACTGTCACTGTATGGCGAGTTCCATCTGTCCAATCCTCAGCTGTTTTTTGCCTAATTTCTTTGCTAAAGCTAGAAATCACCTAGACCATCGATTAATCACTCCGCCTTCTGACTGTCACTGTATGTTGAATGTAATCCGTCCCAACCTCAGCTGCCAATTGCCTAATGCCTTGAAAGAGCCGCCAATCTGTGTTCACCTCCAACCATCAGTTAATCACTTATCCTTCCGCCCGTTGCTGTATGGTGAATATAATCTGTCCTAATCTCAACTGTAAATTGCTTAATGATTTGCTAGGGCTGCCAATCTGTGTTCACCTCAACCATCTGTGAATCACTACGCCTCCCGACTGTCACTGTATAGTGAATGTAATCTGTCCATACATCAGCTGCCCATTGCCTAATGCCTTGTTAGAGCCGCCTATCTGTGTTCACCTCAACCATCAGTTAATCACACCGCCTCCCGACTGTCACTGAATGGCGAGTTTAATCCTTCTCAACCTCAGCTGTCAATTGCCTAATGCCTTGTTAGAACCTTAACCATCAGTTAATCACTCCGCCTCCCGATTGTCACTTTATGTTGAATATAATCCGTCTCAACCTCAGCTGTCAATTGCCTTATGTCTTGCTAGACCTGCCAATCTGTGTTCACCTCAACCATCAGTTAATCACTCCGCCTCCCGACTGTTGCCGTATGGTGAATGTAATCTGACCATACCTCAGCTGCCAATTGCCTAACGCCTTGCTAGGGCCGCCAACCTGTGTTCACCTCAACCATCAGTTAATCACCCCGCCTCCCGACTGTCACTGTATAGCCAGTTTAATCCGTCCCAACCTTAGCTCTCAATTGCCAAATGCCTCCCTAGAGCCTCCAATCAGTGTTCACCTCAACGATCAGTTAATCACTCCGCCTCCCTACTGTCACTGTATGGCGAGTTTAATCCGTCCCAACCTCAGCTGCCAATTGTTTAATGCCTTACTAGAGCCGCCAATCTGTGTTCACCTCAAACATAAGTTAATCACTCCGCCTCTCGACTGTCACTGTATAGTGAATGTACTCTGTACCAACCTCAGGTGCCAGTTACCTAATGCCTTGCTAGAGCCGCCAATCAGTGAACGCCTCAACCATCAGTTATTCATTCCTCCTACCGACTGTCACTGTATGGCGAGTTTAATCCTTCTCAACCTCAGCTGTCAATTGCCTAATGCCTTGCTAGAGCCTCCAATCAGTGATCACCTCAACCATCAGTTAGTTACTCCGCCGTGACTCTATTCCGATACTGGAACGAAAACACATTCACCTTCATCCTTACTCAAGATTCTATAATAGGCTTCAAGGTCTTTAATGGGGACAAAGAGCCCTTAAAAAAGTCTTTGATGCATATTTTGTCAAATGTACTTAAATTAATTTAATCTAAAATAGACTTCATTTTTACAAATATAACTATTTATCCTAGCGAATTTACGAAGATGAAGCCATGACTGTTGTCCGCATGATGTATTTATCTAGGCCTCGGACTATGATAAATTTTCGTTTAGAGGTCACTATATCCCCATAACACAATTAGTTTAAATATGAAATATATGCATGTATATGTTTGTGAAAGAGTTTACAGACCTGACATATATCATACAAGGGGTGGGTTTCGTAACCAAAAAATATATTTTTTTAATTTGTAGACGGAATACTTTAACCATTCAAAATGTATTTTGCTACATTGCATTTTCCTTTAAAATCTAATAATTTTGTTCTTTGAATGATTGCTCTCCGTCAATTAGTTACTATAATATCAAAAATGCAAAATATTGTTCGTTTACCAACGTTATTCTTATTTAAAATTTAGAAGCATTAACTTCTGTTGATTAAACGTAGTATTTTTCTGTTGTTAGATATTTGTTTTTGCATAAAATACATTGTTGTGTTCCCCGTTGCATCGAACCTGCGTGCTCGGCCATAATGCTATTCTCATGAAAAATAAATGAAATATTATATCACGGTTATACATGAACATATTTTTATGATACTTGGTAAGTATTTTACATTATTAGTGAGCATGTAATGTAATCTCACTGATTATGCAGGTATTCTGCGATGGGGGTACTTATTCATCAAATAAGCCATAACATTTAAAAATAATAATACATGCTGTTTACAAAGTGAAGAATAGGCATACAATTCTATTCTGTCGCTCCTTTGGCCCCCTCCCATTCCACTCTGATACTAAATAATGTCGTCATATAATGTTACGTTCATAGTCAAATAACATGGCATGCCTAGTCACATTTGTCATTGCAAGAATTAGATGACAAAATGATAGATTCAGAACGTAATATATTTTTCTCGTGCCGATTTTTTAAACTGGACCAATACTCTACGATAGTATCAATACATCAATAAATATAAATTATAACTTAAAGTAAAATAAAGAAAAATACCAAATTATGATACAATATAAACAAGAGATAGAAAAAAATAAGTAAGAAATTAAGACTAGGGTTCGTACTTTGTTTTCATATAAACTAATAGGAATAATTTTTTATTCTCAGATCATGTCTTCGATAGTAACTTTATATCTGCCGAATTAATCCCCATTCAGTATAATAAATAATTAAACCACTCGATATCCTATACATTTCTGAGAAAACAATTAAAACTTATGTCGAGTTCAATTTTACCAGAAAATCTTCTTAAACTACTTTGGTGATACTACCATCTGTTATCGTAATGTTTTTTAAATGTGTGTTAATTCCAGAGGAAAATTAAATTCTGATTTCAAAATGGTTTCGCCTTCTGGATAAAATACATTTTTAATTGGTTGCGCTCAAATAACTACTCAACTAATTCATTATTAAATAGAGGTTTTGCATGTATGTGTTTTATGTTTGGATACGAAGTGCGAATAACTTTGCATTTCACCTCTAATCCGAAATGCATGAAAACTGGTATTTTATCTAACTAGGAGTACGCTCTTATATCGCGTATAAGGATTGAGTGATCGCGTAAAATACCAAAAAAAGTTTCAATTGATAATATACCTCATGGGCCCTCCATTATAACTGCAGCTTGACAATGACCCACAAATCCAGAACATGACAAACAATGAGGCCTGAAATCTGTCAATCAGTCAGACAAAGTGCATATGAAGTAGTTACTCACCCCTCAGTCTCACTGAGGGCTGTATCATCTAGGCCCTCATAATAATATTAGCTGAAGATTTTGATAAAATATAATATGTTGGCGGCAATAAAGGTCCCCAATCAGTGAGAGCACGTGGTTTAAAAGTAGTTATTTACACTTTGGTTCCATTGGAGGACCCATCAGGATATTTATTTTATTTTAGCTTAATATTGCTGTAAATATCTATAAGTATAAGTACAGAACTTGATGAACAATACGTTTTAAAATCAGTCAATTGGTTTTGAATGCAGAAATATTTTAAACTCTAATCCAGAGGTTTTAATGAAACACATTAACCTTACTGGGGGGAGGGGGGCTGTACCCCCCAGGCCTCCCATTGTTATCGTAGCTTGATACGGTTGTACAAATACAGGCAACCTATAAATGCAGAACTTAAAAAACAATAAGGCTTAAATCATTCCATTTTTTTAAGAAGAATAAATTGCCTCATTTTAAAAAGAAAAGAAAAGTAGTATCTTATGTTAAATATAATCTACGAAGAAATTAAAACTCTTTGACCCACTTCTTAGAATCCACGAGTCATTGTGTCAAGGTCCAAGATTTTGTATACATCTTAATATATAAATACCCCCGTAGCAGCAAACCTGCGTACTCAGCAAATTTCCAATGCATAAATATGCATATATATGTATCTTAATGCCACATAAAGCCACGTATCAAGTTTCATCAATATACTTTCATAAATAAACAATGTATGACATTTTAATTATTCTCCATAAGAATAATATGGCGGCTGAGTGTGCAGGTTTGCTGAAGCAAGGAACTCTAAAAATGGGGTTTTACACAAATATCAATAGTAGGTAAATTGTTTTTTTTGTGCAAAAAATAATGAACCACAACCAGATGAAGCCATATACCAAATTTCATCAGTTTATGTTCATAAGTAAGCGAGATATACAATTTTTATTTTTCTCCATAAGAATAATATTAGACAACGTACTGTGTTTAGCACTTTCAATATCTCAGTAACCAATTGACGTAAGAGCAGTGATCAAAATACCAAATTGTCTGTTTTTTATGCTGAATTCAATGGTACAAATTATAATTTGATTTAAATAAAATGAGATGTGGAAACCCGAAAAAACCCATTTTTGGTGTACAAAACCCCCCGAAAACCCCCTTCGGATGGTGCGATTCATATGGTTTTCGAACTCGTTCAAATAAATGGTGCTTTACACATTTGTACTAAATTTCATTAAGATCAGACCTTTTTTACGAGAGTTATCGTGCTTACGGTCACTTATATATATAAATTTGAACGAATGGTGTTTTTGGCATCTGGGGACCTCAAAATGAAAAGTTATCATGGTCTCGGGCTTAAGGCTTACCATGAGACCTACGGTAATAGCTTCTTCCCTATAGGGGAAATTCGCTAAAAGAAAAATTGTATATCTCGCTTATTTATGAACATAAACTGACACAATTTGGTATATGGCTTCATCTGGTTGTGGTTTATTGTTGATTCCACAAAAAACAATTTTTCACCAATGGTTCCTGTAGCAGCAAACCTAAGTACTTGGTCCCCATGTTATTATTATGGGAAATAATTCAAATGTTATATATCGCTTATTTATGAATGTATATGGATGAAACTTGGTATGTGGCTTCGCTAAGATGAATTCTATCGATATTTGCATAAAAACCCATTATTTTGTGTACCTTGTTGCAGCAAATCTGCGTACTAATCCCCAATGTTATTTTTATGGAGAATAATTAATATTTTAAATATCGCTTGTTTGCTTGTTTGTGAATATATTTCTTATGAATCCTCTTAAGTCTTTTAATGTGTTATGTTATATATTAATTTTAAATTCGCTGAGTATGCGGGTTTACTGCGACAAGGGTATTTAGTTTTACTTTAACGGGGGGAAAACGTTACGTAATAACTAACATTCAGACGGTAAAATATTTTACAATCAACCTAATCATATAATCATTCTAATATCAAACAATTTCATTCGGTTTTTTATAAATTTCGCTTATGAAAGTTGATCCACAGAGTTCCTTGGGTCATTTGCCCCTTAAACAGATTTGTTTAAGGTCACTACAGTTATTATAGCTCAATGTTCCTTTGATTCATTTTAGACATGACATGACCACACTGTATGTTATCTTCATTCAGTGGTTTTAGTTACTGCTCTTTTAGGAAACCACATATTACTGCTCTTTTAGGAAACCACATGTTATTCCTATCCCCATATAATCTAATATGAGTAAGGTTTGTTTGCTTGCTTGCTTGTATGCAACTGAGATGCAACTGTGATCTCAAAAACGACTACAACGATTTCCTTCAAAAGTTGTAATTAACTAATTTATGTGTTAAAAATAAGTTCTAGACAGGTCTAATCCCCAAAAAATTCAAATTATGTCAAACACCCCCGTCACAGCCAACCTGCATACTCAGGAATTTCCAATGAATATTTATGTCTTAAAAACACATAAGGCAGATCCAGGATTCAGAAGAAATATATCCACAAATAAGCGATGAATAAAATATTAATTATTCTCAATAAGAATAATGCTGGGGATGAGTATGCAGCTTTGCTGTAACAAGGAACACAATAATGGGTTTTTATGCAAATATCAAAAGAACTCATCTAGGTGAAGTCACATACAAAGTTTCATCCACGTGCATTCATAAATGAGCAATATATAACATTTTAATTACTCTCCATAAGAATAACATCTGGACCAAGTACCTTGTTTGCTGCCATGGGAACCACAGGTGAAAAAAGTTGATTGGCAAACAACAATACCCACAACCAGATGAAGCCATATACCAAGTTTCATCAGTTTATATACATAAAAAGCGAGATATAAAATGTTCCTTTTCCTATATAAGAATAACATTAGACAACGTACTGTGTTTAGCACTTTCAATATCTCAGTAACCAATTGACGTAGGGCAATGATCAAAAGACCAAATAATGTGTTTTTTTAAGCTGAATCCAATGGTGAAAACTAAAATTTGTCTTTTAAAAAAATTAAATGTGCAAATTTCTAAAAACCCATTTTAGTGGTCCAAAACCCCCCAAAATACCCCTTCGGATAGATTGATCTGTCTGGTTTTCGAACTTAAGTCATAAAGTTTGCTTTAGACATGTATACCAAATTTCATCAAAATCGTACAATTCTTACGAGAGTTATCGTGCTCATTTGTCATTCATTCCTTTGTAATATATATATATACAGTAGAACCTCGCTAATTCGAATTTCAGGGGAAAGACAATATATTTTGAATCATGGGAAGTTTGAAATAAATAAAATTTGAATTATGGAGGTCCCTGTTTTAAGTGTAGAGAGATTGAATTATAGAGGTCAAAATAAAATTCAAACTACTCTATAGTTTATTTTTTAAAAGCTAGACAGAATAGTGTAGTTCAAACACATCTCTTGGACAAAATACTCAACAGGCGTGTTTTTTGTCCTGAATTCGAATTACAGAGGCTAACGGTAACGCAGTTCGAATTGTAGAGGTTGACTTCGAATTTTGGAGGTAACAGTTCGAATTACGGCAACAAAATTTTAATTGTAGAGGCTCGAGTATATACAAATTCAAATTTTAGAGGCTGCATTAAGCGTAAAAATCACTTTGAATTATCTGTATATTATTTTTCAAATTTTAGAGGTTTTTTGAGGGGATCAGACAAACATTACTAATTATAGAGGTTTTTGAATTATCGATGTTCGAATTAGCGAGGTTCTAATGTAGTTTTGAACGAATGGCGTTTTTGGGGTCCGGGGACCTCAAAAGGAAAAGTTAACTTAGTCCCGGGCCTAGTTCTTACCATGCCGACTACGGTAATAGCTTCTACCTTATAGGGGAAATTCGCTAAAAACAAATTTGAAAATTTAAAAAATAAAATTGGTTTTATGGAGTTTCAAATCAAAACAAAAGAATCATAACAGCTGTTTATGATAAATAATTGAACTGTCAAAGTATATAGTGAACTCGCTTTGCTCGCTGGGGGCTCCGCCCCCAGACCCCCGCTTGGGGTCGCTCCAGTTGTTATTATTGGTCAATGACCCTTCAAGTATTTTTTACATAGTATACTATTTAGATTCATTATGGTTAAATCCACTCTAGATGTTTTCATTGTTCAATAGTTCTATAATTTGTTTATACTCTACCATGTGAAAGTTGCTTTCACAGTTTACTGGATATTTGTTTACAGCTGTTACGATTTCTTTTGTTTTTATTTGAAACTCCATAAGCCCAATGTTAAAATATCCAATTTTCAAGATCAAAATTAGTGGTTTTTTTGTGGTTTTAAAATTAAAAATTGTATATTTTGGCAATTTTACCGGGGGTTTCAAGGTACAAGCTACCTGCTTGCTAAATATCACGTTTCTAGTTCGTCTGGAAATGGTCTAGAATTCTTATGTGTGGTGTGTTACACATGGGGCTGTATATATATTAGACTATTATTGTAGTTTAAGTATTAACATGTGATTACCTCAAAGCAGTGACTAAAATAAGCTAAAATCATAAAATGAAGATTACATTAGAATGGCAATGGCATAGCCAAAATTAATCAAAGGGACATTGAGCTATAATAACAACTGCAGTGACCTTAAATATCTCCAGAAAAGAGACAAATGAGCTAAGAAAATCTACTCATAAGTTGCGGGATGTGATGAAATATTAAGTCATCTAAACAAACTGACAGACCTTCCCCGAGCAAAGCCCGGCCTTCGGGTACTACTTCAACAACAACAACATGAGTATTACTTTGAACATTAACTCACAGATTATAAACTGCTGTTATTTACTTTGTTTAGATTTTAAACTCTATAAGCCCAATGTTAATTTTTTTAACTTTTAAAATTAGTTTTTTCTAATTACCGTATTTGATTTGTCCTGGGGATGAGACCTGTCTAGAACATATTTTAAAGTAGTTTGATGTGTTTTCAGAGAAGTACAAGTATTAATGAAATAGGCTATGATTCAATGAAATGATCATTTTTCAAGTTTTTAATTTGTTTATAGGATTGATTTTACTGGTAGCCTATTTAAATTATATACTTACTCATTTTACGTTAGTTATTTTTACATTTAAAAACATGCTAGGGGGCCATACACATATATTACATAACACACTTAAGGGGTGGGAGGGGGTATGGCGTAGCGTTATGTAGGGGAGGGGTTACGTAACTCACACATATCAACCCTAAGAGCTGGCGCACTCCCGCATCTATTGATAATGTTATAAAACTTTCACAATTAAAAGCTTATCTAATTGATATCTTAATCAAGGTTACAGTTAGTTAGTTCCGTCATACTATTTTACTAACAGTAAAACTAAAAACGAGTTCGCACGCAGCACGCTGAGGTGAGGGATGTGAATTTCCATATAAAAAACTTTTAAAACTCAAAATCAGTGTAAACACAGACATTTATTTCAATTTTTATTGAAATCTGTAAATTTTGATTTTTTTGGCTGTTCTAATGCTCCTGGTTATATTTACCTGCAATGCTGGGAATACGATTTTGCACATTATAAGGTTAGGAGAGGATCCAGTCAGGCTTGAAAGTAGTGTGAGGTTGTTGGGGATGAGAAAAGTACACCAACAAATGAATAACAGGCTTTTCTAATGCAAAACCCCCTTAAGACAACGTACTGTGTTTAGTCGATACACATTTACTTTAATAACTCCGTAAATATTTATGCCAGAATGACGAGAGAGGGCTTAAAACTTTCGCCTCATTAATTCCCATCTTTTTACATGCATTAAATTGACATCCGGGGCTTTTCTGACCCTTTCTGGGCCCAAAAACTCAAAATTCAAAAGATTAATTGCCAAAAAAAGGGGTTTAGAGTTTTCCGATTGTTTTGCCCAATGAACTTGTCCAACTAATTATAGAAAGAAACGTCCCTACCAAATTTGAAGTAAATCGGACAAAAAATGTGACCGCTAGAGTGCAAACATATATATATATATACATATATATAAATATAAAATTTTGAACGACCCCCCAAAACGTGTTCAGGGGGTCACGTTAGGAACTTCTATGGTGGTCCCGGGCTTAAGTTTCACCGTGCGGGTCATGCTAATAGTTCACTTTCCATAGGAAATTCACTAATAAATACATAACGTATTTTGAGTAAGTTTGCTTTAAACCTATGTTTTTTGTTGTTTTAGAGCGTAAAATCATGACTTGATACAGTACTGCGCAGTGCTACCCACATCTTTAGTTTTTTAAGTTGTTTTGTGTAAGCCACAAAACAAATCACTGCCTTCGGCAATGGTTTTTTATTAAAATGGAAACTACAGCAAGGCTATCATTGACAATTCAAATTCAAGATCTTTTAAGAGGGGTACCAGTTAATCCATGTATATTCCTAAACCCATAAGAGCAATGATTCTTTCAAGTTCCATCCAGCCTCAATGGGTGGTCGGATGTTGTTGATTTATAGCTTTTTTCAGGAGGAAAAAAATAACAAAGCGATTTCAGTGAGCAAAGTTTCAAATTTATTTTTTATTTCTATTTTTCTATCGAATTTTAAAATGCAAATCGAAAATGTTGTCACTGAAATTGCTAGATAACCATCAGCACATAATTTCTTTTAAATTTTAAAAATATATATTCACAAATAACACAGGACGGATTTTGAAAGTATTGGCCTTATGGGGGAAGCAGTTAGAAATGCAAAACGTTTTGAGACTTTTCCATTCTAAAAACGCCACATGCATGACCCAGAGGGGAGCGCAGAATTGGACACGTCAGGAAGTGTTGCAGCGACGACTCCAAGCAGTCCTAAAGATTTGGTGGAGTGGTACATTCATGGAGTTCATACCCCTGCCGCCACCATTACTGTACTATTAGACCACGTCCTTTGACTAAGGTTGCTCCCTCCCCATCAGTGATGCCAACAGACATATAACAAAATTGTCGTATACTCATAAAATATGACCATTTTAAACCATAACCTTGCCATTCTTTGGACGCTTTGAACATAATTTTACGTTCTTACGTAACTAATTAAGTAATTCAAAGAGTACATTTAAATTTTTTTCATGACCTTGTAAACTGAAAAGCATTGATTGAATAAAAGTTGAACATAACTTATTGAATTATAAATGAAAAGTAAACAATAACAGTTTTATGCAGGACTAAAAACTTATGTAGCGCGCTGCGGCGGTTGGGTTACATTAGGTTACTCTAATTTTACATCCATAACACATAATTTATAAGGGACCCATAATTTTAAACTGTATGCTGGAAGTTAGCGGACCTGTTGTTAATATGTGCAGAGTGAGAACAAGAGAGTGGCTCGCTGGTTTAGTACTCTCAGCTGTAGGGTGGGGGGCTGTGACAATTCTCCTGCCAAACATTTCTACTGCGCGTAGTCGTCGCTGCGACAGTTTTTGACTGAGGACTTTCCATTGTCTCACCTAGAGCATGACTTCCATTGTATTACATGTACTATAAGTGATAGCACCTAGTTAATTACACTTGAAAACAGGAATGAAGTCCAGCGAGAAATGTAGGCCTAAATGAAAAATCTACTTACAGGCTTAAAGTGCTCAACTGAATCGTTTTTATGTGAGATTTAATATTTAAGAATACATTTTTAACAAATTTGGTGTGCAATACAGTCACATATCACGATAGGCTATGGCAATATGATGTGTATCGCGTCACTTATACTGTATCATTTTAGGTGCACCGTATAATTTGAATTTAACTTATTTCCTCATATAAGGGACTTAAAAGACCCTCTATTTGAAGCGGCAAAGATAGCCTGGCTATAGTTTTCATTATAAAAAAGCCTGAATTACTTTCTTTGAAAACTTTGTAAAACAAACTTGTTTTGATTAAAAGTCCAGCAAACTGTTTGCTGTGTGTGTGTGTGTCCGTGAGCACGATAACTCTCGTAAAAAAGATCCGATTTTGATGAAATTTGGTTTAAACGTGTAAAGCAACATTTATGACTTTAATATCGAAAACCAGCCAGATCGCTCCATTGGAAGGGGTATTTTATGGGGGTTTTGTACCCCAAAAAATGTGTTTTTTGAATTGTTTACATATAATTTTCTAAATAGTCAAATTTTAGTTTTTTCCATTGGATTCAGCTTAAAAAATACACAATTTGGTATTTTGATCATTTCTCTACGTCAATTGGTTACCGATAGATTGAAAGTGCTAAACACAGTACGTCGTCTAATGTTATTATTATGGAGGAAAAGAAAATTGTTATATCTCGCTTATTTGTGAACGTATACTGACGAAACTTGGTATACAGCTTCATCTCGTTGGGGTCTATTGATATTTGCTAAAAAAAAAATATTTTTTGCCAAGGCTCCCCTAGCAGCAAACCTGCATACTCAGCCCCCATGTTATTCTTATGGAGAACAATTAAATGCTCTGTCTCCCTTAATTATGAACATAAATGAATAATACCCCCGTAGCAGCAAACCTGCATACTTAGCGAATTTCCAATGCATATATATTTATCTTAATGCCACATAAAGCTACATACCAAGTTTCATCAATATACATTCATAAATAAACAATTTATGACATTTTAATTATTCTCCATAAGAATAACATGGCGGCTGAGTATGCAGGTTTGCTGAAGCAAGGAACACAAAAAAATGGGGTTTTATGCTTATATCAATATAACTCAACTAGGTGAAGTCACTTACCAAATTTCATTAATTTATTTTCATAATTAAGGGAGATAACACGTTACTTATTCTCCATAAGGATAACATAGGGCTGAGTACGCAGGTTTGCTGCTATGGGAGCCTTTGTCAAAAAATTGTTTTTTTGAGGAAATATCAATGGTCCACAACCAGATAAAGCCGTATACCAAGTTTCGTCAGTATATGTTCATAAATAAGCGAGATATAAAATTTTTATTTTCCTCCATAAGAATAACATTAGACAACGTACTGTGTTTAGCACTTTCAATATCTCGGTAACCAATTGACGTAGAGAAATGATCAAAATACCAAATTGTGTGTTTTTTAAGATGAATCCAATGGGAAAAAATAAAATCTGACTATTTCCAAAATTATATGTAAAAAATTCAAAAAACCCATTTTTGGGGTACAAAACCCCCCCAAAATACCCCTTCGTATAGAGCGATCTGGCTGGTTTTCGAACTTAAAGTCATAAATGTAGCTTTACACGTTTATACCAAATTTCATCAAAATCGGATAATTTTTACGAGAGTTATCGTGCTCACGGACACACACATATATATATATATATATATATATATATATATATATATATATATATATATATATATATATATATACAGTTTCGAACGAATGGTATTTTTGGGGTCTGGGGACCTCAAAACGAAAAGTTATCATGGTCCCGGGCCTAGGTCTTACCATGCCGACTACGGTAATAGCTTCTTCCCTATAGGGGAAATTCGCTAAAAACTGGTATACGACTTCTCCTAGGTGAGTTATATTGATATTAGCATAAAAACCCATTTTTTTTATTCCTTGTTGCAGCACACCTGCGTACTCAGCCCCAATGTTATTCTTATGGAGTATAATTAAAATTGGATATATCGCTTATTTGTGAATATATTGTTATGAAACTTGGTAAGTGGCTTTATGTAGTATTAGGACACTTATATCTCCATTGAAAATTCGCTGAGTATGCAGGTTTGCTGCGACGTGGGTATTTAGTATGTGGTTCGAAAAATCATGGCAACCCTATCACATGCCAAACATATTACAAGCCATCTTGTAAAACTGCTTGTTTCGATCTGTAAAAATGGTGTGATCCTTTGAAATAAATAAATCCCAATCATATAAAATTAAATTAGGTATTTCCCCCTCCGTTAACTTGTGTTCAAAATATTCAGCTCTTTTTAGCGAATTTCCCCAATAGGGAAGAAGCTATTACCGTAGTCGGCATGGTAAGACCTAGGTCCGGGACCATGATAACATGATAACACAACGTTTCAACAGTGACGCGATACCACTTCAGCCATATCGCGAAATGTGACCATATTGCACATCACTACTCCATATTCTTCTCAAGTGGCATACCTATTTGTTAAAAATGTCATCAGCATATAGGCCTATACATACTATACACCTAAAATCAGTTCAGTTAAGCCTGTAATCAGTGTTTATACTCTATTTTCATTTAATTTAGATTATAAGTGCATTAATAACAACTATCAAAAGAATATTTGTATCATTTCCGTTAATTAACCAGCACAACCTTGTTGGCTTTCCATTTATTTGCTACTGTTCACAACATATTTCTTATTACCAAAGAAAACATTCCGCACACCTGGTAAAAAAAAACCTGTTGCCACAAGGGGGGGAAAAGTAAGCCTAATAACCCAACACTCTGACACTCTGTAAGTCTGCTCTGGGGCACACGTTTGGCGCAATGAACTGTTGTGCAGTACTGTAGCATATTTTTTTTTAGAATGGAAACTACAGCCATGATATCACTTCCATTCCAAATTCAGGGTCTTTAAGTCCCTTATAACAGGAAACCAGTAAAAATGAAATTATACAATATGTACACTCTCGTTTTCCCAATTTCTCTGAAATTCCTGGGAGTCTTATCTCATCGCTTACCGATATCTACTCCACACACTCAGCGGCCAGTAGTATTCGGACATAAAAACCCCACCATCGATGTTGAATTCAGAAGTTGCGTTAATTGCTTCTTGAGATGTAACTTTTAGCGTTCACGTTATGTCGTGGTAGCTCAGGTATGGTCCCAGGGTCGGATCGGTTGTGTTCCTTTATTTTTTTTGTAAAGGAATTAGGTTTTAAAATAATTGTTCAACGTTACCTACTTTGATGTTTATGCACACTAAACAATTTGTAATAGCCTGTGTCTATTTAGTTATTTTGAAGTTTTAAAAACAATTGGTACTTTAGTATTATACGGATGCCACTATTTTTGGTGGTTAATTTTTACCGGATACAAAGGATAACTACATAATTCGAGAAAACGTACTTTTATTGACTTACTGTAAAAATTTTACATCATTCTGATGAGCGGTCTTTGTGTTGTGCCTCCCAAAAGCCAGCGATGTCCGCTAGGATCGTGTTGAATGCGTCGCCGCCGCTAGCAGCCACACCCGATCGCCACATGTACTCCACAAAATATACAGCGCGCTGCGGCAGTTATGTTAGGATGGGTTATCATAAAAATACGTACGGTTTCCTCTTCATTTCGAGGTAAATCCCACACCAAAAGAACGTCACTCATTATGAAAACAAATGTAACGTAGTGCACGGCAATAAATCACTCATGACACTGACCCAGATACAGGCGGTGACAGCTGATGCGCGCGCTCCGGTCAACGACCTGACCTTGGCCTATTTGGAGGGGGTTTGGCGGCCGGAAGTATGACTCATCAGGTATCATTCGATTTGTAACGAAACAAGGAAAGTCCTACAATCATTTTTATGATAACCCATCCTAACATAACTGCCGCAGCGCGCTGTATAAGGGTGGCATCCGTATAATACCAAAGTACCAAACAATTTACAGGTATGGTTGGTTGGGGGTGCTTAGACTTATGTTAAATATCTTACCTAACTCAACGTTACTTAACGTAATAAACACACGTCAAACCAACCATCCACGTACCAGAATTTATTTTTTTTGCCTTTTAGGCCTACCCCCAATTAGGTAAGGTTTGGATGTGCTATCAGAACTAAATATGAGTATTCCGGTCAGGCATTTGTTACTTAATTCATAAAAACCCCATTAATTCGGTTTACATTAATTAAGTTTGGTTAAGTTTATGTTTAGGTATTGAATAGGGCCTATACACTAAAAAAAACCTTCCTAGCCTAGGCTACGTTAATTTTTATTCGTAAGCGGTACCTAGTGAATTAACAAAATTAGAAACCAAAAAGTTATGGTTTTAAAGGAAAGGATCCGAATATTGGCTTTCATGCCTAGGCTACGGTACTTTAAATTTTTGTCATCAGTGGTACCTAGTGAATTAACAAAAATTAGAAACCAAAAAAGTCATGGTTTTAAAGGAAAGGATCCGAATAGTTACTTTCATTAGATTGTGAAGAATGTAGCCTATTAAAATTTGTCAAACAGCCAAAATTACCCGTCACGAATAAACACACCAGATTGGAGAGAGGATTCTCTTGACTAATGCAGGGTGATCGAAACTTTAAAATTCCAGGAGAATGGAAGGGTACACTTTTATAAGCAGAACAATAAACCAAAGCAGAAAAAGTTTTTTCGATACCTATATCGATTAGATCGATAGTAAAATATTTTATCGTTTGTATGTTAGTTACTACGTAATGTTTGTTTTTTAGTTTTTTTGTCAAATAAACTTAAAATAAAAATGAAATAAATGTTACCCTACCAGTATTAACAAAATGATTTATTTACAAAACATAAAACTACAAAACGTAACAAATTTAAAAGGTTTCCAGGATACAGCTTTCTGATATACCGTACCGAGAATACATATTTAAGTATTAATGGAATCAATGTTTCTTATCTGGACAAATTTCAAGACAAAATCGTTCACATCTTTGAGACTGAACACAACCGAAACCAAAACCAAATAACCTAAATAATAGCTAAACCGTATCGAACAATTTCATTCAGTTTTTTATATTATCGCTTCATATCATTCATTCATCATTTATGAAAGTGTAGGTACCCAAAAGGAAAGTTTCTGATAAACACTAACCTTATTTGTGAATTCTACAGTAAAAAATCTTTCAGAAAAAATAAAACAGGCTACGTATAAATTATTGGTCCAATACTTTCTATTTCAACCAATTATGAATAAGTATGCATTAGTTCAGGATAAGATAACGAAGTTTAAATAATTATAGAGCTCTTGTTAAAAAAGTGAAGCCTCATTGGAGGACATTTTTGTAAACAAAACATCTAGCCAAAGAGTAATAAAGACTAACATAAGTTGTGAAGAGGGTATTTAATTGGTTAACTTATTTGTTTCCATGGAGACCGGAGGTTATAAAGGGTCAAAATGGCGGTCAGCATGTAAGCAGGGTTTTTTATCCCAGACGAGACCTCTATAGACATCCTCGTTGGATAAGATAGGATTTGTTATTTCAAAATAACGTAACATAACCTAACCTAACTGCCGCAGCACGCTGTACAAGATGAGTCGTAAAAAACAAACGATACCATTTCACCACCGGAGGTCACTCTTACCACTCTTGGAAAAAAATCAATGAGTTATAAAATATAGACAAAATATCTAGGATACACTGAAAAATACCTGAAACTCATTCTGATGTAATATAAAAATAAAATTACGCCCCTGTATAGTCCCCACACAGACTTGCTAGCTACGTTGAGAAATACAATCGCTATTGGCTGAATACAACGGCTAATTCATGTAATTCAAAACTTGCAGTTAAATTAAAACATGTCAATATTAGCAAAATGTGTGAAATGTGCAAACCACTAACTGTTTGTACATTGTCTTCAGTTGTTCAATTGATAAGTTAATCATCAAAAGTCCACATTTCTGATCCCATTCATGGCCATGACACCTCTAGCTTCCACATACAAAAACCCTCAAGTGCGAGGCCTTCATAGGCGCAAGGCCCTTGTGTGGGTGCACCTGTCACGCCGCCCTAAGGACGGCACTGGGTGCTTATCACATTAAGTAGATACCTTGGGTTAGTTAAGGTTTATATGACGGTTTGGTCTGTTGGATTCATTTTAGTATGTTTGGCCTTTCAAAGTAGGCCTACAGTTTGCCTCAGCAAACTTAATTTTCTTACGAAAAGTAAATGGACATTTAGTAACTCGCAAATATAAATATAAGCTAGGCCTATCATAACATTCCCACTGTATAGACTACCAAGACAGACTTATGGTTAGAATAAACTTACAGCAAGGCTAAAATTTAAATAGTATGATGATTGACCAACTTGGGATGGTTGAGAAACTACAGTATCATTGGCCTACCTAAATTAGTCAAAGGATACTGTCTGTTTTGGCGATTAAAACTTTGTAGACAGTATTTAAAGTTTATTAATAACATAAAAAGTTCGTTTTTAGTCACACCTTGTGCTATAATCATCCATGTTATGGCTACGACTGTCAGCTAATATACAAAACCTGAGTATTATTCGAACACAAACTATCTACAAAAGAACACAGACAAAACCTCCAAGATTGTGTTTAGTAGTGATGTATAATGTTGGCATTCTCGCCGATAACACTTTTAATCGTATTAAATCCAACTTGAACCAAAGTGCTTCACATAGGTTATGTGTATGGAACTCGCAAGGAAATAAGATTTACATTTGATTATTGCTACGGTATAACATTAATGAAATTATTATTGAACTCAAAAGAATGACACGTTTTGAATTTCTAACAGAAAGGTGTAGGTAGGTAGAACCACTAAGTTTTAGAACAAATTAAATAAATAAACCGCTCTGACCTGAACACAAACTTCAATCAACAAAATTACAGCAACTGAGCTGATGTATTTTGACAGTTCAAACTTCAAACAACACGGTACTACAAAGCTCAAAATATGTACTGAAATAATGTTCAATGAAAAAAACTGATAATTATTAAAATGTAATAATAATTCGCCAATTATAGTTTATTTAAAGCATTAAACCGTAAAAACGTTATCCTAAAAATTTCATGACAATCCATCAAACCGTTAAAATGTAGATAGCGTCACACTACTTCGAATTCCAAACTGAGTATAAGGATTTCGTTTCACTCAATCCAATTATAAACGTTATTATTTCGGTAGGGTGTTTTTTGCTATTGTTTTTTATCTATACTTATTTAATAGGCGAGTAGGTTTTTTGTGACAATCACTCCTCCTAAACTACTGAACCGATTTTCATATTTTTGGTGTCAATGGAAAGAGCCTATCGTGAAGTTGTACAGGAAACTTTTTTTATAGAGAAATAATTTGTGAGTGAGGCCCTGGGGTCCCTTAAAGTTGAGTTTTTCCCATAAGCTTCGTGGAAATAACTATAAGTTTTAAGCAATCAGCTGGATAGAGTAAACACAGTTAATCAGCAGGCCATGTTGGCTTTGGAACGGTAACACAATATTTATAAATGATGATTGCGAGCGAAGCTGCGACAGGTTTACCAGTTAACATAAAACCTTTACATGATTTTTGCTTTAAAGCGTCTGTATAGTTACCGCTTCTGAAGTCGAGCCTCGGCATTATAACCCAGAATACTCAATTTTGCCAATGAAATCAGGAGCTTTTTACCTTTCCCTCTCTTCCCGGGTGGTTATTTTTTTGTCAACCACAATTCTTTTTAGTTTAAAATATATAAACTTATAACACTCTCAGGTGTGTGTATCTAACTAAATCTATGGGTAGAAAATATTACTGTAAATTTTGTTTTGTAACTAAACAAAACTCTGTAACTGATTTACATTTTGAATATTCAAGAAAGAAAGAAAAAACTAGAGGTCAGTTTGGGTAGAAAAACCCAATGAAGTGACAAATTATCAACATACAACAGTTTATTGAGAACACATTATAGGCCATTAACCATTCAGTACATAAATATACTCTACTATGGAACAACAACAACAGTAACTATACATCATGGACCACACAGCCACTGTCTAATGAATAAAATACATAAATATCCTTCGCAGCAAACCTGCATACCTAGCAATTTCAAAATTAAGTCAATTAATTTGAAAATACATAATTTTAGAATAACAGCCTATATGTCAATTATTGTTATCATTTTAATATAGTTTAAAACAAATTTTACTTAAACAATACTGAAACCATCAACAATGAATACTGGAAATGGTTTAAGTGTGCTTTTGAACAAGATTGTTAAAATTTTAAGACGAGATAATAAAACCCCGAGTTGAAGGTAATTTTTAATAATCTCTAATTTGTATTCATTAGGTTTATTCCTAACCTTACACATTTATTCAAGCTCTTAGTTGCTTGCTTTAGCTTCTATACAAATTACTTATAATAAGTTATAAATTATATTATATTACAGACAAACTTTCTTTAAACTGTTCATCGCGTAGTACGTTTTCGTGGCTACCATACAACTACAAGCGTAGACACGAGTAGCCCTATTTATTATCTATTAGAAAAGCATGATAAAAGGTAAATCCTCAAAATTCCTCGGCTGTATAACTAAAATTACCAAATTGTTAGTTTTTAACCCCAGAATCACAAGAATTGACTTGTTATAAATCTACCATTGATGTTTTAACGAATATTTTTTAGACAATAACACCCCCCTCAAAACACTTCTGAAGATCAAATATTTTCAATTAGATGTATTGAAAACAAGTAATTGCTGGCCCTACATATTGTATTTCTATCCAATGTCGTTAAGGTTAGACACTTCTTTGAAAGGTACCGCGTTAACGAACGCATACACCACACATACACACTGATTTATACATAGTTACAGATTTGAATGAATGTTGATTTTGGCATATACAGAAATTCCAAAAACTGTTATTATGGCCCCTTACACCGTAAGTCCTACCCAGAGACTTACGGTAACAGCGACTTCCCTGAAGGGGGGATTAGTTACGATGAAATAGATACAATAGTCTGAGGCAGTGTAAAACCTCTTTCCACCTGGCAGGCAATACAATTGTCCTACGGTTACAAAACAAGATAATAGCAATAGCCATTGACGTCGCTGTTTCTCAGTTGTTACAATACAAAACTGCAATATGTCAATAATTGTGATTGCCTAGTTAAAGCACTACTGAGTGCTAAGGCTACGTGATTGGGTAAAAACAAGCTCCTGATGACAAAAACATTGTCACTTTAACTACAAAATAACCTTTAAAATACGAAATAACATATTAGCACGGGTGTCAGACTCTACATGCAACAACTAGTGTTTGATATATACAATATATACAGGTTTCAATTACAGTTTGTAATTATAAGGGCCCTTTATTAACTTAATGGGTTTATAAGGAAAATTAGGTTCAGAAGTTGACCTTGAATATTTAGTTAAATATTAAATTTAAATACATCATTTAGGGAAAATAACATGACATACTTGTTATTTTACTATATTTATTGTTATAATTGGCGATATTAAGGCGATATAGTGTCAGAAAAATAATTTACTCCGTTTGAGTTGCATTGGAAAATATAGATATAGTTTATAGGCATACATATGTATTTACAATTAGATCTCTTAAAACATCAAACTTGTCACATAAGAAGGAAAAAAAATGTTTGCATTTCACAGCTCGACAAATAGTTGTCTCATTTAACTTCGAATTACGTTTATTTGTTATATTAATTCTGCAAGATAAATCGCCAAAGGACTCTTATAGAATGTAAGTAAAATATAAGGACAAAGTGTGCCCATAAAAAAACATGGAAATTCAAAAAGTCTGCTTTGTTTACAATTCCATATATGACTTAAGTGCCTGCTTTGTTTAAGTATTAACATGTGTTTATACTTTCATATTGTTTGATTTTCCTCAGCACGTTAACAGTACCTAAACATATCAAACAAGGCAGGGCAGAGCAGAGCAAGGTTAGGGGCTATATCCCCTAAAAGTCCCCAATGTGATTTTTCCTAGACATTGCACCTATATATTTATACACAAAAATAAACATTCACAACATGCCACGTTATAAAACCCCACTGGTGTATCACAATATTATGTTAATTCATATAAACTCTTCAACTCACTATCGAGCACACTCAAATCTGATGGATGCGTGCTGGGCAAATTTGAAAGGAAACTTAATTCCCCAATACTTCGTAGAGTTTATTATAGCGTAAAGAAATTTCTAGGCGAGCCCAACCACGAGTGATAACAGGTTCGTGTAATGTAACTGACTTTTTTAATGCAGATACAGAGTATTAAGAGTAAGTTAATTCAACTTGCAAAGTGTATTTTTATTTGTCTTTATTATAGCAGTACTGATTTTTACTATGTGTTTTGGAGCAATTATGAAACTTCAGTTTTATTATAAAGCATTTTCTGAGTTCTGAGTTCAAATCAGATGTTGTCATAGACCTTAATTGATCTGCGATACAAACAAAACTATCATGAAAGCCCGCTAATAATGGATAGTATATAGTATATAGTTCGTCTTTATTCGTAAGAGTAAAATATTTCTCAAGACGTGTTAAACTTAAGGACGTAGTTCCAAGTTGCACCATTCTAGAACTCGGTGGAAGGTCTTTTCTGCACCCAGCTCTGGATGGCCGGAAGGGCGAAGATCCGTTCCTTCAGAGCTTGCAGATGGGGGTACGGCTGCAAGGAGTCCTTCCCAAAGATTATTTCGAAATTTTCTAGGGAAACTGCAAATACAAAATCCGTCCATGTTACCTGCAAAAAATTACTATGTTAACAGATTAGATCCCACAGAGATTAAAAAACAGTTTCTTAAAGTCAATCATCTTCCTAAAACCTTTCGAATCAAATTAAATTGTAATTAATTCTGAAATTTAGTTTACTATAAGGTAAATGAAAGGCTGGTATTCTTTAGGTTACATGCAAGAACCTAAAAGTTGTCTAATCGAATTTTTGGAGGAAAATATAATTATTGATTGATATGTTTTTTATTTCATTTTTCATATTGACGCTGTTGTATGTCTCAAGGTTGACATAAGTATGATTATATATTGTTGTTAAAAGTCTTATACAGCAATAAACAATTCCAATAACATTACCTCGAAAAATTGATGGTAGCAGATATAATTTCATTTTAGCGAATTTCCCCTATAGGGAAGAAGCTATTACCGTAGGTGGCATGGTAAGACTTAAGCCCGAGACCATGATAACTTTTCGTTTTGAGGTCCCCAGATGCCAAAAACACTATTCGTTCAAATTTATATATATGTATATATATATATTATATATATGTATATATATATATATATGTGTCCGTTACCGCGATAACTTTTGAAAGAAGCGCCCGATTTTGATGAAATTTGGCACAAATGTGGAGAGTAGCATTTATGACTTTAAGTTAGAAAACCAGATCGATCGGTCTATGGGAAAGGGGTTTTATGGGGGTTTAAAATTTTCCAAAAATCAGTTTTTTAACTTTTTACCCTAAATTTTTAAAAACACTAGATTTTGGTTATATCCATTTTATAGAGGTTAAAAAAACAAATAATTTAGTATTTTGAATCATTAACCTAGGTTAAGTGGTTGCGGAGAAAATCCAAAAAAACGTGTCCCATGTTAATCTTATGGAAAAAAGGTTTTTAGATTTTTCTCAGATAGTTTTACTAAAAACTTCACATTTCTGTTTATTAATGTGTTTAGCTCAACGAAACAAACATTTTGGTGTTTTAATCGTTGTTCTACGTCCAACCGTTGCAGAGATATTCAAAGTGCTAAACACAGTACGTTGTCCAATGTTATCCTTATGGAGAATAAATAAAATTCTATATCTCGATTATTTTTGAATGTATATTATTTAAACTTGGTATGTGGCTTCAACTAGTTGTGGTATATTGATATTAGCACAAAAAACAAGTTTTTTGTTGATAGTCCCCGTAGCAGCAAACCTGCATACTCGGCCCCATGTTATTCATATGGAGAATAAGTAAAGTTGCATATCTCCCTTAATTATTAACCTAAATTAATAAAACTCGGTATATAGCTTCACCTGGTTCAGTTATATTGATAACTGCAAAAAAAGTTACTTATCTTCCTCGTTGCAGCAAACCTGCGTCCTCAACCCTAATGTTATTCTTATGGAGAATAAATGAATGCTATGTATCACTTATTTATGGATGTATTTTTGTGAAACTTGGTAAGTAGCTCTATGTAGTAGTGAGTCACATATATATGCATTGGAAATTCGCTGAGTACGCAGGTTTGCTGCGACGGGGGTATTATAGTTTGCAAACAGCACCTAAATACAATTTTGACCGGCTGCCATTTTTTCCTCAGTGGTCCGAATGAGGTCTGGTTTGCGGCAATGTGGTCTACTAGTTAAGACCTTTAATTTATGTACAGTTTGACCATATGCTTTTATTTAAGATCTTCTTCTTACTCCTTTAAAATCTTAAGAAAAATATATAATATATTTTTAACAAACCTCCTAGTATTCTCCTAGTATTTAAACAAACGGAGTTTCCGCCATTTAAAAAAATATGATCGAAATTACAAATGGGCCTACACTAGTAAATTCAGAAGCACGAAAAGAACATTTGCTCGAGTTCGAGCAGCAGGTCCGACTATTATGGTAACGAGTTCGCACGCAGCACGCTGACGTAAGAGAAACAAATTTCCGCATTACAAACTTTAGAAAATCAAATAACGGGTTTTAACTAACACTTTTTTCAGCCAAAGAGGTAGCAAACGTCTTAAGTGAATACCTTTCTAAATTAAATCATCCTTGCATCTTGTTGCCTGATAGGCAAGTACTCCGCAAAAGTAGACCTTTTCACAATCGTGACAGAAACTCCATGTTTTTTGCTCCTGATTATCAAGTCGATATTAAAAGAGCTATTTTACCTCTCAAAACTAAAACATCTTCTGGCATGGACGGCATTTCCAGTTCTCTTTTGAAGCAGTCTAACAAGCCCATCCCCCCTTGGGAATAACAGATCTCTTCAATATGTCATTAAATTCAGGTATATTTCCAACCATCTTCAAAACTGCGAAAATAATTCCAGTCTTTAATAAAGGGTATCAGGAAACTAACACATACTTTCTCCCTTTTAGCCCAACTTTAACGAATAAATTACTTTTTATTTACTAAATATAGAATACAAAGCACGGTCAAATGTACAGAAAATCTTTTAAACAAGTTGTTTTAAAAAACAACCACCCAAATCCCTGCTTTGGAGGCCCTACAGAATCCATTGCTACACTCGTGGTTTTAAGAGGGGAAATGCCCCCTATTCCCCCCCCAGGGTTATTAAAGGGCAACATATTTCGAATTTCCTCTGTTGGCCAATGCTAAATTGACAAGCATATCAAGTTTGAATGAAATTGATCAGTAAATAAGAGAGAAATAGTAATTTTAGCAAATTTCCCCTATAGGGAAGAAGCTATTACCGTAGGTCTCATGGTAAGACTTAAGCCCGAGACCATGATAACTTTTCATTTTGAGGTCCCCAGATGCCATAAACACCATTCGTTCAAATTTTTATATATGTGTGTGTGTGTGTGTGTGTGTCCGTAAGCACGATAACTCTCGTAAAAAAGGTCCGATCTTAATGAAATTTGGTACAAATGTGTAAAGTACCATTTATTTGAACGAGTTCGAAAACCAGATGAATCGCACCATCCGAAGGGGGGTTTTTGGGGGGTTTTGTACCCGAAAAATGTGTTGTTTGGGGTTTTCACAGGTAATTTAAATTTAAATCAAATTTTTATTTATACCATTAGGTTGAGCTTTAAAAAACAAACAATTTGGTATTTTGATCATTGCTCTACGTCAATTGGTTACCGAGATATTGAAAGTGCTAAACACAGTACGTTGTCTAATGTTATTCTTATGGAGAAAAAGGAAAATTGTATATCTCGCTTATTTATGAACATAAACTGACGAAATTTGGTATATGACTTGATCTGGTTGTGGTTTATTGTTGTTTGCACAAAAAACTATTTTTCGCCTATGGTTCCTGTAGCAGCAAACCTAGGTACTTGATCCCCATGTTATTCTTATGGAAAATACTTAAAATGTTATATATCGCTTATTTATGAATGTATATGGATGAAACTTGGTATGTGACTTCACTAAGATGAATTCTATTGATAAATTTCATATTTATTAGTAAATAAGAGAGAAATAATAATTTTTGTATTCCCCATAAGAATAACATTGGACAACGTACTGCGTTTACCGCAAAATAAAAATTTCAATTTTCTCCGAAACCAGCAATCGTAGAATAGTAATTCAAAATACTAAATTATTTAGTTTTTTGAGCTCTTTTTAGTGGTGAATAGTAATATTTTTTATATTAATGTCTTTTTATGAAAAAATCCAAAAAACTGAATTTTTGATGTTTTAAGTCCTGTAATTTCTGAACCCGAATCTTTACAGAAATGCGGGTGGTGTCATTTTGTTGGAGAACTAAAGTTCCTTAAACGACTCAAGTTTAATCAAAATCGTTAGAGCCGTTTTTGAGAAATTTGGATTTTTCATGTTTTTTGGCGGTTTTCGGGAGATAATTACCCTTAAAAATCAAAAATTCAAAAAAATGAAAAAAACGCCTGGAGATATCGTGGATTAGTACCTACATACCAAATTTCATAAAAATCGGCCTATTGATTAGGGCTCTAGCTCTGTACACATCCACACACACACACGGACAAACACACACACACACACAGACAGACATCACGTAAAAACCACTTTTTTGGGTTCAGGGAGCACCAAAACGAATATTTCCACTAACAACTCAAATTCGAATTTTTTTTACGAAAACAATACTTTCTCCATATGCTATGTATAGGGGGAGAAAGTAAAAAGGGGGACTGAGGCAATGTAGATAACTATCGACCCATTTTTCTATTGAAAACATTTTCAAAAGTCTTGGATAAATTAGTCTACGAGACGCTTGTGTCTTATCTAGCTAAATTTGATTTAATTGTTCCTTATCGGTTTGGATTCAGGTCTAATTTGTCTACAACGGACGCTTTGGTGGCGTTCACTTCAGAAGTAATTTCAAGCCTCGAAAATGGCTAACCCTCCGTTGGTTTGTTTCGAGACCTATCGAAGGCTTTCGACGCGTGAATCACAAAACTCTTTCTGACAAACTCGAATCCTTTGGTATCCGCGGGGTCCCACTTCAGTGGTTTAGGTCATATTTAAATGGTCGTAGTCAGTATGTTGAAATCTGCTGAGAATATTTCTCTAAATTATCTGAAACATAATACGACGTTCCGCAGGGGTCAATTCTAGGACCCCTGTTTTTTATTCCTTACATCAATGACGTATGAATTGTAAATTCAGCTTCGCTAACGCTTTATGTGGACGATACCACAATGCTGTTTCGAGGCCCATCCAAAAATCATGCTTCGTTCAATTTCAGAATTCGAAAACTGGTTGTTAAACAACAACCTGATATTGAATCAGAATAAACCAATTATGTTTAATTTCTTGCTAAGAATAAAGCTCCCCTAGATTTGTATTTTCCTCAAGTTGTAATGAATGAATTGTAAAATGTAAAATTTCTGGGAGTAACATTGGACGCCCAAGCTGACCTGGAATCTCCATATTACAGATCTCTGTAAAAGATTGAGTAGACAAGTTTTGCTCTAAGAATTCCCTTTATTGGATCGGCAGGACTTTTAATCACCTAGTAGCATGTTGCTTTCAGTGTGCCATTGTGGTTTGAGGTGGTTCAGCTCATTTCAACAGAGCATTTTTAGAACAGAAGAGGGCTGTTCGTATAATATCTGGCTTCCCACCTTCTCACTCATGTAGAGGAGCTTTTTGAAGCCTTGGAATTCTCACACTCCCGTCCATATACATACTTATCTTGTTAATGAAGCAGAAACCTGCTCCACTCCCAACCGTGGGAGAAAACCACAGTTATCCCTCCAGACATGGCACCTTCCTCCTCAAATTCGTCTAAACTTATCTGAGAGAGAGGCGCTCTATTCTGTTCTGAATTTTTACAATAAGCTCCACTTAAAAGAATCCAATAATTTAATAAAATTTAAAAAATCCCTGAAACTTTACCTATTATAAAAAGAAGTGTACAGCGTAACCGAATTCCTGTCTGGCAGAAAATGAAATAAAATCTTGTTAAATTGACGTCCAAGAATATGTTAAAATGTTTAATTTATATTGTAATCAAGTTTATATTGTTTATTTTTGTTTCCTTATATGACGACTGAGATATACAAATGATGCAAAACCATTGTATCTATTCAGAAATAAATATGACTATGACTTGTGCCACTTATTTGGAAATTGAAGAACAATTTTTTTGATGTTCTGATGCTCCTGGATATATTTATGCTCCATGTTAGAATAGAAATGTTTTACAATACAAGGTTAGGAGGGGTCCAGTCAGGAATGAAAGTAGAAAAGGGGTTGTTGAGGGTGACAAAACTACATCAAGATATGAAAAACAGCAATTTCCAATGTGAAATCCCTCTAAGACAGCGTACTGTATTTAGTCAATTTACATTTTATTTAATAACTCGGTAAATATTGGAGCTATAATGAAAGAGGGATCAACAAGTTCGGCCTTTTATTAAATATGCATTAATTTTATGTGGCTTTTTACCCTTTTTCGGCCTAAAAATACAAAATTTAGATTTGTTTTATTATTTAGTTTCTAGCCACCCAAAAAAGGGAGTTGGGGTTTACTAATTGTTTTGCCCAAAACTTGTCCTACTGATTGAAAAAAGGAGTGGCTCTATCAAATTGTTGGTAAATCGCACAATAAATGCGACCGCTATTGTGCAATCACATACATATATCATTTTTAGCAACCCCCCAAAACGTGTTCAGGGGGATACGTTAGGAACTTCTATGGTGGTCCCGGGTTTAGGTTTCACCATGTGGGTCATGCTTATAGCTCCCTTTCCATATGAAATTCGCGAATAACAGAACTGCACTCGGCACATCGCGAGTGGTTTCAAATTATTCTTAGATCGCTCTGTTAATTGACGTTTCGAATAAATAATGTTCCGATATTCGATACAACTGCTGTCGTTTATGAACTCCGACAAGTAGTTTTTACAAATGATTTTATAAAATTTTATTTTGTTTTGATAAAGGAAAAGAAAACTTACGGCTATATTTTGCCGAAAGCAAGTTTTACTAGGAAGTGCATTTTACTTATAGTACAAGTTCAGGAAGAAGATTAAAGAGGGTTGAAAGGAGTATGCTGTTTCTTCCTTTTGCCACCCGGTGGCAAATATTGTTCGTTTTTTGCGCATTGTTTAATGTAAGCTCTGATTTTTCTTGCCATCGGTATATATTTTGTTATGGAGAGTTCGGTTTAGTTTTTAAAACCGTGCTCATTATTCATCTAGAGAGACTAAAATGTTACAAAGTTGTTGTTATAATGTGTTGCTTACTACTATTACATATTTTTAACCAGCAAATAATAAAAATAGGATTTAAAAAGTTCACCCAGTACAAACCGAGTTGCCGACGGAGTAGCCGCCGTTCTCGGCGATGGCCTTCTCGAAGCGCTTCAGGTAGAAGGGGATGGTGTCCTTGAGCAGCGTAGTGCGGCGCTCCTCCTTCTTGATGGGGTCCTGCTCGGAGCGGTACAGCCAGAGCACTACGCCCAACATGCATAATAAGGTGGTAGGTAAGGTACGCGTCTAAAACGATGCAGTTAAATAATAGTAATTATCACTCTTCTAACATGCGAGTTTCTATGATTACAATTATAGTTTTGTCTGTACAACGCACCTCTAAATTTGGATATGTTGCATGTACATCAGGGAAATAAATATTTGTGTAGTAAATAATATATTTCATAACAAGAGTGGAAAGTGGCTGTTTCCGGGCCGAGATCGAGTTTACGCGCGAGGCTTAGCCGAGCGCAGAATTTCGATCAAGGCACGGAATAACACTTTCTACTCGAGTTATGAACGATATTTTTCATCACACTGTAGTTAATTAATAATAATAATAATAATTAATTAAATAATATAAGTTTAAGAAATAACCTAGGTGCTCAATCGATTTCCGCATTACAATGAAAACAGTGATACTGTTTACATAGCTGATTAAGTTATTGAGAACAGCTGATTTATGATAAATATACTCTTAGCAGTACTAGTGCTACTTGTGTCAGGAATCACAACTAAATACTAGTGTGGAAAATCAACAGCTGATTTTCCCACTCTAGAACGGGAAAATGTTATTTTCTGCACTCGCAGCTGATGTTGAAAACAGCTGTTTTCCGTACAGTGTGATGAAAAATATCTATTCGTCTATTTCTCAAATGAGCCAGATTTTGTCCGGTTTGCATTAGGAAAAAAGCTGAACTGAATTATGAAACCTTTTTTCCGCCGCCTGGTGGAGCTGTGAAAATACTTAAGGCAAACCATTGCACACCATAAGTAGCTCTACTCAAAGACCGCCAAAGGTCCTGTGTTTATCTTAAAGATATTAATTGATTTATATGGTAACTATGGTAACTACACCATAACATTTATTGTCCATTTATTGTTTTAACATCAGTTACAATTATTGCCAGTTGAGGACGTGGTTTGCCGGGCTATCAACCAAGATCAGCCAATAGTAGACGTGCTGCATTGCCAAAACTCCACACCAGCTGATCAGAATAACATTCGAGTGATATTTTTCCATGGTAAAATGGTGAAAGTGACAGCGTACAACCATGCTATTGGCTACAGCCCATCTATCAATGTAATTTTCCGCTATTATAATCACAAATTCCCCCTCACAGGAGCAACACGGTACTGACCCTGCTTGAGGTCCCCGAGGGTGTCGACCATGACGTCACACTGAAGAGCCTCCTTCTCGTCCTTGCCTGCGAGGTGGTACTGGTGGGCGAGGAAACGGGCGATGGCGTTGGACTGGCCTATGTACTTGCCGTCCATCTCCAGGACCGGCAACATGCCGAATGGCATGCCTGCGACAACGCCACTGTTATAGACACTCTGGAGTAATCAGAGGGAACTTTACTAAGTGATCTGCACCTTGTCTCGTCACCACGAGTGGGAACAAATTGGGCATAAGGTGTCCAAGTTTCCTAATGCTCAGTGGAAAGCGGTTTTTTGTATTTTCACTGGTCCTTTTTATCCTTCTTATTAAACTTAGGACGAATACTGTGAAGTTGATTTGAATATCAAATACAATTTACCTGTTACTCTTATAAGAGTACTCATACAAAATTAATCTTTATTTTTACAGAATAAGCCTTTTTTCTAGCTATACAAAGGTATAAAACTATTGTTAAAATGATGATAATTTCAATTTTTTCGCCTGAGAATAACAGAGATTATGACCAAGTTTTACTCACTTATAATAATCTCAAGGCAATCGTAATAAGAATAATCAGTCACAAATTATGTTATAATTTCCTCTCTATGAAACTAAGTTAAAAGCGAAGTTACTCCAGACAATAATTCAAAGAAGTCACATCTGACAGGATATCTTAGCCTATAATGAAGCAGTTTTAAATACCCCCGTCGCAGCAAACCTGCGTACTCAGCGAATTTCCAATGCATAATGAAGAACACAAAAAAACTAAAAAAAAGACGTTGGTTTTTTTGTGTTTTGTATGTGGTGGTGGTCTTAATACCACTTAAAGCCGCATACCAAGTTTCATAAAAATATATTCACATATAAGCGATTTTAATTATTATCCATAAGAATAACATTGGTAATGAGTACGTAGGATTGCTGAGACAAGGAACATAAACAATTGGTTTTTATGCAAATATAAATATAATTTAACTAGGCGAAGCCACATACCAAGTTTCATCAAAATTCAATCATAAATAAGCGCCATATAACATTTTAGTTATTCTCCTTAAGAATAACATGGGGGCTGAGTAAGCAGGTTTGCTGCAACAAGGACCAAAAAAAAGGGTTTTTATGCAATTATCAATATAACTCAACTAAGTGAAGCTACATACCAAGTTTTATTAATTTATGTTCATTATTAAGGGAGTCATTACATTTTACTTAATCTCCATAAGAATAACATGGGCGCTGTGTATGCAGGTTTGCTGCTACGGGAATAATCAACAAAAAATCAATTTTTTGTGCAAATATCAATATACCAGTACTACGTGAGCCACATACCAAGTTTTATCAACATTCATTCATAAATAATCGAGATATCAAATTTTATTTATTCTCCATAAGGATAACATTGGACAACGTACTGTGTTTAGCACTTTGAATATCTCAGCAACGGTTGGGCGTAGAATCACAATTTAAACACCAAAATGATCGTTTTGTGGAACTGAACAGATTGGTAAAAGCAAATGTGAAGTTTACATTTAAATAAACCGAGGAAAAGCCAAAAACCTTTTTCCCATAAGATTAACATGGGAGATTTTATGAGTAGGTATTTTGGATTTTCTCCGCAACCACTTAACCTAGGTTAATAATTAAAAATACTATATTATTTTTTTTTAAGCTCTATAACATGGTCATAACCAAAATTAAGTTGTTCAAAAATTTTAGGGTGAAAAATGCAAAAAACTGATTTTGAAAAATTTAAAACCCCCATAAACCCCCTTTCCCATGGTCCGATTTTTCTGGTTTTCGAACTTAAAGTCATGAATGTCATTTTACACATTTGAGCCAAATTTCATCGAAATCGGACGTTTTTTACTCAAGTTATCGCATTCACGGACACACATATATATATATATATATATATATATGTGTCCGTGAATTTATATATATATACATATATATAAATTTGAACGAATAGTGGTTTTGTCATCTGGGGACCTCAAAACAAAAAATTATCATGGTCTCGGGCTTAAGTCTTACTATGAGACCTACGGTAATAGCTTCTTCCCTATAGGGGAAATTCGCTAAAATCATTGAAAATAACGACTTTCTAGTATAAAATGAGCGTTCCCTGCTCAAAAAGGTTGTAAGATTAAATTAACTAAAATAAAGGAATATTTACAATTTCAAAATACGTGTTGCTGTCAATGCAATCACGAAGATTTGGAACTGAAATACGAACATAACATGATTCAATAGTGTTAAATATTTAAAAAAAAATAACCGTGCATGTTCTCGCACTAAAATCAACAAACCTAAAGTAAATAATAGTTAGAAAAAGTGTCAGTGAACTAACCGTATTTAACTGCATATAACTGTAATTAACTGTATTTTTAATTTCGCATAAATATACATAAGGTCATATTTTTGTAGTCATTTAATAAAATATAGATCTGTAAATTGTTACAACTACCGTCAAACCTAATGTTTTAATTTAAAATCCCTCAATTCTTGTTCGCATTTGTTAAATTTTACATGATGGGGGAAAACTAGAAACAAACCAGTATTGTTGGAAACATTCTTTACAATCAATAAATCATTTATTGGTCAATCTGCTCATTATTTATTGAATAAATGTTTACAGTTTAAAACAAAAATATTGTCTACCGCCTGCTTCATTCGAAAGTAAATGTTCGGGAGGGTCAGGGGTTGATTTCGCCCTGTTTGTGTTACAATACTCAACTATTGTCCTATTAAAAACAAAGAAGTCTATTTATTCAACACTTTCCTTGTTCCACAATCAGTCTTCACTGATTTTTACTTTACTGGTAATAGAATTTATTTTTCAACCTGAAAAGTACACTCTTTCCGACAAAGATTTTATGTTCTCTTTAAATACATGAGGTTTTTTTGTATTTTTCAGATGCAATTGTGGTTTTGATATAGGTTGTAACAAATAGTCTGTATTTAATTACAGATTGCAGTAATTACTTAAAACTTATCATTACTTATCATTACATAAATTACTTACTATACCATGTAGGTATAGTTAAATTAACTGACTAAGGAAAACATTTTAATTATGGGTGTTTTTATAGCAAAATAGTTCAAGCGTTAAATAGCCTATTTAGGTGGGAACTGAGAGAGTTTACGGATGCTAAGTGGAAAATGACAATGGTAATTTTAGAACGAGATCGCACGCATCACGCTGACGTGAGGGAAGTGAATTTCCGCATTAAAACCTTAAAAAATCAAATAAAGAGTTTAAACCAACACTGGTTATATTTTTTTGAAAATAGTTTATTTTTATTTTTTGGCTGTTTTTATGCTCCTGGTTATATTTAAATTCACTATTAGGATGCCAATGTTGTACATTATAAAGTTAGAAGGAGGTATTGTCGGGATAACTAGTTGGTCATATTAAGATATGAAAAACAGCCTTTTCTAGTGTAAAATCCCCATAAGACAACGTAGTGTATTTTGACAATTAACATTTTCTTTAATAACTCGGAAAGTAATTGTGCTAGAATGATGAGGGAGGGCCTAAAATCTTTGGCTTGTTAGTACAATAAGTTAGTGTGTAATAAGTGTACATTTGGGGTTTTTCTGTCCCTTTTTGGGCACAAAAACTCAAAATTTGAAAACTTAAAATCCCCAAAAAAGGGGATCAGAGTTTTCCGGTTGTTTTGCCCAGCGAACTTTTCCAACTGATTATAAAAAGGAATGTCTCTAGCAAATTTGAAGTAAATCGGACAAAATTTGCGACCGCTAGAGTGCGAACACACACACACACACACACACACACACACACACACACACACACACATATATATAACGTTTTTAGAGACCCCTCAAAACGGGTTCAGGGGGTCACGAAAGGAACTTCTATGGCGGTCCCGGGCTTAAGGTTTACCGTGCGGGTCATGCTAATAGTTCACTTTTCCATAGGAAATTCACTAATAATTGATAGAATAACAAATATATTTATCGCAGAACGGTTTTGTAATGGTATAGTCATGTCATGCGACATGGACGTAGTCGAGAGCGCCGAGGCAGCGCTGTAGGAATGTTATGTTAATACTCGGCTCGCTGCTGTATCATATTCTACATGCTGTACGATACGTATTCATGAAAAACGGGCGGGAGTACATTACACAGTGAAACGCGATCTGAGATCTGAGTTTATGGCGGATTAAAATGTTTGCTGTCCACGACAGTCGCATTTTACTATACATAACCTCCCCTCCCATTATTGAATACGTATCAGTATACAGTAAAAAAGGTTAAAAATATCAAAATACATAGTTCAACTTGTTTATCCTTGTGTATTGTTTATTTAAATCACCTTATACGCCCTTACATGCAATGTTTGCCTGTGCAATAGACTTGTCATATTCACATTTAAATTTTAAGATTACATTTCTATTCTAACTTTAAAATAATCAGGTAACACACATGAAATTGATATAAACTGTCCTGTGATCTAGGATGTAAAATTAGCAGCCAGTTGATGGAAACTACCCATACCGGGTACAGATTTCATGTGATCAGGCAGTCTGACCATTGCAGTCAAGATACTCAGAGAAACAACAAAGAGATGAGTTTTTTGTTTATTCATTAGAGAAACAAATGATATGTCTAATGTCAAATGACATTAACAAATATGATGATGAAGATGATGTGTGTTAATGTCTTATGACATTTGTGTTCAAGCTCTACTAAGTTTTAGGTTATGTTCACGTTTCAAATTATTGTACGAGTAAAATATGTGCACTATTTTAGAAGTGCATGAGCGACCATTTAAATGTTCGCATATAACACATGCCACATAATCAGTCAGAGGCTTACATCTTAATTACAATTTCGGTAAAATGTACATTTTTTTACTAAGTTCAACTTGTTGTCCGTTACCGACCACATTAAAATACGCCAGCTTTGAATATTTGTTAACTTACTTTTTTTTAACTCCGGCCATTTCTCTTTAGGGACTCTGTAGTCTTGGTAGTCGACCCCCGCGTAGGCGAAGATGAAGCGGATGTGTTCGGCACGTCCCCTGGCGTTGAAGTAGATCAGCTTGTAGTTGTGGGACATCCCGCTTGCTAAAAAACAACGCACAACACTTATCAGGTGTATTTACTAAGATGAAGCGGATGTGTTCGGCGCGTCCCCTGGCGTTGAAGTAGATCAGCTTGTAGTTGTGGGACATCCCGCTTGCTAAAAAAACAACGCACAACACTTATCAGGAGTATTTGCTAAGATGAAGCGAATGTGTTCGGCGCGTCCCCTGGCGTTGAAGTAGATCAGCTTGTAGTTGTGGGACATCCCGCTTGCTAAAAAAACAACGCACAACACTTATCAGGTGTATTTGCTAAGATGAAGCGAATGTGTTCGGCGCGTCCCCTGGCGTTGAAGTAGATCAGCTTGTAGTTGTGGGACATCCCGCTTGCTAAAAAAACAACGCACAACACTTATCAGGTGTATTTGCTAAGATGAAGCGAATGTGTTCGGCGCGTCCCCTGGCGTTGAAGTAGATCAGCTTGTAGTTGTGGGACATCCCGCTTGCTAAAAAACAACGCACAACACTTATCAGGTGTATTTGCTAAGATGAAGCGAATGTGTTCGGCGCGTCCCCTGGCGTTGAAGTAGATCAGCTTGTAGTTGTGGGACATCCCGCTTGCTAAAAAACAACGCACAACACTTATCAGGTATATTTACTAAGATGAAGCGAATGTGTTCGGCGCGTCCCCTGGCGTTGAAGTAGATCAGCTTGTAGTTGTGGGACATTCCGCTTGCTAAAAAACAACGCACAACACTTATCAGGTATATTTGCTAAGATGAAGCGAATGTGTTCGGCGCGTCCCCTGGCGTTGAAGTAGATCAGCTTGTAGTTGTGGGACATCCCGCTTGCTAAAAAAAAACGCACAACACTTATCAGGTGTATTTGCTAAGATGAAGCGAATGTGTTCGGCGCGTCCCCTGGCGTTGAAGTAGATCAGCTTGTAGTTGTGGGACATCCCACTTGCTAAATAAACGGTATCAGGAAACTGACACATACTTTCTCCCTTTTAGCCCAACTTTAATGAATAAATTACTTTTTATTTACTAAATATAGAATACAAAGCACGGTCGAATGTACAGAAAATCTTGTGAACAAGTTGTTTTAAAAAACATCCACCCAAATCCCTGCTTTGGAGGCACTACAGAATCAATTGCTACACTTGTGGTTTAAAGAGGGGAAATGCCCCCTATTCCCCCCCAGGGTTATTAAGGGGCAACATATTTCGAATTAACTCTGTTGGTCAATGCTAAATTGACAAGCATATCAAGTTTGAATTAAATTGATCAGTAAATAAGAGAGAAATAGTAATTTTTGTATTCCCCATAAGAATAACATTGGACAACGTACTGCGTTTACCGCTAAATGAAAATTTAAATTTTCTCCGAAACCAGCAATCGTAGAATAGTAAATCAAAATACCAAATTATTTAGTTTTTTGAGCTCTTTTTAATGGTGAATAGTATTATTTTTTATATTTATGTATTTTTATGAAAAATCCAAAAAATTGAATTTTTGATGTTTTAAGTCCTGTAATTTCTGAACCCGAATTTTTACAGCAATGCGGGTGGTGTCATTTTGTTGGAAAACTAAAGTTCTACAAACGAATAAAATTTAATCAAAATCGTTAGAGCCGTTTTTGAGAAATTTGGATTTTTCATGTTTTTTGGCAGGTTTTGGGGGATAATTACCCTTAAAAATCAAAAATTCAAAAAAATGAAAAAAACACCTGGAGATATCGTGGATTAGTACCTACATACCAGATTTCATCAAAATCGGCCCATTGGTTAGGGCTCTAGCTCGGTACACATCCACACAGACACACACACACACACACACACACGGACACACACACACACACACAGACAGACATCACGTAAAAACCACTTTTTTGGGTTCAGGGAGCACCAAAACGAATATTTCCACTAACAACTCAAATTCGAAAATTTTGACGAAAACAATACTTTCTCCATATACTATGTATAGGGGGAGAAAGTAAAAACAACGCACGACACTTATCAGGTGTATTTGCTAAGATGAAGCGAATGTGTTCGGCGCGACCCCTGGCGTTGAAGTAGATCAACTTGTAGTTGTGGGACATCCCGCTTGCTAAAAAACTACGCACAACGCTTATCAGGTGTATTTACTAAGATGAAGCGAATGTGTTCGGCGTGTCCCCTGGCGTTGAAGTAGATCAGCTTGTAGTTGTGGGACATTCCGCTTGCTAAAAAACAACGCACAACACTTATCAGGTGTATTTGCTAAGATGAAGCGAATGTGTTCGGCGCGTCCCCTGGCGTTGAAGTAGATCAGCTTGTAGTTGTGGGACATCCCGCTTGCTAAAAAACAACGCACAACACTTATCAGGTGTATTTGCTAAGATGAAGCGAATGTGTTCGGCGCGTCCCCTGGCGTTGAAGTAGATCAGCTTGTAGTTGTGGGACATCCCACTTGCTAAAAAACAACGCACAACACTTATCAGGTGTATTTGCTAAGATGAAGCGAATGTGTTCGGCGCGACCCCTGGCGTTGAAGTAGATCAACTTGTAGTTGTGGGACATCCCGCTTGCTAAAAAACAACGCACAACGCTTATCAGGTGTATTTACTAAGATGAAGCGAATGTGTTCGGCGTGTCCCCTGGCGTTGAAGTAGATCAGCTTGTAGTTGTGGGACATTCCGCTTGCTAAAAAACAACGCACAACACTTATCAGGTGTATTTGCTAAGATGAAGCGAATGTGTTCGGCGCGTCCCCTGGCGTTGAAGTAGATCAGCTTGTAGTTGTGGGACATCCCGCTTGCTAAAAAACAACGCACAACACTTATCAGGTGTATTTGCTAAGATGAAGCGAATGTGTTCGGCGCGTCCCCTGGCGTTGAAGTAGATCAGCTTGTAGTTGTGGGACATTCCGCTTGCTAAAAAACAACGCACAACACTTATCAGGTGTATTTGCTAAGATGAAGCGAATGTGTTCGGCGCGTCCCCTGGCGTTGAAGTAGATCAGCTTGTAGTAGTGGGACATCCCGCTTGCTAAAAAACAACGCACAACACCTATCAGGTGTATTTGCTAAGATGATGCGAATGTGTTCGGCGCGTCCCCTGGCGTTGAAGTAGATCAGCTTGTAGTTGTGGGACATCCCGCTTGCTAAAAAACAACGCACAACACTTATCAGGTGTATTTACTAAGATGAAGCGAATGTGTTCGGCGCGTCCCCTAGCGTTGAAGTAGATCAGCTTGTAGTTGTGGGACATTCCGCTTGCTAAAAAACAACGCACAACACTTATCAGGTGTATTTGCTAAGATGAAGCGAATGTGTTCGGCGCGTCCCCTGGCGTTGAAGTAGATCAGCTTGTAGTTGTGGGACATCCCCCTTGCTAAAAAACAACGCACAACACTTATCAGGTGTATTTGCTAAGATGAAGCGAATGTGTTCGGCGCGTCCCCTGGCGTTGAAGTAGATCAGCTTGTAGTTGTGGGACATTCCGCTTGCTAAAAAACAACGCACAACACTTATCAGGTGTATTTACTAAGATGAAGCGAATGTGTTCGGTGCGTCCCCTGGCGTTGAAGTAGATCAGCCTGTAGTTGTGGGACATTCCGCTTGCTAAAAAACAACGCACAACACTTATCAGGTGTATTTGCTAAGATGAAGCGAATGTGTTCGGCGCGTCCCCTGGCGTTGAAGTAGATCAGCTTGTAGTTGTGGGACATCCCGCTTGCTAAAAAACAACGCACAACACTTATCAGGTGTATTTGCTAAGATGAAGCGAATGTGTTCGGCGCGTCCCCTGGCATTGAAGTAGATCAGATTGTAGTTGTGGGACATTCCGCTTGCTAAAAAACAACGCACAACACTTATCAGGTGTATTTACTAAGATGAAGCGAATGTGTTCGGTGCGTCCCCTGGCGTTGAAGTAGATCAGCTTCTAGTTGTGGGACATTCCGCTTGCTAAAAAACAACGCACAACACTTATCAGGTGTATTTACTAAGATGAAGCGAATTTGTTCGGCGCGTCCCCTGGCGTTGAAGTAGATCAGCTTGTAGTTGTGGGACATCCCGCTTTCTAAAAAACAACGCACAACACTTATCAGGTGTATTTACTAACACTGCAACTGAATTTAGAAACATTCTCCAAAACCTATCATTTGAATTTTTTTCAATTTCCAGAATTATTGTGTTTTAGCTGTTGTATAACAAGGATATTGTAATGTAGTCACGCCTACAATAAGAACCGAAGTGGTTCATAATGAACTTAACATAGGCAAAGGGAACTTGACAAAGGCAGTTTGGTTAAATGTTCTAACTTGGAAACAATTTTTTGAACACAATACACAAGGACTATTTGCTTATTATAATCTCAATCACCATACAGGACTTAATCTACAGCTTAACTGTTCCAGATTTTAAGCCATCAAAGGCATAAAGATACTAAACAAAACAAAAATAAATTAAATATTTTTCATCTGTAAATAATTTAAGGCTTGGTAATGTTTCAGTTTAAAATCGTTTTAAGATTTAAAATTTAATTTTAATTTTAAAATTTAAGATTTCAATTCCTAGATTGAACATTATTATAACAATTTCCTGGTTTTAATCAACTTTTAATATAAATTCATTAATCAAAAAGTTGATCTCTTAAGTGAATTAATTCAAAATTTAAGTAACCGTAAATAAATTGCTTCCGTGTTTAGCTGCACCTTTTATACAATCGCAAAACAATTAATTTATACATGATTGTATTAGTGGTAAGTTTCATAAGTGTTACATTTCAGTTTCAATTTTACAAAATAACATAACATTTTCATTTTACTAAGCATAAGCCATTTTCTTTTCAGTGTATTTGGATTTACAATGTAATTCTTGCATAACATTGTATAATTGTATAGTTGTATATTTGTATCGTATTGACAGTAAATGTTTGTTTGGTTGATTGACTGATTGACACCTCGCTTTATGTTATGTCAAGCAGTGTGATGTTGTATCGTAGTATCGCTGTACTGATTAGTGAGCAAATAATTATAGCTATTTGCCGGCTTCAAATAACTAATTATAAACAGAAAATCGTTATACTCCGGTTCTGATTACAAAGCTCTGTCTTCATGTAGCGTAGGCCTGTTAATCTGTTTGAGAGTACTTTAATGTAATTCGCACAGCTTTAATTACTTTACAGAAACTTCGCCATTACCTAACAAGTTAATCATTGTACAGTGGTTCTTGGGAAGGCAACCACTCCGATTTATTTCATTTGGAAAGAAAATGGAGTGAGAGTTTTTAAATAAAAGACAACGATGGCTGTTGCCTGGACAGTTACATATAGCATTTACATTCACGCCAAATAATGTATTATATTTTATATATATTTAAGTCCAATTCGCGTCTAATATAGTTTAATTTTTGTTTCAAAACTCGTGATTTACTCGACTTATCAAGTGATATGTTTTTTTTAAGTACACGTATGTATACTTCCAGAAAACATAATGATAACAATCAGAAATATCCACCCAAATCCCTTTTTCAGAGGCACTATAGAGTCCGTTGCTACACACAGTGGTTTTGAGAGGGGAAATGCCCCCTTGCCCCTCCAGGGTTAAATAGCAACATATTTCGAACATCCTCTGTTGGTCAATGCTAACTTGACCTGCATATAAAATTTTAATGAAATTGGTCAGTAAATAAGAGAGAAATAGTTATTTTTGTATTCCCCATAAGAATAACATTGGAAACGTACTGCGTTTACAGCTAAATGAAAATTTCAGTTTTCTCCGCAACTAGCAATCGTAGAATAGTAATTTAAAATACTAATTTATTTAGTTTTTTTAGTTCTTTTTAATGGTGAATAGTAATCTTTTTGAACATTTATTATTTTTATGAAAAATCCAAAAAACCGAATGTTTGAGTTTTTAAGCCCTATAATTTCTGAACCCGAATTTTTACAGAAATGCGGGTGGTGTCATTTTGTTGGAAACCTAAATTCCTACAAAAGACTAAAATACACACACACACACACACACACACACACACACACACACACCACGTAAAAACCACAATTTTTTCATCACGTTCACATGTATAATAAATAACTGCCGCATAGCCACTTTCTGATGTGTCGCAGAATCCATTTAGTTCGATTTTATGTAAAGAGCTGAGATTCAAAGTTCGATTGATTCCGCACCTGTAATGATGTCATCAACACATGTGTGATGTAACAGCGCATGAGCTGCTTCAGGGAACTCGTGCCCTTCCTCAATGGCTAACTGATGTAGCGTACGGATGGTCAAATATGCAGAACAATTTACACCGTAAGGGCGGTATTAAGTTGAAATGATTCTATTAATTGATCAGCTGTTGATCTCCAAAGAATTAGTTGAAAATTGCGATCGTCTGGATGAATGATTATTTGCCGATATATCTGTTTGTTATCGCAGCAAATTACTACGTGATGACGCCGAAATTGCGTCAAAATGTCAGCAATATTGGTCTGTAGCTTTTTACCTGTCATGAGTAAGTCATTTAAGGAAAATCCGGAGCTCGACTTACAACTAGCATCGAAAACTGTTCGCAGTTTTGTGGTAGAACTAGTTTTTTTAAGAATGCCGTGATGAGACAACCAATAATAAATGCTTTTGGAAGATGGATTCACACATTTTGTCATATGTTCAAGTGTGATGCATTCTTGCATAAGCCACTGTGCGAAACGCTCGTTATTTACAAATTTGCGTTCCATTGCTTTCAACCGAAGTTCGGCGGCCGGACGAGATGTACCTAACGTATGTTTTGACTCTTTAAAAGGGAGACGAACGATGTAGCGCCCAGTGTTGTCACGGTTATGTGTTTCAATGAAAAAAAAAAAAAAAGTTCACATGCGTTGTCTTCTGCAGACTTAAGGTTATGTAATGTGATCTCTTCTTGAAGCTACAATTTTGGATAGAATCATATAAGTCAACATAATTAACGGAATGGAGGCAAATGTTAAAAGTGCTTTTTGACAGGTAGACATTGATGATAATGAAGGAACACAGGGAGTTGTGCCCATGACAACTTGTCCAAAGGAGTACCAATGATGCATAGTAATTCGTGACTTAAAAATGTATGTGGACCAGTGAAAATATGCGGAAATAATGCAGCTCCAAATATAACATCAATCCGACTATGACAATTAAATGTTGGGTCAGCCTATTCAAGATGTTAAGTGAATTGAATAACTTCTAGGGGCACAGGAATACGAGGCAAATTGATAGTTATTTTTTACAGAATTACCATAGGATGATTAGTGATTAGCTGAACGCCGGACAAAGTTTCTAATGTGGCTAAAATCTGCCCGTTGTTACAAGAAACCTTTTGATCAATGCCTAAGATTTGCACATTGCATTTTTGACGCTGTGCATTTAGTAGATTAACTGCTGTTACTGTGATGAGAGTACACATACTACCTGAGTCAAGCAGTGCTCGGAATGTCTGAGTAATTCCACTAGAACTGCGTAAATTGATTAATATAGTTCCTAGCAATACCATAACATGTTTGTTACATTGAGGAGCATTGTTTTGTGAGTAAAACGCAACTGTTTTATTACTATTGTTAAGGTTAAGAACATCATTCGTTGAATTGTGTTTTTCAACCTGAACATTGATGGTTGAACATTTGTAAAATTTGTCTCTATTTGTCAGATGGGAAATGCAAAAGAGTATTATACCTGTTGTGACAAACTTTGCATACAGATTGGGATTTGCATGCTTTAATGGCGGTGCATGTCCAAACATGAAAAGCAATGAGGACGTGTTTTAATGATTTGATACCTTTCCTATGGAGTTTTTGCCAAAAACCTTGGACATGAAAATGTTTTGTGATTGGATGTATCACAAACCACACAGAGAACAACTGGTTAGTAGTTGTGGACGTTGGGGCAACTGCAACTTTATGACCGGTGTCTGTCTGGTAAAAAGATTTTCACCACACTACGCTGTAATCACCTGTTTTCGGAACGTCATTTTGATACCGAAAGTAGTGTTTTTCCGCCCAAGGGGCGAAAGTCAGCTGATTTATTTAGCCAGTGTTGCCAACTTGTACACGATGCGTACACGAAGTTACCTGGTTAATGCGAGCATACTATTTTGTGTTCTTTTGTTGAAACACTGGAAAAAATAATAACAAAATTCAAAACATTGTACTACCGATGTTTTATTTATTGGTTAACTGTTTTTAGTCCGAGATTGCATGAGGCCGCTCGTGTTTTATGACCGATCACATTTAACCCGTTAATAATTGTAGTATGGTGAAAAATAGCGTTCGCAACTCTGCCAAAAGGGTTTTGCATAGCCCTCAAACGATTATTGCATAGCCGATAAACACGATCTCGGGCCAGCAAAATCCCACTTTCGGCCCTTGGTACGAAATATACTATTTCGTCATACTGCTTGGAAAACGGCTGTTTTCAATACATGCGTTGCGGGGCGAAAGTAGTTATTTTCAGTCCTAGGACGGAAAAGAATCAGCTGGTGTCGAGATCATCAGCTGTTCCGTTTCTGTCATTTATAAATATCAATGTAGTGAATCTGCAAACTTGTGTACGTCGATTGTAAGTAATCGATTGTATCGAGAGTTGTAATAAATTATTTTATCGATTGTAATTCATTGTTGCATTGTTATTCTATAGGTTAAAAAAATATATAAATGATTGCTTATAAAGTCAATTTTTATTATTTTGTAATTATTTGTATTTAGATTAGCCTAATATATTGTAGTGACAGATATTTTCGGTTGTGTATCGACAATCTAACAAACCATTCTACTACACCTGGGGCAAAAATAATAATCTATTAAAAATGAACAATACTAAACTAAACTATGTCAAGAAGGTGAATAAATATTTAATTTTGCCTCAAGAAGAAGATATGCTAAGTGATAACGCTGTTCGCAGCAAATCTGATTCCTGATATAGCTCGAAACGGTTGACTAAAGTATTCCTTCTTGCAATCGATAGTCCACAGCATTCGATATACCTACTGTTATAGTTAGTCTAACCTAACACTAACACAAATGTAACAGACAATAGTTGAATACATCTGTAGTAACAGCTGCTTGTTTTAAATAGCAAGAACAAGATGGGAGCCATTTTGGGAGCAAGATTTTAAAGGTAAACAAGTTGTAAAGTATTAGTTTTGAGAAAGCAGTTAGCTTAATATATTGTGCAGTAAGACGAAAAATATAGTTCATCACATGGGCCAAAAGTGGCTTTTTGATCCTCGCTCATTTTCCGACCTCGGCTTCGCCTCGGTCGTTAAACTTGAGCTCTTATCGAAAAGCGTCACTTTCGGCCCTAGTGATTGTCCCGAGGGTTATACAACTGGGTATCGTTAAGACGCATTCCCAGTGAGCACACCGCGTCTTCGTGACGAGAACACTCAAGAGTGTTCAATTATATCATCTACAGAAGGTAGAGTATATTTTTTCGTGATGATGACGTCACGAGAGAGCTCTAACCGTTTACGCAAGTCTACGTCTAATTTGCGTAGAATTAATGCTGACAACAAATGACTAGACTCAGTAATACTACATTGTATAGCATTTAAAGCTTGATGTTCTCAATGTAGGTATTCAAAAATAGCCGAATTCCCAATACGTTGTTGTACGATATGTCAGGTAGATCGATAATCCGGTTGATGTGCATAAGCTGTAACCGCCGATCATTTTGATAACGATCGTGAATAATCCCGTAAGCAACATCATAATTAGCATCAGTTAAGATTTCGTGCAAGATTAAGTGGTTCACCAGTCAGAACACTTAATACATACTGACATTTCAGTACCGTACCTTGGTCAAAGAGTGATAAAGGTGGTCCCACACTTCTCGCTAACACGCCCGAATATTCGGCCGAACTCAGAATGTCCGGAGTATTCGCGAGAAGTGTGGGAGCTTCACGAACGTTTGAATATGTGCGGGAAAATACAGGACGGAATGTTCAGTGAACATTTGGGAGAATGTCCGGCCGAATGTTCAGGCCTATTCGTGAGAAGTGTGGGACCGTCTTTAGAATGAATGGTAGTATTAAACAAGTTTATAAAAGTTGTCCAACTGGCGTCAAGAAATTGGAATTTAACTGGAACTAAACTGGTTAAACTGTAATTGAACTTAATCAATTCCAGTTTAGGTAGTTGAGGTACGCATTGGTTGATACCTGTAGAGGTGTCCGAAATGGTGATAAGCGACGAATGATCTTGTTGATCGTCTTCGCCTGGCAAGTCTTCAATAACAGACGCTAAGTAGATGCACGAATCATTGATGTTATTCTGGTCTTCTGCAAGATCTTACTCGGAAATGGCGTCTTCTTCATGGTAAGAAGTAGCTCGAGTGAAATTTTGTAAAATGTCTTCATGTTTCCTGTTGATTTCATTCGTATATACTTTTAGCGATTTTCGCTGAACTCGAGTGATTGTCTCTGGATGACTTTGAAATTCATCGACAACTGTCCTTATTGATGAAAAACGTATTTTCGTCAGTGCCGTCAAACGTTTGTAAGTAACCGGCTTAAATCGCCGGTGCGGGTAGGTGTCATTTCTCAATTACAAAGAAATATTAATTGAAGTTAAAAAATATATGAGTAATTAAAGAATTCTAGTTTCCATAACTGAAATTCATACTGTCTTCGCTCGGAGGACCATTAAAATGTTTGGTGTTGATGTAAATGATGTTTAAAATTAAATAAATGCATCCACTTTAGTATAGTTTGGTATATCATTCTTGAAAACAAAAAGTGAACTGAACTATAAATATTTATAGTACAAAACTTATGCAGAACAAATTTACTATGCATAGTCCACCTGTTCTTATTGTCTGGACGAAGACTCAAAAAGACTTAACACTGTTATTAAACAGAGAAAAATGGGTTGTTTTAAATCACCAATCATGTCCAATTAAAAGTGAAATTGTTTAGGACAATCAATTAAATAGTTAATCAAAGGATAATAGAATATTTAATTTAACACTTCACTCTAGTTAAACTATAATGTTTAAAAATACTATGTAATGCTATAATTTCAACAGTAGAAATGGTTGAATATAATAATATAATAAAATGGTTGTTTTAACACAATTGATTGGTTGTTTTAAACAATAGTTTTGATCAAACAGAGCAGACGTTGGGCCATCAAAAGCTATTGTTGGCAAATCTTACTTTTTGTTATATAAACAAACCGTTATATATACTCCCATGTAGCACTCACCATTGATCTACCGATGGTCGACGGTGGGACCGTTAGCTAATGGTGGGTTGGAGTTTCCACAACAAAAACAAACGCTGCCCAACTGTTTTTCATGCGGTTGGCCCAACCGAAATTAATATTGTTGGATCAACGTTGGTTAGTATTTGTATAAATTATGTTAACATTTTATTGATTTTTTTGTAATTATAATTATATTAAATATGCAATAATTTGTTCATAATTTATCATATTTCATGGCAAGAATAAATAGATAAATCAAATGAACCAAATGAATTCGTTCCAACTTTTATTACTTGTATTCCAGTGACACATGTAGATTCACTTCGAAGATTAAACGAAAGTATTGTCATTGACTATACAATTGTATCAATAGTATTATATGGTGTAGGTGTAGACTATTGGCACTTTTTATATTGCAGTCCATCCTTCAATTCTCATGAGTCAGAATAGCCGCGAGAGCTATAGCGTGAGCACAGTAAGTCAAAGGTGGAAGGTTCGAGTCCCGGTTGGAAGACTATATATTATTTACGTAAACCATGTTTAAAAATGTTTATAATTGGTTTATAACCACAATTCATTCCCTACGTAATTTGTTTTAGTTAAACCTGGTGATTGGTAAATCTAAACAATTTAAATTGTTTCAGTTAAAATTAGTGATTCGGAGCCTGATTGTTTGAATTTACCAATGTTTATATTGTTAGAACTGAACAGATAAATTGTAACTTTAACCAATACTTTAAAACAGCAATAAATTTTTACCAATGAAAATTTTAAGAACAAACAATCATAATTGCATCGTTTGGTTAAAATATGTTTTAGGTAATTTCAACAATTCATTTTTATCTGTGATGAACGCTGTACTATTAAACTACCTTTCTGAATCATGCTAAATCAATTGCAGTTATCGATCTGAAATATGTCCACGGTGCCGTAGCTAATCCCAGACAGTCCAGAATAATCCCCGACTTGTGGTAATCCTAAAATATGTTTTCCTGTTTGTTACGTTATATTGTATATAAAACTTGTAGTACTTTTATTCTTATGCAGCGAGAGTACTTGCATAATTATTGCAGTATAATAAGGCTTATTTGATAAAATACTGTGTTTTTAAGACATCAAGTACCCTGCTAATACAAATTAATGGTTTTTCATCTTTGAAGTCTGGTCATGTGTTGCAGTTTAAACCTGATCCCTTATCTCTTTGAAAAAACCTAGACGTTTTATGACATACCTAATAGTATACTAGTAGAGATAACTGTACTACACACACAGATCGTTTTGGTACTCTTACTTTTTATATTGTTAATATAATAAAATAAAAACAAGAAAAGATAATACAACAACTAATAAAGTATAATTACTGATGAAATAATTTTCCAGATAGTAAATATTGGTAACAATTAATTTTGAGCAAGTATAGTTATACTAAGTTATTATGACAGAAACTTTGTGTAAATATTTAACCTTACAGAAAATCATTACATTACGGAAACTATAACGTTAAGCTTACTAAAACTTAAATTTACTTTAAATATTGAGTTAAAATAAGATTTTCTTACGCAGAGGAACACGCTCACCTTCTTGCATTTATCTTGAAAGCGTTATGCGATTTATATTTACAGCCGGATAAAAGCGATTTAAGCCGTGCAACTCTAAAGCGCTATCATTATCCTGTCCAACAAAAGAACATCAGATGTTTGTGTTTAGTTTCCGATAAGCCGCTCGGTCCAGGTTAATGAGGAGGGATGAGGGGGCAGTGTTGTTGGGGTGAGGTGTAAGGGCTCTTCACCTCTAGCAACACCTTTTCTAGACAACCTTCAACTGTACTGAATAATTTAAATCTAAAACCTAACCTATAAGTTATTACTGTATTATTGTATTTTTTCAATTTTTCAATTGTACCAATAGTAGAATAAGGTTAATTAGTTTTTAACGAGTCGTAATATCCTCTTCAACAATTTTAGCTTTAAAGTTTTATTTTAGCGAATTTCCCCTATAGGGAAGAAGCTATTACCGTAGGTCTCATGGTAAGACTTAAGCCCGAGACCATGATAACTTTTCGTTTTGAGGTTGAGGTGTGTGTGTGTGTGTGTGTGTATGTGTTGTGTGTGTGTGTGTCCGTAAGCACGATAACTCTCGTAAAAAAAATCCGATCTTAATAAAATTTGGTACAAATATGTAAAGAACCATTTATTTGAACGAGTTCGAAAACCAGACAAATCGCACCATCCTAAGGGGGTTTCGGGGAGGTTTTGTACACCAAAAATGTTTTTTTGAGGGTTTTCACATGTATTTGTTATTTAAATCCAATTTTAATTTATACCATTGAATTTAGCTTTAAAAAATTTGGTATTTTGATCATTGCTCTACGTCAATTGGTTACTGAGATATTGAAAGAAAGTGCTAAACACAGTACGTTGTCCAATATTATTCTTATTGAGAAAAAGAAAAATGTTATACCTCGGTTATTTATGAACATAAACTGACGAAACTTGGTATATCGCTTCATCTGGTTGTGGTTTGTTGTTGTTTGTACAAAAATCAATTGTTCGGCTATGGTTCCCGTAGCAGCAAACCTAGGTACTCGGTCCCGATGTTATTCTTATGGAGAGTAATCAATATGTTATATTTCGCTTATTTATTAATGTACATGGATGAAACTTAGTATGTGACTTCACTTAGATGAGTTCTATTGATATTTGCATAAAAACCCATTATTTTGTGTTCCTTATTGCAGCAATCCTGCGTACTCATCCCTAATGTTATTCTTATGGAGAATAATGAATATTTTAAATATTATTTATGAATATATTTCTTATGCATCCTGGTAAGAGGCTTAATGTGTTATTAAGACATATATATTCATTGGAAATTCGCTGAGTATGCAGGTTTGCTGCGACGGGGGTATTTTTATTTTCCCTCAGAAATCTTTACAAACACTTATTATTACACTTACATTATTTAAAGAGTAATCACACTTAGCCTAAACCCTCATTCAGAATTATAGTAAATGTTGCCATACTTTCAACAATAGTATTGCTATTGAAGTAAGACTATGAAGCAGTTTAACTTTATATGTTAACTTTATATCACGATTATTTAGGTTTAAATTTATTTTATACGAAAGTTGGGCCTCAACTGAAATTGCTGACGTTGTATAAAGGGGGAGCGCGCGGACGGGCTGAGGGTGTCAAGGGCCAAGAGCCGACCGACGTTGCACTACCACCCACCCACCACCCACCCTCGTTCATAAATAATATTTCATGGTTAATCTAAACATTCCAAAATAATATCTGTAAAATCGTTCAGCGATTTCAGAAATATATGTTTCTTGTAACGCGCTGGCGAATATGAGCTTGTTACACCACTCTGCTATCGTTAGCTCCCCAGTCTAGGGAAATTTTGGAAATTTCTAGCATAAGCTTTTAAATTTTCAAGGCAAATTTTTATTTTCTACAAAAAAATCATCAGAAGTTAAAGGTTTTCTAAATCTGTGGGAAGAAAAATTTAAACTATTGCTATAATATTGTAGTAAGTCTACATTAAATAAAACATAATATATTTATTTCGTTTATAATCTATTTATGACATACATGCTAAGAAACAGTATGAATAATAATCTGGGACGAAAATGAATTCGAAAATTTTACCGAAGATAGTGAGGAGAGAAATCGGAAGGTAATTTTTCATGACTCAACGACCGCCTTTCTTAAATTTTTTCTTGATATAAATAAAACTTTAAATGATCTTCAGGCCGTAACCACACGCTCGGCTACTCAAAAATATAAACTCTTCATTTAAAATAATATTAATTTTATAGAATTTGTGGTGTCCTTTCTATAAAATAAGCTCACAACGTCAGTAGTGACAGTGATTTACCGTTGGTTACTCGTTCTAATTCAAAGTCTTTGAATGGCGCTTGTCAGCGACGACGCACATAACGCATAACCATTATCGATTCACCACACATTACCGCCGTAGCTTACATTAGCGTAGCCTATAGGACACCTGTTGGGTGTTGTACGTGTTGACACAGCAATCGACAAAATACCATCGGTTCAACGTACACTACGCCGCCATAGCAAACAAACCCGTACAGACTTGCAACACTTGTATGGGGGGCACAGCAAATGACACCTTACTACTGTTATTCATCACACATAGAGTAGTTATATTTAAGGAGCATATGTATTTTTGAAATGATAAAACAATCAAATGCTACACTAACGTTTAGGCGGTTTGGTATTGACATCAGGACAAATGTTGTGGACGTTGTTACAGTTATTTTGGTATGGCTTTTAAGGAGAGGATTTCTTAAAAATAAAGAAACGTGTGATCTCTAAAACTTGTTTTAGTCTCGTAAAACCTAACAATCTACATGTTAAGAAATGTGAATTGACAGGTTTATTGGTCAATTATGGTCAGTATTTTTGATAGGAAACGTAATTTTTGGTGAGCACCTGAATGCTTCGTGTTATTTCTTTATCATTTTTTCAGTTGGGAATACAGTAATAACAAGGAAGGTCCCGTAAGATCGACCTATTTGACTGTATATTTTCTTCTTAAGAAATGCACAGTCGGTTATAGTCAAACAAAAAGTCTTGAATGAAAATATTATAAGTTTTTAAAATGAACTATGCAAGCAACGATAAGTAATATATAGGCAATTGATAAGGAAATGTTATTCATATAGAAATAGTGTTTTTGTCGAACGGCCAAAATAATACTAAAAGGCAAGATAGTTTCCTATCAAAAGTTGTTATCCGTCTCGAGTCTCACTCAATAAAGTAATGCCATGTGGAAAGTGAATTCTGCCTGTGCAACTGTAGACAGCTACTGTATTATTGTACTTTATTAGTAAATCTCAGATAAAGAGGACAACAAAATTACAACAAAATTACATGTTTTGTGTTTTATTTTCTTTATTTTTAATTCGCTTGAGATATCTCAACGACATTTCAGTAATTTTCTCAAATTTTTTCATACTTTGTTTAATTATAACGCGGGGATTGATTTTTAAACATTTCTATTCCAAACTATTTTTCAAACAGCAATACAATAAATCATCATTTTATAAACATTGTCCTGTGCGATCTTTTTCATTGCTAACTAAACCCAATTTATGGCATTTCAACAGAACGATAAATTATTTTAGTGATCTTTATCATATCTACAAAACATTTTAATAAATAGTGGAATAAAGAGGTCATAACAAGTGATATAACTATATATATATAGCAATAAAACAAACAAGAATATTAAGTAATACGAGTAAAGTGGAGAAAATTAGCTTATGTATGCTCGATGTGTCGGCACGGTTTTTGGTGAACACAATTTACACTGGTGGGATTAATAAGTTTATTTGTTTCAGTATTATATACATATTTTAGTGAATTTCCTATGGAAAGTGCTATTAGTACTATTAGCATGACCCGCACGGTGAAACTTCAGCCCGGGACCACCATAGAAGTTCCTAACGTGACCCCCTGAACACGTTTTGAGGGTTCGTTCAAAATTGTATATATATATGTATATATATAGACATATATATATGTGTGTGTTTGTGTGTTTGTGTGTTTGTGTGTTTGTGTGTTTGTGTGTGTGTGTGTGTGTGTGTGTGTGTGTGTGTGTGTGTTTTTGTGTGTGTGTGTGTGTGTGTGTGTGTGTGTGTGTGTGTGTGTGTGTTTGTGTGTGTGTGTGTTTGTGTGTTTGTGTGTTTGTGTGTTTGTGTTTTTGTGTGTTTGTGTGTGTGTGTGTGTGTGTGTGTGTGTGTGTGTGTGTGTGTGTGTGTTTGTGTGTTTGTGTGTTTGTGTGTGTGTGTTTGTGTGTGTGTGTGTGTGTGTGTGTGTGTGTGTGTGTGTGTGTGTGTGTGTGTGTGTGTGTGTGTGTGTGTGTGTGTGTGTGTGTGTGTGTGTGTGTGTGTGTATGCACTCTAGCGGTCGCATCTTTTGTCCGATTTACTTCAAATTTGGTAGGGATGTTCCTTTATATAATCAGTTGGAAAAGTTCGTTGGGCAAAACAATCGGAAAACTCTAAACCCCTTTTTTGGGTATTAATCTTTCAAATTTCGAGTTTTTGGGCCCAAAAAGGGTCAGAAACCCCCTAATGTGAAATTTACGCATGCAAAAAGATGGTAATTAGTGTGGCAAAACTTTTAAGCCCTCTCTCTTCATTCTAGCATAAATATTTACCGAGTTATTAAAGAAAATGTGTATCGACCAAACACAGTACGTTGTCTTATGGGGTTTTTACATTAGAAAAGCCTGTTATTCATTTGTTGGTGTTCTTTTACCATCCCCAACAACCTCACGCCTACTTTAGAGCCTGACTGGACCTTCTCCTAACCTTATAATGCTCAAAATCGTATTCCCAGCATTGCAGGTAAATAGAACCAGGAACATCAGAACAGCCAAAAAATCAACATTTTCAGATTTGAATAAAAGTTGGAATAAATGTATGTTCTTAACTAATTTTGAGTTTTTATAGTTTTTTATGTGGAAATTCACTTCCCTCACGTCAGCGTGCTGCGTGCGAACTGTTTTTTATTTTATATTTGTATAATTTGCATACTTATTTTCAAACCTATGATTACTTAAGATACAATTTATAATGCAATATTTCAGCAACTGTTATTTTTTAGAGAAGAAAATTGCAATTGCTTTACGTAGGCCCAAGCTATGTCGACGACACGATGCATTATGCAACGACAAGGTGACACTTAACTTGGGTCAAACATCACACTTGCCTGGGAGTAGAGATGCTAGCAAAAATATAGGGTAAACTTTCTGTGTCTTGAAACTAACTGGCTTGATGTGTCAAATTGTAATAGTCGTTTAACGAGCTGCATCTGAAGTCGTTCCGGTTTGATAAAACATTGCACTTGCGTCAAAATTTACATTTACTCGAACAAAATGCAAAGCAACTACATAAAAAAAACGAAAATATACAAAGGCGTAAGGCGTAAGGCGTCTGCTTGTTTTCCCGAAAATGTTCAAGAGAATGAACGACATCAAATATTACAAAAGTAATATTGTGATGGAGCAAAGTGACCAAAATCGGGCTCTTATTTTGTTTTTGGAATTTACAAAGTAAACCAAAAGAAAAAGTGAGTTGAAAAAGCGTGACGAAAACGTATCAGTTATGTTGCTCATAGTTACAGTAGTTGGAAACACCATTAATGGACTATAATTATTTTTACAACAACGGAAAGAATTATCCTGAATTTGGGCCCTAAATTCTAACGTAGAAGTGAGAGTGTGTAGTGGATCAACATTTTGATTGAAACAACAATTGTATATTTTTAAGACACAAAGCTAAACTAACTAAAGGAATTTATCCGAATTTGTCCAGCTCACGGTTACACTGAGGAGTAAGTTGGATAAAGTGCTTAGATGAAAACGCCACTTCAAAAAATACAAACGTGAACACAAGTAAAGGTTTGGGCATTCAAAAAATTAAACACGCAGTTCTTACAAATCAACGGGGCCGTTCCAGGATATCAGCCTACGCGTTATAGCTACAGGTGACAACCACTAAACTACAACTTCACCACTTCATCCTGACTTCACCGCTTGAGAGCAGTAATGTATAGTGTATATGAGGGGTTCGACTTAGGGATGTGGCCCGGGTTTGGTAGACTTCTTCTATTGGAACTGAACTTTTGTAATATTGTAATGTTACGAACTTGCTCTGTGTTAAAGGTATGTTCATTATGTTGAATCTTTGAGGTATAATAATAATTATAATTTCTGAATTTTATTAAATGTAGTAAATATTTCAAGTGTAGATAAAGCTAACTTTTAATATGTCGACATACTGTATAATAAAATGCTATACATACCATTTGGAAATTGTATTGTCCATACTGCACTGAAAATAAAAAATGTATCTTGTCTTTCGTGATTGAAATAAAGCTTTTGATTGTGTAACCTTTGAAATTCTCACTCAAAAACTTGTATTTTATAGGTTTACTGCACAGTAATATTAAATTAGTTGAATCGAATTTAACGAACCGACTGCAGTATGTTACAATCAAGGGTAGCCAGTCTTCAACTGAGATAATTTAAATGGGTGTTCCTCAATGTTCTGTCCTTGGTTTTAGCGAATTTCCCTTTAGGGAAGAAGCTATTACCGTAGGTGGCATGGTAAGACCTAGGCCCGGGACCATCATCACTTTTCGTTTTGAGGCCCCCAGATGCCAAAACCACCATTCGTTCAAATTCATATATATGTGTATATATATAAAGGTATATATATATATATATATATATATATATATATATATATATATATTTGTCTGTAGGCACGATAACTTTCATAAAAATGGTCCGATCTTGATGAAATTTGGCATAATCGTGTAAGGCAGCATCTATTTTCATGATTTCAAGAACCAGACAGGTCGCTCTACTTTAAGGGTGGTTTTGGGGGGGTTTTGTACCCCAAAAATGGGTTTTTTGAATTTGTTAGATATAATTTTTGTAAACACAAATTTTGGTTTACACCATTAAATTCAGCTTAAAAACAAACAATTTGGTATTTTGATAATCTCTCTACGTCAATTGGCTACCGAGATATTGAGAGTGCTAAACACAGTACGTTGTCCAATGTTAATCTTATGGAGAATAAGTAAAATTGTATATCTCGCTTATTTATGAACCTATCCTGATGAAACTTGGTATGTGGCTTCATATGGTTGGGTTTTAATGCTATTTGCATACAAAACTAATTTTTTGTGGTCCCTATGGCAGCAAACCTGCGTACTCAGCAGATATAATGTCAGTATTTTTGATACGAAACGTAATTTTTGGTGAGCACCTGAATGCTTCGTGTTATTTCTTTATCATTTTTTCAGTTGGGAATAATATCAAGGGAGGTCCCGTAAGATCGACCTATTTGACTGTATATTTTCTTCTTAAGAAACGCACAGTCGGTTATAGTCAAACAAATAGTCTTGAATGAAAATATTATAAGTTTTTAAAATGAACAATGCACGCAACGATAGGTAATATATAGGCAATTGTTATGGAATTGTTATTCATATAGAAATAGTGTTTTGTCGAACGGCCAAAATAATACTAAAAGGTAAGATAGTTTCCTATCAAAAGTTGTTATCCGTCTCGAGTCTCATTCAATAAAGTAATGCCATGTGGAAGTGAATTCTGCCTGTGCAACTGTAGACAGCTACTGTATTATTGTACTTTATTAGTAAATCTCAGGTAAAGAGGACAACAACATAGCAAGAAAATTACAGCCTTATATGTTTCGTGTTTTATTTTCTTTATTTTTAATTCGCTTGAGATATCTCAACGACATTTCCCAGCTACGATTTACTTCAGTTGGGCATGTATGATACATGGGGAACATGATATAATGTTATTCTTATGGATAATAATAAACATGTGATATCTTGCTTGTTTATGAACATAAATTAATAAAACTTGGTATGTTGCTTAATCTGGAGGTGATCCATTGGTATTTGCATAAAAAACAGATGTTGTGTTCCATGATGCAGCAAACCTGCATAATCAGTCCTAATGTTTTTCTTATGGGAAATAAATAAAATGTCATATCTCGCTTATTTATTAATACTAGTTGTCCTGTTGCTCGAATCCGAGCAACTTGGTACTTCAGTTGTAAACAAACATAACAAAACATCTGATATTAAAACATATGATAACAACGTACTTTCAATTAACACGTAGTTTAGAATTCCGCCGTCGGATAGCGTCACTGTTCCGAATATTCAGCCCTTTACTGTATTGAAGTGATACCCTTTCTTAAAAGTCTGAGACATAATGACAAATCTACGTAAAAATACCTTTAATTTGACATCTCAAATGTTAAAATCCGTCTAGCCATTATCGAGTTATGACTGTGAAGAAAAAACCCCTAAGGTATTAATATATAGATGCTTTGATTAAAGTTGGTAAGTGGCTTCATGACTTAGTGAAGAACCATTTGAAATTCGCTGAGTATTCAGGTTTGCTGCAACGGGGGTATTTTTATTTTTTATTTTAACTATCAATGACTAGCCATCCAATTTAAATATGCATTCTGTTATTTATGCTGATGATACAACTCTGTTTGCATCTGATAAGGACATTGACAAGTTAAAGGAGAGTATGGAATTTGCTCAGAACACAGTCTTCAATTGATTTTAACCAAAACCAAATTGGCTTTTAGCGAATTTACGCTATAGGGAAGAAACTATTACCGTAGTCGGCATAGTAAGACCTAGGCCCGGGACCATGATAACTTTTCGTTTTGAGGTCCCCAGATGCCAAAAACACCATTCGTTCAAAACTGGATATATACATCCAATGACGAAATTTGGTATAGACGTGTAAAGAAGCATTTATGACTTTAGGTTCGAAATCCAGACAGATCGAGCTATCCGAAGGGTTATTTTTAGGGGGGGGGGGGTTTGTAGCCCAAAAATGTTTTTTTTGAGTTTTATACATATAATTTTTGAAAAAATAAAACTTTAGTTTTTTCCATTCGAATAAACTTAAAAAGACGCACAATTTGGTGTTTTGATCATTGCTCTCAGTCAAATGGTTACAGAGATATTGAAAGTGCTACACACAGTACGTTGTCCAATGTTATTCTTATGGAGAATAAGAAAAATTGTACATCTCCCTTATTTATGAACTTATCCTGTGGAAACTTGGTATATTGCTTCATATCGTTGTGGTCTATTGATATTTGCACTATAAAACAGTTTTTGGCCAATAGTTCCCGTAGCAGCAAACTGCGTACTCAGCCCCCATGTTATTCTTATGGAGAATAAGAAAAATTGTATATCTCCCTTATTTATGAACTTATCCTGTGGAAACTTGGTATATTGCTTCATATCGTTGTGGTCTATTGATATTTGCACTATAAAACAGTTTTTGGCCGATAGTTCCCGTAGCAGCAAACTGCGTACTCAGCCCCCATGTTATTCTTATGGAGAATAAGTAACGTGTTATCTCCCTTAATTATGAACATAAATTAATAAACTTTGGTATGTGGATTTACCTACTTGAGTTATACTGATATTTGTATAAAACCCCATTTTTTGTGTTCCTTGCTTCAGCAAACCTGCATATTCAGCCGCCATGATATTCTTATGGAGAATAATTAAAATGTCATAAATCGTTTATTTATGAATGTATATTGATGAAACTTGGTATGTGGCTTTATGTGATATTAAGACACATATATATGCATTGGAAATTCGCTGAGTACGCAGGTTAGGTGCTACGGGGGTATTTGATCACTCTAGAATAACTAGAAGACTTCATTAAAAACTATCGGCTGTAATGCCGTAGGAGTGATAACCAAGGCATTGCAACCAAACCATAATGCTTGTAATAAATATTGGTGTCAGGAAACTGACACATACTTTCTCCCTTTTAGCCCAACTTTAATGAATAAATTAGTTTTGATTTACTAAATATAGAATACAAAGCACGGTCGAATGTACAGAAAATCTTGAAAACAAGTTGTTTTCAAAAATATCCACCCAAATCCCTGTTTAGGAGGAACTACATAATCCATCGCTACGCACGTGGTTTAAAGAGGGGAAATGCCCCCTATTCCCCCCTCAGGGTTATTAAGGGGCAAAATATTTCGAATTTCCTCTGTTGGTCAATGCTAACTTGACACGCATATCAAGTTTGAACGCAATTTATCAATAAATAAGAGAGAAATAGTAATTTTTGTATTCCCCATAAGACCAACATTGGACAACGTAGGCCTACTGAGTTTACCGCTTAATGAAAATTTAAATGTTCTCCACAACCAGTAATTGCAGAATACTAACTCAAAATACTAAATTATTTAGTTTTCTGAGCTCTTTTTAATGGTGAATAGTAATATTTTTTATATTTAAGTTTTTTATGAAAAATCCAAAAAACTGAATTTTTGATATTTTAAGTTTTGCAATGTCTGAACCCAAATTTTCAGAAATTCGGGTGGTGTCATTTTTTTGGAAAACTAAAGTTCTGCAAACGACTAAAGTTTAATCAAAATCGTTAAGAGTCGTTTTTGAGAAATCTTGATTTTTCATGATTTTTGGCGGTTTTTGGGGGATAATTACCCTTAAAAATCAAAAATTCCAAAAATTAAAAAACGCCTGGAGATATCGTTGATTAGTACCTACATACCAAATTTCATAAAAATTGGACCATTGGTTAGATCTCTAGCTCTGTACAGATCCATACAGACAGACAGACAGACAGACACACAGACATCACGTAAAAATCCCTTTTTTGGGTTCAGGGAGCACCAAAACGAATATTTCCACTAACAACTCAAATTCGAAAATTTTGACGAAAACAATACTTTCTCCATATACTATGTATATGGGGGAGAAAGTAAAAAGACACCGAATTACCGCTCACTCAATTGCAAGAGCATAACTGCATAATATGTTTAACCAGGCGGACCTGACAAGTATGATTTCAGACCTCGCACAAAATAAAGATTACCTGCCATTGAAGTTACAGAACTGAAGATAACCTGTCAGATAAAAGTAAGTCTGGCATCGGTGCAAATACTTACCATGAATGTTTTACAAGAGGGCGATGTCTGGAACAAGTATAATTTTCCATGTTTTCACAAAACCTTCAAAATCCCTTTCATATAAATTATGGATTGCATGTTAATCCATCCCGATTTTAACGCTCATTTACGTGCACGCCTAATTCACTTACACCTTACCCCACACAATTGATGTCTTGTTAAATTAGTTTTATACTTTTAAACTGAATAATTCTGCCGAATGAATCTTCAACTTGATTAAAAGCATGCATGGAGTCAAAATCTAGTTTACATTATAGTATTGCCAGCTTCACTATTTGGTTTACTTTTCTCCACGCCTAATCTAACATTGAAATAAGAAGTTTTACGGTTGAAAATTGCTTATGTTATTTAATATATCGATTCAAATATCCATCGACATAAATTAGGTAGACGAGAACCTTCTTGGCTTATTCAGTCGAAATTTGGAACGATTGTCCTCATAAGCGAAAGGTTTTTACGTTTTTACCGACACATAATATACTTACTCACTTGACATATAAATCCAGGGTAAATAGACATTGACCCGGAAATTTTAAATAACAAGCTGAAATTCGGTCCATAAGAATTAAATGAGGGACTGAGTACGCATGTTTGCTGCTACGGGAAACATCGGTAGACATTTTTTTTGCAAATATCAATAGACGACAACCATATATGTATACATTGCATATACCAACTTGGGTCAGTATACATTCATAAATAAGTGAGATATTAAATTATTGTTCTTTTTATCCATAACAATAACATTGGAGATCGTACTGTGTTTAGCACTTTCAATATCTCTGTAACCAATTTCAATGTATTTATTGCCAATTGACGTAGAGCAATGATTAAAACGCCAAATTGTTTGTTTTTCAAGCCAAATTCAATGGTAAAAACTAAAATTGGATTTTTTAAATATTATAAGTAAGCTGTAAAAACAAAACTGGAAAATCTAAGATGGCGGATTTTCCCGAAGTGGAAAATTTTGGGAATTAGGAAATGTTTTATAAAATTCTATTCTGAACATCTCCACCAAATTTGAGCTTGTTACTTAAAATTTCCAGGTAAAGTCATATTTTTGTTTAAATGAAATTTGAATAATTGTGATTGACGAGTTACCATTTGAAAATATAGAATAATGTAACCTAACAATTTACTCGTTCCCTTTGTAGACAATAGGCAAGGTAATTAATTGATAATTGAGAAAAGTCACATTTTAACTGAACCATGAGGTTGTTACTTTGAGGCCCTGTCACCAGTTCCCACTTGCGAGAATATCGATTCGCAGAGCGACTGATGTGTTCTTTGTGGTGATGAATAGAGTGCTTAACAAACAACCGCCATCGTGGGGCTCGTAGGAGTTAAACAGCCGGCGAACTCAAGTTATATCCCGATCACCTTATTTTTAACTCTTACTTATATCGTATGTTTTTATACCGTATTGTTGTTCGTAATTCAGGATAATCGCGACCCAAAAGTTTCCACACGCATTTATGCTTTAAACCATGGAATATATGGAATGTTATAAGTTATTATGTTTCGTTGTAACGTTTGAATTTGTGCCTTTCTGAGTATTTTTTGTATAAAATGAGTGGGTATCGACTCGCATAAAAAGACATACATCTAAAAACCTTTTTCCCTGTACACATTTGAAAACTTGGACCATCCTAATGCCACCGTTTAGTACGTGATTCGTGAAATTAATCCAGTAGTTTTTTTACGATGCTGTGTTTCTAACGAGGCTAAATTATTAAGATTTTTCTTGAGCAACTACAAAATACAGTAATAATGTTGTCTTGTAAATACCAGGTTCAGCTCCTATAACGATACGCCCAGGCCAGATACTTTATAAGAGAATATGAGGTAGACATTTCCTGCTCAAGCCCTTTGTAGTGTAAAGTTCATCGTAGTTGCGTGGTGAGAGTATCGACAACTCCGTGTTCAACGACGATACGACCAACACCATCTCCCCAGCTCCCCAGCTCCCCAACTCCCCAGCTCCCAAGCTCCCAAGCTCCCCAGCTCCCCAGCTTGTTGGTTGCACGTGCTCGAGTGGATATCTTACTCTAATGAACTTCTCGTGGTCGCATTGTTTAAGCTGTTAGGATTTGAATAGTAATTTTTTATAGTTTACGTTTTAGTTTTTAGTTAGAAGTTGAGATCCCAAGTATAGTGGTAGAGCGCGCGACTTTCTAGATTCTAACACCTGCCAATCACCGATAACCTTTAGCTATGTGACAACACGTGTCCTAGTAGTTCGGATCCCACCTTGAGCTGTAGGTTCACCTATCAATAAAACGAACCTGGATATGTCTCTGAGGCGAGGAGAACGTTTTCTTGATTAAAGAAATTTTAGAAATGCATTAATTAACTGTTATTTCAAGGGTTTTAATGAATTAAATGCAATTTGGAATTACGAATAAGAAGTTATAATAATACAGTCTTAACGAAATCAGTAGTTTTGGCAATATAAACAGATAAACTTACTGAGACTTTGTGCCCAAATCTTTCCACAAACCGTGTATTCGAGATTACGAGATTTGACGAGGTGATTATTTCATAGATTGGGTACAATTTTACCAATAGTTATAGGCAATGATTATGGTTATCAAATGGGTACTGTAAAAAGGTACATACATTCTACGAGAAAATTAGTTGTTCGGGTGAATTATATTGTTCCTAACGTAATTTCTGAAATACGGCTTGAGAATGTTTTAAAGATTTGTCACTATTTTATCGATAAAAGGATAATATATGACGATAAAAAATGGGTATCAACCATTTGTGTTTAAATATTGAGATTACAGTTTTACTGAAATGTTGTATCTGAAAGTGTTACAGCAACAGTCGCCCCATTTGAAGGTGGGGTCCCTTTGTTCCGACGACCGCCTCGGGACTGACATTTGTCACTCCTAAGCATAGGTCCCTTGCTTCCTTTATAATATATGATTCATATTTCAAATTTCCCGGTAACTTTCAATATTCAACAATTAATGAATGAAAATCTGTCAAACTATGTGAATATTCATTTCATCAATGCTGCTTCCTTGGTTTGTGTTATGAACATACTCAAGTAATTAACCTAATAAAATACAGCGCTATTTTGGAAAAATTAATATTCTTTTTTCATATGCGATTTTATTATCTAGGGGGAAACGTTTTCAAAATTACAGTTCAGATGTATTATTCCCTTCTTATAATTGAGAGCGAATTCGCGTCTCTAGTCCATATATCTATATACAGGGAGAATACAAACTCAATGGGCACACTTTGTGTATTTGTTCCATAGGTTGAGACAATCATAAAACACCGTATAAATATGGGTCTCAAATCCCTAGTTTTCTGTCTGTCGGTCAGTTTGTGATTTTTATAACTTTCCATATAACTCTGCTTCTATTTAAGATAGAAAGTTTAAACTTGGCTCCAATGTGAATCTTAAGACTCACAACAAGTGTATAAAATTTGATTAATGTAACTGCTTGTTTCAAGATGGGTACAATTTCATCAAAACCATCGTTACAATTAAAATTGTATATATATCGCTTACTTATGAATATATTGCTGTGCAACTTGGTATGCGGCTTTTTGTGGTATTAAGACCATATATTATGCATTGGAATTTCGCTGAGTATGCATCAGATTAATTAATAGCTTTATGTGGTATTTTTGTGGTTTGGTGTTTTATCAAAATTTGTTTTCAGTAGTAAAATATGTAGAATTCTAAAACAAAACGATACTTATTTTGCTGTAATCGGATAGTGAATAACTGAGTTATTAGCTGTTTATTTAAATAAATATCACATTTTTTAATAGTATTTACAATTTTATACATTGTTACTTTGACATTTTGCCGTATGACATTGAGAAATAATAAGGTAAATAGCTAACAACTCAGTTATTTACCATCCGGTTGCAGCAAACAAGGTGTTGTAATGTTTGTTTTAAGATTACACATTTTTTACTACTGAATATAAATTTTGATAAAACTAACGGTTTTCATGGAATTTGACATCAAAAACTTTAAATGGCCGCCATCTTGAAACTGAAGCATTTACATTAGTCAAATTTCATACGCTTTTTGTGAGTCTTAAAATGCACATTGGAGCTGAATTTAAACTTTATATCTTAAATAGAAGCTGAGTTATATGAGAACTTTTAAAAATGACAAACTGAGCGACAGACAGAAAACCAGGCATTTTAGACCCATGTTTATGTGGTGTTTAATGATTGTCTAGACCTAAGGAACAAATGCACAAAGTCTGTCCAGGGAGTTTGTATACACCCTTCGCTGAGGGGTTAGCAGGCCATATAACAAATAAATATTTTAAAAGCTGCACATTGTATATCTGCAAAGCAGGATAGGAACATGGCTGAATTTCAGATATTATTTAGCTCGTGTTTATCTGCGTGTCATACGGCGTTCGTGTTTCGTGAGCGTGTTTGGTGTGGCGGTGTTCAATGCATTAGGACGCCCTTCAGTTGAAGATGACGACTCCCTTGTGCGACTCGTCAATAGCTCGTTTGTAAGCCGAACATAGTAGCCAATTTCGCAACAATTGAATCACTTTGGAATCAGGAAATTAACAATAGTTTAATTATTATCAATTCGATTCTTTTATTCGTTAAGTGCACATCGATTTTAGTTAATTATTAGCAATAACTTATTGCGTTCAATCTTAGTTATTACAATGAAATTGAATAAAATATTGTTGAACAGTGTTTTGTTCAACACAAGCAATGAAATATACCTTATAATCAAATGTTGATTAGTAAACATATTTATAGCTGTTTTTATACAAAAATGTATCATCATATCCTATGTTAAGATGGATATATATTTAAACGTTGTACAAATTTACTTTCACTAGAATACTTAGCTATGATTAGTGCAACTATTTTTGGGCAGTAACTAGTAGTTAATTATCGAAGATATTTAACTCGGATTACAAACTAATTAAGGGGTAAAAATAATTGTGTTCAGTTAACAGAAGTATAGCACTCATGGTTAATTTTTGAGTAATAAACAGTGAACTATTTTGAATGCACAGCTTTCAAACTTTTCCCGGTTCTTTGGTACTTTAATTTAGTTTGTAATCTTCTTATATAGCCATCTTATTCTTATTTATTTTTCACACACTATATTTTTAATGTATTAGGATCTGGGTCCAAAATCCCCAGAGATTACCGCCAATTAAAAAATAAACATTTCGACAAGATGAACGACCATTCAAAAATAAATTAAGAAGGTTTTTAACATCAAACGCTTTTACAGCGCTAATGAATTTTTAGACAATTTTAAAATTATTGTGACTAACTTTGTTTTGTAACTAATAGTTTCAAGACTATGTCAAGAAAATGTCAAGAATAATACTTTTGTAACATCAGTTGACAAATTCACAAAAATAATCCAAGCTGCTGGAAGTTAAACTAGGTTACTTAATTATTCTTTTAATTCGTTTTAAATACAAGTTGTTAATCTTTTTAATAATTTAACTAGGTATAAATACTATTTTAGCGAATTTCCCGTATAGAGAAGAAGCTATTACCGTAATCGGCATGGTAAGACCTCTAGGCCCGGGACCATGATAACTTTTCGTTTTTGAGGTCCCCAGACCCCAAAAACACCATTCGTTCGAAACTGCGTGTGTGAGTGTGTGTGTGTGTGTGTCCGTGGTTGCGATAACTCTCGCAACAAAGGTCCGATTTTGATGAAATTTGGTACAAACGTTTAAGGCACCATTTATGACTTTAAGTTCGAAAACCAGACAGATCGCCCCATCCGAAGTGGTATTTTGGGGGGTTTTGTGTACTCCAAAAATTGGGTTTTTGAAGTTTTTACATGTAATATTTATTTAAATCAAATTATTGTTTTCACCATTGGATTTAGCTTTAAAAAACACACAATTTGGTGTTTTGATAATTTCTCTACGTCAATTGGTTACAGAGATATTGAAAGTGCTAAACACAGTACGTTGTCCAACGTTATTCTTATGGAGAATAAGAAAAATGTATATTTCGCTTATTTATGAACGTATACTAACGAAACTTGGCTTACAGCTTCATCTAGTTTTGGTCTATTGCTATTTACACAATAAAAGCAATTTTAAGAATTATTCCCGTAGCAGCAAACCTGCGTACTCATCCCCCATGTTATTCTTATGGAGAATAATTAAAATTGTATATATATCGCTTACTTATGAATATATTGTTGTGCAACTTGATATGCGGCTTTCTGTGGTATTAAGACCATATATTATGCATTGGAAATTCGCTGAGTATGCAGGTTTGCTGCGACGGGGGTATTCAAAATTGTTACATTCAAAGTAAATGGTTTTTGCCAAATGGTAATTTATTAATTATTTACACTGCTCCTTACAGCATAATGCTGCATTCAGCTGATTCTACTCGTTGTGCTTGTCTAAATTTGATTTCATTTTATTAAGAAACCAAATATTTGCTCAACAATTATGCCTCCTCAGTTGTTGTCCAATAAATTGTTGTATAAGATATAAGTATGAGTTTGACATGAGCTGTGTGTTTGTCAATATGAATAATCATCAATGTTTCAAATGGGGATTTTACAGAGACCGCCGATCATCATGGACGTCAGGATTGCGGCGATCAGGCTGAGCGATCGGGCCAGGCTCATCAGAACAGCAAACGCTCTAATATACTTTGATATCTGGAGTCTTGCGATTGAAGAACAAAAAGCTTGCATAACATTACAAAACTAGTCAGACTTTTAACATTCACCACTTTTCTGATTTTGTTTTAAAATGTACAAGTCCCAGAAAAATACACCCGCTCTTTAACTCACATTGGCTTTCTCCATCAACACATATTTTGAGGATCGCACAATATCCGTGATATGAATTTCGTTATATCGCGACGGCTTCGGATATCGTAGCCGACTAGTTAACTCTTTTAATCAAACGTCGTCGTTATTAAATCCCTAATCTATACCATTCCGAGCAAAATTGGATACATTATGCGATTATATGACTATAATTTTACCATGCAGTATTGTTCATAGGCTCGGGAGAAAGAAATTGTTTCCAGCACAAAACAAGCCCTTTTATTCATTGAATTGTTTAAAATGCCACAGGGCTTGATAAAATATTTGTTAGAAACAACAAACAGTATTGCATAAGGTATTGAATAATTTATTTCTTATACAGTTTCGTCAGTGAACACTTGTTAATATTCTGATGGGATTAAATCGTATTCTATTGACTATCTGAAGCCGACCTTTTCTTAACAAGTATCAATATTACAATAGGACTAGTCGAATGAAAACTGGTAGTAAATGATTTTGAACCATCATAATACTTAGTAAATTCAGCTCAGTATCATGCCCGACAATTAACATTTTTGGACTAAAAAATGTAAAAAAGAACATATATTTACTCTGTGTAAATATACTCTATTCTGACGAATTTAATTCAGAAATATTGTATAAATATATTTTTAAAATCATCTAGAGAAAGCTGTAAAATCGAATCGGCATTTACTTACTTCTTTAAATAAAAGGTCAAAAGAAAGTAAAGTTCACGTAGCTACAAATATATATTTAATTATATAAACAATTTTCTAACAATGGAACCCATATTCGTTTTCCACTGGAGCTCTAATATCAAGTGTACTGGTACACACCGTATAAGGCTGGAAAAGCAATGAACCACAAATAAATGTCATTCAAATAATGATGTCCACTAGAATGAGAGTGGTACTAGTACTACCACGCCAAACACACAGACAATGAGTACAGGACGAGCTCACCTGTGCACTACCTATCCCTGGTTACTCACACCACGTTGTGTGGTAGGCCACTCGCAACTCGCGCCTGGACCGCCACCCCTAGCACCCACTCCACCACCCCTCCACCCCCAGCCAACACCTGTTATCGTGTCGTCATAGAATATAATACTCAACATGCACCAGCACCCTGTCGATTAGCATCTGTACTTTCATAATTTTAACTACAAATATGCATTATTGGACAGAGAATATCTGATGAGAATTGGAGATCCACTCATTCAAATATTTCTAATTTAAATTTTGAATTTAAAAATTTTATTAGATCCGAAGCAACGCTGGTAATTAAAATATCAGTGAATAATTTGGTAAAAATCTACTTATGCCTTTGGTTACTTTTTTAAGTAAACAAGTTAAAAATCTATATATTTAATTCCGTAAGTGAATCGGTCCCCACGAGTATCTCGAGCTAGGAAGAAGTTAAGGTGAGTTACGATTCATTTTAAAGCTTGAGGGTCAAGGACGGTGGGAAAAATATCAGAAATGTAAAAAAATTACGTGAGCTACGCCCCACTGTACTTCAAAGATCCAATGATTTTCGTTTTGAAATATCAATACAGAGTTTTTATTAATATGCAAAATATCACAGTCAAATTAGACAAATCGAGGGGAAAAAATCCTGGAGTTTTTAAAATTAGTGGGATTTTTCATTACCCCCTTCTGAACATCATACTAAAAGTCCCCGGCCGTGGGTGGTAACCCGGCAGTGGGGGAGCCTCTTACGGGGAAATATCATGGTGAAATGTGAATATTTCATGTTTTCTGTTACTATTTGATAATAATTTAGTTTTAGCTGGACGTCTTTTATATAGGATTAAAGACAATCACCTACAACAAACGCCAAATTTAAAAATTGCAAGCAGAAATATTTTTGCAGGAGAATGTTCCCTGAGGTCCCCTTATTCAAATGCCAAGTTTTCTACTTCGGGTGAAAATAGCTTTCAGCGCCATATTGGATTTTCCCTCATTTTTAGCGAATTTCCCCTATAGGGAAGAAGCTATTACCGTAGTCGTCATGGTAAGACCTAGGCCCCGGACCATGATAACTTTTCGTTTTGAGGTCCCCAGACCCCAAAAACACCATTAATTCGAAACTGTATATATATATATATATATAAAATGTGTGTTTGTCCGTGCATGGGTGCGATAACTCTCGTAAAAAAGGTCCGATTTTGATCAAATTTGGTACAAACATATAAAGCAACATTTATGACTTTAAGTTCGAAAACCAGACAGAGCGACCCATCCAAAGTGATATTTGGGGGGGTTTTGTATCCCAAAGTTTTTTTTAGTTTTTACATGTAATATTTTAAAAAGTCAAATTTTGGTTTTCACAATTGGATTCAAAACAGTAATATTTTAAAAAGTCAAATTTTGGTTTTCACAATTGGATTCAAAACACATAATTTGGCGTTTTGATCATTTCTCTACGTCAATTGGTTATAGAGGTATTGAAAGTGCTAAACACAGTACATTGTCCAATGTTATTCTTATGAAGAATACAAAAATTATATCTCGCTTATTTATGAATCTATACTGTAACAAAACTTAATATACGGCTTCATCTGGTTGGGGTCTATTGTTATTTACAACAAAAATTTTCACACGATTCCCATAACAGCAAACCTGCATACTCAGCCCCCATGATATTCTTATGGAGAATAAGTAAAATGTAATGTCTCCCTTAATTATGAACATAAATTAAAAGAACTTGGTATGTGGATTCACCTATTTGAGTTATATTGATATTTGCATGAAAACCCATATTTTGTGTTTCTTGTTGCAGCAAACCTGCATATTCAACCCCATGTTATTCTTATAGAGAATAATTAAAATGTTATATATCACTTATTTATGAATAAATATTGATGAAACTTGGTATGTGGCTTCACCTAGTTGAATTTGATTTATATTTGTATAAACACCAATTGTTTGTGTTCCTTGTTGCAGCAAACCTACGTACTCATCCCCAATGTTATTCTTATGGAGAATAATTAAAATTGTATATATCGTTTATTTGTGAATATATTTTTATGAAACTTGGTATGCGGCTTTATGTGGTATTAAGACATTGGAAATTTGTGAGTACGCATGTTTGCTGCTACGGGGGTATTTAACTTTGCGATAAGGTATGTTAATTGGTATTTTGACTTACTTTATATAACTGTTATATAAAGAAAAAAAATCTTTGTTAAATATAGTAAATATTGATGGATTTTAGACAAATTGTAATTACTTCTTCTACCGAGTGGTAATGTAATTTAATTAATTAATAACTAAGAGTAAGATTAAAAAATTGTAAAATATTTTAATTATAGAACGGTAGATTAAATACATCATTCCATTCTTTTATAATTGATATCCAAAAATTTTAGCAGTAAATTTTAAAAAATATCCAAAGAAGGATAAATAAAAATCTTAACTAGCTACAGTTTGAGCCACGGTACTTGGCGCCTGGGAAAGGCGAGGAACAACTTAAATTTATCGTAAATAAAAGCAGACAATAACGAAAATAACCAAAACCGATGTTTTAAGATTTAATTAATTAATTTTGCTTTCTGTTAACAAAAGCATACTCTAACACTAACGGTACTAAGCCAAATAGAGGGGAAAAGTCATTCTAGAGCATACGCTAACCAGACGTCAAGCACTATGACCCGAACTGTACTATTCAGTGAATATTGAAAACAATAATTTTAGATTTCATGCTGCTATGTGTTTAAAGCAATTCGCTTTAATTTGTAATTTAAACTTATGAAAAAAAGTGATGTCGAGAAATGGATGATTTTGTAAAGTAAAAACCACAAAGAGAAAATTTAACACAAATATTTTATTAAACATACAGTTTTAGACTATAGTTATTGCATAGTGGTACATATCTACAAAAAATAGCTTCCTACAGCTATGATACACATATCATGAACACATGGACAAACTATACAATACAAGCAAGCTTCTGTGTGGTTGTAATTGACGTAATAGTGGTCACAATAGTATAACATCTTATTACTGTATACATACTACAAGGCTACTGAAGAGATGTAACAATGCACAAGCAACTTATTTGTATTTTAGTCATGAGAACGACAAACCTGCATAAATTTGCTACTGTAATTTCTAATCCAATATAATCAACTCTAACGGAATATATCAGATAAAAATATAATATTGTACTGCACTCTAATAAATTAATAGGTTTTCTTTTTTCTATAAAGAGCAATAAAAGTGAAAAATCATTTTTCAACATTCTCCCTGCATAATACAGATGTGTATCTTTAAGGTGAAATTATAATTAATGTTTTTACTTTTATCTCGTTTTTAAATCAATTATTTTGCTCAGAGCAAAAAACATGGCATGCCTGTGCTTACGATGGTGGGTAATATGCTATGATTATCCCCATTTTCTTAGAAAAGAGGGCAAATTTGCTTTGACCTTATACATTTTTCGTATTCAGATGTCTGTGCTACAATCAGTAATGACAAAATAAAACCAATTAGTCAATAAACATATGTTTAATTCTAATCATCTGATCAAATGAAATATTTTATTATATTAACAATGAGAATTTTAAGGCCAGAAAAGGGGTAGTAACCCCCAAACTACCTCCACACTTTGGTTGAATGTTTTGTCATGCAATAGAGATAATCAGTCAAACAAATTAATTTAAACTGTACCAAGACTATAATATTATACTTTACTACTATATAGTGACTCAGTGTATATCATTTATTTATAAGCTCCCTACCGATAAAGATGTCCAAAGTGGCATCGAAATGTTTAGGTGAAAATAAAAAGTGTAAGTAAGAATTATTATTACTGCCAAAAGTGTTATTATTAGTAATTATATGATGTTTCCTCGTTCAAAAAAAAAAGTTAGCTTTCCTCCAGTAGTTCAGTATATTTTCTTGATCTGACACTCCAAATTATTTTAAAATGATCAGGCTGACAGAAAGTTTGAAAAGTTAAATAAAGCTTTTTTCATTCTCAAAGTTATTAGACAAATTTATGATGATCAAACAGTAATTTTGGTTTATATGGCTACTTTGTTTTCATTTTGAGATTCGATTGCTCTTTTGAGCAAAATCACCTTCCAGCAGATAAGATGTTTAAGCAGCAGAATAATACTTGGTTGTAGCAGATACATGCTAGGGGCATTTGCCCCAGAGACATTTGCAAACCCAGTCTTAGAAATATACATTGTTAACCGAAAATTACTCCCATCTAAATATACCCAAGCATAACCTCAAAACATTGTTAGCTGTTTAAAAAAAGGGTGTTCACAAGGGTCACAAGTGTGGATCTCAGAATTTTCAGAACATGTGGTTGTACATAATTTTGAAGTCCTTAACTAGGCAAGCATTCGGGGGCCACTCTTATAACAAATATTGATATTTACAGAATACCCTGTATTGCCGTATTGCCTAACCACTAACTACAGAATATGCCCGATTTAAATTTTTTACTTGTGAATCTTGTGATAAACTCAGCTTTACTCTGACATGCCCCATGACAATAGTCTTTAAAAAATTATATTTATAAAAAAATCTTGTTTTTATGTTTGAGTTCCTAAAGTTTACAAAAAGTCAAATAGTAACATATGTCAAAAATAATATAATTTTAAAAATCTTGTATAACTTTAAGACTCAAAATAAAACTTATAATTGTTTAATCGGTTCTGAGTAAGCTTCTTAAATATGTTTTTACAAATTAACTGATTTCAGTTTAGTTGCATAAGTTTTGATTTTCTTCTTATGTATATGATTATGTTAAGTGTGTCATTACTAACACAAAACACTATACAAATTCATAGTCTAAGCCTGTAAAAATCTCATTAATTAACTTCATAAAACATCGTAAACAAAAAAAAAACATAAAAAACATCAAAAATTTAAATTTAAACAAAAATTATTTAACATGAGAAACCAACTTCGAAAGGTGGAATAAAGGTGGGTTTTATATCACCTTTGTGGAGGTGTCAGGGAGAAGGTGTAATCTTTGATATGGCATTGGGAAGCTTTGAGACCTAAATGCTGCATTGTGTGTAACATCCCCCAAATCCAGATTTGAAGCCTTAAATATATATGAGGTCACGAGGGTGAGAATAACCCCTATAATGGCCATGATTGATTTAAATGTTACTAAGGGGCAAACAACATCAGTGCCATAACAGTAAAGCCCTGAGGTCCAATTATTTAAATGGTTTACCATTGTTTTGAGAAAATTCACTAAATTAATTGAGAAATTACAAATTTTACAGGAGTAAAAATTAACATCTTAATAATCAACAGGTAAGCAAGTTATTTGTAAGGGTTGAGATCTAAATTTATATTTATGCTTTAAATGTAAATTAAAACAGGCTAACCTTAGATTTTCTGAAGTTGCTTATAATTTACATTCCTCTGTAGGTCTTCGCCCTGTAGGGATTCACATCTTCAAAGTAAGTCTTAAGGAAGAACATAAATTAACTGAACTGTGCATTTAACAGCTGCATGTTGACACATTAGTAAAACACAGCATAACAGCCAGAATCTATTAATTAAAAGAATAAGGCGATTTTTTTAACAAGGCTATCGGTGAAACTAATATAATGACTTAAATTATTGTTTATGTATTATCTGAAAACCCTTAATGTCTAGATGTGCCTTTTGGGGTTCTAGAAAACATTCACCTTCAGAGCTCCCGCCTCTGGGATTTCAAAGTTCCAATGTTAATCTTATGTAGTCTTATATAAAGTAATAGATTTGTATATGAGGTGGGTAATCTCAGAAGAAAACTATTTGTTCTAATTTGAGCAATTGGATTCGCTCATATATGTTTCAAGCATGATTAAAAGGATTACTACTCAACACATATGTAAAATAGATGTCATTTGCAATATGCAAATACCAGACCTCATTTGAGTAAAATCTAGGTAATTGCATATTATTTTTCCACATTCAAAATTGAGTAACAGGATCTACTTGTTATTTAAAGCTTCATTAATTTGTGCATACCGTATTAAAATCATGTTTGACATATTAATTTATTTTGTATTAATACCAAACATTGTTAAAACATATGAAAAATACACTTATTACCTTCCTTAGGCTTAAACAAGTTAAATTAAAAGTCACAATATATTTGCAGTTACACCAACCTCATCACAAACCTATTGTAGTGTCCTTGCCAATGGAAATGGTTTTTGAAATACAACTTAAAACTTGTATTCCATTTTCTCACTAATCCCTTAAAAGTTTGAATTTGTATGTTTGCTGTTTAACCTATTGGCTCACAACCCCGAGTATACTCATGGCCGCCGTAAGTAGGCCGGACGTGCAACCCCGAGTATACTCGTGATTGTGTAAAAATAAAAATTAATTAATACTTTAATAATTCTTTACAAATATTTAGTCTAATAAGAATAGATTGTGTATAATTGATTTTCTGTGTCATGAACCATTTTGAGGAATTTGGTACTATGAATATGCCCATACTTGGAGAAACTTAGTCAAATTTCGGAAAAATATGATTTTGGAAAATATGTTATATCTAGGTCAGATGTAAATGCATCATTATAATTTGTTATTTTCATGTAAAAAAATAAATAACCTACAAGTAAATAATAGTTTTTGGGCTGAAATATTATTTTTTTTTTACATGTAGGCTCCTTTTAAAATTTAAATATTTATAAACTATATATAGGTATATATAATATTTTCCATACATAAATGCTGTCAAAAGTATTTTCTTCTTGTAGATAATCTATTTCTCTAAGATTAGTGCACAAATTAAGTAAACTGAGCAATAATTGTTGCTATAGTCGCAGTTTTAGTAAAAGTCTACATTTATGTAATTTTTCTTAGGAACTGAATGGTTTGTCAGGTAGGAAATTTCAGGTAGGCCAATGGGTTAAAACCCATCATGGCAGAAGATATCTTCTGTTGTGATATTTTTCTGTTAATGTATCAAATTACAGGTATCAAATTAGTTACAAACAGGTTGACTGATTATTGTTAGTAATTATTCTTCCATACGATTTACAATGCAACTGAAAGGCCTGTTGGTGGAACCCTGAAAACAAATTATTGGATTGTCACTAATATACGCATTGACCTATTTTTATTGACATTGCAAGCATAGAGATTGGTTTGGTAGTCCCTGTATATATTTTAGCCTTCTAAAAAAACCTACTTGCTTATTAAATATTATGATTTTGGAAAGGGTTAGCAGCCAATACTATTGAAGTTTATTTTCAGAGGAATATTTCTCAATAATATTGGTTATAAAACAGAACATAAAATGAAAAGAAAGACACTTTTATTTTGATATAAATTGCATAGCTAAGATACCAAAAAGGGAATAGGAAAACGGACTAATAAACTTTATAATATATAATTTAACAATTTATTCTCATATTGTATTTAGTAGTTCAGTTAGTTCATGCTAATTATTTTCTGTGATAAACTGAGTACAACAATGAAAATATAGCATACTAGAATTATTTTCTGTCAATACGAAAAATTTGTACTACTCACTGACAATTCATTTGGATAAATAACACTGATAAAACATGCTCAAACACTGTTTACAGTATGACTTACTAATAGTATAATGATGTATTAAATACATAAACCATAAATGAAAACCTGCAACACTTAAATGCTCACGTATATAATTGTGTTCTGTAACTACTTCTAACAACGAGCTACTGTTCTATGGAATACTTACTTCATCATTTATTACACTTTATGAATCAATGATAGTAAAAATATAAAAGTCTTCAGGTGGCCATACACGTACTGGTAGGCCTGTCAGTTCTGCCTAAACAGTTCACCAGAGACCAGTGCGTCGGCCTATTGGACTAATCACACCATATACACCCTCAGTTGAATCGAGGCCGGCAAGCACTATGTGACAGTTCAAGTTGTGAATTAATTGAAATTGAAATTATTTATATTTGTAATTAAAATGTCCCCCAGTGATGATGACGTGAACACTATTTTAGATTTATTGATAGTATCAGAGGCAAATAAAAAACGGCGAAAAAACGTGAGTTTTGGTATAAAAAGCCGCTTCCCTCTTCGTCCTATCGTGATATTCCGGTGATTTTATTTCCGATAGACACTTTTCACTTTCATAAACACTAATAAATTCCTCAATACAGTGATTTTCCTTTTCATTTTACATTTTAATCAATGCATTAATAGTCTGAGCTGCCACTGGCGGCCGGCAGCCTCTCGTCGCGCCCCACACACGTACCGACTAGACTGTACAATCTTCTGGCCAGCCGGATGGTCGAACGTATTTTCGTTCGATCACTGGCCGCCTGTTCAGACAGGACTGACAGGCCTGCTGGTAGTGTTTGGCCACCTTCACTGGAATTATAGTGAGCGATAAGAGAGGGAGACTCTTTTCTTAAACATACAAGGTTATTGTTGCAGCACATTTAAATTTTAACTGTGATAACAATACCTCAGCAATTACATGACTTTATGCAAAACGAGGACAACATTTTTACTTGTAGTAACTTGCAGTAGCTGTTTCAGCTCAAATGCTGATTTGAAAGTTAAAGGTCACGAGTAAAACTAATCTGTAATAACTAACTTTTATAACATAGCTGTATGGAATCATGAGTTTATAAAAATCAAACATCTATTTGTCATACATATCACATAAAAAAAGGATATGTTCAAAATTGAAACCCAAGTCACATCTCTATTAAGATATTTTAAATTTTAAATCATATTTTAGTAATTTATTTCAAATACAAATTTATATGGATTGCTAAATTATTATTGGTCCTATATTTTATATTATTCACAGATTCTAAAAATATATTTGTTGTTTCTCAGCTGGTAACAATCATTAAAGATTGGGGATGTTTATTAGTAGGGGTAAAATGTTGTTCAGTGTGCGGGCTTAACTTTTTATTGGTGACTAATCAGTATCTGCACACACAATGTGTTTTAAGTCTGGTTGCTTCACACATGAAATTCATTGGAATAGTCTATATTTATTTATATTCGATAAATAAATCAGCCGAGCATATTTCTGATGTTAGTAAAATAATAAAAACAATAAGTAAACTGCTAATTTCATTGGTGATCATTCAACCATCTTGTTTTGAATATGGAAGTAATTTGTTATTATTGATCGAATTATTCATGTATTCAATAACCAATATCACCATTGTCAGCCAAACAAATGTACAAATATATTCCACATATTATATACATTACAATTAGAACTATTTAAATTCTCAACATCTAATTAAAAACTGAGACAAGTGGCCATCACTTTGGTTGTTATCATAAAACTTTATATTTTAAATAAAATTCAGAATCAAATATTTAATTGTACCTGTATAAACAATCATCTACCCATATATACGGAACTACAGTCTATTACAAAGGCATATTATGAAGCAAGTCACAACCACAAGCTACGGCTACAGCAGCAGTCAACACAATGCTGGCGTAAGTACACTTAGCTACAGTACTTCTCCTAACGACTATCAGTGTCTGTAAACAAACCGGTAATTAACACTAATACACGGGTCCATGAGCACATTGCACTCGACTAATAAAAAATTGTTCAATCCAAACTTGTTTTGTATCACATGTCCAGGAATGGAAAGCTTTGGGTTGGACAAGTTCCATTTGTGAGTGATTTATATTTGTAATAAATAGTTAAAAAGTTAACTCTTGAAGTACTTCAGCTATTATTTAATTTATTTTAATCAAGTTTTTAATGAATTCATAGTTAACTATTGGTTACTGAATGTGATGTGCCCAACATAGTCTTGCTAGATACCAATAATTGAATCTCATATTATTTGTATGCCAGGAAAAAATTGTACAAATTATTTAAGCAACTAACAATAACCTCATAAATACATATTACAAGTTAATATTGCAGTTAACTATCTACCAACACATATAACTCTGTGAGAGGAATTTTGAAAGAGAAATTGTGGACCTTTGGTAAATTTCAGAATGATGGGATATGGCTCAAATAATAAGGTATTGGCCCAAAATTCACCCAAATTTTTTTTATAATACAATTTCATTTCAACCAGAAATAATAACAAACTGTCCTATAAGAAAATAAGAGGGACTGTAAAACGTCTGTTTGAATTAATTTTCCACATGTGATTGGAGCGTCTACTACGTTTACATATTAACATTTGTTCATACTTTCATATTGATTAATTTTCTTCAGCATGTATAGCCTGCTCCACAATACTCGCGAGTATGTCTGAAGACCGAATTGTTCAACATGCTCAAGAATAGTATGGTAGGTGCTCGGACATTGAATTTTTACATTGCAGTAAGCAGTGTCAAATGTTCAGTGAACCTTTAGGATAATTCAGGCATTATTCGCGAGTAGTATTGGACAGGCTTAAGCAATAGTAAGCAGTACACCCCACATTACAAAAGATCAGGGCTATATCCCCTACAAGCCACTAGTTTCTACATAATTACATATTTATAACATGGAATAAACTAAATTACTGGTATAAAATACAGATATGTATCATTAATATGTCCATCACTTAAATAAAAATCAAACGGAATAGTCCAATATTCTTTGGCACTTAGTTACAAAAGAAAAAAAAACTTCTCAATCATTTCTTTAAAACAGCTGGGGTCTTATTGTATCTGGCTGTGTTATTGCATATAAATCCTCCATTAACGCGTTCCCTTTAGGCGGGATGGATCCCTTCACCCATGACGGGCGCTATATTTGTGTGGGAGGGATCTCCCCAAAGTTGGTAAACAGATATCAGTTAAAATTACCTACACCAATGGCAGCGCTTTATGGGTCATTTTTGCTCAGGTATTGATGCTATTTGTCAAGCCTTTATGAAACTACTTTATAAGATGTTCTTTTTACTATTTTTTATATTTGTTTACAGGTGATTTAGCACAAAATTTTACGTTTTTGGGTTTTAATGATTCAATCATTGAAACTGTTATTCCTTCTTGTTTCATATAGTCAGTTGATATGACTGTTGGTTTTTAAGAAAAACAAATCAACACATAAATTATTACTAGTTTGTTATTGTAGGTGGTTATATGAAATAATTAAGTTTCTGATGATTTCAGAGCCTGAGGCCCTTTCTCCACTGTGAACATGATGAAGTTCTTTCAAAGACAACAACAATTTATTAATATACAAGTATCTAGACAGCAATAAAATTAATTTTTCCGCCATTGTAAAGTCTTTTTAATAATTATAAAAGTAAAAACTACTATTTTGGGTTTAGAACATCGACTGTGAATATTAACTAAAAATGTACAAATTAATTTAGAAAGAAAAGTGAAAATAGTAGATTTAAAGTATCTATTCCTTATTCCCTTCCCAGGAAAAAATCAACCTGAGGTAGGATACATTAAATTACAGATGATCAAAGCTAGAAACAAAAATATGCAATTCTCGGCAGGAAATTCAAATTAAATAATAATAAAATATGTACACATCTGACTTATTCGTAGGTAAAATGAGCCATTTAGGTAAGACTAAGAAAATTTGTGTTCCTGAATAAACCGTTTTTTTCTTTTGTATATGCTGTATTTCACATTAACTTTTATGAGATGTTATTAACAAAAGACTTAAAACAATTCAAAACATATTTACACTTATGATGCATACACATATGTAATACAGCAAACACATATAAAATATGTATGGTACACGCAGGCCCATAAAGGGGACGGCAGGTAAGGATAGATCCGGGGGGCCCGGAATCCCAGGGGGCCCGGCCAGAAAAAAATAGTGAAAAATTTATCAGTATTGTTGTTTATGAATTTTATAGAATAAGAAAGCTGTAAATAACAGGTTCATAACTCAAGATTATATGTGGGGACCTAAACTACATGTTCATAACCTAAAGGTGTGGGGGCCCATGTCGAGGTCTAGCCGGGAGGCCCGCCATGGCTCTCTACGGCCCTGGGTACACGGCAATCAATTTGGATTGATCTCACCGATCATCCGGCCCAATAAGAGAAAGACAAATTCAAAACGGCATCCCTGCTTATATTGAGCCCGGCCTATGATAACTAACGGTCCTGCATACTTGATTTGAAAACAGTACAACAAATCATGCAACTAACAAAAGGTAGAAGCATTGTGTATACATGTTTATTGATCAGAATATTAGAGAAGGGTCAACAGAAGTTAAACTGTAAACTGAAAAAAAACGCAGTTTGTATTAATGCAATTTTTAATCAAAGGTTAAATCTTTTATTAACAAACATAGAGCCAAATAGAGGATTAAATTATTTTGTACAATTAGTTTGTGAAACTTATTAATTAGTTTTACTTTACATTAATACTTTGGGTGGACATCAAGTGATGTAGAAATTAACTAGGCTAAACAATTGTATTCTTCAGGATAACACCTTTTTTAAAAATGAATAAATATGATAGTTTACTATTTACAACAACTGAATTTAAAGAGAATTTTTCCTGTTAATAAAATTTGAGCAATTTGATTTCATATAAAGAATATATAAAATGGAACTTTTGCAGCTTAACTCACTCTGTGAGGGTGGTCTGGAATAGAGTCATGCACAACATTGGTCTGGAATAGAGTCGTGCACAACATTTAAACATATGAGATTTTCAAGTTTAAAGATATTTAAACAGCGAAAGTCATAAATTAGTTCTTTAAACATTATATTGTGTTGCATTTCAGAAGCACTTTTCAAAATTATACTTGTAGTATGTGTTCTTACTGGTGTACTATGTTCTGTTAATGTATCAACAGCTGTTTAATATACAATTTAATTAAATGCTATTCTTTTGTACTGAAACTGAAGGCCTGTGGGGCCGATCCCTGAGGACAGATATATATTACAAGAGGTTTCTGCAATCTATTCCCTGACTTTTAAATAATTTCTTTAGTAGCATAATACGTGTTGTTACAACTAAATAGGAAAATAAACTACGTCTCACAACACTAAAAAGTATATTCACACTTAACTTAGAGAATCAGACATTATCTGATTGGGCCCGATGATGACCGGTGTAACTGGTTGAAATCGATCACCCTGTACCATCTTTTGTGTATATTTTACCGTGTTGCATGTAAGTACAGTGTAAGTGTAAATATACTTTTTAGTGTTGTGAGACGTAGTTTATTTTCCTGTTTCCCTGACTTTTGTCATAATTGACATATTAAGCATAAAAATTTGTTTTTTAGAGCCTTAGATTCAAGACTTGCAAAAATAAAATAAAAAATAAAAGACTGATAAAATAATTTTTGGTTCTGTCTCACGCAGACAATTTAGCTTAGTTTTTGATTCAACAACATTGATTTATTCCAAAAATAGTGTCTAGTGATAGACGGGACTCTAAACCTTGAATACAAAATAATCCTTCTCTTTGGGCGGGTTTTAATTTACTTTGGGATTGTTTCCCGAATTGGTAACGATAATTGTTCGGGCCAACTGCAGGCAATCGTATTTTACAGCCTAGATAATGCATTGTGATCGTCATAATTAAGGCCTATATTGCGTGGTTCGATCATCATTTGCTGCTGATATCATGTGGTCCGGTCATCTACGGTGGTTCTGCGTTGTCCGGTCTTTTACAGAAAATTGTGGCATGATCGTCATTATTTTCTGACATAGTGCGATCTCAACTTCTAGCCACGTTTAAGCTGTGCAATCGTCACTAACAACCAATATCACGTAGTGTGGTCGTAATTTATAGCATGGTGCGATCGTAATATGCGATGGTAATGAATCAGAGAGTCGTCATTTATTAAGTTTTTGGACAAAAATAATCAAAATCAAGATCTGGAACTGACACATACTTAAAAACAATACTATTCCAAGTTTTATGTTTTTAATTCTATTACTATAAAGTTTAATTTTCCTCTCGTAGGAAATGTATTGTTTAGTAAATTGATAAATGTATTTAACCCCCTAGGTGTTATGTGTCGCTATAGCGACACAAAACACATCCGCTGGGGTGTTTACTAACGCTGCGTCGACAGTCAAACAGCGTTTACAGAATAGGCTCTGGGGCGAATTGAATCTTAGTGAACCGGATTGATATTGGTATCGCTGTTTACGGCAGATTCTAAGCTTTCTCCCGATGTTTATCTTATGTTCGTAGCAATCGTACTTCAGCAGACAGCTGAAGTGTGAAGGTTTGTTGTGCGTCGTTAACCTTACTTCGGGAATGGTGTTGTTTTGCGATGTTTTTATTTGTAAAAATGGACAGTATTGACATACGTGGGGCTTTAGAAGAAAAGTTAAGTGATGATGAATGGTTGGTTGATGTTCCTGGAGAAATAGGCGGCAGTGATATCGAGGTAAATTATCCTTCCGACTGTAATGTCACCAAGGCCATTTTGCTCATTTGCTATAGGACGCAACAACAGATTATTATCTAAAACTTTTTTGTTTGCTGCTTTACCTGATTGTTTGTTTATATATTTAGTATCCTTATAAAATTTAAAACAAATTGGCTATTTTGAAAATTGTATATTCTAGAAACGTTTATTATTTGATGGATGCTATAACTTTTATGACATTTTATATACATAATATTGAAGCCCATGATTTTCTGAACAAGAAAAACTATACAATAATGCAGTTTGGAGTGTTTTTGAGTTTTTTATATTTATTTGAATAAAACACTGAAAAATCACCAAAAATAGGCAAATATTAAGACCATTATTAAAGAAAATGGAGGGTTAAATACTTTTTAATCAAGTGATTTTTACTCTCTCCCCTTATACATAGTATATGGAGAAAGTATTGTTTTCGTAAAAATTTTCGAATTTGAGTTGTTAGTGGAAATATTCGTTTTGGTGCTCCCTGAACCCAAAAAAGTGGTTTTTACATGATGTCTGTCTGTGTGTGTGTGTGTCCGTGTGTGTGTGTGTGTGTGTGTGTGTGTGTGTGTGTGTGTGTGTGTGTGTGTGTGTCTGTGTGGATGTGTACAGAGCTAGAGCCCTAACCAATGGGCCGATTTTGATGATATTTGGTATGTAGGTACTAATCCACGATATCTCCAGGTGTTTTTTCATTTTTTTTGAATTTTTGATTTTTATGGGTAATTATCCCCCAAAAACCGCCAAAAAACATGAAAAATCAATATTTCTCAAAAACGGCTCTAACGTTTTTGATTAAACTTTAGTCGTTTGTAGAACTTTAGTTTTCCAACAAAATGACACCACCCGCATTCCTGTAAAAATTCGGGTTCAGAAATTACAGGACTTAAAACATCCAAAATTCAGTTTTTTTGATTTTTCATAAAAAGACATAAATATAAAAAAAATTACTATTTACCATTAAAAAGAGCTCAAAAAACTAAATAATTTAGTATTTTGAATTACTATTCTACGATTGCTGGTTTCGGAGAAACTTGAAATTTTCATTTAGCGGTAAACGCAGTATGTTGTCCAATGTTATTCTTATGGGGAATACAAAAATTACTATTTCTTTCTTATGTACAGATCAATTTCATTCAAACTTGATATGCTTGTCAATTTAGCATTGACCAACAGAGTTAATTCGAAATATGTTGCCCCTTAATAACTCTGGGGGGGGAATAGGGGGCATTCCCCCTCTTAAAACCACGAGTGTAGCAATGGATTCTGTATTGCCTCCATAGCAGGAATTTGGGTGGATGTTTTTTAAAACAACTTGTTTACAAGATTTTCTGTACATTCGACCGTGCTTTGTATTCTATAATTAGTAAATAAAAAGTAATTTATTCATTGAAGTTGGGCTAAAAGGGAGAAAGTATGTGTCAGTTTCCTGATACCGTTTATTTCCCTTTGATTCAATTATAAACTTACTATAGTTGTTGAGTGTATTCATAGTTTTTCAATGACTAAAAATAACTGGTTGAATATTTTTGTATATTTATTTGAGCAGATTTTAAAACACTGAGTTATAAATCCTGATCAAAATTTTCCTGAAAATGAGAGCGATGTCAAAATTCTGACGACCACACATTTCAATCCCGTCCATCTCTAACTGAGTCAAATGTGTTTTTCTTTTTTTATTTAATATGGCGGCTCAATTCATAAAACCAATAAAAAGGCTAATCAATAAATGAGCGAATCAAAGTGGTAATATCAACTCAATGAGTCAATACTTTTCCAAAAATAAAAAATAAAAAACTTAAATTTCCATTAAATATTAAAGAGTAAAACTATTTTACCTTTAGTTGTAATAAAATACTTTAAGTTGTTTAAGATTTTAATTAGACATACAACAGCATTACCTACAGTAATTAGCCCTACAACTTACTTCCTAAACTATTCATCACGTTCATTATTATCACGTTTATTTGTTCGATGTCTCTAAGATGAGATTAATGTTTTGAAAACCTAATTAAATTTCGATAAGTCAGTGCTTTGTAATGTAAACAAAAAAAGACAGATAAAAATCAAATGTGGGATGCTGATGAGACCAAAACTTTCTCAAAGAGAACAACAAAATGATTCTCTTTTGTGATCCTCATCATAATCATAACTGGTCAAATTAAGCAAAGCTCACAATCTAAATAATGCCCAAATTTAATAAAATTTAAAAATGTAAAATATAGAATGCTCCTTTATTTGATTGGCTGGAATATGTTATACAATTCCAGCATTCTCTCAAGTAACATAATGCAAAAATGGCATAATAACACACTTGAGTCTTTCTAATCCACACTAATTGGAACTAGAGCCTGTTTGGAATTCCATGAAAAATCATTTTTATCATAACATATTTTTTAGTGGAAAAAGTAGGGATGATGTGCACTGATAAGGGGTTTGAAGTTTCCTAGGGAATTAGTTATAACCTTTTTAATTAATTTATCTTTATATATAATTCTGTAAGCAAAATTTTTAAGTCAAAATTGTGGGAGTTTGGCAAATTGCAGAAAGATGGGAGATGGCTCAAATTAAAGGTCTCGATCCCAGGGACTCGAGAAAAATTGCAGTATTTCTAAAAGTTACCAACAAACGAGAAATAACATAAAACAACCCCCATAAGAAAAGCATAGGGATTTTAAAATGTCTGCTTTGTTTACATTAAAACATAACGTCTACCTTTTTATGAACTGACATGTGTATTGGAGCAATGTTAGGGGCAAGGGCCCCTTCAAGCCACTAGTTTTATTTAAAGAATAAATGTTGCAATGATAATTTAGAAATGTTGTCTTGGAACATTTTCCGTCCAAGCCTTTTACCTAACCTAAAAGGGTTACAGTTGAAAGCAGTATAAAATTTATCAGAAAAGGTAGTCTTTAGTAAGATGTGGTGTGAAAGTTGAGGGAAGATAGATTAGGCTAGTAAATTTATTATGTCTGTAAACGTAAGCATACAGAAGGTTAAGGTTGTGAAAGTGATAAATTGTTTGCACAAGTTGAGCTTGCTAATGTTTAGCATTATTTTTTATCCTTAATAACAAACTCAAACAATTTTAGTTTTTCATTAAAAAATAATGTTTGGATTAAGCAGGATTTTTGGACTCCTCAATAAGGGTTAAATGATTAAGGGGACTCTGATGTATCTAAAAAATAGTTGTTTTTTTCTCCTTTTTTACCCTTTCAATTCACATACTCCCAATTCTTAACTTGTTAAAAGCCTGAGAGGAGTTTTAAAAGAACCAAAGCCCCTGCATAGAAAATATGAAAAGGCTGTTTCTAAGGCCAAAGTTGATTAAAGTATTGTTTATGAATTTATTTTACTTTGGCCCAGTATCTGTGGTTTTTAAAAATAATTATAATAATAACATACATCATTATAAACACCAATACACAACAAGCGAGCTTAGAGATCATTAATTAAAAATCAATTTCACTTTAAGCAAAGCAAATGTTAAACATGGGTTAAATATTTCAAATTAAACAAATTAACTGATAAAAAAGATATTTTAAACATTTACTTTTAAAGCTAATACGTATGCACACAAACAATTGTGTATTTTTGATCCTAAAACTAAAGAAAGACATGATATACACATAATAACAATGTGTCTGATATAAAAATAAGAGAAACATAATAGTATAAATAATACTGGCTATAATAAAAATAATAAAATAATGTTAAAATATTTTTATAACACTGGGAATCGAAAATTAATAAAATAACTTTGGTTTTCGTAAGTTGTATCACTAATCTAAACTGGTAAGAAACTAAACCTAAACGGCAATGAGACGACTTTTACATTTGGATGTTTTCCACCTTTCCTCCAGTTTAGCATTTTCTGTACCGATATGATCCAAACAAACTGTCTGTTTATTCCCAACTTTCTCCACAACTTTCCTCGGGTCAAGATTCGCTCCAAAGTTTTGAACCCCTTTGGCTAGTTTTGAAAATGGTGATAAAACTGCAGAGGGGCTTGTTAAAACTGTCGTGGCAGTCGACCTTATGGATTTTATTGCATTTTCACTCTGGGAAGCAGAAATACCCAAGGACAAGTCCTTCTGTGATCTCCCTCTATCCCCATCAACAGCTAAATGATTAGATTCTGACATCTTGTCATTGTTGGAATCAACTTCACCAGACGAATGTGAAAGTTTCCTCGACTTGTCCAAGACCTCGTTAGTAGACAATCGTTGCTGATCTTTTTTATCCAGAGGTAAATCTTTCGGCGGTTCCACTTTACTCTTCTCTTTTTCAACAACTATACCTGGTGTATCTTTTGTCTCTTTCGAACGTATTTTGGACATATCAATTTCATTATCTGTAACAGAATGCTGGAGAGGATATTTCTTGATTTTTACATCTTTATGAACAATTTGCTTGAGCGATTCCTGGGTAATGTTGGGAGCATGTTGTTCAATACCTTTTATCCTCATTTCCACCGGTTTGATGTCTGCATTGCTCATGACGATGCCAACATTGGGTATGAAGGCTTCAGTAGAAGTTTGCCGACCCAGTTTATCGCCCACTCTTCCAACTACAACATCATCGTCATCATCATCTTCCATGCACTCCTTTGCCTGCTCCACACCCACTATGAAGTTGACTTTCACTTCAGCCTGCTAAACACAATAAGGGTGATAATATGTAAAATTACAACTAATGTAAAAACTATAATTAATTAAGTACACATACTGATTAATAAAATCAAAATGTTTGCCTAAGAGTAAATCACATCTGTGTCAAATGCGAGGGTTTTTAAAGTTTCTCCACCTCTGCTTCTTTACACTTGCCTACTTTGACGTTCGCCGCATCTACCAGCGACAGTAAAATACTTTGATGTTCGCCGCATCTACCAGCGACAGTAAAATACTTTGACGTTCGCCGCATCCACCAGCGACAGTAAAATACTTTGATGTTCGCCGCATCTACCAGCGACTGTAAAATACTTTGACGTTCGCCGCATCTACCAGCGACTGTAAAATACTTTGACGTTCGCCGCATCTACCAACGACAGTAAAATACTTTGATGAAACCATTTTTCCTCCTAGTCCTTTGTTGTTTTCTCAACAAGTAGCACCACTAAACAGGTTAAACTGCATTACCAGCATCTTGGATGATTTACAAATCCATTTATTTCAATTTTACAGTTGGTAACAATAATGGTTTTATCTACAGCACGGAGCACTGTATTATTGGAAACTCTGCGCAAAATGACACATTGTGAATGTTTGCGAAATAGCATATTTAATACTATTAGTCACGAAGCGGTTAGTAATTAGTGAGAATAGTTATTAGTATTATGACTAGTTTGAAGAAGATATGGTTTATGGGGCTTAAAGTCTGTAATTAGGCCTAAAATAACTAGTTTTTTGTGGTCCTGCAGTGTGTTGAGAAATAGATGAATGGGTTAAGCTAAAGAGGGCCTAGGAGAGGGCCTAGAAAGCACTGTTTACAGTTGTTGTTGATTTGTTACATTTAGTGTTATTGCTATCCGTATTTTGGATTCAAATGTTTTATTTAGGCTTCTCAATAGGGTTGTGCAAATTTAGATTACCTACTACTTAGGCTAATTGCAAATCATGGATGTAACTTAGCTTAACTAATAGAAACCGTTAACACTTAAGACTGATTGGAAAAAACATTATTATTTAGTTTTAAAATCATGACTATTGTATCAAAACAAAACCAAAATTGTAACCAATATCCCTGAAGTGGCCGCAAAGGTAGAGTGAAGATCTATCAGCAACTTATATAATTTATTTGATCTGATTTATAAAGATGAAACTTAATTTTATTAGTCTTGACAAAAAAATAATTTGAGACACTAGCAATTCTTATCATAGTTCGTTTAGTACAAATAACTCTTTCAAGACATTAACTCATTGTACCTTGGTTTCTGAAGCATCAGCAGAATTATTTTCTGTTTGTTTTCTGCCTATTCCAAATCGGTTCAATTTGCTCAGTTGTTGAGACATATTGGACAACGCTTTAGTTCCTGGAAACAAAGAAACACTTTAGTTGATAAAACCCAAATAATCCTATTAATTATCAATAGGGGTCTGTGGTCCAGTTTGATACTGTACATATTTTAGTATCTCGGTTCTCTATACAAAACCACTATGTTGCAAAGTATTATTAATATTGCTGAGAAAAATAAATCTAAGGAAATTTTAAGTTTTAGAAAATGTTGCTTTATTTACGCAAAAATGTTTATATACATTCAGCCCAAAATTTTGAAGTGTTTGGTTTTACAAACACTTTATGGCAAATAAGATATTATATATTTAGTAATATCTCATTTGCCATAAGATGTTTGTAAAACCAAACACTTCAAAATGTTGGGCTGAGTATATATAAACATTTTTGCGTGAATAAAGCAACATTTTCTAACATGATTTTAAAACTTCCGTGATTAATTTTTTTAAACATCATCTTAAAACCTATATATGTATACATTTTTTGTGTAAATGTAATTAAATAAAACTCTCACCTGAGAAGTTAAAAGAAGTATAAAAAATAACTAGAGGATGTGTCCATAAACACTCATATTACGTTTTTACTCAAAGAATAATAGTTTTTGTTCTGAATGCTTAATAAACCCAAAAATTAAATTTAATCGGGGTACTTTTAAATTTTGATTCTATATCCGAAAACATTACGTTGTCTGGACCAATGACAAATAAAATAATAATTCATAATTCATTTACACATTATATAGATCAGCTATTTAAATCCAACAAAAACATACCTGCACTCTTAATATTGTTGAGCTGTGTCTCTGATACATTTCTCGGCAGAGAGGTAGTTGGCATTGAGAGGCAGTCACTGTGGTGAGTCCAAGATGGCTGTAGAGTGCTTTTGCGTTGCAGCTTATCACACAGCTTGACAGGAGCCGGTGCTAGTCCCGCCACTTCCATCCCTACAGACATTGTCTCTGCCACTGCCCTCAGTGATTCTGTAACATATAAAACAATCACTGTGGTTGATAGGAAGTGACAACTAGGCTATCATCACTTTAAGTATGTCTTCAGTCTTCACTCAATATAAGGTTATATCGCGTGCATGAGAGTTGAGGAGAGATTGCCAGGTGCTCTGGCAAGTCGTTGGTGAATAATATTAAATAGCCAGTCCTAGGATGGAACCTTGTGGCACTCCCCGTTGACTGGTAGTGGGTAAGATGTGGCTGTTTCGGTGATGCTGTTTTCTGAAATGTGTTGCTCGACCAGTTGTGAACGGCCTTCCATGAACCATACTACTTTTATTGCAGTTCCTGTTATACCCAAAGATTCAAGTTTGATGATGAGAAGATTGTGGCGGGGACAATAAAAAGCATTACTACAGTCCAAGAAGTGCACAGTAGTAGGTTCCCCTCTTTGAAAGTTATCGATGACCATCTCCATTTGTTATTTCACAGTAGTTTTTTTTATATTTTCCAACAGAAGATGGAAGGTCATACTCTTTTCCAACAGAAAATGCTAGGATTTGTATTTTTTACATTTAATGTAAAAACAGATTGTCAGCAGCAAAGTAAAAAAAAAATACGATTCAACTTGTTCAAGCATAATATATCTTTCTTCCAAGCAATTATTTGAAAATAAGTCCTACAAAGATGTAATAAAATCAAAGAACTTACCAATCATCTCCTCCTCAGTTTTAATAAGGACTGCAACATTGTTGAAGAAGCGCAGGTTGGTAGAGCGGAAGGTGTGGCAATAACCTGTCTGTCCAGCCACAGAGTAGTTGAGCCTCAGGCAGTAGTGACCTCGCGAGTTTTTAGCCTGTAAAATGAATAAAAATTAATTAATAGTAGGGGTATGCTAGTACTTGAAACTTTGAGTTTTCAGCCGAGTATTTTAATACTTAAACTCGACTCGAAGTTTTGAAAATACTCAAAAGTTCGAGTGAGTATTTCCTGCCGATTTCCAGACAATCGCTAACGATTGCGACCGGCCAAATCGAGTAGTAACGGCCTCAAAAGGAGAACGGACCGCATATTTTCGGCTGTACATGACGACCGAAAACATAATATCGGCCAAAAATAACAACTGGATCACGTAATAAAGGCCGAAAATGACGATGGGATACATAATATTGGCAAAAGTAGCGACCAGGCGTCTTAATATCGGCTGCAACTAACGATTTTGTCATCTGATATTGATTATAAGCGATGTCTGGACCAGGTTATACTGGCCAAATGACAACGAGACTGTATTTTATCGGCCGGAAACGAATGTCAAACCGAGTTTTGTTTGTCAATATGTAATCCAATTTGATTGTACTGGCCAAAACTTTGTATTGCTACTGATGTATTAGTTAGAAACCATGTTTAGATTATCAAATCTGGAGTGGTATCCAAATCACATTACACTATTTGAAACTACCAACTGATTGCAAATACTCAAAACACAAAAATAATTGGCACTACTCAACTCGATTAAAATAATCACTACCCACACATCCCTAATTAATAAGCTAAACAAATTTAATTTTCTAATTGAAGTCTATAACAAACAATTCAAAGCTAATTTGGGATAATTTGTTTCTTCAGTAAAACTTACGGATATTTAGGTTGCTGTTTCATGATTACAAACTAGCAAAATTATTTCAAACAAATCTACTCACATACAAGTGTAACAGAAAAAATATATTACTAGGTATTTATTAATTATCTTGCTAAATAAGGCACCTCACTCATTCTACAATCACAGTTAATTCAAAACTGCCTTAATATATGCCCGGGTTTGGGTCAATGTCTTAAATAAATAGTGATAGTAAAATAAATTTAATGATTTGCAAACTTTAAAAATTGCAGTACAAAATTTATTTGTTATCATTATTTTAACTACTAAAATCCGGGGTCTACACAAATCAATTAAAATCAGGCTGTTAAAAATAAAATAAATGAATACCAGAACCCTGGGCATCAAAACAGGTTTTGGCAGGAAATGCTGATAATTTGCTATTGAGAGTTTTGAAGTTTCATGAGAAATATTATTGTTTAAAGTTGCTCATTAAGCTCATTATGTTAGCATTACCAAACTTCTACTTGCATATCAGCAGATATACCTTGAAAAGCTGCATGGTGGACTGAGTTACTGAGAATGATGATTCCACGACTCCAAGCTCTATCAGGTGGAGATCTGGTAAAGGAACCTGCTGATATTTCGTTACACGGTCAATCTGATCGTCATATCTGGAAATCAAAATCACTGAAGACTCAAAAATAAAATCGCAAGTGAGAAAGTACAAAAAAATGTGGACCAACTTCAAACTAAAACTTAACAAACAAAATTTGTCAACTAAAAATTGTGCCATAGGTGCTCTTACTCAGCTAATTTATGAACTTTGCAATATATTAATGATTAAAATTCCTGGTCCTCAAAAAAAATTCTCGAGATTCTAAAGCTATCACAAGTAATGGCTCTTGACAGTGTGAATCAGATCCCACAGGCCTCCTTGGTTTTCAGCACAGTAAAATATTTATCGGTCTATTTATCTCTAATTCACTAAGAGGTTTTCATTTACTGATAATTTAAACACATTTACACTAAAGAGCCTTTCACATATTACATTACACTCTTTATCTGTTAACTCATCTTTCCCTTATATACTGAAGCATAACCTCCCACCCTATTTACTTGTGGAACCCAAAATAGTAACTTAATTAAGTTAAATCTTGTAACCAAATTTAAATCACATTTATATGCCACTTCATATAAAATTAACTACAATTGTATTTTTTAATGGTATTTTGTTTACTAAGACACTGATTTACTAAATAAATAATAATAAATATTGCAAAACCTTAAAAACTTAATTATATAAGTATGGGATCTTCGAAATTAGATAAATTAATCTAAGTAACTTTTAACACAAAACATACCTATTTCTTCTAGCATAATATTACAACATTGTACATAATGATGGTTTTTGTACATTTGTATTTTTAGAAACCATATTTAGATTATCAAATCTGGAGTGGTATCCAAATCCCATTACACTATTTGAAACTACCAACTGATGGCAAATACTCGCTCGAAAATACTCAAAACTCTAAAATAATTAGCAATACTCGACTTGATTCAAAAAATCACTACTCGCACACCTAATTTGTAAATAATGATGGTTTTTTGTACATAATAATAGTTCAGACACAACCTCTCCAACCAAATAACAGCATAAATCAACAACATGCCATTATCTCTTTTAAGGGTGTTATGGATATGCATATGTATGACCCATACATAATGAGGAGTGAAAATGTTATGGAGGGAGGAGGGATGTAGCCTCTGCATTGAGTAATGAACAGTAATAAATAAAAAAACACATTGAACCTGCTGTTTACTAAGCATTTAGAACTAACTAGGCCTGATGATATTGGCTTCAGTGGGGGAATTAATGGAAAGCAACAAATATTTGTGGTGAAACCAAGGCCTCTATTATTCTAGTAAACTAATGACCTACAAGTACTGCATGAAACAGTTGCCTTTTTATAATAGGCTCTAAGCAACTATAATTCACTCATTACTGTCAATCAATGCCCTGCAATCGTTCAAAGCCTGTTGAAGGCAAATGTAAGTTATTTTTTTTATCTAACCGTTATGGTAGCTAGATAATAATAGTTAATAGGATAATAACTCCTCCCAGCTGTGTCTGTTTTTCGTTCAATAACACCTTCAAACTTGGTGCGGCGGCTTTCTCATATAATTTAAATATATTCCAGAATTAGTGTTTTAAATATGTCAAATCTGATTCTTTAGGTTTTTTTAAAAATTTATTATGGTTAAAAAAGCTCAAGGTTTAAAGAACTTAAGGAATCAAAGAACTTTATACAGTTTATTTTATCCTGATTGATATATTTTGTATAAAAATCTAGAATCACTTTTTGAATGGACAGTTAATGACAGCAAAAGGCAATTCGAACAATATTCCTATGTGTTACACAGTTTTACTCACTCTGCCACATAGTAAGAGTCCCTGGTGAGGATCAGAATGGTGTCCATCTCCGTCTCACTGGGATCTCCCGTCCTACAGAATGATCAGAAATTAATAGTCATCAAAATAACTTATAAATTTTAATGAATCTTATTAATATCTTAATGAGCTTACTCTAAAACATTTATTATCTCTACAAATAAGCAGAAATACTGCTTAAGATCCTAACCTGATGTTTGAGGTCATAACAAAATTAAATTTTTAGATTTATTTTACCTATACGTGGTTTTATACTTGTTTTAATCTTTTGAATGCTAAGAGAAAATACATTGACTTTTGAATCTGCCACATAAAACATTGTTAATTACTGGATAAGCAGTTTTACTGTTATGAACACTCTGCAATCTTTGTCTGACATGTCGTGTAACCTGGTGGTAAGGAAAATCATGCTTTAGAATCTAAATTTGTGCAATGTAGCCTAATGGATTGTTTTCATCTTTTTCCTTTATGACTTGAAGAATAATCTAGATTTTACTGTCAACTGAATAATACATAAAATGAAATTTTATACATCTAAATTCCATTTTCAAACGGGTCAGTAATGAATTACGTTCTTATTTATTTCAAATCGTTTTATATGTGAAAACCAAAGTTTTGAATAACCTACTCTCTTATCCATATAAACAGATATAACAACCCCTACTATACACGCATCCATACATGTCCTATTATAAGAGCTTGTTATTGGAGTTAATTAAAATTTTTAACTAAAAAATAAACATCAAATGCCAATAAAATATTAATGTGCAATAGATTTCCTCTAGTCTGACTTAAATTGGTTCAACCATCGGATGGTCCGTCCTGCCTCACGGAAATGAGTCAACCGCCTGCAGGACAGTTTCCCAATGCAGAAATCAGAAGGGGTCAACTTATTTTTTTTATTTCCAGTCAATATATAAATAAAACATCACAATTCAGTTGGCTGGTGATTTTAATTTTTTTTATTAATTGCTTAAACCATCATAAAACTTTTGACTTTTGTGTTGTAAGTCAGTATTTTACATTTATGAAATACTGCCAGTTCATTTGGCTACAGTAGAAATCCAATTATCCGAACCCCAATTATCCGAATATCCAATTATCCGAATCGATTTTGAGTGAAATAATAGAAATATAAAAATCAAGAAAATAACAGCGGGAGCGCGTGTAGCGATAATGCGCCGTGAGCGCTAAAATAATAGCCCGTGCCGTTACCTTCCGGACGATGTTTTCGCGGGGAACAATGAGTCATACCCCCTCCCGCCCTGCTCATCATCAGTCGCTACTGTTCTTTCACCGAGATTATCGTTCGAAATGAGTACAAAACGTAAACGTATTGTCCTTTCGCTAAGTGATAAACTCACTTTGCTCGAGATGTTCAAGTGAAATAACCAACATTGAACAGTGAAATACATACAGTATGTATTGAAAAGAGCAACTGTATATACTGTATTCAATTTAACTCCTGTAATTTAATTTTTATGACGTATATTCTTGATACAGTTCGCTCACTTTCTGTTCACTACATTTATAATAACTTTGTCGATAAAATTCTGATTTTTTATGTATGGTGATGTTTTTTGCTTAATTCCCGAGGTATACCTGATTATCCGAATTTCTGCATATCCGAATTGGCCCGATCCCCAATTAATTCGGATAATTGGAGTTCTACTGTATTTTGTAATCCGGCCGAGAGTGTGGTCCCTCAGTAGCTGGACTACAGGGAGTCGACTGTATTCGACCTGAATATGGTGTCTTTGAGGCCTAGTCAATTAACATTCATATTTAAGCTACTGACTGGGGGTCTGCGTCGATGAGGCCCCAGGCTCCGAGGGCCAGGGTGGAGTCAGAGATGAGCAGCTTCTTGCAGTCCTCTATCAGATTCTTGACGTGCTCAACACTGGCTTGATGGTCCTCCTCCAGCTCGGAGCCGCCGGTGAGCATGTCCTCTGACAGAGGGTTGCCTGCAAAATCACTAACGTTGACGAAAGAAGCCAGTCTACACAAGTGGATTACTATTACTAAAGTGCCCAAGTGCCAGGTTGTCTTTAAAGTAACTGAGTCAAGTTTAGGTTGAATGGCATTAGAGCTTGAGCTTAGATATTTCTCTGTTTACCTTAGTTCCAGCTTTAAACGGGTTAAAGCTTGTCGCCGCACATTTGCGGCTAGAATATATGTGCAGTGTGACCCAGCGTGCAAGCGTTTTTATTTCAAGTTTGCCTGGCCACACACCATCAACTTTTATCACACTGAATAAACCAGAATGAGCGGCAGAATGCAAGCAAGGCTTTTCTTATGGTATGTTTTGTTTTGCATTGTGATTCTTGACAGCCCTGTTACGGTATTTTTTTCATGTAACAGCTGTTATTTTTTATCGATTTCTTGCAAATCAGCCTTCAACAGTTTGTATGTTTATTTTAACAAAATGAAGAACTATATGTAATTTAATAAGCAAGACATTGTGTAAACTAAAAAAAATTAAAGGACTTAAAACAGTTTGGTAATTAGTTATTAATGCAACAAGCAAAACAGCATCATATGAGCAACTTCAAAACCTGGATCACTGGAGGGACGTATGAAGAAATTTTTATCCAAGGTTAAGGAGAAATGGGATTTATTTGGTTAGCTTGACCATTTATGAGGTACATAAAGGATTAAAACAAAATAACTTTTAGTTGGCTTTTTTGTACAATTTACGAAAACAGCACTAAAGAGGAGATAATATTTAAGAACACAACTAATGTACAATATTTTTCAGTTACTTGCGAATATGGGCCTATAATTCTAAGTATATCTGTAGATACTTGTAAGTCTAGTGTAATAGGAAATACAAAGCCCACATACCTAACATTACATCAATAGTAGCTTGTCTATATGCATCCTTGAACCTGCTGAGGTAATATCTGAAACATTAAATAATCATTTAAGACAGTTATATTAATATAAATTGGTGAGTAGAAGCATGTCTATACGTGTCCTCGATCTGGCTCAGATAATATCTGAAATAAACATTCACAACAGAAAGTTGTATATAACTATTCGATAATCAATTTATTGGTTTTTAATTCTTTTCCACCTATTTTGCAAAATTGTTATGGATTGAATACAGCCTAAATAAACTGTACAAAAAACCTACAATACTTGTTGAGGGTATAAAATTGTACCTAATAACATTGTATGTATTGCCAATAACGTTTATATACAATTTATAAAATATGCTATGGGAAAATCTAATTTTACATTAAGAAAAATAAAATGTATTTATTATTATAGTTTTTCTATTACAACTTAATAGAAAAACTACCTTAATATGTGTATTTTTGCATATTCAATTCTGGCAACATTCCAAGTTAATGCTACAAAAATACATTAACCACCTTCCATCAAAACATTAAGAGCTTATTACAGCAGACTGAACCATTACAAATTACTTTAAATTAACTTTGAATCCTACTATAGCTGTTATATCAGAACATGACATCAGAAATAGTGAAATCAACAATCTAAAAATTAATGGCTACAGCGTCAATTGTTACTATTGCAGGGCATCAGTATCCCATCAAATGTAATGTTGGTGAATTTTTAAGAAACCAAATTAAATATTTTAATATCTGCAATACCTAATTACACAATGTAGTGATATCATGGCCGTAGATAAGATTAAATATAAATTTAATTGAAAGATCCAAAGATCAGAAGACCTTATTAATAACTTAAAAATCATTATATGCATTATTTAGTCAAATTCCCAACAACACTTTGTTCTCCTAAAGTGGAGTAAAAATGCACCATTATATATGGCGATCCCAGAATAACCATACTTTAAGAAACGATAGAATCGAGACCTTGCCGATCTTGTATAGCAGACAGTTCTGAGCGCTAGTAGGAATTTGTAAAACTGCCAAAAGATTAAATAAAACAAATTTGCTTTCGGAATTTGAAGAGAAAGATTATACAAAATAATTATTGTACATTATTATAAGGAACAGGGCCTGCCCAAAACAAAATTTGTAAAACCGCCCCTGCATAATTTAATGAAAAACGAGTTCGCACGCAGCACGCTGACGTGAGGGAAGTGAAATTCCACATAAAAAATTATAAAAACTCAAAATAAGTTAAAAACATACAATTATTCCAATTTTTATTCAAATCTGAAAATATTGATTTTTTGGCTATTCTGATACTCCTGGTTCTATTTACCTGCAATGCTGGGAATACAATTTTGCGCATTATAAGGTTAGGAGAAGGTCCAGTCAGGCTTTAAAGTAGGTGTGAGGTTGTTGGGGATGATAAAAGTATACCAAAAAATGATTAACAGGCTTTTCTAATGTAAAACCCCCATAAGACAACGTACTGAGTTTGGTCAATACACATTTCCTTTAATAACTCGGTAAATATATATGCTAGAATGACGAGAGAGGGCTTAAAAGTTTTGCCACACTAATTCCCATCTTTTTACATTCGTTAATTTCACGTCAGGGGCTTTTCTGACCCTTTTTGGGCCCAAAAACTCGAAATTTGAAAGATTAATCCCCAAAAAATATACACATATATATATAAAATTTTGAACGAACCCCAAAATGTTCAGGGGGTCACGTTAGGAACTTCTATGGTGGTCCCGAGCTTAAGTTTTACCGTGTGGGTCATGCTAATAGTTCACTTTCCATAGGAAATTCACTAATAAACAAAACATTTCAAAGGTAAAATAATCTAAACAACGAAAAATGATCATGATGGTGTTATAAGCATATATCTGATAATGTATTTTAAGAACATGATGTTTAATTAATAGTGAATTATTCAATAAAAAAAGTCATCAGACCATTTTGAAGCTGTGTTAATGGTGGTAAATGGTTTCATTTGGCATACCTGAGTTGTGTGAAATTACTGAAATTTCAATAATTTGTACTGTAGCCAACAGTGGTAGAAGAGCGCAGGTTATACATAATTTAACTCATAATTTTAATATGAGCATGATTACTGGCCATAAAGATTTCAAAGTTTTTCTCCCTATAACCATCAGTGAACATGAATTAAACTGAGTAACTTCATCGTTTAACAATAAATTTAAAGAAATTAAACTAAACACCGATTACAACGATGATATTCCAATGTCTATTACCAATATCAAGCAAGCCAAATTGGTTTTAATAAAACTAATTATAACATATATTGCATAACAATAAACTTTATAACAATAAGTACATCCCTAATTAGAGGTGCAAGTAATATTTCGAAACCCTTTATCTGATAATAAATTTAATCTGTTTTTTGTGTGCATAATATGCAATACAAATTTTTGTTTATGTCACACAGTTGAATTCACAAACAAGAAACTTGTAGGTCACATTATAAATTCCATAATCATATTTTAAATATATTTTAATGGAGCCATAATTAAATACCGCCCCTGAATATGATTAATCCTAAGGTTATCATTATTAATCTTTTTACGGATGCGCCAAAATAATTCCAAAAGCAAGTGATCTAAAAGCACACCACCAAAAAAATAAAATTTCACACTATAAATAAAAAGGTAATGTGCAATGCTTTTTCACCAATTCAAAAAACTGAATCTTAAGGAGGGCGAAAGCAGTGCATTGGTAGTTCTCTTGTTCAATTACAAGTTCAAGTTGATTACAATGGAGGACTGTTAGCGAATTTCCCCTATAGGGAAGAAGCTATTACCGTAGGTCTCATGGTAAGACTTAAGCCCGAGACCATGATAACTTTTCATTTTGAGGTCCCCAGATGGCAAAAACACCATTCGTTCAAATTTTTATATATGTATATACATATATATATATATATATATATATATATTTATATATATATGTGTCCGTAAGCACGATAACTCTCGTAGAAAAGGTCCGATCTTAATGAAATTTGGTACAAACATGTAAAGTACCATTTATTTGAACGAGTTCGAAAACCAGACGAATCACACCATCCAAAGGGGAGTTTTGTACCCCAAAATGGGTTTTTTGGGGTTTCCACATGCAACTTTTATTAAAATCAAATTTTAATTTTCACCATTGAATTCAGCATAAAAAAACAAACAATTTGGTATCTTGATCATTGCTCTACGGCAATTGGTTACTGAGATATTGAAAGTGCTAAACACAGTACGTTGTCTAATGTTATTCTTATGGAGAAAAAGAAAAATTGTATATCTCGCTTATTTATGAATATAAAGTGACGAAATTTGGTATATGGCTTCATCTGGTTGTGGTTTATTGTTGTTTGCACAAAGAAACAATTTTTCGCCTACAGTTCCCGTAGCAGCAAACCTAGGTACTCGGTCCCATGTTATTCTTATGGAAAATAATTAAAATGTTACATATCGCTTAATTATGAGTGTATATGGATGAAACTTGGTATGTGATTTCACTTAGCTGAGTTATATTGATATTTGCATAAAAACCCATTATTTTGTGTTCCTTGTTGCAGCAAACCTGCGTACTCATCCACAATGCTATTCTTATGGAGAATAATTAATATTTTAAATATCGCTTGTTTGTGAATATATTTCTTATGAATCTTGTTAAGTGGCTTAATGTGTTATGTTATAATTCATTGGAAATTCGCTGAGTATGCAGGTTTGCTGCGACGGGTGTATTTTTATTCGCCATAATATCATAATTTTGTATACATATTTGTTTTTTTAAGCAAAATATGTTTTACATCTACTTGGCCTTATCAGAGTTTGGAAGAAATTAACACTTTTATGTAAGTTATGTCTGTGTTTACATAAATATATATTAGGTGTGTGCAAGTAGTGATTTTTTAAATCGAGTTGAGTCGAGTAGTGCCAATTATTTTCGAGTTTCGAGTATTTTCGAGCGAGTATTTGCCATCGGTTGGTAGTTTCAAATGTGTAATGGGATTTGGATACCACTCCAGATTTGATCATCTAAAAATGGTTTCTAAATAATACATGAGTAGCAATACAAACTTTTGGCCGGTAAAATAAAAGTGGATTACGTATTGACAAACAAAATACGATTTGACATTCGTTTCCGGCTGATGAAACACAGTCCGGTAGTCCATATCACCTTGTCCGGATATTGCTTATAATCAATAATAGATGACGAAATCGTTAGTATTAAGTGCCGGGCCTGTATTAAGTGGCCCGGTTGCCACTTTTGCCGAAATTATGTATACTGTCGTCCTTTTCGGCTTTTATTACGAGATCCAGTCGTCATTTTTGGCTGATATTATGTTTCCCGTCGTCATTTACGGCCGAAATCCACAGTCCGGTCGTCATTTTCAGCCGATTTTACGTGATGCGATCGCCTTTTGCGGCCGTTACCACGTGATTTTGTTAGTCTCAATAGTTAGCGATCGTGCAGAAATCTGCAGGATATAACTTACTCGCTCGAACTTTCGAGTATTTTTCAAAACTTTGAGTCGAGTTCAAGTACTAAAATACTCGGCCGAAAACTCAAAGTTTCGAGTACTCGCACACTCCTAATATATATCTTCGAAAAACGACTCCCGCTAAACATCTACACCTAGAAAACACTAAAGTTGGAATGTAAATACTCTTTCCATAACATAGGTATCTACCTAGAAGGGGTTTTCACATAGCTGCCCCATGGGTCTCCAAAGTTGCCATGTTTCTCTTAGAGGTATCACTTTGATTTCATCAGATGATAACATGAGTCCGTCATTCAAAATAATTAAGGAGGTTAACCACAGAATACAACACTAACAGCTGGTTTAATCCCCAAGCAAAGCACCAGCTAGTATCCTATAGGCTTAAAAAATGCAGGGAGCGTGTTTTGTGTGAGCAATAAAAATCAAAGAAACAATTTTTTTTAACAAAAAGTGCAATGTAACTCCAAGTGACAGAGGCTGCTGTTTTTACTCACAGGAAAAAGAATATCTTAATCAATATCTGGGCATTCAGCAATGTTTTTATGAAAAATATTCTGAAACTTGGGTTTATAACTAACCTTGAAGCTTTATAGAGCGCCCATGTTAAATTGATTTCTGGCAAAATTACCGAGGTTTCCGGAATATACTTGGAGGAGTTTGAGAGTGCAGATAATGTGTCATCTGCTATAGTATTGAGCTGATCAGGGGGGGAGTGGGGCCGACCTTGCATTATGTCCACAACTGCTTGACGTGTAGAATCACGCAAGTGAACTCGCAAATAGCTACCAACACCAAACCAACTTTCTTACTGTTTATCTTTATAGCATACTAAGTTCAAATATGTTTCAGAGGAGGAAAAAGATAGGACACAGCTAAATCACCTTGTGAAAGAATGATGAGTTGAATAGAACACTAAAACACATAAAAATCAGTAATATTTCAGCTAGCTGTGTAGCCTTTTTCAAACTTCAGAAGAGACTCTAAGTTTGAAACAGGCTGCACGGCTAGCCAAAATATTACTGATTTTTATGTGTTTTAGTGTTCTATTCAACTCATCATTCTTTCACAAGGTGAGTTAGCTGTGTCCTATCTTTTCCTCCTCTGAAATGTCTAAGCAAAATACTTTTTCCATAAAATCCTAAGTTCAAATATGATCTTTCATGATTTATATCTTACCTTAAAAAATCACCTTACATGATTTTTTTATCTTACCTTAAAACCACCTTACATAACTTATAAACAAACCTTAACTCAAAAATAGATAATTTACTTAAAAGGCTGATACTACGTGGTTCAGTTGTTAGCAATTGTAAGCCATACTGTACTTCACAGATTGGCAGGAAAAACTTGCTTGGTTATAAAGCATTTTTTTAAACTTTGAGTCGAGTTTAAATAATTGAAAACTCGACAACAACACTGAATTTTGAAGCACTCACACACCCCACTTGGAGCGTTTTCAAGTCTCTTTCAAGATATCTTAAACTGCTGTAAAGGTGATTAAAAAAGGTAACATTCCATATATTTTTTTAAAAGGAACCATGTCAAGAACAAACTCTGTTTACAGTTTGTGACCATGATCGATGGTGAGAAACCAAAAAATGTTACACATCTCATATGTTTTCAATCCCTAATTGTCACAGGTCAGTAAGACTTTCAGGACTCGTTTCTCAAAAATACAATTAAATTATCCACCTTTCACACAGTAAACAAAATTCCCAAACGTTATTGTGACAAAAATGTCATACACCACTGTTAAATTATACACTAACTCACTAATCTACACATCAACGACCTAATCCTATTTCTAACAATACAACTACTCTCAAATAATTTTCAAGCCCAGAAGAATGACATACCGGTTAGCAGAGTTCATTCCATCTTTCATCATCCCACTAAGCTTTCGCTCCCCTGTTCTCGTGTAATCTCCCTGAAAAGAAATCAAATTAACATCAATGAATATTTAAATAGGTTTGTAAACTGTTTTATGAACACTAAATTAATACTCTGAACTATCTCCTTTCTGTGCTGCACATTGCAAAGGTTTGTATGATTACGATTTACAGAGGGCATATGAACCATAGAATTATAATTAAGGTTTCATATCGAACAGGGCAATATTTTCAACTCCTGATATTTTTAATTTTATTTTTGTATGAATAATTTAAACAAGTACCTAGCCCTAATACAACTTAAGACAGATACATTATTTTAAAAAAGCACCAATAGTCAAACTTCATTGAATATCCATTTAGATTGTGCAGATAGTATACTTATTGTAAATGTGAAAAATGTTTGTATCCAAGCGTTAGCAATGTATTTGCACTTGGTCATGCAGACTAATGTCGGTGAGGCGGCTGACCTTGAGCGCGTTGGTGCCTGCATACTGCTTGCTGATGATGTCCCCGTTGTTAGCCCACAGCAGCTGGAAGGACGCGCGCAGAGTGTGCGGCAGACTGCCCTCGGGAGTGATCAGACCCAACTTTGTCAGCTGCAGCTCCAGCACTGCCTTGGCCAGCGCTGTCTGTCACCCAATAATCTTCGTTATTGAATTTGCTTCCTTTAGAGATGTGCGAATACAGGTTTTTTAAGTCAAGTCGAGTTCGAGTCGAGCATACAAATAAAAAAAAACATATAGGTCGAGTTGGATTGGATCAAAACAGTGTATAGCGTTCCATTTACAAATTTTGTTATTAAAATATACCTTTCTAGTCAATATGATCTGAAAATAACAATGGTAAGTAAAATAAATGGATTTCTGCTTCATTGGAAAAAGGTAGGTACTTAAGTACATTTATCCGAAAATAAATCATGCCAAAGTTATTACATAACATTTAGCCATGAAGATAAAATACTTTAAATCTTTTGGGCTTTTGGGTATTAAGGTTGTTATAGCCTGTATATTATTAATTAACAGTTTCATTAAAAAATAGTCTCAGCTTTTTATTTTTTTTATTTCCTCCTATTTATCTATCCTATGTTTTGTACATTATGTTCAGGCCTAGGCTACATCTTTCTCCGAATGGAGAAAATCAAATTACATTTAGGCCCATAAGTTAAAATAAACTAGTCTCAGCTTTTTATTTTATTTCCTCCTATTTATCTATCCTATGTTTTGTATATTAAGTTCAGGCCTAGGCTACATCTTTCTCCGAATGGAGAAAATCAAATTACATTTAGGCCCATAAGTTAAAATAAACTAGTCTCAGCTTTTTATTTTATTTCCTCCTATTTATCTATCCTATGTTTTGTATATTAAGTTCAGGCCTAGGCTACATCTTTCTCCGAATGGAGAAAATCAAATTACATTTAGGCCCATAAGTTAAAATAAACTAGTCTCAGCTTTTTATTTTATTTCCTCCTATTTATCTATCCTATGTTTTGTATATTATGTTCAGGCCTAGGTTACATCTTTCTCCGAATGGAGAAAATCAAATTACATTTAGGCCCATAAGTTAAAATAAACTTTATTTTAATTTAAATATTTAAAAGGCCTATTACATGGTAAAAACATTAGCCTACTTACTACACAAAATGTATTTACTAACATATCTTAGAATTAATTTAAACACTAATAGTCCTAATAAGAACAATCAGTTAGTTTTCAACATGAAGATATGTTTGAAAGTGCCTGGCAAATCAATTAATGAAACTGAAGCATGTCTTAAATAGAGTCTTCAAATACGGTATTACAAATTATTTAAAAAACCATTAATAAACTCAAACAAGGCCAAAACAAATCACTTGTCTTTAAAAACAGCTCAATGCCAAAGGATAGTTGAGCCTAAAATTAATGGATTGACTCAATTTAAATTATTAAGGAACAAAAAACAAGCTTCTTATGCTTATCTATTAGATTTAATTTCAGATATGTTTTTGATATTCTACTTTACAAAATGACAAGGTTAGGTTACCCTAAAAATGGACTATACAGACAGTGTTCATACAACTCAATCTGAAGGTCCTGGTAAATCCTCCATTTTGGTGTACAGAATAACACAAATTTATAAGCCACAACTTGCTTATTTATTAATAAAACACTAAACACAACTGCACACATTAATAATCCACATCACAACTTTCTCAAATGCGTTCACACTCAATTTGAATTGCGTGTGCGGCGCGGGTAAACGGCGGGAGTATAGGAAGGTTGACTCGCTCAAAACTTTCGAGTTTTAGTAAAACCTCGAGTTTCAGTGCCGAACTCGGCTCGAACTCAAAATTTCGAGTACTCGCACATCTCTAGTTTCCTTTTAGAAGTTCTTAATCGGTATTTAGACATCCAAAATGAACATTTAAATAGCACTATTTTCAACGAATAATTAAAAGTAATCCTAAATTTGAAAAAGCTAACTACACATTTACAATCCCTTTTAAAATAAAATAAAAATATTAATTTTAAATCAGCCCAGGTACTGTTTAAAAGCTGCTGACTCTGACAGGAATAAACGGGTGAAACTGGTGATTGGTCACATATGAGCTCCACTTCCTTTTTTTCCTTTTGTCAAAGTAGTTTGGTGCTCCTACTCCATACCTAGGTGGATTTAAATAAGGTGTGCTGTTGCACATCGTAGCGTGACATCATCTGGAGGCGGAAGCGCATCACCAATGTATTCTGATATCCTATGTGAAAGAGTGTGGGACATGGGGTAGTCAGAATACTTAGGTGACACACTTTTTTAGGAATGAGTTTGCAACAATGGGAAACTTCTGCTGCGGCTATAGCCTATCCAAAAAACAGGTCGGGATCAGATCGTGCACCCTAAAGTCGACGTTCTGATCCCGACCTGGGTTTTTGGATAGGCTCTAGCCGAGAGTAACATCAGCTGTCACTGTAAACCAGCCGATCAAATAAACACCGTGACGTCACCTGGAGGCTGCGCAGAACATGCTCATATTCGTAGTTCTGAATATAACACCTTATTTAAATCCACCTAGCTCCATACTACTTTTAGACTTACTACTTCACTTCTTTAACTATATTTAAATATGATTCTAGAGCCTTGCAGACTCCCAGAAATACTTTTCCACAGTAGTTTGGCTTCAGGTACATTGCCAGGAACATATCAGGGGATAACATAAGCGCACTCTTGTTTATAGTATTTATATATCAGATAATGGACGAAGTAAAACAAAAATAAAAAAATCTGATAGGCGGAAAACAACCGATTAAAATCTGTCAAACTATGTAATTTAGGTTTTGCTGATGACATAGTAGGGTTAGCACCTAATGAACAAAGTTTTCACCACAATTTGAATATTTTGAATGAGAAGTTGGGAAGAAAGATATGAGAATGAATTAAATCAAAACACAAACAATGATTAGTAGAAGCTGGGGAATTCATGCAGTTTTCATAAACAAAGAAATCTGACAAGTTGTCAAATTTGCTGTAGTTTTTTGTGAATAAATAAATAGCAGCCAGTCAACAATTTTACAGTATTACTAAAAAATTCTGAACAAAAAATAAATTACAAAAAAGACTAACTTGGCTGTTAATAAATCAATATTTGTTCCTACTCTGACATATAGGTTCCTGGGCTCTAAAAAAAAACAACATACTAATACAACATTTAAACTTTAATAATGAGATTTTAAGAAAATTTTTAAACAAACCAAGAGATAAAATCAGAAAGAGGCCATAAGAAGGACTTTAAACGTGAAGGTACAACAGCTAAGATGACCAAACGGTCATGTGCAACTCATGGCTGCAGTAGATCATTAAAGATGTGAAAGTGAAGGAAAGAATAGAATGGGGAAACCGAAAAGCAAATGGGAAGAAATGGAGGGCACTCTGAGGAAAAAAGAACTTCATGAGAGAGGCTAAGCCACTCACCGCTGACTGAAAGAAATGGAAGATCCTTGTTGGTACCGACCGGCTTAAATAAGTAAGAACATTGTCTTTTTGGAGTTTCAAATTGTTAACTTGTCAAACAATGAAGTTAAAATGTTTTAATATATTGCTTATAGCAGAAATCTTATTAATAATAAATTAATAATTATATGTTAACCGTTTCCTAAATTTGCATTAATGCTTTACAATGAACATCATTTGAAATATTATGTTCATTACTATTACGTTATAAAAATCACTTTTTTGTATGCTAATAAGGAATCTATTTGGTGACTGCTTGCACAACAAACCGTCAATGCTTACGATTGTGGGCACTAAAATTGACACCAAATACAGAGTGTAAAAATCAGCTGTATTTTAGTAATTTTTAGGGTAGCCAACCATAAAAAATAATGTTTCAGAAATGTAGCAAAACTATTAAAGGAAGTATTGGTGCTACATTGACCTACTGAGGGAAATCCAAACTATTAGCATAAAAAAAATAATACAGAGAAGGGATTTTCTGTGCGACATTTTCAGGCCTGCGCTCTGGTGGAGGATTGAGAACTAGGCCTAAGAGGATGCTGCCATCACGCGGCGGCCTTGAGCGCTACACATACTGCATTACCATTCTGCCAGCAGATATTATAACGGTCGCTTTGTTCGTTATCGCTTCCGTAATATCGTCGCCACTCGCCAGACTCTCAGCTCTGAGAAACAAAATAATAAACTGAAGCTCGTGTCCCGCACATATCGTGTACACTTGGCTCTCTCCCTCAGAGGTTTCTTTAAGATATTAAAATATTTAACACCACGGAAGGGATGCATTATCAAATGTAATTAGTTAACTTAGTAGCTATCAAGGAAACTACCGGTTATAAAAATTAACCCTTTTGCCATCTTTATTTATTTTTATATTTCCTGATAAGAGTGTTATGAAAAAGAAACCCTTATTACATTGGGTTAGCATTTCAATTATTTAAACTTTGGTTTAAATCAAAACAGACATAATATTTAATTATTGGTGCACCCGGGTAATAATTATCAGGGTATTATTTTAGCCCTGATTTAAATGCAATCTTTTTCAAATGTTACCTTTTTCTCACCGATAGTATATACATAAATAAATCGTTCCACGAAATATGCTTATTACATGTATATGTATAATCTTCAAGCTGGTGTCTGTTCTCCATAATCTTGTTGGCTGAAGGCCAGATTTAGTGTCTACTGACTAACTAAATAGATAAAGGGTTAAGTCTCCGGTTACAGTAGGTTTAAGAAACTATATTTTATTTTTCACATTAAAAGGGCTTGGAAATATACTTAATTAAAAATCGAAAACCACAAGAGTTTAAAATTTGATGTCCTTTAATATAATATTTTGATTTTAATTTTAGGATTATTGATTTATTTAGTTATTTACATGAATCTTAATTGTCATTATGTGTGCTAAAGGCTCGAGTCTAGCGTCGAATATTTAAAACGTTAGCTGCCACGTAGGTCCAATCAAACCTAAACCTGGGGTCCGTTTCGAGTAACACTAGGTCCGTTCGGACCTAAGAAGTTGCAAATGCACGGTTTTACTAAACTAGTTCAAATTATTCACCAGAGCGACCTAGCGGCAAAACATTGAACTTCCAGCATACTATATCAACCACGCCTGCTGGCCGATCATTGGTTTAGTTCGTTGCTTCAACCAGGGCTGCAAACTGTCCACTGAAAGTAGAAGAAAATATTTACAACTTATTAGGTCGGTTCGGATCTAATCAGCGATGTAAATAATACTACTGGATTGGCAGCTGCAGTTTCAAGAACCGGGATTCTTCATAGTTTTACGAGCTATTGACGTTTTTAATAAATTTTATAATCTGTGTATTGCAATCTCATAAATTCATCTTAGGCTAGGAAATATGCAGGTAGGACCATAATACTTGTACAGCATATAAAATAAACAGTAATTATATAGAAATGCAGTTTTTATTAGTTTAATAAAACTATAAAAAAAACAATTAACACAATTTCAATTTAAACTCCCATTTTTTGTTACTTAAAATTAATGGCTAATTTAAGTAAAAGTATAATAATTTAAACAAAATACGTCAATACTGAAATTAGCGAAATAAATGTTTTAATATCTCAATACTATTATTATCTGAAATCAATAAGATATATGATCACTCTCTAACAGAAACTGTAGACAAAATCACTGTTTGAACATACAAGTTTGTTTTAAATGTAAAATTTAAATTTAAATTGCGTTAATTTGTATTGTTTTATTTTATTAAACTCAAAAAAAATACATTTTTTTATAACATCTGTTCATTTTTATACAGTGTAAGAGTTTTATAATCCTATGTGCATACTTTCTTTCCAACAAATTATTTATGAGATTGCAATACACACATTATAAAAAATATGAAAAACGTCAATAGCTCATAAACTATGACGAATATGATGCTAGTGAAGTTTGGTCGTCGACATTTGAGACACCCTTTAGGAAGATATCAAGCAAGCATTTACTTACTAGTGGGAAGGAATATTGCCTCCTGCCTATTAGCAGGACCATGCCCCAACGGCGGGAAACCACTTCTTACCACTTCAGGGCCAGCACGGTTTTGGATGCAGCCTGCAACACGTAGATGCGTGTGCTCGGAAATTGTCGCCTGCCTTATGGGCAGTTCGCGACCCAGTAGTATTATTTACATCGCTGGCCCTAATCAGTAATTTTCAAAATATAAAGAATGGTGTGTAAATACTAAACACTGCATTTATAAGTAACAATGTTATACATTTTTTAAATTATAAATTTATAAAAACACAGTATAAAATTACTAGCTTAATAGAAATGTTGAGTTAAGAGTACCTAGTTAAAAATACTTGTAATAGGTGAGAGTACAAAAAATGGTAAAAAGATAAATATACTACATACTTGAAATAAAATAAATATAAATGAGTAATTACGATAAAAAAAAACTATACATAGATAATTATAAATAATATAATTATAAAATTATAAAATTTATGAACAAGTCAAAGTTCCTCATGTGTTCGAAACGTTAATCGTGTAGATCTTCCGAAATTCATTGCAAATAAATTTCAGGATGTCTAGCAGACGAAAAAGTTGGGAAAGTCGGGAATTTGAATAGAAATTAATAAAATGTTGGGAAAGAAGAAAATCAACAATGACAAATTTGAATAGTCAGGAAAATTAACAAAACTGACACAGTAATTGTGTTATTCGTATCTCTTGAACGCAACGTCACACAACTTTGATTGAAATTTTATTTAACTTGTGATAGTTAAACGAAAAAATGAGCCATCATTTGTCTTTTTACGACCATTAGTTTAAATTTTAAACAAATGTTTGATTATCAATTTCAATTTTAGCATTTTTTAGTAGGATATCTTATCTGTTGAATAAATTAAATCAACCCTCGACCGGATTCCCAAACAATAGACTAGCCATTAAGAATGAGACAAAAAAGTATAGGATCACTCAATGACTGACTTTTGAAGTAAACAAACTTAGTCGATAGAGTTGTCTAATGTAACCGTGAGACTATCAAAAGTATATGGATATTTAAAACTGGATAATACCGCTGTGGTCTATTATTTGACTTGACCACGACTATGGAGTAATATTTTATTGTAAATCGCTTATGCGACACCGTTGTTGTTGTGTTAAAAAGTAAGTAAATTTACAATAATTGGCAAAAAGTACCTTCAGTCCGTATGGACCTAAAGTGCAAAAATACAAGGAAAAAACCCCATAAATCTGCATTTTGGTCCGAACGAACCTAAGACTTTTTAATGATTATTTATAAATAAAATATGTTGAAATGGTACATATGGACTACATTTTAAATGTTTTTGAAAATATTTTGGGAATTAGTCCATTAGTTCCATGCATCAACATGGGAGGAATATGGTATTTTGGGCTCGGCAGCTAACGTGTTAACAAACTATAAGTTCGAATAAAAATTGAAGATCAACTAATTAGATACAACTTTCTCGCTGGAAGTTTTTTTCTACCTCAAAAATAAAAATATTTTTTGCTTACTGACTTTTTCATGTCATGCTGTTACACTTTCTAATATTTTCATTATTAAAAATTACGTATAATTTTAAACTAAAATGTATTTATACCGTTGGATGCGGCAATTCTTTCAGATATATAAGTTCCATTGTAGTATTACTACTCTTAAAGGGACCAGGAGCGTGTAAACGACAACGCGCTCATTACTCGGGCCAGGCCAGCCAGCGCTGTAGGGTCATTCCTTGGCGGCTTCAGGACTGGATCAAGGGGGACCAGGGGAGTGGATTTTGTACTACGTTATCGACCTCCTTACTCAAGGGTAGCACATTCTGTGTAGGGGCCACAAAACTAACTCGGGCGGCCCCAACTAAACTACGCATGATTTTTTACCTGCGGCTGCCCTTCTCTGTATTATATATTCTATGCTATTAGAGTGGTAGAACAGTGACCACATTATTGTATCGCGGCGCCTGCTTACAAACGGCAAAAGTACGCTTCAGATGAAATATGTACATGGGTTGGATGTAAGCTACATAGTTATTATTTTGTAGTTACTGAGTGTGTGGTATAATCATATAGTTTTTATTACAAAATTACATTATGCAAAACTTAAGATAAATGTAATCACACTAACAGTTTTTTATCTTTATATTTAGAGTGTAAACTCTATTAACTTTTTCCAATCACAGTTGCTGCTCAGCTTTAAACCAAGACAACAATTAAGATTTAAGATTTTACAATCCTGTTTACTTTATCTGTGCTAAACCGTGTGGATATCAAATATGATGAAGGCTGATGTTTCAGATTTATTACGATCTCAGTCATCAGAGCAGTGAGAACTAGTAGCATCCAGAACAAAACTTTCCAATTAAAAACAGTTCATGGACTTTTGCTTCTGCTAATGAAGTTTGTTGTACAACAACATAAGATGTAATTTATACCTGGACAACATTAGTGCGATCTAGACAGTCAATACAGTTCACTCTAAATACACCAGTCTGTCTACATATTAATCCTTGTTTGTCCTTCCAAGTGAATCCTTGTTCATGTATGACATCAGAGAGACTAGCAACAAGAGCTGATACATTCTCGAACCTCATTCCTTTACTGAAAAGTAAAATATCAGTTAGTTTTTATAATGACACACCAAAAATACTTAAAACTTGATTTGACAAAATAACAAAAAACATAGAGTAAAGAGGAGATTTCAATTAAAACACACAAATATATAACAACATAAATATGGATTAAAAGAGTGGTGGTTTGGTATATAAAAATCAGCCAAAACTTTTAAAGTACTAAACAATACTTACAATCTAACTGATTTTTTGATTTTTTGTAGCATATAAACAAATAAAAATGGTTTTAATCCATGCAGAACTGTAACGAGTGACCCCTTACCAGTATTCGTGAAAGTCAAAAGTGACATAAGTAATATCCGGATGGTTGTACTGAACGATATGGTTGGTAAAGGCATCCCATATCACACGCTCTTTTCCAGTTTGTTCGACTAAATTTACTACATAAATCGGTCCATAACGAGACAACTCCTCTTCAAAGTGTCTCTCAAATGCTACTTTAGTTTCAGCTTCATCTGAAAAGCAAGCATAATATTAAACTAAAAATATGATTGTTTTATAACAATTTCAACATATTTATCAAGCTTACTTAATTGGAACTTTATGACTTTCACTTGAAATTTATATGAAAGAAAATATTTTTATTACCAAAACAACCAATGTCAAAAATATTCTTTTGGTCGCAAAAAACTCACAATATGTTAATTTATGCATGGCTGAATACTTCCAAAACTGTCATATGACTACGAAGATATACTAAAGTTCTGTTCAATACGGACTAATTGGGACTAGAAATTGTTTGGAATACTGAATTTTCAGAAAATCTGGAAAATCACATTTTATTATGTAAATATAGATAGATAATTTATTTCAAATATTTGTACACTGCATTGTACTTTAATTGATATTAGTTAATTAATTACCACACATTACAGCACAGTATATAAAAGTGTGTAGGTATTTGAAAATTTGTATCAGTTACATACAGTTTGGTTCTAAGCTGTGATCGAAATCCGATAACGTCTAATATAAATATAAACTTAACGCTGGAAGGCTACAAGCCAGAAATTAAAGAATAAATTGTAACTAGTGGCTTGAAGGGGCCATTGCCCCAAAACTTGCTCCTATATTCAGCCTCAACTCTTACTCTTTATTTACTCTTTACATGTCGAGGAAAGTAAAACAATAATAAGTAGAAACACAAGTCAATTCGTAAATAAAACAGACGTTTTTAAACCCTCATGCTTTTCTTATGGGGGATGTTTTACGTTATTTTTTGTTCGATCGCAACTTTCTAAAAATACTACTATTCTTCCCGAGTCACTGGGATCAAGACCTTTAATTTGAGCTGTCTTCCATCATCCTGTAATTTGCCAAACTCCCGCAATTTTGACTTAAAAAGTTTGTTTAGAGAACTATATATAAAGATTTTTATCCTTTATGTAAACGTTTTGACTCTCTGATGATGGTGTTAACGAAACTTAAATTACTTTTAAAATGTGGCAATAGCATTAGCTGGTAATGAGATGTTTGCATGGCCAATGGCGATGTTTGCTAGTGGTTGGCTAGTGGTCAGTTTCATCAGTATCAATGCTGTCGATGCCTCAAATGCGATATTTGTTACCCAATACGTATCATACTGCCAAATCGCAATACACAGGCGACCGAATCGCACATTGCTGTAGCAAAGAAAGATAAAAAATACAAATACAGTCAAGAATATAGTTATCCATGATGGATAGCTACATTTTTAGACAGAAAAATAGTAAAAACATTTCACAATCATGTAAAAATTATAGAATCGCAAAGGAATTTTCTTAATAGTAACAATATAATTGTGTATTGATTACAGTTTGTCTTTTAGATAATTAATTTGTTTAGTAATTAAAAAGCTGTAAATCAATCTCATTTTTTTAGCCATTCATCGAGTCACAGAGTAGGAGTATACGGTAACATTTACATTTGATGACTATCGAATAAGTCAAACCAAATCAAATCATTAAGAACTTTAATTACTTTTTCCTGCAGTTTCTATGAATAATATACTGTTTATTATTTGTTAGCAACTTGATGAAGAATAGATATTAGCCTTCCAATTTATTTTTCTTTGGATTATAAATTAATTTAAAAAGGTTGTATAAATCATAAATCATAGACAAAAGGTCGATCACTGATTTAAAATCACGTTTAATATTACCAAATTAGTACTGTAATTTAAAAAAATTGGGATCAAGCTAATGTATTATCAAATATATTGTTCTTTATACTGCACTAAATTAGGCTATTCTTGAAATATAAACAGAGGTCATATAGTTTCCTCTTGAGGTCTTACGTACACAATTAATTGCTGAATGATAACCACTAGTGATTATGTATTTTAAATCAAATAACCTTGTTCAAAAATACATGCCTCCTTGAAAATGTAAAATACTTCTTAATATAGGCCTAATACTGGTAATGTACCGTACCGGTTTAGTAAATATCCGAATCCGAAAACCATCAGATCCGCACCCAATAGAAATTTAAGGTATCCAAACTAAAATTTCATTATCCACATACCCCAATATTTTCATTGCAGTAAGAAGTTTTTATCAGAACCTAATCTGTAACTATGGCATCAAAAACTGAGTTTCACATTACTGAATATTTGTGAGAGTTACCTTTATCGAGCCGGGGTGGTGGGCGATACTTGTAGCCAGGTTGGGACCAGTAGACAGGCACCGAGCCCCGCACCAGCGTCAGAGCCACCTGGTGGTGACGGTGCGCAATGATCTGTTCGGTCTCCACATAGTTGGCACAGTGACCCGTGTCATCCAGACCTCTGCGCTTGTAGCGTGTTCCCGCACGGTACCTGCTGCGGCGGGACAGCAGTGACAGCGTGAACACCTGCACACAACAACAAAGGTGAACAGATCATGTAGGAAAACCTTTCCCCGTAACTTCTATATTTTCCTTATTATTATTATTTGTTGTGGTGATTTGATTTTTTTTAATTGGACTAATACAGAATACAATTTTCAAATACAGTAGACTCTCAGAAATCTGGATCAGCCTAGTCCGGACTCTAAATGATCTTGAATTTTCTTTTCAGAAAAAAACATTCCCACCTTCCCACTTTTTTCCACCTTCAGATTTCACATGATTAGCTAACACTGCACAAATGTCATGTAGTTCACATCGTCGAACGCTTTGTGTTCTGTAAAACTGATGACGTTTATGATTTACAAGGAAGTGGAAGTTGTCGGTGGTGGGGGGGAGGGAGGAGGAGGTGGTAAGGAGAGTCTCAGTTCACTGCACCTGCTTTGATAATGCAGATGTCACTTTGCCTTGTTTGTGTCTCGTATAATTCATGTCTACCTCTGGGAAATCCAAATTGTTCAAAATGCAGACTGGCCGTCCACATTACAATAGTCCAGATTTCTGAGAGTATACTGTATACTGAAATTATCTATTTCAATCAGCCATGCAAAATTATAATCATCTGACAACACTAAAGCTATTGGTTTATTTGCATGAACTACAAAACACTGGCTGGCACTAAAGCAACAGGAATAGAATGCCTATCAGAAAAACTTCTTTATTTGTGATTTTAGGGATGCAAGGCAATTATATTGATGTAAGGCCTTATATAAATTTAGGACAACAATTTTAACTACTGATCAATTTCAAGCCTTAGTTTTTATTCTGCATGAATGATGCACTGTTGCTTATTGTTCTGCTCTGGGGGAATCAAACCACCAAAGTTATTAAATTCTAAATAGCTTAATAAACAAATTATAGGAGGCAGAAAAGCCTAGCTTAAAATCTTTAAAAAATAATCTTTAGTTTCATTTGGGTTTTCAAGCCTATTTCAATTTAGCCTTTTTGAGCTATAAAATTAACCCTTGAATTTGTCACATAACCACAGGGCACTTTGAATTACATGAGTGTTTAAATAAGAAATACTGTAGACAACACAATGCTTTTTGCTACAACCTGAACCTGAACGTGACTGTGACGATGAGTGATCAGAGTGTATCTGGCCTGTCTTTTTGTCTAAATGTAATGTCATGTATGGTCATGTGTGTTTGGGTTACTATGCAATTATAATAGCGGACAATTAAATTGCCAGTTGAGGACGTGGTGTGGTGGTTGCGTTGTGGGCGTGCCGGGCTATCAACCAAGACCAGCCAAAAGTAGATATGCTGCATTTCCAAAACTCCACACCAGCTGGTTTAATACTGATACAAATAAATGAATAAATATATGAATTTGAATACTTTTGTGTGTGTCGTTGAAATTCTATTTAACTAACTCTTACTGTTCTGAACTGGGTTTGTTTACACGCTACAGCTGACCTATCATGTTGGTTCTGTTACAAGTGTTCTAATCCTCTTATGAATAAATTCTTAACAAGGCTACTTTTGAAATAATACAATTAGTTTTACAATGAACAAAGAGGGTTTATTACTAAAATACATAAATTGAAATGTCTCATTGACCGAAAGAAAAGGATTCACAAAATAGGTTTACAATAATGAGGAATGTTCTTTAATTGATTTTACTTTACACAAAATATGCTAAGGCTAGATAAATTGTGGGTAGATTTACAAGGTCTTAATCTCAGGTGGGGATTTCGTGCCGGCATGGATAAATAAATGGGATCATTGATAAACACATAATATTCAGGATTCAAATGTAATAGTCCAAATGCAAAATTTAGTTATAATTCAAATATACTCCAGCCAATTATGATCTCATGTGGTACTAACAGTAAATGTTGGGGTACAATGGCTTCCATTATTCTTGATGTTTTTTTTTGAAAGATTACATAATTCAATGTTATTAATTAATTAAAAGTTCTTGAAGGTAAGTTAATAAAAGAAAGTTCTCAAATATAGATGTTCAAATTAATGACTGACTAATAGGTTTTAGAATTTTTTTTGCCTATTTAATGTTTAATCAGGCTATCACTAATGGTGGTGTCAACTGGAGGGATGTTACCAATATTTAAACTTCTCTTCTTGGTACAGAACTAAAATGTCTTCAAGTGGCCTTTTAAAATGGGGATTGCTCTGTAACTGACTGCTTTGTAAAATATTTTGGCTCAGTTGGCACAAAATAACCTTTGTAAAATAGGAGAAAAACAGGGTCAAGGCCTTCTTTAGCTGTTAACACTAGGCCTTCATCTCTTTAAGTGTCTGGCCAAGAATCTTTCCTCTGTTGCAACAGTTTGGAGTTCACAAAACATCATGCACTTCTGGGTTTGAGATTATACATACACTTTTGCACTTTTGGCACTTGCCAGCCATAACACTTTCACATACACATATCTATATATTTAATGAGATCAATTTAGAAATTTTACATTTGAATTTAGTAAGGCGTTTGAAACAGCTTGGGGTTACTTATAAGTTACATATATTAATTAGGCTATCTATGTATAATAATAAATCTATCAATCAATCAATCAAAAATGTTTATTTATAAATCATGTACATGAGTACAAAAAATAGTGTCAATGGATGGTTATGACAATAAAAATGCCATATCCTTATATCTTGAGTATAAATCTAAACTATTACAGCTATTTACTAAAAGAGGCAAAAATTTAAATAAAAACGAGTTCACACGCAGCACGCTGACGTGAGGAAAGTGAATTTCCACATAAAAAATTTTAAAATTCAAAATCAGTGTAAAAACATACATTTGTCCAATTTTTATTGAAATCTGAAAACATTGATTTGTTGGCTGTTCTGATACTCCTGGTTTCATTTACTTGCAAAGCTGGGAATACAATTTTGCGCATTATAAGGTTAGGAGAAGTCCAGATAGGCTTGAAAGTAGGCGTGAGGTTGTTATGGATGATGAAAGTACACCAACAAATGAATAACAGGCTTTTCTAATGTAAAATCCCTATAAGACAACGTACTGTGTTTGGTCGATACACATTTTCTTTAATAACTCGGTAAACATTTATGCTAGAATGACAAGAGAGGGCTTAAAACTTTCGCCTCTCTAATTCCCATCTTTTTACATGCATTTATTTTACATATGGGGCTTTTCTGACCCTTTTTGGGCCCAAAAACTCAAAATTTGAAAGATTAATCCCCAAAAAAAGGGCTTTAGAGTTTTCCGATTGTTTTGCCCAACGAACTTGTCCAACTGATTACAGAAAGGAACGTCCCTACTAAATTTGAAGTAAATCGGACAAAAAATGTGACCGCTAGAGTGCAAACACTATATATATATATATATAAAATTTTGAACGACCCCCAAAAACGTGTTCAGGGGGTCACGTTAGGAACTTCTATGGTGGTCCCGGGCTTAAGTTTCACCGTGCGTGTCATGCTAATAGTTCACTTTCCAAAGGAAATTCACTAACAATCACATGGTTTTGAGCTAAATTAAAATTGCATCCAGTCAACCAAGATATCTACATTATAATGAATTCCTCCAGTGAATAAGGTGATTTTTCCATTAGATATTTTTTAGTTTTGTTTTGAATGATTTGCAGCTGGATTCATTTTTTATAGAGATAGGTAATTTTGTATGAAATAATGATCCAGCATAAGTTGGCTTTTTCTTGAAGGATTCCAACTTGTGGGATGAGGTCACAATATATCTTTTATATCTTGTGTTATATCTATGAGAAATCATTGGATCTTTTTTCCTACTTAGTTCCCTTGCCAAACATGTGGTTTCAAAAATGTATATTGCATAAACAGTTAAAATATTTAATTCTTTAAAGTATAATTTTACTGAATCGTCATTTTTGAGATGTAAGATAGTTCTTATTGAGTTTTTTTTAACAATCAAAATTTTGTTTAAATTTTGCTTTGAGGTGGCACCATACAGTGAAATACCATAACATGTATGGGAATGAATATGGACAAAGTATATTTTTTAAGTGCATCTCAATTACATAAATAAGACAATCTTTTTATCGCGTACAATCCGGAATGAAGCATTTTTAACAGTTTTTCAATGTGAAAATTCCAATTTAAATTTTTATCTATATGCAATCCTAAAAATGTTGTCTCTGAGATGTGTTCTAATGATGTAGAATCAATCATTAAATTTGGTTTGATTCTATCTTTACTTTTTTTAGTTGAAAATTTAATAAAATTTGTTTTAGAGATATTGAGATTAAGATTATTTGTTTTAAGAAATTGATGAATATTATTTAGTTCCAAAAACGCATCTATTTCTAAGCTTTCTATATTTTCCCCTGGTACTTTAAGATTTGAATCATCAGCATAGAGACACAGTTTATTGTTTTTGGGATATGCAATAATTTTGGGGATCTCTTTTATATAACACAAAAATAAAATTGAGCCCAGTATTGAGCCTTGAGGGACTCCCCATTTTATAATGTGTTTTGATGAATTTACTGTATACAAGTAGTTTTTATTGTTAAATTTTACTTCGACAAATTGACTGCGGCTATCCAAATAAGACTGAAACCATTTTAGTGGTGCTCCTCGTATGCCAAAGTCTTTCAGTTTATTTAGCAAAATGTGGCATACACTATCAAAAGCCTTTGAAAGATCCATATAAATACCCAAAACACTTTCACCATTATCAATAGATTCTATTGATTAAATAAAATCGATAGCTGCTGTAACAACGGATCTGCTGAAACTTACTCTATTGTTTATTATGTAGGCCAGGCAAGCTATCTTATGTATTAGCTTAACTTCATTAAACTGCATGTTCATTAAATTAGTAGGTATTCCTTGTCCTTGTCTTATACTTTGTATTGCTTGTTCTACTGCTATTATTGAGTAAATGCCCCAATCATAATAATTAATTTGCTTAAAACAGGCTATTGTTTGGCGTTTCGGTGTTTGTTTTGGTGGTTTGATATAAGTTTTTATCTTCTACATAACCACTTTTGCATGGTCAATATTGTGGTTATTTAGAGAGTCATAGTCATAGTATCTATTGGCCTCCTTAAAAAAATAGAACACTCCAGTGCGATCCTTCAAAATCATTCAAAAGATTTTCTTCATTTATTGGCATGACAACAAATTTTTTGCTCATAAAATCAGCATGATTCAGTAAATTTGTATAGTCACTGAGTACCTTAATACCATATACCACAGCAGGATTCTTGATCACTGTTTTATTTCTTGGTTTAGTATATTAACACTTAATATATCTAAATAAACATGCATCGTTTGGTCAGTGAGCCACTGTTTGCTCAGTAGTTCCGCACAGGTTGTTATCAGCGGAGTGCAATTTTCAGTTTGAGTGTCATTGTGGTGTTTGTATTAGAAACTGTATCATTTTTTTCTTTTAAAGTGTGTACTATTTCATTGGGGGAATCACCGCTCAATTCAGTTATTGTATTGCCAAAAATCCCTGAACATTCTGAGCTTTGGGTTGAGCTGAGTGAGCTACTGGATGTAATTAAAGTGCTAGAACTTATTGCTATATTGTTCTTGATGGATATCATAAGACAGATTTTTTTTCTTTGATATACATTTCTAGGGATTTTTGTTATCTAAAAGTCTTTCCACCTGGAGACGTAATGTAAATATCCACTTTTCCGACATTTACACCTTTTTTTCTCACAATCTTCTGTCGCTTCCAGCCAGATGGAATATTCATGATTGTTATTAATTTAATAAAATATTTATTTACAACATGTATTTATATTTACATCCACATTTTATTGGCAAACATTAGGTTGGCACATTAACCAGTGATAATGATCCTTATTCACAGTAGAGAATTGTTTGTAAACATTACTGGGTCAGCAATGTGGTCTGTGGTCTGAGTCAAGAGATAACAGACATAAGCACAACAATATGGCAGGCAGATGTAGAGCAGCACAGAGCAGTTAAAAGTACAACAGTTTGGTGTGTTACGATCTGAAGCTGTCATCCACAGCTGATAGCAGAGTGTGCACTAACCTTGTAAAAACTGTCAAACCTGTCTACGCACTACTAAGGTTTGTTCAGGAAATAACCACGTTAGCCAAAGTTCCAAATTTATTCCAATAAAATAATAAAATATATTTTTGTATGATCTGATAATAATTATTAGGCTTTTTTATGATGGATAAATAGTATTTAAAAATCAGTCTACTGCCCAACCTCGTATCTGGGGAGAACGCTGTCGTTGTCCACATCGAAGCCCACCTCCACATGGCACTGCTCAATCTGCACGAATCCCTGGACCACCGGCAACACCCACCCCTCGGCCAGCGGGTCCTTCCACACACACATCAACATCAACTCTTGAAACACGTTTCGAAAACATTCATACTATTTGTAAGTGCTACATGCAAAAAATACCTGGTAAGAATAAAGCATTTTTAAGTGACATGTCAACAAGTCAAACAATTTGAACTGATTTTTAAAAATTATAGTTTAACACTATAGCGTTTTAATTGCAATTAAAAACAGTATATAATTTAATTTAATAGTTTGAATTGTACTAAATTGGAAATAAATTATTTATAAAAAGTTTTTATGTATTAACAGATATTTATAAAGTGGTATTAGAAATAGGAAAATAAGAATTGCTGGTGCTAGTTAGTTTTGCAAGTCTGGGCAGACTTGCGATTTTCATGTCCCGGGATGTTGGAAAGAACTTGGAGACGATGGTTTGAATTGTTTGCTTGGGCTGAGGGGACAGGAGCCAGGTCACGTGAAGGCCTGCCTTCTCAGTTTCTGGAAGTTTCAGTCCAAAGCTTATAAATTCACCCTCGTCAGGAGCCTGCGGCATTTAATGTACAAATCTTTTTCTGTAAATGTGTCGAGCGGCTACCCTACAAGACGTGAATTTCTTCAGATTGGAAGGTACAAATTGATTTTTTTTATTTAGAGTCATTGTTCAAATCATCGCTCCATTTCTCATTTTGTTTTTTCAAAAGAGGGGGTCAGTCTGTAAAACAATTATTTCTTTTTCAGGGTTCGAAGCGTTTCTATTAATGGGTAGAAGATAATCTAACAGCAGACTGATTAAGTACTGGGAGAATATATTTTTATTAGTAAAGTAGAGTAAAATCCAAAAATCGATAAATTGACTTATATTTTGAAAGTTTGAAGAAAGACAAGCAAAACCAAGATTTAATTTTAAAAGTTTTTATATTTTTTTAAATTTTTAACTAAGAAGAAAGACTTTCGGTTTGTTTTAAATAAAAAGACAACATTTATGTAGCTCATTTTTATTTTATAAAGACCCCTTCTTAACCTGAAGAAAATATAGCCTGCTAGACAGCGCTATAGCTGTAACACAAACGGATCACAACTCAATGTAGCCTTAGTGATATTAAACTGTACTAATAAATAATAAGCAAACAATAAATCTGCATTAGCCCGTAAATCTGGGGGAATAAACAGTTAATAGTTGTGTTTACAATTTCTATATTTCCATGGCCCACAGGCTAAAAATAGTGGGTACACTTTCATAAGTGGAGCAATATAAAATACCCCCGTCGCAGCAAACCTGCGTACTCAGTGAATTTCAAATGCATAATATATGTCTTAATACCATATAAAGCCACATACCAAGTTTGATAAAAATATATTCACATATAATATAAGCAATATATACAATTTTAATTATTCTCCATAAGAATAACATTGGTGATGAGTACGTAGGTTTGCTGAAAAAAGGAACACAAACAATTGTTTTTATGCAAATATAAATAGAATTTAACTAGGTATCAAGGTATACTTAGGTATATTAAGTCATAAATGTCACTTTACACATTTCAGCCAAATTTCATCGAAATCAGACGTTTTTTACTCAAGTTATCGCATTCACGGACGCACACACACACATATATATATATATATACATACATATATATAAATTTGAACGAAAAGTGTTTTAGTCATCTGGGGACCTCAAAAAAAAAAGTTGTCATGGTCTCGGGCTTAAGTCTTACCATGAGACCTACGGTAATAGCTTCTTCCCTATAGGGGAAATTCGCTAAAAACCAAATGAAACTGTTCAACATACCGATTAGGTTGATTGCTGTAACGTTTATTTTAAATTATTTCAAGGTTATTCAGTTATAGTTTTGGTTTGTTCGGTTTTGTTTGTGTTCGGTCTCAAAGAGGTGGAAGATATGGAATTTGTCCGGATAACAAACGTTCCACTAATACTTAATCATGTATTGCCAGGATCGACCTTTGTAAGTGATATATTAATTGAAAAACAAACTAACAAAAACAAACATGATGTAATTACTAACAAACAGACAGCAAGATATTTCAAAACCGATACAGCAATAGATCTAATCAATATATCAAACAATTTCATTTGGTTTTTTTTAATCGTTCCACGAACAAAAGTGTACCCAAAATAGTTATTAAAATATGATATAATTCTTCAGAATAATAATATAAATAGAATTTAACCTGCTCAGGATTAACATGTTGTTAAATGTGATACTTTTATAGTATCTTTGTTATTTAGCAAATGAAAATGTGCAATATATATTATATATATGCATTTTTCAATACACTTTAATGTAGGCTAAAAAATCCTCAAATCCTTTTAATCTTTATTTGATATTTATATATTTTTATTATTATATTTATTTATCATTATCTATGATTTTAACCGTGCAAATCAATCAACACAATACAAAAGTGTAACCTAATTTTAAAACAATTTAAACATAAATAAAGGTAATACAACAAAGTGAAGAAAAACACATCAAAGTTACTTCAGCTCTAAGGTATTTATCTAAGGTTACAACAATGGCTTACACTAAAAGACTATTGAATCTTGATACACAAGAGATCACACTGATAAGCCACGCTCCCTGCACCACAAGTGAGGGAGCTATCAATACCCAATATCTGTGTTGAAAAGCATCTGTTGATTTGATGGTTATAAGAAGCAAGTTCCTCCCCAAACTGGCAGTGTAGCGATAGGATAAGCGTATACACAAGTATGTAAACCTACTGTCCAACCTAACTTTTGGTAGTACATCTAATCTCAAGTTGTGACACATGTATATCTTCCTGCGATGTTATTTCTGTTTTTTAAACCTTTTATTACTTCCTTAATTATCACATTGACTCACATTAAGCAGCAATATCTCTTTGAGCATGTGTTTGTTCCAGAAGAAGCGTTTGTCAGCGTTGCGCCAGCGCGGAGTGGCCGCGGTCAGCTCACAGTGCCTCTGCAGTGTGTTGGTCAGGTCCGCGGGCTGACCGGCGTGGTCTACACAGAAGTAGAAGGAGTCCGTGTCCGTGAACACCCGGTGCAACTCCTCCACCAGCCGGCGCTGGTACTTCTCGTTGTCCTTCATCTGATTGCTGCCCTTCACCTGGTCAAAACAACATGTGAACGTTAGGGGAGAAAAAACATGTCACTTGGCTTTAAGTGTTTTAATTACACATATAAAATGTATTTAATTTAAGTAACACATACATCTTAATGCGGCTCCCAACATGCGTCATTCGCCGTGCACCAAGTACATGCCGAGTGGCGAGCTACTTGTGTTGGTATTCGCCGACTTACCAGCAAACATCTACAGACAAGCAAGCTTTTCCCGAGCACCCTGTTCATTGCGGGAATAGTGAATAATCGTCAAATAGATGCCGAAGACTTTGCTGTTACCTAAGTCGCTTTTATTATTTTAGCTGGTGGGTATGTATTGCAAAAGAAAATGGAGTAGTAATTTGAAAAATTGGTTTTCACAATACTATTGATACAGTCATCACAAAGTCAATAGACCTTTGAAAACACCCCTCGATCACATGAGCGGGGTCAACTATTGTAAGCTAATATTGTAAAATACAATACAAATATGTTCTTAGTAATAAGATTCAATACCTAGCATGATTTTCACAAAGTTTTATCAATATTTATTATGTAACAGACATTGATTTAACAAAGGTTTTTACCAATAAATCCCGAGCAGACAGCAGAATGTATGGATGGACCTAAAGTTCGCCTTTTAACGAATATTTGTGTGCTTTGATGTGTATAAAAGACTGACACCATGCGGGGGTAAAAACAAGATATAATGCTCGCTGCTTGCCAAGTAGGCGAATACCCATCCACACTGCTCGTGATTTGGCGAGTCGCTGCTCAGCACACAGCAAATGACGCATGTCTGAAGCGGCCGATAACATCTTAAGGTTCACTGCATAGCAGCGAGGACTGCAGCCTGGTCAATGGTGTTCTTGATTGTGCTGCCCACTGTCTCAAACATACCCCAGGTTAACAGAGGACAACCCCATCCTTTAGTTATCTTACCTGCATGGTGGTGAGGGCTGCAGCCTGCTCAATGGTGTTCTTGATGGTGCTGCCCACAATCTCAACAATTCCCCAAGTTAACAGAGGACAATCCCATCCTTTAGTTATCTTACCTTCTTGGTGGCGAGGGCTGCAGCATGATGGGTGGTGTTCTTGATTGTGCTACCAGCAGCATAGACCATTCCCCAGGTTAACAGAGGACAGCCCAATCCTTAAGTTACCTTACCTGCATGGTGGCGAGGCCTGCAGCTTTATGGGAGGTGTTCTTGATTGTGCTGCCTGCAGCCTAGACCATTCCCCAGGTTAACAGAGGACAACCACATCCTTTAGTTATTTACCTGCATGATGGCGAGGACTGCAGCCTGCTCAATGGTGTTCTTGATGGTGCTGCCCATAGTCTCAACCATTCCCCAAGTTAACAGAGGACACCGCACCCTTTAGTTATCTTACCTGCATGGTGGAGAGGGCTGCATCTTGCTGGGTGGTGTTCTTGATTGTGCTGCCTGCAGCCTAGACCATTCCCCAGGTTAACAGAGGACAACCCCATCCTTTAGTTATCTTACCAGCATGGTGGCAAGGGCTGCAGCTTGATGAGGGGTGTTCTTGATTGTGCTACCTGCAGCCTAGACCATTCCCCAGGTTAACAGAGGACAACCCCATCCTTTAGTTATCTTACCAGCATGGTGGCAAGGGCTGCAGCTTGATGAGGGGTGTTCTTGATTGTGCTGCCTGCAGCCTAGACCATTCCCCAGGTTAACAGAGGACAACCCCATCCTTTAGTTATCTTACCTGCATGGTGACGAGGGCTGCAGCAAGGTGGGTGGTGTTCTTGATTGTGCTGCCTGCAGCCTAGACCATTTCCCAGGTTAACAGAGGACAACCCCATCCTTTAGTTATCTTACCAGCATGGTGGCAAGGGCTGCAGCTTGATGAGGGGTGTTCTTGATTGTGCTGCCTGCAGCCTAGACTAATCCCCAGGTTAACAGAGGACAACCCCATACTTTAGTTATCTTACCAGCATGGTGGCAAGGGCTGCAGCTTGATGAGGGGTGTTCTTGATTGTGCTGCCTGCAGCCTAGACCATTCCCCAGGTTAACAGAGGACAACCCCATCCTTTAGTTATCTTACCTGCATGGTGACGAGGGCTGCAGCAAGGTGGGTGGTGTTCTTGATTGTGCTGCCTGCAGCCTAGACCATTCCCCAGGTTAACAGAGGACAACCACATCCTTTAGTTATCTTACCTGCATGATGGTGAGGACTTCAGCCTGCTCAATGCTGTTCTTGATTGTACTGCCTGCAGCATAGACCATTCCCCAGGTTAACAGAGGACAACCACATCCTTTAGTTATCTTACCTGCATGGTGGCGAGGACTGCAGCCTGCTCAATGCTGTTCTTGATTGTGCTGCCTGCAGCCTAGACTAATCCCCAGGTTAACAGAGGACAACCCCATACTTTAGTTATCTTACCAGCATGGTGGCAAGGGCTGCAGCTTGATGAGGGGTGTTCTTGATTGTGCTGCCTGCAGCCTAGACCATTCCCCAGGTTAACAGAGGACAACCCCATCCTTTAGTTATCTTACCAGCATGGTGGCAAGGGCTGCAGCTTGATGAGGGGTGTTCTTGATTGTGCTGCCTGCAGCCTAGACTAATCCCCAGGTTAACAGAGGACAACCCCATACTTTAGTTATCTTACCAGCATGGTGGCAAGGGCTGCAGCTTGATGAGGGGTGTTCTTGATTGTGCTGCCTGCAGCCTAGACTAATCCCCAGGTTAACAGAGGACAACCCCATACTTTAGTTATCTTACCAGCATGGTGGCAAGGGCTGCAGCTTGATGAGGGGTGTTCTTGATTGTGCTGCCTGCAGCCTAGACCATTCCCCAGGTTAACAGAGGACAACCCCATCCTTTAGTTATCTTACCTGCATGGTGACGAGGGCTGCAGCAAGGTGGGTGGTGTTCTTGATTGTGCTGCCTGCAGCCTAGACCATTCCCTAGGTTAACAGAGGACAACCCCATCTTTTAGTTATCTTACCTGCATGGTGGCAAGGGCTGCAGCCTGCTGGGTGGTGTTCTTGATGGTGCTGCCCGCAGACTTGAGTGTTCCCCAGGTCTTGGATAGCCCCAGTCTCTGCATGTTGTCCACCACTGCATGGCCTCCCAACAAATTGCAGTGCTTGCGGCAGGGCTTCAGCCTCAGCTCTGAGGCCACTATATCGTGCCCTCTAATCTAAATATTCAAAAATTTTATTTAATATTTTAAAAATCAAAATATTCAAAAATTGTATTTAATATTTTAAAAATCAAACAAGTATATTTTGTTAAGGAAAATCCATAAATATCAGAAAAGTAGGTGTTCATATTTGAATCTTTTAGATTTGTAAAACCTTAATTTTTTTAAGAATTTTTAGGTATTACCCCTAAGTTTTAGGCTGCTATTCTTTGTTATATATATATTTTGTAAATTATAATTAAAAATATAATATACATTAAAATAGTTTCTTTTTAAACATTTGTAAAATGAGCCACTCATGGAATGTGAAACATTAAATTAAAAGCACAGTTAAAGTTTTTAACAGTAAAACTCTTTAATATGTAGCATTACTTCCTATTAATTTAGAAAATGAAATAAAATAAGAGTTCAACCCTAACTCATGGAAAGTAAATAACTGTGACAGGTTCTGGTTGTTTCACAGGTCAATGCCATGGGTGAATGTCAAAGGAAAGATCAATAAACCTTTGTGCAGGTAGCCAAGCTATTGAGTGGTATTGATCAAGTAAGATGCTCAGAACTTTGAAATCAGCAACCAGTGTACTCTTATTTGCAAAGGTACACAAGCAATAAAGTGTCAGATTTAACGTGCACTAGATACATTTATAAAGAAAGAGAGAGCGTTCCAAAAATCAATGAAAAATAATCTTTTAATTAAGTTTACTTTGTTCTCAAATAGTTGTCCCCGAATTGTATCAAAACTGAGAACTGTCACAGGTTTTCGCCAGCATCATCAAACATGTATTTGTTTACAAACCTCTTATTCCTAAAATACATTTGTCTTTTTCTAGATGTAATATTTTTTTCCATCAAACATCAACTAGCCCTAGCCAACCAAGTTAAAGGTAAAGACACAAAACAGCTTTATAAAATACAGCCTTGCTCCTACACTTACTCGGCTTTATCCCTGGAGACTGGGGTTCATTTATTCATTTTCATTTTATTCATTCCAATGGCAGAGAAAATTTACAGAATTTACAATCAAGTATCTTAAATTTAATATGTAACTTATAACAAGTAAAAAACAACCAAAACAATCTAAAAATATGCAATAAGTAACAATAGCCAATAAGATTTTTCGCTACTTCTATCAATTTGTATCCTATACTCTAATATGAGTAAGGTTTGCTTGCTTGCTTGCGTCCGTCCGTGCTTGCTTTCTTGTAACTCTGATCTCAAAAACGGCACCAACAATTTACTTCAAATGTTGGAAATAACTAATTTCTGGGATAAAAATAAGTTCTAGACAGGTCTCAACCCTAGGAAAAATCAAATAATGTAAAAAACCAAAAATGAAAAGTTAAACAAATTAAAATTGGGCTCATGGAGTTTAAAATCAAACAAAAGAATTGGAACAGCTGTTCATAATCAACTAGGGAACTGTCAAGTTTATAATTGTTTTAACTTTGGTTTCCTGAGAGCAGTGACTAACACTGTTGAGTGAAGATTGCATATATAAAGCAAAGATACATTGAGCTATAAATAACAACTGGAGTGACCTTACAAATCCAGAAAAGTTATACAAATCTGATAATCAGTCGAGGGAAGTGGTGAAATATTTCTCCAATTCATCTAAACAAACTGACTGGCTTTCCCCGAGCAAAGCTCGGCCCCCAGGTACTCTTAAGTATAACAAGGAAAAAACAACAAAAAAACAAAAACAAACTAACAATTATTCAATAAATAACAGTAATCAATAAGATGCTTTGCTTAATGGTTTTACTAGATACAAATTTATCAAAGTAGTGCTAAAGACTTCAGAGTTTGTATCAAAGGTCTAATCATTAAACCTTTGATGAATTGGCGGCCATTTTTGTTTTTCAAACCTAAATATCTTAAACCCTTAGTAATGAACAAAAACCTGTAAGAATCAAAAAGTGTTGCTTTTTGTCCCACAAATAAGGGTATAAAGATTGTAACAGTAAAATTATAAATAACTGAGAAATTGTGATTTTTATTAGTTAAAACATGACGTTTTAGTCCAGAAATGGCAAAAAACATGTTTTATCTTACAAAACTACAATTTCTCTGTTACTTATAATCCTATTGTAACAATCTTTATACTATTATTTTTAGGACAAAAAGACAAAACCTTTTGGATTGTTACAGGTTTTTGCTAATTATTAAGGTTTTTAAAAAAACAAAAATGGCCGCCATTTTGAAACGGTGAAAGATAGAAACTTTAAGAGGGCTCTAAACCTTCGCCAAACGGCTGAAAAACACACCTCCGTATTACTCAAATTCTGAGGTTATTAAAGCACCTAGCGACCTCCAATGAACGATAAAATGTTTCTCATGAAATTAACTAGGTTAACAAAGTTATTTTAAGGTTTTAAGTTATTGTTATACATATATTATTCGGGGTTAAACTCAGTGAAAATTGACCATTTTCTACTACGTAAATGGCAAACATTTAAGACAAAATTAGAAAGTTTTTCTGTTTTAAAACCCTTATTAGTTATTCAAGATAATTTCCCGCTAGGCAAGATTTCATAAAAACCAATATTTATCTCATAAATCGAGTAATTTGTGAGGGTTGTTTCTGAAAAGCGCTTCGCAAAACACCCCCGTACAGAGGACGGCTCTGGCGAGCGGCGATGGAACTACCACCGCCAATGAGACATTCGTCAGTGTCGCCAACCTGTTTCTCTGTTTCTCTACCTATTGGGACATCGGACGGACGTAATTCCCCAGAAAGGTCCTCTGTGTCCTTGCTTCAAACTACTCTAAAGACACAATATTTGCCCGTCGTACCATACCGTCATTCTTGATGATATAGCTAAATCAAATTTAAAATGACATTATCTGGGCTTTTTACCGTTCAAGAATGTGATCAATATCATTCAATATGATTAAATGATTAAACTTGATATACTGTAATACACTAAAAATTTGAATACAATTAATCCTTCCGTAAACAATATTTTTTTTACAAAAATTAAGATTTTTCTAGTTATTAATGTTTTCAGTTGATACAAATAGTATCTCAATTATATTAAACGTTACCAAGTGCAATACGTTTTATATTGGTTTTCGTTAACCGTATAGTAAGAAGTTTCTCATTAACAATCATAACTGTAACTCGGCGTAGGTACAACGTGGCTTTAGCCAACTTCATCACAATCTGTTTCATGTCATTTTCAAAGTGTGTGTGGTTTTAAAATACTTGTATAACGCGGCGCGGCGGCCGCGCCGATTTCCAAGAGCACTGAGCCGAGAGGTGACGAGGCGCCCCTCGACCAAGGGTGGGAGTGCATCACCTCACTTCCTGGAAGATCATCCCCTACAGCATTTTCCTTGTCCGCAAACCTTCAGTTCATCAGTTGCTCTTTGTGACAGTGAAAATACCCCCAGTGTGTAAAAAGGCAGAAATATTGCCATTTCGTCATGTGGACACCTCAAGGAATGAGGATGGAAGCGTTTGGATCATGATTATTATAACAGATGACAATAATAAACCATAGTCTGTTATCATACTCATAAGATGTTTCATTTCTGTTTACTAGTGATAATAATGCGGAAGCGGATTGCAGACGATGATATGAATCATATTGTCATACTTTATCCCTTTTATCATATTATCTATGTTTTACTTTCTCCCCTCGCATGTATAGACATAGTGTAATACGAAATACCCCCGTCGCAGCAAACTTGCGTACTTAGCGAATTTCCAATGTATAATATTTGTCTGAATTCCACATAAAGCCGCGTACCAAGTTTCATAAAAATATATTCACATATAAGCGATTTTAATTATTCTCCATAATAATAACATTGGTAATGAGTACGTAGGTTTGCTGAAACAAGGAACACAAACAATTGATTTTTATGCTAATATAAATATAATTTAACTAGGCGAAGCCACATACCAAGTTTCATCAATATTCAATCATAAATAATCACTATATAACATTTTAGTTATTCTCCATAAGAATAACATGGGGGCTGAGTAAGCAGGTTTGCTGCAACAAGGAACAAAAAAGTGGGTTTTTATGCAATTATCAATATAACTCAACCAAGTGAAGCTACATACCTAGTTTTATTAATTTATGTTCAAAATTAAGGGAGTCATTACATTTTACTTATTCTCCATAAGAATAACATGGGGGCTGGGTACGCAGGTATGCTGCTACGGGAATAATCAACAAAAAATCAATTGTTTGTGCAAATATCAATATACCAGTACTACGTGAAGCCACATACCAAGTTTCATCAACATACATTCATAAATAATCGAGATATCAAATTTTATTTATTCTCCATAAGGATAACATTGGACAACGTACTGTGTTTAGCACTTTGAATATCTCAGCAACGGTTGGGCGTAGAATCACAATTTAAACACCAAAATGATTGTTTTATGGAACTGAGGAGATTTCTAAAAGCAAATGTGAAGTTTACGTTAAAATAAACTGAGGAAATTCCAAAAACCTTTTTCCCATAAAATTAACATGGGAGATTTTATGAGTAGGTTTTGTTGGATTTTATCCGCAACCACTTAACCTAGGTTAGTAATTCAAAATACTATATTATTTGTTTTTTAAGCTCTATAACATGGTCAAAACCAAAATTAAGTTTTTAAAAAGTTGTAGGGTGAAAAATGCAAAAAAATTATTTTTGGAAAATTTAAATCCCGCATAAACCCCCCTTCCCAAGGTCCGATTTTTCTGGTTTTCGAACTTAAAGTCATAAATGTCATTTTACACATTTAAGCCAAATTTCATCAAAATCGGACGTTTCTTACTCAAGTTATCGCATTTATAGACACATATATGGATATATATGTATAAATACATATAAATTTGAATGAATAGTGTTTTTGTCATCTGGGGACCTCAAAACAAAAAATTATCATGGTCTCGGGCTTAGGTCTTACCATGAGACCTACGGTAATAGCTTCTTCCCTATAGGGGAAATTCGCTAAAAAGAGTCCCTGGACCAAAAATACTAAATAATTTTGTCTGGTCAAAAGAATGTTTTTTCATTCACGCAAAACCTTACAAGTAACGATCGGAAGGGGTGCCAAAATCGGATGGGGGCGCATCATATTTTCTCCCTTATTACATATAATAACAATATTAAACTCGAATCATTACAACTTCAATTAAAGATGAAACCCCAGTTGAATACTCTCCAATCCCCAAACCATATTTTTCCTCATCTAGGAAGTACGTTAAAATAATCGAAGAGAGCGGATCAAAACAATTAGTTGCATCATGTAACTTGATATTTTAACATTGTAATTTTCTTTCAAAGTATTGCAAGTTTTATCCAGCACACTCTCAATACGGTACCAATCAGAATGCCCTGAAGCTGTCACAAATCGATAAAGGTCAAAACAACTTCTCAATTTGGAATTGAGGGGAGCGGAGGATTTGTTATCTGATATGTAAATTTAATGTTTAAGTATAATGAAGGTGCAACATGGTGAATACACAACTTTCTTCCCAATAATGCCTTTCAACAACTTAAAAATACTAATATACAAAAAATTAACAAAATCAGCCGGGTTAATATTACATATTTACAATTTATTTATTTTACAACTACGGATTACGCACTCCACCCGCACCCCGTGACCCGTCATGAGCGCCTAGCGTTTCCCCCCACCCTCCCCCCCCAAATAAAGGTGCCGCGCCGTGCTGGAGCACGGCTCGCACTGCCCTAAAGCCGGTACTGATTATTACCATTTTATTTTAATTGATATAATTTTCCTTTTTATTACTGAAATGTCTTTAATTCCAAACGAAGTATTTTGTATCTTAGTGTCAATTTTTATCTTTAAAACCATAAACTATAACCAATTCAATGTTTATTAGTGATTGTTACATCGGGCTACTTTTCATGTTTTTTATTAACAGTTAAAATGTTGCAGTCTAACCTAATCCCAGAAATTCTGTAGCATATTACAGAACACTGTATACAAAACCTATGTGCAATACAGTCGGGTTTTTAGTTTACAACTTGTTTTTCTTCATCCCTTATACAACATGATTGATAACTATTTATCTGAGTAATGATTCCATAATATTACACAATTACCACTTTTAAATGTTGTGTACTATTCCGAAATTAAGTTATATAATATCTCAAGTTTTTACAACTATTATTTATATAATCAAATTTCACAATTATTATTTGTTCTTGGATCTATTCTTAATCTTTAAATAATCTCACATGTTTTATCACAGAGGGTACATTTTATATCATACGGACATGTTTATTGACAACTACGTAAGAACTACATAAATTTTCTATGCATTCATACATTTTAATAATATATATTAATTGTTTATACATTTGTTATCCATGCAAAATGGTCGTGACAAACATTTTGAGTTCGGGGCTAAATCCAAAGTGAGATTCTCAAAGGAATATAGAAGCAGTGGGGTGACAGCCAAGACATCAGCCTGCCTCCTGCCACTGGCGGCATCGGGAGTTGGCGTTGTTCGTTCACCTTTCCTACGAATACATGGGCTCCCTTTCGGTTGGCAGTAATGCGAAAAACCGGTTTAGAGGGTGGCTCGCCTAGCGCGGCCACTTGTGAAAATTGAAACTACGTGGAGCTTTGTGGGACTCAGATCGTTGTACTCCACTGTGGCCACGGTCCTTTAGAGCCACCTTAAATTCAATACCACAACATCATTAAGTATAGGCATGAGGTTTGCCAAGTTTCAAAACAGTAACTTTAACGGTTCAAAATATATAGGCCTAGTAAGTTTAGTCCAAAATACAAACAAACCGACTGACGCTAAACGGAGCGAAATTTCAAAAAAAGTCAACTACATTTTTTGCTTATTTTTGGGTGTAGAATCCGAAAATATATAGTCAGTTCACCTTTTTTGTAACACCCTGTATATACCTATACTAGCTGGCCCGACAGACGTTGTCCTGCCCTAATGTCATTGAATTTGTTTTATATCAAATACTCGTTCATTTTCAAGATGAGATCGTTCGCTTCGCTCACTCGCCTGCTGGAAGAGTTTGAGTTGCCATTCAAGTAGATTTGTTATTTCCATAATGAACATATGTTCATGCTTTTCAAGTATGTCTAGATATAATCCTTGTTAACAGCTATTTGGTGTAACTAAATCAAATGAACTTTGAACAAATCAATGGGAACTGTGAAGGCCAGTGGGACAGAGCCCTTAGGTCGGATTACAAATTTTTTTTATAAGAACCTTGTCCTGACATTAACGAATACAACAAAAAAAAGAATTATTCAATTTGGTGCACTCATTCTCAAGTTAAGGCGTGACATAGGGAAACAGGGATTCATTTTTATATATTAAGATTATTAAAAGAATTTCTTGATTTTTGTACAGCGATTTTCGACCCCTAAAACTATTATTCTATATACATATAAGGTATCAATCTAAAAAGCTCTTCCTCTAGATGTGTCTATTGGTGTTTCCATAAACTCTCGACCTCGGGGCTTTGCCCCACGAGCAATCAAAGTTTCATTGTTAATCTTGTGGAGTTATTTAATTATTCAGCTGATTGTAATATAAATACACTTTTAAAATGTCTGGCTCTAAGCCTGCTAGATCCCCATGCGGAGAATGGGTCATCTACTAGTATAAATTACATACATAAAAATCTGAACGAATAGTGTTTTTGGCATCTGGGGACCTCAAAACAACAAGTTATCATGGTCTCTAGCTTAACTCTTACCATGCCACCTACGGTAGTAGCTTCTTCCCTATAGGGGAAATTCGCAAATAAAACGGGTTAAACTTTGCTTTATGTTGCGAAAAGAATTGAGTTAAACAAATATGTAGCCTGTTACGTTACATTTTGGTATTAGAGAATATGCAAAGATGAATATTAACTAGAGATGAGTCGATTCTCAATACCACCAATTCTTGGTAATTCGTTCAATATCGATACCGATACCATCGATTCCGGAAGTTGTTAAAAATGGCATAGGTACTCCCGCCGTTTACCCGCGCTACAAAGGGCACAGGAAGAGTTACTCTTGCAGTTTACCCGCAGTACAAAGGGCACGGGGAGTGTTTGGGTCGGCGGCAGAAAATCTTACCTTCGAAAAAAGGAAGGAAGAGGGACGGGAGGGAAGGGTAATAGGGGAAGGCAATAAATCAGTCGGCTGACCAACATTATTTCTTTGAGTCATTATCTTACAACCAAGTTTTTCCCCATTATGAATTTATAATGAACAGTTTTTGTTTTTCTATATTACTACAGCATACTAGTGAAATTAACATTAAATTACGTAAAAAATTGTGTTAAAAAATTAGTTTCATAATTAACTACAAAATGTTACTAAATAATTTGAAAAAATGGTAACATAAATTTGTAACTGTTTTTAACAACTATAAGTAACGGTACTGAAAAATCATAGGTATCGATGGTATTGGTATCGAGAATCGAGAATATATTTTTCTGATATCAGTATCGGTATCGAGAATCGATCAATTTTGGTATTCACTCATCCCTAATATTAACACTTTCCATCATTAAATGGCTTCATAGCTGGAAAATGTAATGGATAGACTTAACTCCAGAGTAAAAACACATCATAAGCAACATTAACATATATCAAAAATAAATCTCTGTACTCGTGCTCAGAAGTGACACGATCTCATAACCTTAAATAGACTTACGATTTACCATTTAAACCCCTTACAGTTCCTTTCCATATAGATTATTATCACGCTGCATTGCAAAGGTAAAAATTGTGCAAATTCGTTAAAGGACTAACCTGCAGCAAAGAGACAGATCTAATCTTGTAGACAGTGCCTCGGCCTTGCAGCTCCCCCACCCTTGCCACCTCCCTGATCAGCAAGAGGTGAGTATCGGACAGCAGGTCCACCTGTCCCACCAGCCCATAGCACACACCCAAGCATTCCGGGTCCCCTGAGTTGGCCAGCTCCCAACCTGCAACACCATTAAATCTTTCACCAGTGTCACCAGTGTCACCTACGACCACCACAGACAACACTCTCCTGTTTTGAGAAAAATGTGTCAAAATAAGTATGGTATTCTAAAAATCGTAGTGTTCCAAAGTATTCTCTTTTCTTTCTTTGGTTCTTACAATCAGGTGTATTATAGCAAATAAATTAAGAACAAACTAGGGTGCTTACCCATTGAGGTATTCTGAGATTAGCCTCCTCCAAGAGAATAAAAAAATAAGCATAACTTTAATTAGCTTAAGCCTTTTTTCTGTAAAATAGTTTATTACCATATTTAAGCCTAAGTTTTAATATAATTTTTAGGCAATTTTTGTAGCTAGGCCCTATTGTTATTGTGAGGTGTCATGTCATTCTTGTGCGGTTGCGACTTTTAATCACAGTGATCTTCAGAACTTCATGTTCTTGAAGACCCATTTAATTTTAGGTCCATGCTGTTTTTAGTTTTTTTGGGCAAAACAATCTCAAAAGTTATTCCTTGAGTGGAACTTATTCAAGGGTGTTAATAAAGGTAGCCTATTATACTTTTAATTTATATCTGTTTCTATGTAAATATCATTCCAGTTATCCCCTCTGAGCCTAACTTTAGTTAGTAGAGAATTTTGTTAAGCATCTGATGGTAATTTTTTTCTTTGTATTTCATATGACTTTTGTTTTCAGCTTCAATGAATGGTAAGGCATATTGCTAGGTGATCTGAAATGTATGAGAATCTGTTCTGGGTGTCAAAATTTAGGATGATTATCAAGTTACAGGTACCGTAGCAGAGTTTTCAGTTATTCTTGATGGTGTGTTTATTTCAGAGTGGAGTGCCTTAGCTACTCAATACATTTTTTAAAGTTTCTGTTGTTTGGTTGGGTTGGAAAATGTTTATGTTCAAATTTCCTCCTACTATTTATTAAGGATTAATTTTCGAGTTCTGGTTTGAATTGTGAAAAATAACGGTTTGGATTGTCAACAAAGACATCTAGATCTTTGTCCAGGCGCAGATACATGGGGGGGAAATGGGGGAACTGCCCCCCCAAGGCAAAATGCACGTGCACCCCCGCACCAGCGCTACTTCTGCCTGGCAGCGTCATTAGGACTTGTCGTCTGATTAATGTCTCTCAGTCAGACTTATATGCCTGTAATACTACACAGGGTGTCCACAGACCGGATATAGGATTTTCGGCAAAAATCCGGGAAGTTAGTTTAAAACGCCTTTTTCGGCCGTTCTCGTTCATACGGCTCGGTTGTCGTTTCCGGCCAATGAAACACGTTTTGGTTGTAATTTTCAGCCAATAAGAAACGTTACCAATTGACATTTTCGGGCCAAAAATGCAAATAAATTCCTGTTTTTGACTCATCCGACGCTGAAAAATAGGCGTTCATTGGCAAAAGAACAGGGTCGAATCGCCAATATTATTCGTAAAAATACGTTCGTAATAGGTTGTCGTTCGGGCCTATAAAACGGGATCCAGATTTATTTTTTGCTGGGAAAATGTGGTCTGATTGCAAATTTTTTATGATTAATCACGGTTAAATTGTGATTTTTGGCATATATTGAGGCTTGGTCGACATTTTCGGTCAATACGTTGCGACTTGCGGCCCTCGATTTCAGACTTAAATATGCGAGGAACGGTTGTTTTCGGTGAATAGATGCTGTGAATTTGCCTATCTTGTTTTATAAAATATGTTATAGTCAGTAATTTTATCTGAAAAACGCAGTCTGGAAATGTTTTTGTAAATGCAGTCTGGAAGTTTTTAGGCCGGTAAAATGTGGCCCTAAATTTAATTGCAGTCAATGTTTTAACCCTACAAATCGCAGTATGGGTTTGTCGGTCAATTGCCTTTTTCGGACACTAAAACGAGATTATATTGTTATTTCCGTGGATATATGCAGCTCGCTTGCTACTTCAGGCCAATAAAATGCGGTCCAGTCCATTATACCAAAAAGATTCAGTCATTTTGGTATTTTTGACTACCAAGTCGTGTAAAAATTTATGTTTTTCCTGATAAAACACAGCCAAATCTCTGATTTTGCCCGATAAAACGCGTTTCGGACGTCGTTTTTAGTATATTAAACATAAACCAGCTTTATTTATTGCTGAAAAATGTGGTCCGATGATAATTTTTGAGCGATTGCGTGCATTTCCGGCATAAAATATGGTTTTTACTCAATTTTTGGGTGATAAAAACTTTGAGGTTGTAGTTTTTGGCTAGTAATATGTTATAAAATTGCCCGTATGATTACAGATTTTGGCTGAAAACACACGCCCGGTCGGTAAATTTGTCTAAAAACACAGTATGAACGTTTTCAGGCTAAAAATGCGGCCCAATTGACGTTTTACACAGCAAATGAGAATATATTGCTATTTGAAGCCGACAATATATATCTCGGGTGTCTTTTAAAATCGTTTAAAATCACCGTATTTTGGCCGATAAAATTTGTTTTGATCTTAGTTTCGGTAAAAATCATTGTTTTCGACAAAAATATTCTTTGAATCTTCCCCTCTGGCGTGTTGACCTTTAAATTGCAGTTTGGGTATAAACTATTGCGGTTTTTATGGCCGATAAACTACGTTCATTTTGTCATTTTCAGTCTAAAATTTTAAAAATGCGGTCAAATTGTAATATTCAATCCGAAAAAAAAAAACAGGTCAAACTGCTGATTTTGGTCAATGAATTCAATACAGTCATCTTTTAAGGCCGATAACACACATATTTTGGTCAGGAAAATGTGTTCAGCTATTTTTTACGGGCGATAAAATTATTGATCTGAAATGTTTAACAAATTTCCGGGGAAGGACTCCTGGACCTTCCAGCCCTGAGGGGTATTCCATACCCCCCAATTTTGCCATACCCCCACCATTCCCCCCTCATGTGACTCCCTGGATCCGCCCCTGTCTCTGTCAGGGCTTTTATAAAGTTTTGTTGTTTAAAATATTTATTTTAAAACTTATGGCACAAAATTAAAAATCACTTTCTTCTGTAGGTGTCACTGAGAGGTTTGCTGTTTTTTTTTTTGTGTGTAAATTTCCAAATTACAGTTGATATAAATTTCTATACCGCCAATCTTTGAACTGATTCTAGAAGAATGGCTCACCACTTAATGATTATTGTTCCTTTAGTCCTATTTTCATTACTTAATTTATCCTCCGATATTAAACATAGCCTATAGGTTTATCGCTATTTAGAATCATTTTTATTTGGTCTTTTACATAAGGTAGGCTACTGATTCTGTACTGCTAAACTTAGGATTCTTTCTATAATTTTAAACAGTTAGGTTTTTTGATGGCGGTTATTCTAGCTTGACTTTTTAGAAATTTAGACAAAATTTTTGATAATGTCATTTTTTAATGACCTTCTTTCTTACCTCTTTCCCGGTTCTTCCCCCCTTTTCAGGTGTTATCTATGTCTTGCAAAGCAGCTCCCTATCAATGGATTGAGTTAATTTAACACCTTTGCTGCGGGCACAGGATTTATCCAACGTGCCACCCCAGTGCCGGGAGCGGGAGTTGGAAAAATCCAACTCTAGACCACGGTTGACAAATGGGATCAATGTTGACCAGCATTCGTACGACGTGGTACCAGTAGTTACTGTTATCCAGATGAGGAAGGTCTTTTTATACCTTTTTGCAATTCTTGCAGTTGTTTAATCTTTTCTTCTATGTATTTATTAGTTGCAGACAAAATTGTTATTTTTCATTTTCCCACAATTTTAATTATTGTTATTTATTTACTCTGTCTCTGACAACACTTTTCAACATATTCCTTAGTTTATTTCTAGACAATAGAAGAAAACAGACAGCAGCCTAGTGTGCGTTTTCCAGGAATACTGGCGCCAGGAGTGGGTAATGGAAAATAGCCAATGCATTTTTTAAATGGTGGCAAGTGACTACTAACTTATTTTTGTGTCAGGGTACTCGGATTCACCCAATTATAACTACTTGAAAATAAATTAATATAGTTTTAGTTTTATATTTAGAATACCAGCATAGCAACATATATTGCACTATTTTCTGTAGTGAACATGTTAATAACGACCATTTGTGTTTAATGAATGGGTACAGATTTTAAATCTAACCATTTTAATTATGATAAAATGCATTGCTTCCCCAAAATTTAGGAGGTAAGTTAACTCCCTGATTCTGAAAAGTTACTGTAGGCTAATTTCTTTGTTTATAAAAAAATTCAGAAAACTAAATAATTTGAAAATTTATAATTTACAGTGCTCCATACAGTGCTCGGTGAGATAGGTTTAGTAAGTTTATCATAAATAAATACAAATTAATTATATACCAGATAGCCAACAGAAAAAACCCTATAAACAATTAACAAGCATTGATAGTTTGGTTCATGTATTTGTTTATTATTTTGTTGACTTCGAAATACAACGAAATACAACTTGATTCTCACCTCTTATAATTTTAATTTCATAATGTCACCAAATTTCTCACATTCTGGATTCTTTGGTACCAGTAACTCATTAAATATTTTCATGAAACCATGAAGAAGCAGTTTCATTATCTTTTTAAACATTTAGATATAAACAGGAAAACTTATCATTGATGGAAGTAATATTCGTTCACAAATAATTAAAGGAAATGAAACAACATAAACATAGTCTATATTAAAAAAGTACAGACAATATATGATTTATTACAATATAAATAGTGTAAACTATTGACTATAAATATAATTTCAGTATCTATAGTCAATGGTGTAAACTATACCAAAAATAAATTTATTCAATTGATAATAAATATTTATTTTCAATCAATTATAGGTACCGTAGTTGATTGATATATGTTTTCATTCAATAACATATCGTAGGACGTCTGCGTAACTGTCCCCAAAACTTTTTCAGAGCTTTCTGGACTTTCCTGCAAATATAATCCTTTTCAGAATTAGGGAGCTGGGCCTATTTACTCCAATTTGAAAAAAAAAACTGTTGGAGAAATGGAGATATTTGAGGGCTTAGCCTTGATTTCCAAGCAGGTCTCTAACCCTTCCAGTGGCACCAAATTTGTTACCTACAGTGTTTTCTATAGTGGTAGGCCCATTTTGGCGATTTTGCATGCTATTTTGAAAAAGTGTGTACTAATTCCAATTTTGAAGTAAACATATCAATGTGCATATTCGTTTGGTTCACAAAAGACAGGAGAATTTGAAAATGGTAAAATAAGTAAAATTTAGAAAGGTGGGTGTCAATAAAAAATAATAAAATTGAAAAAAATTAAATTCTTTTTAAAAATCAAGAAGGTAAAACCTTTCTGTAAGCAAATCAAATTTGTTAGGTAAAAATTATAATTGTACCAAATTTTGCTTAACTAATTCCCTACATAGATATTAGGGATGAGTCGATTCTCGATACCACCGATTCTTGGACATTGGTATTGGTAGAGATTCATTCGTTTAATATCGATACCCCTGCCGTTTACCCGAGCTACAAAAGGCATGGGGAGTGTTTGGGTCGCCATAAAAAAATCTTACCTTGGAGATAAGGGAGGAAGAGGGATGGGAGGGGAGGGGTGGGGTCCGGTTGAAAGCAATAAGTCAGTCGGCTGACCAACATTATTTCTTTGAGTCATTATCTTACAACCAAGTTTTCCCCATTATCAATTTATAATAAATAGTTGTTGTATTTCTATATTACTATAGGACACTAGTGAAATTAACATTAAATTATGTACAAAATTGCATTAACAAATTGTATTAATAATTAATTACAAAATACTACTAAATCATTTTAAATGGTTACAAAAATTTGTAACTGTTTTTAACAATAGGTTTAACAACTATAGGTACTGAAAAATCGTAGGTATCAATGGTAACGGTTGTCAATTTTTACATCACTCTTGACTTGAACCTTGTTTGTTGAGCAACTACTGGGATGATGTGCTCTCATAGCAGGTGGGAAAAGCCCTAAATACAAATTTTGTCAAATTAGGATAGTAATTTAATATTTGCATATGTATTTTACTTAGAGAGTTTAGATGTATTTTTACTTGGAGAGTACCTGGTGGCGTGAAAAACTGCATACAAATTTAGTTAAACTATATACCAGGAGTCTCATATTTTGGTATCCGATTTCTGAATACAATGACATATACGAAACAACAGTCAAATCAACAATTTAATTATTTAAACCCCTCAATACCCCCGTTAGAGCAAACTTGCATACTCAGCGAATTTCCAATGAATTATAACATAACACATTAAGCCACTTAACAGGGATTCATAAGAAATATATTCACAACAAGCGATATTTAAAATATTAATTATTCTCCATAAGAAAAACATTGGGGATGAGTACGCAGGTTTGCTGCAACAAGGAACATAAAATAATGGGTTTTTATGCAAATATCAATAGAACTCAGCTAAGTGAAGTCACATACCAAGTTTCATCCATATACATTCATAAATAAGCGATATATAACATTTTAATTATTTTCCATAAGAATAACATGGGGACTGAGTACAGTGGAACCTCTATTAACCGTCACCTTTGGGACCGGGACTGTGACGGATAACTGAATAGACGGATAATAGAATCATCATATTATAAACGTGTTCAGTAACTAAATTTTAAAATGTTTGGCAGAGAAATGAAAATAAACTGTGTACAAAAGGATAATACTTCCCACTACATACATATTTATGTTGTTTTAAATAATATAATAGCTCATACAGACGCACAGACTAAGCCGTAAGGCGCAAATCCTGAGTCTAATAAATAGTACTATTCTCATAGACGGAAGACGGATAACAGAGAGTGACAGTTTAAAGAGTGACGGTTGATCGAGGTTTTACTGTACCTAGGTTTGCTGCTACGGGACCCATAGGTGAAAAATTGTTTTTTGTGCAAAGAACAATAAACCACAACCAGATGAAGCCATATACCAAATTTTGTCAGTTTATGTTCATAAATAAGCGAGATATACAATTTTTCTTTTGCTCCATAAGAATAACATTAGCCAACGTACTGTGTTTAGCACTTTCAATATCTCAGTATCCAATTAACGTAGAGCAATGATCAAGATACTAAATTGTTTGTTTTTTTATGCTGAATTCAATGGTGAAGATTAAAATTTGATTTTAATAAAAATTGCATGTGGAAACCCCAAAAAACCCATTTTTGGGGTACAAAACCCCCCTTCGGATGGTGCGATTTGTCTGGTTTTCGAACTCGTTCAAATAAATGGTACTTTACACGTTTGTACCAAATTTCATTAAGATTGGACCCCTCTTACAAGAGTTATCGTGCTTACGTACACATATATATACATATATAAAAATTTGAACGAATGGTGTTTTTGGCATCTGAGGACCTCAAAATGAAAAGTTATCATGGTCTCGGGCTTAAGTCTTACCATGAGACCTACGGTAATAGCTTCTTCCCTATAGGGGAAATTCGCTAAAACAAAATGCTTAATATTGGTTAAACATTGTTTCAAGTTATGATCCTATAAAAAAACCCCATCTTTGCAATGCTACACGTCTTATGAATTAAATATTGCATGATTGAGACTTTTTTTACAATAGGTTGATCACTATGTGCAAAACATACAACAAAATAAATGTACAAATATGTCAAAGTTTACAGATTACGATTTTGTTAGCTATTTAAATCATCACAACTGGGTGTATGACAGCAGATAAATAATTAATATGATGCACGCAGAATGTGTGTCAGATAGCATGCTGCATCTGACTATACTAGGACGAAACTATACTAGGACGAGAAACTATTCAAAACCACGAAAAGATACCTTATGTAAAGCTCGAGCTACTAATATTGTTCGTTTAAAGTAGAATTTGTGACATTGTATTGTATAGGTAATTCTACATTTTTCAATTGTTGGCTATGTGTGAAGGTCTCTTCGTGGTTTTGAATTGTTTGTCGCTTGTATAACTGACTGACTCCAGTAGGTATACGAATTCTAGACCACTTCTAGACGAGCTAGAAACCTGATATTTTGCACACAGGTAGCTGTTAGCTTGTAAGCTCCAGTAAAATTGCCAAATTTGACAATTTTTCATTTCATTCCACTCAAAAAATACTTCAAATTCCTTAAAAAAGGCTGATTTGAAATTTATAGTTTTTGAACTGTAGCAGGCGAACGGATGATCCTATCGAAAAACGGACACCACCACTACCTACTGATTTTGCAAGATCTACAACTTTGTTCCTGAGACATTTTGACTTATCTCGCTCCCTTCACCCTTAGGTAGCGCTACATTTTTCAAATTTTTGGCAATTTCAATGGTTATTTTATGGTTTTTAAGTTCCTATCACTTTAATTTAGTATTTAGAGGCTTGATATTCAGCATACAATATGTTTACACATTTCTCTTCATTAAACGGTGGTCAAACTAACATATTTTACTATTTAAAACCCTCAAAAAAATGTAAAACATGATTGATTTATAATTAACAAACTGCTTTGCCGACCTACTCAGGTAATGTCTTTCTAAAATATCTCTAGCAGCCAAACGGATAATCCTATCAAAAATCTGAGACCACCTTGTGCCACGGGTTTTAGATGATCTCCAACTTTGTCCTATGACCTTTTGTCGTAACTCGTCTCCTTTATACCCTCCCTTATACTCCCTTAGGTAGCGCTAGATTTTTCAAATTTCAGCCTATTTTCAAGATTTGGTGGGGGTTTTTAATTTATTATCACGATAAAATACTTGATGGAGACCTAATATTGTTCACGCAGTATGTCCACACCACGCTTAGTTAACAGCAGCAGATATATGACCACTTTTGATTACTTTTCGATTTTACCGTTTCCTTAGTATAAGTGGGTAGGAAATGACGGTTCTGGGCCTATTATTACTAATTAGAATGAACGTTACACAATTTATACTTGAGATTTTGCATGAATGTACCTTGCACCTTTTAACCCCTGGGACAGATCCCAAATCCTACTACATTTAGTTTTAACCATCTCAAAATAAGAAAAAACTAATTGTGAATAAAAAATTAAAATGTAATGTTATTTTATTTGAACTCTAGCGGCCGAACATATTGTCCTATCAAAAAACGGAGATCACCACATGCCGCCCATTTTAGCGGATTCCCTATAGGGAAGAAGCAATTACCATAGGTCTCATGGTAAGACTTAAGCCCGAGACCATGATAACATTTTGTATTGAGGTTCCCAGATGCCAAAAACAACTATTCGTTCAGATATATATATTTATATATTAGCGAATTTCGCCTTTAGAGAAGAAGCTATTACCGTAGGTGGCATGGTAAGACTTAAGCACGAGATCAAGATAACTTTTTGTTTTGAGGTCCGCAGATGCCAAAATTCCTTCAAATTTATATATATATTTATATATATGTGTGTGTGTGTCCGTTAACACAATTACTTAAGTAAAAATCGCCTGATTTCAATGAAATTTGGCTCAAATGTTTAAAGTGACATTCATGACTTTAAGTTCAAAAACCAGAAACATCTGACCATGGGAAGGGGGTTTTATGGGGGTTTTAAATTTTCCAAAAATCAGTTTTTTACATTTTTCACCATACAATTTTTTAAATACTTAATTTTGGTTTTGACCACTTAATAGAGCTTAAAAAAACAAATAAAACTGTATTTTGAATCATTAACCTAGGTTAGGTGGTTGCGGAGAAAATCCAAAAAACGTGTTCATAAAATCTCCCATGTTAATCTTATGGGAAAAACGTTTTTAGCTTTTCCTCAGTTCATTTTAATGCAATCAGTTCAGCTCTACAAAACAATCATTTTGGTGTTTAAATTGTGATTCTACGTCCAACCGGTGCAGAGATAAAGTGCTAAACGCAGTACGTTGTCCAATGTTATCCTTATGGACAATAATTAAAATGTCATATCTCGATTATTTATGAATGAATGTTGATGAAACTTGCATTTGGCTTCACCTAGTACTCGTATATTGCTATTTGCACAATAAAATGTTTGATGATTTTCCCTGCAGCAGCAAACCTGCATACTCAGCCCCCATGTTATTCTTATAGAGAAAAAGTAAAATGTAATGTCTCCCTTGATTATGAACATAAATTAATAAAACTGCAGCTTCGACTGGTTTAGTTTCATTGATAATTGTATAATAAAAACACATATTTTGTGTTCCTTGTTGCAGCAAACCTGCGTACTGAACTTTCAATGTTATTCTTATGGAGAATAAATAAAATGCTATTATATCACTTATTTATTTGTGTTTTTTTTATGAAACTTGGTGAGTGGCTTTATGTGGTTGTGAGAAACATATACATGCATTGGAAATTTGCTGAGTACGCAGGTTTGCTGCTACGGGGGTATATATATATATATATATAAATATATACATATGTGTGTGTGTGTGTCCGTTAACACGATAACTTGAGTAAAAAAGTCTAAACACAGTATGATGTCCAATGTTATCCTTATGGAGAATAAATACAATTTGATATCTCGATTATTTATGAATGTAGATTGATGAAACTTGGTATGTGGCTCCACGTAGTACTGGTATATTGATATTTGCAAAAACAATTAATTTTTTTACTATCCCAGTAGCAGCAAACCTGCAAAATCAGCCCTAATGTTATTCTTATAGAGAAAAAGTCAAGTTTTATATCTCCCTTAATTATTATGAGCATAAATTGATAAAACTTAGTATGTAACTTCACCTGGTTGAGTTAATTGATAATTGCATAAAACACATATTTGTTGTTCCTTGTTGCAGCAATCCTGCGTACTCAGCCCTGTGTTATTCTTATGGAGAATAAATAAAATGCTATGGATCACTTATTTATTTATGTATTTTTATGCAACTTGGTAAGTGGCTTTATGTGGTAGTGAGAAACATATGCATGCACTGGAAATTCGCTGAGTACGCAGGTTTGCTGCGACAGGGGTATTAGACTATCTACAACTTTCTTCCTATGACCTTTTGCCGTATCTCGACCCCTTCACCCATAGATAACGCTAGATATTTTTAATTTCAGCAATTTTCCAAGATTTATACGTGGTTTTCTATGGTTTGCCGCTCTAAAATAGAGGCCTAATATTTGGCAGACAATATTTCTACATTAGAATTAGTATTTAGCAGCAGTCACACGCCCAAATTATATCACTTAAACACCCGAAACAAATCAAAGACTTTGAATTTTTTTAAATTTATTTGTGTTTTTTTGGGTATATTTTTTATTTAGCGCTCGGCCAAGGGTAGAAACCCTTATAAAAATGCCATTTTTGTTTCAGAAGGCTTGTAGTTGACCAAATTCATAGAAACTTAAGTTGTTAACTTTTTCCCCCTTATAAGGTTTTAAAATATGTCCTGTAAAAGCTATATAAAAAATACATGGTAGGGTTTTAATTTTATTCCAAGCACTTAGGTAGTAAATGGAGGCTTAAAATTTAATATATAATACGTCTCCATGCCAAGTAGTATTCAACAACATTCATATGACCAGATTTGTTAGGTTAAACCCCTAAAAATAACCAAAGCCTTGCGATATGTCTAGAATTTAGGTCTTAAATAGAATTTGGACTAATTTACGTTAAACTGTTGCCAAAATGCGACCTAGGGGCGAAGCCCCCCACAGGGGTCTAGGGTGGAGCCCCCAGCGAGCGAAGCGAGTTCGAAGGTTATAAAGTTATAAAGGCAATAATATAAGAATGAATAGTATAAAAGTTGTTTTTCAAAACATTACTGCTACAATAAATATGAAACAGACAAATTATTTTTTGAAAAAAATTTTGTTATTCAAAGTGAGATAATATTTTTATAATACCTAATGCTTTCAAAGTAGCTATGAAATATGATTCAGTAGTTATTTCCCTACAACAAAATATATAGTTATGAATGAAAAGGTATACAACAAAATTGTTATCACATTTTTGAAACAAGTGGTAGGCTATTTGTGAGACAGCAGTTACAGGCCTAGGCCTATGATTCACACTGCACAATTTATCACTTTTAGTCATTTTTATGCATAAATAAAGTGATAAATACTATTATTCGGACAAACAATACACTTCAGTACACATATTTCACAGAAACACAGTGGATTTGGATTATAAACTCACTTACAATAAATAAACGGTACTTTGGTATTATACGGATGCCACCCTTATACAGCGCGCTGCGGCAGGTATGTTAGGATGGGTTATCATAAAAATGATTGTAGGACTTTCCTTGTTTCGTTACAAATCGAATGATACCTGATGAGTCATACTTCCGGCCGCCAAACCCCCATAGGCCAAGGTCAGGTCGTTGACCGGAGCGCGCACATCACCTGTCACCGCCTGTATCTGGGTCAGTGTCACGAGTGATTTATTGCCGTGCACTACGTTACATTTGTTTTCATAATGAGTGACGTTCTTTTGGTGTGGGATTTACCTCGAAATGAAGAGGAAACCGTATGTATTTTTATGAAAACCCATCCTAACATAACTGCCGCAGCGCGCTGTTTATTTGGCGGAGTACATGTGGCGATCGGGTGTGGCTGCTAGCGGCGGCGACGCATTCAACACGATCCTAGCGGACATCGCTGCCTTTTGGGAGGCACAACACAAAGACCGCTCATCAGAATGATGTAAAATTTTTACAGTAAGTCAATAAAAGTACGTTTTTTTCGATTTATGTAGTTATCCTTTGTATCCGGTAAAAATTTAACCTCAAAAAATAGTGGCATCCGTATAATACCAAAGTACCAAATAAACAAACCCATCTTACAGCTCCTGGGGCCAAACAATAACAGGCATCTTATGTCATGCAAGTTTTTCCAATTGGTGAGACAGGCTGCCAACCTTAAGAAAAATATTCAGTCTTCTTTCCTCTTGAAATTCATGTAAGAACAAACATTCAGCCATTTTGGAACACATAAGGCGTAGGCGACTTCACGCAAAATTTTTATTAAAATATAACTTTCAATTGCATCAATCTACTGCTGCTATACGGTTCATTCATGGAATAAATGAAAGTTTAGAATGTTATCTTTCGATTGGTATAAAAATTATCCGATTCCAAGCGGTTATTCAATGCTATTTCTGCATTTGAACAAAAATTATACTTATATACTCACATTGTGAGGGCTGCCACTTCAGATACACGTTTGAAAACCTCACATTGCGAGGACTGCCACTGGGAGGGTTAATTTGAAAGCAAAAATACACACCTTAATATGGCATAAACACAAACACATTTGTTTACCTTTTTTTGCCTTGAGTTCTTGATGAATCAGTTGTTCCCAAGAACAACTAATGAAAAATTCATCAATAACTCAAGGCAAAAACGACAAACAAATACCTTATTGAAGTTATTGAAACTGAAAAATACAAAAATAACAGTCAAACACTTTACAGTAGAAAGGTCTGCAAAGTTTAACACAGCAAACAATTACATAGGCTTATCCACTTGTTCATTTCACTACTCTCCAACAAAGGGGTTGACATACAGATAGGTCTGCTATCCTAATGAAAACGCCTACTAATATGATAAAGAACCAAAGACAACCTATGCCTAGGCCTAGTTCACAGTCAATTTTCTGAGTGAATCATATCTCAACCACTCCAAGTTGTTTATCTTACCTGGTTTCAGCTGATATTCTCCAGTTTTCCGGCTGCACCATAAGCTAGATAAGTTATTCAAGAAAATGTAATATTGGTCTGTACGAAAAACTTCAATCTCAGGAAGTAAAGTTTGTTGTTGTTCAGACATTATAAATATGCTAAGCCATGCTCCACAGACTAATAATTAACCAACGATGAACGAAACTATTCATGATTTTGAAAGAAGTTAAAAATAAACTAACATATCAACACTATCACTGACAAAGTAACTTGTTTTGTTTATTATTATTGAAACATGGATCAATCACTTCTCACTTGTATTCGTAAATCTTGAATCATGATGATCGTCTTCAAGCTTCAAGCTGTCATCTGTCAAGTCTATCACGTCAGTGACCATCAGCTGGTTCGGTTGATTCTGTAGTTTTCAGGGGCGCCAACAGCCGATTGGAAAATTCAAACAAGTCTAAATCCTTAAGTAGGTTCTGTTTTTACATACATTCAAATGCTTTAGCATTGATTATAGAACCAAATGTCTTTGTCATCCACAGCAAGAAATAAATGGTAAGTTATTCAAAATATTGGCGTAGCATGGTAAGCAGTGCCTATTTTAAGTCTTGGCACAACTAAAAGTTCTAGGTTCTAGTTCAGGCGCGTGCCAAGGAGTGTCATATCTAGGTAAAGTTATATAGCATCATAGATTAAGCATGCTTAATCTATGATAGCATAGAATAACTACGGTAGTTGTAATATGTAGTTTGTCTATGGTTATAGTCTTTGCTAGTGGCGTCACAAATATTGTGTATGTCAATTTTAAATTATCAAACGTCACAGACGATCTGGAGTCCATTGAGCTCTGTGTATAATCTGGAGTCACTACTCATTCTTGGATTAAAAAGCGTGCCGTTATGGTTGTGAAAACCAATTGAATGTTTCCTCCGTTATGCAGACATACACATTCACGTCCCACTTAGTCGTGAGCAGCGTTGCCAATAGGGTGGTAATACCCTATTTGGTGGTAATTCAAGACCTTGGTAAAGGACCCTAGTATTGGGGACTATCTATTTTACTGACCAGGAGAAATCTTGACTGACTGGGTACTTCCGGTCGGCGGATTCGCTTCAAAATTGGTACTTTTGTTCTACAAACTAACCCGGAAAAATAATATAAAACAACCATTACCCTAACTTTTTGCTAAGGGGTACTTCGCTAGAAACACCCTGCTGACTGGGTAGAAAACCCGACTGACTGGGTACTTCCGGTCAACCGATTCGATTCAAAATTGGTACTTTTGTTCTACCAACTAACCCGGACAATAATATAAAACAACCATCCCCCTACGTTTTTGCTAAAGAGCACTTCGCTAGAAAAACACTGCTGATTGGTTAGAAAACCCGACTGACTGGGTACTTCCGGTCAACCGATTCGCTTCAAAATTGGTACCTCTGTTCTACCAACTAACCCGGACAATAATATAAAACAACCATTACCCTAACTTTTTGCTAAGGGGTACTTCGCTAGAAACACCCTGCTGACTGGGTAGAAAACCCGACTGACTGGGTACTTCCGGTCAACCGATTTAGTTCAAAATTGGTACCTCTGTTCTACCAACTAACCCGGACAATAATATAAAACAACCATTACCCTAAGTTTTTGCTAAGGGGTACTTCGCTAGAAACTCCCTGCTGACTAGTTAGAAAACCCGACTGACTGGGTACTTCCGGTCGACCGATTCGCTTCAAAAGTGGTACTTTTGTACTACCAACAAACCCGGACAATAATATAAAACAACCATTACCCTAAGTTTTTGCTAAAGAGCACTTCGCTAGAAAAACACTGCTGATTGCTTAGAAAACCCGACTGACTGGGTACTTCCGGTCAACCGATTCGATTCAAAATTGGTACTTTTATTCTAACAACTAACCCGGACAATAATATAAAACAACCATCCCCATAAATTTTTGCTAAAGAACACTTCGCTAGAAAAACACTGCTGATTGGTTAGAAAACCCGACTGACTGGGTACTTCCGGTCAACCGATTCGCTTCAAAATTAGTAATTATGTTCTACCAACTAACCCGGAAAATAATATAAAACAACCATCCCCCTAAGTTTTTGCTAAAGAGTACTTCGCTAGAAAAACACTGCTGACTGGTCAGAAAACCCGACTGACTGGGTACTTCCGGTCAACCGATTCGATTCAAAATTGGTACTTTTATTCTACCAACTAACCCGGACAATAATATAAAACAACCATCCCCATAAACTTTTGCTAAAGAACACTTCGCTAGAAAAACACTGCTGATTGGTTAGAAAACCCGACTGACTGGGTACTTCCGGTCAACCGATTCGCTTCAAAATTAGTACTTTTGTTCTACCAACTAACCCGGAAAATAATATAAAACAACCATCCCCCTAAGTTTTTGCTAAAGAGTACTTCGCTAGAAAAACACTGCTGACTGGTCAGAAAACCCGACTGACTGGGTACTTCCGGTCAACCGATTCGGTTCAAAATTGGTACCTCTGTTCTACCAACTAACCCGGACAATAATATAAAACAACCATTACCCTAAGTTTTTGCTAAGGGGTACTTCGCTAGAAACTCCCTGCTGACTAGTTAGAAAACCCAACTGACTGGGTACTTCCGGTTAACCGATTCGCTTCAAAATTAGTACTTTTGTTCTACCAACTAACCCGGAAAATAATATAAAACAACCATCCCCCTAAAATTTTGCTAAAGAGTACTTCGCTAGAAAAACACTGCTGACTGGTCAGAAAACCCGACTGACTGGGTACTTCCGGTCAACCGATTCGGTTCAAAATTGGTACCTCTGTTCTACCAACTAACCCGGACAATAATATAAAACAACCATTACCCTAACCTTTTGCTAAGGGGTACTTCGCTAGTAAGACCCTGCTGACTGAGTAGAAAACCCGACTGACTGGGTACTTCCGGTCAACCGATTCGATTCAAAATTGGTACTTTTGTTCTACCAACTAACCCGGACAATAATATAAAACAACCATCCCCATAAGTTTTTGCTAAAGAGCACTTCGCTAGAAAAACACTGCTGATTGGTTAGAAAACCCGACTGACTGGGTACTTCCGGTCAACCGATTCGCTTCAAAGTTAGTACTTTTGGTCTACCAACTAACCCGGAAAATAATATAAAACAACCGTTCCCCTAAGTTTTGCTAAAGAGTACTTCGCTAGAAAAACACTGCTGATTGGTTAGAAAACCCGACTGACTGGGTACTTCCGGTCAACCGATTTGCTTCAAAATTGGTACTTTTGTTCTACCAACTAACCCGGAAAATAATATAAAACAACCATCCCCCTAAGTTTTTGCTAAAGAGTACTTCGCTAGAAAAATACTGCTGACTGGTCAGAAAACCCGACTGACTGGGTACTTCCGGTCAACCGATTCGGTTCAAAATTGGTACCTCTGTTCTACCAACTAACCCGGACAATAATATAAAACAACCATTACCCTAAGTTTTTGCTAAGGGGTACTTCGCTAGAAACTCCCTGCTGACTAGTTAGAAAACCCAACTGACTGGGTACTTCCGGTCAACCGATTCGCTTCAAAATTAGTACTTTTGTTCTACCAACTAACCCGGAAAATAATATAAAACAACCATCCCCCTAAGTTTTTGCTAAAGAGTACTTCGCTAGAAAAACACTGCTGACTGGTCAGAAAACCCGACTGACTGGGTACTTCCGGTCAACCGATTTGGTTCAAAATTGGTACCTCTGTTCTACCAACTAACCCGGACAATAATATAAAACAACCATTACCCTAAGTTTTTGCTAAAGAGCACTTCGCTAGAAAAACACTGCTGATTGCTTAGAAAACCCGACTGACTGGGTACTTCCGGTCAACCGATTCGATTCAAAATTGGTACTTTTATTCTACCAACTAACCCGGACAATAATATAAAACAACCATCCCCATAAATTTTTGCTAAAGAACACCTCGCTAGAAAAACACTGCTGATTGGTTAGAAAACCCGACTGACTGGGTACTTCCGGTCAACCGATTCGGTTCAAAATTTGTACTTTTGTTCTACCAACTAACCCGGACAATAACATAAAACAACCATTACCTTAAATTTTTGTTAAGGGGTACTTCGCTATTTACTCCCTGCTGACCGTTTAAAAAACCCGACTGACTGGGTACTTCCGGTCAACCGATTCGATTAAAAATTGGTACTTTTGTTCTACCAATTAACCCGGACAATAATATAAAACAACCATTACTCTAAGTTTTTTCTAAGGGGTACTTCGTTAGAAAAACCCTGCTGACTGGTCAGAAAACCCGACTGACTGGGTGCTTCCGGTCGGCCTATTCACTTCAAAATTGGTACTTTTGTTCTACCAACTAACTCGGACAATAATATAAAACAACCATCCCCCTAAGATTTTGCTAAGGGGTACTTCGCTATCAACTCCCTGCTGACCGGTTAGAAAACCCGACTGACTGGGTACTTCCGGTCAACCGATTCGATTCAAAATTGGGACTTTTGTTCTACCAACTAACCCGGACAATAATATAAAACAACCATTACCCTAAGTTTTTGCTAAGGGGTACTTCGCTATTAACTCCCTGCTGACTAGTTAGAAAACCCGACTGACTGGGTACTTCCGGTCGACCGATTCGCTTCAAAATTGGTACTTTTATTCTACCAACTAACCCGGACAATAATATAAAACAACCATCCCCCTAAGTTTTTGCTAAAGAGCACTTCGCTAGAAAAACACTGCTGACTGGTCAGAAAACCCGACTGACTGGGTACTTCCGGTCAACCGATTCGATTCAAAATTGGTACTTTTATTCTACCAACTAACCCGGACAATAATATAAAACAACCATCCCCATAAATTTTTGCTAAAGAACACCTCGCTAGAAAAACACTGCTGATTGGTTAGAAAACCCGACTGACTGGGTACTTTCCGGTCAACCGATTCGGTTCAAAATTTGTACTTTTGTTCTACCAACTAACCCGGATAATAACATAAAACAACCATTACCTTAAATTTTTGTTAAAGGGTACTTCGCTATTTACTCCCTGCTGACCGTTTAAAAAACCCGACTGACTGGGTACTTCCGGTCAACCGATTCGATTCAAAATTGGTACTTTTGTTCTACCAATTAACCCGGACAATAATATAAAACAACCATTACTCTAAGTTTTTGCTAAGGGGTACTTCGCTAGAAACTCCCTGCTGACTAGTTAGAAAACCCAACTGACTGGGTACTTCCGGTTAACCGATTCGCTTCAAAATTAGTACTTTTGTTCTACCAACTAACCCGGAAAATAATATAAAACAACCATCCCCCTAAGTTTTTGCTAAAGAGTACTTCGCTAGAAAAACACTGCTGACTGGTCAGAAAACCCGACTGACTGGGTACTTCCGGTCAACCGATTCGGTTCAAAATTGGTACCTCTGTTCTACCAACTAACTCGGACAATAATATAAAACAACCATTACCCTAAGTTTTTGCTAAGGGGTACTTCGCTAGAAACTCCCTGCTGACTAGTTAGAAAACCCAACTGACTGGGTACTTCCGGTCAACCGATTCGCTTCAAAATTAGTACTTTTGTTCTACCAACTAACCCGGAAAATAATATAAAACAACCATCCCCCTAAGTTTTTGCTAAAGAGTACTTCGCTAGAAAAACACTGCTGACTGGTCAGAAAACCCGACTGACTGGGTACTTCCGGTCAACCGATTTGGTTCAAAATTGGTACCTCTGTTCTACCAACTAACCCGGACAATAATATAAAACAACCATTACCCTAACTTTTTGCTAAGGGGTACTTCGCTAGAAACACCCTGCTGACTGGGTAGAAAACCCGACTGACTGGGTACTTCCGGTCAACCGATTCGATTCAAAATTGGTAATTTTGTTCTACCAACTAACCCGGACAATAATATAAAACAACCATCCCCCTACGTTTTTGCTAAAGAGCACTTCGCTAGAAAAACACTGCTGATTGCTTAGAAAACCCGACTGACTGGGTACTTCCGGTCAACCGATTCGCTTCAAAATTGGTACTTTTGTTCTACCAACTAACCCGGACAATAATATAAAACAACCATCCCCCTACGTTTTTGCTAAAGAGCACTTCGCTAGAAAAACACTGCTGATTGGTTAGAAAACCCGACTGACTGGGTACTTCCGGTCAACCGATTCGCTTCAAAATTGGTACTTTTGTTCTACCAACTAACCCGGAAAATAGTATAAAACAACCATTCCCCTAAGTTTTTGCTAAAGAGTACTTCGCTAGAAAAACACTGCTGACTGGTCAGAAAACCCGACTGACTGGGTACTTCCGGTCAACCGATTCGGTTCAAAATTGGTACCTCTGTTCTACCAACTAACCCGGACAATAATATAAAACAACCATTACCCTTACTTTTTGCTAAGGGGTACTTCGCTAGAAACACCCTGCTGACTGAGTAGAAAACCCGACTGACTGGGTACTTCCGGTCAACCGATTTGCTTCAAAATTGGTACTTTTTTTCTACCAACTAACCCGGAAAATAATATAAAACAACCATCCCCCTAAGTTTTTGCTAAAGAGTACTTCGCTAGAAAAATACTGCTGACTGGTCAGAAAACCCGACTGACTGGGTACTTCCGGTCAACCGATTCGGTTCAAAATTGGTACCTCTGTTCTACCAACTAACCCGGACAATAATATAAAACAACCATTACCCTAAGTTTTTGCTAAGGGGTACTTCGCTTTCAACTCCCTGCTGACTAGTTAGAAAACCCGACTGACTGGGTACTTCCGGTCAACCGATTCGCTTCAAAATTGGTACTTTTGTTCTACCAACTAACCCGGTCAACAATATAAAATAACCATTCCCCTAAGTTTTTGCTAAGGAGTTCTAAAAACTAGTTCCTAGAAACACCCTTTCTTCTGATTTTTCTAATTACTTTATATTTGGTTACTTATCCGGATAAATAATAAAAATGAACCACCTCAAACGAGAACCAAGTCAAATTTTTGATGGCTCCTAACCCTGTGTTACGTGCGCCATCAGGTTGTCGGTCGGGTCTTACCATTACGTGCAGGAGTAGAGGTAGGGGATGCCAGAGGCTCGGCGGAATTGCGCGCTCACACTTAGTTGGCGACCCGTTGTCGGTACGTTCAGCGTCGTCGGAGAGCTGCGTTATACTGTTTTTGTGAGTTTTGTATTTGCAATTGTGAAGTTTTGTGAATGATAGTGATTATTATCAAAGTATTGAATGAAGCCTTTTATCCATCCATTACGTTATAAAAAACTAGCTTATTCTTTTGATTTATTTTGAAGTTTGAAGTATTTTGTGAGCGCTCAAAATGTGTAGAGATATTTCCTACAGATGATGGTATGGATACTTTGTTTTAGTGGTTTCCTTATATGCTAAATAGTGGATTAATAATGTTGCTAAATTGTTACTTAACTCTGTCACCTTAGGCGCAAATTAAACCTTCACTAGGGTTGCCATTATTTTTTTAGCAAGACTAGTTCTCAAACTGATCGGGAAATCTGTATCTTCTCCCCTGATAACGTTTTGAAAATTAGCCTGTAAATCAAAAACTTACCGTAACCACTTTTTGGCAGTGCCGTCCTTCAGTGGCGGATTTACATAATTGCCGTTTAAGGGCTGGTAACAATCAGCGATCTCTATATAGAGATCGCTGGTAACAATCTGCCCCCCCCCCCGCAATCAACAGAGGCCTAAAAGATATGTTCTTATACATTGTTAAACAAAAATTTTTAAACCAACGCATTAACTACTGAACATTAGAATATATAACCTACAAATATGACCAGCAATCCAGCAATCGTAGAATAGTAATTCAAAACACTGAATTATTTAGTTTTTTGAGCTCAGGCGTGTCTCAGTTATTTTTGATATTGTGTCAAAAATAGTTAGTAGAATGTACGGTACATGCAGTCCGTACATTGGCCATAGTGGCACAGCGCCTGATAGGCTGAGGGGAGTAGTTTAATTCACTCCGGTTTGTAGGTCTGTGAAGTTGGCCTACCTGCATAACAGCCTACCCACAATTTTTAATTCCATTTGTTAGTTCGTTGTTAGTTCCCGATATTTCCGTAACAATTTTTGTTAGTTCCGCAAATTTAAGGAAGAAAATTAAAAAACGCAATGGGTAGGCCAACTTCACGCTAGCCTAAAATGAGTTTAAAACTGGATCAAATGTTAGTTCTATGTTAGTTCCGGATAGTTCCGTTAAAAATTTCGTTAGTTCCATGGTCAACCATCATGTAATTGACAAAAGTATCTTTAAAACTTGGGGCGGGCTAACTTCACGCTAGCCTACCCATATGCTAAAACGGTTTAAAAACAGTATCAATCGTTAGTTCTTTGTTTGTTCCCGATAGTTCCATCAACATATTTGTTAGTTCCATCACCTTACACTATTGAACTAGCAAAAACCATTTTTGTGGCCTTGGGGCGGGCTACATTCACGCTAGCCTACCCATATGCTGAAATGGTTTTAAAACGGTATCAATCGTTAGTTCTTTGTTAGTTTCTGTTCTAGTTGAAGTAATTGAACCGAAGTGTATTTTAAATATGCCCAAGAAAGTACTGAAGAAAACTGTTAATGAAACTAAAATGAAAGATTACGATTGTACTAGAAATGACACCCTGTATAATATGGAGGGACAAATCTAATAATTCATCGATTACTTAATGTTTTAAAATATTGTATTATGGAATAAAAACTATATTCCGTTTTAGGATATGGGAACTATCCGGAACTAACAAGGATCTAACGTTTTACACAGTTCTAATCACAATTTAGGGTATGGATAGGCTAGCGTGAATTTAGCCCGCCCCAAGCCCACAAACATGGTTTTTGCTAGTTGAATAGTGTAAGGTGATGGAACTAACTAATATATTGATGGAACTATCGGTAACTAACAAAGAACTAACGATTGATACCGTTTTTAAACCATTTTAGCATATGGGTAGGCTAGCGTGAAGTTAGCCCGCCCCACGTTTTAAAGATACTTTTGTCAATTACATGATAGTTGACCATGGAACTAACGAAATTGTTACGGAACTATCGGGAACTAACAAGGAACTAACAAATGGAATTAAAAATTGTGGGTAGGCTGTTATGGGTAGGCCAACTTCACAGACCTCCGGTTTGTCTCTTGCTGGCCTGTGAATCCTCTCTATGTGGCCTAAAGTTGTACGGACGAGTGTATTAAAACTGTGTTAGGGTAGGTCACACTGTAACAACCCAAATTTTCTTTTCAAGTTTTCTCTAGCATATTTCGTTAGGTTCAGGTTACCAGAACAAGATATAGTTATCATTACTGTGGTCCAATCAAGTCATTGTACCCTAATAGTAGTTTTGAACAAACTCAAAATAATTATGTACCTCGACAGTCTTTTTGGTACTATTCCACATTCATGTCTCAATGTCCTTCTTGATCTGTATTCAAACTACTACAGATTTTTGGGCAAAACTGAAGATGTTAACTTTAAAATCTTTGTTCCCGATGACACTCCAAAACAATACACCGGCTACGATTGTGGCCTGTACTGCTGCATGATGTGTGAAATTTTGCTAACAAGAAATGCCAAAATCCTAGACTTTCACTTAAATAAAAATATGTTAAAATACCGTGCAGCTGTTCATGACAAAATAATTGAGTTCATGAGGAAATCCAACAGTCTTATCGTTCCAAAGAAGGATAGAGTTTACAATAGGAAGAACTTTGACAATTTTACACCCATTCAAGAACAACGACGACCCATGCATATTGAAACAAAAGCGCCCACAACGACTGAGGATACGGTGACTTTTTTGTCATCGGTTTTAAATATTATTCAGTAGCCCCAGTACGATCAACATCGTGTACGCTTTTCAAAAGTTAATACTTCTAATTAAGTCTTCCGCTGCCTACAGAGAGTGATAATTAAAGTAAATGATATTTAGTTAGTAAAGGGTAATGGTGATTAAGCGAGTGAGTACCTAAGATATTTAATTGTTATGATTTTATTTATTTATTGTACTTACGGCTATAAACCCCTCTCTTCATTTTCTTAGCTTAAAAATTACTTTAATTTAGTCATATTAAACAAAAATTTTGAATTTTGAAATGTAATTATTTGACAAATTCAACTCAAATGTTAGTTACTATCAACTTTGAAATTGTATGATTATAAATTAGAAACTGAAAATATAAATTTATTACTTATTACAAGTGATTGAATTGAATATAATGTAGTTATTACAGTGGTGTACAGTAAACTGTTACAGGTTTTTTCTTGAGTTCACACTGAGTGATAATAAGGATAATAGTTCCCACACTGCAGTATCACCTATTATAATGTGTGTATTTCCATTGTCATACCTTTTTTATATGTAGTACATTATATAAATTTCATTTGTTAAGCTATTAAACTACATTAAAAACATTTTTACTTTTATTCTACCACCGTGATATGACTAAAATACCTCCGTTGCAGCAAATCTACATACTCAGCCAATTTCAACTGCATATCTATTTGTATTTATAAAGCCAATGTCAAAGTATCATAAAACAAGAAACACAAGAAAAGTGTGCAGGTTTGCTGTTAGTTGGTAGAACAGAGGTACCAATTTTGAACCGAGTCGGTTGACCGGAAGTACCCAGTCAGTCGGGTTTTCTGACCAATCAGCAGTGTTTTTCTAGCGAAGTACTCTTTAGCAAAAACTTAGGGGGATGGTTGTTTTATATTATTTTCCGGGTTAGTTGGTAGAACAAAAGTACCAATTTTGAAGCAAATCGGTTGACCGGAAGTACCCAGTCAGCCGGGTTTTCTAACCAATCAGCAGTATTTTTCTAGCGAAGTACTCTTTAGCAAAACTTAGGGGGATGGTTGTTTTATATTATTTTCCGGGTTAGTTGGTAGACCAAAAGTACTAATTTTGAAGCGAATCGGTTGACCGGAAGTACCCAGTCAGTCGGGTTTTCTACTCAGTCAGCAGGGTGTTTCTAGCGAAGTACCCCTTAGCAAAAAGTAAGGGTAATGGTTGTTTTATATTATTGTCCGGGTTAGTTGGTAGAACAGAGGTACCAATTTTGAACCGAATCGGTTGACCGGAAGTACCCAGTCAGTCGGGTTTTCTGACCAGTCAGCAGTGTTTTTCTAGCGAAGTACTCTTTAGCAAAAACTTAGGGGAATGGTTGTTTTATACTATTTTCCGGGTTAGTTGGTAGAACAAAAGTACCAATTTTGAAGCGAATCGGTTGACCGGAAGTACCCAGTCAGTCGGGTTTTCTAACCAATCAGCAGTGTTTTTCTAGCGAAGTGCTCTTTAGCAAAAACGTAGGGGGATGGTTGTTTTATATTATTGTCCGGGTTAGTTGGTAGAACAAAAGTACCAATTTTGAAGCGAATCGGTTGACCGGAAGTACCCAGTCAGTCGGGTTTTCTAAGCAATCAGCAGTGTTTTTCTAGCGAAGTGCTCTTTAGCAAAAACGTAGGGGGATGGTTGTTTTATATTATTGTCCGGGTTAGTTGGTAGAACAAAATTACCAATTTTGAATCGAATCGGTTGACCGGAAGTACCCAGTCAGTCGGGTTTTCTACCCAGTCAGCAGGGTGTTTCTAGCGAAGTACCCCTTAGCAAAAAGTTAGGGTAATGGTTGTTTTATATTATTGTCCGGGTTAGTTGGTAGAACAGAGGTACCAATTTTGAACCAAATCGGTTGACCGGAAGTACCCAGTCAGTCGGGTTTTCTGACCAGTCAGCAGTGTTTTTCTAGCGAAGTACTCTTTAGCAAAAACTTAGGGGGATGGTTGTTTTATATTATTTTCCGGGTTAGTTGGTAGAACAAAAGTACTAATTTTGAAGCGAATCGGTTGACCGGAAGTACCCAGTCAGTTGGGTTTTCTAACTAGTCAGCAGGGAGTTTCTAGCGAAGTACCCCTTAGCAAAAACTTAGGGTAATGGTTGTTTTATATTATTGTCCGGGTTAGTTGGTAGAACAGAGGTACCAATTTTGAACCGAATCGGTTGACCGGAAGTACCCAGTCAGTCGGGTTTTCTGACCAGTCAGCAGTGTTTTTCTAGCGAAGTACTCTTTAGCAAAAACTTAGGGGGATGGTTGTTTTATATTATTTTCCGGGTTAGTTGGTAGAACAAAAGTACTAATTTTGAAGCGAATCGGTTGACCGGAAGTACCCAGTCAGTCGGGTTTTCTAACCAATCAGCAGTGTTTTTCTAGCGAAGTGTTCTTTAGCAAAAATTTATGGGGATGGTTGTTTTATATTATTGTCCGGGTTAGTTGGTAGAATAAAAGTACCAATTTTGAATCGAATCGGTTGACCGGAAGTACCCAGTCAGTCGGGTTTTCTGACCAGTCAGCAGTGTTTTTCTAGCGAAGTACTCTTTAGCAAAAACTTAGGGGGATGGTTGTTTTATATTATTTTCCGGGTTAGTTGGTAGAACAAAAGTACTAATTTTGAAGCGAATCGGTTGACCGGAAGTACCCAGTCAGTCGGGTTTTCTAACCAATCAGCAGTGTTTTTCTAGCGAAGTGTTCTTAAGCAAAGATTTATGGGGATGGTTGTTTTATATTATTGTCCGGGTTAGTTGGTAGAATAAAAGTACCAATTTTGAATCGAATCGGTTGACCGTAAGTACCCAGTCAGTCGGGTTTTCTAAGCAATCAGCAGTGTTTTTCTAGCGAAGTGCTCTTTAGCAAAAACTTAGGGGGATGGTTGTTTTATATTATTGTCCGGGTTTGTTGGTAGTACAAAAGTACCACTTTTGAAGCGAATCGGTCGACCGGAAGTACCCAGTCAGTCGGGTTTTCTAACTAGTCAGCAGGGAGTTTCTAGCGAAGTACCCCTTAGCAAAAACTTAGGGTAATGGTTGTTTTATATTATTGTCCGGGTTAGTTGGTAGAACAGAGGTACCAATTTTGAACCAAATCGGTTGACCGGAAGTACCCAGTCAGTCGGGTTTTCTACCCAGTCAGCAGGGTGTTTCTAGCGAAGTACCCCTTAGCAAAAAGTTAGGGTAATGGTTGTTTTATATTATTGTCCGGGTTAGTTGGTAGAACAGAGGTACCAATTTTGAACCGAATCGGTTGACCGGAAGTACCCAGTCAGTCGGGTTTTCTGACCAGTCAGCAGTGTTTTTCTAGCGAAGTACTCTTTAGCAAAAACTTAGGGGGATGGTTGTTTTATATTATTTTCCGGGTTAGTTGGTAGAACAAAAGTACTAATTTTGAAGCGAATCGGTTGACCGGAAGTACCCAGTCAGTTGGGTTTTCTAACTAGTCAGCAGGGTGTTTCTAGCGAAGTACCCCTTAGCAAAAACTTAGGGTAATGGTTGTTTTATATTATTGTCCGGGTTAGTTGGTAGAACAGAGGTACCAATTTTGAACCGAATCGGTTGACCGGAAGTACCCAGTCAGTCGGGTTTTCTGACCAGTCAGCAGTGTTTTTCTAGCGAAGTACTCTTTAGCAAAAACTTAGGGGAATGGTTGTTTTATATTATTTTCCGGGTTAGTTGGTAGAACAAAAGTACTAATTTTGAAGCGAATCGGTTGACCGGAAGTACCCAGTCAGTCGGGTTTTCTAACCAATCAGCAGTGTTTTTCTAGCGAAGTGTTCTTTAGCAAAAATTTATGGGGATGGTTGTTTTATATTATTGTCCGGGTTAGGTGGTAGAATAAAAGTACCAATTTTGAATCGAATCGGTTGACCGGAAGTACCCAGTCAGTCGGGTTTTCTGACCAGTCAGCAGTGTTTTTCTAGCGAAGTACTCTTTAGCAAAAACTTAGGGGGATGGTTGTTTTATATTATTGTCCGGGTTTGTTGGTAGTACAAAAGTACCACTTTTGAAGTGAATCGGTCGACCGGAAGTACCCAGTCAGTCGGGTTTTCTAACTAGTCAGCAGGGAGTTTCTTTCGAAGTACCCCTTAGCAAAAAGTTAGGGTAATGGTTGTTTTATATTATTGTCCGGGTTAGTTGGTAGAACAGAGGTACCAATTTTGAACCAAATCGGTTGACCGGAAGTACCCAGTCAGTCGGGTCTTCTACCCAGTCAGCAGGGTGTTTCTAGCGAAGTACCCCTTAGCAAAAAGTTAGGGTAATGGTTGTTTTATATTATTGTCCGGGTTAGTTGGTAGAACAGAGGTACCAATTTTGAACCGAATCGGTTGACCGGAAGTACCCAGTCAGTCGGGTTTTCTGACCAGTCAGCAGTGTTTTTCTAGCGAAGTACTCTTTAGCAAAAACTTAGGGGGATGGTTGTTTTATATTATTTTCCGGGTTAGTTGGTAGAACAAAAGTACTAATTTTGAAGCGAATCGGTTGACCGGAAGTACCCAGTCAGTTGGGTTTTCTAACTAGTCAGCAGGGAGTTTCTAGCGAAGTACCCCTTAGCAAAAACTTAGGGTAATGGTTGTTTTATATTATTGTCCGGGTTAGTTGGTAGAACAGAGGTACCAATTTTGAACCGAATCGGTTACCGGAAGTACCCAGTCAGTCGGGTTTTCTGACCAGTCAGCAGTGTTTTTCTAGCGAAGTACTCTTTAGCAAAAACTTAGGGGAATGGTTGTTTTATACTATTTTCCGGGTTAGTTGGTAGAACAAAAGTACCAATTTTGAAGCGAATCGGTTGACCGGAAGTACCCAGTCAGTCGGGTTTTCTAACCAATCAGCAGTGTTTTTCTAGCGAAGTGCTCTTTAGCAAAAACGTAGGGGGTTGGTTGTTTTATATTATTGTCCGGGTTAGTTGGTAGAACAAAAGTACCAATTTTGAAGCGAATCGGTTGACCGGAAGTACCCAGTCAGTCGGGTTTTCTAACCAATCAGCAGTGTTTTTCTAGCGAAGTGCTCTTTAGCAAAAACTTAGGGGGATGGTTGTTTTATATTATTTTCCGGGTTAGTTGGTAGAACAAAAGTACTAATTTTGAAGCGTATCGGTTGACCGGAAGTACCCAGTCAGTCGGGTTTTCTAACCAATCAGCAGTGTTTTTCTAGCGAAGTGTTCTTTAGCAAAAGTTTATGGGGATGGTTGTTTTATATTATTGTCCGGGTTAGTTGGTAGAATAAAAGTACCAATTTTGAATCGAATCGGTTGACCGGAAGTACCCAGTCAGTCGGGTTTTCTGACCAGTCAGCAGTGTTTTTCTAGCGAAGTACTCTTTAGCAAAAACTTAGGGGGATGGTTGTTTTATATTATTTTCCGGGTTAGTTGGTAGAACATAATTACTAATTTTGAAGCGAATCGGTTGACCGGAAGTACCCAGTCAGTCGGGTTTTCTAACCAATCAGCAGTGTTTTTCTAGCGAAGTGTTCTTTAGCAAAAATTTATGGGGATGGTTGTTTTATATTATTGTCCGGGTTAGTTGTTAGAATAAAAGTACAAATTTTGAATCGAATCGGTTGACCGGAAGTACCCAGTCAGTCGGGTTTTCTAAGCAATCAGCAGTGTTTTTCTAGCGAAGTGCTCTTTAGCAAAAACTTAGGGGGATGGTTGTTTTATATTATTGTCCGGGTTTGTTGGTAGTACAAAAGTACCACTTTTGAAGCGAATCGGTCGACCGGAAGTACCCAGTCAGTCGGGTTTTCTAACTAGTCAGCAGGGAGTTTCTAGCGAAGTACCCCTTAGCAAAAACTTAGGGTAATGGTTGTTTTATATTATTGTCCGGGTTAGTTGGTAGAACAGAGGTACCAATTTTGAACTAAATCGGTTGACCGGAAGTACCCAGTCAGTCGGGTTTTCTACCCAGTCAGCAGGGTGTTTCTAGCGAAGTACCCCTTAGCAAAAAGTTAGGGTAATGGTTGTTTTATATTATTGTCCGGGTTAGTTGGTAGAACAGAGGTACCAATTTTGAACTGAATCGGTTGACCGGAAGTACCCAGTCAGTCGGGTTTTCTGACCTGTCAGCAGTGTTTTTCTAGCGAAGTACTCTTTAGCAAAAACTTAGGGGGATGGTTGTTTTATATTATTTTCCGGGTTAGTTGGTAGAACAAAAGTACTAATTTTGAAGCGAATCGGTTGACCGGAAGTACCCAGTCAGTTGGGTTTTCTAACTAGTCAGCAGGGAGTTTCTAGCGAAGTACCCCTTAGCAAAAACTTAGGGTAATGGTTGTTTTATATTATTGTCCGGGTTAGTTGTTAGAATAAAAGTACCAATTTTGAATCGAATCGGTTGACCGGAAGTACCCAGTCAGTCGGGTTTTCTAAGCAATCAGCAGTGTTTTTCTAGCGAAGTGCTCTTTAGCAAAAACTTAGGGGGATGGTTGTTTTATATTATTGTCCGGGTTAGTTGGTAGTACAAAAGTACCACTTTTGAAGCGAATCGGTCGACCGGAAGTACCCAGTCAGTCGGGTTTTCTAACTAGTCAGCAGGGAGTTTCTAGCGAAGTACCCCTTAGCAAAAACTTAGGGTAATGGTTGTTTTATATTATTGTCCGGGTTAGTTGGTAGAACAGAGGTACCAATTTTGAACTAAATCGGTTGACCGGAAGTACCCAGTCAGTCGGGTTTTCTACCCAGTCAGCAGGTTGTTTCTAGCGAAGTACCCCTTAGCAAAAAGTTAGGGTAATGGTTGTTTTATATTATTGTCCGGGTTAGTTGGTAGAACAGAGGTACCAATTTTGAACCGAATCGGTTGACCGGAAGTACCCAGTCAGTCGGGTTTTCTGACCTGTCAGCAGTGTTTTTCTAGCGAAGTACTCTTTAGCAAAAACTTAGGGGGATGGTTGTTTTATATTATTTTCCGGGTTAGTTGGTAGAACAAAAGTACTAATTTTGAAGCGAATCGGTTGACCGGAAGTACCCAGTCAGTTGGGTTTTCTAACTAGTCAGCATGGAGTTTCTAGCGAAGTACCCCTTAGCAAAAACTTAGGGTAATGGTTGTTTTATATTATTGTCCGGGTTAGTTGGTAGAACAGAGGTACCAATTTTGAACCGAATCGGTTGACCGGAAGTACCCAGTCAGTCGGGTTTTCTGACCAGTCAGCAGTGTTTTTCTAGCGAAGTACTCTTTAGCAAAAACTTAGGGGAATAGTTGTTTTATATTATTTTCCGGGTTAGTTGGTAGAACAAAAGTACCAATTTTGAAGCGAATCGGTTGACTGGAAGTACCCAGTCAGTCGGGTTTTCTAACCAATCAGCAGTGTTTTTCTAGCGAAGTGCTCTTTAGCAAAAACGTAGGGGGATGGTTGTTTTATATTATTGTCCGGGTTAGTTGGTAGAACAAAAGTACCAATTTTGAAGCGAATCGGTTGACCGGAAGTACCCAGTCAGTCGGGTTTTCTACTCAGTCAGCAGGGTGTTTCTAGCGAAGTACCCCTTAGCAAAAAGTTAGGGTAATGGTTGTTTTATATTATTGTCCGGGTTAGTTTGTAGAACAAAAGTACCAATTTTGAAGCGAATCCGCCGACCGGAAGTACCCAGTCAGTCAAGATTTCTCCTGGTCAGTAAAATAGATAGTCCCCTAGTATTGAGGGTGGTAACTTCGTAGTAATCTATTAACTTGGTTAAAATAACAGTATTTTTACTGTTTTCTTCTGTAAATAGGTCTATTTTCTTTTTTTTTTTTTAAACTAGCATTTACTATTTCAATAAAATTTATCATAGGATTGAGAATCCTTTTATTTCTCTATTTCTAACATAAACCAATATATCTGATAATTGCTTCACTTTTTCATACTAGTTGCCTGTTGCGGCTTCGCTCGTGATCACAACGTAATATTATACTGACATTCCCAGATAAATATTGTGTTACCGTTCCAAAGCCAACATGGCCTGCTGATTAACTGTGTTTACTCTATCCAGCTGATTGCTTAAAACTTATAGTTATTTCTTAATGTTAAGCTTATGGGAAAAAACTCAACTTTAAGGGGCCCCAGGGCCTCCCTCACAAATTATTTCTCTATAAAAACAGTTTCCTGCACAACTTCATATTAGGCTCTTTACAATGACACCAAAATGAAAATCGGTTCAGTAGTTTAGGAGGATTGATTGTCACAAAAAAACCTGCTCGCCTATTAAATAAGTATAGATAGATAGATACTAGCTGTGTACCCATCCTTCGAACGGGTTGTATGTATAAATAGTAGATTAACTGAAGAAAATAACAACCCACATAATTTTACAATATTAAAATTACATTTTACTTGTCTAATGTAAAATTAAATAAACGTTAACGAAATATACTGGCAGATAGTTCGGATCCTGTTGCTTAGTCGAGGAAATCTGTCGGGTAGTGAACGGTGTGGTTTTTGCGACTCCAAATCGGTACACGTAACACTTGGATTCGCTTTTAGGAATAAAAGAACTCAAGAGCAACAAAATATGAACCCTGTTTAATTTAACACTTTAATTACTTTGATACATTTAATATTTAAATTCCAATAAATGAATAGTAATGTGTAAAGGAACATAAAACTTTATCAATATTGACAAACCGCTTTTAAACTCACCATTTTTGCCAGATCCGGTTTTCATTATAATTGTAAATAAACAATTAGAAAGAATCATATGTTTTAAAAACAGACTACTTGACTACTTGATTTTGTTTAAATAAATATAAATCAATATATGTATAAAACTGTTCTCAACAGTGGTCATGGTTAAAAGAATGGTGTTAAAAAATGTATATGTTCGTTCCTCGCTTTGGAAGAGACCCAGCTGTGTCGATCTCCGTTGCTAGTTCATTGCTTTTAACAACTTTCCAAGCTCCATTGTTGACTTTCTTAATCTTAAGAGGGGATACAGTCTTACATTTAGTGGTAGTGGGGCCTTCCACTTCATGACTTGAAACCAGAGTTACTGCCTGAGAGTCACTACTTAATTGAGAAACACTAGTTTCAAATACAAGGTCACTTTTAGATTTTGTATTTACAGTGTCCACTGGCATAAAACTATAAGATTCACAAGTAGTCAAACGACCGTTATACCATATTCTTCAAAAGGTAGTACAATGTTTGGTATACAATAATGTTTCAATATAAACATGGCGTTCACAGTAACATTAAAACCACATTTAAAGCAATTTTTTTGCTGGAGACAGTCTAACTCAGTACAATCTGTACAATCTATGTCTAGGTTCTCGACCAGTAGATCTTTTATTATTAATCTAGGTTAAGAGCAGATCTTTTGTTGCTGCCCGACAAGAAATCAAAATGAAATGTTTTCTTCTTGTTTGAGTCAAAAAATACAAGGGACCAATGGGTACCAGAATCTCCCTTACCTACATCATTGCTGTTGTTTAAGCAGAAAAAAGCATAATTATGTACAGAGAAAGATGCTGAAATTAAAACATCACTGACAATTTCCTTAGAGCCTAGTTTTAGAGAATGAGTGACAGGCACTCCATAAAATACATATTTCCCCTTATCAATATTTTAGACATTTCCTCAAAATAAGTGTTTATTAGATTGTCATCAACCCATTTCTGCATGTAACAACTCTTGGTACTAAGGATAAAATGTTCGTTCTAACAAATTCTAACTAAGAATTAAGGTCAGTTATCTTCATTATATCTAAATCTATATAAGAAGAGTGCGGTATAATAACGGTTTTCAAGAAACCTTTAAACAAGGAAATCTCATCTCAAGGAAGTCATCAGAGAGTTACATTTTTCCCTCTATGTATTTTTCAGTCTGTAAAATTTATAAGGAAACACATTTACCTCTTTTTCAATAAATCCATTCTTAATCATACCTATAACCTTGCAATAGACATTCATTATTGTTTTATAGACCTTTATCTTTTAACAGTGACATTTGTTATCAAAATTTTTAAGATGATTATAAAACTAAGAAGTGTCTGGGAATTCATTGGTTTAAAGTTAAGGCATTTTAAACTTTAATATTTAATTTGATTTTATCGTGAATTAGGACATAGTTAGGGCAAACAGCTATCTGATGTAATAAATTAAGTTTTATTAACAAACGATAGCGAATATAACAACATGAATAAGTAACAAGTTTTGTTCAATCTATTGAACAAGCTGATTTTTGTGTGTGTAGGCTACCAGTGATAAGTATTAATTTTCTGTCTGCTAAAATTATTATGCATATCTCAGTTTTAAATGTACTTTTCATGGGATACTATTTATTCATCGTGTTACCTCAAGGACCTTATGTCATCAAAAATTGAAGATGAACATGAAACAAAGAATTTCCTGGGACATATTATTGCTTTAAAACTATGAACTTTGAATTCTGTTATATTTTAATATTGAATTTGGTTTTATCACACGTTAAGACATAATTATATCAGAACGCAAACAGCCAACTGATAATAAATTAGGTTTTATCATTGACCGTAGATACTATGATCAGTATGTATAGTTAATGGTTTTATTTACAAATTATAGTGACTACAAGTGACTACAGAGGGTTCTTCAGTAAGCAGCTATCTGATGGACACATAGCTTATATAATTCATACACAATGGTTATATCTTGCCGTCACAGTATAACAAATTATAATTTTAGAATTTTTGTTTAAAAATGATTTTTATATATTTCATTGAGAAAAGGTGGGATACACAGCTAACTCACCTGAAGAAACTGGTTCAGATGAGCACAGCAACAAAGAAAGTATTTTTACACACATTTTTTTCATAATATTTCGTCTCCATTTGAGACTTCTTCAGATGTAGAGAGAGAGACACTGTCAGTTAAAATACTGTGCACAGTATTTTAACTGACAGTCTCTCTCAACATCTGAAGAAGTCTCAAATGGAGACGAAATATTATGAAAAAAATGTGTGTAAAAATACTTTCTTTGTTGCTGTGCTCATCTGAACCAGTTTCTTCAGGTGAGTTAGCTGTGTATCCCACCTTTTCTCAATGAAACTCCCAAGCCAAGTGCTTTTCCTTTGCAAACCTTATATATATTTCAGTAAACCTTGGATTATTTGGACCCGAATCATCCAGATCCAGATTAACCGGATGAGGTTGGCCGAAATAAAAAATGTAAATTACAGTCAAATCGTGATTTTTCTCTTGCGCTAGCGGCTTCTAAGTCTCATATGCAACCGCCGTACATTAATGTACCAGTGAGGTTAAATAGATTTAGAGGTCTGGTCTCGTGTGAAGAAAGTGCAGCCTAAATGGTCGACCACCATTTGCCCCTCCTTTCAACTCTGCTCCCATGGCACCCAATATAAAATCCTCTCTTCACGAGTTATATGACAGTCTGCTGACCAAAATTCACTTTTGAAAAGATTATTTATGTCGACTTGAGGAAAATGGCGGTCTATCATGTCTAAATGTATTTAACCTCTTTGGTTCTGGTTCATTATTAACCACAACTTGTGAAAGTATGTTGCGTCTGTTGCTGTGATTGGATTGTGTGTTACGACAGTCAAAACAACACTGTGACTATTCTGTTTTATAGTATTTTTTTCTGTCCTCAAAATTTTCAGCATCAATATTGCATGCGCTTAAGTCCCGACTTTATAGTAGATTATCCGGATTTTTCGCTATCCGGATCAATATGCCGCCACACTAGTCCGGATAATCCGAGGTTTAGTGTACATGACAAAAACTATCTGAACATTTAAAACAGATTATTTTTTAAATTGTTATATTTATTTTTATTTGTTATGTTTGAATATATGCTCTGCAGGAAATGAAGTATATAGAATTGTCTACGTATTCCTTTTTTTTCCTGCAAAACTCTTTACCCTTTGAGAATCTTTATAATAATGGTTTCGTAATCTATTGAAATTTAACCAAAACCAATTTGACAGCTAACAGTTTCCTATTTAATTTAGGGTAACTTATAATTGTTGCTAAATTGTATTTTTGAGGCAAATAGGGAAATGGACCTTTCACAAATAAATATTTAAATTGAACCATTAAGTAAATTTCAGCACTATATGAATGATATTGAAAGCTTTTATATACGTAATGATTTTTTTTGTTGGTACTTTATTATTTTTGTAACATAAAAAACTTACAGTCCCGATACTTTATGAACTTTTTAAGATTGTAATAACCAAATGTCTTCTAAATTGTGTTACTAAGTATGATACATATTAAGTAATACTATGTCCATGTTGTCAGTAAATATAATTTTATTTTCTCTTATATGATGTTAAAATTAGTTTTTCCAGTGTTTCATGTTTACAGAAAAATATAACTTATCAGAAACACTTATGTTTGTTCTCAGATACAGTGCAATATCACATGGCATGGTAGGCAAATCACTTGGAGGGCTCATTTCTTGCTGCCGAAAGGACAGAAGGGTGCGGAGGGGTAGGGTACTTTCGCTCGGTTCGCGTAGTTGTCTCCACTGATGACCCTGCAGATCGGGCGGAACCTATCCTTAGGCTGGCTGGACGGTTTACTAGGCTGGGGGTTGGGGTACGGCTTGTTGGGCACGCCGAACAGTTGATCCAGCCAGATGGGCGAACAAGTCACATAGCTCGTCAGCAGCAGGCAGCAAACACTAATCACTATCAGTTTAGACATGTCACTTCAGTTCATCTAAAGGTTTCTAAATATCGAATGTCAAAAATCGTCAAACACTCCAACTTTCACGCCAATATGAGAAAATTGTGAAGAGTGACTGGTGTTCGCGGGGCAGCCTACAGTGACTACAGTGGCCTACAGTGGCAGCCTGGTGCGACTGGTGATGTGCTAGCACTATAGTTTATCAGTCCAGGAAACGCAGGCAGACAGCCATTGCTCCACGCCACCGCTCTAAAGGATAATTCTGTCGAGGTTGTGCGATTGTGAATGTTGTGAATATCTTCTGAAAACAATAAACATATTATTTTTTTAATTCAATTTGAAATTTAATGACAGTTTTATAAGAAACAAGTAAATTTAATTTAATTTGTGGGAGAATAAGCTATAATTACTGTTGTGTTTAGTTAAATGAAGAAATCTTATTGTAATTCCTATCATCCTCTACAGTTAGATATACCATAAATGTTATTAAACATGACTAATCCTTTCCAGTATAGCTAGGGTTGCCATAATTTCTCTGGGGCCTACTGGGATGTCTGCAGTCAGTTGATGGCCGGAAGAGTGGAGGGAGTAATTATTACAAATTAGAAATAATAAATTGAAATGTGGATCTTCACTTATTCCGTGAAAAGTGTATTTAAGACTGAACTATATGCATATCAGTAAAATTTGGTCAAAGAGGCTGGAAACGGCCTTCTACATCTATTCAACTTGTGGAATGGGCAGTTTATAATTACACATCCAAGTCGAAAGAACTACCGATTCATGTTTTTTTCTTATTTACCTTACCATCTCATTCAGTCCATAGACCTCGTGCGGATCTTCGTGAAGGCTGGGTGTTATTATTGAAAGAGGTTTAAACCGGTTTTTTAGGGTGGGGGTGAGCGATTGACATCTGTTCCATGTCCGTTGTCTAAAAATCGCTCGTGAGAATCATCTGTTACGTGCCAAACCGAAAACATTGCAACCGCGAAGTGATTGTTATGCAAAGAATTTAGGTTAAAACTGTCCCACACATCTCGCGAACAGGCCTGAACATTCGGCCGAACATCCTCCCGAATGTTCATTGAACATTCCGTCCCATATTCTTGCTACCAGTACACCATGGGCCAACATAGACAAACTAAGGCGAGCTTGATAGTGTGCTCGGTGTGCTCGTGTATGTTCGGGATAGTTCGCTTCGACATGATTCGTGTTTGCTTGTGCTTTGTTTTTTGTAATTTTTTTGGCATGAATCAAAGGAGAGAAGAGCAGAAGCAAATGGGCGAGCATGGTATTGCATGGTATTGGGCGAGCGTGTACTTGGTTAGTTCGTTGAGCAGATTCGGTTGATTTTGTGCAAGATTCGTTGTCGCGACTCGTTACGAAAATTCGGTGATAGTGTACTACAGTGGAACCTCGATAACTCGAACCTCAGGGGGAACGGCAAAACTTTGAGTTATCGAATATTTCGAAATATCGAGGTTCGACTTATCAAGGTGATTTTCCACAGACTTCGACTTATTGAGGGTCACGGTAACACAATAGATGGATCATGGAAGGGTATCCTTACATAAGTTCGAGCTATGTATAAAAAATAATCACACCATATAATAATAATTATTAAAATTAAAATAGATTTGAACAATTTTAAATGTCTAACATAAGCCCGGTAATATATTGTAAAGCTTCTATGGTTAACGCAGTAGAGGATGAAATACTTCCTTCAGTGAAAATATTGTAGAGGAGGAAAGTAACAAATAATGACTCACAGTTTGGTATTTTGGTGATGTTTTTCCCGTTAGACCACTTCCTGTCTATTTTCTAGACTTTTTTGCTCACTTCTTATCACCTGCCCCAATCAAATCCCTCCCGTTTACAGAAGTCAGTTCTGGTCCTGACCAACTACACATCAGTTTCATTTAGCTGAACATTAATGTACTGTAGGCTGTTAAAATAATTTGCAAAACTAAAAGGGAACAAAACATGATAATAATCAAAATTGCAGAGCATTGTTGGAATTAGGGTGAAGCAGTACTGCACTTTTATGTTTTAAAATTGTCGACAGCGTTCACTGGTGTTCCAAACTGCTTCCCGATGTCACTGTTTTTATTTCTGGTTTCAATAGCCTCAAATAGTCTTGTACTTCTCCTCATGGAATAGAGTTTTGCCAACACGTTTTACCAAACTGCAAACACTTTGTAAAAACAACCTAAAAACTACGTTTCACGTACTACATCCAGAACCTCTGAACTCACACTAACTAACGACTAAGATCACAAATATAATCAAATCAAAACCATTTTATTTAAAAAATGTATATAATTTACAACAATATGAGACTTTTCCCTATTTATGAAATGAAATCCTCACATAGGTGAAACCCGTGCGTGAGGATAATGAGTGTATTTGATATCTGTGTTGCTCATCAACATAAATTTGTCAGTTGTTTTACCGACACCAGGAGCACCCGGAAAAGAGATTTAGTGAGGGGGAAGGTTGAAATTTCCGGCTGCAAAGTCACTGGAGGTTTGGTGAATCAACAACTTCGACTTAGAGGTTCTCTAGTCAATACTTCGACTTATAGAGGTACGGCAATTGTACATATTCGAGTTATACAGGTTCTTCAGATAAAACTTCGACTTATAGAGGTGCGGCAACAGGCTAAGAATACTGCAAAAATTTGAGTTATCGAGGTGTTGCCTGTTAACCCTTCGACTTATAGAGGTAAAATAACATAGCATTAGGTAGACAAGTTCAAGGGGAATGACAAAAAATCGAGTTATCAAGGAATTTGACTTATTGAGGTTCGAGTTATCGAGGTTCCACTGTAGTACCAAAAAGTTCATGCAGCTCCCACACTTCTCGCGAATACTCGGAGTTTGGCCGAATGTTAGGGCGTATTCGCGAGAATAGGACAGCCTTTATTGATTAACACAAATTATTTTCATTTGAACCCTAGCGAGTTCACTGTGGCCATTTACTTAAACATAAGTTTGATATAGGACAAAATATTTAAATTACAAATGAACAATCAGCAATAGCAAATAAACCTTTTTAAGAGTAAAAAACTGCTGATCGTACAAGAACAAATATTCCAAATGTACTGCCTACAACAGTGAAACAGTTCAATGGCTTGTGTTGATGATTCCATTTGAAAAGTAACTCAAGAAGCCTGATGTGAACATTTAGCATTTTTAAAACATAATTTAAAATAAAATGCTTAAAAACTTAATGAGTATATTGTCTATTATGGTTTAAATACCATTCTCGTATTTAGGCCTATAAAGTCTATCCTAAAAACTAGATTACCATACGTTCACCCAGTAAAATATATTTAATATATAGAGTAGCCAAATGTTTTCCGCAGAAATAGTATTATGACACATGGTATTGTGAACTTCCCCTCAAATGCTGATCCCCCCACTCTTCTGCTGGCACCCCCTACTCAGGCTTCATGAATATCCGCACGAGGTATACCAGATAATCAAACCAATAACCAACTAACCAAATAACCAATTGTTATATTTGCTGTCATCTTGTTATCACAGGGACTTTCATCATGTTAATGTAATTCAATCTTGGAGCATATGTTGTCTTTAGTCTTAATGTTATATTGTAAAAATGGTGTATCCGTTGAACAAATAAATAAATAACAAAGCACATATATGGCTTAGACAATTTAAAATCAGAAGCATATGTAAAGTTTTACATCTCTTACTCTTACACTCTTTATCTAAAACAAATTACCTTAAATAGCTTTACAAAGCCCCAAAATCCCAACATATACATAATCCTCATTCATATCTATATATTTATTCTGTAAGCCCAAACTTGACAATGAAATTGTGAGCGAACGGGAGGTCATAGAAAGCTGGGAGGGGTCTCATTTTAAAGGTCTGGGCATGTAATTTTGGAGTCATTAATTATTCATTTTTCTTAATTATGTACCGACAATTTGTTATGGAATAAAATAATTCCTATTTAAATAGCACCAGAATTTAAAAACGTCTGATTAGTTTGCATTAACACGTGACATGTGATTAAGTGGCTACCTGGTGGCTACTTTATTTGTGAACTGCCTTGGGTTTCTACTTATATTGTTTTAATTTCCTCAGCATGTAAAGAGTAAACAAATCAAATGAGACGGAGTATTGGAGAAAGGTTAGGGGCAATGGCCTCTTCAAGCCACTAGTAGAATTTTCATTAAATAAGTTAGCAATTGAATACAGTTTGATAAACAAATTTATTTATGCGATTTTACAAACTTCTTTAAGTAGTCAGTGTACAGAATATTTAGAACTTTTATTAACTGAATATAATTACTCCTAACCTGAAAAAATCAGTTAGCTTTAGATGTAATTTGTTCAAAACCAAATCAAAATGTAAATTTATTGAATGAAACAAATTGAAATTCCATGAGCGAATTTAAAAATACAGTAATCACAGTTATGACTGTATAGAGATTTCAACAGGACTCTTGTGCTCTTGATACCCTCTACAATTATAGACTGGAAGCATAGGCGTAATTCGGTAGTGGCAAGGTGGGCAGTTGTCCCCCAATAATTTGGAGAAAATATATTTTTGTAATATATGAAAATTCACAATAATCACGATCAAGACCATGTTTGCCCTTCCAATCAAAATACAGAAATCACACTTATGACTGGAATCTACTAACTTACAAAACCAAATGAACATACATGAGAGTTCCAACTGCATAAAACACTTCACTTCATTAATATAAACCCAGGATCATTATTTTAAAATATTTAAATGTGACGGATGTAAAATGAAAATAACTTGGTAGGAAAGCTTATACAGAGATACCTTGCTCACTCACTAATAGACTGTTAAATGATCCAGATTTGGTTTGGGAACTAGCGCTACCGCTACTCTTGACCCTCAAAGAGAGGCCAGAGCATAGTTCTGTCGTTGTTACTAAGCTGCCTCCAATGCTTCGAGAGAGGTTTATGGAAATAAGAATGTAAATGAAGTCTATTGTAACTTGAAGGTGTTCACTGCCAGATGTATGCACTTAAAGTGCACAGAACACACACCAATAGCACAGATCAGTACCACAATATACGAGAGCGTTAGGAAAAAGAAGTATTTATAAATGGAGGTACTTTATTTTTATTGAAAACAATAAAATTATCTAAGCAAAATGGAGTGCAAAAACATTGTCGTCCCTCCAGTTCCAGTGGTTACACTGCTCAGGGTAGTGTCGGAGAGAATGATGGTGACGCAAGTGTAGGTGGTTTTACGACACTTATCATCTCCACTGTGTATATTCCTATACAACTTCTTTATGGGGTAGGGAATATTCTCTACCTCTTAACAGGAAATCAAATTATTCTATTCTTATTATTCTTAAATGAAATGACATTCATTGATCGAGGTGCCACGTTAAGGTGGTGCGACCTGTTGATGTAACCTATAGTAATTATATAACCTTTCATTTTTAATTATGTCCAGCAAAGCAATCGATTCTTTACACCTTTTAGATTCAGATTTGTCCAATCAGAACAATAAATCTAAGATGATTTGAAATTAATGGGCTGTAAATCTATGCCGAACAAAGTCATGTCTTCGAAAAACTTGACAGATAGCGCTATGAAATAAATTACCTTGGCGCCATCAAATTGCTCTCATTACACACATCTTTTTTTATCTTAAGCATGGGTGTTTCACTGTGTTTGTAAAAAGTACAAAAAAAGGTTTCGAACTACATCATTTTTCCTAATTTAACTTTATATCACCGTCCCTCTCTAAACTTTATAAAGTATTTGAGCTCATGTGAGTGTGTGTGTGCGTGTGTGTGTGTGTGTGTGTGTGCGTGTGTGTGTATGTGTGTGTGTGTGTGTATGTGTCCCAGTTGATTTTGAAAACGGCACCTCAAAACAGCTCCCGGATCATACCACATTGTAGAGGGCCAAAAAATTGAAGATACTTTTGTTTTTGTTTTTCACCGAGATCTCAGGGCTGTGCTCCAGTGGCATCAAAAGCTTAAAATGCAGAAAAGTTGTTTCATAAATGTCTCGAAATCTGCTCTTCAAATCTGCTCCCTGACCATACCATGAGTTGTTGGGGGACTAAAGGTATTCCAATAATTTTAAGGATACTTTTTTCCTGACCTCAGGCCCTGCCCCATTGGCTTCTTCTATCACTTCCAGAACTCTGATTTCGACATATGATAGATTTTGGATTTGTTTTAAAACCCTCATCTCTTAAATGAAGCCCCAACATTGGATACGCTCCCCCCCCATAAATCTTGGGGCTCTGCCCCCTGACAAAATTGCTTTGTTAATCCTTCAATTGTGTTGCTGATTTTTGCAAATTGTTTTGATCCATAGTATTTGTATACCTATTTTTATAACCCCAAATTTAGGGTGCCGCCCAGTGGGCTAAAAAGGTGTAATGTTATTCTTATGGAGAAAAGATCTATACTAATAATAAGGTAGTACTCAAGTAGATCCCGAGAAAGGCTCCCCAAAACTACTCACACACCATCCTACGTTGTATGGGACCAACAATATTTTGAATACGTTCATCTCTCTGCAAGTCTCAGGGCATCAAACGTGGCCGCATGTTATACTTATCGTGAAAATACAATATTTCAAAGGCTCAAAAATGGCCCGTCAAACCTGCTCCTGGACCATACCACGTTGTTAGTATAGATACAGTTCTCCAACTTTAGGATTCCATCCCAGTGGCTTTAAAAAGTTGTTATGTTATGGTGAAAATATTGTTCTTGGAGCAACGAAAGGCGCTCGGTCTAGGTGCTTTTTTTAAACACTAAAACTACTTCAAACGACAACACAGGTATTTTACTAAATTGTAACTATAGTTTTTATGTAGTTAAATTGTATGAACTGAAAATGGATTATAAGTTGGTGACACCAATAACATGCTTCATGAAAATGTACATCACCAAACTACCTCCTTACACCTCCAAAACAGAACTGATGACTGTTTCTCAAGAAGATAAAAAAGAATGTCCAAATGGCCCAAAGAATTTTTGGTTGTCGCTATTCCTGTCATTAGTCCATGCGGCATAAGGACTTAGGGGAGAAGCTTAAGGTCAAACTAAATTTATTCCCAAAAAATTTGTGTGTTAGTTCCTGTCATTGGAACTGGAGCAGGAGTTGGGGGAGGAGCACGTTATTGTGTACAAACTCGGCAAATACGGGTTTTAAAAGTTGTCAACCCCTACAAGTAAAGATAAGTTTTTGGCATGGCGAGGGGACCATATTATATGTCTGAAGAGTCTAAGGGTTATACAACAAAAATGTATGTCAAATAATTTAAAGGTGTTAACAGTTTAATTCTGATAAAATGTCATAAAATCTGTATTTATTATTACTTAAGGGTGTTTTTATCGGTAATATCTCCCTTCGTACTTCACTAAATGCAAAGATATAATTTATTGGGTGATTCTCACTTATTTATTTGTCAAGGCACTGGCGGCACCATCTTACACGAGTTCTTGTAAAGAATATAATTGGGTACTGATGAATATTTCATGTGCAAGCTGCTCATGGGAAATTATAGTCACTATATTATTATATTAGTTATTCTTCATCTGAGACTGAGGTTACAGCAAACCAAATGTTTTTCTTCTGGAGGGTTAATAAAATATCATACATGTTTTATCTATAAATATATTTTAAAATTGTAAGTGGCTTCATGTGGTAGTGGTCTTCATGTGGTTTGGTGGTGCAGTATATTTGAATTTTGCTGTTTACACAGATTTTCTGCAATGGATATATATGTGATTAATGTCTTGATTTAGTAGGAGTTAGAAGATTTTGTAAAGCCTAACGAGCTAAAAGAGTAAATTCGCTAAATTGACGAAGCCTTTTGATATCACTGGTCGGGGCTTTTAAGATCACTAGATCATATGCTGGAAAATTAAATGGTCCTGTAAGTCATTTGATTAACCTGTATGCAATTATTAGCTAATTAGGTAATATCATTTGTATTTAATATCCTTTTGTGTATGTGTTTATACCATTGGCATTTTTAAATAGAATGGTCCAAGCCCTGGTTTTAAGTTCAGCCTATTCTAATAAGTTTGTTAAACAATACCTGAATAATTATAATTTGGTTTACAAATGAAAGAATCATTAAATGTTATGATCTTGTCATGTATACCAATAGCACAGACAAGTCAACTATTGTTCAAAGGAAGGTGATCACTTTGATTAATAGGTAGTTTTTTATCATTATAAACAGCTGAATCCAACAACATTTCTTTAAAGAAATAAAATATTCATTTAGTTCTAATTATTAGTCAATGTACTAACACAATGTTAATATTTATTTCCTCAGAAAGCATTTATAAAACGTCATCCGGTTCCGGTAACGTTCTGTTGGAGGGCATGTGGCACAAAGGACGTTGGCAGAACATGGCAGAAGTGTTTAACCCTGAGTTTGGAACATTCACCTTTATACAAACCGGATACAATAAATTGTGTCTCACAACACTTCAAAATATATATACACTTACTCTGTACATAACAATAGTTTAGTTGTAACCAGTTTATGCTGCCTCGAGGTTACCTAGCCCTGGGAAAAAAATCCTGTAGGGGGAATTTTACTCTCTTGAAAATGTTCTTTCTTTTGACCGGGGGCCCTGATTGTAACAACACATATTATTATACTCAACTCAAAAATGTATAACTAGTAAGTGGTTTTCTTGGTTATAGTTAGCTACCGCTATTTAAATGTGATTTCAATAACATTTAAATTTAAGCGAATTTACCCTATAGGAAAGAAACTATTACTGTAGTTGGCCTGGTAAGACCTGGCCCGGGGCCATGATAACTTTTTGTTTTGAGGTCCCCAGAGGCCAAAAACACAATTCGTTCAATACAGTATTAAATACAGTTTTGAAACTTCCTTAAAAACTATCTGATTTGGATGAAATTTGGTAAAAATATGTAAAGCAGAATTTATGACTGTAAGTTCGAAAACCAGATAATTAACCTATCCAACGCAAATTTTTTGGGGGGGTTGTACCCCAACGTTTTAATTTTCATTGCTTACATATCATCTTAAAAAAAATGTAATACTTATAATTATTGCTGTACATTAATAATTGGTTACCGAGATATTAAAAGTGCTAAAAACTATAATATTTATCATCCAATGTTACATTGTCCAATGTTATTCTTATGGAGATTAAGTCCAATTTTATATCTTGTTTTGTTATGAATTTATTGATGAAACTTGGTGTATATGGCTTCTTGTGGTTGTGACATATCTGCACACAATAAGAAAAACAAAATAAAATTGTTGTCAATGTTCCCCTTAGCCGCAAAACTATATGAAATCAGCCCTAATGTTATTTGTTATTTTATTACATTTATATTTATATTTTTTATTTAGAGTGTTTGTTTAAAATTAAATAAGTTAAATTGTTAATGAATTTGTAACACTAGGAAGAAAAATAAATATTTTCTTTTAAAATACAATTTTTATATCAAACATATTTTTGATAATTGTTTCATGTTTTCTATGGTCTCTGGTTATTATTTACACTTTCTAACAAAGTAGTTACTTAGCAAATAGAAATTCCCATATTTTTTCTTTTTTCGTATTTGACACACAAAGTAAATTGCTATTCGTCACATGCATACATTAATATGTTAAATTCACCTAAACAGTTCAAATTTTCCAATAAATTAAATTGTAATTTTGGCGAGGCCTTTTAAACACAAAGTGCTCCAATCTTCAGATAAAAAACTGATACAAAAATAAATATGTTTACAATTTAACATATTTTCTTTGAAAGGCCTGACCAAAATTCAAATTTAATTTTTTTAATAATTTGAAGTGTTTAAATTTAAATTTAATGAAATTCCAATAAGAAGAGCTTCTTATGATGAATATTATTATGTGTTGTTAGTGAACCTTGTTTTTAAGAAACGCCATTTATAAAAAAATACCGTGCTTTTGTAACACCACACAAACAATTGTGTTCAGGCGTGTGATTGTTAAATACAACTTGATGTTCCTACAGTCGGTGAAGGCAGAAGAACACCGCTGCGCCGCCGCCGCAGTTGCTGAGTTGATGCGAGTATCCGCTGCAGCACAGTAGTGGGGGTCCATTGACAGTTGCGACCACTTCGGTGACGCTGCTTGGCCTTGTTATGCTGTACGACTGACAGCTGTTGCTCAAGGAAGGGTGAATGTCAAGTGCATGAGCGAATTGTTCAGTCAAACTACCTACCCAATTATTGTAAATTCTCATGTCTGTAGTATTAAATTATTTTCCAAACAAACACAGCAATGTCAGTTTATACTGGTGTTAGTGTCTTAATAGCTATGCACATAAATTTGTATTATCCGCTTCCCGCTCCCAAAAAAATCTAATTGGAATATTTTAATAAGCCTGAGCTTTTATAAACGTAGTAAAGAGTAACTTGTAACAAGTTGTTCAGTAAATATAAAGTAAATGATCGAGTAAGTATTTATTTAAATATTCAGTAAGTTCGAAAACATTACCACAGTAAGCCTATTCATTTTCTGAGTGTTTAAAATCATGCACAGCTTTTCATGGAATGACATTTGTTTTTCTTGTTACTACAAGAACATTTTGTTGTAATAATAAGATTACAGAACTATTAAGTCCCTGGGATTTTAATGGTTTAAAGCTATGCACCTTTAAATCTGAAGTACATTTTAGTGTTAAATCCGACGTTATCGTGGTTAAGGAGACAATTATACCAAAACACAAACAGCCAACTGATAATAAATTAAGTTTTATTTAAAAATTATAGCAAAGTAAGTACAAAGAGTGTTCCTTGGTAAGGTACTCTCTAAACTTCACTCTAACCTAAATCATTCCTACAACGTGTATCTTGTCATCACAATATAATAAATGCACACATTTTATAAATTAGTAGTTCAAACTGCTTTTTTACACATCAAAACTTATTTGAACACTTAAAGCAGATTATTTAAAAAATGTTGATATGTATTTTGATTTGGTTATTCAAATTGTGTAGACCTATGCATGAAAACAATTAAATATACCTTAAAATGTAACACTTTTCTATTAATTCCTTTGTTTCTTGCGAAACACTTTTACTCTTTAAGAATCCTTAAAATCATGGTTTTGTAATCCATTAAAATTAATCAAAACAAATTTGACAGCCAACAGATTTATATTTAATTTTAAGGTAACTTGTAAATGTTGCCAAATTGTATGTGTGAGGTACATAGGGAAATTAATATTTCAAAATATATATTTAAATTGCACCAGCAAATTTTAGGAGCAGATGTGGGATGTTTATCAGCCCATCACAAAAAATCGACCACTCTTAAATAACTGAAGTACTAATACTAGTTTCCAAGTGCAATTCAGTCCATTAATTGTGTATGTCATGATGTTTAATTTGTTGATATTTGATTATTTTTAAAGAATAAAATAAAAAACGAATTTTCCCAAACTTATGAAACGTACTTACTAAATTTGTAAAAGTGCAATAATCAAATGTAGGTATTTTAAATTGTGTTACTACATACCTAAATAAGTGATATATTATCAATATGACAATAAATACAATTTGATTTTCTCATAACATATACCTACGTGTTCATATATACAGGAAAACATATCAGAAGCGCTTACGTTTGTACTCAAATACACTGCAATATCACATGGCATGGTAGGCAAATCACTCGCAGGGCTCACTTCTAGTTGCCGTAGGGACAGAAGGGTGCGGAGGGGTAAGGTACTCGCCCTGGGAACGCGTAGTTGTCTCCACTGATGACCCTGCAGATCTGGCGGAACCTATCTCGGGGCTGGCGCTGGCCGGGTTGGCTAGGCTGGGGGTTGGCGTACGGCTTGTTGGGCACACCGAACAGCTGATCCAGCCAGATGGGCGAACAAGTCACGTAGCTCGTCAGCAGCAGGCAGCAAACACTAATCACAATCAGTTTAGACATGTCGCTTCAGTTCGATCTAAAGGTTTCTAAATATCGAGTAACACGACAATCGTCAAACACTCCAACTCTCACGCCTATTCGAGAAAAACGTGAAGAGCGACTAGTGATCGCCGCGGCAGCCTACAGTGGTGACTGGTGCGACTGGTGATGTGCTTGTACTTATAGTTTATCAGCGACGCGGCCCAGGAAACGCAGACAGACAGCCGATTGGTCCACGCCGCGCGCCGCTCTGAAGGCTAAGTCTGCCGAGGTTGTGACTGCTAATGTTGCAAATAAATATTTTCTGAAAACAGTACACATACCGTATTTTAAAATACTATTGGGATTTCTGTGACCAGTGATGGCCTGAATGCGGGGTAAATTCAAAGTAACACATTAACATGAAGATTTGTAAAGGGCATTTAATAGGTTATACCATTATAATGATTCCAATGACCAAATTATTAAATAGACTATACACATTTCACGGTTGAAACTAAACCAGAAGTGAAAGAAATCAAACTAAACTAAAAATTATTAAATTCGATCCCCAAGATATTTTTACTTTTACTTTTTAAAAATCCATCGTGGGAAAATAACAAAAGCGTGATTGATTTTAACGAGGTTACTGCAGTTCATTATCTTTATTTAAGGCTTTTTGCATTATAGTTATCTACACCCGTTATCAAGTCTACTACCAATAAGCCTACAACATATTGCCAGAAATGTGAATAAAGTATTTTTAGCCTATTATTACACTAAAATGTTTCCCATATCTGTGCTAAAAGTATTGTGCTATAAAACTTCTCAAACCCATTTTGTTTCAATTATGCCATGGTTTAGGGTTTGTGGCGCCCCGGCGAAAAGTCCGGTAACTGGGCAGAACGCCGGGACTGACCTTTAAACCCGGAATATATGTCAAACCCAAATATAGCTATAATGCACGAAAATCGAGAGAAGGGGTTTGTGTGTCTGTATATCCTATCGTTATGTATTTAGGTTGTAAAGCTTAAGATCACGAACCAATTGAACTGACACTGGTTCTTAACGGTAACTATAGCTTATACTACAGTAAAGGATGTGAGGCCCGAAACACAAATATCTTGTGTTTGTGCCTCCTAACAAATTATCAATTTATCTTATTCGCCACACAAATATATAAATGTGTGTGGCGAATAATACCGCCACTCACATTTATTGATTTACTTCCCGTTCAACTACTGCGCTCCTGCTAAGAACAGATTCAAACCGGTTTACGGTATTTTCCTCCCTCCGTCTTCTCAAGGTACAACCCATCATAGCTTTCAGTGCAGTGGGGCTGGGGACGCTATTTTAACATGCATATGTTCCCGTAAGATAAATCACATGCTTTAAAATGTCTACAGATATGCATAACTATAGTTTTATATAAAAAATTGTCTTTAAACTTTGGTGTTTGCAACACGGTTGCTTAACATACAATATTTATAAATGTAATAATAAATAATCAATAATGTGGGATTTTATGTTTACACAAATCTATTCTTTATTTGCTTCCTTTGTACATGGGTGCTGGAAACTTCCTAACCCGCAAGAAAGTTGGCCTGCGATTGGAATCTACCCCAATACATTATCATTTTTATAACTGCAATCACATTAACACTTTAACAGTTAATTCACCAGTTTGGCTCCCAGAAATCTACCCCCAGAAAACTATCCCCAATGAACTAACCCCGGAAATCTAACCCCAGAAAGCTACCCCCTCAAATGTAACTCCCCGCAGTAGGTAAAAGATAATGCAGGTAACATTGCTCTACCACTAAATAGGATTTAGTAGTCTGAATAATGTTTTATTGACCTAAATCATGTTTTATGTTATTGATACTCCGTACCACAGACAGTTTTAACTGCGGAGCAACTGGAATAAAAAATACTACACTTATCCTAAATCACCCGTCAAGTAACTAAATGCATTTGATCTTAAACGTATACGTCAGTAAAGCCCTAGCAAGAACCATATTTAATGATTATGCATCACGACAAATTTATGTAACTGAAACGAATTACTAAATTGTATAAACTTATATACTTTCTAATAATGTACAAATTACAGGAATGGAATGTAGTACTTTTTATTTAGTTATTTTGCAATAAAACGGCCTGTGGATCAGAGTATCAATAACACAGCAGCATTTAGGCTAATAAAATATAATATCGACCACTAAGTAATCGATAGATTTTAGAGAAACGTTGCCTACATCAACTTGTATCTACAGCGGGGGTTTCATTTGAGGAGGAGCTTGCTGGGGGTAGTATTCCAGTGCTTGGTCGTATTCTGCAGATAGTTCTCTGGGGGGTAGTTTTCTGGGGTTAGATTTATGGAAATACCTTTAGTGATATTGTTATTAAATTACCACTTAATTGAACTACTTCAAACGTGAAATTTTTGTCTACTAAAATACGTAATAATTTATCTGTTCTTTAATTTTCGCGGCCGGAAAACTATTCCCAAAACCTCTGACGTCAAAATGACGTAGGATTTTTTCATGGGGGTAGTTTTCTGCCACCCCGCCACGAGAACTTGGTGGGAATAATTGACTTAAAGTAAAGGTTATTATATCAGTTTGTTACTAAATATTTTATTAATAAAAAAATGGAAAATATCATTATATTTGATTAAAAAATATAAGGCAACTAAAAGATTGATGCATTTAAAATTTAGCCATTTTTAAGGGATTTACTTTTTGAGATGACATTTTTGGCAACAGTTTTTACTAAAAAACTGATTTTAATTTAATTTTAAACTTAATTTATGAATATAAAATATTTTAAATTCCCAATCAAACTCTCATTGGACGTTCCTGAAAGGGGCAGAAGGGTAAAAAAAGCATGAACAGTAGGTCAGTCTGACCAAAGGCTTGATATGAAATTACTGTACTATAAATGAGATTTAACCGGCCCAGAACTTTTCAGCAACCCATCTATAAGCTATGGTAGAGTTTGTTAAACAATCTTTCAGCTATTTAACTTGATTTATCTATGATTTGATCGAACAGGTCCCACTTTCGGAATATTTATCAATTAATTCTTATTACCTTTATTTAAACAAAATTAAGTTAACTTGAGAGTCAGTCCATATTGCCTTTGTTTTTATAAAGATAACGTTTTTGGAACTGTAAGTATAACAGAAGAATTGATTTTTGGCAATTGCAAATACTAAATACAAAATATTTATACCCTACGGAATACCATTTGGCTGAATATTGATACCAAACTGAACATAAGACTATCTGTAAAGAACTGTCTTAATTGTAAGTGCGACTATATCAACTTAATTTTATATAACATAAAACTATAAAAATTGATTCAAAACCTGTTAGCTTTTGTTAATGTACATACTTAACACATACTCTACATCCCAACATATACATCCGGTTCGTATGATTTTTGTTAATCGCATAAGCTATCAGTTGACAATTGTAAACATACAAATGATTTAAAAGATTACAAATTTTGTTCAAGCAAAAGGTGTACAGAAAATTTAAAATTTGTCTTAAAGTTGTATACGATTCTTAACTTGTAGTCTCCGTAAGTTTTAAATGTAATTTTGTTCAAAACCAAATTAAATTGAATAAATGTTGCACAAAACAAATTATATTCCATGAGCGAATTTAAAAATCACAGTTACAACTGTACAAGAATTTCAAAAGAATAGCTATGTTATTCATGCCCTTTACAAATTACAAATTATAGACTGAAAACCACAAACATACAAAACCAAATGAACGTAAATGAGATTTCCAACTGCATGCAAGCACTTCAGTTCAATAATATCAACTCAGGAGCATTATTTAAAAATAATTAAAATATGACGAATGTGAAATCAATTGAACTTGGCACAGCCTATGCGGAGACGCATTGCTCACTCACGTCTAAACTAAAAATGATCCAGATTTTGTTTGGGAACTGCGCTAATGTTGACCCTCAAAAGAGAAGCCAGACCGTAGTTTTGACGTCATTATTACTAAGCTGGTGCCTACGCTTTGAGGAAATAAGAGTGTAAATTAAGTGAATTTAAACTGGGTGCTGTTTACTGGCAGAAGTGTGTACTTCGATTGCACAGAACATACACCAGTGAACGCAGTTCGGTACTAAAATACAGTAGAGCGTTAGGATTAAAAAAATATATAAAATGGATGTTCACTGTATACTTTTATTGAAAACAATAACAGTGTCTACGCACAATGGAGTGCAAACATTGTCGTCCCTCGAGTTCTAGTGACGGGACCGCTCAGCATAGTGTCGGCGAGAATGATGGTGACGTAAGTGTTGGCGGTTTTACGACTCTCAGCATCTCCACTGTATATTACTATACAAGTTCTTTATCGGGTATTATACAATAGAAGGGACCATAAACGCCATAAACATTGTGTGAATGTCTTAGTTATCAGTTAATAAGTTTGTATTTGTTACTAAGTACACATCGTTTAGGAACCAATTTCGTTTTTGACGTAAAACATTGCACATGTACTATATATTTGTTACTGTTTGCCGTAATGTCAACCATAATATGTTTGAAACCGAATATTTTAACTGGAAATTCTACGTTTTTGCAAGACATAAAGTGTAATGAGTAACGAGTTTTAATGCTCTCTGAAGCCCCTAAAAAGTGTTGCGGAGATGTCTGTTTGCCCGTTTAGATGTGTGTGTGCTTACACATTTAAACCAAATAAAAGTCCAATATTGATAGAATTTAACATAAGACCATATGTAAAGAACTGCCTTTTAATTGTATGTGCGAGTATATAAACTTAATGTTATATAAAATAAAACTAGACAAATTAATTCAAAACCTATAAGCTTTTGTTTATAATGTACATAATTAACAAATACTCTACGTCCCAACATATACATCCGGTTCGTATGATTTTTGTTAATCGCATAAGCTAGCAGTTGCCAATAGTAAACATACAAATGATTTAAATTATTACGAATTTTGTTCAAGCAAAAGGTGTACAGAAAATTTGTACCAAAGAAATATAAAATTTGTGTTAAAGTAGTATAGTTATTCTTAAATGGTAGTCTCCATGAGTTTTAAATGTAATTTTGTTCAAAACCAAATTAAAATGAACAAATGTCGAACACATACGTTGCTTATAACATAAACACTCTCGAATGAGCGAAGTGAATACAGAATAACAAAACTAATGTTAAAGGATAAAACATACATTTTAGCTTTGTTAAAACTAAACAAAGCATACAGGTGTAGGTAAACAAGGTATTGATTACTAGTGGTTTTAACAAACCACAAGCTCTAAATACATTAGAATCTGATCTATTTATACGTTTGCCATGAATAAATTACTTTTCAACAAAATATAACACACGTTATTAATGTGCGTGCAAGTTTGTTTTGAACATAGCGAAACAATAAGCCATTCAGACAAATATATCGGGGAGACCGAGCCATACTCGGTAATATTTGCTCCGTTTAGTGGGGGAAAAGATATCCACTCTATATGCCATCCCAGAAAAAAAATCTATTGCGTTCAATGGTTCTAGTCACTGTTTTCAATAAATCATTTGTTGATACTTTCCTTGTATCATTGATTATACAATGCTTGTATCAACAAGTAGAGTATTTTCCCCCTAGCCCCTCATGCCGAACAGATAGTCTATTTTCTCATGTGTAGTACCATTCCAGTTGTGTAACTCAATGTTTGTTCAGGTAGTATTTTTGTTTGTACTACAGGCCAGCGACCACAGCATAAAAAATGTTATTCCGTGGTCGCTGAAACAGACAGACAGGCAGACATTGCATGAATAGGATTACTTTCAATTTATGTTTTTTTTTTATTTGTTATATCCAAACATAAACTTTAATGGTTAATTAACCTTGTAATAGTTAATATTAATACATAAAACAAATTCGGGTTAGTATGTTAGTTAGTTAGTTACACCAAACAGCTTTTATAAGGATTTCATTTAACATACTTGAAAGGGAATATCATAAGTTCATTATGGAAATAAAAAAATCTAATTGAATGGCAACTCAAACTCTAATTTGATGTCGAAGTTATATCTATATGACAATAGGCGAATGAGCGTAGCGGACGAGCTCATCTTAAAAATGAACGAGCGTTTTTGACATAAAATAAATTCAATGAAATTAGGACAGGGCAACGTCTTTCGGGACAGCTAGTTTTGTAATAACGGAAATAAAATAGTTCATCGAAAAATAGTTCCTCCTTTATTATTTACATATTAATTTTTACATGATGTTTAGCTTTAATTGTTAACAACTTCCGCCGATATTCCCTATAATAGATAGCCTATATTGAGATCGCATATACGAGCTTACACATGTCTCAATACAATATATTGTGTTACGATCCAGTGCAGCACTAGATACCCATCATAATAGACATTACTGAGAGATAGTCACACTCTCCGCTTTATGTCTACTAGCCGTTTCAGCTGTTCATCAGTTATCCAGTAGTTATTCGTTATAAACGACGCCAAATAACACGTCGTGGAGATTGCAATGTTGCGAAAAACGATTCTTCACCCGATAACTTCGCTAAAACATAATGGAAAGCGATACCATTAACCAAAAGGTTTGTCTAACTTTCAGGTTTCCAGGCCAAGACTAGCTCGTTCAAAACAACGGGCGGCTCGAAGGTTGTCACGTACACTAAATACTCCATCTCGTAGGTAAGAGCAGGAAAGCAGCAGCGTGCATCCTGGCATGACTCCTGGATTAGATTTGTACCATAAAATGTTTGCATTGTTTATTGTTCTAGCAGGTGGAGCAATTTATTTATAACAAAATAGTACAGTTTATTTAGAGCATTTAATAAATTACCACGAAGTTTTTCCCCGTGGCCATTTAACATTGCGGTCCATACTAGCTACGATGTAAAAATTATGGGTAATTTCTGTAGGATGACGAGGGATTATTCAATCTCTGTGTAAAATATTAAAATATACACGACTTAAAATAACAGTCAAAACCTATATAAAATACGTGAACCGACATGACTTGTTAGAACATATAATCTGTATTCACTTATACATATCATTATATATATTTCACTGTATTTACTCAAACGTGTTATATGTTTTAGATAAAAAAGAATTGTCAGTCGTATTAAAATGTGTTAACGAAGCTAGGGGTCCTAACTATAACTGGGAATTACATACTGGAAACGATACTTATCGCTTCAAATGTAAACCGGTTCAGGGTGGCGGCCCTCATAAGATTTACAAACTATGACGCAACACAGGCTTAAATAGAGAGAGTATTTGCCTTCCCCGTTAGGGGTCGTGTGAATAAATAGGCTTCTTGAATTTATCAAATTTGAGAATGATGATTTAGATTGAAGGCAAAATTTCGATTATCCAACGTAGAGTAATTTTTCTTCCTGCCCCTCATGTCGAACATATCTGTTTATTTTCTCATGCGTAGTGTCATTCCAGTTATGTAACTCAATGTTCGTTCAGATAGAATTTTTGTGTTTTAAACATTTGATAATATGTATTATAACGATAAATGCAATTTTCATCCAACAGTTTTAGTCACTGTACTCAGGACATCATATAGTGTTTATACTTCAATCACATGAGCATTCATGTAACAGACTGGGGATTATGTTATTTATGAACCACTTTATTGATCTGTTCGTCTTTATTACGACGAACAGTAGAGTATTTATAATAATAATTTAAAGTTGGGCTTCAGTCACGAAACACTTCCCGTTTCTATCCCTGCTTCCATAAGACAACTGTTAACATTAAACGCCCGTCCCTCCACAACGGATTATCCGATCCGATTAATCCGATTGATTTATGGCTCATTTTAAAGAGAAAATAAATTCCTGGCGGTTTCAGTTGGCAAAATTTTGCGATATCACAAATTATAATCGTTCAATAACATTCCAACTTCAAAGACTAATAAATCTTTACGGACACGTTAGACAATTTCAATTCGATTCGACTATACGACTACAGAATTTAACAGGTTTTTCTTTTGTTATTTGCAAATATCATCCGATTAATTGTTGTAGCACAAAACGTTTAGTTTTCAAATTATCTAGTAAAGCAGGCACTATGAATATACAAGCAGCTCCTTATATCTGGTCCCTGTATCTCAAAACCATGTGATTAGTATATGGTCCTGTTATAAACCGAGTTTATAACGCTAACGCGTTTTATTCCTTCAAATACTAAGATTAATAATTAACACCGCCATCGCACCATATGTGATTAAATGCGTCATTGTGTGTGGTCAGTGTTAGCAATGACTACATAAACTACAATCTCTAGCTAAGTGATTGTAGTTTATATAGCCATTGGTGTTAGGTAGCCGAACTGCCAAATATGTCACCAATATGTTGAAGTTGTTGAAGTTTACCAACAAAAACTATATCTTATAAAACCATGCGTATCAATCCTTTTCTATTAGTGTGTGATTAAAGAATTTACACGCTAATAAAGATGTTCAGTTATATTTTGGACACCCGGAAAACTGTATATTTTTTTTCGTGTCCTAAATGTTGTTAATTGTTACCATCTTAAAATACTTCTTAAAATAGTTGATGACGATGAAAATAAAGAATTGTAAATTTCGCAGCTTTTGTTTAATGCAGTTCGCCTTCAAGAGGCTAGTTGGCATTTCCTGCATGTGCGTGTTCTGACCATGGCCGGGGTCGGACGCGGAAGGAGGAAACTTTGCCGGACTGTCACAGTCGCACACCCGCGACCCGCGCCGCGCCCTTGGCCCCTGCCCTGCCGTCAGACCATCGCACCCGCGATCGTGCATCACATTATGTCGTGGTCGTCTGGGATTTAGACTATTAGTTTCCTAGAGATTTACCCTATTTTTCTTCAAGACTAATCGAATGTAAACTACTTTGTTTAACTTTACCGTCTGCTTATGAACCGATCCTGTAAGGAAAACAACACAACAGTCAGTTGGACCAAGCTAGGTTTTATTTAAATATAATATTTTTAGTGTAAAAATGTAATTGTTGTAATGGAAATTATAATAACCCTTTCGGATGCATTTGGCGCAGGCTTCCTTGATATTTGTATATAAAGCCAAAAAGTCCCAAGAACTTGAATAAACCACAAGTCTGACTCCCACGAACCAAATTTTGAAAGGTTGAAAGGTATGAATGAAAGAAAAATTAACTTTATTTGATTCAAAACTTCATACATAAACAAATACATTGCTTCACACATAAAATTAAAAAACCATATCGTTAAAACATTACAAGTAATTGTAGAAACAAATATGTCCTCACAGGCTAGAAAACCTGGTTTGATGCACAAGATATATACAATATGTAACTAATAACTATAAACTGGCAGACTAATCGAGTGAAGAAGTACAGTAAATGAATAAAACTTTCATTGCTCCTTTTAATAACGAAATCACACAGATTTATAAACTATTATCAGTTGTAAACATTTAAGTGAACACGTATAAAGCACACGAGCACCTATTTTATATAAGCATGTATAAAGCACCTATTTTTACAGAAATTTAAAATATCTAACTAAAAAAATATATATCACAGTCTGTCCCCTGCCCGCGCTGTGATCATGTCCGTGTCGACAGGCCTGTCTATAATAGTATTTATTGATATTTGTCTGTATCGTGGTCGTTCGTTTGTGTTGTCGTAACCATCTGCTCAATCAACTTAAATGCGCACAAGCTGATGATGCTATTTTATCGAAACATGTACTAAACCTGATGTTTTATCCAATTCAAGCTCACTGACGGTATAAGTGATTTAGTCTTACATTAAATAGAAGTGTGAAAATTTGAGGGAAAATATTAGTTTTTTTGTTAAAACCTCTCCTACGTGCATAATTTAAAATAAAAGTGTCAAGTTGAAATTCATTTTTAAATATTCTAATTTGATCTGCTGTGTGATTTTATGTAACTATAAAACTAAAATCCAATCTCTTTGGAATAGCTACTTACTATGATTAGGGAGTGCTTGAAGATATGGTGTGTTGCTCTGTAACAACGTCCCTGAAAGGTAGGACGGTTGATAACACTGGTAATATCAAATGTCATTGTTTATGAAACAAAAAAATCATAGAAGCTGCCAAATTAAAAAACTGCATTTCCACTATTTCAAAATACGTGACTGAAAGGTATAAGTACTTTAGAGAACAGACAATAAACATTCGATGATCGGGCCTGAAAGACTGTATGAGACACTAAGATCGAACTAGTTTGAGCTGTCACAGCTCTGTAGTATGAGTTTGTCTCAAATGTGGTTTTATTATTTTTCGTTACAAGTTACAATATATTTTTCTCTCTGCACACAGTATTAGCGAATTTCCCCTATAAGGAAGAAGCTATTACCCTAGTTGGCATGGCAAGATCTAGGCCCGGGACCAAGATAACTTTTTGTTTTGAGGTCCCCAAAAACCAAAAACACCATCCGTTCAAAACTGTATGTATATATGTGTCCGTGGGTGCGATAACTCTCGTAAAAATGGCCTGATTTTGATTAAATTTGGTACAAACATGTTAAGTAACATTTATGACTTTAAGTTCGAAAACCAGCCAGATCGCTCTCTCCAAAGGGGTATTTTCGGGGGAGGGGGGAGAGTTTGTACCCAAAAAATGGGTTTTTTGAGTTTTATACATATAACATTTTAGTAAATCAAATTTTACTTTTCACCATTGCATTCAGTTTAAAAAAACAAACAATTTGGTGCTTTGATCATTGTTCTACCTTAATTGGAGATATTGAAAGTGCTAAACACAGTACGTTGTCCAATGTTATTCTTATGGATAATAATACAAATTATATATCTTGCTTATTTATCCACTTATTCTGATGAAACTTAGTATATTGCTTCATGTATCGTTGGGGTCTATTGATATTTGCACAAAAAAATGTTTTGCTGAAATTTCCCGTAGCAGCAAACCTGCGTACTCACCCCCCATGTTATTCTTATGAGAATAATTAAAATGTCATAAATCGTTTATTTATGAATGTATATTGGTGAAACTTGGTATGTGGCTTTATGTAGTATTAAGATACATATATTTGCTTCGGAAATTCGCTGAGTACGCAGGTTTGCTGTTACGGAGGTATTATATATTATAGAGACCGCATCAGTGGCTGTACCAAGACAAGCTCATTCTGTTGTTCATAAGTCAATATGCACTCTGTCTCATTACCTCCGATCTCACTGTCAGTCCCATCACTATCAGCAGCCTCGGCGCCGGCGCAGGCGGTATGCAGAACTATGCAGAATGGGTTTACCGCGTCTCGCGTCGCCGCCCGGTCAATAAGCGTAGACAGTAGAGGCCAAAGCAGGCCATTTCACGCTGAAATCGGTCATGTCGAGTTTTACTTCCGATTAAAGGCAAGATGTCCTTACTGTTTTCCGATCTTGACGCGCTTCAGTGCTGGAGAGAAATCAATAGTCTACTCAAAGACTTCCTTAGTCAGTAATTAGTTACAACTGAGAAGGCGCTACAGCGAGTTCGTCTTCTGCAACGTTTATATAATATAATAACTACTAATAAGAATTTTTACTAAGGTTTCTCTAAGGTAAAACATATTGTCGGCCTTGGAAGTCTCACTGTGTAGGTCAGTAAAGTATAGCCTATTTTAAGATAATTTCGATTTTGTTCTCTACTTATTAAATTAATGAGTAGGCTATTAGCTACTATAGTGAATACACAAATGTTCAAATTAATTATCGCTCTCAGTTGGAAAATAAAATATCAACAATAAATGGCGGTTGTCAGTTTATAAAAATATGTGTTCAGCAATAATTTGGTTAACGATTTTTTTGTCTGCTTATCTGGAAGTCGCTTTCTTACGCGATATCATTAGGCTACTACTACAAGAGCTGATTGGGTCTACCTACGGTGGTACAATCCGGCCCACACTTCTCTCCGTACCTTCGCTGTGACCTTACTAGAGACCAAATCCGCGCACTAAGGGATCTTACCCCTGGTTATTTATTCTCTGTCATCTGCTTAAAACCTCAAGCAAATTTGCTTAAAATTAACTTACTTTTTCAAGCTATCTTCAGAATACATCACAAGTTTATAAACCGTAAATAACATTTCAAACTCGGCATGTATAAACTGTTGTAAGTTATGGAAGAAACATATAGTTTGTCCACTGATTACATTTAAAAGTTCAACTAATCACAAACTTTGTTGATTTTGATTTATTTTTTTATAAATCGTCCCGATTTTTTAAATGATCAGTTGCATGCGGATCAGTTGTATAGGCCTATTTGGGATTATTAGTGAATTTCCTTCGGAAAGTGAACTATTAGCATGACTCGCACGGTGAAACTTAAGCCCGGGACCACCATAGAAGTTCCTAACGTGACCCCCTGAACACGTTTTGGGGGGTCGTTCAAAATTTTATATATATATATATATATGTAAATATATGTGTGTGTGTGTGTGTGTTTGCACTCTAGCGGTCGCATTTTTTGTCCGATTAACTTCAAATTTGGTAGGGACGTTCCTTTCTGTAATCAGTTGGACAAGTTCGTTGGGCAAAACAATTGGAAAACTCCAAACCCCTTTTTTGGGATTAATCTTTCAAATTTCGAGTTTTTGGGCCCTAAAAGGGTCAGAAAAGCCCCGTATGTAAAATTAATGCATGAAAAAGATGAGAATTAGTAAGATTTAAGCCCTCTCTCGTCATTCTAGGATAAATATTTACCGAGTTATTAAAGAAAATGTGTTTTGACTAAACACAGTACGTTGTCTTATGGGGTTTTTACACTGGAAAAGCTTGCTACTCCTTTGTTAGAGTGCTTTTATCATCCCTAGCAACCTCACGCCTACTTTCAAGCCTGACTGGACCTTCTCCTAACATTATAATGCGCAAAATTCTATTCCCAGCTTTTACAGGTAAATGAAACCAGGAGCATCAGAACAGCCAAAAGATCTATGTTTTCAGATTTCATGTTTTTACACTGATTTTGAGTTTTACAAGTTTTGATGTGGAAATTCACTTCCCTCACGTCAGCGTGCTGCGTGCGAACTCGTTTGGTATGCGTAGTACCTGCCGAAAGTTATTTGAAGAAAGTGCAAAAAGTTAATAAAAACCTGCGGTTATGGTTACTTTCACACGTCGCGCGCTGCGGTTGCTGGTTATTAGGATAACTGGGCCGCAGAACTGTGTGTAAACATCCGCATGCTTCTTTTGAGATTCCAAATGCAATAAATCAATCCAATTGTATTTTTCAGAATTTCCAGTATAGTACGCATTTGCATCAACGCTCTTTGCTTATGTGAAATGCCCCAGCTTCATTAGGAGTATTCGCAGGTTATTCTGGGTTAAATGAGAGTTAAACTAGAGTTACTCGTAGTTCACCAGAGTCGAAGTGAGACGTGCAGATGAGACAAGAGCTGGAGAGTTCCCACCATTACCTGCGCACCATTGATCTCATAATCGTTGCAATACCGCGGCCGCCGCCACAGCCTCGCAGATGTAATCGCAACCCGCCAAACAGTGACCCCGTGGCTTCCGTCTGATACCGTAACTGGGCCAAAGGATGAGCTCTTCCGCCCTCTCTCACTTTATCAGCTTGCGATAAACTAGCCTAGTCTATTAACTATGTGTTTCCTGAAGTTCTCCATCTCTGTATGTAGAGGGATAGTAATGAAACAATAAATTAGGAACAATTAATTGTTTGAGCAATTTGATGTACAGTTTTAAACACAGTGAAACACTCCTGCTAGTATGATGCTGTATGTGTAATGAGTATAAGGATTTAGAGTGGGCAACACATGCGTTAACAATTTGAAGACGCCAAGACAACTTATTTCGTAGAACGTCTACCGCGTTCTCGAAGACAGTCTTTTATCGTTGAACATAGATTTAAAGTCGTCTTAGCTTTATTGTGCTGATTGGACACAAACTGATTATAAAATGGTTCAAACAATCGACTGCTTTGCTGGACATAGTTAAAACAGTATTGTTACAATTACTAGGCCACACCATGGAGGTAGTTATAAACTAACTAATAATGTTAGGGCAACATGTGCCCTATTTCCTATTTCAGATCCAATCTCGATCCGTTTTCTGTCTGGGAGTTTGATTCCAGTTTTAACAAAAACCCTAATTGCTCATTAGCGAATAAAGATACAATAATAGAAACTTGTAAAGGATATTTATCTAAAATATTTAAACATTTCACTAAAATTTCTTTCCTGTGCAAAATCCTATTTCAAAATGTCAGTGGTTTAAAATGTTCAAAGTTAAATATCTAGAAAATTGCAAAGTATTCCAAAATGTAGAGAAACCAAATATTTAGACAATTTCAAGCCAAATCAAACGATTTGTCATACTTAAGTCTTACATTATGGAAAATGCAGAAAACTCAAATTTAGTGCTCAAAAGTTGACCTTATTTGCTGCTGAATCCCTACTTTTGAGCACGAAATTTGAGTGTTCTCCGTTATCCAACATCCAGTCATTAAATATGACATATCGTTTGATTTTCCATAAACTTTTTAAAATAATTAATCTTTTAAGATGACAACAAAATATACGACTATTATAAATTTGATACTAACTTATAGACCGTTATATTCCTCAAACGATATCTTGATTTCCGACGCTCTCTTGGTTTGCAGTCATACTAAGTTTCATTATTATATCTTTATTATTTTTTAAGCAACTAAGGTTTAAAAAAAAACTCACGTAGAGAAAACGTATCGAGATAGGACCACATTTGGTTACATTTTTTATTTGTTTTACCTGCCAAATCACCCGGTAAAATTTGGTGCAGTCGAAGCGAGACACTGTATATACGTGTACACAGGAAACATCCTTCCGTCAAGGAAAAAAACAACCTTGTAACGCTTGCCAAGATCAAGTTTTCTTTTTGGCAAGCTAATTCTGTATTCTTCTGCCTGGAGCCTGACAGCGATTAAAGTGATCCATTCATACCAGACACGTACACCTAGTTCTGGCAAAGCGAAATAATCAGTATCAGTCAAGGCTAGGGCTGCTCTTATGTCCATCACAAACAGCATAGTTTGATATGATAAACCAGGCAGCCTAAATTAAATCCAGAGGAATTGAATTTTTGAGTCAATGAGGAAAATCAAAATCAAAACACTTGGTAGGCCTACAAGGCCGAAGAGGTCACCCTGTTCCACTGTTCTACTGATTTACAACTTGCGCACTATTCTTGAACTAGGCATAATTTGCTTTACAAATTTGTTTCACTAGGAACTCGTCGCAGTTGTAGTTTTTGTAATAAGCGAATTACCATACCCATACGCCCCAAACGCATGATGTATTCTGGAAACGGCTAACGAGTTTCAAGGCTACGCTTTGTCAGTACTTCCACAGAGAAGAAAGAATGTACTTCCTTGTTCTTGTCAGCTTAAAAGAGTTATGATGCAGTGTTCCTCATATTTGTCTTCCCTTTCACTGACTACGAGTTAAAAAGTGTTGTTATAGTAAAACAAATTGCAACAAATTGAGACGAATAGTTAACAATTTTGAATTAAGTGAGTTATAAAATACGCTACGGCAGACTAAGCTACACTGAGGGAAGCTAATCGATAAATACTACGAATTCAATGTAAAGATTATCAATCCAACGATTTTGATAGCAGAGTATTATATGTGAAAGCATTATTTATTCTAAACTGCATTAATCGAACGACAAAATAGTTGTACTTCTAAATATACAAGGGTAGTTTTGGAAGCTCGCTTTTGTTGGAAGAAAATCTCCCTGTCTTAACACGTTATTTGTTGTACTAGCGATATTAATATTTTTATAAATTATACTAAATCCATTTATCTCGCCAGAAGAATAATTGAAAAACAATAACTTCTATTTCCTCTCCTCTAATGCGCTTTGAGACGTTTGAAAACAAAATAAATTGTTCCAGTTTGTTGTACAATTATTTACTTGATAGTTAACGGTCACGCCTTAAAAGTACAAATAGTTACATGTTATCATGGATTTGATAAGAAAATATAGTTTTCTGGAATTTGGAATTACCATTAGTTTATGTAAGATGGCAATCGGTAGAACCATAGTGCCTTACCTGACCTTCAGATGTTAGTCATGACCTAGGCTTCGCCAAAATAAGCGCTTCCCAGCCTCCTGTCACGCTTGAACATCCACGCTGATGACAGCTTGCAAAAATATCTGCGGACCTTAACCCACAACCACGGTCTCATAGCCGACCTCAGCTTAGTTTTGCTATCTCTCAAATTGGTGCCTCCCAATGTGGAATGTACAGGTCAAAACCTGACCCTGATTAAGACCTTAGCCTAGCCAATTAGTCGCTCGAAGTTAACACATGCATAACAAATTGCGAGTATGATTATGTATTTGTGGGAGCAGTTGTGGTGGTCATGGTATCTCAATGGTACAGATAATACAGTTCAAACATCAAATTAAACATCACGAGATAACATTTCATAGTGAAAAAAACACCCAGTTGAACGCTCTTATAAGATGGATCTGAACGGAGTCCCGCTAAGCTGACGGGGACCAAAACACACAGCCGTTACGCATGTCAGGCGTGTCTAACCTTCAAAATAGTCTGTTTCTCTGCGTGAAAATGGCATTGTTATGACAGGTAAAAGGAGTGTTGCAGCAGATATCAATCTGCAAGTTTACCATAGGTTAACAATACATTCCACACGGAATTTAAAACAAGTAAACTATTCTACCTTTTCTTTTTTTACCACTTAAGTATAATATGTTAGAGTCCTTAAGTCCGTTCTCCAACATTAAAGTATGAGTCAAAATAAGTAAGATTTCCTATAAATATAGGTTCTAAAATGCGTTGTTATCCATCTAAATATTGTATGTTTTATTCAGTTCATCATATGTTAGGAACCACAGAAAGTACTGACTTGAAAACTATATTGAATTTTGAATTGACGTTTATAGATTTTATCATTTGAATAGTATGGAAATTTTGACTTTTCAAAGCTTAATGATACACGGGCCTACTGGCAGGACTTTAAGTCCTGAAATGAGGACGTTCCCCACAAAATCATTTGACGATTTGCTGGCAGGACCAATCTTTATATTATTAGAAAGAGGGAGAACTGCGATTCATCGAGAAAAAAACGAGTTCGCACGTAGCACGCTGACGTGAGGGAAGTGAATTTCCCCAATAAAAACTTAGAAAATCAAATAACGGATATAAACCAAGATTTGTGACATTTTTAGCAAAACGTAAAATATTCAGTTTTTTTGGCAGTTCTGATGCACCTGGTTCTATTTAAATGCAGTATTGGGATGGCAATGTTGTGCATTGCAAGCTTATGAGGATGTACCTTCAGGATCAAAAATCGGTATCAGGGTATTAGGAGTGATAAAACTACATCAAGATATGAAAAACAGCCTTTTCCAATGTAAAATCCTCATAAGACAACGTACTGTGTTTACTCAATTTTCATTTTCTTTAATAACTCGGTAAATATTAGAGCTAGAATGATGAGGGTGGGCTTAAAATTTTCGCCTGTTTACGTTATATAACCTAGTATCCGTTAATCTTACATTTAGGGCTTTTATGACCCTTTTTGGGCCCAAAATCTCAAATTTCTAAATTTAAAATCCCCAAAAAAGGGGGTTAGAGTTTTCCGATTGTTTTGCCCAACGAACTTGTCCAACTGATTAAAAAAGCGAACGTCCCTACGAAATTTGAAGTAAATCGGACAAAAAGTGCGACCGCTAGAGTGCAAACACACACACACACACACACACACACACACACACACACACACACACACACACATATATATATATATATATCTATATATATATATATATACAATTTTGAACGACCCCCAAAAACGTGTTCAGGGGGTCACGTTAGGAACTTCTATGGTGGTCCCGGGCTTAAGTTTCACCGTGCGGGTCATGCTAATAGTTCAATTTCCAAAGGAAATTCACTAACAAGTTGGTAGCCCTGTCTGTCAGTTATGGCGGAGCCTTTACGAAAGGGTGACCGCATGTTTGTGTTAGCTGTAACCACGTACTGTATTTCGATGAACCTAACAGTGGAAATGCGTGGAACAGACACATATTTGGGAGTGAATATTATTCTATGGAGAAATTGTTATGAGTACTATATTAAACATGGTATCCCCTTAGCTACAGAAAAGGAATAAATTAATGCGAAAATGACTCGGATATTTGTTGATAATTTTATTGTATTCACCGCAGTATGTATTTACATTTTGTTCTAATCTCTACGTAGTTACTTTGTATTTTTTATGACAAGAGCAAAACCAGTTTTTTTTCATTGTTACTTTTTAAGTAGCAAAATTTTTACATTTTTTGACAAGTTTTCAGTAATTCTCCCACATGAATAAAATGAGGACATTTGAGGACTTCATACATATCATTAAACAAACTTAAAGTCAGAAAATGATAAATTTGACAATTTTGGGGGGTATCGGAATGTTCAATCTTCAAATTGGTACAAATTCCATGACCACACATTGCCTGGTATTCTCAAACTAAGGCCGAGTTCCTTTAAAAATATTCCCCCATTTAAATAAAATGGAGCAATTTTTAAGTGTTAATATTTCAAAAATAAAGTGGTATTTTTAATTTTTACATTTTTCTGTCAATATTTAGTGTAAAACCTTTAAAATCTCACATCGATTGTCCAAATAGGATGAGAAATAACGACGTATAGTAGGCCGACAACGAAATTTATAAGATGTATAATTTCACTTACTTCGTTTGCTCATCCAATTATTTCAAAAAATGTCGATCATATGGCATCTGGGCAAGTGTCATTTCAATAACTTGGGATTTCTGCTTATTTATTATATTATTTAAAATGTCGATAATATGGTGATCCGGGCAAGTGTCATGTCGATAACTTTGTTTTAGCTCTCTTTTTATTAATAATTATTAACTTTTAAATTTCGATCATATGGTCAAACGGCCAAGTTTCATGTCGATAAGTTAGTTTCAGCTACCTATTTATTATAATTATTAATATTTGAAATGTAGATCAAATTGTCATCCGGGCAAGTGTCTTTACGGTCAAATGGTAGCACCCCTAGTTATGTTTGAATACTCCAAATAAGTACAAATATTTATTTTTTAAATGGTTAAGACATTTTTAGCTTAAAAAACGTACAGAAACTGTATATTTTTTATTTAATTAAAGTTACAATTTGACATAATTAATACGCGGGGCCGAATGTAGGGTGACTGCTGCCTCTGTTGTGCAACATAAACTATGCCGCCTTCTTCCACAACCAGCACCATTGTTTTATTTTTTGATGTGAACTATATGTAGGCCCCTATGTACTTGCTAACTTACTTAACTAGCTAAACTAAACAATTGGTATATAAGACTGCAAGGGGTAATTTTGTTGTGGTAAAAAAACGAAGTATGCTACCATAGTAGCCTATTTTTAAGCTGCTTTTAAAAGTCCACTTTCAGTGATTTTCATTGAATGTGTTATTAGTAATGTATATTTACATATAAATAAAACGTTTTTGCATGAAAACAAGTTTTTAACAGTTAATACCAGGCAATGCCACTATGTTTTATACAAATTCCGTACAGTAATATATATATTGTTGAACTAGCCTAGGGCTCGCACATGTGCAGAGACTCATCGAATTTTACAGCGATGACACGACGGGAGGGACAGGGACAGCGAGCACACGGCCACACGGGGTTGCCAGGAGTGGGGATTTTTTCCACAGTCAGGAAAATATGCGCTTTCTGTAGCAGTAGACAAATAATGTGGGGAAAAAGCGACAGATGGGTGAGGTGAGACGAATGCTTACCTTGACTTGTACATCACGTTTTGTTCTTATAAGCGGACGGTAAAATAAATTATAGTTATGCGTATGGACGGAATTGAATTTTTAAGTCGGGAAGGGTTATTTTTTTCCTCACAATATTTTGGACGAGATTGTCCTTCCTAAACTAATCGGGAAATATTTTCACTCCGGTTTTAAAACCCAAAGTTGTATGAAAACAGATGGATGAAAATAATAACAACAATATTATACTTTTTATTAAAAATCCGGTAAAACTCAATAAATATATACATTTTAATTTATAACATTGACTTTGAATGAAATTCAAATAACTTAGTTTTGCTTTAAACAACAATAATTCAATAATAACTTTTAGAAGGATAAAATAAACTTCATATAGTATTAGAAGGATACAAAACTTAAGCATTTAAAAAACATTTTGGGATGTTTCAGTTTTGGTTCTAAACAATGTTATCGGTTTATGGGTAAAACTAAATTCAAGATACTATATCTATCGGTTTCAGTTACATAGTAAATTATGGTCGGATCGCATAACATCGGTCATAAATGACGATCGCACCGTATACCATCAGCCGTGATTGCCGTGATTGACGATCGTACCACGTAATATCGGCCGTAAAAGAAAACCAGAACAGGCACCATCAACGTGATTGAACCATGCGTGATAGTAATTGATGATCGCAACGTTTGCCATCGGCCATAAATGACAATTGCTAATTTCGGCCGTAAATTACGATCGCACCACACATAAACAAATAATAATGACAATTGCACCGAAACACATGACCGGACCACGTGATATCGGCCGTAAATTACGACCGCATCGCGTGACCACGTAAAAGACGACCACACAGCAGATAACCGTTTCGAGGAAATCTGTCCCAAAATAAAATAAATCCCGCCCAAAAAACGGGATTATTTTCCGGGAAAATTTGGGACCTGTCCATCTCTAAAAAATAATACCCACGTCATAGGAAACCTGCATATTCAGCAAATTTACAATGCATATACTGAATGTTGCTAACACATGTTATCAACATTTGAAAAGGTCAAAGAATGTTACCAGATTTTACCGACACTCGGTGGATAACAAAATTTGTGCTGCTATCACGGTATTTATTAGTAACATTAAATGTTCCCAACAAATTTAGAGGTGTTTTCTAAAATGTTATTAACAAATGTTAGCAACACGTGTTGCTAACTCCGGTGTAAACGCGGCTCGGCTTTACCATGACGACAAAAGGTAATAGATTCTTCCCTATAGGGGAAATTCGCTAAAAAAAACTATCAGTACTTGTTCAAATAGGTAAAAATTACGTTCAAATACCTATGTTGAGAAAATAAATAACGTTTCCTTAATAATTTCTGAGGTTGATTGAAGTTATGTAGGTCTTACATTCTATATTGAGGGCTGATCAAAACAAATTGAGGCTTAAACACACCTACAGTTGCATCACTGGAAATATTCAGAAAGTAGGGTTACTTGTCGTCTGTTTCGTCTCTCTCTGACTCTGTCGTACTCGTAAACATGGCGGTGTCTTCTCCAAGTGGTAATGTGCAAACAACCCTGGAAAAGTATGGAATTAAACCTCTGACTAAGTCGAACATTTTAAATCATTATGCTCCGTTGTTTGGAGTTGCTAATTATGGCGTTCTAGCTATCAATGTTATGAATCCGAACTGGATGGTCAAGTGAGTTAAGTTTTTGTTCAGTTAGACCTAGCCCTTATTACTTCCCTAATAGCATAAAAGCCGGGTTTTGCGTCTCGGTTATTTTGGTGTCTTTCTTCAACAAACAATTCTATTTTTAGAATAGATTGCTTATTGGATAACTGAAGTTCATTGTTGCATGCATCATAACGTATGTAGAGTAGATCTTTAAGCATGCGATTAAATTTTAGCTTAAATGATGAAACTTACACTAGAACCATAATAAACACAACCTAGCTTGGGCATCATTGAATGGGCTGGTTGGCATTTTAAATTGCATTCATGCAGAATGTAAAAAACAGCCAGTTGGAAGTGTATGCAAGCCAATGTATGATGTAAAGTATGCTCTGTGTTAAAATAATAGGCCTTGGTTCGAAGTATTAGGAACTAACTTAACCGCCTCGTCTGAATGATAGCCTAAAAAAAATAATGGGTTTCTTAGTTCATAAAAGCTTCATTAATGAATAAGCCTACTGGTTCCAACTGGATGTTTAGTTAGGCTATAGAATTAATTGTGATGCGTGTGCTAGATATATCAAACTTAAACTATCTAAGTACAGTTTAATCGTGCTTGAATATCGAATAACAAAAGCTTTACTAATGAATAAGCCTACTGGTTCCAACTGGATGTTTGGTTAGGCTATAGAATTGTGATGCATGTGCTAGATACATCAGACTTAAACTATCTAAGTACAGTTTAATCGTGCTTGAATATCGAATAACAAGATGTCAACTTGAGGAAGGGTCCAATCGACTGCAGTTCCGAAGATAGCTTTGAAACAATTGAATAGCAACTTATTACTAAATCAAATAGAATTTAATTTACATTACAGCTTACTTCCTAAATAATTATACGGCTGTTTACAATATTTTATATTAGTCGTCTGTGAAAATTGTAATAAAACTTTCTTCTATGAGAGCAGCAATGGTATCTTTGAAGTCCAGTGGAGCGAATTCCTAAAGTCTTAGGACTTTGATTAGTGGCCATAAACCTTTCTAGGGTCAACCTGAATGACCATGCAAAGTTTCATCGAAATTAAATGAGTGGTTTCGGAGTTAATGGATAAACAGGCAGACACGGAGAGCGACTTCAATTTATACTGTGTATAGATGTAGGCCTATAGAAGGAAATCGATAGAGCCTTTTTGAGATCAGAGTTGCAAGCAAGCAAACAAACCTTACTCGTATATTTGAGAATAGGACTTTAGCAAAATTACCGGTACATGAAAAGTTAACTGTTAATTAATTGAACAAATCATTCAAAAATAATGTCTGTCCAATATGCCTCGTAAAGTTGAAAACTTAGCATTTGACTCAGGCAATGCATATTTTCCAGCTGAAATATTTCTGCTTGTATTTTTTAAAACCTATTTTTAATGCTTATTACAGCAAAACAAAATGACGTAATTTTGCAAAAATATAGATAACCGCAGTTTAAAGCTGCACAGTTTAAAAGTAGATTAGTAATTTTAGGTACTCACTGTAATTTACTTCATGTGTTTCATGCTGAACCAAACCCATTCAAACTGTTCAAACAGTTATGTTGGATTATTTTAGTTAGGCTATAGAATTGTGATGCATGTGCTAGATATATCAAACTTTAACTAAGTACAGTTTAATCGTGCTTGAATATCGAATAACAAGATGTCAACTTGAGGAAGGATAAAATCTACTCCAATCTTTTTTTAATTAATGGAGTATGAAGATAATGAGAATGAAGAAATGATAATAAAGGAAAGATGGAATAATACAGAATAAAATAGACAATTTAATAAAAAGATGAAGACAAATTACAAGATACCAAAAAAGGAGATAAAAGAACAAAAAACAATAAGTTTGAAAATTAAAAATCAAAAGTTAAAAATCTTATAGAAAAATATTAAAAAGAACTTAAAAGATTAAAATAAATGATAAATAAGTGTTTTTGAGTGCAAATTAACAAAATATTTCAATTAATTAAAACTGTCTTAGTGGGTATTATTGTTATTAAAATAATTTTTGTCAAAGAAACTGTTAATCTATATTACAGACTATTTAAGAAAAACATTTTGTGAGAATAAGTCAAATAGTTCAAATAAAACTAACTAAAAAAGATTACATAAACAATATATAATAATACCGTATGTTGTTTATGTAATCTTCTCATTTTCAATGTTAAAGTGTACAAAAATGAATAAATGTAAAAAAATGCAGCCGAGTGAGGTAGCGATTATTCCACCTCGCCTACGGGAGATCTTGGATTTCGTCCCAGGCCGGCCATTCTGAGAAGAGTTTGTACAGTTTCTCATTTCATTTAGGCAAATGCCGGAATGGTTCCCAAAAAAGGGCTGTACCCCGCCAGGAAGGGAAAGATAGGACTCCGGCCCTGGTTTAAAGATTTCCCCATAAATTTAATATTTTGTTTTGTAAATTCCAACCCATTGTTATATATAATCACGGAATAAATATAATTATTATTATTATTAATTTTTTAAATTTGTATTTTGTGTCAGCCTAGTATAGTATAATTTTTCTTCTTTATTTTGTTTTTAGACTATCTCCGAAGAGAGACATAACAAACTTCCTCCTACTGGGTTCTGTTGTTGGCACTGGACTCTATATATCAAATACAAAATTGGTAAAATCTGCTCCTAAACAGAAACAGATTGTGTACAGGTATGTTGTATTTTTATATCAGAGTACATTCAAAGAATTTTCACTGGACGGCACTACACTCTGACCCCCCACAGTAACACCCCCCTTTCCAGTCACAAGGTGTTCATTGGGTTAGGTTGAATAACATAAAGACGTAACTAGTCTTATAGAATTATATCTTGTACGGTATGTTATTTCTAAGCTTAACTTTAAACTTTGTTTACATTTGCGTCCCGATGACCAGTGTAGGCGACGGAAAGACAGGGACGGCCATCATAGTCACAATGCCTGCACTTCCCCAAAATTTATCTAAAGTGCAGAGCCGTCCGTCTGTATAACAACAGTTGTATTTAAATAATACCTGTTGAAACGTGTTTAAATTACTGCCGCTGTCAGCGCTCAACCGGCGCACAGTGGGGCAATTAATGTTATCTAGGAGCGCAAAAGTGATAAATCCAAAGTTATGTTTGGGCACAACAAATGCTATCAATGGAATTTCAGATATTTTTGCGATAAGAAACAGGCCTTTTCAATCTTTAGGAAGCTATTGTAGGGCCAGATTTCTCTCTTATTTGTTACAGAAGCTACAGTTCCTCTGTGATCACGTTGAAGAAGTTACTTTTACATTAGGTTTGTTTGATTAATTAGTATTAATATGGAAATCTATTGAATATTTATGAGATGGCTGACCCACCAAAAGGTAAAAACATTAGCAATCTAATTGATTATAGTGGGTTATAGTTAACAAATAAAATAGTATTAAATAAAGGTTGGGAGGAATTACATTTATAAATAAATAGTCATTAATATGTCTCTTCCGCTCGCGTTCGTCTTAATAGTTACATATTCTGAAAGAACAAACTATACTCTCAACGTTCTTGACCATTTAATCTGCCACAACCTGCCTCCATGGCAGCCACTATTTTTCTTGTAATTTTCGTCAGTACACTTTTTTCATTTATATGGGTATTTTATTACTGCTTGGTAATAGAATTTAACTAGCCCTCAAATGCAAAACTTTTACATTTAATGGCATTAATTAGTAGTGTATAATAATTAATTACTGCCCGTTCTCAGACCTTAGTGGTCAAGATTGTAAATTTTTTCATACTTTTTTATTTCTTAAACAAAAAATTAATAAACGCATATATAATTACAGACTTTTACTATTTCGGGTCTGTTATCCTAATAATATTATCAGTATATATATAGGTAAATACTGTAATTGAATCTCTATAGATTAACCTATAAGTTAATCTAGTATATAGAATAAGAACATGATTAAGTTAAATAACATTATGTTATATATACACAGGATGTTCAGCCTTAAATTGGGCAATAGCTAACTTTTTTATGTCCGACAGCTTCTTATAGGGGACCTCCTTTACTTTTTTAAGCTCCGTTTTAAAATGCATTTCATTTCCAAAAATTTCCCGTCATTTTTCCAATATGGTGGCCAGCTTGATTTTTTTCTTACGGAATACCCATACCGTAGTTCAATTTTGTTATCGGGTAGAAAATGTAATTTTAGAAAAATGTTTTTATTTTGTTTTGTCGTTTAGCTATGTTTTGGTTTTTTCAATATTCCGTTAGCCTAACAGTCTGAAATCGTAATTTAAAAGTAGTTTTGCATTACAGTATTTGTCTTTGGTGTTTTTATACTTAAAAACACTTATATTGTAACTCAAGGTCCATAACAGAATCGTGTATATTTAAGCGAGTTTTATTCAAAATTTGTTAAGATAAACATCTATTTTGTATAAATCATCGTACATTATAGTAATTGTTTATAACGAACTTTCAGTATCTGTACTAAACAGAGTAATTAAATGTGAAAATTATTTGTATAAAAAGTTGCGTGAAAAAAATTTAACAAACAACACTTGGTTTTTCTTTTATATCCCTGTTAAAACTGTTTAAGTCAAGTGAAATGTTCTTCGCTTAGTCAGTCTAATTGAATATAAATAGACTAAAATTATCAATAAATCATTCACTGTTATATTATTCACTTAAAGAAATGTGAAAGACTTAATGATAAAAAGGGAATTTTACCTTTACTAATTATCACTATTTAACTAACGGAATCTCATAGACTATTTGTAAAAGTGTTAACAATATAATACTTACTTGATTAACTTTAAAAAGGATTTTTTTCTTCACGATAAATCAGTTTAAACAGTTTTATGACGGTTCTTAATGTGTATATTAAGAGCATTGACTTTAGCTCTCCTAATCATCAAAATTTCCCCACTGTGGGGCGGTGGCAACCTCGGCAGAGCTTATGTCCTGAGTACGCGCCCAGTGTCTACCCTAGTGAGTACCCTAGTGCCCCTAGATGCCATCCAGCTATTATGTTAAAATGTGCTCTGCTTCACTTATTAAAACTTTGAAGTGATTTTGGTTAAAATAAACTCTGATTAGTTTGATACTGGAATGGTTCAGGTATCAAAAAGTTTCTTCTGCATTTTATTCCAATTAAAGAATGAACTAACATAACAAGATGTTTTTACTTAAAGACAACAAGTAAACAAAATTATTGAAGATGAACAAATCACAACAAAATAAAATTTTAACCCTCTGAGTGATGTGAAAATTTTACCAGGTGTGCCGTCGGTGAGACACAGTTTTACCAGAATTTGCAAGGGTGTTTTGAAAAATTTGTAGCTAGGCAAGGACTTTGCAGCTTGATAAATGAATCTTTTTCAACGGGTACTTTTCCAGATTCTTCTTGATGCTATGTTTTCTGTTGTTCAAAATATTGTCGATGCGCTGGACTTGGGTGACTTTTCCTCTGGCTTATTCATTGATCTCAGTAAAGCCTTCGACCTCGTAGACCATGAACTATTGCTTAACAAAATGTACAACATGGGTGTCCGAGGTAAAGCTTGTGAATGGTTTTGATCGTATGTCACAGGCAGAATTCAGTGTGTAAAAGTTACCTGTATAGATCAGTCAAGAACCAAATGTAGCAGGTTTTCAAAGAAGGGGATCGTTAAGAGGGGTGTGCCACAGGGATCATTTCTCGGACCTGTACTATTTTTCATTTTTGTCAGTGATCTTCATCAGAGTGTAAATAGTTCAAATGTTTGTCTTTATGCAGACGACACTTCCCTCACATTTTCCAACCCTTCCAGAGATTGTTTGGAATTTGAGACATTCTTACAGGGGAATAGTCTCCTTGATTGGGTAGAAAGAAACCAACTCAAAGCAAATATCTCAAAGACCACTCTTATTGAGTTTTGCATTAGGAAACGTCCAAATTATAGTTTACTAAGTGTTTGCCTTGGTGATGAGCCAGTCTTCTCAACAAGTTCCATACGATTTTTTGGTCTGATTATTGATTCTAACCTATCATTTGACTTGCACATAGATCACGTGTGCAAGAAGCTGAGTCAAGGTATTTTTGTGCTTCGAAAGTTGTCTTGTTTTGCCTCTGTTGAGATTCTTATTGCTGCTTACTATGGGATCATATACCCATATATGTCTTATGGATTCCCGCATTTGGGGTTGTGAAAGCAGTAAAACAAAACTGATATTTAAATTGCAGAAAAAGGCCCTGAGGACAATCTTTCAGATACCAGGGCAGAACTCATGTGCAGACTGTTTCGTGTCTAGTAAAATTCTTACATTTTCTTCCATTTATATCCTTGAAATTTGTCTTTTCTTCACAAAAACTTCTTCCTCTTTCAAAATTTGTTTCCTATTCGTAGTTATAGTACCAGAAGTAAACCTAGACGGATAATGAGTATACCATCACACTCCACCTCTTTTTTCCAAAAGCATATAAAGTATTCAGCGGTGAAACTGTACAATAGTCTGCTCCTGAACGTAAAGGTAGAACAAGACTATAGTAGGTTTAGAAGGCAAATAAAAAGCTTCCTAATTTATAAGGCTTTTTATAGTGTGAAAGATTTTGTAGCTGATAGAAAAGCGCATTAACTTGTTGAACAAAATAGAATAATTAACTAGTTTTTATGTACCTATTGCCCATGTAACAACAGATTTTATTTTATGATTTGTAACCATGACTTGGCGTATGCATTGTAATATTTGTCAACATGCTAAATAAAGAACTTGAACCTATTGAACCTCATAGTCTTTTTATTTTTAAGAGAAAGAGGAATTTAAAAAAGGCAAAATAAAGATTTTCAGATGGATAATTTTTTAAATAAATATACAAAAATTTTAAAAAGTTTTTTTTTGTTTGAAACGTCAAAAGTAAAATAGTACTACATCCATGCTGATTTTTGTATAGTAAAACCAATATATACTCCATGTGTAGCATGCATTTCCCAACGTAGAAATTTATAACAATCATAAAAACAAAAATTGTATATAGGCCTATATATTACATTGAATAATTTGAAAATGGTAAAAATAGCCATTTTTTATGCAATCAATTACATGAGGAAAAAACCAATAAACAATAAATGAATAAAATAAAACCTAACTTGTTTGAAGGTTATAACATAAATACAAAGATATAAAAATGGCCAGTGTAAAAAAATCATACTCATAACATTATTCAAAATTTATTGTAAATACTTAAAAAAAAATTGTTTACTATTCAAAGTTAGATAATTTTTGTTGTACACCTAATAATCCAGAATAAGCTAATTACTATAGTTCTTTGTTCATTTCCTTACAAGAAAATATATAGTTATGGATAATATATCTGGAAATACAATTATTATCACATATTTTATAAGAAAGGATTGTTTAAAGTAACAATCCAATTTGAAATAGTAATATATACATACTTTATAGTAATATTTAACACTTTTGCTGCTGCAAACATGTTTAAACATGAAATTTTCATAAGTTTCTATGTTGAGACAGACGCGGGGTCGCAGCAGCCAACGCGTTAATTATAAATAATTGAATAAATATTACTACTGGGGTATACACTACACTACACTAAACATATTTTATAACGCACTCCGGGGATTTGCTCCTAAAACTCAAATAAACCTTACGAAATAATTTCACTTTCACTGACACACGCATCACATCACCATGGAAACAACATTGACACAGTTTCCGGTTAGCTGTCAGAGCGGACTCAATTTTTTGTCCGGGGCTACCAACCAGACAAATAGTGATACTACTTCTCTCCCTCTTTCCAATGAATATAAAATGAATATATCAAACAGATGTTTCACGTATATAAATCGAGTTTTGCCGATCGACGGCTGCCGTCATTGTTATCAATTCCAGTAAACGTAAAAAACTACTCATTTCTCATTTTACCACAAGTCTATCTAAAGGTATTTTGTCATTATATCGTATATGATGAGAAAGGAAATTTTCTAGACATTCCAGTCCTACCACTCGCTTTCGGGTAGAAACAAAATTGACCTCGCTCTGATTTTTTGAAACGTCATGTGTTTGGCGATTTTGCAACACAAACAAGGCATAGTCGACTCGCGTGCAAATTGTCATTCGAATGTAACTCTCAATTACATTGATATATTGCTGCTAGAAGGTTCATTAATATAATAAAATGGAAGTTTCGAATGTTAGCTTTCGATTTGTATGAATATTATCAGGTTTTAAGTGCTTTTTCTATGTTTTTTGTGCATCTGAAAAAAATCCGTCGGATATCGGCAGTTGCCTTCGTCCATCAATCCAACGAACCACCTGGATATCGGCGGCTGCCATCGCTCATCACTCTGAGGGTTAATTAGGTTATCTAATCATGTGGTTGATGCAACGAGACAAAGTGTGTTTTGTACTCAGGGATGCAACAGTCTCCCCAACTTAATTAGTGTGTTTTGTAAAGAATTTAAACATATACACTTAAAAGAGAGCAGATGGTAAAATTAAATAGAAAACTATTTGATTCTGCAATCTAGCGGGAAACAATTCAATGATCTCAGATTAAAAGTGGGATAAATTTAAATTTACTTACCACTCCAAAAGACCATCAAAGTAGTAAATACCCAGTCTTTATCTCGATCTTGTTCAGAAGTTAAATGTTTGTGGTAACCATGTTATACTCTTAAAAACAGTTTTATGATCATTTTATAATCCTTACAGCATGGGGATTTCAATGAATTTAATCAAAATTTCCTAAATGTTATAAAAATCATAAATATCCACGTTTTTGGTATTCACCCGAGGCTTGGGGTAAGTATCTGGGTAAATACCGATTTTTTATTTACCTTCCCGCTGGGTATTAACCCGGCCCACATCACTAGTTGTGTCAGGTGTCACTGTCACAGTCGTTGGCAACTAGGCTATACTGACTCGAGACTTGTTACAGTGCATGCAGATTGTTGCTGTTCACTTTCAGCTCTGTATTGCTGTACTGAGGAACATCCTGCCAGACCAGACAACAAGTTACTGGTTGCATCTGCTGGGGTTGTGCCTGGTGTCACTCTCACAGCTGTTGGCAACTAAACTGACATGAGATTTGTTACAGTGCATGCGGGTCGTTGCTCTTCACATTTGGCTCTGTATTGCTGTGGGCTGTACTAAGGAACATCCTACCAGACAACAAGTTGCTGGCTGTCACTGCCGGGGTTGTGTCTGGAGTCACTCTCACAGTTGTCAGTAAGGAGTATCTTGAGTTCATTGACTCCAAACTCAAGTGAAGTCTTATATAGGTTCCAGAGTGTCTTAACTATTCCACTACAATCGTACTAGATGAGGAAAACAACAGTATAATGTAAAGTGTTGGAACAGGTCTAATGCCACTGCTGTCACTGTAATTACTAGTCATTATTTTCGGTTGTGCAGTTATTTTTTTAGACACAGTTATATTTTGTCAATGTTACATCAATAACAAGTCGTAAACAATTCCACAACCTTTTTTGTTACGGAATTTTATATACAATCTTACTAAGTTGGGTTTAATGTAAACATATATGAGTCTGTAAATTACTAAATGGATTTAAAGTAAAATATTAATCACAGTTATAGAAATTGTTCACGTGTGGAATTAAAATTCATTTGAATTGCCCAGTATAATTTTCATTTCATCTTGGTTTTCTGTTATCTAATTTATATATTGGAGCTTATTTACTTTGTATACATGTCAAAAGCTCACTTCTATCATTCATTGTGCATATAAAAGTAACATATATGCAAGTATAAGTAACACATATATAAGTAACATACTAAACACATTCAATGTCAGGGTGCTGTTACTATAACTTATTCAAATAGCATCTAGTGTAACAGAGATGCAGGGGATGATTAACTAAGCAAATAAATCGGTGGCAATAGTTAAGTACTTAAAAATTGTGTTAAAGAATCTATTTTTAGGCTGTTAAATCATTGTGGACTTCATTTAGTATCTTTTAGAGAGAAAATAGTTATAGAACAAGTAGGCTAAGGCTAACAATTATTTATATTCCATTTTTTCACTGTTAAAAGATCATGTATAATAAAGTTACAAATTAATTTTATTTAAAGATTAATAGTATTACCCTTTGGAATATTAGGGTAATGTTAATAAACAATGTAAAATATTATTTTTAAGACATAACAAAAGACTGAAAGTTAACCAATTACAAAATGTTGGTTTAACTGAATGTAATTATAGATCAGGTTGTGGTCAATTTTTCAAATATTTTATCCAGCATTAATACAGTCATTGTACAGATTTTATTTAAACAACTTTTCATTGGTTATGCAGAATTTTTTAATGACAGTATGTATATTTATTTGTTCCTGTATAAAAGTTTTCAAATAAATTGTGATAAAATAATTTGTTTTTTTTATTGAAATACGTCATGGGTATTAAACTTTGTACGGCTTCTATGCTCACGATACTTTGAATAACACACTGAAAAACAAGCTATGTAAGGAATGTAAACAATCCAGTTCTCCTCTGTGATCAAAATATTATATGATTAATGTGCTAGTGGTCTTAACTTGTCGGAGGGAACAAAATTTCATGGCAAAGCACCGTTTAAACCAAAAATACCCCCGTCGCAGCAAACTTGCGTACTCAGCGAATTTCCGATGCACATTTTTGTCTTAATACTACATAAAGCCGCTTACCAAGTTTCATAAAAATATATTAATAAATAAGCAATATTTTAATTATTCTACATAAGAATAACATTGGGGATGAGTATGTAGGTTTGCTTATACAAGGAACACAAACAATTGATTTTGATGCAAATATCAATATATATCAACTAGGTGAAGCCACATACCAAGTTTTATCAATATTCATTCATGAATAAGCGATATATAACATATGAATCATTCTCTATAAGAATAACATGGGGGGCTGAATAAGCAGGTTTGCTGCAAAAGGAACACAAAATATGGGTTTTCATTCAAATATCAATATAACTCAACTAGGTGAAGCCACATACCAAGTCTCATCAATCTCCATTCATAAATAAGCGATGTATACCATATTTTAATTATTTTCTATAAGAATGACATGGGGGATGAGTATGTAAGTTCGCTGCAACAAGGAGCACAACAAATGTTTTTTTTTATGCAAGTATCAGTATAAATCAACAAGAGGTGAAACTATTTACCAAATTTTATTAATTTATGTCATAATTAAGGGAGACATAAGATCTGACTTATTCTCTATAAGAATGACATGGGGGCTGAGTACGCGGGTTTGCTGCTACAGGAAGTATCGGAAAAAATTGTTTTTTGTGCAAATAAGAATAGACCACAACCAGATGAAGCCACATACCAAGTTTCATTAATATTTGTTTATTAATAAACGAGATATAAAATTTTAGCGAATTTCCCCTAAAGGGAAGAAGCTATTACCGTAGGTGGCATGGTAAGAGTTATGCCCGAGACCATGTTAACTTTTTATTTTGAGGTCCCTAGATCTCAAAAACACTATTCGTTCAAATTGTTGTATATATAATATATATATGTGTGTGTGTGTGTGTGTGTGTGTGTGTGTGTGTCCATTAACACGATAACTTGAGTAAAAATTGTTTGATTTTGATTAAATTTAGCTCAAATGTGTAAAGTGACATTCACGACTTTAAGTTTGAAAACCAGAAAAATCGGACCATGGGAAGGGAAGGGGGGTTTATAGGGGTTTTAAATTTTCCAAAAATCACAGATTTTTGCATTTTTCATGCTAAAATTTGTATAACACTTAATTTTGGTTCCAAACATTTTATAGAGCTTAAAAAACAAATTAATAGTATTTTGAATTATTAACCTAGGTTAAGTGGTTGGAGGGAAAATCCAAAAAAACCTGCTCATAAAATCTCCCATGTTATTATGGGATAAAGTTTATTGCTTTTCCTCAGTTAATTTTAATGTAAACCTCACAATTGCTTTTACCAATCAGTTCAGCTCTACAAAACATTCATTTTGGTGTTTAAATTGTGATTCTACATCCAACCGTTGCAGAGATATTCAAAGTGCTAAACACAGTACATTGTCCAATGCTATCCTTATGGAGAATAATCAAAATTTGATAACTCGATTATTTATCAATGTATGTTGATGAAAGTTGGCATGTGGCTTCACCTAGCACTGGTATGTTGATATTAGCACAAAAAATTAATGTGTTGTCGATTTTCCCCGCAGCAGCAACTGCATACTCAGCCCCCATGTTATTCTTATGGAGAGTAAATAATGTAATGTCTCCCCTAATTATGAACATAAATTAATAATACCCCCGTAGCAGCAAACCTGCGTACTCAGCGAATTTCCAATGCATATATATGTATCTTAATACCACATAAAGCCACATGCCAAGTTTCATCAATATACATTCATAAAAAACGATTTATGACATTTTAATTATTCTCCATAAGAATAACATGGCGGCTGAGTATGCAGGTTTGCTGAAGCAAGAAACACAAAAAATTGTGTTTTATACAAATATCAATATAACTCATGTAGGTAAAGCCACATACCAAATTTCATTAATTTATTTTCATAATGAAGGCAGATAACACGTTACTTATTCTCCATAAGAATAACATGGGGCCGAGTACGCAGATTTGCTGCTACGGGAGCCTTGGGTAAAAAATTGTTTTTTTGAGCAAATATCAATGGTCCACAACCAGATGAAGCCGTATACCAACTTTCGTCAGTATACGTTCATAAATAAGCAAGATATAAAATTTTTATTTTCCTCCATAAGACAACGTACTGTGTTTAGCACTTTCAATATCTCGGTAACCAATTGACGTAGAGAAATGATCAAAATACCAAATTGTGTGTTTTTTTAAGCTGAATCTAATGGGAAAAACTAAAATTTGACTATTTCCAAAATTATATGTAAAACATTCGAAAAACTCATTTTTGGGGTGCAAAACCGCCCCAAAATACCCCTTCAGATAGAGCGATCTGGCTGGTTTTCGAACTTAACTCATAAATGTTGCTTTACACATTTATACCAAATTTCATCAAAATCGGATAATTTTTACGAGAGTTATCGTGCTCATGGACACATATATATATATATATACATACAGTTTCGAACGAATGGTGTTTTGGGGTCTGGGGACTTCAAAACGAAAAGTTATCATGGTCCCGGGCCTAGGTCTTACCATGCCGACTACGGTAATAGCATGTAATAGCTTCTTCCCTATAGGGGAAATTCGCTAAAACTGGGTATGCATCCAGTTTGACTTGTTAAGTTATTTTGATAATTGTATAATACCCCTGTAGCAACAAACCTTCATACTCAGCGAATTTCCAATGCATATAATATTATCTTAATACCACATAAAGCCACATACCAAGTTTCATCAACATAAATAAACGATTTATGACATTTTAATTATTCTCCATAAGAATAACATGGCGGCTGAGTATGCAGGTTTGCTGAAATAAGGAACACTAAATATGGGATTTTATAGAAATATCAATATAACTCAACTAGGTAAAGCCACATACCAAGTTCTATTAATTTATGTTCATAATTAAAGGAGATAACACGTTACTTATTCTCCATAAGAATAACATGGGGCTGAGTATGCAGGTTTGCTGCTACGGGAACTATCGGCCAAAAATGGTTTTTTGTGCAAATATCAATAGACCACAATGAAATAAAGCAATATACCAAGTTTCGTCAGGATAAGTTGATAAATAAGCGAGATATACAATTTTTCTTATCCTCCATAAGAATAGCATTGGACAACTTACTGTGTTTAGCACTTTCAATATCTCAGTAACCAATTGACGTAGAGCAATGATTAAATCACCAAATTGTGCGTCTTTTTAAGCTGATTCCAATGGAAAAAAATAAAATTTCACTTTTTCAAAAATTATGTGTAAAAACTCAAAAAACCCATTTTTGGGGTACAAAACCCCCCCAAATACCCCTTCGGATAGGTCGATCTGTCTGGTTTTCGAACTTAAAGTCATTAATGCTGCTTTACACGTTTGTACCAAATTTCATCAAAATCGGACCTTTTTTACGAGAGTTATCGCACCCACGGACACATATATAGATATATAGATATATATATATAGATATATAGATATATATATATACAGTTTCGAACGAATGGTATTTTTGGGGTCTGGGGACCTCAAAACGAAAAGTTATCATGGTCCCGGGCCTAGGTCTTACCATGCCGACTACGGTAATAGCTTCTTCCCTATAGGGGAAATTTGCTAAAAACACATATTTTGTGTTCCTTGTTGCAGCAAACCTGCGTACTCTATGTCATTCTTATGGAGGATAAATAAAATGCTATATATCACTTATTTATTTGTGTAGTTTTATGAAACTTGGTGAGTGGCTTTATGTGGTAGTGAGAAACATGTACATGCATTGGAAATTCGCTGAGTACGCAGGTTTGCTGTTACGGGGGTATTGCTTATTCTTCATAAGATTAACATTGGACAACGTACTTTGTTTAGCACTTTTAATATCTCGGTAACCATTTGACGTGGAGCGAAGATCAAATTACCAAATTGTTCGTTTTTTTAAGCTAAATTTAATGGTCTAAACAAAAGTTTGGGTTTAAAAAGAATTACATGTAAAAAGTTCAAAAAAATTTGGGGTACAAACCCCCCTTTAAAATAGAGCGACCTGCTGGTTCTCAAACTCATGAAAATAGATCCTGCCTTACACGTTTGTACCAAATTTTATCAAGATCGAACCATTTTTACGAAAGTTATCGTGCTTACGGACACACGTATACCTATATATACATATATATTAATTTGAACGAATGGTGATTTTGGCATCTGTGGGCCTCAAAACGAAAAGTTATCATGGTCTCGGGCTTAAGTCTTATCAATAGATTTAGGTAATAGCTTCTTCCATATAGGGGAAATTCGCTAAAAGTGCAAAACCATATTGGATAACCTGTTACTTTCTTTCCTTTTTTTGAATAATCAGTGCTTGCTCTTAACTCATTGGCGTAGACATACGAGCTGGTCTCGTTCCTTGCTTATAATTTTATTATCCTGTGAATTGAGTGTAAAATTGGTGTTTTTAAATGGATTAATGGAGTTTAATTAAAATATTGTTTTCTTTCAGTTTAGAGAGTCGCATTGGCACACACACAGTAGACATAAGTAAAAATTAACAAAATCAGTGTTGACTACTGCAACTAGAATAAAATTACTACCTCAATGGGTTAACACATTGGAGACTTAGTTTTTAATGTAACAGCAGTTCGTGTAGAACCCAATTAAAAATGGCAAATTTGCAGTGCTTTAGTAAATAAATCATAAAAAATATATTTTACGATCTAAATAGTTAAAAGTTGTGTTTCTAATAATCTACATGAAATTCTCTATTATAGTAAGTAAATATTGGATTAAAAAAAAACTCAAAATTTTTAATATATATAAAAAAATAAAAAATTTTTTATAATTTTTTGTTTGTTTAAAGCAGACTTTAATAAAATTACATTGCAATTTTTTTAAAAGTATTTCCTGGTACAATCCATACACAGCATACAATTCCTTACATAAAATTTTTTTAAGTACTCATTTATCTACAATATCCTATTTTTTATAGCTATTTTTGGAAAACCTTGCAGAAGTGAAAAAAACACGATTTTGAGCAATGTCATGTAGTTATTAACTATTAGTCATTTCATGTAAAAACATATAATTTGTAGGTAAAAGTTGCGTGTTATAGTTAAACAAATATAATAATGTAAAAAAAATAAAAAATAAAAAAATAAAATAAAAAAATAAAAAATAAAATATTACTCACCAATAAAGAAGATGTATTCACGTCATAAAACATTACTCCTATAAAACATTATTGTCTTCAGTTTACATCACACTATAAAGAATGTTTATTTACTTTTATTAGCCTACTATTTATATACAGTATTTACACTGGTGTTTTAGGAAGGTCCCTAATAGTTTGTTTTGGTGTGGTAGTTCTCAAAACACCCCTCAAGGTGCAGTGGGACTTGACACTTCTTGCACAGCCAACACACTTCAGCGCGAACCCCATTTTTGAAACAGACTTTGCAATTCCTTGATGGGAATTGCTTCTTCTCTGTTGGGGGGATTTGCATTGGGAAATGCCCCCAAACTTTACTTTGTAGTCTCATGGGGTTGTCCTTTGAAGGACGGCCAGGAGAAGTTCGCTGAGGAAGTTCCACACATTGAAGAATTTGATCCACTAGGTCAATTCTGTAATCCCTGTAGTGGATTTTCTTGTTGTGTATCTTCTTCCAGATACAAAAAGAATTGAAGATAGTCATATCTATCAAGTAAAAAAATAGCTTTTTGTAAGACTTGATAGTCTTCCTCATAATTGGGTGGCTGGCCAGCATTTGATCTTGCACGTCCACTCCTAGCATTCCTTGATTGTAATCAATCACTGATTGTGGTTTAATTACTTGCAAGACCTCGTTTCTTCGGGTAACTTCCTTGTCTACTGCCATGTCAGTGCTTCTGTGAATAGTGGAAAGGACATGTACAACTTTTCTGTCTTTCCACTTGACAGCTAAGATACCGTCTTTACTTCGTCTCATGGCCTCCCCTGTCTCTAACTCAGCTGAATCAAAATCTATGGGCATGTTAACTCTTTCTAGATTGACGGTTCCAACCACATGGGTTTTTCTCTCCAAGAGACGTTTGCATAGCCCTGGCGAATTGTACCAGTTGTCAATAAAAAGAGTGTGTCCCATGTCTAGGACAGACTCTCCTAGTTTTAAGACCACAGCTTCACTTGCTAACATGTCAGGGGTCTTATCATCGCCTGTGTAAATCTTAAAATCCCCGCAGTAGCCACTGGAGCTTTCGCACAATTTATAAATTTTAATCCCAAAGCGAGCTCGTGTCTTTGGATTAAATTGTACATATGAAAGCCTGGCTCTCATCTTTACTAGGCTTTCATCAATGGCGAGATCCTTTTCCATTGCATAAGTGTGGATGAACTTAGTCTGTAGATATGTAATTACAGGCCTAAGCTTCCTTAGCTTGTCTGTTACATCAGTGTACTGATTGTCTGACAAATGCAGAAACCTGGAGATGAGCTTAAATCTCTGGTACGTCATCACCTCTGAAAATATTGGTGTTTCAGGGATTTTGCGGCAAGACCAGTACATTTTTATAGTGGGTTTTCGGACCTGTCCCATCAGTATGTAGAGAGCAAAGAAAGCTTTAAGTTCGGGTACAGTTACAGGCTGCCATTTATGGTCATCAAACAGCCTCCTCCTATTTGGATTGGCTAACTGTGATGCCGCATAATCATTGGTTTTATGACAAATCATAGAATAAAACTCTTCACCGAGAAACTCTCCCAAACATTCATATGCAGTAGGATTTCCACCAAGTTTTCTGGCAGAAAGGGCATTGAGTTGAGGGTTCCCCCCTAAATGGAATTTCTTTAGGAACATTATCCTCGTCTTTCCAGATCCAAGCATCATCCCGTTCTTTTCGCTTTCTTTTGCGCTTGCCACCTCTTCCAGGGTTCATCTCAGTAGCCTCATTCATACCTGTACCTCCTCTTCCACTTCTTCCCCTACCTCGTCTTCCTCTACCTTCTCCCCTACCTCTACTTCGGTTTCTAACTCTAAATTCTTCCCTTGGCCTGTCACCTTGTCCCAGTTCTTCATCACCTGCAGGCCTAGGTTCTTCAATCAGGCCTAATTCAGTTTCCATTTGTGTCTCTCTAATACCCCCTACTTCACTATCCAATTCGATTTCCCTTTCCACTTCCATGTCACTTTCCACTTCTACGTTCCTTTCCATTTCTGTGCCATCTGATCTATTACATCTAAATCTTCAGCAGGAACATCCTCCATAGACAAATCATCGATTTCGTCTCTTATATCTTCCGCCGCTACACACTCTAACCTCTCATCCTCACTGTCGTCATCTGATTCAACGTCACTAGAGTCATCTTCTTGTAAAATTCTATCTATTTCACTTGAAAAAAACTCTGTCAAACTCATTAGACGGCCCCGCCATTATTTATAAGAAACAGAATAAAATTCAGTTATCCAGATAAACAGAAACGTAAATGTAAACAATGACTAACATTCACCACAACTACACCACGATAAACTGACACTCTAGGCCTAGCGGTTGTAAAACAAACAACTACCGTGGTAAACAAAGATACTACAATGACAACTACCAAAGATGTAAAGAAAGATACTCTTAGTTGTAAAACTGCCAAGTCATAGGTCAGCTTGTATGAGTCGGCTGTTATAACTCAACAGCTGAATTTCAGCACTATAATTTTTAGGCTATGTTTTATTATGTTTTTACATTTTTTTCTATTAGATTATACTTTTTATATGGTTTTTAACTCTAAAAACATTATAAAACATAAAACTTAGTAATTACTTGCCTAATGAATATTTTAAAAATAAATAAAAACATGATGTCGTCATCACGGAACTGTTCCGTGATGAGGCTTTTGGGCCACTACAACGATCACGGAACCGTTCCGTGATAAGTCGCCAATGGGTTAACACGTTTAATGCGGGTGATCACCTCACCCAGTGCCACGTCATTGCCAGTGCTGGTAGCGGGTGTGCCACCGAGCAAGCATCATGCAGTTCTGGGGCCTGACTGTGGCCCTGTGACAGATTCAAGAGGGATGGGACTCGGTTCGTTCCTGATATCACATTGACCTTGGGAGGGGCGTGGGGGAGGGCGTAGCTGCAAGGGCTGCATACACAACTCGGCTGGGAGCGGGCGTGCAACCGAGCAAGAATCATGCAGTTCTGGGGCCTGACTGTGGCCCAGTGACAGATGCTAGAGGGATGAGACTTGGATTGTTCCTGATATCATATTGACCTTGGGAGGGGCGTGGGGGAGGCCGTAGCTGCAAGGGCTGCATACACAACTCGGCTGGGAGCGGGCGTGCCACCGAGCAAGCATCATGCAGTTCTGGGGCCTGACTGGCCCAGTGACAGATTCTAGAGGGATGGGACTCAGGTTGTTCCTGATATCACATTGACCTTGGGAGGGGCGTGGGGGAGGGCGTAGCTGCAAGGGCTGCATACTCAACTCGGCTGGGAGCGGGCGTGCCACCGAGCAAGCATCATGCAGTTCTGGGGCCTGACTGGCCCAGTGACAGATACTAGAGGGATGGGACTCGGGTTGTTCCTGATATCATATTGACCTTGGGAGGGGCGTGGGGGAGGCCGTAGCTGCAAGGGCTGCATACACAACTCGGCTGGGAGCGGGCGTGCCACCGAGCAAGCATCATGCAGTTCTGGGGCCTGACTGGCCCAGTGACAGATTCTAGAGGGATGGGACTCAGGTTGTTCCTGATATCACATTGACCTTGGGAGGGGCGTGGGGGAGGGCGTAGCTGCAAGGGCTGCATACTCAACTCGGCTGGGAGCGGGCGTGCCACCGAGCAAGCATCATGCAGTTCTGGGGCCTGACTGTGGCCCAGTGACAGATGCTAGAGGGATGGGACTCAGGTTGTTCCTGATATCACATTGACCTTGGGAGGGGCGTGGGGGAGGGCGTAGCTGCAAGGGCTGCATACACAACTCGGCTGTCCACGTAACGCCACATATTTCTGGGTCAGGGTGGCTTTGCCACTTGTTGCTAGTGGGTGTGTATGTGTCACTGAGTTTTTAGCGAATTTCCCCTATAGGGAAGAAGCTATTACCGTAGGTCTCATGGTAAGACTTCAACCCGAGACCATGATAACTTTTCATTTTGAGGTCCCCAGATGCCAAAAACACCATTCGTTCAAATTGTTATATATGTATATATATATATATAAATTATATACACATATTATTATATTATACATATATATATATATATATATATATATATATATGTGTGTGTGTGTGTGTCCGTAATCACGATAACTCTCGTAAAAAAGGTCCAATCTTAATAAAATTTGGTACAAATGTGTAAAGTACCATTTATTTGAACGAGTTCGAAAACCAGATGAATCACACCATCCAAAGGGGGGTTTTGTACCCCAAAAATGTGTTTTTTGGGGTTTTCACATGTAATTTTCTTTTAAATCAATTTTTAATTTTTACCATTGAATTCAACTTAAAAAAAATTTGGTATTTTGATCATTGCTCTACGTCAATTGGTTACCGAGACATTGAAATTGCTAAACACAGTACGTTGTCTAATGTTATTCTTATTGAGAAAAAGAAAAATTGTATATCTGGCTTATTTATGAACATAAACTGACAAAATTTGGTATATGGCTTCGTCTGGTTGTGGTTTATTGTTGTTTGCACAACAAAACAATTTTTCGCCTATGGTTCCTGTAGCAGCAAACCTAGGTACTCGGTCCCCATGTTATTCTTATGGAAAATACTTAAAATGTTATATATCGCTTATTTATGAATGTATATAGATGAAACTTGGTATGTGAGTTCACATACATGAGTTCTATTGATTTTTGCATAAAAACCCATTATTTTGTGTGCCTTGTTGCAGCAAACCTGCGTACTCATCCCCAGTGTTATTCTTATGGAGATTAATATTTTAAATATCGCTTGTTTGTGAATATATTTATTATGAATCCTGTTAAGTGTTTTAATGTGTTATGTTATATATTCATTGGAAATTCGCTGAGTATGCAGGTGTGCTGCGACGGGGGTATTTTATGTAAATCACAGGCGTTGTTAGTACTGTTGGTTTGGTGTACCTCAGTTTTGCATGGAAACGTATTTACAGACCTACCATCACTCTTTGAAAATATATTTTGAAACAGGTTGGATGGTTGGGGCTATAAATCATTTTAGTTTCAAGTACTGTATAACACAATGACACTGTCAAGTGGTGGCAGTGTTAGTTAGACCAGTCCATCAGTGTACCTGACACAAACACCACGCTGGAGTTCCAGATGACGGGTGACCATCAACTATAAACATCCTTCAAATTCCCATATCTTGGAGAGTTGTGTGCCCCTCCCACGAGTGCTGCATTGCAGTTTTGATGCCTTTGCTTTAGACCAATATGAGACTTCACAAGAGAACCAAGAACTTAAATTTATTGAATATAAAACTATTTTCTCAGCATCATTTAAAAACACTAATAAAACACCTCAAGTATACAAGGTTTGTTTAATTTGTATTCTTGTAACAACAACTTTGATACAGAGATCATTCTTGCAGACAACACATAATTATCTTTCTTTATTGCACTTATCACATTACTTCTTATGTTGTAAGACTAGTAAAAAGACATAAAATTATACAATATCACGATATAAAATATGCTAATTGTTTTTTATAAAAAATACATATACTCTATAACCTTAAGCTAATGATAGTTAAAAGGCATTCATTATAGTTATTTATTTATATTATGATTATCTGTGGTAACAGTGCACTTTTTCAACCTACTTTAACAGTAATTATACATTTTGAATTTGTTATTAACTTCCTTGCAGTTAAAATAGCGGAATAACACCTTATTTACCTTTTGTGGTGAGGCTGGATATATAGAAATTAAAATGCAAATATACTGCATATTTTTTTGACGATTACCTTTTGTTGTGAAACCATTTTCCATATATTGCTATTATTTCTTTACAAATATTTTGGAAAGTTGATATTAAAATTTTACTTTAGTCCCAAAATTATAATTAAAAACAAATATAATTATTATGTAAATAGCTCATTTATTTAGTATTTTTCTTATTTTTAAATAGTTATTATAATTTTGGATTGCCTCTATATTGTAATAGAAAATTACTAAAAGTTTTCAAATAACAAAACCAGCCATATTTAAAAAAAAACTAAAAATACTTATTTCAGATCTAAGGGGCCAAACACATATTACATAACGCACTTAAGGAGGGGAGGGGGTATGGCGTAGCGTTAAATGGGAGTGGGGGGTGTGGATCAATGTTACGTAACTCACAGATTTTAACCCTTAGATCTCGCACACTCCCACATCTGTTGATAATGTTACCTATATATTTTTAAATTTAAAAAATTTCAAATTGATATCTAAATCAGGGTTACAGTTAGCTATAATTATATATATATATATATATATATATATATATATATATATATATATATATAAATACTTCTGTCACACTATTTTACTAACAGCAAAACTAAAAGTAAATTTATAACATGTTTTAAGCACGTTCTGTATTGCTTTTCAGCTTTGTTTTGTGTTGTTTTAGAGTGTAAAATCATGACATGATATAGTATTGAGCAGTGCCACCCACATCTTTAGTTTCAGAGTTTGTTGCACTCAAAATATTGTTTGATTCAATTGCGATACCCGCAAGTACGCCTGCAAACGCCCGCAGGTAAGCCGTGTCCCTTCTGCTGCGGTGACTCAACAAGGACGGAGGCGATTTTACCATGAGAGGCTAGGAGGTAACCCGCGGGCCAGGGATGGGGTTTCGGAAAAGGTATGTGATTATTTTTAGTATGAACGATTAGGCCTTCAATTCTAAATTCTAAAGATCAGTTTATCCAGATTAATTTATTCAATCTGAACAACTTTAAAATGTAAAGTCCCCCTTATAGATATGAGTTTAATACTTAAACGAGGGAGCTGGGTAGGAGTCAGTATTTTGGTTAATTAAATGGTGCCATTTTGGATTATATTACGCATATCAAAGCTGGCTCTCCAGGGATAAATTTTCACGGGTGATTAATTCTGTCAGGATAAACTTGTTTCGGTTGGTCGAACAGATCTAGACGGGAAATTCCTAAGAGTTAGTTTGCCACAAAATGATAGCAGAGCGTTTAAACGGGATTTTCACCTACCTTTGGAGAGCCATTTCAAAATGTAATTGAAAATTTAAGTGAAAAATAGTTATTAAAAAGGTTACCAAGGTAGAGTCATTATAAGTTTAATGATTTGTTTAAATCCATATTCCAAATTGCTAATACAATTTTTGTTTAAGATTTATGCTGTTCTAAAGTCTACTACGATTGAGTTGCGTAACACATTGGAGGAAGGGGCATGACGGCATACTCAAGCGATACGGTGTGTTACATGGGGGAGGGAGAGGGGTTGAAATGACAAAAATATGCATTACATAATATGTGTATGGCCCCTAAATATATTTAAAAATGAAAACAAATGGAATATAAACTTAATTTTATTGTCTTTGGCTAATATTCCCTCACACAGTTAGCATTGTTTACACGTTTTGTGTTAGACTATGTATTTGGAATGTGAAGACAACATAGCTATAAGTAAACAAAACACTGAAAATGGTAGAATCTAAATAGTTAAAATGGTTTAAACTCTATAGACAGTTAAGACTAGCACATTTTCCCTTTCTTTCTCAAGTCCCATGATAGAGAATATTTATAGTGAATTGTAAGTTGTTCTTTCAAAGTCTTTTTACATCACTAATGATATGCAACTCCCTAAATACACATTTTTTCTGAGTATGAAACATAAAACTAACACAGTCTTGGGTAACCTGGTCATCTCTAAGGCACATCAAGGTCAGGTAGTACATTCACCCTCTGGATTCCACCACTGGTTGATATCTTCTATAACCATGTCTGGCAGATTATTATGATGCAACAAAGCACACAGACGGCAGTACCTGAAAAACGCAAAGAATTACAAGATACTGTAATAATTGATTTAAAGTAACCTTAGGATGGGCCTCAGTGACCCCTAGTTAAGAGAACTTCTCGAATGGTAGCCTCCATGACTGGCCAGTGATGGAGCAACATTATCCCGTGGGAGGAATCACTACTGGGAAGGACATGTCAATGCTTTAACAGTAGGGGCCGATGAAGCCAACCACGCCCCCCTCGCAACTGGCGGTTAGTTGCAAAAGTGCTACCATTTAATGTAGGAAAGGTAGGGAAAACAGTAGGTTGGGAACAGTAATTTAGAATAATTGTAGAAAACAAAACAACTTTTTGGTTAGCTTAGTATGTGTGTTATTTCTACAGGATGTAATAGAGGGCGTCTTAAAAAACTTAAAAATTAATTTTCATACTGGTTGGTAAATGTGTATATATATATATATAAATATATACAATATGGTATATAAGATGGTACAAGGCTATCGATTTTGAATAGTCACATTAAAATCAGGCCCTTGAGTTTTATTTCATTGGGCCTGATGACGACCAAGTGACTGGTCCAAATCCATAGTTTTGCCATATTTTACCGTCAAACCGGGTTTTCCTGCCTCGTTCTCCCAGGTTTTCATGGTGGTCATTAGGGGCGGCCCGTCAGATTTTCAGTGCCCGTGCAAAGACCAAACTTGCCGCCCCCTCCCACACCAAAACCTCCCCCATCCCAAGATAAGACTAGGGGGGCCTCGCTCCCACGCTAAAGTAAATTTAAATTTAATTGACTAAGTCGAGCCTACACTCTACACTATGTTTGAATAGTGCATTTATTTATGTGTTGCTACGACTTTTCCAGGATGATCTGAAGGAGCGGCGCGTACGACACGGCGCGCGGCGATAGGCTACCTGCTACGATCGCACAGCTCCCTCAGGGGATTACACTAAGTGTAAACAAACTATTACGTGTTTGTTTATGAAAAATAATAGTGAAAATAAACCTAAAAACTGAGTAGGAAAGGGGAAGTACAAACTGATAACCGTACACCTGTTCTGAGCGTGGGAAAGATTTCGTCCCAGGGAACTAAACAAATCATCAAAACCTACCAAGATTCTGACGGTTCCAGGAATTATTAGGCTGAAGTTTGCAATGAAAACAGCCAAGTTTGTTGTTAAAGTTATTTGAGTTTTTTACAAAACTAATGTTTTCTGGATATAATGTCTGTTTATTGTTTCAAGTGTGTAACACGTTTTTCAGTTATACAGACTATCTGCGACCAAAGTTTTTAAGGTTTTGTGTAGCTATAAAGCTCAATTTATATTTTTTTCTGATATATTGAATCATCTTCTAATAGTATTTGTATCACTTAAGTTTAATACCAGTAAAAACTCATGTAACTCTAAAACTCATGTTAGCTGTAAACATATTTTTTTTGTTAATGCAATCAAAACTCATTTAAGGTAACTGCCACTTTAGAAGAAATACAGATGATTAATCGATTAACCACGACAAAAGCGCAAGTAATAGGCAATGACGAGAAGTATTTTCATTCTTATCATTTCCAACTCCATCTCCAATGCCCCGAATTGACTCAGTTAACAAATAACAACTTTATTGAAATTATACTAAACAAATGGAACTATTAACTATATTTTTCGAAGTAAACTAGAAGAGTAGACCTTACAAGTACCGATCGAAGGGGCGCCAAAATCTGAGGAGGGGGGCGCATCATATTTCCCCCTTATTTCATATAATAACAATATTAAACTAGAATTATTTTAACTTCAATTAAAGATAAAATCCCGATTCAATACTCTCTAATCCTCAAACCATATATTTCCTCATCTAGGAAGTATTTTAAAATAATCAAAAATCGCGGATAAAAACAATTAGTTGCACCGTGAAACTTGATATTTCAACATTGAAATTTTCTTGCACGTATTGCGAGTTTTATACACACAATACCAATCAGAATGCACTGAAGTTGGCAAAAAACGTTAGATGTCAAAACGACTTTTCGATTCGGGATAGAGGGTAGCGGAGGTTGTGTTATCTGATTTGTGAATTTAATGTTATAAGTATAATGAAGGTGCAACATGGTGACTACAGAACATTCTTCCCAATAATGCCTTTAACAATTTATAATACTAATATACAACCAATTTACAAAACTAGTCTGGTTTATATATATATCTACAAATACTTTATTTTAGCGCTAAGGGCTACGCTCCCAACCCCGCACCACACGACCCGTCTTGAGCGCCGAGTGCCACCCCCCAAAAGCGCTGCGCCCCGTGCTGGAGCACGGCTCGCACTGCCCTAGAGCCTGTACTGGTGGTTATTATTGAACAGTGAGAATGAGACTGGACTAAGGACAGACGGGGTGGACTGACCCGCCGGGACACCCGGTGCGCCCTCCCTGTAGTGGTGCCCTGGCGCCCTCCTCGATGGGTGGAAAAGTATACAAACATTGGTACAATAAATCTAAAACCAGTTTATACGAGGGTCATCCAGAAAGTAAAGAACGGTTGCTTGCTGCGTCTAGCACAGCTCCCCCATCACCGCCATTGCGTGTGCGGCAGTCCACTCACCTCTCCCCCAAAGTCTGAGCCGAGTCTCATTGCTGTGCGGTCACACGTCTTATTTCTACAGCGATTCAAAATGGCGGCGGCAATCGAAAATCCCGCCAAATATGGGACAAGCAGTTTTATTCGGTTTCTGAGTTAAAAAATGTCTAGCCAATGAAATTTTTTAGAAAAACACCAAATAGAATTGGTGGTGGAAGTGCAAACAAGTCTTCAAGTCGAGTTTTCAGGGGAAAAATGGTGCAACAGGTTTAATGAAATAAAATCCATTATGCACGACGAGGATCGGAGTGGCAGGTCATTGCTCGCAAAAGACGATTTGAAAGAAAGACTTGAGGAAAGATTGGAGGAAAACAGCTGCTAAAATCTTAGCACATTACATCAATTTTAAGATTTGTTTTTTTGCACTTTCATCATTAACTTTCTTTGGTGTTTTTCTAAACATTTTTTCAGTATGGACATTTTTTTACTCAGAGACCGATTGACACTGCTTCTTAGATTTGGCGAGATTTTCGATTGCCGCCGCCATTTTGAATCGCTGTAGAAATAAGATGTGTGACCGCACAGCAACGAGACTCAGCTCAGACTTTGGTGGAGAGGTGAGTGGACTGCCGCACACGCAATGGCGGTGATGGGGGAGCTGTGCTAGACGCAGCAAGCAAACGTTCTTTACTTTCTGGATGACCCTCGTATTAATCATCATTATAATTAGAATAAATCACATTAAAATAAATCTCGTTTCATAATTTAATTAATTAAAAATAGTTTTAAGTTGGTAACACATATTAACACGTTCGCTGCGGCGAGCGCCATGTGGCGCTCGGTAGAACAACGCCACGATCTGAGAGCGCCACAAGGCGCTCTGTCTACATGCAAGTTCAATTTGGTCTCGTGCTGGCAGCACTGTGGTGAGGACGGGTATTTTATGTCAGAGTTTTAGCTAGGAATGCGAGCTTTATTTTGGTGTAGTTTGGTAGTAAATTTCCCCGTAAAATTCCCGTTCATAAGGGACAAAAAACCAGTTTTTGCCCCATATTTCTGGGATATTCTCCCTGTAATTGACATTACAAGGGAAATGGCTAGTACCATAGATTAAGCATGTGGGTGTTTCAGCGAACTACGTCCAGTCTCGTGGAAATGCAGCACATCACCGAACCGCTGTTTTGTGATTCGTCAGACCGAAATAATTGAATTCGTCTGTGCCAATCTGGTTCGCTGCCGTGCTTGGTGCACGCCCGCCATTGGTGGGCCGCAGCGAACGTGTTAAATAAGATTTAAATTGAATGAAAACAACTTCTGGAGGAATTATTTTCGAAACAAATTGGGTTTAAAGTTCCTACCGTTTACGTCTAACATAACCTTAAATTGGATGTTTAAAGCAACCATTTTAATTGTGTTTTCTGTAGAGCTTTGTCTTTATATACAGACAAAAGAATTGTCTTTGGATGAAGTCCCTGCAGATAGTAAACTTAGATTTGAGGATACTGTATTTAACTGCGTAATCGATCAAGTTTCCAACAGTATGGAGGAAAGATGTTCAGGCAATCAGCGTCTGTAATAAGATCTAGAGTGCTTTGACCCAAGACATCAGACATTCGGTAAATTGAACCATTGGACTATCAAGAATTATACATTTGCTACCCAATTTTAAAGAGGGGAAATTTAAAGAGGAGCTGATGTCCTTTTATTCTATGTGGAAAGATATATAAAAGCTCATTAAACAAGATTGTACAGCAACCAGCCAAAAACACATAACTACTTTTGGATTCCAAGGACCTGTCGGAGGGAAGATGATAATGAAAATAGAAATGAAACTGACCTCAAATCAGTTAGGTGTAAAAGCGATGCAAAATGCAACTCCTGTTTTAAATGTGTGTTCGATATTATCTTGGAGTACAATATGTATTCTCGACCGTATCTAGAACTATTTAAAGTTTATAAATTTGTTTTAACTTTGTCTGTATCGCAAGTATCTTGTGAAAGAGCCTTTCCAAAATTGGAGAAGACTTCTCTTTGTTTAAAAGTCAGATATAGTGTAATAGCAGTCAGAGTGTGATGTGAGTTTGATATAAATGCAGATGCATTTTTTTAGTTTTGTGTTAGAGAACTGGGGACCGAGCGCCCATTGTGTTTGAAACGAAAACCTGAAAATCATGTAAACAATTTTTGTAACATGTCAACTCTATTCATTCAAGGTTCTCCATTTGAAGCCAAATGTAAAAAATATATTTTTTTAATGAGCCTAAAACAATTTTAACTTTAACAACCCCCCTCGATCTTGGGCTCATATTTCTTCTCTCACCGTTCCCTACACGGGATCGGATATATGGATAACACGGTTTAGATTCGTGTCATTTTATAGGTTTAAGATTATTTTAAAACTTATCATTCATAGGCTTCTAACAATTTTCTAGGTTAAAGTTTTATTATTGGGTTTCATTTGATCACAATTAAACCATGTAAGTTAATCGACTTAGACTATTAAATCTTGAGTATATTTATGCCTCATAATATACTTGCCCAAGTTTGATTAAAGTTAAGAAATTTTTAACGCTTTGTGATCCATCCCGAATTAACAACTTAAAGAAATATTAATACTACGACAACAGCTGAAATTTAGTTTTAAGTATATTATTATGTTTTTACTACAGTATATTTTTAAAATAACAAACTGAGCAAACTTGCTGTTAATCCATAGACTGTACACTTTGGCTGTCTTCATGTTCAACCACCCAGGTGACCCAGGTAGTTTAAAGTGGCGACAGCCGAAAGGTACGTACTTAAAAACGACAATAAGTGCGTTCAGACGGTCTGTAATAGGTTATTTTGTGATTTGTGTATCGACTCACTGATATCAGCGGTCAAAGATCTCTTAATTTTAGGGGTTTCATGTTCTATGAACCATATTTTCTGACAGACTCCTTCTTGTGTTAGATGTAAATAACTTTCATTTTGATCTCTCAATGTTATAAGTAGGGAAACTTCAAGTTCTAACAAACCTGTGTGGTGAGAATCCCCTTGAACAAGGTTGCAGTAGCTTGTACCATACTGTCCCCTTGAACTGCAGCGTATCAACCCCCCCCCCCATCCAACAACCTTTCTTCCAGTATACTGGCCCCTCTTAGGACCTATTCCACCGCCCTTTTCATACCGTCAGTCCACCCCTGAGGACAGACCCCTGTGGGACTCATCCCTATATTTAGAGCACTTCTGATTTAATATCTTTAGTCACTAGAACCTGAAAGTACATCATTTCTCACTAGCTTAGTTAACACTGAATATTTTGATTCACTTATATGAGCTGCTGTTGAAATGAGCTACTTTTCAACACTTGGAATCTAGACAGTCAATTGAACTCTAGCAATCCAGTTATTATTATAAGGTTTATTTTATATTTAGGTAAAAATATAACCAATTGTTTTATATACAATATAAGTTATTCTATGAAGTTTCCTCTTGAAAAAGGGGTCGAGTCCTTGAGGACATTATGTGATAAAACTAATGTTTCAAAGTGATAGTTTTAAGTAGGTATGCCTACATGACTTATAGTTTTCTTACAAGTTCAAGGGGAAATTTGGCTTCAAAGAAAGTGCCTAAAAATAGTGATTTTGAATGGAAGATTCGGTAGTATTAAGCTTACCAAGTCTTGACGAAAAGCCCAGTGTCGTGCCAACTGAGGTACTTGTTGAATAGAGCATCATCTTTGTAGATCATATCCAAGTGCCAGGCCAGGTCGCGGGGCGAGAGGAAGTCATCCGTGTGGATGAATGATCCTTCGGGCACCAACTGCTCGTAAACAGTTCGGGGCGGCCACATCACCACCGGCACTGTGTTGGCTCTGTCACATCATTGACGTTTCAGTGATAGTAAGGTTTTAAACAATACACGAGCACACTTTGAACGGCAAGTTTGTTATGTTGTTTCATGGATGCATGTGAGTGCTACTCAGTAAATCACTAAGAGAGAAAATTAAACAGTATATACTGCAGTAGTGCCAAAACTAATTTTGTTGAATACGTTTTCTAGAATTGTACATGTTTGTCACTAAAAGAGCAGATATGCTCATCTTTAGAATAAGTAATTTATATTTATATCCATGTGTTACAGTGGCAAACGTTCTAATAAGATTTGTCTGATACATATTATTCAACAGTGAAGATACTGATGCATGTTCATAATGTAATTTCTGACCTATCCAAAACTGTTTCTCAATATATTTCATGTTTTATTTACTGTTTATTTAGTATTTTGCCATCTATAGTAACACGTCTATTGAATATAATTGTGTTGGTGATGACTTGTTGATATCATGATGTGCAATACATACTGCAGAGCCCGGTAGAACATGGCGGGGATGGTGTGGTTGCACATAGTGGTGTCCACCACCAAGGTCACGCGGTACTTGTCTCGCAGCAGCTTGTGACAGATGTCCCAGCGACCCTGGGGGCACCTGTCCACTCCCTCCACCTTGGAAACATAATTCACTTTGTTAGTACTACTGGAGGTGTCCAAAATCTATATTTTTCTTTTGCCTTTAGCTTAAGGGAGAGCTATTACCAAATTTTATTTTATAATTTAAAATAATGAGCTCTAAATAATAAGTGTTATACATGTTTTACTAACCTGGATTTTCATCACAAATACATCCAAGTTTTAATAAATAGAAACATTAACCCATTGAGGTTGTAATTTTATTCTATTTTCAGTAGCCTATAACGGAAATTGATTGGTGCTGCACTCTAGTAGCAAAATATGTAACTAATGACCGCGGGCATCTACGGTTCTATCTGCCAGGGGCGCGGACTGACTGAAAAAACTTAATATCGCCGCCAGCTTTGGTCGTTTTAGCTGAGTTGGCTATGTCATGGAAACACCTTGGCCAGGTAGTGATACGATGTTCGTGGGTTCGATTCCCGCACACGACCAAAACTGACCAGTTGTGCAACTCTCAATGAGTTAACCGGTCTGTGGCAACGTTGGTGGGAGGGCCCAAGTAAAACAAACGGTGGCAGGCTTGCTTGGAAGTTGATGGGATCGGTTAATTCTTTGAGAGTTGCACCAGGTCAACACTGATTTTGCTAATTTTTACTTATGTCTACTGTGTGTGTGCCAATGTGACTCTCTAAACTGAAAGAAACCAATATTTTAATTAAAATATGCCATTAATCCATTTAAAAACACCAATTTTATACTCCAATTCACAGATTAATAAAATTACAAGTAAGGAACGAGACCAGCTCGTATGTCTACACCAATGGGTTAAAGAGTGAATTAGAAAATTTGTTCAAGTACATGTTTTGTAGCACATATTACATATATCCATTTCCTAATGTGAACGTTATCCTCAAAATGAAATGAAAAATATAATTATGCAAACAAAAATCACTATATTTGAATGTGAACTACTTATAAATGGTTGTATTCGTTAGTAATATATTAATATTAACCCTTATGATTTATTATTTCATCCAGTATGAAATTCACAACATTTGAGTCACCAGTGCAGACTGAGACTTGCCCCACCTCTATTAATGCAGTGTAACACTAATGTCATACTCTTCCCTCCCACAGGTGTATTACTTAATATGTCTATGGTTCAGATACTTCCATGTTGCATTTATGACTTCACAATGATTTTACGATAAGGGAAAGACCAACCTCATAAGTGCAAGACATGTACAGTTGTCTTTAACATTAAATGGGCAACCTCCCAGGACACTGCCTTTGTAGTGTGGCCAACCGATTAGATGAGATAAGCTGACCCTCACTGCCTAGCGATTCATGGAATTTTGCCTTCTGCCTGAAGCAGCCAATAATTGTACCATTGCACTCTCATTAACAAACAACAGCTCATTAATTTCGTCTTGGTTGGACAAATAAAAGAAAACTTGAATCTACGATGTTCTTTAACCAAGATAAATACGTCAATAAAATTATTGAATCCATAAACGCATTTGAAGTAATTTATTTATCATGATTACGGAACATCACAGAACTGTGATTCAAGTTATGTTCTATTCATCTAACCAAGAAAAAATTAACCAATATTTATTAGTGAGAGTTCGATGGTTCAATCGAACCATCGAAGGTGGAAGGTGGAAGGCGAAATTCTCAGAATCACCGGGCAATGAGGGGTGGCTTCCGTCATCTAACCGGTTGGCCGCAGTCCAAGCACTCTACATGGGATTTATTAAACAAGGATTAGGACGGATGGGGCTACCTGGGAGAGACTGTCCATTTAATGTTGAAATCTACTGTACCTAAAAGTGACCATGTACGTGAATGGATCACCAGTGTTGCCAATACAAACGGTGTTGTTGTTAAAATTCAAACGGAGTTTATGAGACTGTAGTTTCATTAGTTGTGTTTTAATTGTTAGCTGAAAAAGGTTTAGTTCTACGATTATTCTAAACTTGTCAAACACACGTTAGGGGGAGTGGGAGAGGACCCACAGTCAGTAGTATTGCTCAGCAGTTACATGTGCTCTGTGATTTTTAAAGTTTTAGACTGGAAATTGTGTATATTGTACATTAGTTTTTATATATTTTTAAAAGCCAAAATACAGTGAATAATTTGTGTGTTATTTTTAAGTGGCCAAGCTAATTAAATGAGCTAGGTGAGAAAAACAGTATAAACTTCCTGTACAAATTCTTAGAAGGACAGGTAATCTACTGATAAGGAAGGTTGCTTGACCTCTCCTCCTCCCCCCTCTATTTCCCCCTCTCTCCCTCACTCTCTCCCCCTATCTCTCCCCCTCTCTCTCCCATGAGATTTAAGATCAGCCATGGATAAAAGGCGTCTTACGGTGTTAGTATTATTAGATTTTATTGCAGCGTTTAATTGCGTTAACCATGGTTTGTTACTATCTATTTTACAATAATATAACTTTAGTGATAATGCTGTACAATGGTTCGAGACTTATTTAAGTAATAGGCAGCAGCGAGTCAAGACAGCCAATGGGTTGGTTTCCAATTGGAAAATTAATCCTTTGGGTGTTCCACAAGGATCTACGTTATCGGCATTTTTATTTTCACTGTATATAAATAGATTGTATGAATGCATTGTTTTTAGCAAGTGTATGTTTTATGCAGATGATCAGCAACTTTACATTCATTGTGATATTGATAAAATTAATGATACTGTAGATATGTTAAATGCTGATCTGTCCTCTGTATTTCAATGGTGTCAAGGTCATGGTCTAAGTTTAAATATACTGAAATGCAAAACTATCATAATAGGAACTTCTAGACTCTTGAGTAATATACATGTCAATAATATTCGCCCAGTAACAATAAATGGTCAAGTTTTAATGTATGAGTCTACCGTTGTCAATTTAGGTATAAGAATTATGAGTAACTTGTCTTGGTCAGATCAAGTGAATTATGTTTGTAATAGGATATATCGTTGTCTCTATCAATTTAGACGTCTTTGTTTTCATCCACCATACTATGTCAAAAAGGTTCTAGTTGAAACATTAATCTTTCCCATTTTTGATTATGTTATTGCTGTATATTGTGACTGTAATGACGAATTAACAAATAAGTTACAAGTAGCCCAAAATGCCTGTATTAGGTATATTTTTAATTTAAGATTAGATGAACATGTCACAAGTTATTATGTTGAGATAGGATGGTTAAAGATAAAGGAAAGGAGGGAATTGGGTATTTTAAATACTACATATAAAGTTCTCAAAGATGGTAAACCTGATTATTTGTGCAAAATGTATGCTAGGATGCAGGCTATACATTTGAGAGAAACTAGATTTGGCAATGATCTGATACAATTACCTATTCACAGAACGGTAATTTATACTAAATCGTTCCATGTTTTATCTATTCGACTCATGAAACTTAATGACATGAAACTCATGACTTAGAAAATGAAATAAAAAACCTCAGTAATGTTAAAAGCTTTTCTAGAGCAGTAAAAAAATACTGTTGCAAAGATATTATGAAGTGTAACAAAATTATAACTGTAAGAAATGTTGATATATATATATATATATATCAAATGAAATATAAATAATAACATTGTATTTTAAATATGTTAAATGTTTTAAACATTGTTTAATTTAAATGTTTTAAAAATAAAAATGTTGTATTACTTATCGCTAAGTTTGATTTGTATCATAATTGACTGTAAGTCCACGACTCTGTAAAGTGTTTTGTGATGTGTAATTATCGGACCTGTCCTGGGGGAAGAGTGGACCTCTGGTCTAACCCAGGGCAGGTAAAATAAAGAATTTTCTCTCTCTCTCACACACACACACACACACACACACACACACACACACACACACACACACACACACACACACACACACACACACACACACACAATAATGGCAAAAAGGGGTCACAGATCGCATTCTGGTTGATAAATAATGTTATCGTTGCAAAAAAACTTTTAAAATCATCACTGCTACGCCCAGAAAGTAACAAGAAAGATACCCTGGATAGCTCTGAGAATGGCCTTAACTCAAAGTTAGACCAACAGTACAACCTCAAAGGTCAAATAGGGGTGACTTAATTATGTGACAGTTTAAACCCAAAGTATCTACAAAAAATGATGCAGTTATCAATGATTGTTCTGTTCCCGTTCACAATAGATTTTCACCTCTACTCCTCTGTGAATCTGAAGAAGTACCCTTAAGCAACTGTGAGCATAGTATCCCAGGTAACACGTAAGTTTACGGCAAGCCTTGCCCTAGAATTGCCAGGAAAAACTTTCCGAATAAAACATTTGAAACGCTTGTGCAATGCGTTCTGGGAAAGTGTGCCGTTGGCTGTCCGGCCACAGTTTGAAGAATACTTTCCGCGGAACATAAGAGACTCCTCGATTCTCCGCTTGCAGCGCTAGCGGCGTAATCTGTCGGGTGCGCTCTGATATTCCGGCCGCCATTACTCTTACGCCTTTGTTTATGTTTATTTGTGTTAGCCAAGGAAGAAAAGTGCAGAAGTTCTCTGTTTAACTTACTCGTTAATTTGATTCTTTGTTCAACGGCAAGCGGGAATAATATCATCATAATATCAGGTAAGGATTGTGTTGTCACGTAAATTATATGCAACTCTAGTATAATAATGTTAATAAAGTCTACTGGTACGATTTTATTGCATAGATGTACTCGCTCATAGCTCATATGGTATCAATCCTAACAAAGCAAATCAAAATAAGTAGATAATGGGTTTGTATTATATTTCTCTCATATATTCTGCATGAAAAATAATCGTGTGTGAAGTTGTTTGGCTAAAGAAAGTGGCAAGTTCCAACAGCCTCGGCCTAGGTTGGGTAATAGCAGTCTAAGGTAGGACCTGAATTGAGCTTGTCATCGATAATCAAGATGATGCTTTATTGAATTAATATAAAGCGTACTAGTACAATAAATGTGAATCACTAACTTTGGTGGTTTGTATTCTAGACTATTGTGAATCTACTTTATTAAGGGGTTACCTTACTTAACCCAACTTTGTTCAGCTAACTTAGGCAATGTCTCTTATAGGCTAAGTTAACTTCTTATACAACTAGACTGTGTTAAGCCTATATTGGCCTAACCCAGTTGTTTAGTGATACACATACCGTACCTACACATCTTATCGTCTACTCAATCTTAGTCAACTAAGTACCGGTACTTTTAAAATGTATTCCTGGCATTATGAATTAAATGAGGCTAGCCTACTGGTATAAGTTGGGGTTGCCATCACACCGGATTTCCCCAGAGATTACCTGGTTTTGAGGGTAAAAATATAAATCCGAGGGTTTTCCAAGAAACATTTAAAATTCCTCTTTTTGGAATTTTTTCCCAAAAATTTGTTAAGTAATGCAATTTTGTATTGGAATCCCATCTGTGAAAAAAATGTAGGCTATTTACGTTTGTAACTCGTCATGCAACGACTGTAAAAGCTAACTTAAATCCTGTCTCTCTGTAACTCTAACCTATATTATTTGTAACTTGGGCTTTATTTCGGTGGGAAATATTGTTAACTTTCACGTATATTCGCCGTTATCGAATGCTGAAAATCAGCAGCTAAAGCCTAGCTATATTTTTTAGGCTATATACGGTACATTTGAGTTTTTATTTTTTGTATGGTTAATGATTTAAATCAAACAAAAAATAATAATGATGTTTTCCCACAAAGTGTACTAATCAATAGATTATATTACTTTATTACTCTTGAGTGATCCAAAATGTCGCTGTATTGGATACATATAGCAGTTTGGTTATTTGAATATTAAGGTTGATGTAATGATGTGTGTATTGATGTGATAAATGACAAAATTGATGTAGAGCTAACAACAAATCTTTTAATAACCAATGTAATATATATGTTTTAGTTTATGCCAAAATTGTACTGTGTCAAAATCCTTTGTTTTAGCAGCTTCAATTGTGAAGAAGGTTTAATTTATTTGTAATACATTTTCTTTATATATATATATATATATATATATATATATATATATATATATATATGTGTGTGTGTGTTTGTGTGTGTGTGTGTGTGTGTGTGTGTGTGTGTGTGTGTGTGTGTGTGTACCATAACTTTCAAAAAAAAGTCTGATCATGATGAAATTTGGTATAAACCTGTTGCGTGCAGCATCTATTTTCATGAGTGTGATAACCAGCCAAATCCCACCATTTTAAAAGTGGAGTTTTCTACCTCAACAATTTTTTTTACTTTGTTCATATAATTTTTGTAGCCCAAATGTTAGTTTGCACCATTTAATTCAACTGAAAAACAAACAATTTGGTATTTCGATCATCTACATCAATGGGTTACTGAAGTGAAAGTTCCAAACACAGTATGTGGTACAATGTTAATCTTCGAAATACCACTGACTGACAGACCTATCACGAAATCTCTACAACTAAAAGGCCTACAGAGATTAAATTTGACATATATAGGTTCCTCTTTGGCCCTAGGTTCTTGCTGAGAAACGGTATTATTAAATTCCCCCCCCTGTTTCGCCCTGCTGGTCCATGTATTCCTTATGGACATTCACTTTGGTTTGAGCTGATAGAATGCAGCATTTGGGAGGATATTTTTGAAAACAACTTGTTTCGACCGTGCTTTGTATTCTATATTTAGAAAATAAAAGTAATTTTTCATTAAAGGTGGGCTAGAATGGAGAAAGTGTGTGTCAGTTTCCTAATACCGTTTATTACCCCTAACTATCTTACCTACATAAATTCTCACCTTAAAACTTAAATCCCTTATGGGCTTCCGTCACCTCAGCCCTTCCTCCTCTACACTAACCTACGTTACATTTCCTGACTACCTACTTACAATCACAATTCTTACCTTCTCCACATACACATACTCTCCCTCCAAACATGTTTTAACAGTTAGTGACAATGTTTCTGCTTTTTGCCCTACAGACGCTGTAAGAAGACGTCACAAGGAGGTCACAAATGATGTGATAAAAAGGAGTATGAAAAGTTGGCTGCAACAAGCTACTCCGAGAATTCAAAAAAGGTAAAATTATTAATAATATAATTTTGCCAGTATTGGTAACTAACTTTGCCATAAAAACTATGGACCACAGGGACATGACCATGGAAGCTTTAACGAGCAACTGGTATTTTTTTAGTAAAAAATAACCATATAATGATTAGGGCTTGGCAAGATTCAAGATTTCCAGGCTCAAAGTAAACTTTTTGAGGCATTTGTTGGTACCTAAACATTTATTGCACCCATGGACAGTAATAAGTACCTATGCCTAAGATTTTAATTTAAACTAGATGATTGTCACTGTCTCGCCCGTTAAACTAAAACATAGGATTAATTAATATGCAATGTTGACCCTATATCCTTATGTTTACAAATTATCCACACTTTACTACTTCTCCATGGATCACATTTTCCGTAGCTGATGTTTTATACCTTTTGGTTTTAAAGTTATCTAAAAACAAACTTAAAATGTTTGTGTCGGCTGCTAGACTTTTTGAAAGGTAAAACCAAAATTATTAAAACATGAAAACCCCTAAATTGTAATTTAGTCTGTAACATTATCTGCTACACAAAATTATATTACTTTCAAAACTGCCTACACAAATTTCCCTCACACAGATCACAGATTGGATTTTATGTTGTCTCAGAATCTTCCCAGGAAAAAACATCAGTTTCTATATCAAAATATTGTTTAGGACTAATTTAAAATGATATCATATGATTCACCCTCATAAAGGTTGATGTGTTCAGAAAACAAGTTTAAAGGTGGTTTCTTACAAACGTCTAGGTACATATAAACAAATGTATACATTTTAAATCTTACACCTTTATTTTCTAAAAGTTTGAAATCTGAAGCTTGTTAAAGCATTTCATGGTTTAAATCTCTTTTTGGATTGGATGTGCACTTAAAACATGTTGTACGTAAGCAATAATTCAAGAATATTACCGGATTTAAAACCTGTAAATTTTGGTAAAACATTACAGACCTAGAATCGGTCTGAAATTTACAAGTACCGCTATTGTCCAAAGTCTGGAGAAATTTATATTGTTAAATTTAAATATAAATTTAAAAATTAAAATTGTTTTAAATTAGATATACTCTGAACTGAGTTTCACAGTATTTTGTGGAATCCTTTAACATAGCCTGCTACATTTTGTTGAAATGTTGTAACTAAGGTACTGGTATATCTTTAACTACCGCACGTATCATCATTAATTTTCACCCCCCTAAAAAAATATTTAAAACCCCCCAAAAAAGGCTTATTTTAAAATTCCAGTTTTTGTGCTCTAGCGGCCGAACGGATTAACCTATCGAAAAACGGACACCACTATGACCTACAGATTTTCCAAGATCTACACCTTTGTTCCTATGACTTTTTGTCGTATCTCGCTCCCTTCACCCTTAGATAGCGCTAGATTTTATAAATTTCAGGCAATTTCGACGGTTATTTTCGTGGTTTTTAATTTCCTATCACTTTAATTTAGTATTTAAAAGCTTGATATTTGGCACTCAATATGTTTATACATTACCCTTCATGAAATAGTTGATAAACTAACATGTTTTCATAATTAAACACCCCAAAAAAATTATAAACACTAATTGTTCCATAAATGACAAACTGTATTATCGACTTACTCAGGTAATTCTAGATAAGCTAGAAACGTGGAATTAGGCCTACATGTAGCTCGTCCCCCAGGAAGTCCCCAGGAAAATTGCAAAAAGGTATAATTTTTAATCAGAACCACATACAAAAAATCAAAAATGGAGGAAATTTTGAATATGTCAAAAATAGTGCCTTTTTATTTTAGCTCTAGCGGACGAACGGATGGTCCTTTTGATAAACGGAATACCTCCACTTGCCAAGGATTTTAGACGATCTAAAACTTTGACTTTTGACTTTTTGTCGTATCTCGTATCCTTCACCCTTAGATAGCACTAGATTTTTAGAATTTCAAAATTGTGTGGGGGGTTTTTTGGTGGTTTTGCATTTTTTATCACATGAACAGATTTATTGATTCAAACCCATCGATCTAGGGGCGAAGCCTCCCACAGGGGTCTAGGGATATAGGGGTTGGGAAAGTGGGGTGGTAAGGGAGGTCTAGGAGGAGAGAGGGTTGCAGATTATTTGTCTGGGTATATGAGACATAGCATGCATGTGCGTTGAACCCTCAAATCTCCTTAAACATTCCCAAACTCTACTATTTATATTGTTAATAATAATATTTATTTGCCGAAAAAATTATAAATTGTGTAGGCTTTTACAAAAAAATCTTAAGTCTAAAAAATAGGCCTACTGCAGATTAAATTTTCTACTATTTCATGTTCTTATTTTTTTTTAATTTGTTGGTTCTTCTTTAAAATATTCATCCAATGAAAATAAAGGATTGTTCATTATAATTTCTTTTAATTTTCTTAATTCTGTTCTTCCAATTACTTCAATTTTGTGAATTTTTAAAATTTGATTTATAACTCTTCCCATCATGTATTGGGGTGAATTTTCATATGTAGTGGTTCTGTGGATTTTATGTTGAACGATGAATTGTTTTCTAGTGTGATAATTATGATTATGTTGTATTTTTTTCATTTCGCTTTAGTTCATTTACATATAATTTCAAAATTTATATAATTTAAAGTCCAAAAATTGTTATAATTTGTGTCTTTTCAAAGAGTTTCCGACTTGGCTCAACGTGTTTGGCATGCATAATAATTCTTATTGCTCGTTTTGTAATTTTTGTAATTTAAAAAAATTCTTTTGGTTCTCCTTAGATGTGCCATATTTAAATAACTGCTGATTTGTCGATTTTTTGTATAAGCAGTAGTATAATGTCGGTTCTGGTCCACTTAATATGACACCACTTTCACCTGAGCGAGGTACCCGGGCCACCCGATAGCGACCTGGGGGCAAAGCCCCCAACGGGGTATGGGGGCGGAGCCTCCAGCGAGCGAAGCGAGTATATATATATATATATATGTCCGTGAATGCGATAACTTGAGTAAAAAACGTCCGATTTCGATGAAATTTGGCTCAAATGTGTAAAGTGACATTCGTGACTTTAAGTTCGAAAACCAGAAAAATCGGACCATGGGGAAAAAGGGGGTTTATGGGGTTTCAAAATTTTCCAAAAATCAGTTTTTGCTCTTTTCACCCTGACATTTTTAAAACACACAATTTTGGTTTTAACCATTTTATAGAGCTTAAAAAAACAAATAATATAGTCTTTTGAATCATGAACCTAGGTTAAGTGGTTGCGGAGAAAATCCAAAAAATGTGTTCATAAAATCTCCCATGTTAATCTTATGGGAAAATGGTTTTTAGCTTTTCCTTAATTAATTTTACTGTAAACTTCACATTTGCTTTTACCAATTAGTTTAACTCTACAAAACAATCATTTTGGTGTTTAAATTGTGATTCTACGTCCAACCGTTGCCGAGATATACAAAGTGCTAAACACAGTACGTTATCCAATGTTATCCTTATGGAGAATATTTAAAATTTGATATCTCGATTATTTATGAACGTATACTGATGAAACTTGGTATGTTGCTTCACCTAGTATATGTGTACAAAAAATTGATTTTTTGTTGATTATCCTCTTAGCAGCAAACCTGCATACTCATCCCTAATGTTATTCTTATGGAGAATACGTAAAGCTTTATATCTCCCCATAAGCGTAATTTCAGTATTTTGATTGGAGGGGCAAACGTTGTCGTGATCGTGATTATTTTGACTTTATACATATTACAATAACATGTTCTCCAAATTATTGGGGGGCACCTGCCCCCCCATGCCACCCCCGAATTACGCCTATGTAATCTCCCTTAATTATGAACATAAATCATTAAAACTTGGTATGTAGCTTCACCTGGTTGAGTTATATTGATAATTGCAAAAAAACATATTTTAATCTTTCTCATTGCAGCAAACCTGCGTTCTCAGCCCTAATGTATTATTATGGAGAATAAATAAAATACTATATATCAGTTATTTATTTAAGTATTTTTATGAAACTTGGCAAGTGGCTTTATGTGGTAATAAGAAATATATTCAAGCATAGGAAATTCGCTGAGTACGCAGGTTTGCTGCGTCGGGGGTATTTTAATTTGTTGTATGAACCCTGTACCAAAAACTGAATAAGAGCGTGTTAACACAAAGGTCTTATAATTATTTGCGGTTATTTAAAAATATTGGTTGTACGGTATGCATTGTGTTTTAATAACATTTTCTGACAATAATACTAGTTGCTTGTTTGTCATGAAACCCCTTTCAGGTTGAAGAAAATTATTTCCAAACTATAAACATTGAATCTATGAATGATTAATTTGATGGTTTCGTAAAACCTTTGGGTTCAAGAATATTATTTTGTTTTCAGGGAAAAATGACAGGAGGCTGCAGCCATTGGAGCCAGGGAGATTGAAGAAGACGGCTTGGAATTAAATTTATTTTGATCATGATGTAAATAGTTAAATTAAAATAATATAAAACATAATATGTAAAGATTGTTGTTTATTCCTATCTTTGGTACGGTACTTATATTATTCCAATAGCCATTTTAACATTGGTTCAGCAAGATTCACAAATTAACTTGTTAGTGAAGACTAATAGATCAATGGAGAAAATTAAACGTACATTGTATAGTTATTTTAATTATTACTAGCTGACGTACCCGTTCTTCGCACAGGGGTTTTCTCTACCCGTTCTTTAGTCAATACAATTTCCATTTTAGTTAGCTTGAAACAGCTGTTCTTGCTTCTGCTCTTTAAGCTGTAAATGGAAGTGTCTACAGTTTCTGAATGTTTACATTGTTCTGAAATGTAAACATTGAAACTTAGGACGTTCACGGGGCGTAGCCCGAGGGGATTTTAAGGAAGTGAATAGGCCTATGTGTTTCATGGGTTCAAGATCTACCAATGTGTAAAGTTTCAGCCCAGTCGGTTCAGTAGTTTTTGCGTTCACCCGGAACATCAGACAGACAGACAGAAACCACCTCTTCTTTATAATATTATAGATATATTTTCCATTAAATTGTACCTTCGCTTAAAAATATAATTTGGTATAATTGCAGTGGTTTTGGACAGGCACCTTTATATATCAATGTAGTTTGTAGCAATTTGATAAGGATACTAAGGCCAATGTATTTCAGTCTACTAATGAATTAAAAAGGAAAACAACGTTATTAATCTGTTTAATAATGAAAGCTTGTAGTATAAATTAATACCATTTATAGTAACAACAATATTATGCAACTACATTTATGGTGACAACTTTATTTGTTTTCAATGAAGTTTTTGAGAATTTTGTTGAATACTAACAGACGTTTAGCCGATAGACCTAAGTATTTTTTAAAATTAATAATTAATCAAGCAATTTGTTTAGTAGAAGTCCAAAACCAATTATTATTTCACAGGAAGTGAGTGTGATTATGAAACATTATATTAATCATTAGTAATTAAATAAGTGATTTATTTAACAGTTTATAGCAGTTGTTTTGGTTGGTAGGTTTTATTTGTTGGTAAGAGCACAAAGTTGTGTTTGAGCGATATTCCAGGTAGGTTCATGCACAGTAATTACAATATTACCAAGTTTTTTTAAGAAAAAAATGGGAAAATTGTTTATCTTTTCTTAAAGTATGCAAACTACTCTTTCAGTTATTTCAACTAATATTAGCATATCCATTCAGCGAAGTACAATTTTGTGCACTAGTTGTGCAAAAATACTAATTATTATAGTATCCAGGTTTTTATTGAGGTATTACCGGTACACATAAACTTACCAGGAAAATTTGCCAAAAGCTTACCAGGACAGTTTTCTAAAAGCTTACCAGGATAGTTTACCACAAACATACCAGAAAGGCTTTCTCAATGTGTTTGTAAGAAAGCTTTCTGAAAGCTTAATTGGAAAGCTTTTGGAAAGTTTTGAAGGAGGGAACTAGAAAGCTTGCCTCAAACTTTTCACAAGTTTGGATGCTTGCCACGGAAAACTTGTAGAAAGTGTTTAAGTGTGTCATGGCAAGTTTTGGGCAAGCTTGCCTCAAGTTATTTTTTCTACCTGGGATAATATCTCCGACAAAACAAAAGAGGGAAAATCAAACAACTACAGCCCAAGGAAATGTTAATAATAAAGTAAATGCTCTGCTGAGAAATATAAATGAAAAACAAGAACTACTAGATCCAGTAGTAGTTAATGTAAATTCAACAAAAACTAATAAAGTATATGTTTTTGCTGGTAGCCATGGCAAAGGCCAGTGGCATAACTACCATGCCCGCGGTGTGGGGGGGCAAGGGGGCCGAGGTAAAAGCTCTGACGGCCCGCATTTTTGGATGAAATTTTTAAATTTAATTTTGATAAACGTTAATAACTGTAGCCATTTTGAATTTGTTTTGCTGCTGTTCGCTTAAGTCAAAGTATGAAAAGGTGGTTCAGCTACTTAAACTTTGTCCAACATGCTGGTCATCTCGGTAATGATTTTTTGAAAGCTTTAAGTCATAACTAATCACGTTGACATAATAAGAGCATTGACAAAAATGTTCTTAAATTCCTTTAAAAAAAGAGAGAAAACTCAAGCCACCTCATTAAAATAAACATGGAAAGCTTTGAATTTGTGTTTTAAATGGTTTTGGGTACTTTGGTATTATACGGATGCCACTATTTTTGGAGGTAAAATTTTTACCGGATACAAAGGATAACTACATAATTCGAAAAAACGTACTTTTATTGACTTACTGTACAAATTTTACATCATTCTGATGAGCGGTCTTTGTGTTGTGCCTCCCAAAAGACAGCGATGTCCGCTAGGATCGTGTTGAATGCGTCGCCGCCTCTAGCAGCCACACCCGATCGCCACATGTACTCCGCCAAATATACAGTGCGCTGCGGCAGTTATGTTAGGATGGGTTATCATAAAAATACGTACGGTTTCCTCTTCATTTCGAGGTAAATCCCACACCAAAAGAACGTCACTCATTATGTAACGTAGTGACGGCAATAAATCACTCATGACACTGACACAGATACAGGCGGTGACAGGTGATGCGCGCGCTCCGGTCAACGACCTGACCTTGGCCTATTTGGAGGGGGTTTGGCGGCCTGAGGTATGACTCATCAGGTATCATTCGATTCGTAACGAAACAAGGAAAGTCCTACAATCATTTTTATGATAACCCATCCTAACATAATTGCCGCAGCGCGCTGTATAAGGGTGGCATCCGTATAATACCAAAGTACCTGGTTTTGCACACCTACTTCAATACTTGGGCCTACGAACTTGGTATCGAAAGTTCACAAAAGAGACGACACAGACCTGCATAAAGCAATCGAACTATTGGCGAAATAACAAAATTAGCTGATGAATGTAAACAAAATCATTATGGCATAGCAATTGTGACAGCAACAGCCGTTATTGCTCATCAGGGAAGAGTTGAACCAAAGTTAAAAATCAAAAGACGCCGAAACGTTAATAAAAACATGTTGATAAACTGGCTGAAAATGAACGCCCCACTGATCCTAACCTATAACGGGACTTCAAGGCAGTTGTATATTTTGGTACCTTAGGCTTGTAATCAATCAAATTACTTCGAGATTTGAAGGCAAATGAATAATCAATAATAATGTTGTTAGTAGTAAACATTAATAATTAGATTTGTTAGCATAATAATAATATATTTTATTCTTTGGGTACCCCACCAAAAATTAAGATTATAAATACTTTCCTGGACCGTTAAAATATTCTACTAAATATTATTAACATTAAATATGATAAAGTTTTTGTTGCTGGGGATATAAACATTGATGTTCTTGAGGATTCTTCAGCTAAGATTAGTCTAATCAATGTTCTCAAGTTCCACTAATACTGGTGATTTCCCTCATCCATCATCACAGTGTTTTTCCTGATAGGCTAAATATCACAAAAATAAAACCAATTTTTAAAAGTGGAGATTCAAAAGAAAAAAAAAAGTTAACGTCCAATTTAATTACTTACCTCATTTTCAAAGATTTTTGAAAAAGTTATGTTTAATCAACTATTTGAATTATTAGAAAGCAATAATTTATTAGCTTCAGAACAGCATGGTTTTCGTGAAAACAGATCCACCACCACAGCTGCAATAGATTATATTGAGTCAATCATTGACTCTTTCGATAAAAGGGAGGACAATGTTGGGATCTTCATGGACATGTCCAAAGCATTTTGAAGTGTGTCACATGAAAAACTGCTACAATTACTGGCCAGTTGGGTGAACAGAATATGTCTCTCTTCCTTTCAGTCATACCTAGCTGAGAGGGAAGAGTTTGTAGAGATTAACTATGTTAATAACAATAACTTTAACAATTAAGTAGCTGTTCAGTCTTGTCTCAAAAAAGTTAAATATGGAGTTCCACAAGGCTCAATTTTAGGTCCCTTGCTTTTTTTATTTACTTAAATAATTTGCCAAGAGTGGTAAGTCAGCCTACTAAACTTAGTCTCTACGCTGATGATATAAGCATACAAACATCTAGCTTTGATCAAAATTATCTAAAGTTTTTATTGATTGATTGATAGTTCATTGAAAGATATAATCTCAAACTAAATGTATTATTACAGTTTGAATGCAACTCATAACCCTATCAATTATTGAGGAAAGTAAAATTTATAATTTTTTATAATTTTATAAGTAAGAATAGTTTTAACGTGTGAGAGTTAAGCATGTGTGAGTTTAACATGTGTACCTGGCTACAAGACGGGTGGCTACTAAATGTGTCCACCAGTGTGTAGTGCGACAGGAGCGACACAAAGCGATACGATCGACTGCTCACGTCGCACGACGAAGGGAACCAGGCAGCCGCCTCCAGCAACTTGTTCTCAACCTTGTTCCTGTAGACATCATGTCACTGGGTCATGTTAATCATATCTTAAATTAGAATTATTTATTAGTTATCACCATCTATTATTCACTGCCCATTTGTTCCTCTGTTATTTTTATAGCTGTAGTTTTTGCTGCATGTTATAGTGGATCTCTTTTATTAATCATCTAATCCTGAAAAACTTGATGTTCGTAAAGTTTAATATCGAGACTTTAGCCCAGTGGCCAGTGGGGTGGTGCCCTGAGGACAGAGAGATATTCATTACTTTAACTCTCTTACATTTTAACTAATTAGATTATCCTTGTCAAATTTCCTAGCGAGGAAATGTGGGAGAAATATTTCCGGTTTTCACTTTACAAGAGGAAATTATCTTTACGTTCGCTCAGAAATCTTAAAATTACTCCAGCCTCCAATAATGCTTAGCTCTTGTTCAATATTCATAGATCAAATTAAAAAAAATCATGTTTATCTATTTGATTCTTTATACCATAAATGTTTGAGGGATTACATATATCTTTATTTAATTTACCAGGAGCAGTTTTAGGAGTTTTATTTTTGGATGGGCCCTGATCCGTATAAGGATATGCAATCAATGTTTCCTAAAATCTTTCTCTTCAAATTCCTAAACCCTAAAATTCCTAAAATTGTTTAGTTTAATTTGTTGGTAGTTTTTAAAACTGCTGCTAGCATTCAAAACTGTCTGCCATATGAGATTATTAAGATCCCAATTGCATCTTTCCCTTAAGTATGGTTATCTCAGATTGCCATAGCAAAATGATACAGTTATATGCCACTTTAGGAGAACAATGTGATAATTTCTGCACTAGAAGTGTTTTTTATGATACATTATAAGAAATAAGGCGGGAATAGCTCATTACTCACACCACACAGACAGCCATCCAGCTGTCAAACTGACATCTGCATTGTGCCCAGTGCAGCCAACCCACTCGTGATTCACTGATATCCTACCAAATATCCCCTCGAAAAATCTTGGCAAAATAAGTTTAATGAAACACAGTAGTAATCTTGTAAAAAGTGTGGGTGCCGGGCCCACTCACTAGGACCGCCCCTGATTATTACTCACAGAGGAGGATGTTGATGTTTCCACAAAGAGTTGTAGTACATCCAGATGCCGTTGGGGAACATGGGGACAGTGGAGTCCAACCTGGGAGTGGCTGACCAGTTGAACACATCCCGGGGGTGAGCAAACTCAAACTCCGGATCCAAAAGACTGTTGAACACCCACACCTGAACGTGGAAACGTATGGTGTGATAAACACTGTTTATCAAATGGATAAATTGTATTCTAAAAGCTAAAGTTAATTAACTTAGGTTGTAAGTGGAGTTCATCCAAATAGCCATCATGAAGAAACTGAATGTATTGTCACATCATAGTTTTTATATTTTATTACTACTGCATAAAAAATGGGCCAGTATCCAATAAATAGTTTTGAGTACAAATATTCTACAAGAATTTCAAATATATAAAAAATTAAAAGAGTAAAATAAATACTAAACATGTACAGAACAGTAGTTATGTGGATATCATCACTACTATTATAAAAATGAGGTGTTGTCTGTCTGTATATTGTTCCATCACGCAAAAACCACTAGACCAATTCTGCTGAAATGTTGCACAAATGTAGCCTATGTACCCAGGAGTGTCAGACCTATTGCCGTTTATAAATGCCCTCAGGGCTCTGATCCATGGGACTTCCAAGTTACCATGTTATTCATATGGAGGAGAGGTTTATTTGGTTTATGTCACGTGTGTTTTCCTAATTCAATTAATTTAAATAAGCAGATTTTATAAGGAGTATTTATAACTACAGTCTGTCATTGTTTTGTTTAGAATTTTTCTACTCTGAATTTTCACCCCGTTACAAAGCACGGGCATAGCAGTTAGTAAATTATATAAATACCCCCGTAGCAGCAAACCTGCGAACTCAGCAAATTTCCAATGCATATATATGTATATATATATATATATATATATATATATATATATATATATATATATGTATCTTAATACCACATAACGCCACATACCAAGTTTCATCAATATACATAAATAAACAATTTATGACATTTTAATTATTCTCCATGAGAATAACATGGCGGCTGAGTATGCAGGGTTGCTAAAGCAAGGAACACAAAAAATGGGGTTTTATACAAATATCAATATAACTCAAGAAGGTAAAGCCACATACAAAATGTTATTAATTTATGTTCATAATTAAGGGAGATAACACGTTACTTATTCTCCATAAGAATAACATGGGAGCTGAGTACACAGGTTTGCTGCTATGGTAAATATCGGCCAGAAAATGTTATTTAGTGCAAATATCAATAGACCACAACGATATGAAACAATATACCAAGTTTCATCAGGATAAGTTGATAAATAAGCGAGATATAAAATTGTTCTTATTCTCCATAAGAATAACATTGGATAGCGTACTGTGTTTAGCACTTTTCAATACCTCTGTAACCATTTGACATAGAGAAATGATCAAAACACCAAATTGTGCATCTTTTTAAGCTAATTCCAATGGAAAAAAATAAAATTTGACTTTTTCAAAAATTATATATAAAATACTCAAAAACACATTTTTAGGGTACAAACCCCCCCCCCCCAAAATACCCCTTCGGATAGGTTGATCTGTCTGGTTTTCGAACTTAGTCATAAATGCTGCTTTACACGTTTTTACCAAATTTCTTCAAAACCTGACTATTTTTACGAGAGTTATTGTGCTCACGGACACACACACATATATATACATATATACAGTTTTGAAAAAATGGTGTTTTTGGCATCTGGGGACCTCAAAACGAAAAGTCATCATGGTCCCGGGCCTAGGTCTTACCATGCCGACTACGGTAATAGCTTCTTCCCTATAGGGGAAATTCGCTAAAATAAAAAACCAATCTTTGCAAATAAAACCCCTACCTTTAAGAGGTATTGAGGGATTGGAGTGAAGAAAATTTCAACTGAAAATTGTTTACATAATACAGAAGAATGTTTAAGACATAAATTTTATCAATTGCAATTTAAAAACTATATGTATTCTAACAGTATTATGTGACTATGACATCCATACAATAAAGTGATTATTATTATTATTACTTAGCAGTATCATGGTGTGGCCATTGCTATGAGATAATGTGCACTGATTAACTGTGGCACTTAAACCCATTTGTGAATTAAACTGAATCTGATCAATTTTGACATTTACAACTTTGTCATCATTTTGAGGGCCATAGGCTAAGTTCTAAGAGAGGGGTAAATATTTATGACAGCCATTTTTGTGATTGGTTCGAAGCAGCAAATAAATTTTACAGGTTAATACACAACTTTTTTGTTTGAAACAACATGCCAATAGTGTAATGACGTCTCACTAACACTAAAAATTCTTATCAAACTTTTGCAGCTTCTGTAACCCCCCTCAAGCTCAGAAATGTTTGTTATATATTGTATAAAAATTGAGCAGTTATTTAATTTTCAGCTGGTTAATGTGTTGCGATTAATTCTTTATCGCCAATCCAATTTATGCATTGCCTACCATAAGTTGTTTTTGTAAACGGTCTGTATGCATACTAAAGTTGTGGAACTAAGCGTAAACAGTTAGTGGGAATTTCGTTCTGGTGACACCCGACAGTTGGCTGCACTGACGCGACGACATGACTGCCCTTACCTTACCCTGCTTGCTTTTTTACCCGCGAAACCACCATCACGTTTCTTGGGTGTGGGTGCCGGCAAACCGGGCAAATGTCTAGGTTAACGTCACGGTCTATTATACACAGTTGCGCAGCTCAGTTGCGAAAGGTGTCTGCCTGGCCGCGGCGAGCGATGCGAGCGTCCCTAGCGGCGGGCGATGCGAGCGCCCCTAGCGGCTCACAAGCTCAAGCGCTAGTTCACTCTATTGGCTTATATGGCAACAAACAGTTCTTCTTGTTCTTCTTGATTTAATTTAATAAAAATGTTTGTTAAATAATTTTGCTGTGTTAATGTAACATTATTTGTCGTCCTCTTATGAGATTATAAAAGTATTTCATAAGTTAATAATAATAAGTAGACTAAATTTAGATGCAGGGAATAGTTTAATGCATCTTACGACAATCTGTCAACAATCATTATTTGTTATAAATCATTGTACAATTTACAGGTAATTGTAATATTTTTTTTCTTTGAATGCAAAGTTTAATTTGTAAATTTGTATATTAAATAAATTCGTATTTCCCCTAAAAAGTTTTACAAGACACAACGTCGTACCCGGACAACGTCTGAGCAGGAAAAGCAGAGTTATCCATTCGATTTTTAAGTTGCTAATTCTTAAGATTCTAAAAAGTTCTTTGAAGTGCATAAATGTTAATTATGCAAATCGTCTTTGGTAGAACAAAATTACAGTATTAATTACGAAAGTATAACAAATTGTACATTATATCAAATAAATGACAAATGAACAAAACGTTTATTCCAAGAAAGTTACAGCTTGTACAATTTAACTTATATAGTACAATTTAAAAATATAAACTACTGTAAAAAAAATATAAAATTTACAAAGACTTCTGCGTCTGCTGCGTTGCTATGAAATAATAAATTCACCTTCTTATTGTTTGAATTACTAATTATTAAATTTGGAATAATTTCGTTTTAAAACGTATTGAAAAAATGAATGGGAGAAAAAAAGATATAGAAATGTTTTAAAAATAAATTTGGAGTAATTATTAATTTTTACTGAGCTTTTGATTTAATGGTAACAGTGCGCGATTTAAGAAAGTTTCATATTAGCTGGACGAGCTCGGTAGGGAAAAAGCCAGTGACAGTAATCAGTGGTCTGGTCAAAGGTCGGGTCTGGATATATTTCAAGAACTACGACGACCACATCTTGATTACTAATATGTGAACGTCACATTTTCAATTTTCTTTCCTGTTTTCAGGATATGAATTTGTGCCTTGTTAAACTTGTTTTGAAACTCAAATTTTATTACACCTTAAAATTTACAAATGAATCTTTGTGTTTAAAGAAAATAAAATACAAAAAATATCTTACATTTAAACATTTAGGGTGTTAACATGCACATTGTACAGTGATTTTTAACAAATGAATGACAGAATGTCGTAATGCATTCAAACTATTCTCTGCGTCTAAATTTAGTCCCTTTTGTATTACCAACTTATGAAAACCTTCATAATCTCATAATAGGACGGCAAACAATGTTACATTAACAAGGCAATATTATTTAACAAACATTTTTATTAAATTAAAACCAGAAGAACATTTTTTGCCATCGAAGGCAATAGGGTAAAATAGCGCTTGAGCTTGCGAGCCGCTTGGAGCGCTAGTGTCGCTCGCGTGGACATCTCAACACACGAATAAGCTTTGAGACTGTGTATAGTAGACTGTGGTTAACGTTTTGTAGTGTGCATTCTGTTGTGAGAGTCAATGTAAATGTGTCAATCAGATCTCAGATACCACAGCGGTAGCTCGAGTGAGCGGGCGGCGAGGTGCAGGCAGAGTGGTGCGTACGTGACGTTTCCATGGCAACGGGAGTTTGACCGCGACATCCACTCTTCAAACTGATAACTTAAGTAATATGGATATGTTAGAATACCTGTGAACGGGGTCTATATTCTTCAGGAAAGTCTGTAAGTAGTTTGGATGCATTACGGAAAACAACAGCACTGGCTTTCTCATACGATTTTCTAGAGTTCGTAAATACACAAGAACTAATTGGACATCTTGATACCTGAAATATACATACAGCATATAAATACCAATCAATATATATCAAATACAATTCAAAACAATTGTACATATGTATATGTGATCCAAAAACTGATAGGAAAATTAAGAACCCTTTATAGTTTTTAGTTAAACAATATATTGGCATTGGTGTTGTTGGCATCAAAAGACCCCCTAGATGTGTTTGAACATCTTGTTAGCATGTTGGACTTTCGTTCAAGGCGTTACGGGTTTGTTTCCTGGCATGTCCACCACAGTATGAGTTTGGACCCAGGCGCAGATACAGAGGGGAGGTCATGGGAGTCATGACGCCCCCAAAACCTCAGAACTTCACGTACTTTACCCATTTTTCACCGTAAAGGTTATTGTATTTTGACAATTTAGATATTTTTTTCACTCATGACCCCCCCCCCATAAAACGATAGTCTGTATCCGCCCCTGATTGGACCGCTTCCTAGAAAAAACATTTAAGTATTTATTCTCTTTAACGCTTTAAAAATGTTGATGGACATGGCTTTTAAAAGGAGACAGCAAACGATAATTTGTGATCTTGGGCATGGGTCTATGTACGAGGGTCATCCAGAAAATAAAGAACGTTTGCTTACTGCACCTAGCGCAGCTCCCCCATCACCGCCATTGCATGTGTGGCAGTCCACTCACCTCCCCACCAAAGTATGAGCCGAGTCTCGTTGCTGTGCGGTCACACGTTTTATTTCTACAGCGATTTAAATTAGTGTCGGTAAACGAAAATCCCGCCAAATATGAGATACGCAGTGTTATTTTGTTTCTGAGTTAAAAAATGCCCAGACCTAGACATTTTTTGAAAACACCAGAGAAATTTTATGGTGAAAGAGCAAAAAAACAAGATCTTAAATTGATGTAATGTGCTAAGATTTTAGCAGCTGTTTTCCTCAAATTTTCCTCAAGTCTTTCTTTCAAATCATCTTTAACGAGCTATGACCTGCCACGCCGATCCTCGTCCTTCACGATGGATTTTCTTTCATTAATCTGGTTGCATCATTGTTTCCCCTGAATATTCGACTTGAAGACTTGTTTGCACTTTCACGATAAACTTTCTTTGGTGTTTTTCTAAAAAAATTATATATTCCCGAACATTTTTAAATTCAGAAACTGAATAATACTGCGTATTTCAGCAATGAGACTCGGCTCATACTTTGGTGGGGAGGTGAGTGGACTGCCACACATGCAATGGCGGTGATGGGGGACCTGCGCTAGGTGCAGTAAGCAAACGTTCTTTATTTTCTGGATGACCCTCGTACATCACATAATAAGCTATGTTAATGATCCTTTGAGAAAATATAAATTCTTATGAAAATCAAATGTTTAACCTTTTTCTCTAATCCTTTAATACTAATTTGGAATGTCTCAATAAACATGGACAAATTGGCTGAAATTTCCCTGTTCTAATTCGGGTAGTTTGGCCCAGTTAAATTAATTTGTAATTGCTTGTTATTTTGAAAAAAATATTGGTATTATTCAGAGTTTTAGTTTTAAAGTATTATATATTATACTTTTCGAGTATTTTATTTTTAACAGTATTATTAGTTTTAGAGTCAATCAAATCTACTCTTAGCTCTTTACAGCTGTGTTGTTTTTCCAAATTTTGCATGTAACAATTAATTGAGATCAAGAAATCAGCTGATTTGTTTTGCCACTCTTCAATATTTGTTTGTCATTATCTATTTACAATTTGTTAAAAATATACCGTCGTATAACAATAAGTAAATAGGACAAACATACAAATTGACATGGGTTAGTCTCTTTCCATTGACAGAGCTAACATTTAAACTTAACAAATTAGAATGTTAAAAACGATCTGGCAGGTCAAAACAGAGTGTCTCTTCAATCTATAAACTGATTTACTGTTATCCATCAGATTCATGGCCAGATGGTTTGGATGGGCATCTAATTTAGCTTGATAAGTCTTGCTAAATCAGGTTATTTCTTCTCTAACTGTAGAAGTACATGTATCACGGTACAATAAACCTCAACCTCATTGGTGACATACCATGGAGCCTGCGGGATGTTGTAAATGTCTTTTGACTGAAAACTTTGGATGATCTCAATATTAGAATTACTGGTGGTTCCCCATGATTGGATTCCATAGGTCCAGGCAGGTTTTAGTACTACGTTGTACACTAATAATTTGTTTTTAGTTGATAATTTAGATTTTCTATTAAAGAGCCAGGACGATTTTCTGTATTTTAAAATTAGAGATAGTCGTTTGTTCCAAAGGAGCGCCATGTTAGTCGTCGGTCAAGGTGCATCCCCAAATATTTTACTTCATTTAATAACATTATTGAGAGACACTACGGGACAGGTGTCAGTTCTAGTTGTAAATGTTACGTGTGCAGATATGTTTTCATTGACTTTCACTCTCCAGCTTTTAAGCCACTCTGACAGATCATCCAGTTCTGATTGAAGTAAATGAGAAGCTGTTCTTGGGTCTTTGTGAAAGGCTAATACAGGGTGTCCCAAAAGTAAAGTGCCAAACTCTGGTAACAGGTTATATGGGTCAAAATGAAGAAAATTAAAGAATAATTTTTTTTCCAAAAACGCTTTGTTTACCAGATATCCGCCATTTTGGATTTTTTACAAAATAATTGTTATCTTCAAAATTTTTCAACCGATCTTTATAAAACTCGGTAAGTATGTTTAAATAAAAGAGATATACTGTAGAAAAAAAATCAACTTGGTCCAATTTAAAATTTCAAAATGGCGGTCATTTTAAACTTTTAATCTAAAATGGCGGGAAAACGGTAAAAAATACAAAAATGTACTAAGACCAAATTTTTTTAGAAAATTGTATTTCCAATCTGTCAACACCAAAAACATGAGAATCAAACAAAACATAACCGAGATACATTGAAACCATTTATTGAGTGACAACACATAAGAATAAGAATAAGAATAAGAATAAGAATAATTTATTTTCTCCAAAAAAAAATATTACATTTTTGTACACTTTCAAATTTTGCACATAAAAAATAATAGTCTAAAAAAATGCCCATTCTTTTAGCAAACAAAAATTAAAATCCACAAAATGTCTATATTCAGAATGACTTAAAAATACAACAATACAGATTAATGAATAATAATTAAGACTAAAAAATAAAAGATTGTATATTTTTGTTGTGCATACAACTAAGGAGAAAATGTAGGGCCTCCAAGGCAAAGCCAGTTAGGAGGTTCCTTTCCTTTAAATTATCAAAATAAAATACATACAGTGGAACTTCCCATATCCGACCTTCCCATATCCGACTCCTCCCGATATCCGACCGTCCGTCTGTCTATTGTTTACTCGCGCTCTCACGGTCCGTTTCCGTTCGCGAGCCTGTACAGACTTGAAAAAGTGACTCATCGATACTATGCTTTACTTTTGGGTAAAAAACTGTCAGTTTAGCCGTGGTTGTTGATGTGGAATGTCAGTTTGTGCGTTTATACCAATATTGTTTTGTTCATTTTTTGTACCTGGGAACGGCATTTTACGCTCCTCCCAATATCCGACCTTTTGGCCGTTCCGACCACGGCCCGGTCCCGTCATGGTCGGATATGGGAGGTTCTACTGTAATGGGATTACAAAATTTGTTTTTTTGCTGCCTCTTAACACACATTTCAATGTATCTCGGTTATGTTTTGTTCGATTCTCATGTTTTTGGTGTTGATAGATTGGAAATAAAATTTTCTACAAAAAATTGGTCTAAGTACATTTTGTATTTTTTATTGTTTTCCCGCCATTTTAGATTAAAAGTTTAAAATGGCCGCCATTTTGAAATTTTAAATTTGACCAAGTTGAATTTGTTTTCTACAGTAGGTCTCTTTTATTTAAACATACTTACCCAGTTTTATAAAGATCGGTTGACAATTTTTGAAGATAACAATTATTTTGTAAACAATCCAAAATGGCGGATATCTGGTAAACAAAGCGTTTTTGGAAAAAATTTTATTCTTGATTTACTCTTTATTTAGATCCAAATAACCTTTTCCCAGAGATTGGCACTTTACTTATGGGACACCCTGTATAGCCTTATCATCAACGAAGGTAGCCACGGTGATGTTAGCATTTACAGGTATATCAGCTATGTGAATAAGGTGTAGAGGATGGAACCTAAAACGCTGCCTTGTGGAACCCCCGCTTCAATTTTGTGAAGTTGGTTATGGACTACTTGAAACTTTAAAGAATATCTCTGATTAGGTAAGACCTTATAATATCAAAGTAAGTATGAGGGACGAGAAGTTTCAAGTTTTTAGAGGAGACCCTCATGCCAAACTTTGTCAAAAGCCTGTGACGTCCCAAAACGCTGCTGAACAGTACATTTCTAAGTCTTCTTTTATGACGTTGACAACTCTATGGACCTGTTCAGTGGTTGAGTGTCTTCAATACTGTCTCACATAATTAGCTTGTAAAATAAATACCCATGAAAAGCAAAAGGTGATTTGGTGGTTAAGATTATACAAATAAATGGAGCACTAATTTACCCTTTAAAACCATAATCCAGTCCTTAGATTGTAAAGCAATAATTACCTTATATTCTTCAAGTTCTGCAGGCGACCAGTCTGACCAGAAAAGAACAATCTTCATTTCATAATTCTGAAATATATAAAAAACAAGTTCAACTAAAATATTTTTCATAGAAACCAAAAAACCTGTGCTGCTATGCAGTATATATGTGTGTGTTTCAAAATGACATATTTCAAATCAAGTCATATCAAATCAAATGTTTTTACTGTCACAATACGTTTTTAAATTAGCATTGCCAAAAACTGGTGACATTGTCAAAACAAAAACAATTGACTACAATAACTACTTATAATTGGTACTTACACTATCAAAATCAGACATACCGCAAGTTTACAAATAATCCCTAAGCTATGTACAATTTTTGAATTCAGGATCAGATAAATACTCGTTAACATTATAGTAGGTAGTTCTTTTCCAACCAAAAATCTATTAGTTCCTTTTTAAAGGAGTTAGTTTTTATTAAGTTTTTATATTTAACTAGCTGGCCCGACAGACATTATCCTGTCCTAATGTCATTGAATTTGTTTTATGTCAAATACTCGTTCATTTTCAAGATGAGCTCATTCGCTTCGCTCACTCGCCTCCCGGATGAGCTTGTTCGCTACGCTCACTCGCCTATTTTTATATAATGCTAATTTCGGCATAAAAAAAGAGTTTGAGTTGCCATACAAGTAGATTGTTATTTCCATAATGAACATATGTTTATGCCTTTCAAGTATGGCTAGATATACTCCTTGTTAACAGCTGTTTGGTGTAACTAACTGAACTTTGATCAAATCAACTGGAACTTTGAAGGCCAGTGGGACAGAGTCCTTAGGTAGGATTTAAAAAGTTCTTTTATAAAAAACCTTGTCCTGAGAGAGTTTTATAAATGTGCGATAGTCCTCCCTGCCTCAGCGTGAGCCGAGTCTCGTTATTGCTAAGCGGTCACACGCCTTGTTCCTACAGGGATTTTAAATGGTTGCGCCAGTCGAAAATCCCTCCATGTATGAAAGAAAATTGCCAAAAGTGTGAAGGAAGAACCAATGTACACAACAAGATTTGGAGTGGCAGACAAGCATTTGTAACATGATTTGAAAGAAAGAGTTGAAGGACAAATTTAGTAGGACAGGCGCTTCACTGTTAGCACATTACATAAATTATTTTCAGAAATTTCAAGATCTCGTTCGTTATATAAACTTACACTGTAAAATATCCATGGTTTTTTTAACAATTTTCATTAGCCGAACATTTTATGCAATTAGAAACTGAATAACACTGCACTGTGTTAACAGGGAATCACCAACTCTCCTAATTTGTTCCCCCTATTTTTTCTTTTGAATTATCTATAACACTCAAAGTTCAGTCACTCAGAATCTTGCTGTGCACATCGGTTCTTCCTTCATTAAACATCAAGCAATATTTTCTCACTCAAGACTCGTTCATTGCGCTTTCACCATGAACTTTCTTTGGTGTTTGTCTAAGATTTAAATAAACCGATCGTTTTGGGCATTCAGAAACTGAATAACAATATAGGGCTTCTCATTTGGTGGGAAATTTGTTTGGTGTCAACATTTTTAATCTTTGTAGGAACATGACGTGTGACTGTGTGGTGCACAATCGTTCTTTACTTTCTGGATGATTGTTGTATATAAGTTAAAATTTACTTAAGACAGAAATTTCTAACCATTTGTAATATTTTGCGAGTTTATACTTCTCTAAAGTAATAATTATATTGACAAAGTATAATAATCTATACTAGTTGTCCTGTTGCTCGAATCCGAGCAAGTCTGTACCCAACGAAAAAATTACTTCAGTTCTAAACAAGCATAACAAAACATATGATATTAAAACGGATGATAACAGCGTACTTTCAATCAACAGGTAGTTCAGACTTCCGCCGTCGGATAGCCCCACTGTTCCAAAAATTTAGCCCTTTACTGTATTTAAGTGATGACCTTTCTTAAAATTCTGAGATGTATTGACAAATCTACGTAAAAATACCTTTAATTTGACACCTCAAACGTTAAAATCCGTCCAACCGTTATCGAGTTATGACTGTGAAGAAAAAACACCTAGCGTATTAATATATAGGATATTAGTGGAGTCAGTGATTCTGTGTGAATTCTCAAAAGAAGATATGAAGTAGTTGGTAGTTTTTTAGGTGTCATACCTAAAACAAACAATATAACATCATGGCTCTGTTCCCTTTATATTCACTAGTATGGTTATTATATACTTAATGGTATTACTCTTTTGACTAGGAAAACATATTACCAATTCAAAACTGAAAACAAAATCTTACCCCCTTAGGTAGAAACATGAGCTGGCTCCGCAGTCTGTCAAGAGGCGTCAGTGGTGGCATAGTTCTGAACAGTGGTACCATGTCATCATCAGGTGTGGTGGTCGGCAGCACTGAGCCATTGAGGTACCATGGTAGCAGCTCCTGGCGAACTAACTGCACTGCCCGCACCTCCGTCACATTGTGGATCACAGTCCTGTATGGTGCTCCAAACTGTCACAAAAACAATATATCAGCAACTACAGTGGTACCATGTCATCATCAGACGTGGTGGTGGTCGGCCGCACTGAGTCACTGAGGTACCATGGTAGTAACGCCTGCCAAACTAACTGCACTGCCTGCACCTCTGTCACATTGTGAATCACGGTTGTACGGTCCCCCAAACTGTCACAAAATCAATACATCAGCAACTACAGTGGTACCATGTCATCATCAGACGTGGTGGTCGGCAACAACGAGCCACTGAGGTGCCATGGCAGTAACTCCTGGCGAACTAACTGCACTGCCTGCACCTCCGTTACATTCGTGTACTGTCCTCGAAACTGACACAAACTGTTAGTTTCCTGTACGGTCCTCCAAACTGTCACAAAAACATTATATCAGCAGCTACAGTGGTACCATGCCTTCATCAGGTGTGGTTGTTAATAGAACTGAGCCATTGAGGACCACAGTAGTAGCAGCTCCTGGCAAACTAACTGCACTGCCTGCACCTCCGTTACATTCAGAATCACGGTCCTGTATGGTCCTCCAAACTGTCACAAAAACATTATATCAGCAACTACAGTGGTACCATGCCTTCATCAGGTGTGGTTGTTAATAGAACTGAGCCATTGAGGACCACAGTAGTAGCAGCTCCTGGCAAACTAACTGCACTGCCTGCACCTCCGTTACATTGGGATACACGGTCATGTATGGTCCTCCAAACTGTCTTAAAAACATTAAATCAGCAACTACAATGACAAATACTTTAGTTTTCATAATATATCAACTATTTTTAGGATAAGAAAATCTGTATTAATCAATTTAAGTCTATGCTATTCATTATATCACAACACAGCTATCACAGCATGGACCTATGCCGATGGTTCATGGAAATCACTGTATATTAAATGCCTCAATGTATATATTTTTACAAACAATATTGTTTGATTCCAGTGAACATTGCTTAGAAACTGGATAATCTTAAAATAAAGAAAAATATTAAAAGCAAACTTACAAAATAAAAGTAGAGAGTGACTAGTACGACCGCCCATACAATTGCGATGGTGCAGGTAGTGACACAGATGATCAAGTTCCGGGGATTGAGAATGGATTTGTGACGGTCCATAGTCCCAGCATCCCGGCGTAGTTCCCCGTACCTGTGGCCTGAAACAGGGAAAATTTACACTCCAGCAATCATAGTGAAATTCACAAGATTATGATCACATATTGTGCCTTGATAGAAACTAAGGGGGAGTTTGCAGAGAAAAATATCTTTTCCACAATCCATACATTACTGCTTGTAAAATGTCTTCAAACAATATGTCAATAATTGTAATAGAATGTAGGTAATGACTGGCTGTGGCAAAACAATACATATATCAACAATAATATAATTCTGTAAGCAAAATTTGTAAGTCAAAATTGTGGGATTATGGAAAATTGCAGGATGAAGGGAGATGGCTAAAATTTAAGGTCTTGTTCCCAGGGACTTGGGGAAAATAGCAGTATTTCTTCAAAGTCACAACCAAACGAGAAATAACGAAATACATCCCCCTTAAGAAAAGCATGGAAATTTAAAAACGTCTGCTTTGTTTACATTAAAACATGTGACTAAGTGTCTACTTTGTTTACGAACTGACATGCATTCCTACTTATATTGTTTTATTTTCCTCAGCATTTAAAGAGGAAACAAAATCAGATAAGGCAGAGTATTGGGTATTGGGGCAAGTTTAGGGGCAATTGCCTCTTCAAGCCACTAGTATTAACAATAATTTGATACTTAAAAAAGAGTAGTAATAAATAATTAACGTTTTGTTCAATGTTAGAATTAAGCCCCTCAACTCAACTTCCCTCAATGCCTTTTCCCTTACTTTCCAACTCTCCATTGAATCATTATCAAAATTATCCAATACAGATACTTTTAAGACTAGGTTATATTGAAAAAGCGAGTTGCAGTAAATATTTTTTTTAAATACCCACAACATATATGAAAGGACTGATGGAAATATAGATATGTCTTACTGGAGGTCAGACAAATTCTTAAAATACAGTAGTGTTGTCAAGAAATACATATTTTGTTAAAAATTATTATAGCCAAACCGCGTTTCAGTAGTAGCTTGCCAGAATAAATATTTATGCTGCTTCATTTATGAAGGTTGTAAATATACGTATTGTTTTGTTTCAATTTACTATATGTTCATGCCATTACATCTTACAATACAGGACAGTTTAACTGTATGAGGAGTGTTAAATATAAAGAACTTTCTACTGTACACATTAAAAACTAAATACATTGACAAAAATAACAACAATCTTTATAGTTATTAATATATTTCTACATTCTAAATGATTTGTGGTGAAAAAAACTATATTTTTATGTTACAGTAGAAGGGAGATGAAAACTATAGAAGTTAAGAGATTCAGAGTTCAGAAAGAAATCATGTTGTCAATGTTAAAAGGAAATAAAGTGAGTTTTTGTACATGTACAAAGTCTTCTTCTAAATTTAATGCTATCAATAGGAAGGTTGTTATTCATGTTCTGTTTTTCTGAGATTATGAGCTTGATATATTTACTGAAACTTCATAAACATACAGACAAGGATCATGCACAAGACTGTTGTGTGAGAAAGAATAAAGTTGCCATAAGCAATTAAAGTGCTTTTCACACTAACATATAAGAGGTAGATGTAGACTGATATTTTAAGCCCACTCATCATTAACCTCTTTGCATGACTATGTGTGTACTTTTGTGAAAAGCTTCACAATGGGCTTGCATTTTATTGATGAGGGAAACAGAACCTTACATTTTCAGAAATTAATTCTGGAACAAACTTACATAAAGTAGGATAAGTGGTTATAGCTAAAAATATACTTAATAGATATTTAGAACGACTTTACCTGCCGTAAGAAACAAAACAGAATAGACTTTTAATATCTGCAAGTGGATAAAGTAAAGAAAATAATCACAAGTCGTCATTACTTAAACACCACACATTCACTTAATCAGAATCAATAATGCTAGAGAAAGTCTGTAGAGCGTTATGCCACTGATACTTTGGCCAACTGCTTATGCAGGAGTCTCTTAACTGACAGCACAGCAACTATAAAAAAACTGCACTCAACAAATCCCCAGAGCTGTAATTGGAGAAGACTTTATGGGTTACTATAATATTAAATTATTAAGCGTATTTTCTGTTATAGATTTTATTAATAAGGATTTAAAAGTAAGTTTAATTTATTTATTAAGTTTAATTTTGCTCTGTTCATACGTTTACCATGACTAAAGTATTCCAAAAACAAAAATTAATTCAAATTTGTACAAAATTATGAGTAAAAGTATACAAATCTCACCGAAACGGTTTGAAGGCATTTACATTTTGTATTATTTAATAAGTTTTAAAAGAATAAAATGGCACATTTTGGGAGTGTGGGAAGACTTAATCTTTATTTGAAACATATACCATGACCGTCCATTGGCTGGTACTCTCAATCTAAGGGCGAGTTCCTAGACCCAAATAATTCTATATGAACAACGAGGGGACATTTTAGGATTTACAATTCATATCATTTAACAAACTTAATAGGAGAAACTGGTAAATGTTACAGTTTTGCAGGATATCGGAATGTTTGTTCTTCAAATTGGTACAATGGTCATGATCACACATTGTCTGGTTTTCCTAAACTAAGGGATAGTTTCTTCAAAAACTTTCTCTTATTTAAATAATATGGAGTAATTTTTCAACATAAAATACTTTAAAAATTAAAGCGGTATTTTGGGTCCCTTTAAATAATATAGCTTGATTTTTTTAAACATAAATTGTTTACAAATTAAATCGATATATTTTCAGGTTATTAATTTTTACTGAAATGATAATTACAAATTGCAAATTTCAAATTACAATTAAAATTAAATTAAATGTTCAAAGTTACGGCCCTGATTAATATACTGTATAGGATAAGTTAATTAGTATGATCAATAGGTCATTTGGCTTTTAAAAATAATTGAAAGATAAGGGAAGGCTGTTTGCTGAAGCTTTAAACCTTTTTTCTAGATATTTTTGTAGTAAAACCAAGCAAGTAAATACAGCAACATATGGATTTTACTCAATACAATTTAAAAAATAAATACTTTTATGTCCATACTGGATGTAACCATAAGATTGAGGGACGACCATGACCACATGTGAGAACGTCCACTCCTCAGCAGCATGCTAGCTTGTCTGACCATAGCTGGCTGTTGATGTGGTAATGCAGCCACACAGCTGTCACTCCAAGAATTTAGAGCTAGTTTTATTGATTTTGGATTGTTTTTGGTTTTAAATATTATGAAATGGCTTGCTCTTCAAATTCTATCTAAGAGGTTATTATTTACATTATTTAGAGGTCTGGGGTCTTTCCTTTGAAATTGACTTTCTATTGCTCTTTCAAAAAAGTTGTGAAGGCTTTGTGCCCTCCTGAGCCCCGTCTTCCGGGACACCTGTATTGTTTTTAGAACAGATACGTTAAGACTAGATTATATTGAGAAAGCGAGTTGCAGTAAATATTTTTTTTAAATACCCACAACGTATATGAAAGGACTGATGGAAATATAGATATGCTAGTCACAAGATAAAAAAATAAACGGTATCAGGAAACTGACACATACATTCTCCCTTTTAGCCCTACTTTAATGAATAAATTACTTTTTATTTACTAAATAAAAAATTCAAAGCACGGTCGAATGAACAGAAAATCTTTTTAACAAGTTGTTTTTAAAAATATCCACCCAAATCCCTGTTTAGGAGGCACTACAGAATCCATTGCTACACATGTGGCAAGCGGTTATAAGAGGGAAAATGCCCCCTATTCCCCCCTCAGGGTTATTAAGGGGCAACATATTTCGAATTTCCTCTGTTGGTCAATGCTAACTTGACAAGCATATCAAGTTTGAACGAAATTGATCAATAAATAAGAGAGAAATACTAATTTTTGTATTCCCCATAACAATAACACTGGACAACGTACTGCGTTTACCGCAAAATGAAAATTTAAATTTTCTCCGCAATCAGTAATCGTAGAATAGTAATTCAAATACTACATTACTTAGTTTTTTGAGCTCTTTTTAATTGTGAATAGTAATATTTTTTTATATTTATGTTTTTTATCAAAAAACTGAATTTTTAATATTTTAAGTCTTGTAATTTCTGAACCCGAATTTTCCCTGAAATGCGGGTGGTGTCATTTTGTTGGGCAACTAAAGTTCTACAAACGACTAAAGTTTAATCAAAATCGTTAGAGCCGTATTTGATAAATCTTGATTTTTCATGTTTTTTGGCGGTTTTTGGGGGTAATTACCCTTAAAAGTCAAAAATTCCAAAAAATGAAAAATGCCTGGAGATATCGTGGATTAGTGCCTACATACCAAATTTAATAAAAATCGGACCATTGGTTAGTGCTCTAGCTCTGTACACATTCATACAGACAGACAGACAGACACACAGACATCACGTAAAAATCACTTTTTTGATTTCAGGGAGCACCAAAACGTATATTTCCACTAACAACTCAAATTCGAAAATTTTGACGAAAACAATACTTTCTCCATATACGTTGTATAAGGGGAGAAAGTAAAAAAAAACTAGAGTATTTTTTATTTCAAACAGGACATCAGATATGATCACGAAAATATTGATATCTCTGATAATTGAATGGAACACATTATTTTATTTTATGAGGGCATTAATGGTTTTAATGAAATATATTCTGACAGACACAACCTCTTCAGGACGAGTAATTCTGGCTAAAGCTGTTAAATGTCTGAAAGTGTAAAACATTCAGGCTCTGACAAGATTTCGAATATTGTTTCCAACTCGTCAAAAGTTCTGATTCGGCAAAGTAGAGGAGAATATTATTACAAGGGAAGGTAATACTCAGTATGTATAAATATAACCCTGGAAAAATTGATTTATTTGTACGCATAGAACTAAAATAAATGTACGTGTATTTGGTCAAAAGTACAAAAAAATAAAAATTAAGAAAAGTATTATCAGTAATATTTGTTTAACAGAAAACACTGAACTTTTAAAGTTAAACATAATATATTTTTTTAATTTGTTATATTTAACATTATTTTCTTAATCAGACTATTACAGTATATCATTCAGACATATAACATGAGCCTTTTTCAGTAAAAAGTAGGATTTGTCTTTTAAACTCATACATTATTGAGAATTGGGACCAAAACTAGTAAAGAGTTAATAAAGTGTTTTATGCTGATTTCTATTGCCATGTTTCACTCAATGATAAAACACGTAGCATTAAGTTTTTAGACGCTTAAACAACAAGTTACGGTTTAAACACACTCAGTGAAGTGGAGAGTCGTTAGAAGGAAAAGGAAAAGTTGTTTATTTGTCTTGAAAACAACTCTCTCATTAGTGTAGGATTTGTCCTTAACATTTTAGTGGAAATATCCTAAGCATTCCTAGAAAGAAAAGTGGCACCTAACTCTTGGGTATATTTTAGTTTTTCGCATTGTTTGCTTCCTTGGTTAGCGGTTTGTCAATCCGCCATTTAGACGTGGCCTGCTTCTTTGTGAAATACTAAATACTAAGTGAATGATCTTAAAAATGTCTTCTTAAACTTAATAGGGCATTCTTACAAAAAAATTCCGTTGTTTCAGTCTGTTTACTGTAATTTGGTTAAAACTAACATAAATTTTGTTAATAAGATAAAACTAGCCTAAAACCCTCGGAAGTATGTTTTTATTATTTCATATAAACATATATAGCTTGATAAAACTAAGCTTTTAATCAAGCCAGCCACGGGCGGTTAAGTAATATATAGCCTACAAGAGAGCCGCCATTTGGAGTATTTTTCCTTGTACACACATGTAAAGGCAAATTGTAATAGTTTTAGTTTAAGAAGCCATTTGATTCTTGTTATGTTCCATTTATGTTTCATAATGATACTTCCTAATTTTAAACGAGTAATTACTAAGAGGGGGCTCCGGTCACGAAACAATTCACGTTTCTACTTGCTTCTCCCATACGATACAAATTTTAACTTTCAAACCCAGTCCCAGTCCCCCCTTTAATGGTTGATACTTAGTTTTAATATCGTACCAAAACCAATGTACCAACTAAGTACCTGGACTCTGGACCATTGGTGACATTCAAGACCACAAGCACTACTACTACATTAGTGTAGATAAGATCAAGATGTAGTTTATTTAGTAAACTCATTCGTATAAGGCAGACAAAGAATAACGAAATTTAAATGGTTTATAATATACAGTATAAACTATATAGCTTAATGCGTTGCAAATTTAATTTTGGTATTTGATCTTGGTCGGTGATCAAATGGAATGTAGTCGAATGCAACGATCGCTAGTCTTAATGTGTTGAGTGTTGTAAAAGGATGGCAGCGAGAAAGAGATAGTCGTAGGATGGCGGAAACGATAATCAGAGGATGGACAACGATATAGCGACCATGACCACGCGTTTCCTTCGCACACTGGAGCGCACTGACTCTGACACTGAGCAACGCGAACACAGCGGAAGATAAGAAATATGGCTTGTGGTTAGCAAGCTGTTATTGTAAACAAACTTATTAAATTTCGTCTGGCATTCATTTGAAGCGCCAGACAATTTACCGAACCCACAAAGCCGCAGAGAAACCACTTTTGTTGGCAGTACGGCGAGGATGTATTAACTGTTTCACAGCGTATCAGGTTTGGTTTAATAATTAATTAACGTTTTATTTGTCTATAAATCGGCAATACAAAGTTGATTAAATTTGTAGACATTTCTATTTTCAGGGCTGTTTAACGGCATCGGCAGTGCAAATTATCAGGTAAATGAATACCCAAACTGGTGAGAAATAACTTGACACGATGGTTCGCTTGAAATCCTGTCTACCTTACAACAAAATCTGCGTCGCCGCGTGGAAATACGTTGTCAAGACAGGAGAAAAGAGCGTTGCAGATTGGCCCGCGGAATTACTGTTCATATTATTATGGCTTTGTTGGAAGCAACCTAAAGCAAGTTATTTCCTTCAATAATTGCAAACTAGTGGACCTGATCCTCGACATAGAGCAAAGTTGTTCCATGTTGTGTCTGATTACAAGAGTTTGTCTCTTCATTTCAGTAGTTTGTGTTCTCATATAATAACATATGTTGATACTGTTAAACTATGTTATGTATTTAGACAGCTGTTTGAGAGTGAGATTGAATTAACATTTATCTACATTTTATCGTTAAGGGAAGGGAAGAAACCTGTGTCCTTCCTTTAGTATATCGTCCAAAATTGAAACCCACTTTGCAGAACTATACGTATCAGACCATTTACTTGATACATCATCTCATAAAAACTTGTTCAAAAATAAGAGAAAAGTTATATTCACATAAATATTCTTGGCGTATTATATGTGTGAATCGTGCAAACAAGTTACTTCATCAGAGGTTAAACCAAATCATAAAATATATCCTACTAGTTGTCCTGTTACTCGAATCCGAGCAAGTCTGTACCCAACGAAAAAATTACTTCAGTTCTAAACAAACATAACAAAATATATGATATTAAAACGAATGATAACTACGTACTTTCAATCAAAACGTAGTTTAGACTTCCGCCGTCGGATAACGCCACTGTTCCGAAAATTCAGCCCTTTACCGTATTTGGGTGATGCCCTTTCTTAAAATTCTGAGACGTATTGGCAAATCTACGTAAAAATGCCTTTAATTTGACACCTCAAACGTTAAAATCCGTCTAGCCGGTATCGAGTTATGACTGTGAAGAAAAAACCCTAGCGTATTAAATATACAGATTCAGAGCTCAGCCGCTGACATTTCCCGTCTCCTGGCTATTTACGTGCTGTGGTTACGTCAAACGAACAGCTATACTAGTAACCGGACTATGGCTGGTAGCTCCCAGCCATACCGATAATATTTTCAAAACAACACAATTCTAAAGAACTCAACTCTGAATCAGTGGTGCACTCATCCCGGAACACTGGGTTGAAGACATTAAAAATAATATATACATATGTATACATTGTTAAAAAGGTCGAAAAATCATGTAAGGAGCGTTTTAACTGCTTGGCGTTCTTACTTGTCATGTAAGATGTCAGAACATTTATCTGATGTGCTTACAAACTATTACAGCTATTGTTTTTGAGTAGAATATTTCAATCCTACAATACTGAACAAGCGCTATGACAATTTATCGAACAAAATATTATCGGATCGATGAGGGAAAACGACAGTCACCCGCCGAATGACTCATTATCGAACTAACTTGCAACTTTGTATCATTTCGGGCAAGTTCACTACGTGTCTGTAGTGATCCTCCAGAGCAATTCATTGACTGCTTAGTGAGTTTTGTTTTATTTTAGAATAATTTGGTCTATCGTGAATAGTATTGTGAGCAATAGTGAGTGTTTAGTGTTAACACAGAAACATTTAGTAGTGCATAGAGTATATACCTAAAAAACCAGCTATTCCGCTATTCCCCCCCCAAAAAAAAAACAATAAAAAGTGTGCTGGAACAATGTAAACCAAATAAAATTATAGTAGTAGGAAAAACAGAAACAATATCTAGTCAACAAACTATATCAGTTGCTGGAAATGATTAAACTCTAATTTTATTTCGTAAATTTAACAAATTTAAACTAACTTATTTTTTATCAAACTAATTATTGTTTTTAGTAATTATTTACAGTATTAGCCTACTTTTAAAAGACGAAGGAAACGCGAGTAAGTTTTTTTACACACTCAGGCTGGCCCGACGAGGTTAATATATCATAAGACCTCTCGTCTGGGGTAAAAAGTGATGGCTATATGGTAAACACTATTTTCCTCAAGAAACCAGTAAAATCCTCTATTTACAATTTATATGTTTCAAGTTGTATATTCCGTTGTACATATAAACTGTGAAGAAAGGATTTGATTGGTTACGATGGGAGCAGAGGGGACAGAGGGGAAAATGGTAGTCAGCATGTAGGCTTCACTTTTTTGCTAAAGACGAGAGCTCTAGATATATTAACCTCGTTGGACAGGCCGCGGCATAAGCTCAATATATTACTAGTGCACACTGAAAGAAATATAGTAATCCAAACAATATTGCATAGTAAATGCAATTCTGGTAGTTTTTACAAGATTTATATTAATTTACATAATAGTTATGGTAATGTCCTACTATCGCGTCTGTCAAAACTACAATAATATTCTTGCTAAATTATTTGCAATGAGGCTGGTAATTGCATCAACATATTATTGTTGCTAATACATCATAACGATAGTAGTATAGTAAGTAGAAATGCTTAGCGAGAATATTCTGTTATATTATACCAGATTCTGTTTTTGATTACAAAACAATGTCTCAAAGTGGAAATGAGTCGTCACCGGCCTGCCCTGAAGCGTGAATGTACCGAGACAAGCAATGTTATAGTTTATCGTGTGATCGGTATCGGAATGTGTTATACTGCAATATGTATGTGTTAAGTGTCTCACTGTCTCAGTAATGTTTAAATAAAATTAAGAATCAACCTAAGGATTAACTGAAGATGTGGCTGTAGCCACAAAACATGCAATGGCATAACCTCAAAAAGTATATTGAACAGGTATAGTATTATTCAGTAAAGTATTATCAAGTAAAATCCAGCAGTTTCAACATGAATTCAGAATCTTATTTAGGCTTTCAATAGCCTAGGTTGGATATTAACAAGGTAAAAGTAACAAAGAGACTGAGATTAAGTTACTAAGCCTTAAATAATCACAATAATCAAAAATATGATTAAAGCAAAGCGAACGGTGGTCTATTAACCCCATACTTCTGCAGCTTTCATGTAAGCAATTTTATGTAACTGATTTTGGTTAGTTTTCAGGTTATGTTCGTTAAACTGTAGGGTTGTACGTAACCACTCCACTGTAGTAACCACAAAAACAACTTATTGTAGAAATAAAAAAAGGTATTGCCATAGCTACTATACATTCTGAGAGGAGAGTCAACCGAACTTATAGCTGCAGCAATAACTTATTGAAAAAGTAAAAATAAGAGTTATTGTTATAAATACTATTAACTCTAGTAACGATTCTCATAATGTATAGTATTATTGACAATAATTATTGCTCTGACAGCAAGATGTATTGCTTGGGCTCCAATTTCATTATTGTAATATTTGCAATAATTTATGTTGCACGCTACAATAAAATATTGACAATAACAGGATTGTAGCTGCTACCAAACACATTGCTGGGACCATATTTACAATAATTTATTGTTCCACGTACCATATTCTGGTTCATATAACAATAATCTTTTTTCAGTGCAAGATAATTTGTGTTTTCACAAAACCTTTTAGTGTACAAATGAAAATGTTTAGAGTTAAAATAGGCATTTTTGTCATTAATCTGTTAAACAATCACACAATTCTGTGAAAGGTACCATTATAATTATCTGAATTAAATAATAATCACCCCTTTTATTTATAACCATAGATACGCGATCTAAAAAGAAAAATATGAAACGTTCCGGCACTGCATATTTTGCGAGTGCAACACCTAACTCAGCAAACGGAATTCAAAAGAAAAAGTCAACGTTGTTCTTGCGGTATTTTATCAACTCAAAATAACGGTAATTAAATAGTCTAACGGTTCTACATTTAACACGGTTACAAACATAAAACCCTTAAAAATCAAAAGGTTAGAAAATGATAAGATTAAATACTGTCTAAAATATGTTTCACTGTGTGCATCTATACTTATAAAAGGCAAAGCCGTCAATGACTCACTCATCACGAATTCTTTTACTTCCCATTTTCCTAGAGAGTTTAAATTTTGTACACTAATTCTTTAGGCATAAAAAAGGAAAACTAAATGGTTTTCATCCTGATATGACCTTCGGGCTCCGCCAGAGACCCCCACAAAATTCCCATGTATTCCTTATGGAAATTCATTTTTGCTTGAGCTGATGAAAATATAAACACCTGATCTTGATTTGTAGTAGATCCACGGGCTAACCATAGGATGCAGAACACACAACTGAAATAGTTTGTATAAATCATTTTCGGGGCGAAGTCTGCTGGTAACATTATAAATTTAAGGAGCAGATGTCGGGATAGATAGCTGAGAATAATACTGTTAGGCAGATAGCCAACTTTTTATCTAGTATTTGTGATCAGCTAGATACGAGTCGCTCTTGGGCATGTAGACCTATTAGAAATGTTACATTGTTAAATTTGTTGCATATCATTTTCTTCATTTAGCCATCGAGTTACTGCAGACTGTTGTTGTGTAATCAATGCAGTGCTCCAGAGAGTGAGCTCCGGAGCCCTCTTTGACCACATGGTGTAACTCCCGAGGACGTAGGTTTGCCAACAGCTTTATCCAAGATCTGTTATGTTTTTTAAAAAAAGTCAAGAAATGGAGTTTCTCAGGTATCAGGAGGCAGCAGCAAGCAGCGCCGATAGCAGACAGCCGGAAGCGCGAGCGCGTGACTGCGAGCGCTGAGATGTGAGGAAGCAGCAGAAACCGGGAGGAGGGTCAACGTTCGGCGGCGTGAGCGCGTGGCTGAGGTTTGTAGTTCTAGTGAGGAGATCCACACCTATTAAATCATAAATTGGGTTTATTTTATGTAAATTTGAAAAACCAAAATAATGCATTTTTGTTCAAACATTTGACATGAAAACAATAAATCAAACAAGTACTTTCGATAACTTTGTTAGCACCTGAGAAAATAGAGATTCGACCAGAAAATCTGTAGAAATATTACTCTCTTAGAAAAAGCTTGGTAGCTTTCCTTAGGAAATAGATTGAGATTGGTATTTCGTTACCTTTCGTTATTTGTTTCTACCACCAATATCAAAAGGAAAATACCCCCGTCGCAGCAAACCTGCATACTCAGCGAATTTCCAATGAATATATAACATAACACATTATAACACTTAACAGGATTCATAAGAAATGTATTCACAAACAAGCGATATTTAAAATATTAATTATTCTCCATAAGAACAACATTGGGGATGAGTACGCAGGTTTGCTGCAACAAAGCACAAAAAATAATGGGTTTTTATGCAAATATCAATAGAACTCATCTTAGTGAAGTCACATACCAAGTTTCATCCATATACATTCATAAATAAGCGATATAGGCCCTATAACATTTTAAGTATTTTCCATAAGAATAACATGGGGACCAAGTACCTAGGTTTGCTGCTACAGGAGCCATAGGCGAAAAATTGTTTTTTGTGCAAACAACAATAAACCATAACCATATCAAGCCATATACCAAATTTCGCCAGTTAAATAAATAAGCGAGATATACAATTTTTCTTTTTCTCCATAAGAATAACATTAGACAACGTACTGTGTTTAGCACTTTCAATATCTCGGTAACCAATTGACGTAGAGCAATGACCAAAATACCAAATTGTTTGTTTTTTTTAAGCTGAATTCAATGGTATAAATTAAAATTTTATTTAAATTAAAATTAAATGTGAAAACCCCAAAAAACACATTTTTGGGGTACAAAACCCCCCAAAAACCCCCCTTCGGATGGTGCGATTCATCTGGTTTTCGAACTCGTTCAAATAAATGGTACTTTACACATTTGTACCAAATTTCATTAAGATCGGACCTTTTTTACGAGAGTTATCGTGCTTACGGACACACACATATATATATATATATATATATATATATATACATATATAAAAATTTGAACGAATGGTGTTTTTGGCATCTGGGGACCTCAAAATGAAAAGTTATCATGGTCTCGGGCTTAAGTCTTACCATGAGACCTACGGTAATAGCTTATTCCCTATAGGGGAAATTTGCTAAAACAAGTCGGTAATCAAATAATCCACATAGATAACGGCCTTACATATTAATAGTGCTAGACCGGCTGTGTAAAATAAATGTGTGATGCAGTAACAAGAGACTCCCTTCCCTACCTATGTAGGTGGCCGTCAGAAAAGGCTAGTACGGCTATACGAATGGAGGTTTTCCCATACTATGTAATGCAATAAGAAAATGAAAACAAGGATAAAAAGTGTTGTCCAGGTGTTCACTGAGGGATTTCCCTACTCTATAATTACTTGGCAATGGGAGCGGTAGCGCCAGCCGCGTTGACGACGAAGGTATAAATAGGCGGCCTTGCAGGCGACGACGCGGGAGTGGGGCATAGGCCGCGGGGTGTTAAAACGTGGAGCTGTGGGAATCCGGCTTGTCTTTGGGACTTTAGCTTTTGAAAGTTCCTTGTTCTGCGGTTATTAAACGCCAACCTCCGTTTGAACACACACATTTCATATAGCACCATGTGGCATTGGTTCATATTTTTAGCCGCATACTGTCTTCTATAAGTAAAAAGAGTGGGGCGCATGGAAACGGCGTTTCCATCCTAGTTTTCCACAATTTACTATCACAATAATTTGCTTTTCTTACAAAAAAAAAATAATTTAGCGTTCCCACACTGGAAAATTTACAACAACACTGGCAAAAATAAAAGTTGTTTTGACGACATGTTTTTACGCAGCAAACATTTTTGCGAAACCCCTTTACTGGTTAGATATTTAGGATCGTTGTTCATAATGACTGATGGTGAGAATTATAAGTTCGTTGAAATATTCTTAAAACAATGAATATTTGATTTTGCACAGCAAGGTTGAATGGTTTAACTAATACGTATGCAGTAGGATAATCTATTAAATTACATCATCGAGTGATTTGTAATTACAGGGAAAAAGAATGAAAGCAGTAACAATTATTAGCAGCACAATTATTGCTCATTCTGTAACAAAAACATATTACTCACGTTAATATACAGAACAATTGTGATGTTAAACAAACATATGCAACTTAAAAAAAAATATTTGCAATAAAATTCATTAGATGAATAATAACCTAGGCCCTGTTACAATAGGATAACAATGGAACTATGAACGGTTCTGTCAATGAGTCGCGATCGCTCTTCCTCTCACAGAAAACGTGTAGTTTCAATGAGATATGGTAAAATTGGCACTCATGCCAGTTATTATAAAACAAAGTTCTTGTCTTGAATATCTATAAATACACTAGTGATATTTGCAATGCTGACATAAACATACTACACCGTTAAGATACATGTTTTGTAGCATTTTGTTTATTTTATGTTTAACATTGTTTGAAGCAAAAATAAAATTGACTTTCAGAGTGCTTTGAACAAATTATCTAACTTGGTATTCCACGTCAGTATAAGGATGACTGAGTATTCCATGATCGTGAATTTGAGTTTGGTATTACAGAATAAGCCCTAAGGCTTTGACCTATTAACCCTTTGAGAGTACAACACGAGTCTCTGGCCTGGGGGCGGCTCGGATCCCAGCTGACGGGACGGGAGAATTCTTTGTGAGTTGCTAAAGTTTTGTGTTACTTTTGACCTATCCTCACTGAGTCCTCTGAAAAAACCATCTTCTTCCAATTTTAAGATTCACACGTTCAATAAATTAAAAAAAAACTGACAAAAAAGCATATTCAACCACTTCATTCACAAGCTTTGGGATCGATGGGTTGTCACCGAATATTACTTTAAGTTACAACGTAGGAGGACGTGGACATTTTCAATAAGTGATGACGTACAAATGCGAGAGCAAATTACATTACTCTTTAAAATATAAATATTAATACCAATTAATTGCTAGAAATGACTGATATTTCAGTTATATTACTCGGGTTTAACAAGGCTCAATTGAATTGAATAGACTTACTCAATAAAATGCATATTAGCAGAACACCGATATCACCCCTGACACACTATAAACGGGCCTGTTTTCAAACAACTATGGTGGTTTACCAATGTACACACAGTGGCAAATATGCCTGACATGTTCCTAGAATTCCTCTATTAGGTGGCGGTGCGGCGCTGGCGAGTTATCAGCTGAATGTTAGTATATTCCGTGGACGAGATAAGGGACCGCACAATGTTGCCAGTTCGTCGAATGTGATAAGTGCGGACTGTAAGCTTGTAAACTAAATACCACGAAAATGTAACGGAAAGAACGGACAGGATGGTGTTTTATGTGTTTTGCACTGCGCTAAAATGATAAAAGATATTGTTCACCAACAAGATTACGGGGTTTCTCTTACATAAAAAATATTATTTAGATTTGTACTATAGCTACATTTTTATTTGCCAATCTAGTGGGAATTATAATTTCTTACCGTATCTATTATTATCATTAAGGGTGCGCCCTACCCCAGATTGAATGATTGTTGCTTAGCGCCGCACCGACGCCGCCAACTAGCAGGGCCATGTATATTTACGCTTGAAGACCTTTTTGTTCTCCTCGATCGCACTGTTATTTTACAGATTTCTACCAAACTATTTGCAGTTTCACACTTTTCAGATTCCAATCTAGAGATTGTACGATTCATTTTTCCAAACTAATTGTTTCCCTTACGTTAGGAAGCTTTTGTTTTGTTTTCCCAACAAATTATTTTTAATTGGTTAACAATTGAGCCTACAATGTGAGAGATGCAAAACCCCTACTTTAGCGTGCGGAAGGCAGGTAGGGCGCACCCTTAACCCTCTAGGTGCCGCCCGCCCGAATTCGGGCGGGCTTTTGTTTACGTACAAGTACCACCCGCCCGAATTCGGGCGACTTTGCAGACGTTCAGTTACAACGGTCTGAATACACTCTAGTTGTACTGAACTGCATTGAATTTGGTATCACTGTAAACGGCATATTTCAAGCTTTACTCCAATGTCTGTCTCGAGAGGTTCTACTCTATGTTGGGTTTGCCCTGAGTAAAATGCTGATAACTTGAAGTTTTCGTAATAAATGTTGATGCCCTACACCTTGTAAATTTGTACATGGTAAATATGCATTATGTCCATGATTAAACAAAATTAAAAAAGTTAACTATTATTGAAATTGTGTTTTCACAAAACATCAATATAACGAAATTATTAAGTTTCCAGATATATAGTAATTCGTGCGATAGTGCACAATACGACAGTACAGTCAGCAAACTATCAACAACTGTGTAAAATGGAGGTTTAAGGATCCTTGTGGCAACACTGACGATGGGGGCAGCAGCGAGTGGGGGTGAAGGTCTACTGACCAGCAGATAGCAGCTAATTGACAGATCAATTTAACCTCACATCCGGAACAGGGATTCTTATCGACATTGTCGTATTACATTACACTTGTATAATTCTAAACAACTGGTTTTTATTGCTTGATGTTTGACTCGTATTTCATGTGCCTATTTCCACGGCAACCTTCAGAGAACAATTGTAGTTTTAAAGTTGCAGAGCTGTTATCATTAAAATCACTCATTGAAAAGAACACTTTAAATCGCCCATATCTGAGTGATTGACAGATTCAAGACAACATTATTAATCACAATCGATAATGCCTACGATAATCATTTGTAGTACCGGGACACTTTTTATGAATGTGTTATGGAGACCATGAATTCAATATCGAAGTTCAAACTTAACAATAACAGTAAAAGGGAAGACAACACATTTAGTACTGTTCAGCGGACCTACTGGGCCGCCATACCGGCAACGAAATAACATAAAAATCAATAAATATGCTGAACCTTTTATTTTAAACAACGTATTATAAACTATCACCATTTATGATTTAAATAGGGTTCAAGAGTTATTATTTACACAACTGGATCTTGATAACGATCTAGTAGCAGGCTGTTGCGTACGCTAATCCAACATAAACACTATGGTGAAAAGCGGTATTATATATATGTTACGCTAGAAAATCAACTAATTCCTCTTTTTTTAATTCCCATTTTACCGACAGGTAAACCCAGAGGAATTGAGGAATTGATTAAGTACCGAGGTAATGCAGAAGTTTAGCATTGCAATTTAGCTCATTAAATTAAACAATAAAGCAGTCAAGCGAGCACTAAAAACTAATTGCTTCTTAATTTTTGTCATAATTAGTTTTTACAAAAACGAGAGAGAGTATAATTACAATATTTTCTCTGGGCTTTGTTGTTGAAGTATCGCGCTTTCGCTTTGGGACCTTCTCAATCCCCACGTAATTAGCGATGAGCTATTCCCTTCCTGGAATGGCGGTTTGAATAACCTACTGTTTCTATGTAACGCCTATGTGGAGGTTGGCATAAAAAGCACACAATTTCGTACGAAGCGTTTTCTAGACATCTTAGATACAATCTCACGGCAGAGTGGCATTTTGTAACGTTCAGTAAATTCATGGATTAGTGGTAACTTTTAATGTATTACCCATAGGAAAAGTATAAGAAACATAATTAAAGTGGTAAACCTTTTTGAGGAATGTATCGTTCCACTATCCGATTAATTAACTTATTTTGACCTTAGCTAATTTTAAAACTTTAATATAGTAAACCCTAATACCAATGTTTTTCTGGTTTATGTATGATATAACAATTTATACAATTAATTCCACAACTAACAACTCCTCGTTATCCTCAATAAAAAACGATAACTCTTAATTTGTGAGGGAGGGGGTCAGAAATGTTTGGGGGAACGTTTCGGTTGGGTGAGGTTTGCATAGTTACTTTTTGCAAGTCAAGGCGACTTTGTTAGGACACGACGACGTTATGTTTTAGAAACGTCCACCAACTCACTCCCTATAATATTATTCTCGCCCTTGTTATGCCTGTGAACCTAATGCGTCTAAGTGTTTCTTGACAATAAAAAAACAAACAAAATCAACCTAGGTAGCCAGAAAAACTCAATGTTTATCCCTGGAAGGCAACATGGTTAGGTGGACGGAATGTAACATAACTTGTACATGTTGAAGATGTATTAATATTTGTAAATTAGTAGTTTCTGAGATTTTAATAACAAAATATGGTTTTAATACTGTATAATACTGTATTTTACAGATTACTACAAACGAATCTTTTTACTTACGGGGAAAATACTACTTTTTGGGAAGAAAAGCTCGACAAGAATCATATAAATATAAATAGTGCGTACTTTGTGTTTTGTCCAGTATAACTTAATAAATGTTTGATTATTGTAGATCGAGTCATGAAATTTACAATGGTTCTCACAGGGATGGCAAATATTTCAGCTGTGGCAGCTTTGATAGTTGATAATACAAGTGGCTTACTAAGAACAATGTCTGAGTCCAGTCCGTCCAAACAATTTTAAGTAGAGTTACTACTTAGATGATCATAGTTTGACAATAAATTTAATTTTAATTTCAAACAACGCGATTTAAAATCGCTGAGTTGTATGAAAAACCGTTTTACATTAATTTAGTACCCTTATACAGTATATAATTATTATGTAAAGAAGTGTTAAAAGCCACATTATGATCGTTTTTCAAATTTAACAATATGAGAGTGGGTTTGAATTAAAGTTTTTGGTTCATGAGAAGAGGAAAAAAATAATACTGAACTTTCCCAAAACGACGCATTTTTAACAAAATGGTCAGAAACAACCGACCCCTAAAAATATGATAAGATTGTAAAGCATCGGCTTAAAATAAATCACAACACATATATTGCATTATATATCTGAAAATAGGCTAGGGATATAGCTCTTAATCTCCACTAATGTGTTTCTTAAACGCATGTTTTTATGAATTTACATTCAAATTAGAGAGATCGCCGTTACAACCCACTAAAATCTAAAAATACAGTAAACTAAAGATGAGCTAAGTATCAAGAATAGAACGACTCTTGCAAACGAGGTAAAATGTGAGAGTGGGGGAAGAAGGAAGAAGTGCAATGACGAAACAGGCGGCAAATAGTACCCATTGTTGCAACGGAGAGAGGCGGCCGCCAAAAATCAATTCACGCACGATATTGAGTATCCCAGCCAAGGTCCAAGGTCTCCGTCTCTCCAAGGAGAAGAGTTTCCTGTGAGATATTCGCTCAAGAGTGTGCGGTCGGAATGCTTAATGCTGCGTGGTTTTGGCAGTAAAAGATTTGGGTAATTTTTGGTTGTTGGGAAAAATCATACCTTATATGACTAGTACTCTGCCAGTTACTAGACAGGGTACATGTGCCATCCTGATTTTTATATTTTAGTCTTAATTGACTAAGCAAGTTTAAATTGTTTCGCTCGTGACTGTGAGGGTAACCAATCTCTGAGTATCATCCAGTGAACTCTGTAATACAACATCACTGATATCATTCTCTCTGTGCAATTGCTGATATTGGATTCCAGTTTACGGGGCTGTTGAGTGCGCAAATGCAAAAAGAAGAAACGTGGATATTAACCAAGGATTTTTACTTAAAGGAACTCTTGAAGTTTATATACAAATATTAATCCTAGCGTTACTAGAAATCGGATACCATTTTTATTTTGCATATACAACGGTAAAGTAAAAACAACTTTTATCGCATTTTCGTTGGAATATATTTTTAAAATAAATGTAAAACAAAAAGATATATTTCTAGCCTCTCTTCGCTTTTTTGATTAGCTTTACAACTAGGTTTTATCATACGTCGTTTGTGCGGAGTATCCCACTAACTTTTATGTTTAGTGGGAGGAAGCAGGTATTTAGATTTACCTTAAATTAATCCAAGCGGTGAAATCAGAACTAGTTCAATATGTTATAAAACAAGTTTTGTACAATTGAGTTATATTTCCAAGTTGGCCACCTTATACACTTTAACACGTATACTAATTACAAGAGGAAGCCAAGTCAAAGACAAAATTACAGCTTTTGGAGTCTGTCCATAGACTAGACTGCATTAAATAAATAAGGATCTTTATAAATAAAATTTGAAACATTCTAAAAATTTGTTTTTATTCGCCATTTGTTCATGCACACTGTCAAGAATAAACAATTAATAATACATATATTAAACATTTATATATGTATTAAGACTTGTTTATAATTTTAAACATGTGTTCTAGTTGAATATATACTGTACCTTAGTTTTTGTTTTCTCTGGTTCATAATGAGTAGCAACAATTAAATTGGAGCTCTGAGCACATTTTATCCTCACTCACCAAAACAAAATGCAGCTTTTCGAAAAGGGATTCACATCTTTTCAAGGGAATAAACAGTGCAACTCGTACTCGGTTCGATGGGAAAGCCTCTCTTGAATTTCAATGCAATTTGACACCCTTTCTTTGCCCAACCACAGAACCTTTTTGTCCGGAATTTAATGAACCCTTGTATTCACCCTCAATAACCACAAACGGAATGCTTTTATTGCACGCTCGTGTACCACGTGATTACTCACTGCTAAGCTGTATAACAGTAGTCGGTGTAAAGCGTGTACCACGTGATTATTCACTGCTAAGCTGTATAACAGTAGTCGTCGGTGTAAAGCGTGTACCACGTGATTACTCACTGCTAAGCTGTATAACAGTAGTCGGTGTGAAGCGTGGAGTAATAACATTCAGCTAGCCTAATTATCACGACTCTCAACGAATGGCGTACGGGCAAACGATCCCGATGAAGCTAGGCAACTGGATCTGGCAGTGGCAACTGGCATTAGTTAAAACCGCTTTGGCTGTAGGAACATATCAATCCGTCACTACCATTGTGAATTATATATTTATTTATTCTTATTGTATGGATTTGTAATCACTACACAGCCTCCTAATATATACATGTGTAAATTTGCGGGACACTGCGTTTAGCTTAAGAAACAGAGACTCCAAGGTCCATGTGATGGATAATTTAGGTGATATTTTATTGTACCCCAACCCCTCCCTGACAATGCCGTGTCACTGCCCTCTCACATCAGTGTTACGTAGACGGCTGCGTCGCGTAGCGCGAGAGGTTCTTTTTCACTGGTGAAATTCGAGTCTACACGGCTTCTTGGGGGAGATGAGCAAATATGGATTTTAATTTTCAGGGGCTTCCTACTTAACACAAGCTTTGTTTTTCTGTACATCAAAAATAATATTCAATAACGTTGTTTAGTTTTGTTCCGTTGAAAAGGTATTTTCCTAAATTCGTTTGAATTTTATTACATTGTTAATGATGAACTCGTTTTGTTTTCAACAATCTTCACAAATCGGTACAGCGATACCATATATTCTTTGTAAGTATTTCATTTCCATTTCAGGATGTATTATATCAACGATACTTATCATAATGCACAGTGCTGTTAAATTAGTGTGTGTATTAGTAGTCCGCTATACAGTTTAAAGCTATATATACTTTTTCATTATTCAAATCAATGAATTAAAAAAATAATTTTAATAGAAGGAGATGGCTATTTGCAACCGTTTAAAAAAAGTAACTTATCTTTATATTAATAGGCAAGCACAAAACTGTCCCTCCTTTTTCTCAGCTTGTTAGCATCGTAGGTGTAATCCACGCATACCGTTAGAAAGGTATTGTTCTGTAGATGAGCAGAAACCTATTATAATTTACATCGGCCCTCAGGGGTACACTCCACAAAGTTTCAAAGTTTCAATGTTAATCTTATGGAAGAACAGTAATCAATTGAATTATATATTTGACCGCTGATATAACAAATTCTAGCACAACAGCAAGAACAGATGTTTCAGGACTAATGTAAATAAAAGATACTGCTGACTACTGGAATGGTAACACCCTTTTCTTATCCGTTTTAACTCCACTTTAACAAAATAAACCTGAATGTGAGGGGAAAAGGGCGATGGAAGGGGAGGGGGGAGAGGAAGTTAGAGAAAGAGAGGTTATTCGTGAAGTTATAAGGACACTGGTTCAAATGCATTTTTATTTAACTGCTCACGCAGAATGTGGCAAAACATTCACACAAACAGTCATTAGTGGCCATAAACATATTACGTAACGCATTTTTTCGTCATTTCAAACCCCCACCCTCCCCATTGTAACGCACCATAACGCTTGACCATAACCCCCACCCCCTCAATGTGTTACGTAACTTAATCGTAGTAAGCTTTAAAACAGCTTAAACCTTTTAAACATAGTTTTATTAGCAATAATTGATAACTAATATAAATACAAAACTACGGTACTTTAAACAAATGCTATTAAAATAATATGACGGAAGTATTTCTTATATAAAAACTGTAACCTTGATTTAGATATCAATTTTGTTATTTTGAAAGGTTTATAACAGTAGGCTATCAATAAACACAGGAGTGCGCCAGCTCTTAGGGATAATATGAGTGAGTTACATAACGTTGATTCCAACCCCCTCCCCCACATAACGCAGCATAACGCTAGCCATACCCCACCCCCCTTAAGTGCGTTACGTAATATGTGTATGGCCCCATTTTCGTATGGGCCGCTTTAGGTTTACGTAGAATTACCTATTAATTTTGGTTGAATTTCGACCTCTGGGCGATCGCTAGTTTTCATTATTCGACGATATTTGTGAGCAATTTTGTACGATTTTTTGAAATTTGTACATCAGTAGTAGACAAGCAAGTCAGCATTACTTGGAGAGCAGGAAATCGGTCAAAAATTACATCAGTCACAAATTTTAACTCATTTTCAGATTTCAACTGCTCTCTACATGCGTGTATTTGACTTTTGTAGAATACTAGCTGTTACCCGCAGCTTCCCTCGCGACAAATTAAAACATATTAAAAATATTAACCTGACCAACACTATCAAATCTTTGTTTAGTTTTACCGTATGACTTATTTTGAGAAACACCCTAACCGAGAAACAAATACAGCTGGTAATTTTATGAATGATATCCTCCCATAAGATTTGCATTAGAACTTACAGGACCCGTGGGGAGGAGCCCTAAGATTGTATGCGATCATCATCAGGGGTATATGTTAATGTGATATGTAAACTATGTTCAGGCAAAATTTTATCTTAATCGGTCCATTAGTTTATCCGTGATGGAACTCCAAATATCCATACACACATCCAAACTTTCACATTTGTAATATTAGTAGGATATAACACTATACTTTTAAAATAACTTTATAAATTATCTCGTTTTGTCTTCACTACAAATTGAGTATATGTATTTTAATCTACATATTTAAAAAAAATCTGGATTTTTGTTCACTCACTTCCTGAAGTTAATACTTAACCGATTTTGATGGTTCTATTTTTTTATTTAAAATATAATTTCTAGTTTTAAGTCACTGTGAAGCCAGAATATCGATTATTCGAATATCGAATATCGAGCCCCAGGGCTCTGCCCCATGGGACCTCCAAGTTCCCATGTTATTCATGTGGAGGAGAGTTTTATTTGGTTTATGTCACAGTGTTATCCTTAATTCAATAAACAGCTGTTATAAGCATTATACCGGAAATTTTTGCGGGGGAGCAGCTCGTACATTTCATTATATATCATATGTTAAAGGTTTTAAAATAATTTGTTTATTGTTTTAAGCTAAAAAGTCCAACTAAAGAATAATGCGTATAATAGTGGACAGTTGAGTTGCCAGTTTAGGGCGTGGTTTTCCAGGCTGTCACCCAAGATCAGCTAATGGTAGATGTGCTGCATTGCCAAAACTCCACACCAGCTGATCGGAATAAAATTCGAGTGATATTTTTCTATGTCGAAATGGCAACTGTGACAGCATACGACTACAGCCCAACTGTCAACTTAATTGTCCGCTATTATAATGCAAAGTGTCATAAAGTTACACAAAGTTAATGTTTTGGTTACCGTCGTCGCGCACATTTACATTTCTGAAACAGTTCAGAACAGATAGTTAAGACAATTTATCACTCATTTGTGAAAAATAAGTAGTAGGTATTTACAGATGAATGCTTCTATGATAAAAGAACCTCTAGGACTTAAGCTCAAATGTATTACCACTCCCAAGTCTAGTGATATTATATCGTGCAATAAGAAATAAGCTGCTATTGTAGAAGTCAAAGTTTATTTCGGGATTCAAGCATGAAGCTCATTAATCCTATTAGTGTTGTGTGTTCAAATTAATTCGTCTTGCGATTGTATATTATATACACAATTAAATGCTTCATCTTAGACAAACAATAAACGTAAGCTAACGGTAAACAAACTAGCGTTAAAAGTTAAAAGGTTACTAATAGCCCATCTCTTTATCCGGAACGAGTTTCTAAACATACAAAAGATAAATACTGTCCACTACAGTTACTCTTACACTTTTATGAACATTTATGTTGACAGAAATTCCAAACATGTGGTTTCCGAAAAGTTTAATGTAATCTCCAGGTAAAACCGAGATAGTGTAAACATTACATTAAAACTAGAAGCGAATTTCTCGGTCAACTTGTTTGTTCGTTTCAGTCAACAGAGTTGGGAGACCAATTAATTACTATATGTACGCAATTGCCCATCAACGAAATTCTCAGATCACAGAATTCACCTAACAACTGTTTGTGAGGGTACTTTAACCTTTTACTGAATCACATACCGTTTCCCCTGAAGATAGCCTTCGCCGCAGTCGCAGTATGGAATATTTCACACCAAATCGAAATGGTGCTTTAAAAATGAAAACGAGTTCGCACGCAGCACGCTGACGTGAGGGAAGTGAATTTCCACATAAAAACTTGTAAAACTCAAAATCAGTGTAAAAACATCCATTTGTCCAATTTTTATTGAAATCTGAAAACATTGTTTTTTTGGCTGTTCTGATACTCCTGGTTTCATTTACTTGCAAAGCTGGGAATACAATTTTACGCATTATAAGGTTAGGAGAAGGTCCAGACAGGCTTGAAAGTAGGCGTGAGGTTGCTGGGGATAATTAAAGTACTCTAACAAAGGAATAACAGGCTTTTCTAGTGTAAAACCCCCATAAGACAACGTACTGTGTTTACCCGATACAAATTTTCTTTAATAACTCGGTAAATATTTATGCTAGAATGACGGGAGAGGGCTTAAAACTTTCGCCTTTCTAATTCCCATCTTTTAACATGCATTAATTTTACATCTGGGGCTTTTCTGATCCTTTTTGGGCCCAAAAACTCAAAATTTGAAAGATTAATCCCCAAAAAAGGGGTTTAGAGTTTTCCGATTGTTTTGCCCAACGAACTTGTCCAACAGGTTATAGAAAGGAACGTCCCTACCAAATTTGAAGTAAATCGGACAAAAAATGCGACCGCTAGAGTGCATACACATATATATATATATATATATATATATATATATATGTCTATATATATATGTCTATATATATATGTCTATATATATATATGTCTATATATATATATGTCTATATATATATATATATACATATATATATAAAATTTTGAACGACCCCCCAAAACGTGTTCAGGGGGTCACGTTAGGAACGTCTATGGTAGTCCCGGGCTTAAGTTTCACCGTGCGGGTCATGCTAATAGTTCACTTTCCAAAGGAAATTCACTAATAACCAAATATAGCATCGAGTTTCTTCGTTACTCATTATTCCAACATCAGATAACCCGTTTGAACGTCCACTGCGCAATTTTTGTTTTGTACATATCTTTCAATGAGGATTGGCCACTGATGCCCACGCCCAGCCCGACCTCTGGCCCGCGCTCGCCTTGAACCGTGGACATTGGGCCACCAGGATACGTGGTGGACTTGTAGTGCCCCTCCAGGTGCTGTTTTATACTGTTATATGTTTTACATTTGTTTGTGGTGGTTTGGTTTGAATGTTAAAGTGGTCAAGGGTTCAAATTGTTTTTCAGATTGCTAGTGAAATTGGTATGTAAAGGTAGTAAATGTCAACAAAACTTTATATTGTGTATGTGATCAGTTCATATAATGTTATCAGTAGGCATCCAAATTCGTAATATCTGCGATGTCAACGCTACACGGTGCTGAGTAAGCGTGGTGATACCGATAAGACTCGTCAGCAGGCAAAATAAGGGAAGGGTATTCGCTCAGTTTTTTGATTTACAGTTTGTTTAAACGCCTGAAACACAGGGAATGGTGTTACCCCGTATCAACTTTTTTACATCTTCGACCATTTGCCAAAAACGTTGGTGCCAGCACATCTGTACAAAGCGGTTGACACACCGCTCGTTTGGACGTTTTGCTAAGTATGTGTGTAACCTAACATTTAGTGATATGACGCTGACATTACTGCAGTAGCCGTGTCACCCGTGGTGAGTGTACGAGACAAACATTCAGGCGAAACCCGAGCAAATGCCGACCTCGCTAGTCACTCTGAGCGCCGCGATTGCCCGCGAAGCACAAGCACAGTCACTCTCGCGCGGACACTCGCAAACACCGATAGCACATCCGGATTGACCACTATGCAGTGACCACTAGTGTAGCTATCGACTACGTCATTACAAAACAATTATGGACACTTACAAAGCACTTACAGCCCATCTGGGCTGACCACTATGCAGCAACCACTGGGTTAGCTACCAAATATGTTCTGACAAATCAATTATGGACACTTGCAAAGCACCGACAGCACATCTGGGCTGACCACTATGGAGTAACACTAGTTTAGTTAACCGAATATGTATTCTAAACAATCATGTTTGTTTGTCTCTAATTATCTTTAAAATCGTAGGGTGAATGCACTACGGTACTCGGCCGTGCCACGTTACGAGTGGATCTTCAAGTTCGAATGTAACTCGGTCTTTTACCATATCTGAAGAGTGCTTAGCGATAACAATAATATAACTTTAAAATGTTTTTATAAATAAAAAATTGATGTGAAGGACACGTCTCCAGTGAATGAATGACCTTAACATTAATTATTATTATATTAACATTTATATTTACAATCATAATTATTATTAATATTACTATAAAATACTATCGCCGTTACGCCCACGACACCCTGAAAACATATTTAGGCCAAATACCAGTCTGGTTACGAAATACAGTACTACATTGATTATGATAAATTTAATAATTGTTTGAATACTTATAAAATAGTAATGCCAGTTTTCTAATTCCCGTTACCTTATACGCAAAGAAAACAAATCACACTGGAAAAAAATGAATAATTTAAACACAAAAATGAGAACCATCACTCAAACACTCGATAAATATACTTGACGATATATGCTTGAAGTAAAGTGAGTTTATTTAAGACCCACCAAGTTTCTCCGGTCACTCTTCGGATTTACTCTGTTTTCTGACCCAATGTGACAGGGCTTTTAATATTACTTTAATATTATTTAAAATAAGGTTCATAATTTATTCAATAGCTTAAAATAACTTGTTTTAAAAATGTTAGAAACTTTAAATCCTGCAACGTTGCATAATCTACTAATACAATATAAAATCTTATTCCTAATTGAAAAAACTAAACAATTGGATATTTACATGGGATGTGCACGAGAGAGAGGTTTCATTACTATAACACCTGCAATTTCTCAATAGTCTTATATTATGAAGTACCAACTAAAAAATACTTAATTAATTTAAATACAATTTTACGTGTGTTTTTATTTGTTGCTGCTCTGTTAAGTATCAACAAAACCCAACAAAACAAAATTCATCTTATAACAGATTGTAAAAAAAACTGTTTATTTTTTCCCTTCAGGAAACGATTTTTTTTAGTAAACTCGATTAATAATTTCAATCAAGGGTGACTCTCGAAATAAAATTTATAAGGGATTCACAGACTGATGGATTTATCAGCAAATTATTAGGCTGGTAGAAAAAATTAAGTTAACGACTACAGACATATCAACCTTTAAAAGCAGGGGATGATTGTATCCCTTACCCCCCCCACCCTTTAACTACCACAGCACTGTGTACTCGGTTAAGAAGTGATTGTTTGAAATTTATAAGAACATCACGAATTTTATGTATTTCATCATAACAATAAACAATATGAGGCGACACATGACTCATTCTGTAGAGAACACAATATGATCCCTTTGATACGTTCACGTGAAATGTAATGGAGAAATGATAGTAAAAAGAAGCAATGACGGTGGAATTTAGTATTCACGAATTATGTTAAGAGTCTTATATAGTTCATATATAAAATCATCTTGGTAAAGTGAATTGTGTAGAATAACTTAATTAGGTAGTAAACTATAACTTAGTAAATAGAAAACTGTAATGATATAAAATGAGAATTTGTTGTTGATGAACCACTCAACCAAAAAATTAGCATAACAACTTTTCAAAATTCGGACACATGTTATAAAGTACGAGGTGTGCGATACATGCAAGCGAATACAATGTAATAATCAAAACAAAAGTAAACAATTGTTATGATTAATTACTGAACAAATCCTAAGAGTTTAGAACGTTGTCTAAAGCTAGAAAAGAATCAAATCAATGCGTAAACTTACGAGAATTCACGATAACAACAGATGCTCAACACTTATAAGCGAAACTCACACCACTCACACTTTCACCGCGCTGGCGACATAACCTCAACTGAGCCGATCTGGCGGCGCGGTGCGGCCGCGGCTGTGACGTCACACTTCGTATCAGCTGTTAGATAACCTCACTGAATCATCGCCCCGACTTGAGGGCTGATGATATTAGACAGAACAACACATCTCGGCATCTCACCGCTCACAGACTCACAGCACGGCACGGCAACTTGAGCGCGGAAGGCGACTGGACGTTTGTTTGGTTGTAGGTTGCGTCAGCTGAGAGAGAAAGTTGGCTGATCGACATCCGTGACCTTGACGTGCTCTGAACTTTACCGGATCCGCGACAACCTTGAACCGATCTCGTCCTTATCGAGGCTTGGAATGCTGCGACGGCGCGCGGCGGCAGCGTTACCTAACAAATTCACAGGGAGGTGGAAGTTTCGCCGCGTTCCGCTTACATTAACAAAACTTTCGAAGGCTAGTCATCGAGACGGACAAGGTGAACGTTGCTCAAGAGAAGAAAGTTAACTTGAGCTAAAGCGAAGTTTAAAGATTTAACCGTCCCAGAAACTATTGGGATAGTATAATTCTTATAGCCATCAATCATGATACTTGGTTTTGCGTTTTGGTTTAAAAAAGGGAGAAAAATGTAATCTCCCATTTTACATAAAAATAATAATGTTTGTCGTAAATCCTTCTCCTATAAAAGTTAACATTTTCAAAAAATATTGTTAAATAGATGGAACAGCGGTAAACTAAAAGTAAACCGTTATATCAGTTAAATATTACAAAATCACGAAAGGCCGTAACATAATTTACCAACACATGGTATACTCTATATGAGCCATGCGCGTGCAAAATAAATATCGGAATTCCGCGAAAAACTTGGAAAATTTGTAGAACTTTTTTGGGTCTTATTAGATGACTGACACAATTTTTAGCCCCAGCAAAAACAACAAGTTGGTTGAAAACACATTTAAAAATTGAAAATATAACATTGGGCTTATTTATTTTTAAATCATTACCCGACTGATCAATCAGTGATCAATCAGTGAGCCGTCAGAGTAGCGCTTGCGAGGTAAAGTATAATATGTGATTATCCTGAATCTAGGACATGGACGCCCGTATTACCTGCTGCTAGGGAGGGCCATAAATAATTTTCACCGGGGGAGGATATGGACGCGCTAATGAGATGCGCGTCCATTTCCCCCCGAGGCCAGGCTATAATCCCCGACTGCCACCCACCTCGGGTACCTGCCACTGGCTCGGTAAAATCTGATATATTAAGCAAACCAGCCTAATAAGCAAACCTGTGATACAACTCGTAATCGTGAGATAGGTTATTGGCTAAGAAATTATGGTATTCAAGTTGATTTTAATAAGAATCATTAGGACTAGATCGTATATTAGTGTGTAGCGGTGATACTGATGTTGCGGTCTTTTAAATTTCAAACTGATAAATCAAACGATCAACGGCTTTTTAGATGTTTGTATAAAGTGAGTTTCCATTTTGTATAATTCTATATTTTTTAAGTGATCTATATACCAAATATGACCTTTATGACATGAATATTTAAGTACTTATCTATCCATTTATTCCAATTAAAAATGACATTCAACATTTTAATTTTTATAATCCTGTTTATTGTTCAAATTTCTGTTAAATTCATTGGGTCATCCCTTATTGTTATTGACATGAGTAGTAAATATAATTGAAACAAATTAAATAATAATTTTTCTAATGTAATTGCGATAAAGTATATTTTTATTCATATAAATATGCCCATTTAAGTGACATTGATCTGATGCCCTTAGCCGCCATCACTTCACACAGCACGCCTACCCTACACTGGGAATTACCAAATATTAACGACAGTTGCAAACAAGTAAACATTTTTGTGGCTGGGATGGGGATGGTAACTCCCCGCTCTTAAAATTCCTTATGAACGAAATACCTCTTGGTAGGTAAGGACGATGACGTCGCGGGGTAGGCGTTGTTGACTGTTTTTTCCAAAGTATTAATTTTAAAGCGCTAATTACTAATGACAAAATAGGAGAGCCACGGTTATGTTGCAAGAGCCCCCTGATCTTATAGCATATCAATGTGTTAGTAATGATTTGTAAAGTGCATCAATATGTTAGTTATGATTTCTACTGATTAGTGGTTTACAATTTGTATTAATCGAAACTTTATTTTAATATTTAAGACACATGCGAGGGTTTCACAAGGGGAAACTAACAAGATCTAAGAAAATACTGAATCGCTTTTAATGCTTGATATTTCAGCTAATAGGAATTACTAAATTACGAGTATTAATTATGAGTACATTAGTCAACATTAATGTGAGAGTAATTATATTAACGACAAGCACATTCATTTAGTGGGTTGAGTTATATTACAGTCACTTGTCAAACCCTCATCAAACTGAACGCGGAAGGCGGACATGGCAGCGCTTGGGATGAGGCGCTGCCAATTTCGCCCTCGGCAAATTCCTAAGCCTAGGGAATGACAGTTTTATGGTCTGCGCGACTCTGTCCGTTTACCGATTATCCTCCGAGCAAAGCTCGGCCCCAGACCATTAATTTATAAACAATGTAGATTTTAAATAGGTTAGGGTTCATTTACGCTACATATCGTTGACAAAACGACCCTCCTAAATATTAAATAAAATGTATAATGGGTTAATTTACACTACATATCGATTTATAAAGACAGGTTTTTTAATCAATGAAAACTTATTTCAAAACTTCTTCTTTCATGTCATATGACATACAAATTACTTGTTGTAAATTCAACTTTTGAATGAATGAGTTGTAGTCAAGAGCGATTGTTACAGAGAGAGCACGAGAATAAAACGTATAAAACGTGTATGTTCCATTGTTGCAGTGTCTCTTCCTCATCCTCAGTACCATCTTGAAATATATTTTACCCTCGATAAATAAGTACTACGGTAAGTGCCTTATTTTTAGTAGATTGCTATCACGAATCTTTTCCCATGTTTTTTAATTTTAAAACAAGAATGGGCATAAACATAATTTTTAGTAGGTAAAAGTGTAATTAAAACCTTAAACTAAAATTCCAACTTACTTGCCAAGCTTTAGAATTATTTATATTAAAATAAGAAGCCGTGTAGTGTTATTTAATTTAATGATTAAGTCACACGAGCGAACGAAGTCCTGACGACATCCAGTGTGCTTTTCTTTTATTAAAAGTCTAATATTTGAAGTTTGAACAACGTTGTTTGACACAATTCAATTTTTTTTTGAGGCCAGTAACATTGCTTTGGTTTTGTCAATGCAGATCGTTTACAAAAATAAAATTGTCTGCACACTGTGAGACAACACACAAAGACACTTGGCAATAACTTTAAACTATATTTATACAAATCTAAAAAATACACTTAATCTCAAATATATAAAACATAATTTTATGGATATTCTTTGTCGTTGCAAAATAATTGATTTAAGTACATAGTTCAAGTCAACTGATTCTGACAGTGGGTCTCTTAAAAAGCTATGCACTATGTAAATGACTCTTCCTACTAATATTAGATTTACGGTCTTTTAAGCTTATTTAAATCACATTCTGACTTTGTGAAGATGGCTTAAATAAATGGTTAAATAACTTAATGGCCGAGTAAAGAAGTTGACTAATTGTTTTTTTTCTTCTAATAATTGACGTGTACCACTTGCACTTTTCCTATTACAAACAATAAAGGTATTGTTATTAATTTTAATAATTTTTGGAAAAATTAGTGTCTAAAACTATATCGCTAGTCTACTAATTATATCGAATACATGCAAGTGAAAAAGTTTAATGAGTTTAGATCAAATTAATTAAACTTTGGATACATTGTGATCATAGTGAAACGGTATTTCAAGAAATCATTTTCACCCATCTACCTTGGCTAGTATTTATTTTTCATCGAATTCAAGCTGCTACGGCAAATGTCTGTTTTGACACAGGCTATTTCCAAACGTTTGCTCTGCACATACAGTAGTGGTGTTTTGTTTATGCGACTCTCAAATAAACATCGAGTGTTTCCAACGAAGCTCCTCAGGCGATTTCAAAGCTGCAGTTTCTCATTTTCCCTCGAAAATATGTCTCCCTTTGTATAAATTCAAGTATGCAAACGTAAAGGACTTGTACATACACCCATCTCCTTTGTCAGAGTTATTCGTTTTCGCATAGTGGCATATAATGTTAATGAAATGGCCAAGTCTGAAGGAAAAATCTCATGATATGCATTCTAAATTAAAAGAAGGGGATGCATAAGCCGATTGGAACTGCGATTGTATAAATTTAAAACTATGCCATCCAGCTCTTAAACTAAACAGTTTTTTTTATTTAAAAGAATAAAACAGATAAACTAAGTAAAGTATAAGTATATTTGGCAAGAGTAGGTTATTATTGTAGTGCAAATATAATTTGGCAAACCCTGGTCGAAATGGTAGCTCAGAAACAGCACGTCATATTATTGTGGTTTATTTCTATGAAGTAGGGTGTACTGTAGTATCTTTTTATGGTGAGATTCTACCTTGGATTTAAATTTCAAAAGAAATTTTACATTTACCTTATCTATTGCCGGTTATACTAAAAATGGTTCTTAAACGTGGCAGCTGAACACGTCAGTACGAAACTAACTAATTAAACATTTTACTCTTAAAATTGTTAGGACGTAAATTGAACCAGTGTGGTTCTCCGTGACCAATAAAGCTGTATTTTTGTAGATTTTCAAGAAAAATATTTCCTAAATCTAGGAATACCTGTGATAAGGCTGTTTATAAAGAAAGGGTTACAAAGTTGAGTATTAAAAAAATCTGTTTTAAATATACTGCAATAGATAATTTAACTATAACAATCCATTCGTTCCATAAATATGTAACCAGTTTTAATAGTATCTAATGAAATATAAAATTTTAAATGTAAGCCTATAACTGGAGTTTTCAGTAAAATTTGTGTCATGATAATTCCATTGAATTTAGAAATGAAAGTACATTTAAGATTAATCTATAATATTATAAAGAAGAGATGGTTTCTGTCCGTCTGTCTGTTTATCTGTCTGTCTGTCTGTCTGTCTGTCTCTCTGTCTGTCTGTCTGTCTGTCTGTCCGTTTGACTGTCTGATGTTCCGGGTGAACGCAAAAACTACTGAATCGACTGGGCTGAAACTTTACATTAAGGTAGATCTTGAACCCATGCAACACACAGACCTATTCACTTCCTTAAAATCCCCTCGGGCTACGCCCCGTGAAGTCCTAAGTCTCAATGTTTACATTTCAGGAGAAAGTAAATATTCAGAAACTATAATGCGAACGCTAAGGACACTTCCATTTGACAGCTTAAAGAGCAGAAGCAAGATCAGCTGTTTCAAGCTAACTTACCTTTCTAACCCGTGCGAAGAAAGGGTACATTCTACTAGTTTTCAATAAAATCGTCTACGATTTAAAATCCAACAGCTTTATGTGGCATATCGAGTAAGATATTGAGATCGACAGTTTTGACAGCACATCAGGAACAGGAAAACTATCAACATTTCGGCTGCATATATGCAAGCAATTTCGGGAACTAAATATATGGCCTTTTTCTGATTGAAGTACAGTGTATTTTCAAAAATGTTCTTTCAGCAAATGAACACAATATTGCATTCAGAAATTGATAGAAGGCTACATGCCAAAATATTAAACATTTACAATCGAAATTTATGCCTTTGTGTCAGAAACCAATCAGTCCGCTGACACGAAGGAGATACAATGGTACATCTAACAACTATGCACATTTTTAAGACACTGAAAATTGGGCAGTATAACAATATTGGAAAAAATATGGAAAGAGGAGCGTGCATTTTAACGCAAAACGATCCAGATTTTATTCTTCTATGCTTGACTGACCGAGGGAACAAAAACCACACTCGATAATTTAATAACATCCGAAAAACACTAACGTCAACAGCTTCTAAAGCGTAACATTACTGCCCCTCCCCTCCCTCGCCAAGTAGTTGCGTGACTATTATATTAACATTACTTAGAAACCTTGGAATTTACCAAAATTGATTTATAATGCATTAATGCATTTAACAGTTGGCCACGCAGCAAGCTGGCGGCGCGACGCGACGTGAAGGGAGCAGTACTGTCAAACTCAACAATGGAACAACAAATACGTATTGTAAATGTATAGACATTTAATTAGTTCTCTGTATTGATGTATAGCTGCTTGGGAACTCTCCGGTCTATTTAATCAGTATTGTAAATGTATAGACATTTAATTAGTTCTCTGTATTGATGTATAGCTGCTTGGGAACTCTCCGGTCTATTTAATCAGTATTGTAAATGTATAGACATTTAATTAGTTCTCTGTATTGATGTATAGCTGCTTGGTAACTCTCCGGTCTATTTAATCAGTATTGTAAATGTATAGACATTTAATTATTTCTCTGTATTGATGTATAGCTGCTTGGTAACTCTCCGGTCTATTTAATCAGTATTGTAAATGTATAGACATTTAATTAGTTCTCTGTATTGATGTATAGCTGCTTGGTAACTCTCCGGTCTATTTAATCAGTATTGTAAATGTATAGACATTTAATTAGTTCTCTGTATTGATGTATAGCTGCTTGGTAACTCTCCGGTCTATTTAATCAGTATTGTAAATGTATAGACATTTAATTAGTTCTCTGTATTGATGTATAGCTGCTTGGTAACTCTCCGGTCTATTTAATCAGTATTGTAGATGTATAGACATTTAATTAGTTCTCTGTATTGATGTATAGCTGCTTGGTAACTCTCCGGTTTATTTAATCAGTTTTTTAAATGTATAGACATTTAATTAGTTCTCTGTATTGATGTATAGCTGCTTGGGAACTCTCCGGTCTATTTAATCAGTATTGTAAATGTATAGACATTTAATTAGTTCTCTGTATTGATGTATAGCTGCGTGGTAACTCTCCGGTCTATTTAATCAGTTTTGTAAATGTATAGACATTTAATTAGTTCTCTGTATTGATGTATAGCTGCTTGGGAACTCTCCGGTCTATTTAATCAGTATTGTAAATGTATAGACATTTAATTAGTTCTCTGTATTGATGTATAGCTGCTTTGGAACTCTCCGGTATATTTAATCAGTATTGTAAATGAATAGACATTTAATTAGTTCTCTGTATTGATGTATAGCTGCTTGGGAACTCTCCGGTCTATTTAATCAGTATTGTAAATGTATAGACATTTAATTAGTTCTCTGTATTGATGTATAGCTGCTTTGGAACTCTCCGGTATATTTAATCAGTATTGTAAATGAATAGACATTTAATTAGTTCTCTGTATTGACGTATAGCTGCTTTGGAACTCTCCGGTATATTTAATCAGCTTTTTCAGGATTTTAAATCTCTCAATATTTCATTATTAAATTTGAGTCCAAATAAAACTGTTGAATTTCGTAATAAATCAGTACTTAAAGGAATTAATAAATATCAGTGTATTTAAGGATTATACAAACTTTGGGCAAAACTAAATCATTTTCTCAGTATGGTTGTCGTTTTTAAAATCATGGCTTAACAAATGCTGTAAAAATATACCCCACCGAGGAACTTTATACATTTAGAAAGTTAAGGTCTGATGCGAATATTATTATTTATAAGGATACCGTCCACCAGCTATTTTGAATAGGCGAGGCATTAGAATAAAATCATTAATAATAATCACAACACGAAATACAGTAAGTAAATTAAAACTTAGAACTGCATATGTACGAAAAAATAGACGCGTTACTATAACGTAAATTGAATAAACGTTGTTTTGTTTCAAATGTATGTTAATCCTGAAAAATAGTATTTAATATACAGGTGCGGCAAAAGTCAGTTAACCGTCGCGCCGCAGACCAGGTGAGCGACATTGTTTCTCTTGCTTATCTTATCTGGCATTGCGCATAGCATTAATCTATTTTCGAGTTGGTGAAAATTGTGTGCATTGTGTATTGAATGGCCTGCTAGATCAGCGGACTTAACTACTTGTGATTTTGGCATGTGGGGACTATTAAAATAATGTGTTTACTGTGAAACCTCGTAATTTGGATCATTTGAGAGAACTAATACATACTATATTTCACCACAGTTGTGTAAAACATGTGTAAACCATTGAAAAAAGGCGATATGAATGATACAAGTGTATAAAAACAAAGATTTCAGTATTGGTAAACTAGGGGAGAGGGGGCGTAATCGGCACTTTTTTCCCATGTTATTCTTATGGGGATCAGTTTTTGAACACTTGCCCGATCCTACCCTACACAAATTTCCTTGTTAGCCTGTACTAATGTCCAACCCTTGCCTATATTAAATATATTTTCCCAATCCCCATCCCTCCTCTATATTTTTTAAAATTAATTTTCAAATTCAGGCTAAAAAACTATCTTTAGTGTTTATGGTCCGATTTGTCTGCAATTTGGATATGTTACTGTCCTAGGCAAGTGTTTTAATAAATTCCACTTACATTTCCCAAATTCACTATAACGGTCAAATTAAAAAATATTTTTTGAAAAATACTATAGTGCCAATTGCCAACTTCTTTATTTACTGTCCGATTTGTCTTCAATTTGGATATGTTATTGTCCAAGGCAAGTGTTTTAATAAATTCCACTTACATATCCCAAATTCACTATTACGGTCAAATTAAAAAATATTTTTGAAAAATACTGCCAATTGCCAACTTCTTTATTTACTGTCCGATTTATTTAAAATTTGGATATGTTATTGTCCTAGGCAAGTGTTTTAATTAATTCCACTTACATTTCCCAAATTCACTATAACGGTTAAATTAAAAAAATATTTTTGAAAAATACTGCCAATTGCCAACTTATTTATTTACTGTCCGATTTGTTTAAAACTTGGATATGTTATTGTCGTAGGCAAGTGTTTTAATAAATTACACTTACATTTCCCAAATTCACTATTACAGTCAAATTAAAAATTATTTTTGAAAAATACTGCCACTTGCCAACTTCTTTATTTACTGTCCGATTTGTTTAAAATTTGGATATGTTATTGTCGTAGGCAAGTGTTTTAATAAATTACACTTACATTTCCCAAATTCACTATTACAGTCAAATTAAAAAATATTTTTGAGAAATACTGCCAATTGCCAACTTCTTTATTTACTGTCCGATTTGTTTAAAATTTGGATATGTTATTGTTGTAGGCTAGTATATATGCACCATCCACATTTTACAAATATTGCGGTTAAATTTTAAAAAAATTTGGAAAAATACTGCCAATTGGCAACTTCTTTATTTATGGTCTGATTTGTTTAAAATTTATATATGTCATTATTCTAGGCTAGTGTATATGTACACACCATCCACATTTGACAAATTAACTATAATGGTCAAATTAAAAAAATATTGTGGTAAAAATATACTAACAATTTCAAACTTCTTTATTTACTGTCTGATTTGATTTATTTTCGGATATGTTATAGCTCTTATATAGGTAACAAGACCACACTACCACACGTTCCACTATCCCCTATAATACAGTATTTTGTCTTTTTTGTTTGTTTATTTTCCCAAAACTGACTTTGCTGTTTATTGTCCGATTTTCCTACACTTTGGATATTGTCCTAAGCATTTATTGTCTGATTTATTTTTGGATATGTTATAGCCCCCAACTATTATATCTAAAATTACAATATTATTTCCACCTATAATACAGTTGATGTGTTGTTTGTTTTGCCGCAACCTAAAAACTAACATTGGTATTTGTGTTTTTACAAAACTATATTTCGTAAATTACTTCCAATAACTCCTTTATTTACTTTTCGACTTGTTATATCCCCGTATATCTAAATTTACCGTATATTTTTTCCCTTTTAGTGCTGTTTTGTCGTAACCAAACTTTGGATATGACTGCAATATATTACTGGCCATTGCATAAGTAAATACCCCATTTCCAAATTCAATATTACGGTTGGATTAAAAAAAATGCAAGCTTATTATATTTTCCACAAGCTTATTATATACATTCAGCTGTTATATTTGCCACATTTCCAATATTGTTGTGACCCTCTCAACTACCTCTCATTGTAATATAATAAGTAATATATATCCACAAAATATTTATGGTCAGAACTGCCTAAATTTTGGATATGTTTTAAGCCAATGCGATAACAAAAAATAAATCCAAATCACCACTGTATGGCAACACGCTATAACCTTCCCTATTCTTATTTATCTCTATAAACACAGTTTTACAGACACCTTTAACATAGTATACACCTCTCTGTCCATCCTTTTCTGCCAACACCCCCACAAACTTGTTGTTTACTACAAACGCATACACCATATAATGTCCATAATGCTCTAGATCCTCCCAACGTCGCAGGAAGTAATCTTTTAATTTATCCTCTCTTTCCCTTCTTTCTTGTTCTTTAGCCAACTGTGCTTTGTATTCCTCTGCAACAGTATTTTCCACATATTCCAATTTACGCTTATTACTGTCGATGTCTTCTAATTCCAATTTCCTCTTTTTGGAACAACTCTCTAAGAAAGGCTTGGAAAGTGGCTCTATTTCTTTAATAGTGTATGGGTACAGTTTATTGGTCCGGCTTCTTAAAACGTAGGGAGTAAGGTTAGGACTTTCCACTAAGCCTAATTCTTCTAAATTGATGTGTTTAGGTATAGTGGAGAAAGGTGTATTTGATTTTGTAAAACATGTGCCCCCAGATTTGATGTAACACTTATGCTTTACACTTATGGCATCAGGAAACTCCTCTATTACCTCCACGTAGTTAGTTGGTAAACAGTTAAAGCTAAATGCAGATAGAGCATACTTTATTAACTTTTCCCTTTGTGACCTATCTTTTGGCAGTTTTAGTTGTACTCCAGTTATCTTTTTCGTATTACTATTACCCCAATATGCGTATTGTAATAAATCGTTAAACACTAAACAACAACTGTTTTGTAATTGATTGGCAACTTTCACCCACATCTTATGCAGAGGTACAGCATAGAATGGAGCATTTTGGAAGTACCTTTTGTTGTCTTCTATTAGACTTAAACAATCTTAAACAATTTATTGTGTCTCTGCATTTGTGTTGTTTTATAAACTTTAAATATTACTATGTCCTTATACTCTTACTATTTCTGTTACTATAATATTTATTTTTTACTGTTTGTTTTCAAGTTTGATGTGTTTTTGGCTAATATATCGGATGTTGTACCAATACTGACCTTATACATTTGTCTAAATAGTAATGGATTGCTTACATGCTGCACTATGTGGTGTTTGTCTTACTATTTGCAATACACTTCCAACACATTTCCTGTCTAATATCTGGCCAGTTGTATCCAGTCTTAGCACAATTTACATTTACTTTACAGAACACAATGGGTGAGACGTCTATTCTGCTGCTTATACAACAGATCTATGTACAGGTCTTGTAGAATGTGCGTATCTGTATTAAATAACATGCTTAAATTACTCTACTGCACAGGATAAGAATGTAGGGTTTAATAGTACAAATCCCAATACTATACAAGGACTAAGAATAGACAGTAAATTATAGAGTTTGGACAATTTGGGTACTAATGCGGGATGGCACCGTTAGTTAATATGTTAATTATATTGAGACTATAAACTTATTTAGTTGAATTTGGAATTATATTAATAGTGGGTATTCCATATTTGCACATGGGTCTAGGTGTCCACTTACATGTTACACTTACCGCTCGCCTATGTTTCTATACAGTATCCATATATTTACAACACATATATGCCTATAGTGTAATTATATCTGTCCTGTTTACATGTTTCCGCTACTTTTTTTGTATAAAAGAAATGTACTCTGTTAGCCATTTATTGGGAAATTGTATTAAACCTACTAACGAAAGATTCGGTATATGGTTTTTATTAGAAAATCTCCGTAATAATAACCTTCTTACAGACATAGGTAATATAAACTATTGCGAGGGCGAACCAAAATTAAATAACTTAACATCTATAACGGATGCGTTTTGTGATAACATAATGTTAGTTAAGATAACCAATGTTACGGATTGTGATGGGGACGTTCGGAATAAATTTAAAGTTAAGAAGGAAATATGTGGCTCGTTTAATAGCTACTTACGAGTAATATTTAAAAAGTTCTCTTTAGCTCGACATGGTGTTGTGGCCAAACTACCATTCTCCTTGGAGAGGTTCTCTGGGGTCCAAAGCGAGGGTTTGTTACAAATAATAAAGAAAGATAATGACCAAATTAAACAAAAGTACGATGATCCTATAGCAATTCCCTATAAAATAGAGCTTGCAAATGTTAAAATTAAGGATTTGTTGGAAGACCTTCCAAAGATACTGCAAGATCTGGAAAAAGAAATGTACTATCTTATGGATTTCGATATAACACTAGATTTGGCTGGAATATTTAATAAAGAGGAAATGTGCCAATATCTTACAGAAAACTTTGACTTTTGCTACCAAGGGGAGTACAAGAATGGATATAATGTTATTGTAGATAGTTTCCATGTTAGTAAAGACTGTTTAACATGGTTTAATGTAAATAGCAGGGTGAAAATATATAATAAATTTATATGCCAGATTACAAGCCCTGGAGTAGTTAAAAGTATAGGAAACCATATAATAAACTTTGTAAACTGTCCAGATGCGAGACTAAAAGAAACGTTCTCGTCTAAACTAGCTAGAGAGAATGGAATAACAAGGTTAGAGGCAACAATCTATAACTATTGTAGAGGTTTTGGTAAAGGGTTTGAACCTTTAAGAGATTGTTTAAGTCTAATAGAAGACAACAAAAGGTACTTCCAAAATGCTCCATTCTATGCTGTACCTCTGCATAAGATGTGAGTGAAAGTTGCCAATCAATTACAAAACAGTTGTTGTTTAGTGTTTAACGATTTATTACAATACGCATATTGGGGTAATAGTAATACGAAAAAGATAACTGGAGGACAACTAAAACTGCCAAAAGATAGGTCACAAAGGGAAAAGTTAATAAAGTATGCTCTATCTGCATTTAGCTTTAACTGTTTACCAACTAACTACGTGGAGGTAATAGAGGAGTTTCCTGATGCCATAAGTGTAAAGCATAAGTGTTACATCAAATCTGGGGGCACATGTTTTACAAAATCAAATACACCTTTCTCCACTATACCTAAACACATCAATTTAGAAGAATTAGGCTTAGTGGAAAGTCCTAACCTTACTCCCTACGTTTTAAGAAGCCGGACCAATAAACTGTACCCATACACTATTAAAGAAATAGAGCCACTTTCCAAGCCTTTCTTAGAGAGTTGTTCCAAAAAGAGAAAATTGGAATTAGAAGACATCGACAGTAATAAGCGTAAATTGGAATATGTGGAAAATACTGTTGCAGAGGAATACAAAGCACAGTTGGCTAAAGAACAAGAAAGAAGGGAAAGAGAGGATAAATTAAAAGATTACTTCCTGCGACGTTGGGAGGATCTAGAGCATTATGGACATTATATGGTGTATGCGATTGTAGTAAACAACAAGTTTGTGGGGGTGTTGGCAGAAAAGGATGGACAGAGGGGTGTATACTATGTTAAAGGTGTCTGTAAAACTGTGTTTATAGAGATAAATAAGAATAGGGAAGGTTATAGCGTGTTGCCATACAGTGGTGATTTGGATTTATTTTTTGTTATCGCATTGGCTTAAAACATATCCAAAATTTAGGCAGTTCTGACCATAAATATTTTGTGGATATATATTACTTATTATATTACAATGAGAGGTAGTTGAGAGGGTCACAACAATATTGGAAATGTGGCAAATATAACAGCTGAATGTATATAATAAGCTTGTGGAAAATATAATAAGCTTGCATTTTTTTTTAATCCAACCGTAATATTGAATTTGGAAATGGGGTATTTACTTATGCAATGGCCAGTAATATATTGCAGTCATATCCAAAGTTTGGTTACGACAAAACAGCACTAAAAGGGAAAAAATATACGGTAAATTTAGATATAAGGGGATATAACAAGTCGAAAAGTAAATAAAGGAGTTATTGGAAGTAATTTACAAAATATAGTTTTGTAAAAACACAAATACCAATGTTAGTTTTTAGGTTGCGGCAAAACAAACAACACATCAACTGTATTATAGGTGGAAATAATATTGTAATTTTAGATATAATAGTTGGGGGGGGGGCTATAAGATATCCAAAAATAAATCAGACAATAAATGCTTAGGACAATATCCAAAGTGTAGGAAAATCGGACAATAAACAGCAAAGTCAGTTTTGGGAAAATAAACAAACAAAAAAGACAAAATACTGTATTATAGGGGATAGTGGAACGTGTGGTAGTGTGGTCTTGTTACCTATATAAGAGCTATAACATATCCGAAAATAAATCAAATCAGACAGTAAATAAAGAAGTTTGAAATTGTTAGTATATTTTTACCACAATATTTTTTTAATTTGACCATTATAGTTAATTTGTCAAATTTGGATGGTGTGTACATATGCCTAGAATAATGACATATATAAATTTTAAACAAATCAGACCATAAATAAAGAAGTTGCCAATTGGCAGTATTTTTCCAAATTTTTTTAAAATTTAACCGCAATATTGAATTTGTAAAATGTGGATGGTGCATATACACTAGCCTACAACAATAACATATCCAAATTTTAAACAAATCGAACAGTAAATAAAGAAGTTGGCAATTGGCAGTATTTATCAAAAATATTTTTTAATTTGACTGTAATAGTGAATTTGGGAAATGTAAGTGTAATTTATTAAAACACTTGCCTAGGACAATAACATATCCAAGTTTTAAACAAATCGGACAGTAAATAAAGAAGTTGGCAATTGGCAGTAATTTTCAAAAATATTTTTTTTAATTTGACCGTAATAGTGAATTTGGGAAATGTAAGTGGAATTTATTAAAACACTTGCCTAGGACAGTAACATATCCAAATTTTAAATAAATCGGACAGTAAATAAAGAAGTTGGCAATTGGCAGTATTTTTCAAAAATATTTTTTAATTTGACCGTAATAGTGAATTTGGGATATGTAAGTGGAATTTATTAAACCACTTACCTAGGACAATAACATATCCAAATTGAAGACAAATCGGACAGTAAATAAAGAAGTTGGCAATTGGCACTATAGTATTTTTCAAAAATATTTTTTAATTTGACCGTTATAGTGAATTTGGGAAATGTAAGTGAAATTTATTAAAACACTTGCCTAGGACAATAACATATCCAAATTGCAGACAAATCGGACCATAAACACTAAAGATAGTTTTTTAGCCTGAATTTGAAAATTAGTTTTAAAAAATATAGAGGAGGGATGGGGATTGGGAAAATATATTTAATATAGGCAAGGGTTGGACATTAGTATAGGCTAACAAGGAAACTTGTGTAGGGCGGGAGCCGGTGTCGGTCCAAAAACGGCTCCCCATAAGAATAACATGGGAAAAAAGTGCCGAAAGTGGCTTCTCTTTCTGGGTTCTCCTCTACTGATTTCATCTTCGAGCAGTTTATGTAACAGGCAATTACCCTTTTATAATTTTGAAAAGTTATATCTAAATAGCATTTTCGGTTAACTGACTTTTGCCGCACCCTATATTTTTTATAGTAGGAAAATTCACAGTGAAGAAAAAGCGTGAGTGATGTACTCGGTAATTTCACCAGGAGGTATGACGGTTTTCTCAGAAATAAATGTAAACCATTAAAGTAGATTGCACTCTAAAACGTCAAGAGGAAAACTGCATTAATATTCACAGAAGCGTTTCAATTGAATATGAAGTGAAAAACGATTTGATTGTTTGAACTTGTTAATTAATTATCCTCATTGTCAAAGGCATATTTCTCTCAGTGAATGTAAAGCTAAATTACTTGATCCGTCCCTCTCGAATGTTTTGTTTTTAAATACACGCGTATATTTTAAAAGTACGTTAGTTGTTAGCATGTCAAATATTTCATTATTATTCAACTCATCATCAATTGATATTTTACAAATTGAACGTTTTATTGCATGTTACTCGGAAGCTATCAGGATTCTGCTAATAATAATACCATGCTATAGTGACCAACTATCAAATACCATGTTGTATTCTCTGGAGAATCTTTACAACTATTTAAATTAAATTAATAATTTCTTTAAAGCCTGATCAGTCCAACTAAAGAATAATGCGTATAATAGTGGGCAATTAAGTTGCCAGTTTAGGGCATGGTAATAATAAATATCTTAATATTTCAATTTTGAAGGCCATTGGGGCGGAACCTAAAAGATTTATGAATCAGGAATAGCCCTATGTGTTCTTTGGGTACATTCTGGGCTACCTTCCTTTCAGCTCAATGGGTCTAGAAAGGGTGGTTGAATTATCTTAATTGTTTAGTAGGATCAGTAAAGTCTTCGGCACTCACAACACTCGGTTATAACAATACAACTACAACTACCTCTAACTTATAACTTAGAGAACCACCTATAACTTCTACCTTTAAGTTAAAGGTATTCCTTTCCAATATTTTGGCTACTACCTATTTTATTCGTCTGAGTGGTTTACGTTCACAAGGTTTGTGGTCGAAAACAATTCAGAAATATGGTAATAATTTTCAACTAAAGTTTCCAATTCAACTTTCACGGCATGAGGTTTTCATCGGACAATGAGCTGGTAGTGACTGATGAAAACGAGCGGACAAAGGATCATCTCAATAGCAACAACAAAGAAACACAGCTTCAACTGAATGCGCCATTGTTGCAAGCGTGGCCTTCATTTCTGCACTGTTGCATGAGATGTATTACTGTGCGCTACAATCGTCGTTACACTTCGGCGGGTTTTGTGGAACACATATACGCACACTAGTAAACTACCACTGGTGCGTACCTAAAAACTTAACCAGTTATTAATTTTTATTTAAATTTTTTTGGAAGTACAGAGATGACAGAAATAATTTTTTACTGTCATATATGCAGTTATTTTTATTCAATAGAAGACCTACAGAAAAGAAAATTAGTGAATATTCAGTCATATACTGAAAACACTTTTCAGACTAGTCTACGCTTTCGGTTATATATCAATTTTAGTTTCATACTCCTACACAGCAATCGGGGAATTTACAATACCACATAGAGTTGGATATCTGGGTCACCTGTTTTATTTCACTTTTGATCTTCTATTACTAATATACGTATATATTTTCAAAGTGCAAAATATAAAACATTTGGCGAGTCAGTGGGCGTAATGTTTGCCAACGGACTCCGGGACCATGGCAGCGGCCCTGCCGTGGGCTCGAATCCCAGTCTCGGCAAGGCAATGTTACAGGTACCGTCTAGCTTGTACTGTAGCGGCTCACCTCTCGCTTTGCTTGATACGTTCCATGCACAGGCCCGAGGTCAATGTGGGCGGGCAAAATAAAGTTAAAAAGAGGCCACCAACCTCCTTGGTAAAATATATTGTTTAGGGTTTTACGTCCAGGCAATCATTAAAGTAGATCTATCATTCATGTATTATTCAGATCAAAAATGTACTTGAGTTTTAGCGAATTTCACCTATGGGGAAGAAGCTATTACCGTTGGTGGCATGGTAAGACCTAGGCCTGGGACCATGATAACTTTTCGTTTTGTGGCCCCCAGATGCCCAAAACACCTTTCGTTCAAATTCATGTGTGTGTGTGTGTGTGTGTGTGTGTGTGTGTGTGTGTGTGTGTGTGTGTGTGTGTGTGTGTGTGTGTGTGTGTGTGTGTCCAGACAGGTCAGTAGGGGTGGTTGGAGACTCCTGTAACAGGGGGAGCATGAGCATCTCCCCCCCCCCCGAGGTCTCGTCTGTGACACTTTTGCCCCCCCCCCGTCTAAGGGGGAGCATGAGCCCCCCCCCCCCCCGAGGTCTCGTCTGTGACACTTTTGCCCCCCCCCCGTCTAAGGGGGAGCATGAGCCCCCCCCCCTAGGTCTCGTCTGTGACACTTTTGCCCCCCCCCACTGTCTCAGGGGGAGCATGAGCAACCCCCCCCCCGACTCACACTACGCTATTAGCCTTTATGCCTAGGGGCCCGCACCGCGACCATGCCTTGGGACTTGGCGATAGACGACTCACCCTCTTAGGCAATGATTATATATTTTTATATTTTTTTTTTGTTGATGCAAAGATAAACTGCATTTGTTTATCATTGTACCAACGGGTTTTCTTTTTATATCTTTTTTTTTTTTGTCATTTATTTTCATTTTTACAATATAATCTTAAAAAACTATTTGGAGGATGCAGCTTCGGCAGACGCCCTCTCATCAGGTGTAGCAGCAGCAGCAGCATCAGCAGCCATCCGCAAAGCATCGGCAGCTGCCTTCACCGCAATCTCCAGCTCCTCCTCCAGATCACTCACCGAGCGCCAATCCGCATCATGCTCAGCATACTCTTCCGGGCATTTGGGTTGACCACACCACTTCGTAAATGCATAACCATATGCATCAGTCAACTCCGATTGGATTGTTGCGATAGGACGATGTTGGTAGTATGCGTCCTCCACAAATTCCAATGTACGGACCAAATCGGCATCGGACATGGTCATGGCTCTGCTGTTATATCTGAACTGAAGCCCGAAGCGCCCGAGAGCGTGGTGAGGGTGGGAGAAACTAGTTTCCCACCCTGCGGGCGAGTATTAACAATAGACCCTTCTACAATAGGACAGCGGATGCGATTTATTTCATGAATGCAACAAAGGGTCCAAGACCCTTTCACATGTCCATTGTAGGAGGGTAGTTTACAACCCAGCGGGCCATAAACAAGAGACCCTTCTCAGAATTTTCGGACAGCGGATGAGATTTATTGTCGGGCGTCATTCTCCAACAAAGGACTCTTTCAGTTAGATTCCTTTGAATTCGATTAGGGGAGGGTAGTTTACTACCCAGCAGGTAGTAAGCAAAAGTGAGTAAATAAAAAGTAAATAAAAGCGAGCAACATAACAATAAACCATTCGCAGAAGGTCGGGAAACGGAACAATGCCGCTCTAACCGTCGCTCTATAGAACTTCCCCCACCAAAACTAGGGGCGCCATACCGCATCACCAGCGCCCCTCCAGTTCAGTTTGGGAGTTCAGTGAGTGCAGACGTATTAGTCCAGCTCTACCCTTTTATTTAAGCTATTGACTGATTATTGTGAATTGTGATTCATACCTTGAACAATTAAAACGCTTGTGCTGTGCTGTTGTGTTTGTGATAACGAGCAACAATATTCAAGATGAACGTTACACATCAATGCAACATTTGCGGCAGCACGTTCCCGCGCAGACATAGTATGATGAACCACTACGCATCATTCCACGGCGGATTCATCCCACACCAGCAAGGTACGTCATTGTGTGTTACGATATCAATTTAATAAAGACTTAAATTTGATTTATTTTCAATTATAACAGTTCTTAATATTTATGAAATAATTCTTTCACATATGAGTAAACTAATAGTTATTTTGATTAAATAGACAGAAATGTAGTTTGTTCATATAACTAGAGAGTAAGGGCAGTTTTATTTTTAACAAATAGAGATATAGACAGTGAACTAATTTGAGAATAAATTTAGTAAGTGTAATTTGAATAAATAGCCAGAAATGTAGTTTGTTCATATAACTAGAGAGTGAGGGCAGTTTTATTTTTAACAAATAGAGAATAAATGTTGTATGTGTAAGTAACACCCCCCCCCCCATGATTACCCTTGGGTTGGGGGGGGGGCAAAAGTGCCACAGACGAAACCGGGGGGGGGGGATTTTCGGGGTTGTTCTTTTACAAGTCTATTTTCTGTTGTAACGGTTTAACAAAATCTATCACTATCCGTTTATCACGTTTGCAGATGACGCAGTGGTTTGCCGCCTATGCAACACCAGATTCATGGACCGATGCGTCTTAGAGCGTCACATGGCGACTGTCCACCGAGTCGACCCGCCCAGGGAGGTGCTTGTGTCGCAGCAGTCAACTGTCGGCATCAACCCAAGCTCCGTTGCAGGTGAGAATCTACATTAAAATAGCGTTTTCCTTGAAACTATTTACCTCCACATAAATATTTAACTAGGTGCCGAAAGAAGAATGCTTAGCTATATTTAACTGACCAACTGTGGAAGAGGAGAAGGGATCAGAAGAAGAAGAAGAAGAAGAAGATTACAATCGATGCTCGCTAATTAACATTTCTCATTAACAGTTTCATTTTGAAATATGAAATAGCTTCAGTTATCCTAATTTTATTTTCAGATGGAGGTCCTGGTCCCGACCGTCACACATGTCAACAATGCAACCGCCACTTCAGTAGATCATCCAACTTGCGGCGGCATGTGGACACAGTCCACAGCAGAGTCCACAGGTTCCTATGCGATACATGCGGGACCGTGTTTACGAGAGCTGAGCACCTGCAGCGGCATACCGAGCAATTCCACGGCTATGGACGGGCGCGCATTTTCCCTTGTGCTTACTGTGGTCAGGAATTCGGTCGGATGTACAACAAAGACAAGCATGAGCGATACTTCTGTAACGTCATGAAGGACCTTGTTCGGAACCGCGCGCCTTTGGAGTTGGAGGATCCTCAGCCAGAACCCAGCACCGACCCACAGCCAGGACCCAGCACCGCTCAGCAGCCTGGACCCAGTGTCGATCCACAACCAGGTACCAGTTCAGGCATTCAACCCGAAGATGAAGCGATGGCGGTGGATGATGATCATTCCGTCCACCCTCTATTCAAGCTCATCCAGCGCGGTTTCCTCTATCGTTTGCTGACATACCGACTACATAGACCGATGGAGAGCTTCGTCACAATCGGTGAAGTGATGGTGTTGCTATTTGACTCCCTCACGGAGTTGTTGACGACTGTCTTGGGGACTCATCACAGCATCAAGACCAACATCGTCATGGAGTGCGATTTCGTTAACGTGTTTGGAACCTCATCATGTACGCGCACGTTCAAGACGAAGAACGTTCCACTGACCAAGACCTCTGACCTGAGAAAATATATCGCAGATGCTTTTGCGAAGCTCATCAGGGAGAAGGATCAGTGCGAACAGATTGGCTCAGGTTGGTCATACATGCGGGTCCGTGATTTGGAGGTTAGAATTAATAGATACCTCCCGTTAGGTCAAGAAGGCCGATCATATATCCCACTGCCCGCGAGTATTGAGAACACACACTCAATAGTCAACGTGCGGAATGATGATGAGCGTTGTTTTATGTACGCCATCCTGGGCAAGTTTGTTCAAGAAAATCCACACAGACAGGCAGTATACACACCCATCATCATATCTCAATACGATTGGACCGGACTGCAATTTCCCGTTCCTCTGAAGAGTATCAAGACGTTTGAGCGGAACAACAACATCAGCATCAACGTCTATGGCATCGATCAGACGTATGTGGGGAAGAAACCTAACGGGCTACCCAAGTACGAGGACACCGTCTTTCCCTTGAGGATTTGTAAACAGGAGCGTGAAGATCATTGCGACCTTTTGTATGTGACTGAGGAGGGAAACAGTCATTATGCATACATCAAAGACCTGAGTCGATTGATTCGACCCCAACTAACATCGCACCGAGGTAGGATATTCATCTGCAAGCGTTGCTTCGCTCATTTCGATAACCGTCCGAACAAGCTCGGTCTGACGGGTGTCCAGCGTCTGGAGGAGCATAAGCGGTACTGTGGAGCACAGGCCCCTATCCGCATGGATGTTCCGAAGAAGACGGAAATCAAATTCAGCCACCCAGAATTCACCCGGCGCGAGCGATTCACCATTTACGCCGACTTCGAGTGCGCCCTGCGCCCTGTCGCGGAGATGGAAGAACAAGTAGATGTGCCGAACGCAGGAGCAGCCACACACATTCACATCCCATACGCATTCGCGTATCAAATCATCGACTCGTACGGTCTGGAGGAGTTTGAGCCTCGTGTCTACTTCGGAGATGACGCGTCCTCCACCTTCATGGAGATGCTGAAGACAGATGTTGAGCGATTGTGGACCTTCCTGTACGAAGCGAGAAATCTCCGGCCTGTCCTGACCCCGGCGGAGACGATGCAGTACAACGCGGCAACGGCTTGCTACCTCTGCGGGAAATTCTATTCGAAGGAAGATCCAAAGGTTCGTGATCACAACCACGCACCACCGTACGAGTTCCGTGGCGCTGCGCACAGATCATGTAACCTGCGCTACAGGGAGCAGCGTGTGGTCAACTGCTACTTCCACAACCTCTCCAACTACGACGAACACTTCATAGTGCGGGAGTTGGCCATCGATCCGGGTGATGTTGAGGTGTTACCACACACGGAAGAGAGGTACATAGCTTTCACGAAGCGGTTCCTGTTCGACCGAGCGGCAGCACCGGCTACGATGCGGGGGCGAGGCCAAAGACAACCTGGATTCTGCGTCAGGTTCCTCGACACCTACCGGTTCCTGGCTTTGAGCCTCGCCAGCCTCGCAGCGGCGCTTCCAACATCCCAACTCTTGGAGACGAGAAAGAGATTCCCAGAAGACCACCTGTTCAATCTAGTCCGTAGGAAAGGTGTGTTTCCATACAACTTCGTAACATCGTACGGAGTGTTGGAAGATACCAAGGAGTTGCCAGCACAACGTGATTTCCACAACGATATGACCCTGGAGGACATTGAGGACCAGGATTACGAGCACGCTCGCAACGTGTGGGAAGCATTCGCCTGTAGTAACCTCAAGGACTATGCCGAGAAGTACCTGCGTTGTGACATTGCGTTGTTGACAGATGTTTTCGAGCGTTTCAGGGACAAGTCAATTACCGAATACGGACTAGACCCTGCACACTACTTCACTCTACCATCGTATGCCTGGGATGTTATGCTAAGGAACTGTCGAGTGGAGCTACATACAATTCAGGACTATGACATGTACCTCTTCTTCGAACAGGGCATCAGAGGAGGCATTTCCCAGGCGATCACCCGTTATGCCAAGGCCAATCACGACAAGTGTCGTCCCGAGGATCGCCGTTTTGAAGAGCCAACGCGTCACCTGCTGTACGTGGACACCAACAACCTATACGGTTGGGCCATGTCCCAGTGCCTTCCCCAGGGACACTTCCAATGGCTCGACCGTGAGGAGATTGATGCGTTGGATATCGCCACGCTGGACCCCGAAGGACCCACGGGATACGTCTTGGAAGTGGACCTTCACTACCCTGCCCACCTACACGACCTTCACAAGGACCTTCCCTACTGCTGTGAGACCAAACGTCCGCCAGGAGGGAAATTCAAGAAGCTCATGACGACGCTGGATGACAAGAAGAACTACATCTGTCATTACAGAGTCCTCCAACAGGCGCTGGAAAACGGACTGGAGCTTGTGAACGTACATCGCGTCATCTCGTTCCGTCAGTCACGGTGGTTAGAGAGCTACATCTTAATGAACACCGAGCTGCGGAAGAAGGCCAAGACCACGTTCGATCAAGACTTTTTCAAGCTTATGAACAATGCGGTCTTCGGCAAGACGATCGAGAATGTTCGCAAGCGAATGAATGCCAAACTGGTGTGCACACCTGAGAAGTTCTCAAAGTATGTTGCGAAGTCAAACTTCCGTGACCGCACCTACTTCACAAATGATGTTGCAATAGTCCACATGACGAAAGTCAACATCGTCCTGGACAAACCGCTTTACGTCGGAATGTGTGTGCTCGATCTTAGCAAGTGGTTAATGTACGACTTCCTTCGGAAGATGAAGAACCGGTACGGCGATCGTCTGAAGGTGGACTACATGGACACCGACAGCTTCGTGTTCGACATCCAGACAGATGATGTTTATCGCGACATGTTGGAGTATCTGGATGATTTCGATACCAGCGCCTACCCCCAGAACCACCCATGTTACAGCCCCACCAACGCCAAAGTCATCGGAAAGTTCAAGGATGAGTGCAACGGTCTTCCGCTGCTCGAGTACCTCGGCCTTCGCTCCAAATTATATTTTATGGATAGTCTCAAGTGTGATGAGAGGACCGAGGAAGACGAGCTGCAGATCAAGACAGTGAAGCGTGCAAAGGGAGTCGCCAGAGGAGTGGTGAAACACACACTAACCTCTGACGACTATCGGGAATGCCTCTTCAACGGCGTGTTGAAGAGAACCATCAACACCAGGTTCCAGTCCCGAAACCACCGCGTCTTCACAGTCCAAGTCGACAAGCTATCCTTGAGCTGTAATGATGACAAGCGCTACATCCTTCCGGACGCTGTAAATACACTTCCGTGGGGACACATTGACGTTCCACATCAGCCCGAAGATATCCCGCAAGACGATGAAGAGGTGGCGGATGAGGAGCGTTGAGTGGTTGTGACATATTACCAAAGACCCTGACTTGTATATTATTTTGAAAAATCTAGGCATTAGTTTGTATCGAGTCTCGTAAAACTTAGAAATGTGCTCCTTTTTTTTTTTTGTTCTAGTCATTAGTTTGAGTCGAGCCTCGTTTTGCTAGTCAATCTCAATTGTTCAGGAGCACATACTCGATGTAAAATATCTATAAGGTGTGTAAATAAATAGCCAAATTGTTTATATATACATTCGTCTTTTTTTTCTCCCCTCACATAATCTTAAGATACAAAAGTAAAAAAAAATATATATATATATTCAGGAATATGTTAATTCATATAAACCAGGTTCAGATATGAATGTTACTTTAGAATCATTGTATGATAGGTCTGTCCCATTTTGGGGCAGGCCTATAATTGTACGTTAGGTCTACCCCAAAAGTGGGATAGACCTATGAGACCTCAGGTGGTTGAAAACTGTTGTTCAATTGGTTTAATTACCAGGTGGGAGATTTTCGCTCCCCCTAACACATAATGGCTTAGGGGGGAGATTTTCGCTCCCCCATACTACAGGAATTGTTGAAGACAAGAATGCACCTGCTAATGCCATTGTATGAGAGGTCTGCCCCACTTTGGGGTAAAGGAGGAGAGGATGGGAAATAATAAGAATATTTCTTTTTATTCTGAGTACACAACTAGTTTATTGAGAAAAAAAAATGCAAAATTTCAAAATTCAATTGGTATACATTTGTGCAAAGAGTCTTCTGATCAGTGCATCGTTGTGGCCAGTAGAAGAGTGTTCAAAGAGCTGCACAAAGTCCGTCATCTTCATGCCGTAGTGGGTGCGGCAGTACAGGAACACAAGGCAGTATTGACCGCAGACCAGAGTGTTGTCACTTTGAATGCGATGCTCGTTGTACAGGTAGCGACGAGCGTTGCGTCTCAGGAATCCTTGGTAGAATTGAATATGTGGCGGTTGACCGTAGCTGTCAAAGAATTCAATTATTCCTCCTCCTTTGTTAAGGTAGAAAGCGACCCAGTGAGTGCCGTCTTCATTGTGTGGATCAGTGTTCACAATCATAGCAGTAGATGGTGAAATATAATGGGGCAATTGATCCGCAGCGTAGACACCAACATTCTGTACGGGCAGTTTAGCCATACACTTTTGTATCTCTAAGGTATTCATTCTACTGTGTCGACGCCACAGTCAGTAGTAGGAGTAGTACTAGTAGCAAAACAAAAGCAGGAACTGGTATCACTCTCACCATCGTCAGCGTTATCATCAGCGTCATCGATATTTGTACTTAGATGTAGCCAACCGTGCAATGTGATACAATTGGTTAGAGCGCATCGTGTGTGAGCTGTTCTGTGGTGGCGACATCGCACTGCGTTTGTTGATAGTAGACAGTTGATTGACGATAGTGATCCGCAGCCAATATCGTTGATATCGATGACATTAGTAGTACAGTGATCCGTGATGAAATTGTATCGTACAAACTCTTTTTTCTCAGCACCTTTGACATAGACAATCGGTCGTTTGGCGATACATGCACGTAACTTTTCCTCTAGCACATGATACCAGATATCACCTTGGTCCCATTCCAATCCGTGACAGTGTTTTGTGAGCCAATAGCTTTCACGCAGTTTCTCTTGTGATAGGAAATCTCGGCTGAATGGTGATTTGGCGATATGATGCATTAGCAGTGTTCCACTGGCCAATTCCAAGACGCACACTTCCTTCAGAATGTAGTCATTTGAGTTGTCCTTGAAACATTGAAAATCCACAATAATTGGAGATGCTAAATTTGTACGCTGTGCTCTGCATAAACGATCCATCTTGTGCGAGTGTTGGTTGATGACTGAGGAGGAGGACGATGACGCCGCCGCCGACGATCTAACCGCCAAAGTCCGCAGACACGTTGCGATTACGATCGATTTCTATGACGTTGTCAAACTCTGCGTATACCAGACAGTTGACAGTCTCTGTGAGTCCCGTGTCGAAAGCAATCTCCATACGCACACTGCCGTTGCGCACTAGGTTCCAATGAGTTGTGTCACTTGCTGACATATCAGGTGTTAGATCGAATGCCATCAGACAGTATCCATCGTCGTAATCGTCTCTATTTATGAGATTACCAGCATCGCTAAAGTGTATGCCGGAGCCTGAAAACAGACTGTGATACGCCATCACGTATTTTCCCTTGCCGGTTTCGTAGTGTGGTTGTAGCGGTTTGGACGGCACTTGTTCACCGTCCACGTACAGCGAGAAGTAGTTGGTTTTGAAATTTTGAAAGTTAAATGGATTCTTTTTTAAATCACCATTATAAGCGGCGTTCGTGACCAGTCCGACAATAATTCTTTTCGGCACTTGACCTAGAAAGACATTGTCCAAAGTTTTGCTCCTCACTCCAAACGGCAGTGTGAATGTTTTCAATTCCACTCTGGTGATTGGGTATTTAGCTGTGCCGGTCTGAAGCGTCTTGCTGTGCGCCAACAGTACCGTGGGGCTAACTTTACACCTTCGTATCCAGAGATTCGCATCAACAATGTGCACCTTGTAGTCACCATCATCCGCCATAATGGAGAAGGAATCTTTTGATCGGATCAGTTTAAAACGCAGTTCCACACCGTTCAACAGGAACTTGTTCTGATTACACATGTCCACATGTAGGCGACCGAGCATATCGATTTCACGACTTTTATTTGTCATTTTTCGTCTCGCCTTTAGTCCATCGTTATCGTCCAGAGTATTGTCCATATAGCCGGCGTCGTCCGCGTTCCACAGTCCACATGTTAAATGTGATTTCCTAGCATCATAGCCGTAATTCATCAATGTTTCAATATACGCTCGATATGCATAAGTGTTGTTTTGTGGTGTGACCAGTTTCTGATTCATACTCATATCGACTTGACTGAATAACGTGTGCAGCCAATTGTTGACTGGGCCAATTTTATTCGATTCTTCGACATCTGCGATTGCCGCTCCTGTCGACTTGACAATAGACGCTGTAACTTCCAACATTGTTTGCGAAAGATCGGTGTATTCTTCGCCGTTGCCGGGCACAACAAACTCGATGGGCGAATCATCAGTCAGTGTGGAGATTGGTTTGTACTGAATCCATTTGCCGCTCTCGATACTGGTCTGCGTCGGTGGTAGGGAGAATAAGTCCAATTCCGTCTTGACGCATTCACACGACTTTTGATGTAGAAACGACATTGCTAGCGTGTGTGTGTGTGTGTGTGTGTGTGTGTGTGTTAATTGAATATATCGCGTATAGACGTTCTCCTCACTGCTTTCCTCGTCTTCCTCGTCTTCTTCTTCTTCTTTCTAACTGTCCTTCTCTTCTTGCCCTTCTTGGATGACGACGACGACGACGACCTTCCTCGAAGGAGTTTCGCCAAAGACTGAGGTGTGACACGACGGCCGCCGGACATGGCGCGCTTCGCGTACCTCTTACGCGAGAGTATCGCGTTAGTCTTTCGCGCAGGAGTAGCGCGCCGGTGTTTCGCGGTATTCTTTCGCGTTACGCGACGGTGTTTCGCGCGAGAGCCGCCGCCGCCACTTAGCACACGTTGAAGTTTGCCGTCCGCCCGGCGTTTTAGCGAGTCGGTAAACTGGCTGAAATGATCTCTAGCGGCTTCTTTGGGGTCCCGCTGGTGCATGGCCATGTCGCCCAAGAATCCAACACCGGATTTCAACGCCTCTTTGGCCACAGCAGAGGCTCCCGACTTGAGTAGCGGTGTGATGGTGCGGAACATACCGCCTAGGAAACTGCCAATTCCATGTCCTCGCTGGTAGGGTGCACCGCGAAATACCCTCTCGATACTGCCTCCGGTCTGCTGCAATTGTTGGCGGCGATAGTACGCCAAGTAGGGATCGTTTGTATTCATCATTGCTGAGCTCCTCTTTTGAAATGAAGCTTCACGTACGACGTCCCAAAGAGGAATGACGCTTTTTTACTAGCGTGATCCCTTAGGTCAATATCGATCGTTTCAAATGTTCCTTTCATAACTGGCGCATAATGAGGACTGATGAAATGCACAGTCTTATGCGCGCCGTGTGTGTAGTTCTCTCTGTCAATGTTGACAATTTTCAAAAGCGGCGCTGTAGTGTCACCAATCAGCTGCGGTTCAATCAGATCACAATACACGTACAAGTGGGTCGGCAGTCCCATAGTCAGATTAGGCGGCCATATCGCTGTGAGGTCATTTGACAAAACGTTCTCGTACGGATCGAAACCCAACTGGAGAGACAGCGCTTCGGTGAAATGTACTTTGCTTATACCGTCCACCATTGTCGTGATCTTGACTCTGTCCTGCTCTTTGTCATACTCAAAGTACAAGTACTGGGTGACATCCTTCGCTTTATTGATCATTTTCAATAAATCGGTTATGTTCTTGTAATAACCGGGTTTCATCTTTAGCATAATGTGCTCGACACTGAGTGTGACGGGAATACTCGGTAGAACGAGTTTATAGTCGAGCCAAATACACGATTCCTCGTCCACAGTCATAAAGGAACATGGATAATGCGCTTCGACCAAAGCCATCTCCCACTCGCCATCGCCTTCTAATCGAATTTGTCTCGGCAGATGTGTAGTGTACTTGGACACTGTGTTTTTTGGAAAATAATCCTTTGAGCTGTTGCTGGGCAATGTCAAATAGAACTGGTTGCTATTAGGCATTTTGCAAATCTTGCGCTCTTACCCAAGAATTGAACTCGTCTCCGTAACCTTCCCACTTGACGAAATAACGCTTACTGCGACCGCGACCCTTAGCGTCTAGTATTTCAGCAATCTTGAACAGATGGTCGTTGTATATTGTCACTTTTTGTAATTCGTATTCGTAAAACTGACCAGTCACTTGTTCACCGTTGAGATCCGACAAAGTGTACATTGGTAGAGGCATCAATGTGTTTACACGACGCACCACAAACACTTCTTTACTCCAATTAGTCTCGTAACCTTTTGCGAATGTGCCCTTCTCCTTAGATATGCGCACTGTGGTGCCAACTTTCAGTTTTGCCTTAACACGACGCGGTATCTTACCGAACATGCGACGCCATACCTGATGCAATATTCGCTTATTGTCGACAGTCACATCGACTGGTCGTATTCTATTGCCTAGACTCCTGTGAGCGCTGTTGTTGTATGCACTAACCAGTTTGTCCAACACATCTACATAACGATATGTGTTTTTGTAAGTCAAATATCGCCACATGCGCGTTTTCAAAGTGCGATTCACGCGTTCCACTACGGCCGCTTTAACATCTGGGTTTTGTGTAGTGACATAGATGATTCCGTATTGTTTGAATAATTTTTTCGTCTTGGCACCGGTGAATTCAGTACCTTTGTCGGTTTGTAAACAGCGAGGTGTGTCGGTCGCTTCGGCAAATATCTCCTCGAAAGCGTTGGCCACTTCAGCCCCTTCTTTCCGCCTCAACGTTCGCACATACAGGTGTTTGCTAAACACGTCTATTACAGTCAGTAGGTAGTTGACGCCGTCGTTGTGTTTACTAAGACCACGCATATCGTTCAAGTCCGCTTGCCACAATTCAAATGGACCATACACTATGTAAGGATTGCGCGGGAAACGCTTGCGTGCCGGTTTGTGCAATGTGTAAGTGTCCTGTGTTTGTAACCATTCAATCACTTTGCGTTTTGAAACTGGTTTTGCAGCTCGCGTTAAAGGAGCTACACCGCCATACGACGAAGGTTCGATGGGATTGTAATACAAACGCTCCATAATACTGAAAACCTATCCTGTGTACGTTTCCCACTTGTCCAAATTTGACAACGGCTTGTTTCTATTTGAAAAATCAAACTGCTCTGTCGCTTGCACCGGTGTAGATGTTACACGTTTTCCTCTTGCCGATCGAAGCCGATTTATTAGCGGTGTTCTCAGTATTGATTCAGTTGATGTGTCCACGTCATCGTCTGACCCTTCTCCTCCTGTGAATGATGATCGATATTCGGCATTTATTTCCTTAAGCGCTCTTAGATTATTCATATAGTCCTTTGGCACGTTCATCGCTTTCAATGCGTTGAGCACTTCCCGCCATCCTGGCGGTGTGTAATCACGCATACGCACCTTTACTATGCAATTTAAGATATCCACTAGATTTGAGTCTGGGATTTTTACACCGTTGATGTACACTGAATAGCCACTGTCCCAACTGATTAAGCTGCCATCACGTTTCATGAAACGTAAAAGATTGCGGGCATCAGATCTGTAAGTTTTGGAAAACGTTTCCACAATCTCTTCCACTGGACCGCCTTCCGCAGCGGGGTGCGATCGTCGACTATGCTCATTCCCACCCGACTCCACGATTGGTATGCTAATCGGTTGACGTCTATTCTCTGCAATATGCAAGAAGCGATGTAACGCTTGTTTGTACAATTTCCACTTTTCACTATCGTCCATGCGTTTGTTATTCAATATTTGTTGCATCTCCGCGTCGAGGCTGTTTTCACTGGATAGATTAGTCGGTCTGTTATCCGTAGCATTTGATTGCAGTCGATCAATCAACTCTTGTGGCACAACTACCATCTTCTTTGCATGTTCCATTTTTTTTTTTTCACTAATGACTAGCTACTTTTCTAAAGTGTAACTTCACGCACGACGTTCCAAAGTGGAATGGCAAATGATTACCAATGTTATCTCTTAAGTCAATTTCCACACTGTCAAAAGATCTATTCATAACAGGCACATAGTGCGGATCGATGAATGATGTTGATTTATGCAAACCGTATACATAAGTAGACGTGGATATATTGACAATTTTCAATAACGGTGCGACTGTATCGCCGACCATCTGCGGCTCGACTAAATCACAATACACGTACATGTGTGACGGTAAGCCAAGACGAATGTTGGGCGAACGGATGCTTTTGTTAACTGCATCACCTTCCAGCGTCAATTCATTCGGATCGAACCCCAATTGAAGCGCTAACGTTGGACTTAATGCAATTTTTACAACATCAGTTCCCATCGATACTTCAATGAATTTGTTGTATGAGTTTTCAACGGTGAACTTTACACCAAAAGTAATCGCTAGTTCTTGCGAATTGATATGATCACACAATTCTTGAATATTTGCGTAATCACCAGTCTTCAATTTAATTCTGTGGTTTTGTTTTGGAATAGCCGACACTACTGGCATTACATCGGCAGTGCTGTCCATAACCCGCGCCAACGCTTCTATGTTCACTTTTGCTTCCTCTTGCGGTTGTATGCAAATGTCAATTGTTTCGTCATTACCGACTGATAGAAATGTCATTGGATAGTGCGCTTCCACAAGTGCAATTTCCCAGTCGCCAGCGTCCAGTTGAATAGCTCTCGGCAAATGTGTTATGTAATTTGCAACTGTATTTTTCGGATAATACTGCATCGAACTGTTGCTGGGCAGCGTCAAATAGAACTGATTGTTGATGCCAGTCATTTTTATCTACTCAATGCTGCTTGTAGTACTGCGCTCAAAAGTAATGGTATAAAGATTCCACCGCCTTTTTGTATGAGATACTTTCGTTTCTTTGACCAGCCTTCGCCGCGTTTCACCAATCGACGTAGCGTCGCCTTGTGTTTGCTTAACTGACTTTTACTCTTCTTCGCCAGAGGAACGTTACCGCGCAACACGTTGTATGCGCACTCACACACTGAGCGAATGCGGCTCTTGTCACACACCTTTAACAGTGCCTTTCGCTCCTTGGGTGTTGCGTGTATGAAAGCCGTAAGCAGAGCTGCGTCCTTCCGCAAGCACGACATGATTACTACTGATGGCGAAATTACCTTTTCTTCGGCAAGTACACATAGTTGGTAGAATCTTCTGGAAATATGCAACTTCGTATTCGCATATTCTCATCTGTTGATTGTTTCAAGTCTATCAGTAGGTATCCGTGTGGATTCCTCGTAGCGTCAGCGTACGCCTCCTCGATGAATTTCGGGCTGTCTGGATATATTTGTCTGGCCAAGTACCTAATCTGAACTCTATCTCTAGGATTCTTAAAACACACAATGTAATGCGCATTCAATGAGATGTCCCTCTGCCCGCGTCCTTGATGAAACAAATTTTGTGTAATGAAAAACACACTAATGTTGCGATGATGGCAACCTTTTGTGAAAAGATCCACCACACGGTTGTCGGCCTCACGCATCATATCGTCTATAATCACAAGTATCGGCTCGTTACCAGAAAAATCCTCCAAGTTTGGTAGACCTTCTATGTGGTTAATGGTGACATTTTTCGGGTCACCACCACCGCCACCACCACCACTACCATAATGCCAGTTTATACTGGTAAATGGTGTGTCACACATTTCTGTAATGTGCTTTATAAACTTTGACACAAACTGTGACTTGCCACAACCCGAAGGTCCCGCCACAATGGCTGAGAACGGATGTTTCCACATCAAGCCCATGATTACTACTGAGCTAAACACCTCACAGTTACCATACTCACACTCTTAAACTTACTACTAAAGGACATTTTTGGGGTTAAGTGAAATAAATAACACAGTGGTTATGTTCTGAACGTGACTATAAGTATTGACTACGAAAACTAATTTACAAAGGTATTAACGTAATCTTCAAGTCTTGCTTTACATAAACTCCAACGGTGTGAATCTGCTATTGGAACCCCTCGGGCTGCGCTTCACCAAGCGAAGGCGTTCTCCAAATCCGCCGTTGTAGCGCTCGATGTCGGTGTTGCTCAGGGCCTCGTTGAAGCGCCTAGGCAAGTAGACTCGCAGAAAGAAGTCGTCCCCGACCTGCCCCTCCAGGATCACGATGATCGTCTCGCCAAAGGGTGTGGTGGCTCGCTCCATCGCAGTGATGAGATAGCCGCATTCCTCTCGGAGATCGGCTATCCTGGTGTAGAGCGGAGAGTCAGACTTGCAGTTGTTGAGGGTAGCTCTCAGGTCCGCGGTTGTTGCAGTGCCGTTCAAAATCGAAAACTCTGGCTTGAAAGTGCTGCTGCTGTTCGACATCTCTAGTAGTAGTTGGAGTAGGTCTATGTGAGGTGGTGGTCTGGTGGCGAATGATGCTCAATCGGGTGGGGGTCCGCCTTATAAACCCTCGCCGCCATTTTCTTCTAAGTGGGGGGTCCGAAGGGTCGGGCGCAGGTGTTCACACAAAAGACCGACGCGTCGAGACCGGTCTGGGATGCAGCTGCTCTAATTGAATGCTTGCGCCACTCGTTGTTTCTTCCTCACAGCTCGCTTCTTTGACGTTGGCTGCGAAACTGCACTGCGTTGTGTAACAGTTTGAGTTAAGCCTGTAATTTTCGGTACTCCTGTTGATTTATCGATCCACATGTTTTCCACTTTATCAACTACTTGTTTAACACTTTGGTGCATTTCACCATCTTTGTCCAAAAATAAACCGCACATGAACACCATATCTGTACCATCGTACATTTCCATTTTCAATAACATTTGTCCTTTGTTTCCCGGGTTTTGAACAGCAAAAGTATTCCCATCGTCCATCCATGACACTATGGGACAATCATCTGTTGGTTTCGGCACCCATCCTGGTTTCTTGGTTTCCACTTCGATGGGAGTTGCCCTCCTTCGTCTCTTGCAGGCAGTGGTCGGTTTTACAAATGACGTCTGAGGTGATGCCAATGTCTGGTCACTAGCATTATTGTTCATAACCTCAATCTCCTGAATAAACGATTTGATATAGTCGTCCGCAGAAGCGTAAGCGTCCATGTTAACGTCCTTACCGTGTGACTTCAACCGTACTACTGACTTGCGGTGCGTCTGCTCACCCTTGAAGTAAACTGTACGCACTCGCTGTCATACAATATTTCTGTTTGGCGATCGCTTTTATTCACCCGCTGAAGTCAACTGTTACGTTACGGTGACGATCGATCTCGATGACGTTGTCCAGTTCGGCGTACACTATACAGTTGACGGTCTCGGGCAACGCTTTGGAGAATCCAATTTCGATACGTAGATTACCGTTGCGCAGGAGATTCCAGTGACTCGACTCAGCCGCGGACATGTCCGGTGTCAAGTCGAACGCCATAAGACAATTACCGTACGGATAGTCACCTCTCTTGATCTCATTACCTGCGTCGGAGAACTGGATTCCGGTGCCGGTGACCAATGTGTAATAAGAGAGTATATATGTCTCACTATTCAATGTGTAAACGGGCTGTAACGGTTTGGCCGGTACTTGTTCACCGTCCACGTACAATGCGAGATAATTCATATCGTAGTGTTGAAAGTTGTAAGGATTCTTCTTGAAATCTCCGTTGAACGCAAGATTACTGACCAGTCCAATTATCACACGTTTCGGTAACTGGCCGAGAAATGCACTGTCTAAAGCCTTACTCATTATGCCGGAGGGTAGTGTGAACGATTTCACTTCTACACGCGTGATCGGATACTTGGCCGTGCCGGTCTCGAGAGTTTTGCTGTGCGCCAACAATACGCTCGGATTGATCTTACATCGACGTACGAAAAGACTAATCTCTTTAATTGTCACCTTGTAGGTAGTTAGCGTTTTGGACATTATACAAAACGAGTTTCTGGATCTGTTAAGTTGCAATCGCATCTCGACACCGTTCAACATGAATTTGTTCTGATTGCACAGATCGATGTGCAATCGACCGACCATATCGCAAACATCGCTTTCTTTCGTGTGATCGCGACGCTTTTTCAATCCCTCGTTCAATTCGTCACAATCGTCCATTAGTCCGGCCGAATCTTCAAAAAACAGCTCGCTAGTCAGGTGCGAATTCTTCGCACTACATCCGTAGTTCAATAGGTTTTCCAAGTAGGCACGGTAAGCGTACGTGTTAGTTTGTGGGGACACCAGTTTATGATTGAGATAAAGATCCACTTGACTGAATATCGAGTGGAGCCAATTGTTCACCGGACCCACCTCTTTAGCAGGTTGCCCACCGTCCGCTTTAGTGTCGTCCTGTTTCACAATAGCGGCTTTCACGTGTAATAACGTTTGTGTCAGGTCCGTGTACTCGTCACCGTGACCGGGTATTACAAACTCTATTGGCGAATCGTCCGTCAGCGATGAGACCGGTTTGTATTGAACCCATTTACCGCTCTCGATACTGGTCTGCGTAGGCGGTAACGAAAACAAGTCCAGTTCAGTCTTCACATTCACACGATTTCTGATGAATAAACGACATTGTTATCGAATTAATTGAAAATATCTCTTGTTCTCCTGCGTCGTTTCGTTACAGTTCTACGACGTTTGTCTAACGGTGTTATCCTTCTGTTGGTCCTTATCCTCTTTGTAATGGCTCTTCGTTTAAACTTTCCACCTACTTGCCCTCTTTATAGTTCTCCTTTGTCTTTGCATACGTCCGGTAGACGTCCGTCTTCGAAGAAGTCTATCGAGAGACTGTGGCGTGTCGCGACCCGCTTCTTATAACCACCACCGCTCAATACGCGCTCCAATTTCTCGTCCGCCTGGTGTTCTGTTTAATTAATTACTAGGGGGGAGATTTTCGCTCCCCCATACTTCAGGAATTGTTGAAGACTAGAACAAGAATGAGAGCAGGGGTGTTTGACAACTGGTGATTTATTGCTCGGAGTTCGACACGGGTGGTCTATAATTATGGGTTCCTAGAAGGGTCGGGTGCAGCTGCTTCCCAGACAGGTCTCGGGGAATTTCCGTTAAAAGCTTTCAGGGTGCTGGGTCCTTTGTCGACGTTTGCCCCCTCGGCAATAAATCACATTCACTGTCAGGGGTAAAAGCAACCCTCCTCTAATGTAATTCGATACGGGCGGACTATAATGGGTTCCTGGAAGGGTCGGGCGCAGCTGCATCCCAGACCGGTCTCGACTCGCCGGGTTTTTTGTTTGAACACCTGCGATCAACAGCCCACCACGCACGGCGCGGCCCTAGCAGCAAAGTTTAGTTTAGTCTTGAGTTTCGAAGCGTCAACAGCTACGAAGAGATCATGGCCAACATCGAGTGGGAATGTGACATCACAGACGTCGAGTTGGAGGATGTATGTGTTGCGGCGGAAACGTCGATGAATAGCAATAATAAGAAGAGGCCGTTTGACGATGAAGATGATTACTTTGAAGGTGATGAATTCTACAACCGAAAAGACGACGATGATTGCACCTTGAAGCATTTCCATAAGAAGAGGCTATGGCGCAATGACAAAAAGTTCAAGCACGTTCATGAGCCAAAAATGTATTCAACTATCCAAGATCTTGACGACGCTCTGTACTCCAAACAACGGGGAATCAACAGCATGTGGAACCATTGCCCGCTGGACGACTTGGAATGGGAATATTGGCAGCGGGACATGGACTACAAGATGAATTTCTACCCTATTGAAGAGGAGCACATCTACACCATTGAACATGAGCAGAAGTACATGATGCTTGTCGAAATGTGGTGGAATCGTCGAACGGATGAACTCCACCCAGATGAAATAACAAAGTTTTTCATAAATAAAAAATAAATGTTTCCCAACACCTTAGCCTCCACCTGATCCCACCATCATAATCGGCCTTTTTCAAGGCCACAAAAGCTTTTCATGTTAGGGATTAGAAGGAAATCTTGGAGGAGATTTTCTTCTAAGTGTTGGTGCGGGCCTCTAGACAAAAGCGTCACAGACGAGGCCTCGGGGGGGGGCTCATGCTCCCCCTTAGACGGGGGGGGGCTCATGCTCCCCCTTAGACGGGGGGGGGCTCATGCTCCCCCTTAGACGGGGGGGGGCTCATGCTCCCCCTTAGACGGGGGGGGGCTCATGCTCCCCCTTAGACGGGGGGGGGCAAAAGTGTCACAGACGAGACCTCGGGGGGGGGGGATGCTCATGCTCCCCCTGAGACAGTGGGGGGGGGCAAAAGTGTCACAGACGAGACCTAGGGGGGGGGGCTCATGCTCCCCCTTAGACGGGGGGGGGCAAAAGTGTCACAGACGAGACCTCGGGGGGGGGGGGGCTCATGCTCCCCCTTAGACGGGGGGGGGCAAAAGTGTCACAGACGAGACCTCGGGGGGGGGATGCTCATGCTCCCCCTGTTACAGGAGTCTCCAACCACCCCTACTCAGGTCGCTCTACTTTAAGTGGAGTTTTATACCCCAAAAATAAGTTTTTATAACTTTTAAAAAATAATTCTTTTTAAAGCCAAATTTTGGTTTACACCATTAAATTCAGCTTAAAAAACAAACAATTTCGTATTTTGATAATCACAATACATCAATTTGGTTACCGAGGTATTGAGAGTGCTAAACACAGTACGTTGTCCATTGTTAATCTTATGGAGAATAAGTAAAATTGTATATCTCGCTATTAATGAACATACATTAATGAAATTTGGTGTGTGGCTTTATATGGTTGGGTTTTAATGCCATTTGCATAAAAAACTCATTATTTGTGGACCCCATGGCAGCAAACCTGCGTACTCAGCAGCTATAATGTTATTATTATGAAGAATAATTAACATGTGATGTCTTGCTTGTTTATGAACATAAATTGATCAAACTTGGTATATTGCTTCATCTGGAGGTGATCCATTGGTATTTGCATAAATACCAGATTTTGTGGTCCTTGATGCAGCAAACCTGCATACTCAGTCCTAATGTTTTTCTTATCTATATAAATAAAATTAGAGTTTGTCTGTACATTGCTTGAAATTATGGAATTTTTCATATTTTTACGTTTCATACCATAGGAAATCAGGAACGCGTCTTATCTCAATTTCTGTCTGTCTGTCGGTGACGCTCAAGGAGAGGTTTTTGTTCACTTTTCATGGAAAAACGGGTGCACTGACATTGACGAAACTTTGTTTCATTGTTCTATACATGCGTGAGCCACTTTAAACCGGAATAAGCCCTTTGGAAAAATAATGGCGGCCGCTCAAAAACGTAATTTCGGGCGATTTTGGACACGATTTGTTAGCTTTTCACAGGGAAACGGGTGCACTGATTTCGATAAAACTGTTTCTATGTTCTATATGTACGTTAGACGGTTTTAGGTTAATTGGATTTTTGGAAATCACCTTAGAACTCTGCCCTACAGGGTTTTAAAGATCTTTTGTTATTCTTGTGGGCAAAGTATTGATTAGTGAATTTCCCCTATCGGGAAGAAGCTATTACCGTAGGTCTCATGGTAAGACTTAAGCCCGAGACCATGACAAATTTTTTTGAGGTCCTCAGATGGCTAAAACACTATTCGTTCAAATTTATATATGTGTATATATATTTGTGTGTGTATGTCCGTGAATGCGATAACTTGAGTAAAAAACGTCCGATTTCGATGAAATTTGGCTCAAACGAGTACAGTGACACTTATGACTTTAAGTTTGAAAACCAGAAAATCGGACTATGGGAAGGGGGGTTTATGGGAGTTTTCAATTGTCCTAAAATCAGGGTTTTTTCATTTTTTTACCCTACAATTTTTAAAACACTTAATTTTGGTTTAGGCCATGTTATAGAACTTAAAAAAAACAAATAATATAGTATTTTGAATTATTAACCTAGGTTAAGTGGTTGCGGAGGGAATAAAAAAACCTGCTCATAAAATCTCCCATTTTAATCTTATGGGAAAAAGGATTTCGGCTTTTCCTAAGTTAATTTTAATGTAAACCTCACATTTGCTTTTACCAATCAACTCAGCCCACAAAACAATCATTTTGGTGTTTAAATTGTGATTCTACGTCCAACCGTTGCAGAGATATTCAAAAGTGCTAAACGCAGTACGTTACCCAATGTTATCCTTAATCAGAATAAATAACATTTGATATCTCCATTATTGTGGAATGTATATTGATGAAACTTTGCATGTGGCGTAACGTAGTACTGGTATATTGATATTTGCACAAAAAATTGATTTTTTTTATTATTCCCGTAGCAGCCAACCTGCGTTCTCAGTCCCCATGTTATTCTTATGGAGAATAAGTAAAATGTAATGACTCCCTTAATTATTAACATAAATTATTAAAACTTGGTATGTGGCTTCACCTTGTTGATTTATATTGATATCTTCATAAAAACCCATTTTTTGTTCCTTGTTGCAGCAAACCTGCTTACTCAGCTCCCATGTTATTCTTATGGAGAATAATTAAAATGTTGTATAGTGCTTATTTATCATTGAATATTGATGAAACTTGGTATGTGGCTTCACCTAGTTAAATTCTATTTATATTTTCATAAAAATCAATTGTTTGTGTTCTTGTTTCAGCAAACCAACGAACTCATAACCAATGTTATTCTTATGGAGAATAATTAAAATTGTATATATCACTTATATGTGAATATATTTTTATGTAACTTGGTATGCGGCTTTATATGGTATTAAGCATTGGAAATTCGCTGAGTACGCAGGTTTGCTGTGACAGGGGTATTTATAGCCAGATGATTGAGCCAGATGATGACTTAATAGTTATATCTATAACTTAAAATATTGTAAACAGCTGTTTATCATTATGGAAATAAAAACCTACTTGAATGGCAACTCTCGTAATGGAAATAAAAACTACTTGAATGGCAACTCAAACTCTTTTTTCAATAGGTGAGAGTATAGGAGGTATTGGGGGGTATTGCGAGCTCCCCCCGATCTTAATGACCCTGCCGATTTTATATTTTTGCCCCCCTCCTCTTCGATTTTATATTATTATTTTATGTCCCCCCATTTTATATTTTTGTTACCCCCCGATTTTATATTTTTTTGCCCCATTTTTATTTTTGCCCCCCCCCCCGATTTTATATTTTGCTCCCCACCCTCTTCAATTTTTTATTTTCATTTTATGCCCCCCATTTTATATATTTTCCCCCCGATTTTATATTTTGTTGCCCCCCGACTTTATACTTTTGCTCCCCCAATTTTTTATTGCCCCCCGATTTTATATTTTGCTCCCCCCGATTTTATATTTATGCCCCCCTCCCAGATATTTTTTTATTTGTTTGTACTTGAATTCTTTTATTTCTAAAAGCGAATCCAAAGTGTTACGTGTACCGAGTTGAAGTCGCAAACCATACGCCGTTGACTACCCGACAGAGTTCCTCGACTTAGCAACAGTACCCGAACTATCTGCCAGTATATTTCGTTAACTTTGATTTAATTGTACATTAAACGTTGCAAAATGTAATTTTAATATTGTAAAATCATGTGGATTGTTATTTTCTTTAGTTAATATACTATTTATATACAACCCGTACGAAGGACGGGTACGGTACACAGCTAGTGGGGAATAAATAAAATGCCATATCTCTCTTATTAATTCTTAATGATTAAAGTTGGTAAGTGGCTTCATGACTTAGTGAAGTAACATTTGAAATTCGCTGAGTATGAAGGTTTGCTGCAACGGGGATTTTATTGTACTTCACTCATCAGTCTACAGGACGTAGTAATAACCCACTACAAATATACAACTGATGGAATGCCAAAGTTGTCTCTTATTTGAGTTCACTTAATTGTGTGTGATAAGTTAACAATAATACAACAAGACTCTTAAAATGGTTCAAGAGAACTTTGAAGACCTTGCCTCTCAATATACCATTGATTTATAGATAACTAGCTGATGTACCCGTCCTTCGTACGGGTTGTACATAAATGGCAGATTAACTAAAGATATTAACAACCCACATAATTTTACAATATAAAATTACATTTTACACATTTAAAGTTGAATTAAATTAAAGTTAACGAAATATACTATGACAGATAGTTCGGGTACTGTTGCCAAGTCGAGGAACTCTGTCGGGTAGTGAACGGTGTGGTTTTTGCTACTCCAAATCGGTACACGTAACACTTTGGATTCGATTTTAGAAATAAAAGAACTCAAGTACAACAAAATATTAACCCTGTTTAATTTAACATTTTAAATACTTTGATACATTAATCTTTCCATTCCAAAAAATTAATAGTAATGTAACGAAACATTAAACTTTAAAAACATTGACAAACCACTTTTAAAATCACCATTCTTGCCAGTTCCTGTTTTCAATATAATTGTAAATAAACAATTTAAACTTGGAAAAATCATATGTTTTAAAAACATATGACTAATTGATTGTATTTAAATAAATGTAAATCAATATATACGAACTGTTCTAACAGTGGTCATGGTTAAATGAACGGTATTAAATATTGTATATGTTCGTTCCTCCCTTTGGAATAGACCTACATTTGTGTTGATCTCCGTTGCTTGTTCATTGGTGGACGTGAGGATGACACAATCACAGAGCCAGGCAATTTCCAGATTAAACTGTTTATGAACCTCGGTGTAACAAACTGTTAATCAATAAATCCTGTGATTCATCGATAGTGCCGAGTGAAGGATAGATGTTTCTGAGACCTTAATTTGTTTTTCAATGTCCCAATCTCAACTTATAAAAGCGCATAAGAAAACTGATCAAGCCCTTAATCTTCTCAAAAATACATTTTCATATTTACTGTTAAGTTCAGACGCTCAGTGGTCGGCTACATAAAATATATTTTTAGAGAGGCGTAGACTCGTCCACTCATGTCTCCCTTACGACAAAGGGTCTGTGTGAGATCTCCAGAGAACAACACCGTGACTCCCCATGATGTTGTTTCTTATTTCCTTTAAGGCATCAAATTTCAGCTCTACTGGTTGAGTAGTTTGTGTGTTATGACTAACGCGCTTATATTAAAGGCCATTGGGCCAGAGTCCTTGAGTATATTTGTGTCTGGAGTAGGTAAATGTCTGCACTGACCTATCAGCTACATTCCTACCAAATTTCAGATCCATCAGTCCAAGAGTATGTGCAAGATTGTTAAATATTGTATTTTGAAATTCCGGGGGGCGAAGCACATAAACATTTTCGTAACAGGAATAGGCTGCGTTTTTTTCTGATGAATTAGTTATGTTCCTACCGAAATGTAACTTACAAAGGTCCAGAAAGTACTAATACTCATACAATTGCCATAAAAGGGGAACTGCAGCATAAGGGGAACCACCATTCAAAATTTGATCTTCAATAGACATTGTCGTTTCTTAGATAAAGTGATCACTATGTCAGTGAGTGCATGAGTCTGACAAATATAGATTTAGATCATATATCCACTTATGTTATTTATTACCAATCTTCACTCAACGTTTTAAAAAAGAACTAAAAAACCTATTTATAGAATAACTATGTCATCATCTGGTTCAATATAAATAAATGCTTTGTCCATAAGAATAGCATAGGATCTTAAAAACCCTATGGGGCAGTGTCCTAAGGTAATTTAAAACAGTCAAATTAGCCTAAAACCTTCTATCGCACATATAGAACATAGAAAAAGTTGCATAAAAATCGGTGCACCCGTTTTCCTGTGAAAAGCGAACAAAACATGACCAAAACCGCACAAAATCACGTTTTTGAGCGGCCGCCATTATTTTTTTAAAAGGCGTATGCCAGTTTATAGTGCCCTAAAACCTTCTCACGCATATATAGAACAAAGAAACAAAGTTTCATTAATGTCACTGCACCCGTTTTCCAGTAAAAAGCGAACAAAAACCCGTCCTTGAGCGTTATCGGTAGACAGACAGACATAAATTGAGATAAGATTTGTTTTGGTTTCTCTAGGGTGTAAAACGTGAAAATATGCAAAAATTTCATAATTTCAAGCAATGTACAGTCAAAACTCTAATTTTATTTATATAGATTAATTATACGGTATATTGAAATAAATATATGTATACTTGATGTACACGTTCTTCGCACAGGGGTTTTCCTTACCCGTTCTATAGTCAATGCAGGTTTCATTTTAGTTAGCTTGAAACAGCTGTTGTTCTTGCTTCTGCTCTTTAAGCTGTCAAATGTAAGTGCCCTCAGCTGTTCGGATTACAGTTTCTGAATGTTTACTTTCTTATGAAATGTAAACATTGAAACTTAGAACGTTCACGGGGCGTAGCCCGAGGGGATTTTAAGGAAGTGAATAGGCCTATGTGTTGCATGGGTTCAAGATCTACCTTTGTGTAAAGTTTCAGCCCAGTCGGTTAAGTAGTTTTTGCGTTCACCCGGAACATCAGACAGACAGACAGACAGACAGACAGACAGACAGACAGACAGAAACCACCTCTTCTTTATAATATTATAGATGTGTTGTTCTTTGTGTGGAATCTTTAAATAACGGTATCAGAAAACTGACACGTACTTCTCTCTTTTAGCCCTATTTTAATCAATAAATGCCTTTATATTTACTAAATATAGAATAAAGTACGGCAGCATCTATAGAAAATCTTCTAGTAAACTACTTTTCAGAGTACATTTGCTATACACTGTGGTATTAATAGGGGAAGTCCCCCTTCCTCCCCCCAGGGTTAAGTGGCTATTCTGAATACACTTTATTCATCAATGTTAATTTAACCTTCATACCAATTAATAATTAAATTGCTCAGTAATTAATAAGAGTGAAAATAATTTGTGTACTCCCCATAATAATAACATTGGACATCGTACTGCGTTTACCACTAAATGAACATTTTTATTTTTTGCGCAACCGTTGGCCGTAGAATAATAAATCAAACTACTAACTTATTTAGTTGTTGAGCTTCAATTAATGGTTATGAGTAAATTGTATTAAAGTTTATGGTTTTATAAATAATATAGAAAGCTGAATTTTGGAAAATTTCAAGCCCTACAATTTCTGATCCCGTATTTTTTTCGAAAATGCGGGTAGTGTCATTTTATTATGGACCTGAAGCACTATAAACCCCTTAAGTTATTTAAAATCGTTAATGTTGGTTTTGATACATGTTGGTTTTTAATGGTTTTTAGAGATTCTGGGGGAATAATTATCCATAAGAAAAACCTTAAAAGTAGAGTGAAATTACACATGCATTCAAAATTTTGCTAAAATCCTGCTATTCTTGCGGTCTCTAGGTCTATAGATGCAAACGGACAGATAGATATCACTTCAAAAAACACTTTTTGGGATTCAGGGAGCACGAAAAAAAACATTTCCACCGATATCTTGAATTTTAAAATATTGACAAAAACAATACGTTTGCCATATACTCTGTATAGAAAATAAAAGTACCAAACGAAGGACCACACAGTATTCAAAAGTTTATAAGATTAAACTTGTAGAACGCGAAGAAAAGACATGGGTGGTTTACGTATTGAACCCCGACCAATATCGCCGGGTCTGCTGAGGTTCAAGTGTTTGCATGGCTGCACAATGTATGGTTCCAACATGTTACGTATTTAAAAGCCGACAAAAAACCTTTCTGTGATATAGATTTAGTCTTTGTAACAAATAGTAATACATTCACATTTTACAATCGAAGCTTAAATATTTAACAAACACTGAAATATCGATTCAACTTATGCGCAATTTTAGATGAATACGGAACGAAATGTGTCTTATGAAGTCCATTTACTAAGTATATTATGCTTACAAAGCTACAGTCTCGAAATGGTAACTTCAATGTGACAACTAAGTCAATCTACGCACATGTAATTTAGACTACATATTTTTACAATTACATTTTATAATAAATCGCGTAGGCTATTCCTGTCAACAATTCAGATTACAGCAAGCCTAAATCGTCAAATTACTCAGCTTGTTAACAGAAGCTTTGATCAGAGCATTTATATCATATTACGGAAACACCTTGTGAACGTTATTTGTACAAATTCAGCAAAGCAAATCTTGTTTGAAAATAGGAATACCCACTTTATATGGGTTAACTAATTAAAACAATACACATCAATCAGAGCAGAGATTTGATTTCAATCAAAACTAATTGTTTGCTACAAGTAACACACTTCAACAGTTCCAGTTAGTGATTTCAATTGGCCTCTGTAAGGTCAATCAAGCCTGTATTGCATTATCCACATCAGTAATGTGCAAATAATAAGGCTATTTTTACTGCATGACAATGACAATGAAAAAAAAAACTTACAATGAAATCAAAAAATCTAGGTCAACACACTTCAACGCATTTAAAGAAATATTTTATCATTTTTAGGAAGCGTTGAAAAAAGTAAGGATTCTATATACTAAGCCAAACCTGTATAAACTGTAGAGACAGGACTCGATTCCAAACAAGTAACCTACCTTGGCTACCTTGGACAATCTTATTCATCTGACTCCCCTTTCTGTAGAGCCAGGACTCGATTCCAGTCAAGTGGCAAGGCTACAAAAGGCAAAGCAAATTTATCTAGCTCTCCATGTTAAATGAAATACAAACTTGTAGGGACTTTTGGTCATTCGGTCATTCAACTATTTAATTGAAGCTTACTCATAACCTATTCAAGTTAAACCAACACTTATCTTATATATATATATATATATAAATAACTGTTGTTTTTACCAAAGATTTTGAGTTAACCAGTTTTCATGATTCTTTCAGAATTTTCATAATTCTTGACAGATTGATTTTCATGATTCTTTTTATAAGTAGAAATGCATGTCAAAGTCATCTAAGTCATTTACATTTCTTGTTTTAATTTTTTACAAATTTTATTTTAACTTTGAAAAAGTATAGTAAACATTTGACTTTTCTTGTCAAATAAAATACTTAATGAGATGTGGGGTAAACCACTTGTGAAAAATTAGATCCATAGAATAAAAGTAGTGGAGTAAGGATGGTTTGTAAACATAAGGGTATAGAATACCCCCGTCGCAGCAAACCTGCGTACTCAGCGAATTTCCAATGCATAATATATGTCTTAATGTCATATAAAGCCGCATACCAAGTTTCATAAAAATGTATTCATATATAAGCGATATATACAATTTTAATTATTCTCCATAAGAATAGCATTGGTGATGAGTACGTAGGTTTGCTGAAACAAGGAACACAAACAATTGGTTTTTATGCAAATATAAATATAATTTAACTAGGTGAAGCCACATACCAAGTTTAATCAATATTCAATCATAAGTAAGCACTATATAACATTTTAATTATTCTCCATAAGAATAACATGGGAGATGAGTAATCAGGTTTGCTGCAACAAGGAACTAAAAAAATGGGTTTTTATGAAAATATCAATATAACTCAACAAGGTGAAGCCACATACCAAGTTTTATTAATTTATGTTCATAATTAAGGGAGTCATTACATTTTACTTATTCTCCATAAGAATAACATGGGGGCTGAGTACGCAGGTTCGCTGCTACGGGGATAATCAATAAAAAATCAATTTTTTGTGCAAATATCAATATACCAGTACTACGTGACCCCACGTGCCAAGTTTCATCAATATACATTCATTAATAATGGAGATATCAAATTTTATTTATTCTCCATAAGGATAACATTGGACAACGTACTGTGTTTAGCACTATGAATATCTCTGCAACGGTTGGACGTAGAATCACAATTTAAACACCAAAATGATTGTTTTGTGGAGCTGAATTGATTGGTAAAAGCAAATGTGAAGTTTACATCAAAATTAACTTAGGAAAAGCCCAAAACCTTTTTCCCATAAGATTAACATAGGAGATTTTATGAGCAGGTTTTTTTGGATTTTCTCCGCAACCACTTAACCTAGCTTAATAACTCAAAATACCATATTATTTGTTTTTTTAAGCTCTATAACATGGTATAAACCAAAATTAAGTGTTTAAAAAATTTTAGGGTAAAAAATGCAAAAAACTGATTTTTGGAAAATTTAAAACCCCCATAAACCCCCCTTCCCATGGCCCGATTTTTCTGGTTTTCGAACTTAAAGTCATGAATGTCACTTTACACATTTGAGCCAAATTTAATCGAAATCGGACGTTTTTTACTCAAGTTATCGCATTCACGGACACATATATAGATATATATATATATATATATATATATATATATATATACATATATATAAATTTGAACGAATAGTGTATTAGTCATCTGGGGACCTAAAAAAAAATTTGTCATGGTCTCCGGCTTAAATCTTACCATGAGACCTACGGTAATAGCTTCTTCCCTATAGGGGAAATTCGCTAATAGTCACCGTGTGTTAACAATTCTATTTTATTTTATATGGGCAAGGCCTCTCTCTACAAGCTGATGGTTTGCTATTGCCAAATTTGCGCTGAATTATTTGAATTTATTAATTCCTAGTAGCAAAACATTTAATATTAATAATGACAATAATATAACGAATATATACAAAAGTTACAGAGTAATAAACGGTTTTCTTTATTCGTTCCATTTGTTTCATAGTCTAATAGAAGAAAACATATTTTCAAATGCTCAAAAATTAATTTGCTTGAATCCCATCCGATAGAGCTATCAGTGCTCGTCTTTATCCGATACAGCTATCAGTGCTCGTCTTTATTCGATAGAGCTATCAGTGCTCGTCTTTATCCGATAGAGCTATCAGTGCTCATCGTTATCCGATAGAGCTATCAGTGCTCGTCGTTATCCGATAGAGCTATCAGTGCTCATCGTTATCCGACAAAGCTATCAGTGCTCGTCTTTATCCGATAGATCTATCAGTGCTCATCGTTATCGGATAGAGCTATCAGTTCTTGTCGTTATTCGATATATCTATCAGTGCTCGTCGTTATCCGATAAAGCTATCAGTGTTAGTCGTTATCCGATAGAGCTATCAGTGCTCGTCGTTATCCGATATAGCTATCAGTGCTCGTCTTTATCCGATAGAGATATCAGTGCTCGTCTTTATCCGATAGAGCTATCAGTGCTCATCGTTATCCGATAGAGATATCAGTGCTCGTCGTTATCCGATAGAGCTATCAGTGCTCGTCGTTATCTGATAGAGCTATCAGTGTTCGTCTTTATCCGATAGAGATATCAGTGCTCGTCTTTATCCGATAGAGCTATCAGTGCTCATCGTTATCCGATAGAGATATCAGTGCTCGTCGTTATCCGATAGAGCTATCAGTGCTCGTCGTTATCTGATAGAGCTATCAGTGTTCGTCTTTATCCGATAGAGCTATCAGTGCTCGTCTTTATGTAACATCTACTTATTCGCAGGAAATCATGTTTTTTGGGGCTTTTTATATTTGTTCGGAAATATCCGATATCGTTTTGCATTACATATTTAACATCACTACGATTTATTTATATATTCCGGATTTATGTCGAAATTCTGTACATAAATATAAATAATAGTCCATGTAAGGATGACATTGATTGACAATATATTTTGTAACCTTTATTACGTTCAGTATTTTATTCTTTATTTGAGTTTTACCCTTTTTTTCGAAACTGTATATATATATGTGTGTGTGTGTGTGTGTGTGAGTGTGTGTGTGTGTGTGTGTGTGTGTGTGTGTGTGTGTGTGTGTGTGTGTGTGTGTGTGTGTCTGTGAGCACGATAACTCTCGTAAAATGACCCGATTCTGATAAAATTTGGTATAAACGTGTAAAGCAACATTTATTTATATAAGTTCGAAAACCAGTCATATCGTTCCATCCGAAGGGGTATTTTGGGGGGTTTTGTACCCCAAAATTGTTTTTTTTTGAATTTTTTACATATAATTTGTTAACAAGTCAAATATTGGTTTTTACCATTGGATTCAGCTAAAAAAACACACAATTTTGTATTTTGATCATTCCTCTACGTCAAATGGTAGGTACTACATAGATATTGAAAGTGCTAAACACAGTACGTTGTCCAATATTATTCTTATGGAGAATAAGAAAAATTGTATATCTCACTTATTTATCAACTTTTCCTGATGAAACTTGGTAAATTGCTTCATATCGTTGTGGTCTATTGATATTTGCACTAAAAAACATTTGTTGGCCGATAGTTCCCGTAGCAGCAAACCTGCGTACTCAGCCCCATGTTATTCTTATGGAGAATAAGTAACCTATTATCTCCCTTAATTATGAACATAAATTAATAAAATTAGGTATGTGGCTTTACATACTTGAGTTATATTGATGTTTGTATAAAACCCCATTTTTTGTGTTCCGTGCTTCAGAAAGCCTGCATACTCAGCCGCCATGTTATTCTCATGGAGAATAATTAAAATGTCATAAATCGTTTATTTATGAATGTATATTGATGAAACTTGGTATGTGGCTTTATGTGGTATTAAGATACATATATATGCATTGGAAATTCGCTTGAGTACGCAGGTTTGCTGCTACGGGGGTATTTGTTATTCATAGTAACCGGTGTTATTATTTTAAACTCCATAAGCCCAATGTAAAAATTTTCAATTTTCAAATGAGTTTTTTTAGAAAAATACGAGTTTTCCTGAGGTAGTGGTTTTCACCAATCGTTATTTTAGACCCAAAAGCCCCTAATCCCAAACTTTCAGCAAAATCCTTCCGCTGGATGTCGAGATAAATTTGCAAACAAACAAGCAAACAAGCAAACAGACATTGCTCGTATTAGAGTATAGGATATGGAGAACGACTTTATCAGAGCTTCTAATAAAAAAAGTGCTTTATTTTGGCATGACGTCGTGGGCTAGCTGACTGAAAACACAGATGTATCCCTGAAAAACCAAGTCTCTGGTAATTTAGAACTAGTCAATCATGGAGAAAATCGTCGAGGCAATTTCCATATAGGATTCAGTCACAGTATTCACAGTTCTTCAAGAACTCACAAGACTCCAGGCTCAGAAAACACGATCCCCTCTGATGGAGGCAACGAGCCCGGCTTTTGTATTGGAACTTGCAGTAAATACCCGGCAAGCAATTAAGTTTAAAGATAGTAATTTTTCTAATTCATATGTCATTTTGAATTCGTTACTAATTGTTTTCTGTTGAAATTAATTTTTACTTAGCTCTCCAAGCAGATTTACTTTGGATGAAATATGTAGCATTAAAAGGAAGCCTTATATCTTAATATATAAAATATATAATACATATGTAAGCAAACTTATCGCAAGTCATTGTATCCGGTATTACATACATCAAGTATTATATATGACAAAATTCTTTTTAGCGAATTTCTTCTATAGGGAAGAAGCTATTACCGTAGGTGGCATGGTAAGACTTAAGCCCGAGACCATGATAACTTTTTGTTTTGAGTTCCCCAGTTGCCAAAAACACTATTCGTTCAAATGTATATATGCATATATACCGTTATCACAATAACTTTTGAAAAACATCCGATTTAGAACAAATTAGGCACAAACGTGTAAAGTTTATTTATTACTTTAAGTTCGAAATCCAGACAAATCGGACCATGGGAAGGGGGTTTTTATGGGGGTTTACAATTGTCCAAAAATCAGTTTTTTTTGCATTTTTTACCTCACAATTTTAAAACACTTAATTTTAGTTTTACCATGTTATAGAACTTAAAAAACAAATAATATAGTAGATTGAATCATTAACGTTAAGTGGTTGCGGAGAAAATCCAAAAAAACGTGCTCATAAAATCTCCCATGTTAATCTTGTGGGAAAAATGTTTTTAAATTTCCTCAGTTAATTTTAATGTAAACCTCACATTTGCTTTTACCAATCAGTTCAGCTCTACAAAAAAATCATTTTGGTGTTTAAATTGTGGTTCTACGTCCAACCGTTGCGGAGATATTCAAAGTGCTAAACACAGTACGTTGTCCAATGTTATCCTTATGGAGAATAATTAAAATTTGATATCTCGATTATTTATAAATGTATATTAATGAAAATTGGCATGTGGCTTCACCTAGTACTGGCATATGGATATTTGCACAAAGAAATCATTTTTTTGTCGATTTTCGCCGTAGCAGCTAACCTGCATATTCGGCCCTAATGTTATTCTTATGGAGAAAGGTTTATATCTCTCTTAATTATGAACATAAATTAATAAAACTTAGTCTGCAGCTTCGACGTGTTAAGTTATATTGATAATTGCATAAAACACATATTTTGGTGTTCCTCGTTGCAGAAAACCTGCGTACTCAGTTTTCAATGTTATTCTTATGGAGAATAAATAAAATGCTATATATCACTTATTTATTCGTGTATTTTTATGAAACTTGGAGTGTGGCTTTATATGGCGACCGGATGTCCTAGTGTGAAGCGGGCTTTAAATCTACTGCCTAACCAAGTAGTTCTGGGTTAGGCAGTTCAGTAGGTACAGTTGGAGTACACACTTGACAAGAGACTAATATTGTCGACGACCCTTCAGTCCGTTCCTAAGGCTTTTTACTTTTACTCTTATTCGCTGAATTTCATCCTCTGTCTTGGTTACCTGCATATTCAGTCTAAAGTCATTCATATTGTGACTAAACAACATTTATACATTACTTATTGGCGTGGCGGACTTATCATTAGGCATGTGCCTAGGGGCGCAGCCTTTGAGAGGTGGCAGTCGGAAGAACTTTTTTAACGATAAATCAGAGGAACAACTTTAGTACTTACAGTTAGTTGGTCAATATGACCCTAAATTTAATTTCACTGGAAGGGGTTTCTTAAAAAACATTGCCAGTTTTTTATATAATAGGCTATTGGAACTTAATTGATGACTATATTTTACAGCGTCGGGAAGTAGCTTCATTTATATATCTGCAAAAAACAAGTGCATTGTGAAACAATATGAGCTATATATTTACCTTTAAAAGTCAACATGTCTCTAGAACCAACAACATTCATGTTTACTTTCTGTTTGGTAAATCTTGAAATATTTGAACTGAGGTTAAATAAAGAAATACATATTTCAGTAAATACCTATCTCTTTTCTCACGAAATGCTACAAGAAATTCGCTAAATACGCATATTATTTGCTTCGATTGAGGTATTTTTTATGAACAAGTTGTTTCTTAACATCAACCTAATTGCAACCTAATTTTAACTTCTGGTTACAAACCCAATCAGAATGCCTGTCCTAACCTAAAATGACTGTAAATATATATACAAATTACAAATACAAATTGATCCTCTGATGTGCTGGTTACGGAATTTTGATATAGTTTTCGGAACTCCAAAGATAAGAAGTGATGAATCAATTAAACATGACCAAGAGTTTGATAGATTATGCATCTTTCACGAGAATATCAGTTGAATGAGAGCTACTTATTACGTATGAATACTGTTCAACAGTTCCGGTCGTTGCTTGTATTTGTGCTTTCTTATGCAATTATAACTTATGCATTAGACACTATTTCAATGCGAATTGATTATTAGTTTGTAATATAAGATAACAACTATTTACGCACCTAGGGTAATAAGAGCCTCATTACAGCGTAAGGGCGATTAATTTCAAAGGTTACGATTTTCTCAAGGTCACAAAGGTAGTTATTTTAGTCGTCATAGACTTACTATCAAAGTCTACTAAATAAACATTTGTCGGCATTCAATTTGCATGTGGGTATTTGAATTTCATTAGCATAGGTCTACGTTATTATTTGTGATTCGTTAGCATAGATTCCTAAATTGAGTTAGGGAAACTACGATATTGGGCTTTATCGAGTTTTATTGTGTAAGGAAATTATTGTAAAGACAAATATATAATTTCATCATCAAAATATTAACTTTTCTGATTATTTTTGCCTTGAATACAGTGTAAGTTTTTGGAAAATAATACAATACTAACAATATTTGATCAAATATATGATTGTATTTAGTTTACCTTCACCCCTTTTATGGACATCACGTCTTTCAAAATTAAGTTAGTTTTCGTGGGGTTTTGAAATGGTGAACCATTGATATGATAACAAAAGAAAGTACTGTATAAAGGAAGACGGAATAAAGAGAGCACAGATTAGCTAGGAATTTTGAAGTTTTTGAAGGCATTCATACAACTTCATACAACATAGAGTAAACCTAGGTGACGTTAGAGATAGACGTTATTTTTATTTAATTATTTTGTGGGGGTGTTAGGTTTCCAGCAGCCCTTATTAAGTGGCAATTTGTGTAAATCCACCACTGGCAAAGCTAGTACATGAAACAAATTGAGAACTAAAAAAAAAATACCTCGGTCACAGCAAACCTGCATACTCAGCAAATTTTCAATGGAGATGTAAATTTCTTAATACTACATAAAGCCACTTACCAAGTTTCATACAAATATATTCACAAATAAGCGATATATACAATTTTAATCATTCTCCATAAGAATAACATTGGGGCTGAGTACGCAGGTTTGCTGCAACAAAGAATTCAAAAACGGGGTTTTATGCTAATATCAATACAGGTAGCTCAACTAGGTGAAGTGGTATACTAGTTGTTATTCATTTTTCATTTATGTTCACAATTAAGGGAGACATAGCATTTAATTATTCTCCATAAGAATAACATGGGGCTGAGTACGTAAGTCGCTGCTACGGGAGCCTTTGACAAAAAATTGTTTTTTTAACCCTCAAATTTTATACCTGAAATATAAAGCTCTTTTGCGCCCATACATTACGGCAACTGTAAAGACCACAACCAGATGAAGCCGTATACCAAGTTTCGTCATTATACGTTCATAAATAAGCGATATATAACATTTTTCTTTTCCTCCATAAGAATAGCATTAGAAAACGTACTGTGTTTAGCACTTTCAATATCTCGGTAACCAATTGACGAAGAGGAATGATCAAAATACCAAATTGTGTGTTTTTTAAGCTGAATCCAATGGTAAAAACTAAAATCTGACTATTTCAAAAATTATATGTAAACAATTCAAAAACCCATTTTTGGGGTACAAACCCCCCCAAAATACCCCTTCGGATGGAGCGATCTGGCTGGTTTTCGAACTTTAAGTCACAAATGTTGCTTTAAATGTTTATACGAAATTTAATCAAAATCGGATCATTTTTACTAGCGTATATATACATATATATACAGGTTCGAACGAATGGTGTTTTTGGGGTCTGGGGACCTCAAAACGAAAAGTTATCATGGTCCCGGTCCTAGGTCATACCATGCCGACTACGGTAATAGCTTCTTCCCTATAGGGGAAATTCGCTAAAACCTATTTTTAGGATTTAAGATAATTATTTTACAAATCGTAATTTGGCTATTGTAAATGTTTTCGTAATATCTTTAAAACATTTCAAATTTTGAAAACAACTTGGGACATCTCTCTAGGATTACTTGAGAGAAGTTTCGGACAGGGCAATTTCAGTTACAGTGTTACCCCTTATCAACACAACTGTTACAACTTGCCTTTTTGTTCTTACACTTATTAAAAGTTAATTTTTACCTACTGGAATGATTGAAGTTACTATTATACAAACAATAATGTGATTCTGGGAATATTTTTCACACTGACATAGTTACCACAGTGAAAATAACTTTCATAATATATCAAAATAAATTTTGCCGTGTAAAGATTTAAAATGTAAGTTGGAAAATGGCAAACATAATGTTAATAATGTATTTTGTAGCATATAAATTAGTCTTTATTCCGAATTTGTAATAATTTGTAACAAAGATGATTACTACAATTTTGAAACTCAAGTGATGGGTAGCACATAACACATTCATTTTTTGACGTTTCACATTTAACAATTATTGAATACCCACATTTTTACCTAAAACTATTGCCATCATGTAAAAATGTACACTATTTTGACTCGAGTCTGTAATTCAAATAGGTCTGAAGCAAAACAAGAGCTCAGTATGAACTATGTATATGGAAAGCTGTCTAGTAAAGCCAGTCTTGTGAGCTATTGATAATAAAGTATGCGTAATGAAATCAAAGAGTACATATAAGACCTCAAAAATAAAGCTCTTTTGCGTTCATACATTATGATAACTAAAATGATTGTCCACCTCACCTAAAATGTAACTAAAATAATAGTAAAACGATGCCTCACCTCAACTGATGTACCGCCGTTGTTCCCTAATTACGATTTATCTGAATTTAAAATACCTCGCTCCAAATTAAGAAACAACTTCTCCAAATCCAGTGCTCTGATACCTTTGACCATTTTAATTAGAATTTTACTACACTGGCACAGTACAAACTGATTGTTTGGGATTTAGCTCAAAATAAATACGCCTGTACGTTTTGATACAAATTGTAGTTTATTAAACTAAATTAAAACTAAAATCACAACTTCTCCTTAACGTTCTTCAGAACATTTAAAAACTAATATACAAAACATGACTTAGACTGAACTTTTTGCAATTTAAATTTCCCCATGATTCTAATATTTTTATTTATTTGGGAATTAGGATTTTAAAAGGATTCCGTAGCCCGTTGGTTCTAATTTTCGTCAGTATCTCGTTAGCCCTTCAGGTGAATGGATTGATCTCATAACCGGGATGATCCAGAATACACGACCAGGGAGCTGCCACACGAATGACAGACGGCTACTTACACCGGCAGTAGAAGGGTTAACCCCCACCTTGCTACTTAATTCTACCATCTTGTATTTCCTGATTTTTTGCTTAACTTTGCTTATCTTGCTACTTGTCCCTACTGGTTTAAACTACCTTGATGCCTCATGAAATTATTTAATGGCCATCCGTGGTTTTTGTAGACTTCTTACTTTAATATTTAATAAATAATTGGAAAATTAATCAAAAAAATCCAAATATGATACATTGATCAACCTTGAGTTTTCTATTTGTTCATTTTACAGTCCGCTAATTCACATTTTCGTCAGTATCTCATCAGTGTCTCGTTAGCCATTCAAGTGAAGGGATAGTTTTCGTAGTCAGTACTTATAGACCACTCGTAGTTCAGAACATAACCACTGTGTTAATCATTACACTCAACTACAACCTTCTTTAGTAGTCCAGTAGAATTATCATAATTTAAGGGGTTGCCATGCAAAAGGTGGAGTAATTTTGATTTTCAGGTATGTTATATGTATCGACCCCATGATGAAAAATCCAAGTTTTCGACCTCGTAGCCTTAGTGTGTTTTCCGCCATCTTTAAAAATATCATCTAAAAACTGTACCTTTTTTACTATTTCCTTAATAACTCACTTACAGTGTATCGTGGGCTAAATCACATTCTTGTCATTTTTAAAGATTATAACATTCTCTACAATATTCATATATGACATTGGAACATAGACTTATAGAAATGAAGAACCATAGGTATTAAATCAGTAAAAAATTAAAAAAAATATATATACAAAACTGGACTTCATCACATTTCAGCTCAACTAACTAATTTTCCATAAGGTGTAGAGTAATATGTATATAAAGAGTAATTTGTAGAAAACAAAATGCCCTACAAGTTACATATAAAATAATGTAGCATATGTCCAACAGATGCATAGTAATCAAGGGTCCAAATTTAATAAAAAAGTTACACATAGTAAAGTATAATTTAATCGAGGCTTTCTTAAATATACCAGGGCCCTATAACATTTCTTACCTGGCCCTGAAATATACCTTATTGTTGCTTACGCTTAAGGTTGAATATGTGTTATTTATACTTCTTAGATGACATTATGTTACATACGGCATTGAAACAAAGTTACTACTGGCTTGGATATATTAAGAAAAAGTATGTTAAAGTACGTTAAGTATATTATGTAAAATAGTTAATGTTAAAATTAAGTTAGGATAGTATTATCGGTCCGTACAACTACGAATTATCACTATATAGTATAAGGGAAGCTGTTAAAAATCCTAAAACACGTTGTATTTTTCCTTAAGCTTCCTTCAGACCTTGACCGAATCTAGCAAGTACCATGTTGAATTAATTTTACAACTCAAACAATCAGCCGTAATAAAATGAGCAGCAGAGAACTACCCATCCACACTATCGCCAGTCCATCCCATTCAACTTTGCTCGTCTATATTCGCTACTTTATAAATATGTTAAATATAAATTATCGTATATGTTAATGATAGTTAACAAATATTGTCGTCTTCAGTGACAGTCAGGTTCTGACGTTTTGGTCACAGTTTTTATTTCATCTCCAATATAAACTAAAGCCAATGTTGCCTAGATTATTGTATTTAAAATTAAACGTAACGCGCAACCAAAGTTACACTTACTTAAATGTGTTCTGTTTGAATGCTTTACAAGGTCATCTATCTCTCTTGTGGTGGGTAGTTTTGCAAAATCGAATTTTGAGCTCTTCGTAACTTTGGAAAAAATATATCTAAATTTTTCAAAACTACTACTGGTATCACCCCCCTATAAGGCCAAAATAAAATATTCAGTGATCTTGATAATGTTCTTTTTATCTGCCTCAGCATCTTTGAGAATAAAAAAAACTATCTTCGATATAGGGTGCTTCGTGATGAGAGAAGTACAAAACTTTAACCCTAACTGAAGAAAGCGAAAGTTGTGTTAGATCCACTTACGACACGAAGAAAAAGGGCATTAAAACAAAACAAAAGGGTATTTCTTAAAACTTAAGACTCATTTTGGAGTAAAGACTGTCAGGTATTGTACACCTTCTTAAAGTTCGGAAATACGAAATTTTAGAAGCTTAAGCCATGCCGATAATTTTTTAACAACATATTTAGTGATTGTCAATATTATATAGCGATTTGATCATGGTTCTTTGATATAATATTTAATCCATCATTCAAGTAAATATATTTCTGGATTTTTTTTAACTCATAGAGTAATAAATACGTTATATTGAAAACAATTTGTCTACAAACTACATACATAATAATGTAAACAAATGTTAAGTGATGCGATAAACCAAAGAAGCCGGGTTAGTGGAAAACATTAATAAAAGTTAAAAAGTATCACTATAAGAACAAATTAACTATAGCATCACAAATTGCAGCACATTCATTTTTGTTTTAAATTATATATATATTTTATTGCTTGTGAAATTTTATCTGTACACAAATTAATGTTATATAAATGATAACATCAAACGTATCATATGAAAAGTAAACATTTATCTGATTAAAAATTAATGTTAAAACATTTCCTACATTAATCAGAACGTTAATTCAATACAAACCGTTAACGAATCACAATTTTAATACCTTAATGTATAGTGAAATATTTTCACAGATTATTAGTTTAAAACTCTTGCTTGACAGCAGTGTTATGCAATTCCTAAAAAAACACAAGACATATAGAAATATAAATTTAGTTGAAACTTGTAAATAAAACATGTTCTGTTTCCGCGCTCTATTTTTGTGTCGCTCCCGCGTCCCGAAGTTCACGATGGTTTGGGCTAGCCTTTAATGTAATAAATGTGATGTATTAATTTTGTAATGTCTTTTTATAATGTTTAATTTATAATTCAAATATTTCCAAAGAAGTATTGGCTTTAGTTTTTTATCGGACAAGGACCAAAACGATGGAAACTGACTGTCACTGAAGACGACAATATATATTTTTTTACTATCATTAAAATGTACGATAATTTTACAAGCATTAATTTATATTTAACATATTTATAAAGTAGCATAATTGCCTTTGCCGAATATAGACGCGCAAAGATGAACGGGGTTTATTGGCGATAGTGTGGATGGGTAGTTCTCTGCTGCTCATTTTATTACGGCTGATTATTTGAGTTAATAAGGTACTTGCTAGATTCGGCCAAAGTTTGAAGGAAGCTTAAGGAATACGATAACGTGTTTTAGTGTTTTTAACAGCTTCCCTTTCACTATATAGTGATTTCGTAGTTGTATGGACTGATGATATTATCCTAACTTAATTTTAATGTTAACTATTTTACTTAACATACTTAACGTACTTTAACATACATTTTCTTAATACATCCAAGCCAGTACTAACTTTTTTTCAATGCAGTATTAAACATATTGTCATCTAAGAAGCATAAATAATACATATTCAACCTTAAGTGTAAGCAGAAATAAGTTATATTTAAAACAAAGCCTGGCTTCAATGATATTTTGCAATGTATAACTTTGTTATTAAATTTGGACCCTTGATTTCTATGCATCGTTGGACATATGCTACATTATTTTATATGCAACTTGTAGGGCATTTTGTTTTCTACAAATTAACTCTTTACACATGTTACTCTACACTTTATGGAAAATTAGTTAGTTGAGCTGAAATGAGATGAAGTCCAGTTTTGGATATATTTTTTAATTTTTTACTGATTTAATACTTATGGTTATTCATTTCTATAAGTTGTATGTCCCAATGTAATATAGGAATCTTGTAGGGAATTTGATAATCCTTAAAAATTATAAGAAAGTGATTTTGCCCACGACAAACTGTAAGCGAGTTATTAAGGAAATAGTAAAAAAGGTACAGTTTTTAGATGATTTTTTTAAGATGGCGGAAAACGCACAAAGGCTACGAGGTTGAAAAGTTGGATTTTTCATCATGGGGTCTTTACATATAAAATAAATGAAAATCAAGATTACTACACCTTTTGCATAATGGAAATTTTAAGCTAAAACACGTTTTATTTTGTTCTCCATAAGAATAGCCCTTGACGACTATCTGCTGTGCAGTGTTGTGTTTACTACCTAGTGAAAATTATAATCTTCTCCAACCAACTGTCGTATGATAATATTTCAGGATATATTGGGATTTTCTTAATAAAAATAAATCATACTAGCCAAAAACTAAAATTTCCAAATAACTGAATTTTGAAAGTTTTAGGCCTTATTCCATATTTTCTAGACATTTGGATGGAATTTTCATGGATTTTCTAGAGTTCTTATTTTGTTAGGAACTCAAAGTTCTGTGGCGCGTCAAATTTCAACTAAAATCTTCAGAGCCGATGCAATTTAAATTATTCAGATTGATTAACTTAGGAGAGATTGTATAAAAATAATCTTACATGATTACAGAGAATTGAAATCTGTTGAATGATGTGTTCATGCCAGAAGACAGACATGAAAATGTCACCGGTAAAAACTCCTTTTTTCTGATTAGGTAGAAATAAATCTATTGGTCCGCATATTCTTCATCAAGACAGTGCTTACAGCTGATGAGCGGCCGCACATCTCTCCCGATGGTTACGGGCTCTCTTCAGTTTTAGTATTAGGTTATAACGGTACCATCAGGAGTTAAGCGGGATTTTTATATTCGTAGTTCAATTTTTGTAAGTTGATTTAAAGAGACTGTAACCTATTTATTTTCAATGTCAAATGACGTCGGTCAAATATCAAATTAAAATTGCCATTTGAATTATTAATACATTTTCGCCGTGAATTAAATGTTGAAGATAAACTGCGAGGGGATGAGAAACACTGACAATGGCAGTGCTTGTTGTAGGGGCGGGTGAAGACTGTTGCGATGTGTGTAACATCAAACAATTTTTTATGCTTCTCGCTGAAAATATGAAAAACTTGTAGCTTAGCTTTTTGTTTTGAGAGCAATCACTAAATTGTGCGTGCTCATCAGAAAGTCATACAATGTTAGGAAAGAACTGGATCGCATGAAAAGTGATTACTCTCCTCTCTCTGTAACAATGTTGACAACTCTTATTTTACAATTCGCTGAAGTTTCTTTCAAAGAAACTTTAAACTTTTTTAATAATACATATTAAAGTAAAATATAAAAGTGAATATTTAGTTTTATAAGACATTTGATAACCTTTTGTAGTATTAAGACGGTTTTTTGAGATTCCTGAAATTGAATACAATCTATTGATACACTGAGCAAATTGCAGCCATTAGTTAATATTTTATTTTCAATTACTGCAAAATTTAAGTGACCCATGGTGTGAGGTGTTATTGGTGCCCCTTGTCAACCCTCATCAAACTCGATGAAGATCCCAAGAGCGAGGCTTGACTGAAGGTCCCCGCTCGACCCCTCATTATCCTCAGTCAAGCCTCGCCAAAACAGGTAAACAATTCTCAGGTCAATTTAACCCGGGGATCTTCAGTCCGTCTACCGAGTATAACCTGTACCCTTAAGATCGACTTTGTAGCAGTGCCAGACAAAGAGGCGTAATCCTAATGACGTACTATGATTTGAAACAGCCAAAAGGTTCCCTCCTCTACAAGAAAATGGGCAAAATATTTTATTTTATTAAGTACAGTTTTGTTTTGTGATACGCGTTGACAGACTGCATTGGGTAGCTTATAAATAGACAGGCGGATAATCCAATTGTAATCACAATATTAATATTTCCGTTGCATAACAGATTTCACTCTTCAAAGCGATATAGAAAACGATTTGTTTTATTTATACATATAAATATATTCCTTACCTGTGAACATATGGTATTGCTAATAACCTGTCCCATAATGTACTAACAGCTTCAATTCAAATCAAATTATTCCCCATGTTATTCTTATGGGCAAAAAACGAAATTTGAGGGCGGCCCGTGTCCTTCAGGTTGAAAATATCTAAAAATGAAAACCTTTATGCACAACTACGAATCAGGACGAATATGTTGGTACCTCAATCGTTAAAATCGGTTCAGAAATAACGGAGGGGTTTTCTTATGAAAGCCGATGTTATCAAAATCGGCTTAGCGTATTAATGTATAATCACTTTGGTCCTACTTCAATTTATACGCATTAGACACACATGTTTAATGTATTTATATAGTTGTCTACATTTTTCTGATCACTCTGGATAGACTATTTTGTTCCCCCTTTTCCAGTCAGTATTGTAACAAAATACTGCCTCGCCTGCTGTGTCCTCCGCATATCTCCTGTGTACTGCGTATGGTTGCCATGAACCGCAGGCGCCAAGATATAAAGTCACAGTCTATTGTGATAGTGAGTATTATTACCATTGACTATAAATATAAGTTATATTTATAGTCAATTGTATTACCACAGACAAAGATATTCGTTTATCTGTGGCATGAAATACTTTTTTGTCCCTAAATTGCCTCGAGGCTCTAGCCTCCATAACCTAAGGGATGCTTTTTAGCCCCATGAAATACCGGGATAATTCCCTTTGACTAGGTCTCGGTTGGCGGTCTCGTGAGTGAAAAATTAAAAATACCGTTGAATTTTTTTGTTTTAAACCAACCACAAATTTACATCTACATTTATCTTAACCAATTTAATAGCCCTTAATGAGTTTCGTACATACAAGTAGTGTTAATTTTTGTTTCCAGATTTATGTAATAGGAAACCAAGATGAGAAACGCTGAAGAACGCCAGTTTATTCTGTACATGCCCTAATGTTTATGCAATTACACTCCCACTCAGCATGCTGACAAATAATTCAAACAAACTTCATATTCTAAAACTACTCTTAACATGATACAAATTAATTATATGTGCATTTTGTGTGTAAGAAACATATTTGACCTTTTCCATAGTACTGTATGACGAAAACACATGTTCGACGGGAAGTGTATGGTATTACGTTAAGAGAAACCCCGCTTTTGTTCCTTCCCTTAGTAATGGAGTGCACGATCTCTTAAGTAAAGTTTTGGTTATGATTAAATGCGCAAAAACAATAAGGTTTGTTTATATTTTGTAATTTTTGAGTCGGTAAAACATAATTTATCTTTAAAATATATAAAATGAGTAATTTTATATGAACGCAATGTACTGTAGATTATATTAACCAGGCCATTCTGAGTTTACCCTCCAGTTGTCGATTACGTTGATCCTCTATTGGCTGTTTGTTAAATGGTTTATATCAATTATATTTTTGTTGCTATAACATTGTTTCAGTACCAGGAGGGTATAGTAAAATGAAGGGTCATCACTTTTGATAACCTGCGGTTTACATGTTTTAAAACAAGAAAAATAATTTTCTTAAAAGACAGCGATAAAAATACGAGTGACAAACGATTTAGGGAATTCTTGTTAAAAGATCGCGTTTATACAGAAACTAACAAACCAGGTCCAAAATCATTAAACAAGCGTCTGTGGCTCCATCTCTATTCGGAGGGTGGCGCTCTCCCACCGCAATAAATCACTTTACCATCAACAGTATCATTACGTATAGGGTTATGTATCAAAGTGGTATAGTAGGTCCACAGTAGGGCGTGGAAGGGGGGATGACAATGCTAAGCATAAATAAATACCTTCACTAATATCGATTCTTTTCCTGATTGTTTTGTTTATATAATAGTTGCAGATCAACAGCCCAATTATAATAATTCCTCTGAAGCAGATAATAAACCAATTTGTAGGCTTCCCAGTAAGGCCTAATCGCGACACGACAGTTTGCAAAACGGATTTACTTGCGGCAGTTTCCTTTTATAATGTAGTACCAACAAATTATTTTAAATGTAAATGTTGATTTTAAATTAAATGCAATTCAAGGCTAGTATTATAGTTTATTAGTGAATCTCCCAAGGAATGACCCGCACGGTGAAACTTAAGCCCGGGACCACCATAGAAGTTCCTAACGTGACCCCCTGAACACGTTTTGGGGGGTCGTTCAAAATTATACTCGTATATATATATATATATATATATATATATATATATATATATATATATATATATGTATGTATGCACTCTAGCGGTCGCATTTTTTGTCCGATTTACTTAAAATTTAGTAGGTACGTTCCTTTCTATAATCAGTTGAACAAGTTCGTTAGGCAAAAGAATCGGAAAATACTAAACCCATTTTTTGGGGATTAATCTTTCAAATTTTGAGTTTTTGGGCCCGAAAATGGCTAGAAAAGCCCCGGATGTAACATTAATGCATTTAAAAAGATGTAAATTAGTGAGGCAAAGGTTTTAAGCCCTCTCTCGTCATTCTAGCATAAATTTTTACCGAGTTATTAAAGCAAATGTGTATCGACTAAACACAGTACGTTGTCTTATAGGGGTTTTACATTAGAAATGCCTGTTATTCATTTGTTGGTGTACTTTATCATCCCCAGCAACCTCATGCCTACTTTCAAGCCTGACTGGACCGTCTCCTAACCTTATAATGTGCAAAATTGTATTCCCAGCATTGCAGGTAAATGAAACCAGGAGCATCAGAACAGCCAAAAATCAATATTTTCAGTTTTCAATAAAAATTGGAATAAATGTATGTTTTTACATTGATTTTGAGTTTTAAAAGTTTTTTTGTGGAAATTCACTTCCCCACGTCAGCGTAATGCGTGCAAACTCGTTTTATGTTTTATGAGAATAATGATTTATTCCTTTAGTTTTAAATAATGCAGTTACAGAAAATTAACTGAAGCATTTACAATGACCAATTTCCAATGTATTGCCACCTATTACAGATTATCTACATGAGACAAGGAAAGGTTGGAAGAGTTCGGCAAATTACTCCATCTGATAAGAGAGCAGTTCTTCACATCGTCTGCCTACACTTTCAACTAAATGTCCATTTCAAACATCAGTTTTTAATAGTCTTGAGTTTGAAAGTAATATAAAAACTAATGAGTACCCAATTTTAACAGGGCAAATAAACATTTAATTTGTTAAAACAAATCAATGTATGATAGCTCAAATAAATGTCATTTACTAAATTTATTTGAATAATTTCGGATTTTATTTATTTAAATAATTTGATATTATTTATTAATTTTATTTCTAGTAATTTCTTTAAATACTTTGGTTCACGGAATGTGAATGAATTATAAATACTGATTTTTTGCTGATTTTTTACCTTGGGAACTTTACAAATATATCCTTTTTACATTTCGAGTAGGGTAAAATTAATTCGTTCCTTTGTTTCCACTTGTACTAGCATAATCTAGAAACTTTAAGTATATAGAGAAGTTGGATATATGACATTTTTTAATTAATGAATAAAGGAAAGGATCTTTCTCTTACATTTCTATTAAAATTGTCCATATAAAATGACTCTCGAACTACCCGGATGTTTTTAATTAAATATTAAGTGAACTACCAAATGCCATTAGGCCATATTGTATCTTTGAATGAATTAGTGCAAAATAAAGACTTCTTAACAATTATTTATTAAAACAATTTCATAAAAAATAAAACTTTCTTATGCTATTGCTATTATTAGATCTATTATTGTCAGATATGCTTCATACACATGATTTTCCTAGCTATGCTGTTTATCTAGAATTACATCTACATGTTTACAACTTATCTGCTCTCTCTATTATTTGGCTCTCAAAGTGTGTGTTTGTACAGTTACGCTTATGGGATGGGGATGATTGACACTACTTTAGTCAAAATCTATACATTTTGATTTTTTAACGTGATTTAACTCTGCCACTTTTTAATGATCTTGCCACTTGTTGGATCTACGTCAGTATTTTTCCAAATACTTTAAACATTATTAGTGAATTCAACATGGTAACATCACAATACATGATGTTGATACATTCGTGTAAATCTTGGAACAAAATGTCGTTGATGAGAACAAAATATTTGCAGAGAGGACGGCTCCTTTGGGCACTCCTAGGTCTTGCGAGACCGACTACCGGCCACCGTGACGCGCTGACTGCGCGGTACACTGGATGGAGCGTCTATAAATGCATCTAAATACATTCGTTATGATTTTCACATGTTCGAAAATTAAAATAAGTGTTTGAAAATTCTTGAGGGGTTCGCCCCATCTGCTCTGAAAGTTTCAATATCCATCCACAGACGAAGAGAGCTTAGTGATATGATTATTTATACTGTATATACATTTATCGGCCTAAACAGTTCATAGTTTTACCATTGGATGTGGAAAAAACAAATATTGCTCCCAGATTGTTATAGCACTATCGAAATATCAATAACCAACCAGGATAATGGAGACTAGTAATAATATATTATCGATTCGGGAGATTCGAGGTATAAACTACTCCGCGAGTCCTGTGTTATGAGCCCCCGTGATGCGGTGAAAGTACCTCACTCAGGGGTGCCGAGGGCGGAGGCCAGTGAGGACCTGACCTCACCACGTGGGAGGAGGTGGTGGCGTCGGCGTCGTCGCGAGTAGTGTGGAGCGTCGGGACGCTACTGCAGTCAGTCCATGCTGCGCCGCGGCGCGACACGTGTCCTCGCCCACCTTACATCTCAGCTCACTCGTTTGCTATTTTCACTTTCCTTTAAACTATTTAATACTGTCTGTTGCACCTTATAATATTTTTCTTATTAATTTTTATTTTTTATTTTTAAAGTAATACTCGGAGTGTCTTTTTTTTAATTGACGTCAGAAGTTTCAGGAAAACGTGATACTCTTGAATGCATTTCTTTCTGTACTTTCCGTTGACATTTTTTTTAAATGCGCATTTATACCACTTTGAATGTATTAATGTATTTTATTAACTCTATTAATATGTGAAAATACAACGAAACTAAAACTCTTCATAATTTAAACGTTAAAAGAGAGCAACTTTTTGCCTAGAGTTCATTCTACTATTTGAATCAAATTAAATAAATTTACTCTTTTGTTCATACATGTTTTGTATGATCACCACAAAAATTTGGTGGTGCAATGATGTACTGCATTGGAAATCTTACTACTAGTTTGGTTATCAACTATTTTAGATGAAATTAAACTATTGATAGAATAAATTACATTTGTGAATAGACTTTAAATTTAAAATTCATCCCACTAACCATTGTAGTAAGTTTTACATTCATCATAATGAAGTAAATTGCAAAAATTTCACTTCCACTTATTAGTTTAAATTTTATTTGTTTAGAGCACATATATAATATGCACATCATTACATATTCACATCTACATTGCTAGCAGACGTCATCGCTCATGCGACATACACTACCTGTCCAATTAGAGATAGTGGGTTTCTTACAATATCTTCCAGAAGGATATCAAAATATCCTTCCTTTTATACAAATTTTACAAGGAAAAGTAATAACGTATTTTTAGATGACAGCAGGATGAATAACAAATACATTTGCTGAAATAGCCCAAACGGACAGTTAGTGAATAACAATAAAAATCAGTTGCCAACAGATGGCGGGCAACATAAGCTCACTGTCGGAATATTACATAAATGAGGTAAGTTCGTTTGTAAAAATTAAAAATATAACGAGTAGTAACCTTGTATTGTAAATTTAGCACTATATGTTATTTTTAAATAGCTAGGCCCAAGAGCTCATCTTCTTCGCCTGGTTTTAAATTTCAAATCTAATAAATATGTGTAGCTGATCAACTTGCAATGTTTTTTTTTAATTATACTCTTTTATTTTATTCATCAATTTAGGAGACCTTCCATTTAAGGATGTGATTGATAGGTGTCATTCTTGTGGTTTACCTAACAGATTCTGATATAGATGATAACGTTACATCATATACTAACCTGTTGCTTGAACCGAGAAAATTTGTTCCGTCTGGTAGTTTATTAAACGTGTTTGCTGTTATAAGCACTATACAATAATTGTTTTGACATTCCAGTATTTTGTGTAATTCTATTCAGATCTTAACCTGTGTTAATAATATTACACTGTGTTGCTTAAGAGGCGTTGGAGAGCGGCCGTGTTGGATTTTACCTCCATAAGAACAATGTTAAACTTAAAACCATATATCTCGCTTATTTATCAACATAGATTATGAAATATGTCTCAAATTAAAGTTATTTTGAAGACGCAGGTTAATTGCTCACTATTTTCTAAATAAAATAATACATTTCCAAAAATATAGTAATATAAAGTCTATATTTGTATACATATTTTGTAGTTTTCCTAGTCATTAAAAAATAAAACTTCAAGCAAACACTAATCAAAATTTTATAAAGATTCAAACAAAATTTATTCCAAATCAATAGGTCAAACAGTAACAAAAGAATATGCTTTTCATTAAATATATGTTTTGTGCGTTTTAACATTGAAATAGCCCGTAGCGACGATACTTCTTCTGACTCCAAGTCCTCCTAACTAGTTGTTTTAGAATGCGATTGAATGCATATTGTTCATCTCCATCTTAAATTGATTTAAAACACTGATTTGAAGACAAAAATCTCCCCTTCAAATTGGAAATATCAATAACTGAAAACCTCTATGCTCATTTGCGGATGGAGACAAATTTGTTTATACCTCGATAGTCAAAATTTGTTAAAGAATAACGTAGGGGTTCTGTTTACAATATGACCTTAGCGTATTGTAGATATACAACAATATAATTATTCAGCCGGGAGCCATTCATGTTGGTTATTGCTTTTTCGTAGAACTGCGTCATTTTGTTTATTAATATCAAAGTCCATCAAATGATTCCCGAGGGCAAATGTAAACATATCACTTGTTGCATAGCGCTGCTTCAAGACGTCGGAGGTTGACGTGCAAAGCGGTTTTAAAAGGGTGTAAAACTTTGGACGATCAGTAAAAAATTCTCTGGGGTTTCTAATCTGTAAAGTGTGAATATTTTTACAAATATACTTATTAAGTATAGTTAGTTACCCATAACATTACGTCCCAGAACAATGCCCTCATTACAATAATTTTGTTTATGATTTTAAAATTTGAATCACAATAATTTATAATTTACAATACTAACTAACCATTAAAATATAAATATTTGCAATAATCAACCTAAGGCTTATGATTATGATATTTAAACACAATAATAATTGTATTTACTTATTTTATTAGTTGCACTTACTAACAAGGTTATATTTCTCGTGTATAAGCTCTGCAACCGAGTAAAAACATTCCCTTTTAATATACTTCGTGATTTTAAACATATGATTGTTATTATTTCCAATACTTTATATTATATTCGGTAGATTATTAAATAATTTCAAACATGCATTAGACAAAATTATATTCAGTTTATAATTTGTTGTCAAAGATCTCTTATCCAGATCTCCAGACTATACGTACAACCACGTAAAACGCGCCTAAAAGGTCAGACATGAATGTAATAAACAAAGGAATTTTACAAGAGTTCATTATTTTAAATTTGACGATTCTGTCGAGCATGTACATGCGTAAAAGCATGTCGCACCTCTCAAGAAAAACTTCTTACAAAACGGTCGTACTCATTTATTGCACATTTTAATTGTTGCTGTTTTGTTTCCCATCGTTGAGTTATTTTACATTTCTACACTAACATTAAAAGTTAAAATTTAGCCTTTGTTTTAAATTTGTAAAAATTAAAAAGCACAGTTTCGGAATTTATATAAAGCAAATATGGGATAAACACAATATTTTGTGTTGTGTGTTCTTCTGTTTGATGATTTTTACCGGCCAAATACAATATTTTGCTATATATTTATGATTATAATCCAGTAGTGAATATGAGATTTAGGAAACTTTTAATGTAAATATGTGTAGCGATGAACAATACCCCCGTCGCAGCAAACCTGCGTACTCAGCGAGTTTCCAATATATATATATATATATATATATAAACACACACACACACATATATATATATATATATATATATATATATATATATATGTAAATTTGAATGAATAGTGTTTTTGGCATCTGGGGACCTCAAAGCAAAAAGTTATCATGGTCTCGGGCTTAAGTCTTACCATGAGACCTACGGTAATAGCTTCTTCCCTATAGGGAAAATTCACTAAAAACAACCAGATGAAGTGTATGTTCATAAATAAGCAAGATATAACATTTTTCTTTTCCTCCATAAGAATAACATTGGACAACGTACTGTGTTTAGCACTTTCAATATATCGGTAACCAAATGACGTAAAGCAATGATAAAAGCATCAAATTATTTGTTATTTTGAGGTGAGGCCAATGGTGTAAATTAAAATTTGATTTAAATTAAAATTACATGTGAAAAACCCCAAAAAAACGTTTTTGAGGTACAACCCCCCCAAAAAATATCCGTTCGGATGTCCGATTCGTCTCGTTGAAATAAATGCTACTTTACACGTCTGTACCAAATTTCATCAAGATCGGACGTTGTTTACGAGAGTTGTCGTGCTTACGGACACACACACACACACACACATATATATATATATAAATAAATATTATATACACATAATATTATATACACACACATATATATATATACAAAATTTGAACGAATGGTGTTTTTGGCATCTGGGGGCCTCAAAACGAAAAGTTATCATGGTCTCGGGCTTAAGTCTTACCATGCCACCTACGGTAATAGCTTCTTCCCTATAGGGGAAATTCGCTAAAGACCAAGAACATTTACACAATTTTTTTGGTCGTTGCAGTTAGAATTACCGAAATTCTTGGCCGTTGTAATGAACTACAAAACACGAATTTCTTCAGGATTGCAAAGATAGAAGTAATTTGATTGTCAAATCCTTCCCTCATTTTAAAATCAGATTACCTAATAAAAATTATTGTAATGTAAAACAAAACAGAAAAGATTTTTGTTAATTTAACGATCAACTATTGACAATCTAATGATAACCTTTTTAAACAAATTATCAACAATATTTCAAGTAATATTTCAATTATAAACATCCAACACACCAATATGTATACAAGAAGATTTGTTGAATGTTATGCATAATAACTTTAATATAATGTAAATACTATGTCGGTTGTATAACTTATAGTTGTGTAATCCAGAAAAGTGTAATTTAGTGGACTTACCTAATCAACCAATCCCGATAGTTCTTTGTTTAAGACTTAAACGTCCATTTCGCAGTCTTCATAAGTAATAACTGCTCTCTTTTTTATCGGAATTGATGGGTTCAATATTTCAAAACCAGCCTATTTAAGCTAATCTTGAGCTATTTTAAAATGGTATAAGAACAACAAAAATCATGGTTTTAGTTTGACCTTGAATTAAATTAATTAAATAAATGTATAAATACAGATTTTTTTAACTATAACAAAAATATCCAAATATTTGATGTAATATTGGAAGTTATACGCGACCAGGGACGAAAACCTGTCATGGTCGAATCTATAACCTCCTACTTTATTTTAAATCGGGTAAAATGGTAATACATGTTTATGTAGATACTTGAAAATTCGTTAATTTGTGCAATATCTTTTGCCGGAACGGAAATTTCTAAAATAAGGAATCTGTAGTTGTAAATCGTTGAGAGCAATTAGCAATAAGAGTATATACAACAACTCGCTACTCACTCACCACCCCTCTCACCCCGCCACCCACCACACCCCAACATTACTTCGCACTCTCGCTGCCTGAGTGTGAAACCGACGGTGTACTGCAGTCAACATGTTGCGACATTCCTAAATAACAAGTTTATTTTACATATGATATTCCAGGACTACCATCATACAATTTAGAGGGATATTCAATAAAATAGAAAGACGTTTATTATGTTGTCATATAGCATTACAAGAAAGTTAGATACGTATTTGATACATAGATAAAACTATGCATTTTTGCATTAGCTGTTACAACTTTAAAACAATATTGAAGTTCGAATTAAGTCTTTAGGCCAATGAATCATTTAAGAATGCTCGTTTCATCATCTCACTATACCCTATACTCTTAATACGAACAAAGTCTGTCTGCAAAATGTATCGCGGAATCCAGCAATCCAGCGGAATGATATATTATTAACACTTTCGAATTAGGTGCTTTTGGACCTAATCGTACGGTTGGTTAAAACCTTAACCCAAGTAACATTCATATTTTGTTGAAAATCTTGTTTGAAAATTGGAAATTTTAACATTATGGGCTTATGGAGTTTAAAATATATAAAAAAAGAATCACAACAGCTGTAAATAAATTAGCCAGTAAACTTTCAAATTAGCACTTACACAAGGTAAACTATCAACACATGATTTCTTGAAAACAGTAACTAGAACCATTGAATACAGATTGCATAAAGACGTATTTTTCACCCAGGAAACTAATCAAATATCAACGAGCATGGCTTGGTCTCCTCGGTACTAAGTTGATATAAACACTTTAAATTCACATTAGTTATATAGTTGCGAAAGAGAGGCCCGTTTAAGCGCCATCTAACATTCAAACCACATACAAGCAGTCAAAGCAAAGCGGACATAGTTTGAGGTGAGGTGAACGTGACCCTTGGCACGAGGCTGAGCTCCGACGTTTTAATCAGGACAGCTCTGAGTGGCTTTAACCAACAGCCAAATTATTAGGTAAGTAGTTGTAGGTCAAACATACATTAAACTATGAAAGAGTCATCCATGCAAGTACGATTTTATTTTCCCCTGTAACACTAAGAAATTATTTGATTATTTTTACATTGTATTCATTACTAAGAGCTCATAACTGGAAGAATCGGAAGAAATGTGGTAAATTTTGTATACTTGTCAGAGCTTAATATATAATAGACTGAATATTTGGATATAAATTAGTATTTTCAAGTTAGCTACGAAATTATAAACCGTCATATCTGTTTCTCTATCTTAGCACAGGGTAATAAGCCATACATTAGTGTCACATAAATTAGGCACGAAACTCTGTGCGCCCCTGGAGGATGGTAGTCGCTGCAAAAATTTGTTTAACTAATTAAAAAACACATTAGCCATCCTGGTAAATATGTTATTACTACGGAGTATACTCTTTAAATCTTTTGTAATTTATTCGTTTGAATATTCTGTGTGATTTAAAAACACTGTAGGGGATATGCTAGTTCTTAAAATACCTCACTCCCTGATAAAACCCCCAATTTATTTTTCTGGTTCTCTAACTCATGATTGTTATTTGAAGTCCTACCCTGTATGTATACAAGGGAATTTTTTAGTTATAGCGTAAATACACATGCACAACAAATCATGAGGATACCTAATTTTTGTGATTAACATTGGTTCTAATACGTGTTTCACCGCTGAGGTCGTATTATAGTGAACTAGGAAATTATGTACATAAATTGAAGATGTGGTGATCGCAGTGTTATACAACCTACTTTTCCGATATTATTGTATTTTTGGAATTCAGCTATTGTTATTCATTCCGTTTAGGGAGTGTACAGTTAACTATAGAGTTCAGTTGAGTTTCCAGTTTATAGTTTCATTTATTGGTGTCTCTTACTTCTTAATAATTTGTGTGATGTTCGTGTTTCCTTATGGTAATTTTAAGGATAGAGTAAGTTCAGCTTTTACATTTTGTAGCCTGATGTAAAAACTCTTTATCGCTTGCCTGACATACTATTTTGGACGAACATTATACTCGATTATATTTATTACATTTTTCAGACGAGTATAATGTTCTTTATAGATATTTCCCATATCCCTAAAATCTGTGACCCCGTGGCCAAACTACATTTTAAGATTCCAAACGGTAAGTTAATCGATAATCCCAATGTGTTTATACTTTCGTCAATATATCACATATCTACATACAGGTAATACACAAAGATTGGCAGTTTAAAAATTGTTTACGGTGATAAATCGAATATATAAAAATCAATGTTTGTTCGTCTGTCCGTTCATCCGGATTGCTTTGTGAAATTTTTCATAGTAACACAGGTTAACCCTGGGAAGGTCATTAGCCGAAGTCCTAGGATATTAGGGCTGTGCCCCACTGGACTTCAAAGTTTCAACGTTAATCTTATGGAAGAAAGATTTCTTTTGATTTTATCAGATGATATCTATAACTTAAAGTATTATAAACAGCTGTTTATCATTATGGAAATATAAAACCTACTGGAATGGCAACTCTCATAATGGGAATAAAAAAACGACTTGAATGGCAACTCAAACTCTTTTTTCGATAGGCGAGTGAGCGAGGCGAACGAGCTCATATTGAAAATGAACGAGTATTTGACATAAAACAAATTCAATGCCTCTTCTGCGGCAGCAACGCGCCAGATACCAGCTATTTACTGCATAAAACTAATTTACGGTGAAAAAAACTAATTTAATAGACAGGTTAAATTACATTTGACTAACACTACAGAACAGGACCGTATTAAAAAATATAGAAAAATTCAACGTCGAAAACAGCACTTCCACCCATTGTTAAGTTTTAAAGACGGAGGTAAAAGCTAGATTCCTTCCTCAAATTAAGTGTAGCATGACGTGGAGGGTGCTCTAAAAAACAAAGCGCGCGCCTTGAGCTAATGACTTCCCCCGATCTGACGGGTGGGCGCGCGGGGTGTTGGGCGGAGCGCCGCCATAATATAGGTCATCTCGCCAACTGTGTATTCAACTCTTCACATTTCATCTCCCAATACACTTTTACTCTCGGCGCCGAGAGATGAGTAGAGGTTGAAAGGAGAAAATCGAATAGGTTGACGTATTGAACGAAATACCTATATTCAAGTACACAGTAACTTACAGTACAGTAAGTACAGTACAGTACAGTATACAGTATTCAAGTACTGGAAAACTTGTTAATCAGTTTGTGAGTTAGTACAGGAATACAGTGACAAATTAATGTCTTTAGATTATTATATCAGTGACCGCATGATATTTGTTGTTTGTTTAAATGTATTCTCGTTACTACCTTTTAGTCGTGACCTTATCTAGTTAATGCTCAGCATGTACAGTAGAAGCGTACTCACTCTAAACATTAGCCTACTTTACTCATTCGCTTTTCTATACATTCTTGTTTACATTCGCTTTTCTATACATTCTTGTTTGCATTCGCTTTTCTATACATTATTGTTTCCATTCGCTTTTCTAAACATTTTTGTTAGCTTTGCTTATTAGTTTTGTTATATATTCCTGTTAGCTTGGCTCATTCACTTTTCTATTCATTTCTTTTAGCTTTGCTTATTTGATTTTCTATACATTCTTGTTCGCTTTTCTTATTCGCTTTTCTATACATTATTTTTAGCTTTACTTCCGTACGGTGATTTACCATTTGATTAGAGTATTTCAAAATAAAATCAAATGTTTTAAATGAAGTTATTGACTTTGCTTATTTGATTTTTTAACAAGTTATATTGGCTTTGCCCGTTCAATTTTATTAAAATTTTTCTCAGCCTTGCTATTTGACATTTCTACATATGTGATTACATTTGTATGTTTTTTTGAGGATTGTGTTTGCATGCATTATAATATAACTTAATATTACTTATAGTAGAGTAGTATTTTACCTCACTATGCTGTTATTTCCAATTACCTTTTTCACCTTAAAAATACACTAATCAACCAAATAAAACAATCTGTTATGCAATTGATGTTTGATTTTTGCAGACTTGCAGGCGTTATAAACATTTTGTTGCCATTTCTGGACTAAAACATCATGTTTTAACTCATAAATATTACACTTTCTCACAGTTATTTAAAATTCTATAATTAAAATCTTCATATTATTATTTTTAAGGCAAAATGACACAACCTTTTTGATTCTTACGTTTTTTTTTTTTCATAAATATTACGGGTTTTAAGATATTTGCCTTTGAAAAAAAAAATCCGCCATTTAGAAATAGTATAAGGAAAAAACTTTATATTCCATACTAAAATAGGTCTTATAAGTTTCAATACATGCACCAAGTCTGAAGTTGATACCTTAAGTGGTTAAAAAGTTGTATTAAATTATGTCCAAAACACATAGACAGATAGACGGAAAACTGTACGATTTAGTACATATGTTCATAGGAAATTTGTTGTCTATTTTTATGTGTGCAATATTACCCTAAAATAATGGTAGGGAGTTCTGGAACACCCTGGAAAACGTAAGTTTAAACATGTCTTTGTCAAGAATACCTTTCTTAAAATACTATACATAGAGTTCAAACCAAATTACATCAGACTAAACCACTTGCCTATACAAAGTCGATGCAAATACAAACTATACTTGAGAAGTATACACAGTATGCAAGAGTTTGAAATCAGCACACCTATAAAAGTGATTTTACTGAACATCTTGGGAGAACTGAGAAAAAAGTTATCCTTTGTTAGAAGCGTGAACTGATATCGTTCATAAACAGTAGCCTTATCATTGATCGATAATTATTTTTCAGTGTCTCATTCACTTACTTTCAGTATACTTTTTTAATATAATCAAGAACTTGAATAATATAATGTTAGTAACCTGATTACCCTAATAGTGTGTTTGAAGCGACTGCAGTTTTAATTTACAAAGTTTTAAAACATGATATCCCGGTTGGTGTAGAATCCGACACCAAAAAGTCCATTCATTACTGAAGATTACATATTTGAAAGGGTAAACGCTGATTCTCGCCGCGCAAATGAGAAGTCTTGCATTGAATTTTAAAGACCGAAGTCCTCATGAAATACGAGTATAATTTATTTTATGTTTTTTTATTAAAAGTAACCAAATTTAGTAATCGTAACGCTTTAAGTTTGGGATCGAGATCAGGAGGAATACAAAACAATACTGCATTTTTTAACCAATAACAAAGTTCAAGTATGGCATTTTAAAATCATCATATACAAATAATTAGTTAAGTTTATTCAAATTTTGTAGAAATTTATTCCCGCTGAAAAGTATTTTATAGATAACGAATTGATCTTTGTTCTAGTCTATCGCCTGTTTGTTTATGGTGGCCAAATACACAAAGCTAATGGACTTGTTGATAATTACTGTACACAAATTGACGTCTTACTCGCACAGTTATGTTAATTTATAAGATATAAGAGTTGCAGGACCATCAATAATTGAAAAATCGAGTTTTTCCAGGAAATATTGCTAGGCAATTTACCTATTGATTTTTCCAACGGTTATGCAAATGATGTTATTTTGCGTATTACAGATCGTCGGAACCTTAAACTAAGTCAAATATGGTTTTTGTTAGGATCTTCGTTCATTTTTCAAGCTGACATTGACATATTTGATTGCGTTTTCTTCCTCATGTCTTCAGACACATCATTATTCACGGATCATTCTTTTGGGTGGTTTTTGGGTGAAACACGGAATAAGAGGTCCAAACTGATGAGTAAAGTGCATATCGTTCTGCTTGTATTGCAGAGTAATACCCTTTTAGGCAATATTTTTATAAATCTCGCAGTGTGTTTGAAACTTCAGCAGGTAAATAGGCTCTCGAATATTAACTGATTCTTCTTAAGTGCTTATACAGTTTGTGAAGGTATTACATTAATTATATGATTCATACTTGTTAATTACAAAACTCATCTCGGGGTGTAGCCCAATACAACACAACTCTTCACAATATATTTACACTTACATTACACTCACATACTCACCGGTAAATATGCATACAATATGGTAAAAGGAAACGATCTCGACTGGTCTCACCAACCATCATCAGACTCGTAGAGTATTTACATATATTTACAGTTTTAATGTAATCTCAGTGTAAGTGTAAATTATTGAGTGTTGTAACACTTATTTTAATTACATACCATACTAATATGTCAATTACATAACTCTTTATGCACCATGCTAGCTAAAAGTTGTTTAAAACGTATCTACAAGAACTGTGAAAGACCAAGAGTTATGTTAAGAATATTTATTTAGTTTTTGCTACAACATGCAGTTGACTCTATCTCTATGATAACGCTATGTGTAGCATATGAGTTTTCTTATATCTTTTTATTACATTTCTGGGTACTTTGGTATTATACGGATGCCACTATTTTTGGAGGTTAAATTTTTACCGGATACAAAGGATAACTACATAATTCGAAAAAACGTACTTTTATTGACTTACTGTACAAATTTTACATCATTCTGATGAGCGGTCTTAGTGTTGTGCAAAAGGCAGTTATGTCCGCTAGGATCGTGTTGAATGCGTCGCCGCCGCTAGCAGCCACACCCGATCGCCACATGTACTCCGCCAAATATACAGCGCGTTGCGGCAGTTATGTTAGGATGGGTTATCATAAAAATACGTACGGTTTCCTCTTCATTTCGAGGTAAATCCCACACCAAAAGAACGTCACTCATTATGAAAACAAATGTAACTTAGTAACTTAGTGCACGGCAATAAATCACTCATGACACAGACCCAGATACAGGCGGTGACAGGTGAAGCGTGCGCTCCGGTCAACGACCCGACCTTGGCCTATTTGGAGGGGGTTTGGCGGCCGGAAGTATGACTCATCAGGTATCATTCGATTCGTAACGAAACAAGGAAAGTCCTACAATAATTTTTATGATAACCCATCCTAACATAACTGCCGCAGCGCGCTGTATAAGGGTGGCATCCGTATAATACCAAAGTACCCATTTCGGTCTACATGTAATAGTAAAACTAAGATTCTACGAGGAATAATGTATTTCCCAACACAAGAGCTTTAAACCTTCTCAGAGCAGAAATTACGCCACTCAATTAAAATTGTATTTATTGAAAATATTCTATAGCATGACTAATTATAGGATTTTTTCCCAAATTCAACCGATCAACATTTATAAAAACAAAGTAAAAAATGATTATTATTTTACCACTTAGTGGCATTATTATAAAATACAACTCATGTAGGGCTGGAGGATGCGCATCGCCTAACGGTGGGGAACACATCGGTTGCGTGTGATGGAGATTGTGGCTAAACGTCTGTCTACTCCGAATAATGAATGTGTTTGTTATTGAATCAATATGACAAAATTGAATTGAATATACGTAAGAATAACATAGGAACTTTGAAGACCCATGGGGCAGACTGCTATGGTTATTGCCTAAAACCCCTTCGTTACCTACGGTACAGAAAAATATAATCCATTCAACTTTTTTTCTTGTTGTAGAGGTTTTCGTTCGATTTAAGTTATTTTACAGCATGGAGTAAACAAAATATCTCTTATCTCCTATTGGAGTTTAAATTTAAATTGTTCTTAACAAGGTGCAGAAATTATATCCAGAATCACTTTTTCTAGCAGATTATAGCATTCGTCAGACTGGCCTAACTATATATGTTTTACGTAGTTTTAGAGAATCATGGTGGGGGTTTTGAACAGTTTCATTGCAATAGTTGAGTATACTGCAGCATGTAGGAACACAAGTATTCACGAGGTAAAGATGCAACAAACCAGACATGGGCCCAAAGCCCAACCTAAGCTTGCAGACGGTCGATGACCAATAGAAGCGTACCCTTATTGTATGTGTGATGTTGCAGACGCAGTGGGAATGGGGATACCTGCCGGGCGTGGACGCCACCGTCCACTACTTTGTGGGCGGCATGTTGGTGGTGGTTGTAGACCACCCCAATAGAAGCGTGCCCTTATTGTATGTGTGATGTTGCAGACGCAGTGGGAATGGGGATACCTGCCGGGCGTGGACCCCACCCTCCACTACTTTGTGGGCGGCATGTTGGTGGTGGTTGTAGACCACCCCAATAGAAGCGTACCCTTATTGTATGTGTGATGTTGCAGATGCAGTGGGAGTGGAGAGACCTGCCGGGCGTGGACCCCACCGTCCACTACTTGGTGGGCGGCATGTTGGCGGTGGTTGTAGACCACCCCAATAGAAGCGTACCCTTATTGTATGTATGATGTTGCAGACGCAATGGGAGTGGGGAGACCTGCCGGGCGTGGACCCCACCGTCCACTACTTGGTGGGCGGCATGTTGGCGGTGGTTGTAGACCACCCCAATAGAAGCGTACCCTTATTGTATGTATGATGTTGCAGACGCAGTGGGAGTGGGGAAATCTGCCGGGCGTAGACCCCACCATCCACTAATTGGTGGGTGGCATGTTGGCGGTGGTTGTAGACCACCCCAATAGAAGCGTACCCTTATTGTATGTATGATGTTGCAGACGCAGTGGGAGTGGGGAAATCTGCCGGGCGTGGACCCCACCGTCCACTACTTGGTGGGTGGCATGTTGGCGGTGGTTGTAGACCACCCCAATAGAAGCGTACGCTTATTGTATGTGTGATGTTGAAGACGCAGTGGGAGTGGAAATACCTGCCGGGCGTGGACCCCACCGTCCACTACTTGGTGGGCGGCATGTTGGCGGTGGTTGTAGACCACCCCAATAGAAGCGTACCCTTATTGCATGTGTGATGTTGCAGACGCAGTGGGAGTGGGGAGACCTGCCGGGTGTGGACCCCACCGTCCACTACTTGGTGGCGGCTTGTTGGCGGTGCTTGTAGACCACCCCAATAGAAGCGTACCATTATTGCATGTGTGATGTTGCAGACGCAGTGGGAGTGGGGAGACCTGCCGTGCGTGGACCCCACCGTCCACTACTTGGTGGGCGGCATGTTGGCGGTGGTTGTAGACCACCCCAATAGAAGTGTACCCTTATTGTATGTGTGATGTTGCAGACGCAGTGGGAGTGGGGATACTTGCCGGGTGTGGACCCCACCGTCCACTACTTGGTGGGCGGCATGTTGGCGGTGGTTATAGACCAACCCAATAGAAGCGTACCCTATTTGTATGTGTGATGTTGCAGACGCAGTAGGAGTGGGGAAACCTGCTGGGCGTGGACCCCAGCGTCCACTACTTGGTGGGCGGCTTGTTGGCGGTGCTTGTAGACCACCCCAATAGAAGCGTACCCTTATTGCATGTGTGATGTTGCAGACGCAGTGGGAGTGGGGATACCTGCCGGGCGTGGACCCCACCGACCACTACTTGATGGGCGGCATGTTGGCAGTGGTTGTAGACCACCCCAATAGAATTGTACCCTTATTGTAGGTGTGATGTTGCAGACGCAGTGAGAGTGGGCATACCTGCGGGGCGTGGACCCCACCGTCCACTACTTCGTGGGCGGCATGTTGGCGGTGGTTGTAGACCATCCCAATATAAGTGTACCCTTATTGTATGTGTGATGTTGCTGACGCAGTGGGAGTGGGGATACCTGCCGGGCGTGGACCCCACCGTCCACTACTTGGTGGGCGGCATGTTGGCGGTGGTTGTAGACCACCCCAATAGAAGCGTGCCCTTATTGTATGTGTGATGTTGCAGACGCAGTGGGAGTGGGGAAATCTTCCGGGCGTGGACCCCACAGTCTACTACTTGGTGGGCGGCATGTTGGCGGTGGCTGTAGACCACCCCAATGTAAGTATACCCTTATTGAATGTGTGATGTTGCAGACGCAAAGGAGTGGAGATACCTTCCGGGCGTGGTCCCCACCGTCCACTACTTGGTGGGCGGCATGTTGGCGGTGGTTGTAGACCACCCCAATAGAAGCGTACCCTTATTGTATGTGTGATGTTGCAGGCGCAGTGGGAGTAGGGATACCTGCCGAGCGTGGACCCCACCGTCCCCTACTTGGTGGGCGGCAAGTTGGCGGTGGTTGTAGACCACCCCAATAGAAGCGTACCCTTATCGTATGTGTGATGTTGTAGACGCAGTGGAAGTGGGCATACCTGCCGAGCGTGGACCCCACCGTCCACTACTTGGTGGGCGGCATGTTGGCGGTGGTTTTAGACCACCCCAATATATGTGTACCCTTATTCTATGTGTGATGCTGCAGACGCAGTGGGAGTGGGTATACCTGCCGGGCGTGGACCCCGCCATCCACTACTCTGTGGTCAGTATGTTGGCGGTGGTTGTAGACCACCCCAATATAAGTGTACCCTTATTGTATGTATGATGTTGCAGACGCAGTGGGAGGGGGGATAACTGCCGGGCGTGGACCCCACCGTCCACTACTTGGTGGGTGGCATGTTGGCGGTAGTTTTAGACCACCCCAATAGAAGCATACCCTGATTGTATGTATGATGTTGCAGACGCAGTGGGAGTGGGGATACCTGCCGGGCTTGGACCCCACCGTCCACTACTTGGTGGGCGGTATTTTGGCGGTGGTTGTAAACCACCCCAATAGTAGCGTTCCCTTATTGTATGTATGATGTTGCAGACGCAGTGGGAGTGGGGATACCTGCCGGGCGTGGACCCGACCGTCCACTACTTGGTGGGCGGCTTGTTGGCGGTAGTTGTAGATTACCCCAATAGAAGCGTACCCTGATTGTATGTATGATGTTGCAGACGCAGTGGGAGGGGGGATAACTGCCGGGCGTGGACCCCACCGTCCACTACTTGGTGGGTGGCATGTTGGTGGTAGTTGTAGACCACCCCAATAGAAGCATACCCTGATTGTATGTATGATGTTGCAGACGCAGTGGGAGTGGGGATACCTGCCGGGCTTGGACCCCACCGTCCACTACTTAGTGGGCGGCATTTTGGCGGTGGTTGTAAACCACCCCAATAGTAGCGTACCCTTATTGTATGTATGATGTTGCAGACGCAGTGGGAGTGGGGATACCTGCCGGGCGTGGACCCGACCGTCCACTACTTGGTGGGCGGCATGTTGGCGGTAGTTGTAGATTACCCCAATAGAAGCGTACCCTTATTGTATGTATTATGTTGCAGAGGCAGTGGGAGTGGGGATACTTGCCGGCCGTGGACCCCACCGTCCACTACTTGGTGGGCGGCATTTTGGCGGTGGTTGTAAACCACCCCAATAGTAGCGTACCCTTATTGTATGTATGATGTTGCAGACGCTGTGGGAGTGGGGATACCTGCCGGGCGTGGACCCCACCGTCCACTACTTGGTGGGCGGCATGTTGGCGGTGGTTGGAACTGTCGGCGCCTTCGGCAACGCTCTAGTCGTGGTAATTTTCACCAGGTAAATTTTTATAAGTCTTAAACTCATGCAAGAACATGATCTCTCTTGTTTTACGCAGTAATTGCGACCCATAACACGTTATTAGAACAGTCGTGTTAGAAATGAGAAATAATGTTTTTTCGACATGTTTAGTCTGTGTACTACACAATTGTATTTATTATTTTAGTCCCCCATTCAATATTCTTCCTTCACAATTTTTGCTCATAAATTAATTATTAACTAAATAGTATGCAAGAATATATTATGTATGATGGTTTCATGTATACTTAAACAAATGATAATAAACGATTGTTTATAATTATACTGCAGTTAGTCAATTTGGTTCCCTGGCATTGGTGTGTGGCCGACTTGGTTTGTCTTGCTAGGATTTGGATCACAGTAAGATCATATTTAGGCGGTAACCAATTAATTAACCATCCACTACTGTAAATTTACAAAAAAAATTCAATTTTACATGGTCCTGATTTAATATTCAACTAAATGCTTTACAAGTTTTATTTTTGAAAATCCCCATACCTTTTATTACTGGATTATACACTCAATCATAATTAGTTTATAACAAACTGTGTTAGTAATTTCCAAATTGTATCAATACTATCTCTGAAATTATTATCTTTAGTTTCTAATCTGACACGTTAAAATTATTAAATCATGCCTTCAATGGTGTCAAATGTGTAAAAGCTAAAATAATAAAACATATCGGGGTTAGTATTTTATCATAAATATGCTCTTATATTAAAAGTAAGTAATTTCAGTACTTTGTTTTGCATTGTATATCAGATTTGGTCCTAAGCTCCGTTAAAAACGAATGTTTGTATGAACATTTTGAAGGTCAACTCGTACTCCGAGCTGACGGAGCTAAAGTCGAGGATTAACCATAGTAGTTTATGACAGAAAGAAATTATGCTGTTTGTTATTTACTGTCTCACCTTAGTTTTATACAATAAATCACTGTATTTGAAAGTTTTATTACGAATTAAAAATAATGTAATCTTAGTTTTACTCAAACAATAGTATATTTCATTACTAGGGCCAGAAGTGACGCTTTTCGAAACGAGCTCAAGTTTAACGGCCGAGGCGAAGCCGAGGTCGGAAAATTAGCGAGGATCGGAAAGCAACTTTTGGTCCGTGTGATGAATTATATTTTTCGTCATACTGCACAATATATTAAGATAACTACTTCACAAAACAAAAACTGTACAACTTGTTTAGCTTTAAAAGTTGGCTCCCAAAACGGCTTCCATCTTGTTCTTGCTATGCAAAACAAACATCTGTTACAGGTGTAATCAACTATTGTCTGTTTCGTTTGTGTTGTTGGTGTTAGGTTAGACATGGTTAGACTAACTATAACGACTGATATATCGAAAGCTGTGGACTATCATTAAACTGACAACAATGCAATAATGAATTACAGTCGATAAAATAATCGATAACTACTCTCGATTCCATCGACCTACACAAGTATGCTGTTTTACTACAAACGATATAAACTAAAACGAGTTCGCACGCAGCACGCTGACGTGAGGGAAGTTAATTTCCACATAACAACTTTTAAAACTCAAAATCAGTGTAAAAACATACATTTGTCCAATTCTTATTGAAATCTGAAAACATTGATTTTTGGCTGTTCTGATACTCCCGGTTTCATTTACTTGCAAAGCTGAGAATACAATTTTGTGCATTATAAGGTTAGGAGAAGGTCCAGACAGGCTTAAAAGTAGGCGTGAGGTTGCTGGGGATGATAAAAGTACTCTAACAAAAGAATAGCAGGCTTTTCTAGTATAAAACCCCCGTAAGACAACGTACTGTGTTTAGTAGATACACATTTTCTTTAATAACTCGGTAAATATTTATGCTAGGATGACGAGAGAGGGCTTAAAACTTTCGCCTTTTTAATTCCCATCTTTTAACATGCATTGATTTTACATCTGGGGCCTTTATGACCCTTTTTGGGCCCAAAACCTCGAAATTTGAAAGATTAATCCCCCAAAAAAGGGGTTTAGAGTTTTCCGATTGCCTTGCCCAACGAACTTGTCCAACTGATTACAGGAGGGAACGTCCCTACCAAATTTGAAGTAAATCGGACAAAAAATGCGACCGCTAGAGTGCAAACACACACACATATATATATATATGTCTATGTATATATATATATATATATATATATATATATATATATATATATATATATATAAAACATTTTGAACGACCCCCAAAACGTGTTCGGGGGTCATGTTAGGAACTTCTATGGTGATCCCGGGCTTAATTTCACCGTGCGGGTCATGCTAATAGTTCACTTTCCAAAGGAAATTCCCTAAAAACGAACAGCTGATTACCTCGACACCAGCTGATTCTTTTTCGTCCTAAGGCTAAAAAGAACTACTTTAGTCCCGCAACGCATGTATTGAAAACAGCCTTTTTCGAAGCAGTATGACGAAAAATATTTTGTATTATCATAATAATTTTTTACGTATTAATAAGTAACATTAAACATAAAATCAAATGCATCAAGACCTAGGCCACTTGTTAAAAAGTAACTTGATATTCAAATTAGCATTTAATACGTGGTGCATTATTAATGCATTATATACTACATGAGAATGCTAGATTTGCTAGATTAGATGCTAGAATGCCAGCATTTATTGTGTTAGATTGTGTTTTCACCATCATAATTATAATCTGAGTGCGAAGGTATGGTACAATTCCATTTAATGAAAAACAAGCTTCACTCTTGGTGAATAAATTATACGAATCTCCATAAATAGTTGAGGATATTTGAATGAATGAATGAATGAATGAATGAAACTTTTATTTATCCCTCAATATACATATATACATTTAAACATAGTAAATATGGCACAGGTACAATCAACATCGTGCATGACACATACTAAATTACACACATTACATACACATATACACACCTACAATAATGTAAAAACCAAGAAAAAAAGTGTTTTCAATATACACCAACCACATTTACTAGATTATTTATTGGTGGATAAATTTAGGGGCCTCTTAGGCATAGCCAGTTTTGAGGCCTCCATCACATATAATTTATTATAAAGGCTGAAGGATAGCTGTAAAGAAAAAATTAATGATAGTAATTAAGAAAAATTATAAATTTTGTTTTTTAAGAAAAATTGTTATAATAGAAAACAAATGTAAAATGCAGAATTAGTTGTTAGGGAATATCATAGCATAATCATGGATAGCTATACAAGTACGAAGTAATACTATAGCTACATAAACTATAGCTACTAAACTTACATCTTGTTATAAACGTAACATAATAATTTTAAAAAAATAATACAATATATATGATATAGTAACATTTGTATATAGATCAACTCATAACTTGAAATAGCAATTCCACTTTTTCAACTGTAAAAAACCATCTTTTCAAGCTACTGAGGTACTGAGCAACAGTTTTTTTTATTTCCAACGTTACATAAAATAGAATTGTATATGTGAGGGGCGTTAAGTTTCTAAAAATGTCTATAAAGCGTGAGCTTAGGCTTAGGAACAGGTGCCACCTTATCGGTTCTAAGATGATATCTCTTGTTTTCAGAATTATTTTGAGAACTTAAATATTGAATATAAAACATCTTTAAGGCTTTACAAATATATAATTGTCTAAGAGGAAGTATTTTAAGTCTAAGGAATAAAGGCCAAGAATGCTCGACTCTCTTTTTCTTTAAGACAACTCTAAGAAATGCTTTTTGTAAGATAATAATCGGTGTTAATGACCAGGTATGTTCCACCCAACAACATAACCCCATAATTCAATCTAGAATTGACAAGAGCATGGTAAAAATACACTATTACACTTTCTGGACTCACATTTTTTATCAAGTAAAATTTACGCAACAGACTACAAAGTTCCTTTCTTAACTTATCAATATGATCTTTCCATGAGAGATTTGAGTTAAGGGTGCGCCGTACCTCCCTTCCGCACGCTCAAGTAAGGGGTTTGCATCTCCCTCATTGTATGCTAAATTGTTAACCAATTAAAAATAATTTGATGTTATTTAATTCAATAAATGTTCATCTAGAGATCATACGATTTAAAAATCGTGATTTTAATTCAAAATAAGTGGTAGGCCATTAGTAATGTTCTCAAATTAAGCGTTTTTCTAAAGATTCCTATCGTATGAAGAAAAATTATTTTGGAGAAAAGGAACCGTATGATCCCTAGATTGGAATCTGAAAAGTGTGAAACTGCAAATAGTTTGGTAGAAATCTGTAAAATAACAGTGTGATCGAGGAGAACAAAATGGTCTTCAAGCGTAAATATGCATGGCCCTGCTTGTTAGCGGCGCCGGCGCGGCGCTAAACAACAATGAATTCAATCTGGGTAGGGCGCACCCTTAATTACAAGACCGAGGTACTTTATTTCATCTACTTTCTCTAGTATGCCAATTACAGAAGCCATAACAATTCGGTTTATGAATGTAAAGTTCTTCTTCAAACCGCTGCTCACGTCTAAGGCCAAAAATAATATATTTAGGTTTGTTCACTTAATAATAAATGATTTTTATTAAACCAATACCTTAGCAGTCTTAAATATTCTTGCACATTTGATTTTACTAAATTTAAACTGCTTTCTGAGTAGGTAAGCTCAGTATCATCTGCAAAAGCTGTCAGTGTACCATGAAAATTAACATTACATTAATATTAGGAATCATATAGGTCCCAACACAGATCCTTGCGCGGAACACCGTGTTGGATTTTATCTCCATAAGAACAATGTTAAACTTAAAACCATATATCTTGCCTACACTACTATTATCATTACAGATTTTGGTGCATTGTGATCTCTTTGTTAAGAAGCCAGAAAACCAACTTAAAGAAATCTCTCTTACTCGTTTCACATTTTTTCGAAAAGAAGCTTGTGGTCAACTGTATCAAAATCCTTAGTTACGTCGATAAATAAAGCTGAACACGATTTACTGTCATTGAGGTCATCATAAATTGGTTCTGAAAACTCAAGCAATGCATCTTCAGTTGACATTCTCTCTCTAAAGCCAAACTGATTATTACTAAAAAAGGCATTACAGTTCAAAAATTTCAAAAGTAGTTTTTTAATTTTGTTTCAAATATTTTAGCAAAGAATGAGAGTAATGAAATGGGACGGTAATTGGAAGGATTTTATTTATCACCTCGTTTGAACAGTGGAATGACTACAGCAGTTTTCAAACATTCAGGAAAAACACCATTTTCAATACTAATATTAAACAAATAAACCAGCACATCAATAATAGATAAAATAATTCTCTTAATAGTACAACCTCCAATCCCATCCAAAGGAGCTTTACGCATTTTAAGTTTATTTACAATGTCTGACACTTGATAATCATAAGTAGGTAATAAAAATAGTGTTTTTCCGCAAAATGAGTTCCTAAAAGCATTATCTTTTGTGGGCAAGTTTTGCTGGTTAGGAATTGTATTCTTAACTACACTTGGAACATTTAGTAAAAAAATATTCAGACTCCCTGCTATTTCAGTTGACTCAGTTTTCTCCTCCCCGTTGTAACATATTCTGGCTATACAGGAATAGTTTGGGATCACTAATAAAATTGTTAATTAAATTCCATTGAGCTTTAGAATTCCCATCATACTTTTCGAACTGAGCCAAATAATAGTTTACCTGCAGTCTATGGGTATAAATGACATATCTTTAAATCTGAATGGGTAAGCACATTAGTGGCAATATATCGAAAGTAAGTTCGAGTGTCTTGATTGATCTTAGTCTAATGTCCCAGGTTAAGGCGACTACGGGGACCGTTCTCGGCGCTGATAGTGAACCTCGCTGTGGCGGACTTCTGCACTTCTCTTCTGCATTCTATGGCCGTCGCCTCCTCTTTCTGCAACCGATGGATCTTTGGTAAACTGGGTCAGTCTCTAGCCACACTCTCTGTATCTTATTCGTCATTTAAGAGGGCGTTGGAGAGCGGCCATGTTGGATTTTACCTCCATAAGAACAATGTTAAACTTAAAACCATATATCTTGCTAATTTATCAACATACGATTATGAAAGATGTCTCAAATAAAAGGTATTTTGAAGACGCAGGTGGTTTGCTCGCTATTTTCTAAATGAAATAATACATTTCCAAAAATATAGTAATTTAAAGTCTATATTTTTATACATATTTTGTAGTTTTTCCTAGTAATTAAAAAATAAAACTCCCAGCAAACACTAATCAAAACTTTATAAAGATTCAAACAAAATTCATTCCAAATCAATAGGTCAAACAGTAACAAAAAAATATGCTTTTCAGTAAAGACATGTTTTGTGCGTTTTAACATTGAAATAGCCCGTAGCGCTAGGGTCAGCGACGATTTTTCTTCCGACTCCAACGTCCTCTTAAACTAATTTAATCCTGCCAACTTTGTACAGCCTAAGGTATATATTTCTTTAGTAGGGCCGGTTACGAATGATTTGCGATTCGTCTTCAGTCAATTTTCGTATCCGACATTAAATACAATAACATATGATACACTAGAGCTTGTCGTCAACGAAAAACGATTTACCTCAAAACCACAGTTCATCCACTCTATAAAACACAAATACAAGAAAACTGTACTATATCAGCAAAATGATACTCACTTTCTCCCTTTTAACCCTTCATTAATAAATAAATTGCTTTATATTTTCCATATCTATTTCTTTGGCGTCACTAAGATAGTCTATTATTTGGTAGATATTTGCATTTTTCATGACCGACAATAGTTTATAACTAGTTAACAGCACAAACAATTAATTCCAACAAAATAATTAGGATTTCGTCCAACATAATTTGTATTGTTGATTGCATTAAATGTTAGATGTAATACGAGTATTAAATTCAAGGACCTGGGGGCCGAGCTTTGCCCAGGGGAAGGCTAGGCAGTTTGTTTAGATGACTTGGAGTATATTTCACCACTTCCCCCTACTGAAAATCAGATTTGTATAATTCATTTGCCTCTTTTCTACATCTTTAAGGTCACTCCAGTTGTTATTTATAGCTCAATGTCCCTTCGATTTATTTTACTACTCTATATATGTAATCTTCACTCAAATATTTTAATATCTGCTCTCAGGAAACCACATGTTAATAATCATAATCAACATGAGTATTACTTTGACAGTTCCCTGGTTGATTATGAACAGCTGTTACAATTGTTTTGTTTTGATTTGAAACTCCATAAGCCCAATGCTAATTTTTTAAAATTTTCATTTTAGATTTTTACATTATTTGATTTTTACTGGGGATGAGGCCTGTCTAGAACTTATTTTTATCCCAGAAATTAGTTATTTCCAACATTTGACGGAAATCGTTGGAGCCGTTTTTGAGGTCAGTGTCGCAAGCAAGCAAACCTTACTCATATTAGAGTATAGGATATAGTGATAACTAAATATTCACATTTGTGCACTATGGTTATAATAAGAGTACTGTTAAGGATATTTTCAAACCAGAGTTATAAAGTATTTAGTAGGATTTCTAGTCGAAAACAACACTGTACTTAGGAAAAATGTGATAGATTTCATATTCGTTCGAGTTAGTTTACTAAAAAGGGAAAATGTCTGTTACTTACGCTAGAGAGTGGTAGCAGACTACGAGTTGTTATTTTAAACTTATTAATTATTAACTTATGTTATTAACTTATAATTTTTATTACTGTGTTGAATATGCCTGTTACACCTAGACAGTACTTACATAACGGATAGACAAATAATTATGAGGCAATGGATAATATGAGCAATATGTTTTACATATTTTTTTGCAACGGCTGAAATTCATTACGTGTTGTAATTATTATATAAATATTATTTCGCTAATAATAATTAGATCTTATTTAGTCAGTTTATTATTAATTATAATATATATTCAGTAAAGATTATACTTGTATTATTAATGTTTACGCTGTACCCTACTAAAATTGTATGTTCTATAATTAACGAATAGGGATAATTTGGGGGAGAAGTTTCCCCTAAAATAATTGGGAATTGGGAATAATATTATTATACTTATATTTAAATTAATTCAATGTAGTCACGACCACTATACTAAACAGATATTTTTTCAGGTAGGAGTTTAATTTATATGGTCTGGTTATTTTTATTTTTGATTGCGCACATTTCTTATACAAAATATATATTTACAGTTAATAGTACCACTAAGGAAATCAGTTTACTGTGTAGAACACAGCCCTTTTGTTTCGAAGCTGAACCAGTGCGGGGTCCATGGGATCCCTCAACAGTGGATTCAATCTTATTTTGCAAACACAACATAAAAGATAGCAAATCTGTTTTCAAAAAGCATTGTCCTTAGGTATGGTGTCTTGCAGGGATCAGTTGGACCATTTTTCATTCTGATTTATGTCAAGAATCTGTTGTCTGCATTAAGGTTTGGCTAATTGGCTCAATACACGGATGACACACAACTCTCTACTGCAGCACTTGCTGCTGGTTCAAAATTATAAATCGAAACATTCATACAGCTGAACTGTTGTGTTCAGTTTTTTCTTCAAAAAATAAATTTGAACATTAATTTGTAGAAAACTAATTGGATGTATTATTCAAGGTAAGAAAATTCTGGTAAAGACCCGACTGTACAGTCGATCTTTGATACAGTTATCGAATAGGGCAAACCCGTAAAATTTCTTGGAATTCTTCTTGATCCTGGGTTTACAATCACATTGGTAGTATTTTTTCAGGACGTCATCCGGAGTTTATTCAACGATAATTTGATCAAGGATTAGCCCTGATCACGTCCTGAAAGTGGCATATTATGGTCTGGTGAGTCCCCATATTGTCCCCACTTATCTTATGACATCGCCATGTAGGGTAGGAGTGCAGATATGGACTTTCTCTGGTTGTTCCGACGTCAAAAGAAAGTCGTTTGGATAATTGCAAAGCTGCAGTATAGAATCATGCAGGAATGTCTTCAGGAGGTTTGGAATTTAAAATATAACTAGCCTGTTTATTTATTTGAAACCATATTGTGCTTCAAATGTGATCTGAAGCGATTTCTCAACCATCGAGATTTCTACCCCGTGGGTGAGATTTTGGTCCACACATGGTAAGGTTTATCTAGGGGCTCCGTTATTGGGCCCCCTAATTACTCGAACGGGGTGGCGTTGACTTTATATCTAGGGCTAGTGGGGAGGTATACAAGACTCTACAGAGAGTAAATAGCACACCCCCCACTGCGTCATAACCAAACGTTCACGAATATAGATGATGAGACCCGAACGAAGAGCCTTTAATATTTGCGTATGTTTTGACATTTTTAGGGCGTTTTAAGTTTAAAAAAGTAATTTCGCAACACAATGTCATATATTATTAATAATTCGCACCAGGGGACAATTGCAGATATTTTATATCTGTCGATTGGGGTTTTTGTTCACACGTGGATGGTCATGCAAAGGGTACATTTGTATCAGCTGTTCGACCCTAACTAAGCAATTGTATGTGACAGTTATTGTTGGCTATTTAGTACATTACTGCAGATATTTTCGTTAATGAACACATTGATGGATTTTAGGATCTGATTACTCTGTCTTTAGGAGCAAACAACATCTAGAACGTATTAAAGTACCAAAAAATACTCGCACATGTCGATAGAACTGAATAAAACCTACATATAATAAATAAAAAATACGTCAGTTAAGCTCGAGTCCTCTAACGGTCATTTTGCGTTTTTGTGCTGCTTGTTGTCTCTTGTGGGACTGGTAACTAATGTTTTGGTTTTGGCTATTCCGATTGATGTTCTCTGATCGCGGTTCCCTCCCATATTTGCCAGGTATGATGCTAGTTGACATGGTATAATGCATGCCAATTAATGCACGATAATATCGGGTGGACATGAATACATATTTAAACATTATTTCAAGTTCATAAATACTTGGTAATATCATTACACAATCAAAGTGCGTTTTATACTGTTTCATTTTTTAAGTAGGTAATCGATTGTATGTAAATATAATATTTACTACACGGGCTAACGCCACTCGCACGTAATGAAAGTATGTTAAAATGACTAATTTGTTTAGTAACGTTGCTGTGAGTAAATACAAGAAATTATGATACCTATGGAGGCGTACGAGAAGTGAGCGTTGAATAAATCTTCAGCATTATTAGTTGTGACACCTTCAGTGACGATAATGGCTCATAACTGCCTTCCGGGTGATTTATTGTTTGACAAACAAAATCACTTTTGCGACTCCGCTCGAAAATTGTTAATCTCGTCCAAAAAGTGTAAAAGTGTGTATTTACCCCTGCTATGAGAAAATACCCCTCCTTCATTATTCCAATTTAAAATAAACATCGCAAGCGTTACTGTTTATTCTTTTTACGCATATCAAAAAGCTATAAATTTAATATCGGGTACTGTAATATGCATATTTTCAATTTGGTTCCTCTACTAAAACAGGTTTTTTGTCAAGAATAAATACATTTAGTCACGTTTAATGAGTTTCCACTAATTTTGAAAGGCTTGACTAATAAGTCAGTTCATATATTTAACAAAGTGTTTCATCGAAAATACTATACACAAAGACAATGTGAACTTACAAAGACAACCTTATTGGCATTATCCTTGAACAGAGTGCCAATTTTCTCTAGTTCTTTTTTGTAACTTTCTTAGTCGACTGCAACAAACATAAAATAAAACATATATATATATATATATATATATATATATATATATACGAATCTATAAATTAAACAATTTATTTATATAATCAAATAAATGATATAAGAAACCCTCGTATTATTAAAAAATAATTAAATGTATGATTTCTGGGAAGCTTTTGAACCAGTTTTTTATTCACAAGAACATATCTTTATTTCTCATAGTTTTCCTAAATTTAAGATGTATCTTTAATAATAATATAATTTTATTTCAATAATTATGAATATAATAATAATTCAAACTGTAAGCTCTCCTGATTGTTTAAAATTGTTTAGTGTTATATTTACAAAATGTGTGTTTAATAACGCTGTTAAAGATCTCCCTCCCAAACAACACTGCGAACAACTCAACCGTACCCTCTGTACTGCACCTGCTACTTAATATTGAAAATTCAAGATTAGAAGTAGGACTTTTGAAATATAATTTTGCGACTAGTCCAAACCTTAGTTTGATTTAGATGTTCGATCGTTGCTCAGTTTCACTATTGTGCAGGGTGTGAGGTGTACGCGGCAGGGGTGGGCCACTTCGGCCTGCTGTCCATCGTCACCCTGGCCGCCATCGCCGTCGAGAGGTACCTCGTCATCACCAGCCGCCCGCTCTCCAAGAGCTGGAAGATCACACAGTACAGCTCCAAGAGCGTAAGCACTATCACCATCACTTCCACTTACCGTTACTGAGATTTTTTCTTCTTTATCAAAGAGTAAGTTGCAAGTAATTATAAGGAGTCAAAATTAAGTGAAATTAACAACATCATAAGCGACCTATTAAGATTTACTTTTTACCAGAGTAAAATATCAAGCAGCTGTAGAAAGGATACTAGGCAAAAACAGTGAGTCAAATGGAACAGCCATTATAATCAAGTTTAGGAGTTCTTTGTTTGAAATTCATTGTTGGGAATGGTGAGTTTATGTTATTTATGGAATTTTTGCGGACATTTTCTATCATTGATTAGCAAACGTTTCACGACATTTCGGGATCTGGAATCTCATCCCGTCTTCAGGTGGAAAGAATACCTGAACATAACAAGATTAGTGACACAATCCAGGAAAAGCTGGAAAAAATCACTTAAAAGCTAACACAGGAACTATAACAGCAGTCAAAAAACGAAAATTAACACACAAAAAAATCAAATGCACAACACTAGTACACAAATGAACAAGCGGGTGCTACTTCTTATTCTCAAATTGCAGATCCGAAACGTCGCGAAACTTCGTTTTTACTAATCAGTGATGGAAAATGTCTGCAATAAGTTCTTAAATAACAAGTTTTGGAGGTTATTATCCTGTATACAAAAGTGGTACCTGTCCGAAATGATCTAGGTAAAGGTTTTCCCTCCCCTGAAAACTATCCAGCGGTTTTACCAACCATGATTATTGCGTATGACACAATTCAATTTATGTATTACAATAATGAATCAACAAATTTGACTACTGAATATTGAATATTGACTACTATTAAGATGGGGTCAGACTCATAATGCAATTTGTCACTGATTATTTTGCAGAGGCCGTTTTTGTTCCTTTTTGTATCTCCGCATATTCAAAGGAATTCATTATAGACAAAGTTGTAAAATGTAGATGTTTTCTTCAATGCTTCTGCAGTAATGATTTTTGTCCAGTAAATGCAGGGAAAATGTGAGTCGGTTTTTGGTTTTTTGTGATTGCTTTAGTAAAATGCTCGTTAAATATGACTTTAAATGAGTGACTTGTCGACGTATAGAAATAGTCTGAACATTTGAACCTATAGTAGCCAGTGGAATTAGGTTTGTATTTTTATTCTCTGAATTTAGTTTTTACAGATGCTATTTAAGATTAGGTTTGATTTTTGTTTACCTTGTTGTTTTAGTTCCTTTTTCAAAAAATTGTGGAGCTCTTGTCCATAAACAGATATAAAAGTTTGTTTCTGTATCCTTATGAAGTGTTTTGTTTTTTACGAGGTTTTTTATGGTTGTATTATTGTACCCGTTGGCTATGGTAGTACCCATATGTTTTGGTGTTAGGTTCTTAATGTATTTTTCGGCGTACATAGAGATATTCGATAATCTATGTAGCCTACCATACTATTCTGCGGCCAACTTATGAGTGTATGGGTGGTAATATGTGACAAGCAGTGTTTGGTTAGTGGTTGTTGGTTTTTCTATATTCGATATTATATTTTCTGAATGCAATTTTACTCCCACTTTTATATAAAGTCAGGTCAAAAAATTGATTTCATTTTCATTTTCTAATTAATTCTAAGGTGAAATTATATTTAGGTGTTATCTTGTTTAACTAGGACAGTTTAAGTTGGCACGCGTTCCCAATGTATATCATCTGCATATCGGTGGTAAATTTCAATTGTATTCCGGTGACGGTTGTTATAAATGAATATGAATTGGTTCCCAATGTGGTTCAATTATATATATTTCTGACGTTATATCGGATAGGGGAGGAATACATAGCCAGCCCATCAGATTGCTTGAAATATTTATTGCTGAATGTAAAATCGTTTTGTGATAAAACTTCATTCGGGATGGCCAGCAATTCATTAATTGTTTCTGGGTTTGGGTTAGAATAGAGCTGGATTCAAGGTTCAGTTTTATTGTTGTACTGTTATATTTTTATGAAGGTTTGCTATGCCTAGAGAAGCAAGGGTTTGCATATCAACTGTTTGTTTTGCTCATTTTTTACAATCGTGCACTTGTTGGACAAACCTAGGTATACTATTGACCACTGCATGACAGCCTTTGGAGTTGTAATATTAAATTCGACCAGTGGCCTCTAAAAGGTATTGGTTCTCCCTCTCTCCATTTAATTTTTTTAACAATTGAGGACTCCTTTTGAATTGTTTCACAGGATCGTTTTCCGGTCTTATTCTACTTTAGAGCTGCCCGGTTACAGTTTTGCTGTTAATATTTCTTCATGACATTTTGAATGGCTGACTCCTAAAGGTTGTAAAGATTGTATATAAATGTAGCATTACAACTACTTCATTAACTAACGGTCTAATATACATGTTTTCCTACTCCGGAAACCGATATAAAGACTATTTCTTTGATAATGTCAAGATACCCCATGAAATAAACACCTGTAGTGGACATTTAATAGGATAGGATCCAAACGGTATGCATGGCAGGTGTTTTGACTTAAGACTTTGGCAGCCATTCCTGACAATGCAATCGACAGCCTATTGAAAGTGGTCTGGATTATATTCAGACCGGGCTTATTGCGATCGTCACTGAGCTACTGTCTGGGATTTGAATGTATATATTCTATATAGTAACCCGTTCCTTTGACGTACATTTTAGTAGGGAAATACAGAAATAAAGTCATTTTGCTGTAGAAATTTACATTTTGATGTGCAATTTAAGTTACAATCTCTTTTGAAGATTTATTTCAGCACTAATTATAATACAAAATAGGTATTTTCAAACAGTATGTATTTTATAGTTTTTGATTATTTATACTCAAATTATAAGCTTATTCGTAAAATTATTTGATCAGCTTTATTTAAAAGAAGCACCTCCGTTTCTCATTCTTAATCTCCGAAAACAATAAAGAACTTGAAAGACGTTCCCAATCTTAATCCATTTCCCTAGTGTCCTTCCCAGTATTTTCAGATCAGGGATGAAGTTTTTCTATTTCAAAATTTAAATTATATATAAAATATGTGAGTTTAAGCCTACGTCATAATTTATGAAATCTACTGAGAACACATTTTTAATCTAATTGAATCTACGTTGGCACGAATACAACATAAATGCATTTATGCTAATATGTTGTATCTGCATCAATATTGATCCTACTAATTAAGCTGAGTGTGCGTTTTGTTTGTCCGCCACCGCATCCTTCAAGGGTCCAATGCTAATCTTATATACTTTGGTTAATTTGAATAATTATCAGAAAATATGATTTAATTCTCAAAACACATGGTTGTATGACTGGGATATATATCCATGCGAAGAACCAAACAAGGGATGTATCTAGTATGTAATAAATAAATAAGGAAAAACTGAAGGGCAGCAGCAGCTAACTAGGGTTTCCATCCGACTAACCATTTCATTTCTATACGTTCTTAAATGTGTTGTGAATTTAGTGTAGTACTTCTAAGATGACGAAAACCATCAATGGTTGTGTATTATTTACTTATTAGTAGACTAAGTTTTTATCTACTAGTTCCTAATATTTTTTTACTAGTTTCTACTTTTGCCTTAAGTTGTGCAATTTAAAAAATGTCCAACTCCTAATCTGAAACCATGAACAAATATTTTTGTTTTTAGTAATATGATTTTTTGTATTTACAAATTTTTGTTTGCTTACCAAAAGAACAAATTATTTAACAATTTGAATTACAAGACGTTAACCAAAATTGTTCAAACGTTGTAGAGGACAAAAGAAAATGTTGGATACGGTTTTTTGTTTTCAGGGCTCCACCCCACTGGCATTAAATGTTGCCTTGTCATTCTTATTTAGAAAATATACTATCTAAATGGTTCGGAAACGTCTTCTTAAAACTACTCCTGGACCATACCACGTTGCTGGGGACAAAAAAATTTGTTCCGACCTCAGGGGCTCAGGGCTTGGAATTGTGATGGTTTTTTTTATAACCCTGACCTTAGGGCTCCTCCTCATGCTTTCCTCAAAAGTTTCCTTGTTATCCTTATGGAGTAAAAATTGTATTTAAGTGGCTCGAAATCGGTTCCTCAAAACCGCTTCCGCACCCGTACCACGTTGTTAGTGGCAATATTTTGGATCTTATATTTTCGCCCTCAGGACTCCGCCACACAGGCCTTTTCTATCACTTCCCGAAGTACAATTTTGGCGTATGATGATTTGTTGTATTTGTTTCATAAAGCACCATCTCTTGAAAGATGCCCTCAAGTTGGTTACGCCCCCCTTCCAAAACCAAAGCATCGCCCCACTGGAAAAGGTACCATGTTATTGTTTGCCTCTTTCTGCGTGGTTTTAATAAACTTTCATTAATACAAATTTTTGTATAGGTTTTTAAACTCTGATCTTAGAGCTCAGCCCCATGGCCTTAAAAGTTACCATGTTAATTTTATTGAGAAAATATGTGTCTTGGAGAGACAAAAGGCGCTCGATAGAGGTGCTAAACCATTTATGGGTTAAGGAAATCCCATGGAATAGAATTATACTTACTTACTTACTTGATACTTGGAATTCTCCCACTAGTAGGACACTGTGCCGTGGTTGTTATATGGGCTAGGCCTATTTGTCTTGCTCTCGAAGAATTCCTCAATAGAGTAGTAAGGCCACTTCAACAAATAATCCTTTAATTGGTTTTTAAAGTTGTCTAGATCTTCAACGCTCCTGGAATGTTGTTATATATTTTACCACATAGGTATCTCGGGCCGCCCTTTGCTAAGCTGGAATTTACTTGAGTTATATGGATATATTTTTTCTGTCTTGTAGCATAGTTATGGACATCTTAATTTCTTGTAAATATATTAGGCTTCCTTTTCACCTCTAGTGCTGACTCAAGAACAAGAAGCGCTGGCATTGTGAGAACTTTGGATTCAACAAACAATCCTATACAATGGGCTGATTACGGTTCCCTGCATATCGTTCTTGTGATTCTCTTCTGCAACAGAAGTATGCGCTGTGCTAAAGTACTACTTCCCCAAAATATAATACCGTACTTCATAATGCTATGGAAGCACCCGAAGTATACTTTAATCAGCACGACAAACTACGAGAGGCTGCAGTCGTTGCACCATGTAGCATACAGCAGATAGTCTTGCTGATATTAGTTCAATATGCTTCTGCCATCTCAGATAATCACTATTAGTTAGGCCTAAGTATTTAATACAACTATCAACACATATAGTTGTAGATCCTTCCAAGCGAAGTAAAGGGACAATGTCTGTTTTTTTCAGTTGTGAAATTGCAAGGCCTTGGTTTTTCCTCCGTTTAACAGCAGTTTGTTTTGTTTACACCAATTCCTCATCTCATTTAATCCTACTTGTGCAATATTTCCTAAATAATGTATATCCCTATCTTGAACCAAGTGGCTGACATCATCAGCAAACAGCCAAATTTTACCTGTAGATATATGTTCAGGCAAATCATTCACATAGAGTAGGAACAGTACTGGGCCCAAATTTGAGCCTTGAGGCACGCCTGTGTTAATTGGAGAGAAACGGATGAGCGGTAATGTCGAGTCAGACTATCTTGACCTGAGTGCCTAACACTTACGAACTGATTCCTGTCTTTGATATATGAGGTTATCCATGCCAAAGGTTTACCCTTAATAACCATTGTCATTAATTTGTTAAGGAGTGTAGCATGTGACAGGTCAAAAGCCTTAGGCATGTCATAGGATATACATAACTGTTCTCCCACTTCATCAAGATTATCATACAAATTCACTAGAAGATCAAAAACTGCATCAGTAGTAGACTTATTTTTGCTGAAGCCATATTGTTGATCATTGAACAGCTGTTCATTTTCAAGGTAATGAATTCATCTTTTCAAAAATATCATCTCAACATTTTTGAGAAAACACTTTGAACCGCTACTGGCCTATAGTTCTTGACTAAGTATTTTTCGTTGTTTTTATGTATGGGTACAACCTTAGATGTTTTAATTTTACTTGGACAGGAGCCTTGTTCAAAAGATTTGTTAGTTATCATTGTAAGGGGTTTCGCTATTCCATCTTTGAAAACCCTTCAAAATGTTACAAGGTATTTCATCCACTCCAGCACTTTCTTAGAGCTGACTTTAAGGATTATATCCATTACTTCCTTCTCATTTGTAGGCCATAAATGAAAATTTTCCGGAGAGGTATGGTAATCTATATTAATATCTACATCTGTATTGTTAACAGATCCAGTCAATTTCAGAAATTTCACAAACAAAATATTCATTAAAAACATTTGCTTTTATGTATATTTATATAGTCTTTGCTGGGCCCAAGAGATCTACTTTTTCGGATGATTTCAGGTTTTTGATCCAATTAATTAATACAGCTGATCAAATTTGAATAGTAAAACATAGTTGCAATTTAAAACTTCTAAGTTTGTGGCCTTACGAGAGCCTAATCAAAAAAATGCAAGAATCTTTATCAAAAACCTAATACATTAGTTACGATTTTCTCACTAAGACCTTTCATTCAAGCATGTGGTTGACGTGTGTCAGACTTACTGGTTTCTCGAGGGTTTTGGTACGGGGGGGGAGGGGGTGGTATAGATTTAATATCAACTACAGGATTGTTTATGGTTTAAAATGTTATCCTTCAATATTTTATGTGAACTTAAAATAAGAAAGTTTGATAAGAGCTTTAAAAACATAATTTTTTGTTTAACAATTGCTCTATAGCGAAGATGACAAATTGTATGCGAAAGTACAAAGTCAATGGCGTAGAAAATGTATGTTCCCCCAGAATCAAACATACACTTTTCCCTGAAAAATACCAACACATACAGAATAATTTTGTTTACCGTTGTACATTGTTTTAGGCAAATTCTAATTTGTGATTATTTAAATTTATAACAAATTAAGAATCCTTACACATTATTTGCAAATTTACTGCAGGACAATTATTCATCAGCATTATAATTAACCTATTTTTTAAAATTTTAATTAAAAGATTTGATTTTGCAATTCCAAATGATATAATGTGCTTCTACATTAAATATTGTGCATATTACCAAAGAGCAATAAGCTAAAAGCTTTGAGCCCTTTTACATCTTATATCTTACTTTAATAACTTTCTGAGATATCCGTTAAAAGCTTGATAACTTATCTAATTGTGCATTGGCATTAATGAATTAAAATATAAATAAATGGAAGAGGAAAACTGACACATACTTTCCCCCTTATAACAATATTTTAAACAATAAAATCCTTTATGTTTAACGTACATTAAATATTAAGTACGGTTACATATATTCGTCTAGTAAACCTCTTCCAGAAATGTTCACCGCATCTCTTTTATTGGAGGCATTACAAAGTAATTTGCTACACTCACTGGTTTACACTCTACCTCCCCCTGGGTTAAGTGACAATCAAGTCCTAATTTCTTCGACTGGTCGGTGTTATCTTAACCTATTTACCAATTATCAGTGAAATTGATTAGTAAGTAAGAAAGAACTAATTTATTGATTCTCGATAAAAATATAATTGTTCAACGTACTGCGTTTACCGTTAATCGAAATTTTATACATTCTTTCCAACTATTAGCCGAAGAATAATAATTCAACATGTCAATTTATTTCTGTTTATGAATTTTATTAAATGGTGGTATGTAAATTTCATTGAAGTTAACTGTTTCGTGCAATATGCAAAAACTGAATGTTGGACCATTTTAAGCCAATCTCTTATAATTTATTTTGAGGTATAATTCACTAAAAACCAACAATTTCAATTCAAATCGTTAGAGCCATTAAATAAATTTCATTTTGATGATTTTTTAATGATTTTAGGGGGATGTTTTTTTGTCTGGTCCCTTTTAGTCAAACCTTTTTTTAAAGTCTGATTAGTATTTACATTTCAAACATAAAAAATATCTGACGAGTGGATTGGTCTATACACATCCAGTCAGACATCATCTCCAAACCATTTTTCGGGGTTCAGAGGGAGCGTCAAATTACACATACAACACATACTCAAATCTTAAATGTTAAATGTTCTTAAATTTTGCGTTACGATACTTTATGCAAAATATACTATGTACAGGAGGGAAAAACGATATACTCGTAAGTCGATCGAATCAAGAGAACTCACCTCTTAACTAATTCAAACATTATTTTTTAATTTAACTCTTTTTAAATGTTGTTACATGTTATAGTTTTTTTATACTTATTATTTGGTATTCTATACACCTGCAAACGCATAATGTGAATATAATATAATGAGATCTATTAAGATTCCAGAAACGTATTGAATAGTAACTAAAAATACCCCCGTAGCAGCAAACCTGCATACTCAGCGAATTTCCAATGCATATTAATTTATCTTAATACCACATAAAGGCACATACCAAGTTTCATCAATATACATTCATAAATAAACGATTTATGACATTTTAATTATTCTCCATAAGAATAACATGGCGGCTGAGTATGCAGGTTTGCTGAAATAAGGAACACTAAAAATGGGCTTTTATACAAATATCATTATAACTCAACTAGGTAAAGCCACATACCAAGTTCTATTAATTTATGTTCATAATTAAAGGAGATAACACGTTAATTATTCTCCATAAGAATAACATGGGGCTGAGTATGCAGGTTTGCTGCTACGGGAACTATCGGGCAAAAAATGAATTTTTGTGCAAATATCAATAGACCACAACCAAATAAAGCCATATACCAAATTTTGCCAGTTTACGTTCATAAATAAGCGAGATATACAATTTTTCTTTTTCTCCATAAGAATAACATTAGACAACGTACTGTGTTTAGCACTTTCAATATCTCGGTAACCAGTTGACGTAGAGCAATGATCAAAATACCAAATTGTTTGTTTTTTTAAGCTGAAATTAATGGTATAAATTAAAATTTGATTTAAATTAAAATTACATGTGAAAACCCCAAAAAACACATTTTTGGGGTACAAACCCCCCCAAAAACCCCCCTTCGGATGGTGCGATTCATCTGGTTTTCGAACTCGTTCAAATAAATGGTACTTTACACATTTGTACCAAATTTCATTAAGATCGGACCTTTTTTACGAGAGTTATGGTGTTACGGACACATATATATATAATATATATATATATATATATATATATATACATATATAAAAATTTGAACGAATGGTGTTTTTGGCATCTGGGGACCTCAAAATGAAAAGTTATCATGGTCTCGGGCTTAAGTCTTACCATGAGACCTACGGTAATAGCTTCTTCCCTATAGGGGAAATTCGCTAAAAGAGTAATAGAAGGTCATATTGGATTGTTTATTTATAAAAATTTAAATATATATTGGTGTTTCTGAATTTTACATTAGTTACAATATAACTCAGTAATGTTGTATAGTGTTGTGAGATAAGTTAATTAATTCTATATATGCAATGCTACTGCCCATCTGTCGTATTTATCACAAAGTAAATATTACGTAATTGAAACAAGCACACAACATGGTTTTAACATCAAAGTTTCCTCACGGATTGAACTTATATATAGAGATTGTTCTACTGCTGATCCTGAAAACGTATTCTCATTTGATTTTGTTTAAATAACACTTTTTTCTATTGCTTTTAGATGGTATAGTTTTATTTTATACACCTGAAGACACATAATACGAAATATAGTGTGATCTATTAATTTTCTATAATCGTATTGAATTGTGGTTAGAAAAAAACTGTATTAGATATTATTCGATTGTTGATAAAGAAAACAATTAAAATACATATTGGTGTATATGAATTTAAAATTAAAAGATAATACAGTAGGGAGTAGTTGTTGAATAGTCTTATGGTATAAAGCAATTGATTCTTAATATATGCAGCTCTACTGTCCACCTATCATATTTATCACGTTTAATTTAATAAATAAATAAATTTAGCATTAAACGTTGCTAAGTAGTAATATTGCGATGGTAACAAACAAAGCTTAAACAATCGTCCTATTTATGGAAATCAACACGTATTATGAATAGCTGCACTTCATGAATACCTTGGGTTCAGGGATTTTTTTCGAAAGGAAACGTTGTCACACTTACTGTGGTAAGACTCCGGTACATGGAAACTCACAACGCCCTTCTGTTGTCTGCGCTGACTGGCCCGTCTGCTTTCTGGGAACGTAGTTGCGACTCGCTTCTCGCGAACACGCCTGAACATTCCACCGAACATTCTCCCGAATGTCCACTGAACATTCGGTACATGGAAACTCACAACGCCCTTCTGTTGTCTGCTCTGACTGGCCCGTCTGCTTTCTGGGAACGTAGTTGCGACTCGCTTCTCGCGAACACGCCTGAACATTCCACCGAACATTCTCCCGAATGTCCACTGAACATTCCGACCCGTATGTATTTAAAAGTGCGTGCAGCTCCCACACCTCTCGCGAATACTCCGAACCGTCTTTACGTATACCAACCAGTATTTACAGATCTAACGACACAGTTTCATAAACGTAGTAATTATGTAAAATGTATATCGTGTCAATATTACAAACTTGGTAAAATATGTATTCTATAAACACAAAGGCAAGTGTTCTTTATAACAACTTTATGGTTAATTACCAATACAGTTAGTGTCTTAGAACTACTAGGTTTTTGGTAAGGTAGTGTGAATAGCAAATTTTTACGAGATGAAAGCGTACCCAGTAAAAATGTTACTCAATAGTTTTTACAAACATAATTGGTAAATAAATTCTATTCAAATCCTTTTTAGAACGGAAAACTCTAATGTACGTGGAAATGGGCGTCTAACAAAATAGTATATTTCATTAGCAAGACCAAAAGTGAATCTTTTCGATAAAAATGAACGAGGATCTATAGGCCATATTTGGTCTTGGTAATAAATTATATTTACGCTAACAACAAAAGTCACAGAAAAACTAAACTGTTATTATCGGTTTGCTTTCAAAATTTGGCTTCCTTCTTGATCTTTCTGTTGTAAGCAAACAGCTGTTACCCAACTTTATACAGCTGTTTAGTTTGTGTTATTGATAAATCACGATTGACAGACTATAGATTATTACATGACATAACTAGTTCGATTAAAGATTAAGAAATCAATTTCCAGACCGATACTTCGGATTACAACAAAAACAATAATCGAAAGTAGCAGTTGTTTTTATCGATTATTTATCATCGATAGTATCAGTTTTGTTCTCGGTTCACAATTGTTGAATCATTGTTCAATTCATATTTTAAAGTAACAGCTGATGATTTCGACTAAAAAGTGTCATCAAATGACGTTTCTTGTCCTAAGACAAAAAAGATCATCAAAACACTACATTTTTATCCAATGAATAACAAAATACAACTTTAGCATATAAATGCATGTGTTTATGAAGCAGTAAGACGTTATATAACATAACCATTTTTAAGGAGGTATTTGATCTTTTGAAAGCCGCCTTCATGACAAAAAAGGGCCTTAAAATACTTTTGAAAGTTAGATTGAATAATTCGAACCGCTTTACTCCTTTAGGACAAAGAATCCTGGGTGTTGTTTTCACGGAGTTCGGTAAGCTAAAATTTGTGAAATAAATTACCGAAATAACCTTGATTTAATACTGTGAAATCTTCAAATTTCTCTGAACTATTCATTTCATGGTAAAAATATATATCTAATGTCGTCGTATAAAATATAAATCGAACAATCCGGATATATCAGCGGAAAGCTTGAATGATCCACGCAGTCAATATGAATGGACATTTTCGTATGTCAGTTCATCCGCCGGAAATTGTAATCTCCAGCTAGTGATTATGGTGTGATCGCCTGCTTTCACGAGGCGGAAAGTTTAAGTGATATTCTACAGAGTGGTTTGCGTTATTGTAATGGAAATAAGTTTAACTTAAAAGATTGTAGTTCCAAGTTTTCCTAAAAGTTGAGACATCTCTACAGGATGTTTTGGTAATTTTACTAAGGGTTTACGTTATTGCACACTTTATAAGTGTGAGGCGTAGTTTTAATATAAACATAAAGTGGTAACCAGAATTATGAATCGATCACGAGAGTTCATACATTTGCTAACTTGTTGGATATCAAAAACGCTAGTGATACAGTTACAAATTTGTGTCCCTGCAGTCCCCTCTCCTGCAGGTAATTTGGATTAATGTTTTAAATTTTCATCTTTACATTCCCTTAACATCATTGCACAATGAACAGTGGAATAGGTTGTATCCGTTCTCTCAATTGTGTTGGTGAGCGATTAAATTTGGTTGTCTAGTATTCTGCCACTTAAAACCTTTAAAGGAGTTCGCAGGCCAAAGAAGAAAACCTAGTTAATCAAACGTATTCTAATCTCTAGGAAAAAATTAAACCGCTTGCTTTCATTCCAAAAACTTCAAATGATGATAACTAAACAAATATTGTACAAAATATACCAACATCCTTTTTTATATATAAGGTAAGAGGACTTGTAGAAATATAATTAAATTACCTAAATTCCACATACCAAGTTTCATCAGTACACATTCATAAATTAGCGATATATACCATTTTGATTATTCTCCATAAAATTAACATGGGGATGGTAAGCAGGTTTTCTGCAACAAGGAACACAAAATAATGGGTTTTTGTGCAAATATCAATAGAGCTTATCTAGTGAAGTCACACACCAAGTTTCAGCCATATACATTCATAAATAAGCGAGATATAACATTTTAATTATTCTCCGTAAGGATAACATGGGGACCGAGTACCTAGGTTTGCTGCTACGGGAACCATAGATGAAAGTTTTTTGTAAAAAAACAATAAACCATAACCAGAGGAAGCCATATACCAAGTTTCGTCAGTTTATGATCATAAATAAGCAAGATATAAAATTTTTATTTTTCTCCATAAGAAAAACATTAGACAGCAGCGTACTGTATTAAGCACTTTCAATATCTCATCAACCAATTGACGTAGAGCAATGATCAAAATACAAAATTGTTTGTTTTTTAAGCTGAATTCAATGGTGAAAATTTAAAATTGATAAAAATAAAAATGCCATAAAAACGTTTTTGGAGTACAACCCCCCCCCACAAGATACCCATTCGGATGGTCCGATCTGTCTGGATTTCGAACTCGTTCAAATAAATGCTACTTTACACGTCTGTACCAAATTCCATCAAAATCGGACCTTTTTTACGAGAGTTATCGTGCTTACGGACACACACACACACACACACACACACACACACACATATATATATTCATATTTAAATACCCCCGTCGCAGCAAACCTGCATATTCAGCGAATTTCCAATGGAGATATAAATGCCTTAATACTATATAAATCCACTTACCAATTTTCATAAAAATATATTCACAAATAAGCAATATATACAATTTTAATTGTTCTCCATAAGAATAACATTGGGGCTGAGTACGCAGGTTTGCTGCAAAAAGGAACACAAAAATGGCTATTATCAATATAACTCAACTAGGAGAAGTCGTATACCAGTTTTTATTCATTTACGTTCATAATTAAGGGAGACCTAGCACTTAATTATTCTCTATAAGAATAACATGGGGCCTGACTGCGCAGGTTTGCTGCTACGGGAGCCTTTGGCACAAAAATTGTTTTTTGAGCAAAAAACAATAGAACACAACCAGATGAAGCCGTATACCAAGTTTCGTCAGTATACGTTCATAAATAAGCGAGATATAAAATGTTTCATTTCCTCCATAAGAATAACATTAGACAACGTACTGTGTTTAGCACTTTCAATATCTCGGTAACCAATTGACGTAGAGGAATGATCAAAATACCAAATTGTGTGTTTTTTAAGCTGAATCCAATGGTAAAAACCAATATGTGATTTTTCCAAAATCATATGTACAAAATTAAAAAAAAACATTTTTGGGGTACAAACCCCCCCCCCCCAAAATACCCCTTAGGATAGAGCGATCTGGCTGGTTTTCGAACTTAGTCATAAATGTTGCTTTACATGTTTATACCAACTTTAATCAAAATAGGATCATTTTTACGTGAGTTATCGTGCTCACGGACACACACACACACACACACACACACACATATATATATATACAGTTTCGTAAGATTGGTGTTTTTGGGGTCTGGGGACCTAAAATCGAAAAGTTATCTTGGTCCCGGGCCTAGGTCTTACCATGCCGACTACGGTAATAGCTTCTTCCCTATAGGGGAAATTCGCTAAAATTTGAACGAATGGTGTTTTTGGCATCTGGGGACCTCGAAATGAAAAGTGATCATGGTCTTGGGCTTAACTCTTACCATGATTGCACTCTACGGTAATTGCTTCTTCCCTATAGGGGAAATTCGCTAATATGTGGATTTGCCCGTAATCTCGCATGCACCGTAATAAATTCCATATTAACTATCACCATATTATCCTTCATAACGAATATTATGAGGTCTACCCACTTTTTAATTACTATTCCTTCTGAATAGTTATATGTCCGTTCACAGCTCGCCCTAAACAACAACATGGTCATAAATGATAACTAATTTTAAATCTAAAAATGTAGTAACATGAATCAGTATTATCTTCTTCACTTACAAATTACTATCTATGTCACATTCTTAAAACATTATTTATCCATAATTTTAGTAGCTTTCAAATAAGTTAAAGTGTAGTATTCTTGGTTTAGTTTTACTGAAACAGGTGGAGTACCGACCTTATTTGAAAACACTTCTCCTCATATCCTAAGTATGGGTCTACATCGCAGAAAATATCAGTGTGTTAAATTAATTAAACAGTGTTATAAGTTATTTGTTTTATGCAAATTTTTATTCAGACTCACTCAATCATTACTGTTTATTCAACATGGAAAATATAGGTTGTCCGATACATTTTTTTATTTGCCCAGTTAATAGAGTCAATCTAGTTATATAAAATCGTGATGTGTGTGGGTGTGTGTCTGTGTGTGTGTGTGTGTGTGTGTGTGTGTGTGTGTGTGTGTGTGTGTGTGTGTGTGTGTGTGTGTGTGTGTGTGTGTGTGTGTGTGTGTGTGTGTGTGTGTCCAGGTGATTTTTAAAATGGTTCTTCAAAACTGCTCCAGGACCACACCACGTAGTAGGAAAACAACAAACCATTGATAGGTTTTTCCCTCAGACCTCAGGAAAGTCACACCTCTCTGGCCTTCAAAGTTTATTTGATATTCTTATAGAGAAAATATTTTATTCAGTGATCGTATGAAATTTTATGTAAACGTGTAAAGCAACATTTATTACTTAAAGTTCGAAAACCATTCAGATCGACCCATCCAAAGGAGTATTTTGGGAGGGTTCTGTACCCACAATTTTTTGTTTTTGCTTACATATAATTTAAAGAATTCAAATTTTAGCTTTAATCATTAGATTTAGCTTTTAAAACGATGATCATTACTCCACGTCAATTGGTCAAATATATATTGAAAATACAGTAATAAAGTACGTTGTCCTATGTTTTTCCTATGGAGAGTAAGAAACATTTTCCATTTCGCTTATTTATGAACGTATAGTGATGAAACTTGGTATATGGCTTCATCTGGTATGTTCTACCGTTATTTGCACAAAAACAATTTGTTACCGATAGTTCCCGTAGCAGCAAACTGCATACCCAATCCCCATGTTAGTCTTAGGGAGATTGGATAAATTTAGTAAAAAGCTTATTTTTGTAAAATTTGAAACCCCATAAACCCTCTTCCCATAGTCCAATTTTTTTTGTTTTCGATCTTACAGTCATGAATGTTACTTTCAAAATTTTTGCCAAATTTCATCGAAATCGGACGGTTTTTTTTTTCGAAGGTTATTGCGTTCATTTATACATTGAACAACCTAAAAGGTTGGTCTTAACCTAGAAAAAGGTTGATATTTACTGAGTTGTAGAGTCAATATAGTTGGTTGGTTACCAGTAACCTAGTGAAATGGATCAGTGATTATGGGTTAGTAATGACCGACTAAGTAGGTAAAATCATTGACCAAGTACTGTAGGTCATAAATGAACGGGTAGATTTTTATTTGATTTAACTGATCAAGTTGGTTATTTTATACTAGTAGCTAGGTTACTTTGATTAATCTTCTGGGTTACTTTAACTGATCTAACGGGTTACTTTAACTTCTGGGTTACTTTAACTGATCTAACGGGTTACTATAACCAAGTTACTCCAACCGAGCAGCAGGGTCACTTTAACCCAGCAAGTAGGTCATTTTAACCGAGTAGCTGGGTTAAAAGTTAGAACACCTCACGCTTCGTGGTTTTAACTTTTCCCATGTTCGACTACGATGATCAAGGAGATATGTAGAATCTTCTGACCAACTGGGACCTTGGCTCATACATATCATAATTTTAGTTTACGCTGGTAAAGACTTTCTTAATCGTGGTGTCTCAGGTTAGGAGTTCAACATTTTATATTGGTCTGCTGATTATGGTTCCAATCTGGTTTTATCAATCCGACTCTACTCTGAAAGTTTAGCTAAAAACCAGTGTTTAAAAGAAATATTAATGAGGTTTTTTAGAATTCCCTATAGTGGGATATTGTACGCTCTTAGCCCTAAAGGGGAATTCGCCTACCTAACTAACCTAACCTAAGATGAAACATTCTTAACAACTTCGTGGATATTTATTATAATAACTGCATTTTAGTTAATTTTCAGATAGAGCTCAGTTAATAAAGCTAAATTGAAACCATATTCAGTGGACCGACATTAATCGTTGAATTCCTAACCTGAAACGACAGAATTAAGAAGGCCATAATCTACCCACCTTCAAATGATGAAATATATGAGCCCTGACCCCAGTTGGTCAGAAGGTTACTCACATCGTCATAATCATTGAAGAAGAACATACATTGAAGTTTAAACCACGAGACATGAGGTGTTTTAACATAACTTATGACCTGCGTGTGTTCTACGATGCACTCGCCGCTCACTTCTGCTCTGATCTGATTTCTCTGCAGAGAAACAGTTGTTGCCAACATCTCAAAGTTAGATAAAACTAATTTAACCATGCTGCTAACCTAGCTATGACGGTTATGAACCATGTTAGTTATGAGTTGCCTGTACCATAAGTTAGTTTCCACCGATGTGTTAGTTAAATTCTCACCGAGTACAGGGTCAAATATTAAAAATCCATGGGTTATTGGCAACTACTTCTACTCAGTAAAAATTAACCCAGAGGTGTTTATCATGCTGTAAGGTTATGTTTAACCGGCATTATTAGGTCAAATAAACAATTAGTTAGCATCAACAAACCACTCGGTTACAAATAACCGTATATACTTTGACTAACTTAAGTTAGTTACTAATGACCGTGCGGCACTGGTTGATAGTAACCAACAATTGGTTACTGCTGACCCAATAGATTTTAACCCAGACTAGGTTAAACTCTGAGTTTTTCAGTGTATTTATTCACATATGTCAAATGTAGGATATTGGGCAGCATGTCCTAACTTCATGACATTTCCCAGGTATGTGTGCTGACCTGGGTCTATTGCCTCGCCCTCTCACTGCCTCCGCTGTTCGGCTGGTCGCGTTACGTCCTCGAAGGTCTACACACCTCATGCTCTTGGGACTACAATTCCAGGACGCTGGCAAACAGAGCCTACTACATCTATCTTCTCACTTTTGGATTCATCGTTCCTGTCGGTGTCATACTCTACTGCTACGCATTCATTATGATGACTATCCTATCCCACAGTCGAGATGTTTTATCCACCAAAATCGACGCTGGTAAATAAATACAGTAATAATGTTAACCTTAAATTCCTTAATACTGTATCATAACCAAATATACTGAAACACACTTAAGTTCAACATGATTAAGTAATGAGTTAGATATGCTTATTACATGATTATATAAATATATTCGGGTATGATTATATCGGGAATCTTGACTATAACCTAATACAACTCGATCGTGACATCGACTCCACACACCTTTCTGAAAATGGTCTTTATCATGTGAGGGCGAATAGCGGATGCTAATTAACCATGAACCAATACAGATTACTGATGCATTACAAACTAATCATATTTTTGTAAATAAGTTTGAGTATTAGGAAATTAATAGGCTAACTTAATGACACATTCGTGTACAGAGTTTATGTATGTTCGAATAAAGATGTTTTTGATTTGGTTGTATGCTGTTGTCAGTACTTTTTTTGTATTTCAATGCCAATGGAATTTTTGTTATGATATAACACAAACGCTTTTAGGGAAAGCCGTCCAAATTCTTTAAATGTTTGTGGACACCCCGGGATTTGAACCCGTGACCCGTTGAACCAAAGTCCAATACGCTAACCGTTACGCTAGCGAGATGCCCTATTATTTACGTTACCCACGATACAATTAAACTACTACAGTATCACACTATCACATCTCTCTCCAACTAAAAATCAGGTTATGCACCTAAAAAACATAAATTTATCTATCTTATATTTATCTCTGCATTACTCCTATTGATTCGTATTCTCTGTAAATTACGCATTTTTAGCTGTACTGGAACAAGTGACATTGCAGGATTGAAGCTCGTCAACGTGGGAGATCCCCTCAGTTCTTCTCTCAATAACTAATTCAACGTTTTTTTACCAGAGAGTGTGACGTCCAGCCTAAATCACGAAAGGACATCATGTCGAAGTTGGATATTCCCACAGTTCGTCTTTATATAACTAATTAAACGTAGTTGTACTAGAGAGTGTGATTCCCTGGTCCAACATTACTGAGAGAGATCACGTCAACGTGGGAGATCCCCTCAGTTCTCCTTTCTGTAAATAATGCAACGTTATTGTACCAGAAAGTGTGACGCCCCAGCCCGACATCACTGAGGGAGATCAATTTGACGTGGAAGATCCCCTCAGTTCTTCGTACTCTGTAACTAATGCATGCTGTCGTACCAGAGAGTGTGACGCCCCAGCCCGAAATCACTGAGGGAGATCAATTTGACGTGGGAGATCCCCTCAGTTCTTCGTACTCTGTAACTAATGCATGCTGTCGTACCAGAGAGTGTGACGCCCCAGCCCGAAATCACTGAGGGAGATCAATTTGACGTGGAAGATCCCCTCAGTTCTTCGTACTCTGTAACTAATGCATGCTGTCGTACCAGAGAGTGTGACGCCCCAGCCCGACATCACTGAGGGAGATCAATTTGACGTGGAAGATCCCCTCAGTTCTTCGTACTCTGTAACTAATGCATGCTGTCGTACCAGAGAGTGTGACGCCCCAGCCCGAAATCACTGAGGGAGATCAATTTGACGTGGAAGATCCCCTCAGTTCTTCGTACTCTGTAACTAATGCACGCTGTCGAACCAGAGAGTGTGACGCTCCAACCCAATATGACTGAGGGAGATCTCCTTAGTTCTTCGTACTCTGTAACTAATGCTCGCTGTCGTAGCAGAGAGTGTGACGCTCCAGCCCAATATGACTGAGGGAGATCTCCTTAGTTCTTCGTACTCTGTAACTAATGCTCGCTGTCGTAGCAGAGAGTGTGACGCTCCAACCCAATATGACTGAGGGAGATCTCCTTAGTTCTTCGTACTCTGTAACTAATGCACGCTGTCGAACCAGAGAGTGTGACGCTCCAACCCAATATGACTGAGGGAGATCTCCTTAGTTCTTCGTACTCTGTAACTAATGCTCGCTGTCGTAGCAGAGAGTGTGACGCTCCAGCCCAATATGACTGAGGGAGATCTCCTTAGTTCTTCGTACTCTGTAACTAATGCACGCTGTCGTACCAGAGAGTGTGACGCTCCAACCCAACATGACCGGGGGAGGGCACATCGAAGTGGGACATCCCCTCAGCTCCTCGTTCCGCACTGCCGAGATTATCCTAGTGCTGGTCATCTTGTTCCTCATATCCTGGACACCCTACGCCATAGTCACCTTTATCGCGCAGTTCGGCAACCACAAGCTAATAACCGCCTGGGTTGCAGCTCTCCCTGCCTTCTTTGCTAAGGTAATCCGCTAATGCAGTAGTTATGTATTGTTTTATCAGTCATATAGGTATAATCTAAATATAATTGTGAGAATATTAAATACATAATGATTCAGAACACCTTTTAAATGTCTGAACTATTAAACATAAATATAAGTAGTTGAATTTTTTAAACTTTATACGTTATTTTTAAGGATAATTACTCATGGAACTACTTTTATAAATGTATAAGGAACTTTAAGCAATAACAAAAACATAATTGACGTTCATTGTTTCATCTAAAACAAATGATCCGATCCAAAAGGATAGAACTTTCCTATCAGCGACCAAGGAATACCACAGACCGGCAAACCGGTTATGCCTAACACATTACAGGTCCCAACGCTAGTATACTACCCCAACTGGCAAATTTTAATTCGCCGCGTTTCATAAACCCCACCTGAATGTATAGTTAAAGCTAAGAAACAAATTTGAAAATTTGTGCCAGTAAGACCATGATAACGATTTAAAACTGAGAGGAAATTACATTCAAAATTGTTTCATGAAATGGAAAACCAAGTAAAACAACTATCTATTTTGATGCTAGAAATGAAAAATTTAATCTGTCAATATTGATTTTATTCTTTCAGGGGGATGAATCCAGCGAGAACACGTTGTTGGAAAAGACATTTTCAGGATTATAATTTTGTATAATTTTTAATATTACATACTTCTTTTAAAAAACATTGAAAACTTAGTATCAGTTAGATTAATATATCTGACTGAGTACTCAGGTTGGCTAAGGGGAAATTGTTCATAAAACCATTCATAAATAAGAAATACATTTGTTTAATTCTCTCTCAAACAACATTGGGAAACGGTTTGTGTTACCTATCACCATTAGCATACTATCAACCAACTAATGTAGGATGGTAATTAAAGCTACTGAATAGTTTGTCTTTTAATCTTGTCCAAATGGTTCGAATAACATTTATAAAGCATTGTCGCCCCCGCTCTCAGCAGTCAGTAGTTCGGCGGTATTAGATATCAACCAAGCGCGCTATTTACAGTCTATAGTCTATGATATTCCTCGGTAGCTGCTTTCTACTCACCTAGAAGACCAGCCCACTGTAATTGTGTTTCTTGTCGCAGGTTTTTTTTCCTCTGAAGTATACCTAATTTATAAATTTAATCGATTACAAGAATTGCATCACTTAAGTCGTAAATTATTATAACAATTTAAATCTTGACTTCTTAGGGACTTTTGACGAATACGCGATACTACCTGATATTGTTTATTGATCATATTATACATGAACACAATATGAGTGAGTGTCAATTTAGCGGTGTAACGTAGTATTCAATCCCCCTCGCAGACTCCCAACCCAGCAATACTCATCGTATGACCGCCTTGACCACCTTGTTGTTTCTGTGAAGGCATCCGTCGTATACAACCCCATAGTCTACGGGCTGTCGCACCCCCACTTCAGGTCGGCGGCGCGGCAGTACCTCCGCCACTGGTGGGGCGGCTCCACGTCCTCTCTCACCCTCTCCTACTCGCATCACCTCTCCCTTAACAGGTACGGGGGATACTTCAGTAACATTTCAGCTCTTTCTCCAAACTTGTTCTGTTTTAAAGCTACTTTTTGTTAAAATGGCTATGATGTTCGATCTATATTTGTGATTAATTTTAAAATTGTAACACATCTCGGATCACGCTTTGTACAAAATGTAACTTTATCGTTTTATTTCCAAGTAAAATACTTGCAACATATCTATTATCACTGTGCAGTCTTTATAATTTAATTTAATTTACCGCTGTTGTGTTAAGAGTACGCGTGGAACGCGGGGCAGCCTCCAGTCCAGGCAGTGTTCGCAAACTCAGTCAAGCGACGGCTCGCGGCGTCATCGATCCTGAACACCACAGCGAGCCGGGACCGAGGTACCGTCAACAATACTATATATAATTCCCCATTCGGATAGTTATATACTGTAAATACTAGTTATTACAATGTCAAAACCAACAGATTCTAATATTAGTTAAATAATAATTTGTAACGAAATACTCTATCATTTTAAAAACTAAAAGGGTTAAAATTTATTCTTGAATATCAATTTGATTACATTGTTATCCACTGATGATAAATATGTATTGAAGTGGACAGCGAATCAATTAAAATCAATATTAGAACCCTTAAACTATAATTATTTAAAGTTTTCCACGAACTAAAAATTTATTGTTACGTAAACCTGTTGATTCCCTCTTTTAAACAAATTTTCAAGCCATCTTTGTGGCAGTTTCTTGATAACTTACAACACCTTTGTCCGGCCAAAGCCCAAGATCGACCTGTCCTTAACATTGTTTGACAACATAATAGACAACACAATGACAGATGGCAGCTGGGTCCAGTGTTTCAATATTTTCAGATTTCCCACAAGATCGAACTGGCATTCCTCAGATCGGTATAATATTTACTGCGGGAATTCTCCGGTGTGAATGTACATCGAGTAAAAGTGAACTCTTCGGCAGACTGTCCACGTGCCACAGTCGACTCACTGACTCTCAATGTGTGTGGTGTTCCAGGGAGAAGACAGTGATGATGACGGAAGCCACGTGGCAGCCACGGTCGGCCCGAGTCAAGCTGTCGACCAAACATGTTCGTGAACACCGCCGCAACCACCACAACAGCAACGGTCAGTATCTTCACCACAGAACTACTACATACAGTTCGTAGTATTACGGAAACACAGAGCTCGAAAATGGTTTATTCTAAAACAACTGAAGATGCATTCTAGTAAAGCTCACTACAAAGATATATCGACACCTAAAATGTTGATCATTAACAAAAAACATAAGAAGAGTCGGTCACTAAAAAACTGTCGCCAAGATTTTTTAAATAACATTATTTTTTCTAGTTCCTAGGATTAAGATATTTGATTTGTTTAGTTATCTGCGATTATATAAATATTATTTTATTAATACGATCACAATTTACTTTTCAAAACGTTTGTTTCAGGACTACGAGTGAGGATAAGATCGTTCTTGCAATCGATGGTGAACTGCACGATCGTATTGTAACGTTTCAAATGCTTAGCTTTCTATCTCACAATTAAATAAACACATTCATCTAAGAGGAGGATAAATCACTACCGCAGTTAAAATTATTTATAAAACGAAAGACATATCCGTTTACCGTAATTAAAATTGTTTTAACCTATGTATTAAATTAATTTCAAAGCTAAACAAACAAAGATGCGACATTATGTGGACTCAATTTAGTACAAGTAATCTGCATGCGTAAATACATTGAGTGGTGCTCTGCATTACAACACAACAATCTAAATTAAAGTCTTTTGAAACGTGAACTCCTCGATTAATTGGAAAGGTAGATTTGAATCAAATATCTGTTGGCGTCGAATGTGCTTTTACAATTATTCTCTTGGTTACCGAACAATCCGACGTTTTTACTTACCAGCCTTTGTTATTGTTAAAGGTTTGTTTTAGTAAAAATAAACATCATCTATTTTATATTGCGGATGGTTTTTTTTATTTTTTTTACTGAATACAGAGGGAAATAAAATAATGAACATGTAGCCTTCTTAAAGTGTAATGTTGAATAAAAGTTGAACGTTAAGAAAGGTCTATAACAGCTGCAATTTGTATAACGGAAATTAATTGATCATCTTTAAAAGATTTGTACTAATAAAGAAAATGGGAAACATCTTTTGAAACAATTTTAAAACTATGTATTGCCAATTGGAAGACATAAATAGCTCGGAAACAATTATCATACAGTGCGTTCTGACCCGCTGTTCCCCCTCGCCCCAGGCCCCAGCCGCTCCCTGGTCACCCACTCAGCGACACGTAGAGCGTTCACTCTGATTCCTTCGCCTCTGTGAACTAAATCAGTTTATAGCAACGTTTATTGAATTGTTGTGTACAATTAAATTTTACATAAATGAAGATGAAGATAGATTCAAGAGACAATATAGATTCAAAGTAGATGATTCAGTATATTCGTTACTTTAACACCCGACCTCCAAAACAAGATCCTGGAGTGTACTCTGTAGTAATACTTAATGTTAAATGCGACTTTTCAGTCCAACTCAGTCCAGGATGGGATGAGTTGTATACCCATTGATGTAGTTTGTTTGATGTAAAACGGTTTGGTTGTAATCCATCTTCAAAAGAACAGCTCTACAGTTTCTTTAAAATATTGAAAGAAAGTCGAACTGTCTCACTTTTTATTAATTTTTTCTTTATTAAGAAACTTTTGATGCAGGAATGTTCAGGATCTCAAGTAATCCTCCTTGTGTTTTAGTGTCTTTAGTGTGGAATATCTTTACCATCTATTTCAAGTATAATGTTATTGTAGTAAGCAGTAAAATGGGGTACATGGGCCTACTATTTATATCCTTAAAAACTGAAATGTATGAACCAATTGATGATTCCAATTGATGATTGGGTGAAATCACACGAAATATTAAAACAAAATCAGTAATGACTACAAGATTAATAACAATATATATATACATACACACACAGGGTGAGTTTTAGATGTGCCCCTCCACTACTGGCAATATCATAAGAACGAAAGGTTAAATATAAAACAGATTGCGGCATTGGTTTCGATGGTTTCAGCATAAAAACCAGCAGGAAAAGATGGGTCACAAATCCACCTTCACATTTGAACAAAAATATCTGATTCAAAGGCGGATCCAAGATGGCAGCCGAAAATATTTAATTTGTCAAAATTAAGCAAATGCCATTTAACAATGATTGGTAGTACTTCGTGATCATTGTCTGATGTATTGACGCGAATCTAGAAATGGTTTAAGGTTGGGACATTTAAAACTCACTTCAAAACTAATTTTAAAAAATCATCAATATCTCGATAACAAACGATGATTTGTTTAACGCATTGCGGCATTGTGTTCACTTAGAAAAGGTAATTTAAAATTATGAGTCACAACCCCACCTTTACATTTGAAAAAAAAATATGAATTTAATATGGCGGATCCAAGATGGCGGCCTAAGATATTAACTAAGTCAAAATGAATTATACGTTGAACAACAATGATCGGTCGTGGTCCGGAGTCGATAATTTAAGAGGGCGTTGGAGAGCGGCCATGTTGGATTTTACCTCCATAAGAACAATGTTAAACTTAAAACCAAACATCTCGCTTATTATCAACATACGATTATGAAAGATGACTCAAATTAAAGGTATTTTGAAGACGCAGGTTAATTGCTCGCTTTTCTAAATAAAATAATACATTTCCAAATATACAGTAATTTAAAGTATATATTTTTATACATATTTTGTAGTTTTTCCTAGTCATTAAAAAATGAAACTCCCAGCAAACACTAATCAAAACTTTATAAAGATTCAAACAAAGTTTATTCCAAATCAATAGGTCAAATAGGAACAAAAAAATATGCTTTTCAGTAAAGACATGTTTTGTGCGTTTTAACATTGAAACAGGCCGTAGCGCTAGGGTCATAGGGTCAGCGACGATATTTCGTCTGATTCCAACGTCCTCTTAAGAAATGTAGACAAAATAGGGGGACTCATTTAAAGCTCACTCTATATAATTCAACAATAACTCTGGTGCAATACCTGATTAATGTTATAAGGACTAACTAACGTTACCAATAAAACAACAACGATTAAATAATTTGGGTGTCTCCTGTTATTGTTTCACTAGCTATTGTTTATATATTCTTTTAAATATATTTATAATTACATCACTAAGGACTTTCAATTTTAACCATGTTTCACTTGTAACACTTTTATTTACTGTATTCACAATACAACGTGACACTAATATTAACGTTAAACTCGATTCACTGGATTCTCGATTCACACACTGAATATCAAGATCGCTGTCAATGCTGACCTGCAACTCCTACTGACTTTAGACCAGGCGGTATCTGTTTTGAATTGGGTAGACCGTACAGTATCCGAGATTATTGTGTTAATGGCTTCAGAATACCATTAAAAAAGATAATTTCACCATGCGTACAAATTAAAACGTGTGCAACATTAGTTATTCAGGAAAACCTTTAAAATTACGTAAAAAATTCACGTTTATCTCCAGTGTTTCTTATATATCTCTGAAACGATTTAATTTGGACAAAAATAAAGGACATCAAAATTTTCGTAGTGAAATTTCACATTTAAAACAACTGATTAGAAATCCGTAATATTTGAAAACCAGCTTTTTTACTGAAAAATTTTAAAAAATAGTACTAAAAATTGACATTTGTTTGCAATTTTTTCTAAAAATTTTACTTTATCCACTTTAACAAGGTTTTCAAACTTGTTACAAAAACCTTACATCGTATGAAGAATTATTACAAAAAATTTAATCAAAATCAGCCTGATAGTTTTAGCACAATAATCTTTTTAAAAATGTACTGCAAAATTATTTTACAATTTTTAATTTGTTTAAGCTTCAAAATACGACTCGCATATACATGAAAGCTGCATAAAATATAAAAAAAAACTAGGTATTTGGAATAAATGTTAAAATACTAAAATCCGCTGACTAGGAGAGCCTAGGCAAATGTTTTAATAGAGTCTATTTCTAGCAATTTCAATAATTTTCATAGTTTTCGAATAAAGTCTAACTTTTAACCCCCAAAACAGTTATTTCAGGCAGCAGCAGCCCTCAACATTATTTTCCCTCGAGAATGACCTTCATTTCTCCAAGCTCGGTCCTCAATAAACAAAAGGGAAACCAATAATTAACAGTGCACCTCCAACACAATAGAATTGACATTCATTCCCACTAAGCTCGGTCTCCAACTGCAGGAATATGTTATGTTTACCTTCTCATCACCAAGCTTGGTCCATAAATTGGAAATGTTACCTTCTGTGAGCAGTGCACGGACCCCCATAGCCAATTAGAATGGATTTTCATAAATATTAAGCTTGGTTCCCAATCTGCAGAAATGTGAAAGATTCCTCAAGCTCGGTTCCCTAATAATTGAAAATGAAGCTCGGTTCCCTTGCAAAAAACAAAAAGAGATACAAGGTTGGTGTAAATTAGAAAGTTAATAGGATTTACAAGACCTTTTCAATGGTATGCTTTTTGATATACGCTACCATTTGACTGTTTTGAATTTTGGGCATATAGGAATTTCAAAATAAATATTTTTTTTAGATATAGATTTCTCAAAAAATCCTGTCATGTAGCATACCAGAGTAAAGGTGAGTTTATCACGAGTACGATATTGAAGTCGGTAAAAACCAGTAGTGGTTTTGACAATACAGAGTATTCCGTACAAGTCAATATTTTACACAAAAGTGGCCGCCATTTTGAAACGGATAAAGATAAGTGAATTCTGTTTTCGCCGAAATGTTTCTTTTAATGAGACCTTTAAAATGATGTATAATTGTCCCTTTGTTTTTATAATAAAATTCTGATATTCGAACCCGTAACCTTCAATTTTAGAATATTCTGTACATAGATTTTGATGAAAATGTTTTTAATAGATAGCCCATATGCGTTTTAATAGGGAAGCATTTTGTTTGATGACTTTAGACCAAACCGTTCTCCCGTTATAAATGCTGGACGGGTGGTTTGACTAACTCTGTATAATCTTTCAGGTATTTACAGGAAAATTGACTTATCTATGGACACATTTAATTTCTGTAGTATAATAGATTCTGGTCAATCATAGTTTTCGTATGTAAACTAAAAAAAGACTACTATCGCAAGCAAAGAAATGATATACAGCATTTCTAGTGGTTCCCGACGCGTATTGCTATAGTCTAAGAAATGTGTTGAAACATCTTCACTCACAATATTTACATTACCTAAATAAATAGACAGCCGTTTACAATATTTTAAACTAGTCATCTGTGAAAATCTTAACAAATCTTTTTACATAAGAATGGATGAGTGGTATTGGAGTGTGTATACGATAAATAGACAAACAGACAAACAAACAAACAAATAGTCAAACATTCATTTTGATGTACAGAAATTTTAAATAGTATTAAATATTGTAAACTTTTTAAAGTTTAAGTATCTCACTAAACACAAAAGTAATCTCTGGAAACTTCTAGCATGGAATAATGTAGGTATATTCATATGCCAGCATTAAAACAATTGCATGAGATTAATTAATTTACTGATTGAAAACTATTTATTTAAATTATTACAACCTAACATGATTAGCCTAAAGTCAAATAGTAAATTGAAGGTTTTACATCAAATCTGAGATAGGCTACAGGCCTAACCTAAAACATGATTCACTTTAACCTAGCCTAACTACGACATTGTAAAGAACATTTGTTTTATTTTAAGCATGCTACCAATATTTTTCAACTGAATACAGTTTAAACAAATATGAACAACCCTTCGGTTTAATAATACTGTAATCTCATGTGATTGCTAAAGGGAAATTTGTATCGTCTTAGATTTACATACTTCTTAATTGTAATTTGTACTTATTTCCCTGCATCGGAAGACTTAACTTTCGAATCCTCCACTTGGGTTTCATTTTTAAAACGGTTCTTTCGTGACAACAAAACGCAAATGGATTTATAATCCTCTTCAGGAGTGATTTCAGTAGTCATTAGGAAAATGTTTCCAAGAAACGGCTGAACATTGTTATGTTCTGCAGCGACACTTTCGACAAAACATTTGTAGAGCATTTGTCAACTTAGATTTTGAAAACGAGATAAAATGAAACTTTTAGCTACGAGTTTTTTAGGTTTAGAAAAATTCGTTGCATTAAATCCATTTTCCCCCTCTTTTTACATGCCACATATTTTCAACCTTTAAATAAATCCATTGTCACGCCATCCAGTAAAATTTCAATCCCAAAAGTTAGGCAATTTTACCATAAGTTTAATAATGTTTTTCATTTGCAGCCATCACCAGTGAGGGCCTGGAGACGATAGGAACCCCCTCCCTGGCGCTGCCGACACCCGCGCCCTTGGACAAGACCAAATCTAAGACCAGTGAGTATAGGCCAGCCTCTCGACTCGGCCACCTGCTCTGGTAACTGACATTAGCACCGAGTGCTGCAGTGCTGTAGTGAAGACATCACTCACCTTACCTTACTATTCTAGCTTTCAGAAAACCAATAATGAGACGCTGTTTCATTTTATTTTTTATTTGAAGTTTCTTATTTCTTCTCGTTAGTAAAAGTGAATTCGAACCTTCAGGCACAGTTTACAAAAAATATATTCATTGTTTTTGCACCATCCACAAGTTAGTATTCAACACTTTTTAGCGTTTCACTAAGTGTTTGATAAATAAAAAAGTGATGACTTAGTTACTGGAGAAGAATACAAAAATCCACGTACAGTGCGTTGCGAGTGAAAATCCAGGCCGTGTTCAAATAAGCCCAATGTTAATATTAACACTGTCTGTAAAACGTACATCGATAACAACTTTGTTGAATAAAGGCCTCACAACTCCTAAATTACTAATTTCTAGGTCGGTGTGTTTTAAAAATTATTTATTATGTAAATATTTAAACTAATGTATAATATTTAAATCTGTAATATATATGGGTCTCTAGGGTTGGTAGAAATAATCTGGAAATTATTTGGAGTGTTTAAATAGATGTTGATTTACCTAGTGTTATTTTGCTAAGTATCTGAAGTTCCAGGAGAAAAGAAGCGCCCAGTTGTTTGTAGACATTCACGTCATCGTAGTTTACCCTGTCTGTCTCATTTTTAACTGAGCAAACAGTCTAGACTGGCTGGGAATTGAATTTTCCATAACGTCTTTGCTTTTAAATGCAACAGAAGATAAATTCATTCTTTAATAATATACTTTTGTATTTACATTGAAAAATGAAATAATACTAAAATGAAAAAAACACAATTTCCACGTCTAGTTGCTTTGTTTGAAACAAGACCATATCTGATAACATACGCCTTACAATAAAATATATATTATTTTAAAATACCTAATATTTGCCTGGTATGTGCAAATATTTGTCACTCATATAAGGCCCTCTGGACTTACACCAAGTAGTATATTTGTATTTTTGTAAAATTTATAGCTCTCTAAAATAAGAAAATAGTGTTGTGTTTTTTCTAAATTATAGATGAATATTCAAAAAAGTTTTATAAGTGTTGATTCCAAACTTCTCTCTGAAGGCTGAGTATCTTTCGACCTGCTTCGTATACTGATAACCATTCTACATGATTCTAAATGTTATCCATTTTATTCAAAGATTTGTTAGTTTTTTATTAATTTATTCATTCCAACGGTAAGCACCATTTTTTACAAGATATAAGACAGTACATTAATTTATCAAGATGGCTTATATATCAATGACAAGTTGTAATATAACCACTGCCTAGTGATATTGAAACCATCAGAGTGCAACTAGTAACCAAACAATAACAGTGACAGGTAGGCTACTAATGAATAATTATAAATATCGTATTTAAAAAAGTCCAATGGTAGCCAAAGCTTAACTCGCCCGATGTAGGGAGCTTTGGTTCTTATCTTGGTACTTGAGCAAGAGGATATCAAAGGGGCTTTTTCAGTAATAACAGTCCTACTTGCAGTTTAATGCACTTTTATAAAACAATTTAGTTTCCTTGGCCTCGATTTCTCTGACCAGTTGTTAGTTGTCTTAAAAATACGCTCAAGCGATCTTTCTATAACGTATTTTCTCTGAGGTAAAGTTCCTCCTTGTGGCAAAACATTGTCCAGCATTGCTCTCTCTGTAATCAGTTAACATCACAATCATTCAGTTGTTTATGATTCATTATTTATACTAGTTGTATACTAATGTTGGACGATTCACCATTACGAGCATATACGACCCATATCAGGTACCATAAAAACGTATGGTTTGCAAGAACATACTCGATTGTTAATATGTAATAGAGATTTAAACTATATTATTGTTGTATTCAGAATAAATAAAAGTCAAGGAAATTTTAATTGGAATTCCTCTCTTTTAACACCTTATTCAACCACAGTACTATGTTGTGCTGGGTATTTTTTCTTGTCTACACAAGTGGCAATCTGAAACATTGTTGGAGAACAACGGTCCGAACTCCGAATCTCTCAAAGCCATGTGGGCTCCCTGGGAATAGTACTCGGAACCTTCTGCACCGAAATCTAAACTCTAATCGTTGGACTAGTATGCGCCCATGACATTTGTGTTAAAACAAATCGTATGAAGTTTACTAATCTTCAAAATAATGCTACCTCTGACGACATTAGACCTTTTTATACTTTTTTAAATTTATAATTACCGACCTTCTAAAATATATAACACTCAAAAAATGTATAGACATTTATTTCTTTAGTTTTGTGACCGTTTGTAAAAGGGACGGTTTATTTGCCACACAATATATATTTTGTTCAATAAGTGTCCATTTATTAAACATGGATAGACATATTTCAAGAGGTTTTTAGCGGCCTAACATGATGGAAGACGGAGTAATAAATCTGAAGTCCCAGACCTAGAACGTCCCGGACCAGCTGTCGACTCCAATCGCCAAGAGCAGAGTGAGTCGCCTCGAGGCTGTGTCAATAAATCCAAGTAGGTTGTCCCATATCGAAGTGCGTGGAAACTATAAACAGAGTGTCTTGGAACTCTCAATGGAAAACATTAGCAGACCTAAAAGTTGTTCTATTTATCTCGACAGTAAGATATTACAATACCAACATGTGTCTCTAATACCCGGTTGTCCTTCTGTTGTCCTTTTGTTTGTAGCTTTTATAAAATCCTGTGTAGATTAAAATCGCCTTGAGGTGGAAACTTATATAATTAATATAAGATATACGTACATTGTATTTAAAATACATTACATTTAAAATACATTCATGAAAGTTATAAGGAACGAAAAAATAAATCATCTTTACGAATAGTCAATTTAAAATCAATTTAATTAAAACTGTGAGAGTAATTGATTTAATAGTTATTCGAATTTCAAGCAACATGCCGCTTTGTTTATATTATTAAAGTTTCGTTTGTTTTATTCTCAATAATGTTTTGGTAAATAAAGATTAAAAACAACATGTAAACGTAAGGGTTCCCCACTGAAAAATGTTGTCTTAATGCAACTAACATAAATTTGACCCTCTAGGAGCATAACTATTATACAATAAAACGCTGTGGAGGCAATTAAGTATCGGTCTGTTAAATTGAAAAATGCGTTCATCTCCAAACCTTAACCCAACATTTACCATGTTCTAAGATGATATTATTAAAAATCATTTGAAGACTCCCCGTAAAGTGCAGGAACTCTGCGACCATGGAACTCTGCTTCATCGTCAGACTTGCAACAACTAAGCCTGCTGCAACCATCCTGGTCGCAACAGAAGCTTGGGCCCAAACATCTCCATGAATTTATATTTAGGTTTGTACTGTTAATATTACGATATTGCAAAAAATATTTACTTCGGTAGATTATAGAGACGGAAATGATTGGGGAGAGTGGAGGGGCGAGTAGCTTCGTGGGGGGGGGGTCGCAATGTTGGTTGCTGGTAGTAATTTGCGACTTTCGTGAAACTGGTAAACGTTGCCCTTGGCTGGAATGAAAACACTAATTACACTAAGTCACCTAACGGAGGAAAACTTTGTAGCAAATAATAACACCTTGCTGCCTGTACAAACTTTATTCAATCCCAAGCATAGAGACTTAAACTTAATCACAGCCTAGTTACTCAGTCGTGAAAGCAACTAAGTGTATCCGACGATTGTTTGCTTTACTATCCCTCTCGTCATTATTTATAACCTAATTTCTTTAAAACGGATTATGTAAAAACAATATTATCATTGATTTTAAACTTTAATAATTTAATATGACATGATTAGATATTTAAATATTGTAAAACAATGGTTTATACTAATTACAGTATTTGCCTACACCGTCCGCTTGTAAAACTGATCTACGCATCGTATGTATGACATCAAATATATATATATATATATATATATATATATATATATATATATAATTAAACAACACATTAAACAATGTAACTGAATTTGATTTGCCAACTAACTGAGTAGATTTCAGAAGTCAACTTAAACTAAGAAAGTAATTATTAATTAGGTTAATTCAGTATTGATGCTTTCTAGAACTGTAGTGCTGTATGAAACCTTGCTGATTAGCTATGCTGAGTGGGGAGTCTTGTATAACAATTAAATGTTGTGTTAAATAATTAATAATAAATAACTAATTGCTTTACATGAAAAACACTTATATCGTGCAAAGTTAAAAGGACAATTTACACACGTTTTATGTCATTGGGTGTTAATTGCCTCTGGTCTATTACATGTTATCAGTACAATTCCTTCCCTCCCAATTACTTATACGCCAAAGAAACTTTGTTACTCGTCACTAAACGCTTTTTAAGGAAATCAGTCCAAATCCCTAAAGTAAGAATCGAACCTGTGATCTCTTTAACCGAAGTGTAAGACACTTATAACCGTAGGCTAGTGTGATCCCCGATTTGTTTTATTGGTTCAGTTGTGGTCCGATATGGGGGAACTGAGTTCAGTAAAAGGTGCATATATATGTTTTTATTTGTTTAAATGAGGGTTCAAAACAAATGTTTTAAAAAGTCCCGTTATATTTCTTAGTTTTTGTACTAATTTGTTAACAGATTTTGCTAATTAAACAACTTTCGGCATTTTTTACTGGAGTTTTATTACATGTGGGTTGGTTAGTATTATTTCCCAATACTTATTTAAGAAGTACGCGATGGTAATAATAATAATAATAAAGGTAGGGCTAAAAGCTGAGGCCGGTTTGCACCACTTGTCCCGTAAGAATAACATAGCGATCAATTTTCAAATCGCTCTTTCAACTATCCTACCGAACCTAAGCCATACCCTATGTTTTAAAGTATTAATACACAAACTAAGACGCTGTGTTCGCTAACATTCAAACATTGCTACTTATATTCCCCATTCAACTAAAACATGAATGTGTTTTTGTCCGAGGACAGTGTAAATACTGTTCATCAATCCAAAATTCTATATTTCTATCAATTTAAAAATTGTTTTAGAAATTACTTTTATACAAGTTAATTTAACTTCTTTATTTACTTCCCAATTTGATTGAAAGACGTATATTACCACTTTTGAGAGGCACTTGTATTAATTGATAGAACCTGTAACATTTATGTAAATTTCCTGTAAAACACAAATGTTATCTAACAGAATTTATGTTAAATGACTTAGTAGCTAAATTGGAACATAAAGGTTTAGGCCTACAGTAATTCCCATAGAACATTTTCAGAACCCAGAATAGATATACCAAAGTAAATTATTATTATAATAAATTAATCTGCTAACACATTTTCAATGATTCATAACAATCAACGTTATTTCTGGATACTTTTCAAAAGGTTCATGTAAAACTTTCGCTTCGGCGCCGGCGTTTCACCACGTTTGCCCTAAAGAGGTTTTATTCGTTTTAAATTAATTCTTTCAACCTTTCATAATGTACAAAGCAAATGAGTTGATCTCTCAGCTTCTACAGCGTTGCCACAAATGTTTTCTATTTTTCTTTTCATATAAAAATAATCATGATGTTTATCTTAATTGAAAACGAGTTAATTTAGATTTGTAAAAGTGAAACGGTTATTATGAAGATTGCATCACCTACAGTGAAACAACTGATTAGATTGTAAAAGTTGAGTTTTCTTTATTAAAATTGCATTATTTGTTTAAAATAGAAATAATTTTTTATTTCAAAGATATTTATCTTTTTACGTTTTATTATGTAGAAATCTACTACTGTACAGTAATTATCAATATGTGAACGATGTTTAATTGGAAGACCTTTTAGGTCGTTCTAGTCATCATTTGACCTTCATATAAAATAAGTGAATTGTTTAAGATGCTAGATGAAATGCAAGTTAAGTTAACGGAGGTAGGATGTACATATCAGCCCATTCCGACGGCGAGTAATTCATAGCAACCATTTCCTTTTCTCTGCATGGGTGAGTTCTACAACGTTAAATTTATAATAAATAGATGCACCACATCGTGTAAACAAAACAGTTTACAATTCACCACCTCCTTATTATTTTGGCTTTTTGTGAGCATGTATTTTATTTTTTTAAGAAGTCTAAGAAATAGTCTTTAAAATGTTAACGATAAAAGTTGTTTTAGTGAGTTTCCCCTATAGGGAAGAAGCTATTAACGTAGATGGTAAGAGTTAAGCCCGAGACCATGTTAACTTTTTGTTTTAGCGAATTTCCCCTATAGGGAAGAAGCTATTACCGTAGGTCTCATGGTAAGACTTAAGCCCGAAACCATGACAACTTTTTTTTGACGTCCCCAGGTGACTAAAACACTATTCGTTGAAATATATATATGTGTGTGTGTGTGTGTGTGTGTGTCCGTGAATGGGATAACTTGAGTAAAAAACTCCGATTTCAATGAAATTTGGCTTAAATGTGTAAAGTGACATTTATAACTTTAAGTTCGAAAACCAGAAAATCGGACTATGGGAAGGGGGGTTTATGGGGGTTTTAAATTTTCCAAAAATCAGTTTTTTGCATTTTTTACCCTAACATTTTTAAAAGACTTAATTTTGGTTTTGACCATGTTATAGAGCTCAAAAAAACAAATGAAATAGTATTTTGAATTATTAACCTATATTAGGTGGTTGCGGAGAAAATAAAAAAAACATGCTCATAAAATCTCCCATATTAATCTTATGGGAAAAAGGTTTTTGGCATTTCCTAAGTTAATGTTAATGTAAACTTAACATTTGCTTTTACCAATCATCTCAGCTCCACAAAACAATCATTTTGGTGTTTAAATTGTGATTCTACGTCCAACCGTCGCAGAGATATTCAAAGTGCTAAACACAGTACGTTGTCCAATGTTATTCTTATGGAGAATAAATAAAATTTGATATCTCGATTACGGTTTTTTAGATTTTCCTCAGATAATTGCACTAAAAACTTCACATTTCTTTCTACCAATCAGTTTAGCTCTACAAAACAATCATTTTGGCGTTATAATTGTTGGTTTACGTCCAATCGTTGCAGTGATATTCAAAGTGCTAAACACAGTACGTTGTCCAATGTTATCCTTATGGAGAATAAATAAAATGTTATATTTGGATTATTTATGTATGTATACTGATGAAACTTGGTATGTGGCTTCAACTACTTGTGGTATATTGATATTAGCACAAAAAATTGTTTTTGTTGATTTTTCCCGGTATCAGCAAACCTGCATAATCGGGCCCCATGTTATTCATATGGATAATAAGTAAAGTTTTATATCTCCCTTAGTTATCAACCTAAATTAATAAAACTTGGTACGCAGCTTCACCTGGTTGAGTTATATTGATCATTGCAAAAAACACATTTTTATCTTCCTCGTTTCAGCAAACCTGCGTACTCAGTGCTAATGTTATTCTTATGGAGAATAAATAAAATGCTATATATCACTTATTTATGAATGTATTTTTGTGAAACTTGTTAAGTGGCTCTATGTAGTAGTGAGAAACATATACATGCATTGGAAATTCGCTGAGTACGCAGGTTTGCTGCGACGGGGTATTTAGCTTTTCCTCAGTTCATTTTAATGTAAACATCACATTTGCTTTTACCAATCAGTTCAGCTCTATAAAACAATCATTTTGTTGTTTAAATTGTGATTCTACGTCCAACCATTGCAGAGATATTCAAAGTGCTAAACACAGTACGTTTTCCAATGTCATCCTTATGGAGAATAATTAAAATTTGATATCTTGATTATTTATGAATGTATGTTAGTGAAACTTGGCATGTGGCTTTACCTAGTACTGGTATATTGATATATGCACCAAAAAATCTTTTTGCCGATTTTACCCGCAGCAGCAAACCTGCATCCTCAGCCCCATGTTATTCTTAAGGAGAAAAAGTAGAATGTAATATCTCCCTTAATTATGAACATAAATTAATGAAACTTAGTATGCAGCTTCGATTGGTTAAGTTATATTGATAATTGTATAAAAACATATATTTTGTGTTCCTTGTTGCAGCAAACCTGAATGCTCATCTTTCAATGTTATTCTTATGGTGAATATATAATATGCTATATATCACTTATTTATTAGTGTATTTTTATGAAACTTGGTGAGTGGCTTTATGTGGTAGTGAGAAATATATACATCCATTGGAAATTTGCTGCGCTGATATAATATATCTGGTCATTATCATTTAGAAAAATTATACAAAATTGGAGACATAGCTCAAAATAGAATAGGTGATGTGAAGGCTACATGTTTGTTAACATCTTTGACTTTGCAGAACAACACAAGTATATAAGTGAGTTTTTGCATAACAAAATCAGCAAGGTAAAATCATTTGGCATTTCTCTTGTTTACAATGTAACGTTTTTCCCACGATTTTTTTCAGGGAGCTGGTTAAACAGCAAAAGATGAAATCTTGTTTCACATGGGATTGCCCCTAAGAGGTAAGTGCAAAAATATAACTCTGAAAGTTTCAAAAGGTGTAAAAATGAATTATTATAAAACTACACTTTGGCAGGGTTAAGACTACCACTGAGTTCAACCACAATGTGCATTACAAATAAGAACAAACTAAGGTATGCTTCATGCAGTTGAGCGGCAAGATTGTTTTGAAGTTATGTGCAGCCTCAAAGAATCCCGAACCTGACCTGATGTCTCAGTTATGCGAGAGAATCCTTGTTAAGAGGGGAATTAAAAATTGTCTTCGGGCATTGTAAATATCATGTAAAAAGAATTTCAACAGCAAATAAACATAACCTATGACTGTTTCAGTATTTGATTGGGATTATTTAGCCATATCTTAACAGATCATAATGAAATGTTATACACACTATTACTATTATTTCGAGTGTTATTTTAATATATTTTTAATTTGTTTAAATTGAAATGAGACATGTTCGTTTAAATTATCAAGAGTAGTTTAAATTATCTATCACACTCATTGACTATATATTTACATCTTATAATATATTAAACCTAGCATATGGCAGTAATTTACCACTGTGTACTAGATTATGGAACAATTCGTTCGTAGTATGTTAACTATATAAGTTAAATTGGTGGCTTAGTAATAAGTGATAGAAAATACTATACATTGAATTAGCCATGCGGTGAAAACGCCTGCTTACCCTTAATTCAGGGGTGTCACACTGAAGAGGAGGGGGCACCAAGGAGGGGAAGACCCCCTCATATATTTATTATACATACAGTATATATGTATAGTAAGTAGGAAAAATTATTTTCAGAAACTTGTCAGTAATATGAAACTATTCAGATATAAATTCGCTGAGTACGCAAGTTTTCTGTATCGGGGGCATTGTTATTAATTCGATTTTGTTCTAAACATGAAATTAAACAAAACTTCTATTCTTAGATCCTCCATAGTGTATGTGAGAACATGAGTTGTGTTATGGATGTTCGAGTGTCTTTTGTGTTTGTGAGTGAATGTGTGAGTATGTGGTGGATGTTGTGTGGCGATTGTGCACGAGTCTGGTCATGGTGTTTGTATTAGGGATGGAGGGTTGGAGTCAGACCTAATTAAACGTTGCCCACAGATTTTATGTTTATACCTTAACGGATGTGTTGCTGATGACTCCGTGGCGGACAGATGTAATATTATCCAGGCTCCTAAGTAATTTATCCCCACAGCAAACCAAAATTAATTTTACTTTATTTTTACAGCTATGATATTTATATTGTTATCTCTTGTATCTTGTTAAAGGTATCATTTTCATTTATTCATTTTACTGTTTGAGCTTACATGAATGTACTGTAATTTTTACTGGTAAAACAAAACAAATATTTTCAAGAGTATTTCGACATGCTTCAATTGTCCTGGAATGCGTATTGACATGTTTACTCATACACAATGATTTGTCTTTACTGGTACAGTATTTGGTTCAATATGTGTTTTGTATTGTAGGAGCTTCTAAATAGCAAGCGTACAGCGTCCAACCACGGTCCAACGCTGCTTCAGACAGCTGTATCCACAACTTACCTCTTCACTCTCGATATTTGGCTACATTAAGTTGATTAAATAATTTCTGTAACTGTCTAAATGAATAGTAACTGCAGGATAATAAATATAAATATCCGTGTGTTTGCCTCATATAAGATCATACTATTATAGCCTCCATCTTCTTGTGATCACCCTCCTTCTACATACACCATATCCACACACACTTCTGGTTCGTGTATGCACCTTAACCTGTTTTACCCCAAGAAAACGTTTCGAATTTAAATTTACTAAGCTACCTACTTTAAAGGAAGAAAGCTCCTTTGGCTAAAAGTCATGACGAAGGGAATGTCACAAAATCCGTTGTTTTAAAACTATTTAAAATACAAAAATTTCGGATGACTGATGTCTTAACCTAAAGTAAAATGTTGAACAAATTCGAAGTCAGTTACACGTTAGAATGTATTAGATTTTGTTAAAATACCTTCGTTTAAAAAGTATACTTTTTATGTTTAATTTCGGTATTTTCTTAACGCCACAACAAACGCACTGGAGAGTTATTTGATCAAATTTTTAAACCCTAATTAACTTTTTTTGTGATAGCTACGCCCGCTTATGTATTGGAAACTTAAGCCGAATTATAAAACAGAATTGCATGCCTTTTACAATAACAATATTCTTTTACTCATAATATATGTGACATGTGCAATAAATTACATATTTTATACATTGCATATGGTATTAATATGCTAATTGTCGTGTATGTTATGCAACATTTATACAATATTGTTAAATAGGATGACACTATTTCTCAATATTGTACCTAGGTAATCTCTCAATGAGTTATCGAATAAATATGTGTTGAGACATGGAGGAAAGAATTTTACTTAGCTAATATTTATACTGCCACCATACACAAAGCAGCTTGATCAGATGTTTAAACACAAAACGATAAAGGGTTTCAATTTCAACTTTTTCCCGCTTGGCAGTAACGCATGCGTGAAGTGTTGGGGTTATTAAACAAAAGTAAGTGTTGGTCAACTCTGTGATTGTACCTCTTTCCCCAGTATTATCTCTTCAATGAGGGGTTAATTTATTGTTATATGTGAACTTGTGGTATTGAAACAGTGGTAAATCGCAATGGGAAATATTGGCAAAACAATGGAATGGTAAAAATGTATTAATAACACAATATCTGAAATAATATTTTGACACATATAGTAACTAGTAATACCTCCGTCGCAGCAAACCTGCGTACTCAGCGAATTTCCAATGCATCATATTTGTATTAATACCACATAAAACCGCATACCAAGTTTCATAAAAATATATTCACATATAAGCGATTTTAATTATTCTCCATAAGAATAACATTGGTAATGAGTAAGTAGGTTTGCTGAAACAAGGAACAATTGGTGTTTATGCAAATATAAATATAATTTAACTAGGCGAAGCCACATACCAAGTTTCATCAATATTCAATCATAAATAAGCGCTATATAACATTTTAGTTATTCTCCATAAGAATAACATGGGGGCTGAGTAAGCAGGTTTGCTGCAACAAGGAACAAAAAATGGGTTTTTATGCAATTATCAATATAGCTCAACCAAGTAACGCTACATACAAAGTTTTATTAATTTATGTTCATAATTAAGGGAGTCATTACATTTTACTTATTCTACATAAGAATAACATGGGGGCTGAGTACGCAGGTTTGCTGCTAGGGGAATAATAAACAAAAAATCAATTTTTTGTGCAAATATCAATATACCAGTAATACGTGAAGCCACATAACAAGTTTCATCAACATACATTCATAAATAATCGATATATCAAATTTTATTTATTCTTCATAAGGATAACATTGGACAACAGACTGTGTTTAGCACTTTGAATATCTCTGCAACGGTTGGGCGTAGAATCACAATTTTAACACCAAAATGATTTTTTTGAGGAACTGAACAGTTTGATAAAAGCAAATGTGAAGTTTACATTAAAATAAACTGAGAAAAAGCCAAAAACCATTTCCCCATATGTTTATGTGTTTATGTGTAGTTGAAGGGACGGATTCAGAGATCCAAAGATTCAAAGATCCTCACACGTCAACCGAAGCTTATTGTGTGTCCCTAGTACGTTAGTTTGGCAAACCAATGCCCGTACCCAAACCAATTTCCCCATAAGATTAACATGGGAGATTTTATGAGTAGGTTTTTTGGAGTTTATCCACAACCACTTAACCTAGGTTAATAATTCAAAATACTATATTATTTGTTTTTTTAAACTCTATAAAATTGTTAAAACCAAAATTAATTTTTTTGAAATTGTAGGGTGAAAAATGCAAAAAACTTATTTTTAGACAATTTAAAACCCCCATAAACCCCCCTTTCCAAGGGCCGATTTTTCTGGTTTTCGAACTTAAAGTCATGAATGCCATTTTACACATTTGAGCCAAATTTCATCGAAATCAGATGTTTTTTACTCAAGTTATCGCATTCACGGACACACACACACACACACACACACACACACACACACACACACACACACACACACACACACACACACACACACGCACAAAAACACACACACACACACACACACACACACACACACACACACGCACAAACACACACACACACACACACACACACACACACACACACACACACACACACACACACACACACACACACACACACACACAAATATATGTATATATATATATATAAATTTGAACGAATAGTGTATTTGTCATCTGAGGACTTCAAAACAAAAAATTATCATGGTCTCGGGCTAAGTCTTACCATGAGACCTACGGTAATAGCTTCTTCCTTATAGGGGAAATTCGCTTAGATCAAATAAGGTATTTTAACAAGTGTATAATTTGTATTACCCTTCCTCAGTTTCTTATACAATTTTAAAACTAGAGCGTTTTACGTTTCTGAAATACTCTTATTTTGTTACATGTTTTAAAAATTAAAAATACATATAATACATTTATTAATATTTTTTCTCTTTAAAACACATTTTTAACAGTTATTTAATTAAACAATTCATACTGTAATTGAAACTGTTTACATATATTTTAGGTAACACATTGTAACTCTTAAGAATTAATTAAAAATGCACGTTACTCAACAAGTCAACTCAAGCGGCAATTAAAAAAATGTACGTTTCAGATGATTTTGAATGGTAAAACTTTAAACTTCAGTTATTTTTTCACCATCCGTGACCATTGATATAAAACTGAAATATATTCCTGCACCCCTACGGCTTACAAAGTGATTATGTTTTAGATATTATCAGGGGCGGCCCGTCAGATTTTCAGTGCCCGTGCAAAGACCAAACTTGCCGCCCCCCACCATAACAACTAAAACCTCCCCCCCCCCACCGTAGCTCTGAAATAAGTCTGACGTACGCGCCTCGCTCCCTCGCTTGTTGCGTTTGCGTTGTTTCTGGTTCCGTGCGATACTGATCACCTGAAATGACAAGCTATGGAGCACAGTCAGCTCAGAGACTTGAGTAATTCAAAATCTTGATTTCATTTAGTATCGACATGGAAATGCTGAGTCACGATAACTTTGAAATCATATAGCAGTCACATCTGCATGGCTGTTCTGAAAAACCTAAAATTAAAAAGGGAAACAACTAAGCAAATTTAACTAATTTAAGTAACTTTAAATTTAATTTAGTAAGGCCGAGTCTACACTCTACTCTATGTCTGACTTGTCGTGCATTTATTTATGTGTTGCTTCGACTACTGTATCTTGTCCAGGATGATCTCGAGGAGCGGCGCGCGGCATAGCGCGCGTCGTGGCGGTATGCTACCTGCTACGATCGCACGGCTCCCTCACACTGACGCAGGGGATTATTCTTTGACTTCTGCGTATCAAGAAACAATTATGTTTGTTTAAGAAAAATAACGAGTTCTCACGCAGCGCGCTGACGTGAGGGAAGTGAATTTCCGCATTAACATCTTGAAAAAATCTAATAAAGGGTTTAAAACAACACTGGTAACTTTTTTTGAAAATTGAAAAATGTAATTTGTTGGCTGTTCTGATGCTTCTGGTTATATTTAAATTGACTATTAGGATGGCAATGTTGTACATTATGAGGTTAGGAGGAGGTATAGTCAGGATAACAAGTTGGTAAAGGGGTATTGGGGATGATAAATAACTACATCAATATATGAAAACAGCCTTTTCCAGTGTGAAATCCCCATAAGACAACGTACTGTGTTAAGACAATTGACATTTTCTTTAATAACTCGGTAAATATTTGTGCTAGAATGATGAGAGAGGGCTTAAAACTTTCGCCTTACTAATCTCCGCCTTTTTATTTCCATTAATTTTACATCGGGAGCTTTTCTGACCCTTTTTGGGCCAAAAAACTCAAAATTTGAAAAATTAAAATCTCCAAAAAAGGGGGGTTGGAGTTGTCCGATTATATGTAAATATATATGTGTATATATATGTTAGCGACACCCCAAAACGTGTTCAGGGGGTCATGTTAGGAACTTCTATGGTGGTCCCCGAGCTTAAGTTTCACCATGCTAATAGTTCACTTTTCCATAGGAAATTCACTAATAATGAAAACAAACCTCAAAACTGAGAAGGAAGGGAGAAGTACAAACTGATAACAGTACACCTGTTCTGAGCGTGGGAAAAAGATTTCTTCCGGGGGAACCAAAAAAATCATCAAAACCGACCAAGATTCTATCGGTTCCGGGAATTTATTAGGCTGAAGTTTGCAATCAAAAACAGCAAAGTTTGCTGTTAAAGTTATTTTTGTTTTTGACGAAACTAATGTTTTATGAATATAGATTTCTGATTATTGTTTCTAATGTGTAACACGTTTTTCAGTTATACAAACTCTATCTTCGAGTATTTGTTCTTTAAGGTTTTTTTGTAGCTATAAAGGTTAATTTTTCTGATATATTGAATCTTATCTTCTAAAAGTGTTCTGATCACCTAAGTTTGATACCAGTTACTCCAAAAACTGAAGTTGGCTGTAAACACGTTTTTTTCGTTAATACAAACAAAACTCATCTAAGGTACTGCCACTTTGGAAGAAATATAGATGTTTAATCAATTAACCACGACGAAAACACAACTAATCTGTATTGACGAGATGTATTTTTAATTCTTAACATTGTCCACTCCATCTCCAATGCCCCGAAATGGCTCAGTTAACAAATAAGAACTTGATTGAAATTATACTAAACAGAGACGGAACTATTAACTATATTTTTTCAAAGTAAGGACCTTACAAGTACCGAAGGAAGGGGGCGCCAAAATCTGAGGGGGCGTATCATATTTTCCCCTCTTATTAAATATAATAGCGATATAAAACTCGAATCATTTTAACTTCAGTTAAAGATGAAATGCCGACTCAATACTCTTCAATCCCCAAACCGTATATTTCCTCAGCTAGGAAGTAGTTTAAAATAATCGAAGATGGCGGGTTAAATTAATTAGTTGAATCGTGTAACTTGATATTTTAACATTTCAATTTTCTTTCATCGTATTGCGAGTTTTATTCACACTCTCAATGTCACAAAACGACAGAGGTCAAAACAACTTTTCGATTTGGAATAGAGGGGAGCGGAGATTGTGATTATCTGATTTGTGAATTTAATATTTTAAGTATAATGAATGTGCAACATGGTGAATGCACAACATACTTCCCAATAATGCATTTAACAATTTATAATACTAATATACAACAAATTTACAAAATTAGTCGGATTTATAATTTTTCAAATACTTTATTTTAGCGCTACGGACTACGCCCCCAATCCCACACACACCCCATGGCCCGTCATGAGCGCCGAGTGCCGCCCCCCCAAAAGCGCCGCGCCCCGCGCGCCCCGTGCTGGAGCACGGCTCGCACTGCCCTAGAGCCGGTACTGGATATTATCACTGCGGGGCCTACGGTTTCTGAGAAGTCTTAGAGTAACTAAACACGAGTAAGTAACAAGCATGAGCATGTGCGTTGCCATGACAGGGAAGAAGTTAGGCCTCAGGATCAATTCTGAGAATCGGGATTTCATTTTCTTCCATGTCGGTTTCACACAATGCTAATTCTAGTACTTCGGGACAGGCCTATGTTACGAGAATACCGGGTTGTCTTTGTTTTTAGCGAATTTTCCCTATAGGGAAGAAGCTATTACCGTAGTCGGCATGGTAAGACCTAGGCCCGGGACCATGATAATTTTTCGTTTTGAGGTCCACAGATGCCAAACAGACCTTTCGTTCAAAACTTTATATATATATATATATATATGTAAAGTTATATATAAATTTATACACATATACATATATATAAATATATGTATATATATATATATATATATATATGTATATATAAGTGTCCATGAGCACGATAACTCTCGTAAAAATAGTCCGATTTTGACGAAATTTGGTGTAAACGTGTAAAGCAGCATTTATGACTTAAAGTTCGAAAATCAGACAGATCGACCTATCCGAACGGGTAATTTGGGGGGGTTTTGTCCCCAAAAATATATATTTTGAGTTTTTTACATATCATTTTTGAAAAAGTCAAAATTTAGTTTTTCCATTGGAATCAGCTTTAAAAGAAGCACAATTTGGTGTTTTGATAATTTCTCTACGTCAAATGGTTACAGAGATATTGAAAGTGCTAAACACAGTACGTTGTCCAATGTTATTCTTATGGAGAATAAGAAAAATTGTATATCTTGCTTATTTATAAACTTATCCTGATGAAACTTGGTACATTGCTTCATATCGTTGTGGTCTATTGATATTTGCTCTAAAATCATTTTTTAGCCGATAGTTCCCGTTGCAGCAAACCTGCGTACTCAGCTCACATGTTATTCTTATGGAGAATAAGTAAGTGTTATCTCCCTTAATTATGAACATAAATTAATAAAATTTGGTATGTGGCTTTACCTTCTTGAGTTATATTGATATTTGTATAAAACCCCATTTGTTGTGTTCCTTGCTTCAGCAACCCTGCACACTCAGCCGCCATTTTATTCTTATGGAGAATAATTAAAATGTCATAAATCGTTTATTTATGAATGCATATTGATGAAACTTGGTATGTGGCTTTATGTGGTATTAAGATACATATATATGCATTGGAAATTCGCTGAGTACGCAGGTTTGCTGCTACGGGGGTATTACATTCCCTAAATGTATCAAACCAATTTACCGGCTTTCCGTGATTAATTAGAAGACATATATGGCAACATGAGTTGCACTCATCTTTCCTTTCGCTAGCCACTCTGTGAAATATAATGTAATAGTGTCTTTGTCTCAAGCAAAATCAAGAACTATAATTGGTATTAAAGAAGATGGAAAGTATATTTAAATAAAAAACTCTATTTTTATTTGTTGTGCGTGCAAGGAGAACATTAAATAGGTAACACTTTTGAATAACCTGTGTGGTTCAACTAATGAATCGGTTCCAGTTAACTTACCTCAATCATTAATAATAGATTTTCGTTAGTTTTTCCGCAATAAGCGTCATACAATTTTTTTATTTTGGCTGTCAATTGTGAGAGTTTTATTATTGTACATATGCACCAGATTTTATCATAATTGGTATAAGCGATAAGCGATTGGTATAAGCGAGAGCTTTTGCATTTTTCACCGTTACATCTATTGGATTCATACTGACTGAGGCTGACTGATGTTATCAATAGTGACCCTTTTTTTCGAAATATATGTGTATTAATAAAATAGTATCGCGGTCAAATCAAATCGACCTTAAAAAAGAAAACAAATCCTTATCCAACTCGGTTTATCCTGTACACTGAGAAAACTAAAAACAATAACAAATCAGAGTGTCATAAAATTGTATGAGAGGAACAGAAGTAGTGTTTTGTCAATGTTAGATTTTATAACGAGTACAATAGCTATTTCTCTGGCTAAGTGTAACTCATTGACACCAACAATCACAGTTCCACGTTCAATCAATCCATCAATCAAAATTCTCTACATACGCCATAATGACGTCAAACTTCGAAGGCAGTATCCTCTTTGGATGGCAGTATACGTTGTCACTATTCCCACAATTCTTATTCATCATACAGTTCAAAGATGTATCTTCAATTCAGAAGAAATTGCCTAGCAAACAAATTCAGAATGGCAAGTTGTAAGAGCTTGGTTCCCGTTTCTCCACTATCGGATTTTGATCTAAAAATATTTTCAGTTATTATTATCTACATTTTTAATTTGAGTATACATGTTTATAAGAAAAAAACAGATAACTAGATATTTAAAAAAATTAAAACTGAAAATATATGCTAGAGAGTAAGAATATGTCAATCTCATTAACAGGATACCTAGGTAAATGCTAGTGATCCAAACATCCCCGCACGGGTCTGCTCGGTGGGGCAGAGCACTACCTAATTAATTACTGAATTGATCTTTATTGGATTAATACGTTTAATTATTAATTATGACGGAGAATGGGGTATCTAGGCGTAACTAAGTTAGCTTTAAACATAGATTATTATTACGTCACAATAGCTTGGTTCCATTCATAAACTATAATAAGTATTTATCACGTTATTTTTATATACGATTACATAAAGTTCAATCTCTAATCTTTGATACTCATGTACTTATGTTGTTTAAAATTACAAATTTACTTAAATGGAATTCAAGGAGCAATCTTAATTGGCACATACTCCTGCAGGAATTTTTTTATTCACAAGAAAAAAAAGAATCACAGGTCGTAATAAAACCAAGTACTTGTCATCATAGTAAAACATATCTTTGTAAATTACCCTTGGTTATCCGTGTACAAATTGGTCATACTGTACAACCGTACTGTATCATATTTTTTTCAAATTTCAAACTTAATATTTACGGAGATAAAATACTAGTAATATGTTACTGTTATCCTAAAACAATATTAAAATAAATACACTATCAACGCGTCTATAGAGAATAAGTAAATTAAGTATTACTTTGAAAACCCTTATATTTATGATGAATCTATCTTATTTTCAGACTATCTAACAACATTAAAAACTGATTAAATAAGGATAGTTTTTGTAACCATGCAAGAGGACCCACATTTCCAAAAAATCACGATATGTAACGACAGTGCAAACAAAAGAAAAAGGATAAGGGAAAGAGACAAAGCAAGGAATTATTAAGAGAAGTATTCCAAGCTTAGGGCGAAATTTTGCTTTGAGGAAAACTAATTTCTTGCTCTAAAAATCACGAGAAGAATTTACTAACTCAAATGGTTTAATTCATCACATACCTCATTTATATTTTTAATTATTGACATTTTACCAGAAACAGTTGTTTTATGTTTTATTTTTGGATTCTGATTTGTAATTGAAAACAAATATGGTAAATGAAACCTATCCAAAAAATAGCCAATGTTGGAATATCGATGGATGACAGTTTGAAAAAATGGAAATTGTAGAGTATTGTCATTTATTGGCCTCCTAATTTGTTAGTAGGGGAAATTTATCCTACTATTACATTACCCTGCTGGTTCTGCGACGTTACATTTTGAGGCAGTTTTTCCTAAAACTAATTTTAGTCGTAAATTTTTAGGCAATACAGGGAATATAGTTTCAGGCAAAATCTTAATTTTGGGAAGTCTAACTAATTATCCAAGTCTAGCTCTCATTTACTAAATAACTAACATCTATATTTTAAACAATCCTATATAGATAGTGTTCATTAAAGTTTCTTGACCATTTTTTAGTTTGTTTTATCAAATCCATACAACACTTATCTGTGTATTTATTTTTGAGAGTTCGATATACTGATTGATAAAATATTACGGAATGTTGCTATACACTTGTTCCTAGACGGCCGCAACTACTTTTATATTTATTAAATTTTAATTATGGCTGTAAATAGTTATAAGCATTTATAAGCAAGGTTATAAATCTATGGAAGATTCATATGCTGTGATAAATATTTTTAAACTGGTCGATGGATTTAAACGTGTTTTATTTTTTTTTTTTAACTAGGAATAAATAAATCATGTTATGTTGTATCTAAGCATACGCGGAGTTGCTACAGTAAGGAGAGTCAGAATTAGTTATGTTATTTGCCTAACTAGCTCCGTAAATTGAACTGCAGCCATGGTCGTCCTTTTGCAATTTCTAATTTAATTCAGTTAAAACTTGGTCAAGTGTTCAATATTGCAAGCTGAGTGTTTTGGAACTGCTTCAAACTTTGACAATACTTTTACGGAAACAATATGATTAAGACAAGTTTCTTTTTCCAATAGCCAATTTGTAAATTCAGTTATTCGTCACTAATACTGTATTACTACATTATGAAGGATATACTCATCTTCTACAACAAATATTCCTACTTTCAACCACATAAGTAGAGTGTTTTCTTATATAAATTATTAAAGTGTTAACATGAAGCATCGTCTTTAAATTGTCTAAACATTTGCAATCATTATATTTTTCTACCTTTTTAAATATTTAAGATTAAAACTTAAAATTTCCGCCATTTTGTAACATAATTTTGGTCAAAACACAAGTTTTAAAATAACGTGTGAACATACTTAGACCAATATTCAGTCATGCCATGTTTCATTTTGTTATCTTTACTTTTTTTGAGGTATTAAGGTTTATTTGCTAGGCAAGAACAGAATGAGATAGGCCACAAGTTTAGGAATTTGTAGTTGAACACCCTGAGTAATATTCCAGTTTGCACTGCTTCGAATTCTGCTTCTGATACTGTTTTGTTCAACGTAATAACAAATATAATTAATGAGCTTTCAGTGACATCTAACTATATTATACTAAATCACCTACATTACATTTACCTTATACAATGATTTAGTTTTGATATTAATGACGTAGGTGCGGCAGGTGCAGTAAGTTGAAAACGTCGGCAAACGGTAACTACCTTGTATCAGCATCAGTGGCAGTGTCCGCTGAACTTAATAGCATTTTCATTCCCTAATCTTGACTGTCACGGTAAGTTAATTGAAGTAATTGGAGGAACTAAGGGATACTTTATTTTCCGGTGATTCCTCGAATATACTGACGGTTTAAGGTTTTTATAAAGGTCGGTTCTCCGTAAGTTGTACTTATTAGTGTACTGGTTAGTGAATTTCCTTTGGAAAGTGAACTATTAGCATGACCTGCACGGTGAAACTTAAGCCTGGGACCACCATAGAAGTTTCTAACGTGACCCCCTGAACACGTTTTGGGGGGTCGTTCAAAATGTTGTATATATATATGTGTTTGCACTCTAGCGGTCGCATTTTTTGTCCGATTTACTTCAAATTTGGTAGGAACGTTCCTTTCTGTAATCAGTTGGACAAGTTCGTTGGGCAAAACAATCGGAAAACTCTAAACCCCTTTTCTTGGGGGATTAATCTTTCAAATTTCGAGTTTTTGGGCCCAACAAGGGTCATAAAAGCCCCAGATGTAAGATCAATGCATGTAAAAGGATGGAAATTAAAGAGGCGAAAGTTTTAAGCCCTCTCTCGTCATTCTAGTATGACTATTTACCGAGTTATTAAAGAAAATGTGTATCGACTAAACACAGTACGTTGTCTTATGGGGGTTTTACACTAGAAAAGCCTGTTATTCCTTTGTTAGAGTACTTTTATCATCCCCAGCAACCTCACGCCTACTTTCAAGCCTGTCTGGACCTTTTCCTAACCTTATAATGGGCAAAATTGTATTCCCAGCTTTGCAAGTAAATGAAACCAGGAGTATCAGAACAGCCAAAAAATCAATGTTTTCAGATTTCAATAAAAATTGGACAAATGTATGTTCTTGCACTTATTTCGAGTTTTACAAGTTTTTATGTGGAAATTCACTTCCCTCACGTCAGCGTTCTGCGTGTGAACTCGTTTCTAATTCAGCTAGATAGTTAGTTATTTAGATAACGTGGATTTAGACTAGCATTAGAGCCAGCTGTTTGTTTGGTTGGTCTTGACCTGCTCGAGTGCTGAGGACAATCGGTTCCCCTCACTCCCCCCTCCCCCCTCTCCTGCAGACCGAAGTTACATTAGTGGGTGATTCGTACTAGAGCAGCAGATTATGCCTGGTTTCATGTCGGAGAGCCGAGTGTCAAGTTTGCCGCAGGGAGCAGCTGGAAGTTCATTGTGAGTTTAATTAGTCATAAAATTAATTTTCGCATATATTATATTAAATTTTGGCAATAAGAAATTTAGAGATTTTATAAAGAAAACTAAAGAAAGAGCATGACAACTTTGATTAATTAAACTTAACGGTCCACCCAGATTTTGGCTAGTTTAGTAACAGCTAAGTATTAAATAACTTAGTTTTGTCCTTTTAGCGAATTTACCCTATGGGGAAGAAGCTATTACCGTAGTTGGCATAGTAAGACCTAGGCCCGGGACCATGATAACTTTTTGTTTTGAGGTCCCCAGATGCCAAAAACACCATTCGTTCAAAACTGTATATATATATATATATATATATATATATATATATATTTATTTATTTATTTATTTATATATATATATTTCAATGTGATCGAATATTTAGCCGAAAAAATGGCTATAAAAGAAAACTTATTGACAACATGATTAAGAAAAAACTAATAAAACAAAGAGAAGAAAGACTACAAGTAAATCTAGAAACCAGAGAGAAAAATAAATATATGTGCATACCATACAACAATTGTATGAACAAAGCTATAAGAAACACATTTAAAAATTCTCAAATTAGTATAAGCTATAAAACTAAGAACAATATATTTATAATTAGGCTTATTGCCGTTGGGAGCTTCGCCCCCAAACCCCCTTTTGGAGTTCGCTTCGCTCAATTACCTTCCTCAGTCAACTCAAGTTTAAATCAAACTCAACTATTGTAGTTTATTAACAAACAAAAAAAAAACTACAAAACAATAACCTTTGGTGAGCACATTAAAACACCTACAGAGGCGGTCCCATATCGGTTCGATATCGAAATATTTGACCAACCTGCTTCTTGTTAGTTTTATCGAATGCAATCTCGACTACGATAGTTGTTTCGAGGTGAATAAAAGCAAAAAATAAAGAGCTCACTCGATCAAAGTCAATCAGATATAAATAAAAAGTTGTGGTTACAATGTTAAATTGGAGTTCTACAAATGGATTTACGTGTAAAAAAACAACAAATTAGACTTCAGTTTACGACAGAATTATAGTAACCTAACCTAACCTAACTCCGCAGAGCGATGTATGGTGGCTGTTCGTTGTGCAAATTACAAATAAATGAATTTGTAAAAACAAGTCAAATTAAACAGGAATAATTTCAGACCTCAAAAAGTAAGCAACAAAAGTAGGATTCAAACCCGTGACCACATGATCTTGAATCACCTGACAACATATCCACTGAGCTACCGCGGTCCCCACAAACAATCGGTTGATTACATTTTCCATTATCGAAACAAACGATATTCGCGATATTGGACCTCCCGTGTAGGCGATAATGTGCTCACCTTGTTTTGTAACAGCTGGTTTATATAAACCTCATGTGAGCAAATTAGTATCGCCTACACGGGCGGTTTTATTTAAATCAGCTGATACAAACATGTGGTATTAGCCAATGATAGTGTGCTTTCATTAAACGGCTTTCCAAAACTGTACACATTTAAAAGGGCCAAAATACTCAAAATTACTTCTTCTCCGATGAATTGCGGCTAAACGGATAATCGGATCTTAAATCTGACAAAACTCCTTAGTTGGAAATTAAATTTTCTACAACTTTTGTATTTAACATTTTTTGCCATCTCTTAGCGTTTCCGTACAAAACGCGTTCAAAGTGGAAACATTGAAAAAGTGGAATTTTTCCCGCCCCAAAAATGACCCAAAAACTCAAAAATGTTAACTTTTGGTAATTTTTCTGGGAGTTTCTCGTCAAGAGCTTTAATTCAAGTATGGGGTCGAAGGGAGTTCGATTACGGGAAGTGCCTCATAGTTTATGTCAGTGAGTGAGTGAGTGAGTGAGTGAACCCGTCTAGCTTTATATAAGTAGATGTTAAACAACAAAATAGCAAATCATCAAGATAGTAAATACAACACATATAACAGATCTGGAATATATAAAATAAACTGCAACGAGTGTAATAGTTACTATATCGGACAAACTTCTCGAAACTTCAAAGTTAGATTCAATGAACATCTACAAGCTTTTAAATCGAATAACAAAACAACGATGATATCTAACTTTGCAGAACACTTGATAAAGTCGAAACATAAATATACAGATATAAAAGAACATCTACAATTTTAGAGTTTGAACAAGAAAGAGAGAAGCTATTTGTCAAAGAAGAAATGAATATTTACTTTAATTTAAAAAAGACCCTACGAACATACTAAACACAGGTTTACCTAAACAATCAAACCCGATGTTTAATAAAATTTAAAAAATAAGAACAAGGACGTATTAAAATCATATAATATAGTATTCAAAGAAAATAACAGAAGATAATAAAATATATTATGGATTATGACAAACCATTCATATACAACTTTAAAATACTTAATTTTAACATATTATGGTTAATATTTATTTTATTTTAAATGTGAGGTTATATTTTTATAGACTTTGATAATGGCCTAAGCGCACGAAACATGTCAGTCTGAAATAAAAATGTTTTTATAGAAAAAAGGATACTTTGTTAAAAAATGAAAATACATCTTATAATATTGGTACCCCTAATCACTCATTATAACATTATATCTATCTATAATATTATAAAGAAAAGGTGGTTTCTGTCTGTCTGTCTGTCTGTCTGATGTTCCGGGTGAACGCAAAAACTACTGAACCGACTGGGCTGAAACTTTACACAAAGGTATATCTTGAACCCAATGCAACACATAGGCCTATTCACTTCCTTATAATCCCCTCGGGCTACGCCCCGTGAACGTCCTAAGTTTCAATGTTTACATTTCAGAAGAAAGTAAACATTCAGAAACTGTAATGCGAACAGCTGAGGATACTTCCTTTTCACAGCTTCAGCCTACTTACTTGCTTACTTACTTACTTGCTACTTACTTACTAGCTTGAGGATACTTGCTTCAGCCTACAGAGCAGAAGCAAGAACATCAGTTTCAAGCTAACTAAAATGTAAATTGCATTGACTAAAGAACGGGTAAAGAAAACACCTGTGCGAAGAACGGGTACATCACCTAGTATACATATGTGTGTGTGTGTGTGTGTGTGTGTGTGTGTGTGTGTGTGTGTGTGTGTGTGTGTGTGTGTGTGTGTGTGTGTGTGTGTGTGTGTGTGTGTGTCCGTGTGTGTGTCCTTAAGGTTTCCTTAAGGTGTGTGTGTCCGTGAGCACGATAACTCTCGTAAAAATAATCCGATTTTGACGAAATTTGGTATAAACGTGTAAAGCAACATTTATGACTTAAAGTTCGAAAACCAGACAGATCGACCTATCCGTACCCCAAAAATGGGTTTTTTGAGTTTTTTACATATAATTTTTGAAAAAGTCAAATTTTGTTTAAAGCCATTGGAATCAGCTTAAAAAGACGCACAATTAGGTGTTTTCATCATTACTCTACGTCAAATCGTTACAGAGATATTGAAAGTGCTAAACACAGTACGTTGTCCAATGTTATTCTTATGGAGAATAAGAAAAATTGTATATCTCGCTTATTTATTAACCTATCCTCATGAAACTTGGTATATATAACTTGATATCGTTGTGGTCTATTGATATTTGCACTCAAAAACATTTTTTGGATGACAGTTCCCGTAGCAGCCCCCTGCGTACTCAGCCCCCATGTTATTCTTATGGAGAATAAGTAACGTGTTATCTCCCTTAATTATGAACATAAATTAATAAAATTTGGTATGTGGCTTTACCTAGTTGAGTTATATTGATATTTGTATAAAAACCCATTTTTGTTGTTCCTTGGTTCAGCAAACCTGCATACTCAGCCGCCATGTTATTCTTATGGAGAATAATTAAAATGTCATAAATTGTTTATTTATGAAACTTGGTATGTGGCTTTATGTGGTATTAAGATACACATATATATATGCATTGGAAATTCGCTGAATACGCAGGTTTGCTGCTAAGGGGGTATTTCAGTTTGCAATCAGCTTAATTTAACGATATAAAAAAATATATAAAATCTTAAACTCAGTCCAGATTCGTTTGGGACAAGTGTCTCATCGGATCAAAATTAAAAGGTAAAATTTGGAACTACTGTATTAGTAAATATAATTCGTTTGGAACAAGTGTCTCATCGAATTTAGTCCTCAGGTGTAAGGAATAGTCCATGAAATGATTTATTTAGTACCGTAGGAGCGTGAGTGACGTACCACGACAATTGTCTCGCCCTCCTGTAGTTTCTTTTATTATAAATTATCGCCTTTATGGTTTAATGCCGCTTTGTACCAATCTGTGGGGAAAAGTTTCTCCAAGGGAAAAATTCGTAAATTACCTTTTTGTTTGTTTTCAGTGGTACCAGTACCAGGAACGTTTCTGATGTACCATAAACGAGAATTTTAGGTTGAAATAAAATATCCCTAACATTCGAGTTTGGAAATTTTGTCTTCAGATTTTAGATAATACATTTTATATTCTTAAATGCCAAATTTCAAAATCCAGATTTAAATAGGATGCGGAGGGTGGAATATAAAGTGAATAAATCGTCCAAATTGGTAAAAGTGCGAAATCTTGAGGGGGAATGGTGTGCCACTTAAAGCTGTGCCATTTACTAAAGTGATTACCTAAGTTATAACGTGTTACAAATTAATAGTAATTTATCGACTAGAAATTGTGAAAGCACGATTTTACATTGTTTTAGGTCTATTGTGTCTGAGCACGGACATTTAATTTATGGAGGTTTAACTAAAAATAATGATTGAGTTATTTTGTCATACCATCAGTTGTGGGTTATGTTTTGTTAAATAAAGATTTATTAGTCTCCAATGATTAATTTTAATAATTCAGAAACCTGGTACCTCTCATCTGAGCTAAGGCAGAAATGAAGGTAAATTAGGTAAATAATCATAGTATGTTGAAACATAAATCTATCTGAGTCAAGAAAATTAATTGAAGCCCTAATTTTACCCCATTACAATGGAAACTCTGGAACTTAAAAAAATTAAATTGTCAAAGCTTTCTACAAATAAACGGTATTAGGAAACTGACACATACTTTCTCCCTTTTAGCCCAACTTTAATGAATAAATTACTTTTTATTAACTAAATATAGAATACAAAGCATGGTTGAATGTACAGAAAATCTTGTAAACAAGTTGTTTTAAAAAACATCCACCCAAATCCCTGCTTTGGAGGCACTACAGAATCCATTGCTAAACTTGTGGTTTTAAGAGGGGAAATGCCCCCTATTCCCCCCAGGGTTATTAAGGGGCAACATATTTCGAATTACCTCTGTTGGTCAATGCTAAATTGACAAGCATATCAAGTTTGAATGAAATTCATCAGTAAATAAGAGAGAAATAGTAATTTTTGTATTCCCCATAAGAATAACATTGGACAACGTACTGCGTTTACCGCTAAATGAAAATTTCTTTTTTCTCCGAAACCAGCAATCGTAGAATAGTAATTCAAAATACTAAATTATTTAGTTTTCTGAGCTCTTTTTAATGGTGAATAGTAATATTTTTTATATTTATGTCTTTTTATGAAAAATCAAAAAACTGAATTTTTGATGTTTTAAGTCCTGTAATTTCTGAACCTGAATATTTACAGAAATGTGGGTGGTGTCATTTATTTGGAAAACTAAATTTCTACAAACTACTAAAGTTTAAACAAAATCGTTAGAGCCTTTTTTGAGAAATCTTGGTTTTTCAATTTTTTTGGTGGTTTTGGGGGATAATTACCCTTAAAAATACAAAATTCCAAAAAACAAATAAAACACCTGGAGATATCGTGGACACATATATACCAAATTTCATAAAAATCGGACCATTAGTTAGGGCTCTAGCTCTATACACATCCATACAGACAGACAGACAGACAGACAGACAGACAGACAAACAGACATCACGTACAAATCACTTTTTTGGGTTCAGGGAGCACCAAAACAAATATTTCCACTAACAACTCAAATTCGAAAATTTTTACGAAAACAATACTTTCTCCATATACTATGTATAGGGGGAGAAAGTATAAATTGAAGTACATGTATAAATCAATATTTATATAAAATTGTTAAGTCTAAAAAAACGTATATTTAACTATTCCATAATATTTCAAGGGCACTACAAAGTATGGTTATTTTATATTACAACCTACAAAAATCGTATTAGTTTAAATGCTGTCTTTTTTAAGAACTACACGGATTACATGAATTGGAAATGTTCTATTTTAATGACAAACCAGAAATCGTAAACTTGTGATCATTGGTTTTGGGAGCTAGGCAACTTTGAAAACGGCTATTGGGTAAACTGGTAGTAACTTACTATTTAGTTGCCCAGAACTTAATAATCATCATATTGTTAGTCATTTACATGTTAATGGTCGTGATTGGTTTCCACATTAACTTTTTTTGTGTTTTCTCCTTTTTAGATTATCAGAGGTTTACTTATTTTCATCCCTCAGATTGTTTAAAAGAAGCCAGTGTAGGACTTTTACAGAATACTTCAAAACTCTGTACACAGAAATAGTTTGCTTAAAGTTGCTTAAAACAAACAATCAAAATTTGATATATCATGAGAAACATAAACTGTTAACTGACTAATGCACACACCCATTGTTACAGTTTGCCAAGGTGACACTCGCACCTCTTGCTGGCACTGCTCACATAAGGAAAATATGTCTACCTAGTTCAGTCTTCCGTCTGTGTGCCTGTACAAATGTTTAATGACCTAAACATACTTGTCCTGATTGACAATCAACGCACAACAAACAATATTAAAGCTTGAAGTTTTCAGGGTACGTTTGTTTTGTATAGGTATACCAAGAAATAATTCTCCCCTTGGACCATGCCCCACAGACCTTCAAAGTTCCCATGTTAATATTATGGATGTACGATTTTATTAATTATTCCAAGTCATCAGCCATATAGAAAAGCTGATGTAAATTGTTAATTTTAAATTTAACTTATTTTAACATATTCGCAACAGAAGATAGCACTTATAGCGGTTCACAAAAATAACTTTACTCTTCATTCATTTTAAATTTTAGTCCACGAGGACGAAGCCGCAACGTTTCTGCGTGTCATATTATATGTCATATATATATGTCATATTATATGTTCAGTGCTAGTTTACAAATTGAAATGTCACATTTCATAACTTGGTATTTTGCTTGAGTTTCTAGTAGTTTCATTGAGAGTGACATTCAAGATAAACCAATTCTATAGAGATAGTTTTCCTTAATAATAGTCGGGCAAGAGGAGATTTTTCAGGGGGGGGAATGTTTTCTTACATTTGACTGGATACACAAAGTAATTCAATAATGCAGTTTGTACTTATTGCTAAAACGAACACAACTCTAATGTTGTTCCTTTTATATCAACCACGTAAATATAATTGACAAACTAGTTCATTTGTATTTACTAAAATATCACGTCAAAGTTGTTTTGAATGTTGTTCATTCGACATGTTATTACGTGACTTACATTTTTTTACTTTGTCATGTTTACACCTTCCATTTTGCCAAGCATTAACACTAGGGTATATTTAGAACATTACATCCTTACACGGTTTTAATATATGAATGCAAATAAATACATGATGGAACAGAAATATTTGTAATTATTATGGTTTAGAGATATAATGAGCCTGCTTGTTTGATTTAAACCTTTTAATCATGGCTTAAGGCACGATATTCTGTCGTTGAAGGCACTGCCACAGTTGGAACACAATGTTATCATAGTGTTTGACTCACGGTTCATACATCCTCCCACATCGACGTGAGGTACCCTGGGATCATGTAATGTACCTATAATGCAATTACATCAAATCAACCTTTGGGATCACAGCCTAGTATAATTCACGCTTTCAAAATTATAAAAAATGTATAAAATGTAGAAAAAGGTTTTTTAAATTTAGCTACATGTTTATACGACATATGTACCAACGCGTGTACGCAGCAGTTTAACAAAGGTATTAAATTAACTTATACAACTTACAAAATGTTATATTTGATCTAAAATAGGGCATAATCCTTAATACCCCCGTAGCAGCAAACCTGCGTACTCAACGAATTTTCAATGCATATATATATATATATATATATATATATGTGTGTATCTTAATACCACATAAAGCCACATATCAAGTTTCATCAACATACATTCATAAATAAACGATTTATGACATTTTAATTATTCTCCATAAGAATAACATGGCGGCTGAGTATGCAAGCTTGCTGAAGCAAGGAACCCAAAAAGTGGGGGTTTATACAAATATCAATATAACTCAACTAGTTAAAGCCACATACCAAATTTTATTAATTTATGTGCATAATTAAGGGAGATAACACGTTACTTATTCTCCATAAGAATAACATGGGGGCTGAGTACGCAGGTTTTCTGCTACGGGATCTACCGTCCAAAAAAATGTTTTTTAGTGCAAATATCAATATAACACAACGATATGAAGCCATATACCAAGTTTCATGAGGATAGGTTAATAAATAAGCGAGATATACAATTTTTAGCGAATTTCCCCTATAGGGAAGAAGCTATTACCGTAGGTCTCATGGTAAGACTTAAGCCCGAGACCATGATAACTTTTCATTTTGAGGTCCCCAGATGCCAAAAACACCATTCGTTCAAATTTTTATATATGTATATATATATATATATATATTTATTTATATATATATATATATATATATATGTGTGTGTCCGTAAGCACGATAACTGTCGTAAAAAAGGTCCGATCTTAATGAAATTTGGTACAAATGTGTAAAGTACCATTTATTTGAACGAGTTCGAAAACCAGATGAATCGCATCATCCGAAGGGGGGTTTTTGGGGGGTTTTGTACCCCAAAAATGTGTTTTTTGGGGTTTTCACATGTAATTTTAATTTAAATCAAATTTTAATTTATACCATTAAATTCAGCTTAAAAAAAAAAACAATTTGGTATTTTGATCATTGCTCTACGTCAATTGTTTACCGAGATATTGAAAGTGCTAAACACAGTACGTTGTCTAATGTTTTTCTTATGGAGAAAAAGAAAAATTGTATATCTGGCTTATTTATGAACGTAAACTGGCAAAATTTGGTATATGGATTTATTTGGTTGTGGTCTATTGATATTTGCACAAAAATCCATTTTTTGCCCGATAGTTCCCGTAGCAGCAAACCTGCATACTCAGCCCCATGTTATTCTTATGGAGAATAATTAACGTGTTATCTCCTTTAATTATGAACATAAATTAATAGAACTTGGTATGTGGCTTTACCTAGTTGAGTTATAATGATATTTGTATAAAAGCCCATTTTTAGTGTTCCTTATTTCAGCAAACCTGCATACTCAGCCGCCATGTTATTCTTATGGAGAATAATTAAAATGTCATAAATCGTTTATTTATGAATGTATATTGATGAAACTTGGTATGTGGCTTTATGTGGTATTAAGATAAATTAATATGCATTGGAAATTCGCTGAGTATGCAGGTTTGCTGCTACGGGGGTATTCTAATTCTCCATAAGAATAACATTGGACAACGTACTGTGTTTAGCACTTTCAATATCTCTGTAACGATTTGACTAGAGTAATGATGAAAACACCAAATTGTGCGTCTTTTTAAGCTGATTCCAATGGCTTTAAAATAAAATTTGACTTTTTCAAAAATTATATGTAAAAAACTCAAAAAAACCTTTTTTGGGGTACAAACCCCCCCCCAAAATACCCCTTCGGATAGGTCGATCTGTCTGGTTTTCGAACTTCGGATTATTTTTACGAGGGTTATCGTGCTCACGGACACACACACACACACACACACACACACACACACACACACATATATATATATATATATATATATATATATATATATATATATATATATATACGAAAAGTTATCATGGTCCCGGGCTTAAGTCTTACCATGAGACCTACGGTAATAGCCTCTACCCTATAGGGGAAATTCCCTAAAAACAAGTAACGTAGAAAGCATTACATTAATTCAAACATACACAAATTTTCCCCACCCCGAAAAAACTGAGAAGTGTAAACTGACTTTATGTTATTCTAGCGTCATGTTTTTGTTTAGGCTGATTATTATTATTATATCTTGTTCTAAATCAACAGGATCTTTGTTTTCTAAAAATTTACTTAAAACTGGCCAAGTTCCTAAGTAGCTCATGTTTTAATAGCCTGAATAAACGTCTGAGATTAACTTTTTATTCAAAATAAATTTCAATTAAAAAGCGACAATTTTCACTTTCTCCCCCTTATACATAGTATATGGAGAAAGTATTGTTTTCGTCAACATTTTCGAATTTGAGTTGTTAGTGGAAATATTTGTTTTGGTGCTCTCTGAACCCAAAAAAGTGATTTGTACGTGATGTCTGTCTGTCTGTCTGTCTGTCTGTATGGATGTGTATAGAGCTAGAGCCCTAACTAATGGTCCGATTTTTATGAAATTTGGTATATATGTGTCCACGATATCTCCAGGTGTTTTATTTGTTTTTTGGAATTTTGTATTTTTAAGGGTAATTATCCCCCAAAACCACCAAAAAAATTGAAAAACCAAGATTTCTCAAAAAAGGCTCTAACGATTTTGTTTAAACTTTAGTAGTTTGTAGAAATTTAGTTTTCCAAATAAATGACACCACCCACATTTCTGTAAATATTCAGGTTCAGAAATTACAGGACTTAAAACATCAAAAATTCAGTTTTTTTGGATTTTTCATAAAAAACATAAATATACAAAATATTACTATTCACCATTAAAAAGAGCTCAAAAAAATAAATAATTTAGTATTTTGAATTACTATTCTACGATTACTGGTTGCGGAGAAAATTTTAATTTTAATTTTTCGGTAAACGCAGTACGTTCTCCAATGTTATTCTTATGGGGAATAAAAAAAATAGTATTTCTTTCTTATTTATTGATCAATTTCGTTCAAACTTGATATGCTTCTCAAGTTAACATTGACCAACAGAGGAAATTCGAAATATGTTGCCCCTTAATAACCCTGAGGGGTGGAATAGGGGCATTTCCCTTCTTAAAACCACGTGTGTAGCAATGGATTGTGTAGGGCCTCCTAAACAGGGATTTGGGTGGATATTTTTGAAAACAACTTGTTTACAAGATTTTCTGTACATTCGACCGTGCTTTGTACTCTATAATTTAGAAAATAAAAAGTAATTTATTCTTTAAAGTTGGGCTAAAAGGGAGAATTGGGTCACAATTATTAATGTGATTAGCACTGGAACGGAAGCGTATTTAAAGCTTCGGTGTGAAAGATTCTTGACAAAGTCTGTTTCCATATCAGATGCAATACATTGTTTGAAAATGCCTACTTTCAAACCTCAAAAAGTATGCAAGACGAATCGAAAATCAACTTTAGATAGAAAAGAGAAAGCAAGAGTGCAGCATGTAATAAACTTATCTAAGGAAAGAGGACTAAATACGAAGTAACTTCTCACTTTTGACATTGTAAAGACAAAAATGCTATTTGATCAGGAAGGTTTCATGACGAAAGCCAACAAAAGTTGTCTTTGTGAAGAACTAGAAAGGTTTTTAAAACCTGAAGATCCAAAATGTATTGAAAAATCATGTCAGAGCCTTGCGGCTATGCAATTGATGTTATGGGATGCATCCAAAAGCTTAAAATAAAAAAATATGAGTAATTTAGGTCACCTAGCATATGAATGTATTTAAATGATTCACCGACTCACTGATAAAGGTATAGCTCGAATCGATTTCAGTTTTGATTCTTACACTTAAATGTCACCAAAGAGTTGTGAACGGACGCGACGGACATCAAATGGAGCAGTTGAAATCCAAACCATTCAGACCAACACACCCTTGCCTGTAAAATTAGACCTATTTTGGTCAAGTTCAGGACCAATAATAATAAGACTAATAATAAGACTAAACTCCAAGAGTTCTTCAAAGATTTAATTATAGAAAACAAAGAGAAGAACTGACCAGATGTGAAGATTTTCAGTAGTGCTGCTACAGGAAATAAATCTTCAATATGGACATTAAGGCAAAACGATGGAAAAAATACAAGAACACAGGGAGTTGTATTTTTCCAACATAGAAGAAGCGGATGCAAGGATTATACCACACGTTATGCATTCCATTGAAGAAGGGATCAAACAGGTTGTTATTATTTCATCGGACACTGATGTAGTAGTGTTGGCCTTATAATTTATGGACAGATTTTTCTTAAAAGGTTTAAAGGAGCTCTGGATGCGGCTCGGGTCAGCAGGAACTGCATGCGATGTGCCAATTGATATTTTGGCAAACTGACTTGGCATTAAGATCATTGCTTAGTTCTTCCAGCACTCCACATGTTAACAGGTAGTGATTATACAAGCAAGTTTGGATCAAAACGTGCTGCTCTAAAGGTTGAGCCCAGTGTTTACCTAAGGGACTTCGGAAAAGTGGGGACAAAGAGATTGAAGATACTGTAGAAAAAGCATAGAGGTATCTTGTACGACTGTTGAAGAAAGATTAATTTTGTGGAAATATGGATGAACTAAGTATTGGACGTACTGCCACTGTAAGAACAAGAGCATTGAAGATCTTCCTCCAATCAGCAGGGCTAAAAGATAGTATATCCTACGAGCATTTTAGGATTAATGATTAGAGAAACCTTATCCATTATAGGTTGTAGAGAAAAGTCAAAAAACATGTCCATAAAATTGTCCATGTTAATCTTATGGGAAAAAGGTTTTTGGATTTTACTCAGATAATTTTACTAAAAACTTCACATTTCTTTTTACCAATCAATTTACCTCTACAAAACAATAATTTTGGTGTTGTAATTGTTGTTCTACGTCCAACCGTTGCAGAGATATTCAAAGTGCTAAACACAGTACGTTGTCCGATGTTATGCTTATGGAGGATCAATAAAATTTGATATCTCGATTATTTATGAATGTATATTGATGAAACTTTGTATGTGGCTTCAACTAGTTGTGGTATAATTATATTTGCACAAAAAAGGTGTTTTTATTTTCCTCGTAGCAGCAAACCTGCATTCTTGGTCCCCACGTTATTCATATGGAGAATAACCAAAGTTGTATATCTCCCTTGGTTATGAAACTAAATTAATAAAACTTGGTATCACCTGGTTTAGTTATATTGATAATTGCAAAAATACACAGTTTTGTCTTCCTCGTTGCAGCAAACCTGCGTACTCAGCCCTAATGTTATTCTTATGGAGAATAAATCAAATGCTATATATCACTTATTTATGAATGTATTTTTGTGAAACTTGGTAAGTGACTCTATGTAGTAGTGAGACACACACACACACACACATATATATATATATATATATATATATTTATTTATTTATTTATATATTTATATATATATATATGCATTGGAAATTCGCTGAGTACACAGGTTTGCTGCGACGGGGTATTTTTGTAATTTGAGTGGAGAGCAAGCTTATGGTATATTTTAACTACTATATTAACTGGAAATAAAATGATAATATGAGATAGAAAACAATCCTATAAAATTAGTTACAATTTAAAAAATTTGTAATATTATTTTGATAATGTTTTCAAAAAATGTTTATTTTGTTCAATAAATTTTCAACTTCCCGTGAAATATTATAAAAACAATATTTGCGGTGACATATTTAAAAAAAATTAGCTTTCAAAACTTCTAAACAACATATAAAAGGTTGATAAATATTTCAAAACTTGCCCTCGTAGATCGAGTTCAATCAGGGTATGTTAATGCTCCGGTCTACCCGTGCCATGCCGCGTTCCGCCTCGCTAATCAAGGTTTGTAGGATAAGCTCTAGAACGGTGGCATAAAACTCCAGAATCAATGTCAATGAAAACCTTCGCATTCTTAACTGTTGATCTAAGTTAATTGTTTAATAAGTTTATAATGTTTAATCTAAGTTAATTTCGTTGATTCATGGCTCACAAATACGTGGGATTTAAAGGGCAAAGAAATACTTATTTGCTATTTTAGTGAACAGAATCTAGATATAACAAATAATAGGGTAATCGCTCAATCTCATTTCAAAATACTCCATATTCGTAATTTTCCTTATGGATTAACTAGTTGTTGTATTGAAATCCAGCTCAATGAAATTGCTAGGTGTTGTTTTGCTCCATTAAATACGCCATAAATCAACAGTTTCGGACATTCTTTGTTGAGGGACGGAATTTGAAAGTTAGCTTATATAAATCTTATGGGAAAACAGATTGAAGCAGGTGACTTGATCCTGCAGAGGTTCTAGGAAAATTAGAAAACAAGATAAAACCGGTATGTTAGAATTAATTTTTTATTTTTGGAGGACATATTTTGGTAATCACGTTTGTTTGATTACCTAGGTAACCGAGAGATCGAGATCGAGATGCATCCAGTAATCATCACCCAATAATTGGTTCCAGAGTGGCATAGATTTAGCACTCGATGTCCTGCGGCTAGGTATCGACAGTGTTGATTTACAATAGCTACGCGACTGTGATAAGTGATACTGTTGTATCGGCTTCAACTCTGTTACCCGTTGCAATATCACTTGTAAGGCGATTACGCCAGGAAATATGTAACTACTTTACATATTTGCAGGAATTATATTTATCACCTCTAAACTGCAAATTACTAAAACAATAAGATACACATCGAAGGAGATTAAGTTTAAAAAAAGCAAATGACAATGCTTCAGTTATATATATATATATATATATATATATATTGTTATATCAACTCCAAACTTCCTCATTCTACCCGCTCAAGTTATATGATCTTGTTCTATAATTGCTCCGAGGACGACAGTAAATTGCTTGGCTGCAGATGGATCGTTAGCCCAGTACAACCATCAACTATGGTACGACAATTCAAGTCGCTATTAGCTACAACAGGATACAATATATAATATATATTATAACGTTTTTAAAATTTAAGTTTATGTGTGTGGCTCTAATCACATAAAAACAACGAACCCGATTGATAAGAAAGTTGTTTTCAAGATAGCTAATGATTAGTCCAACTAACAACTCTCTTCATGCTATTATGGGGAAATTGAGACTGCATCTAGTAAATTAATCTTATTCTCATTTTAAAATCCACTTAAGACACCGCCGTACTTGTTAAAAATAAAATACAATATACTTGATACAATCCCAATCTATGAATAGGTCCAGTGGAAATCTCCGATCACATTCCGAATAATATGTTTGTTATAATAGTAAAATTCAGTTGAAATGACCTAGTATACAATGTTTGGTATTAATCATTACGTTTTGTGGTAAATAAGGATGTAAATAATCATTAGAAGAACTAGTATCTAAACTAATTTGTACAATTTTCCATACTTCAAAGACATATTTTTTCTATAATCAGCTAACGGTTAGCTATAAACATTGTTATAAACAGAACAGTTTTACTTATTGCGGCAAAATACTTTACAATATAGCAGAAAGGTAACATAGCTATTTATATACTAATTAATATAAAACACATTAAAATCATGAAACTGTACGATAGTATAAGTGTGTTACGAGGTACTGGCCATTAGGGATTTGCTAAAACCACATGAATAGGAATACCTGTATTTTACCAGTTTTTAGACAAATAAACATGTCATGTCTTAATCAGCTAATTAGCCCAATGAAAAGAAAATGCTGAAATGACTTTTTATTTGCAGTATTTTATAATGTAAAAATTGCAATAAAAGTAGGTAAATCGAGCAAATACAGTAGAATTTAGTCATTGATTCTAAGATGCTCCATTGACTGGCTAGTCGGTGTTGAGAAATTAGATAGAATTTAAACCAGGCCGAGTTATTTCTAAGTATGAATAGTGTCTGTGTCTTTGTAAACAAATTTAACAATTGTTCATAATCAACAAGCGTAATACATCTACAGCTCTCAGACATATGTTAATCTCCAAGATAAAATGAAGCTACATACTGGTCACCATTTTCCCCTCTGCTTGCTTCAGCAGCGTTTACGTCTGTGTAGAGGATGTATTCAATTTATTTATTTTGTGGTGTCATACATTGCAAGCAAAATCAAAGACTAATATTCTTTTTAGTGAATTTCTCCTATAGGGAAGAAGCTATTACTGCAGTCGGCATGGTAAGACCAGGTAAGACCTAGGCCCAGGACCATGATAACTTTTCGTTTTGAACGAATAATGTTTTTGGCATCTGGGGAGCTCAAAAAGAAAAGTTATCATGTTCCCGGGCCTAGGTCTTACCCGGTATATATATATATATATATATATATATATATATATATATATATTATATATATGTGTGTGTCCGGGGGTGCGATAACTCTCGTAAAAATGGTCCGATTTTGATTAAATTTGCTACAAACATGTAAAGCAACATTTATGACTTTAAGTTCGAAAACCAGCCAGATCGGTCCATCCAAAGGGGTATTTTTGGGGGGTTTGGACCCCAAAAGTGGGTTTTTGGAGTTTTTACTTTTCACCATTAAACGGTATCGGGAAACTGACACATACTTTCTCCCTTTTAGCCCAACTTTAATGAATAAATTACTTTTTATTTATTAAATATAGAATACAAAAAATGGGGTGTAACCCGAGCTTTTGTTTACACTACAGTTGTATGTAAAAGTTACATATTTTACAATATCTGACCATTTGTTTGGCTCATTTTCAATATAATGACTTATTGTCTTTTTGAAAATTAAATTCATCCTCTCTGTAAGTCCTTCAACCCGATACATGTATGGTGCACTTTTATTCTGCTGTATTCCAAGACTTAACAAGAGTTCTTTGAGCATTGAGCCCATGAAATGAGTTTCTTGATCATGTGTGATGCATTTCGGGCATCCATACTGACAAAACAACTCTAGTAAGACCTTTGCTGTAGTTTTCGTGGCCGCAGGTCTTGTGCATCTCGTGAAAACCATGCGAGTGGTCTGGCATGTTATCATTAAAATATATTTGTAACTTCTTGATTGCGTAATTGGTCCCATGTAATCTATGATTCAATTTGTAAATGGAGTTGTGGGTGGGACTTGAGGGGTTAGTTTGTCATTTTGTCATACTGTTTGTATGTTTTTGTACGACGTAGTTGACATTGTTCACACGTGCGCATGTATTTTTCTATGTCCTATGTCATCTGAGACCAATAATATCGTTGCTTAGTTTATTTTAAGTTTTAAAACTTGAGAAATATCCTCCTCCGTAAATGTTGTGGTAGAATGTTTGTGAAATTTCCGATACTTTATTTCATGGAACTGCAAGTAAATAATTATTTTCTTTGTCACCAAAATGCTTATAGGTCAAATGTCATCCTTTTCTTCATATTTCCTAGCCTGATTTTTTATTTTCTTCTCTACTGTATCTGGTGAAAGTTTTGCTAGTTTAATTTCTCTTAAGTATGGATAATTTTCTTGTAATGCTTCAAAATTGTCTGTCTCTAATTGCTGTATATTTAACGTATATTCAATCACATCTGATCCAATATGTGCTCGATTGGATTCCTAGAGAGCGAGTCTGCAAGTAAATTATTTATACCTTTTCAGTATTTTATCTGAATATCGAATCTACTAATGCAAGCGCTAATCGGTTCAGTCTTGAAGATGTGTTTTTGAAATTCTTGTAGTGTATCAGTGATTGGCAATCTGCGTAAACAGTGAATTTTCGACCTAACGTGCATTCCCTACAGTAATTTACTAATGCAAGCATTTCACGCTCAGCATTAGCATATCGTGTTTCAGTAGCTGTGTATTTCTTTGACAAGTAACTTATGGGATGTAAATTGTTGTTATTCGGATTAATTTGTAAAATACAAGCCCCCAATGCATATAAGGAACTATCCACAAATATGACAGCTTCCCAATCATCATTCCAGTGTGCTAATAATGGCGGATTAGTTAATATTTGTTTCACCTTAATAAAAGCTTTTTCGCATTCCTCGTTCCATTTAAATTGCATATTATTGTTTGATTCTTTGATCATATTTGTTAGGGGTAATGTTATCTCAGCATAATCTTTAATGTGTTTCCTGAAAAATGAGGATGCACCTAAAAATTGACTTACACGTCTTATACAATCTGGTCTCTTAAATTCTTGAATTACCTGAACAGTCGATTGCTGTGATAAAATTCCTTGTTTTGATACATTGTAACCCAATATATCCACATCAAACAAATACTTGCATTTCTTTGTATTTAACTTCAAATTTGCGTTGAACAATATTTATAAAATTGTTTCTAAATTTTCTAGATCCTGTTCAAATGAAGATCCATAAAAAATGTACGTCTTCAATGTAGCATATTACCTTATTATACAGATGCTTATTTAGCAACGCCAATAATGCTTTACTGAACAAACTTGTAGACGCCTTGAGTCCCACCGGGAGTCTTTGGTATCTTAAAAGCTTATCTTGCGTTTTAATCACTAGTAAATCTCTATCCTCTTTTCTCACCATAAGTTGGTGATGGTTTCGAAAACTTGTGCGCTTTATTTAGGCAGCTCAAAACTAAATTTACCGACGGCGTAGGGTACACGCATGGTTTTAAAATATTATTGATCTTTCTAAGGTCACACACTCTTGGAGATCGATCGCGATTTCTTGTGATAAACACTGGGCTCGAGAACTGACAGTAGCTGTCACATTCCTCCAGTATGTCTGTCTCTTGTAACTCATCTAATCGTTTATTTAATTCTTCCCTTCTTTCTGTCCTATTTTATAAGGTGGGGTATTAATAGGTTGTGGGTTTTCTATAACCTCCAATTTTACAGGCGGGAGATTCGCTGGTGTCAGGTCCTTGATCTTGGTAGTAAACATAGTTGTATATTTTGTTAACATCCGAACTACTTTGTTATGTTGTTCCACGGTTAAATGGTCCGAGATATTTAGCGGTATGCCATCTTTGTCCGTCAAAGTTTGCTTAAACGGATCGTTCGTCTTTATCCGAGGATAAGGAGGACCTTATCTCGACTAATGCAGTGGCGGATCCAGCCAGGGGGCGCGGGGGGTGCGCGCCCCCCCCCCCTTGGACTCAAAAAATGTGTAATTAATGGTAATAGTATTGACTATGTATCTTTACTAGACTAAAAACCTTATGGGTCCGTCTGATAACAAAAGAGGCAGGATTCTCCAAGTAGTTCTAATAGAGGCGGATCTAGGAATTTGTTGGGGGGGCGCACTTGAGATTTTTTTCTCACTAAACGATAACGTCCCGCAGCAATGGGAGGCAGTTGTTAGTACTCGCTAAATTCAATTCAATCATGATGCTAATAAATAAAACACTACATTGTAACACTTATTTCGCAATGAAATGTGTAATATTGATGTGTTCTACTGGTACAATAAACAGTAGGTACATAAATATACTCATTTTATACAACTATTACCTCAATAAACAAAAGATTTATACCGATGTATTTACTTTCACGCACTACTAAAGGCTAAACCAACGCACACAAAATGGCTAAGGTAGAACGCAAAGGTCTCAAAAAAGAAGAAGATTGAGGAAGACTGCAGGATCGGTGCTGCGGTGTGTGCCACTATAGGGCAGCCAAAGGCAATAGTCTGGTGCTGAGGTGCGTTACCTTAGGAATGCTCGGCTCAAGCCCCTAGGCCGGTGCTGCGGTGTGTTCCCCTAGGGCAGCCAAAGGGAATAGTCTGGTGCTGAGGTGCGTTACCTTAGGAATGCTCTGCCCAAACCCCTAGGCCGGTGCTGCGGTGTGTGTGCCTAGGGCAACCAAAGGCAATAGTCTGGTGCTGTGGTGCGTTACCTTAGGAATGCTCGGCCCAAGCCCCTAGACCAGTGCTGCGGTGTGTTCCCCTAGGGCAGCCAAAGGCAATAGTCTGGTGCTGAGGTGCGTTACCTTAGGAATGCTCGGCCCAAGCCCCTAGGCCGGTGCTGCGGTGTGTTCCCCTAGGGCAGCCAAAGGCAATAGTCTGGTGCTGAGGTGCGTTACCTTAGGAATGCTCGGCCCAAGCCCCTAGGCCGGTGCTGCGGTGTGTGCCACTAGGGCAACCAAAGGCAATAGTCTGGTGCTGAGGTGCCTTACCCTAGGGGATGCTCTCTCCTGGCCGGTGCCTTTACCTTACATATAGTAAGTTTCGTTTGGCAATAGGCGTTAATAGGGTTGGGCTCTAGGCCCCAACCCCTAGGCCAGGCACCGGCCAGGAGAGAGCATCCCCCTAGGGTATCGCACCTCAGCACCAGACTATTGCCTTCGGCAACCCTAGGGGAACACATAGCATCACCGGCCTAGGGGCTTGTGCCGAGCATTCCTAAGGTAACGCACCACAGCACCGGACTATTGCCTTTGGTTGCCCTAGTGGCACACACCGCAGCACCGATCCTGCAGTCTTCCTCAATCTTCTTCTTTTCTGAAACCTTACGTTCTACCTTAGCCATTTTGTGTGCTTTGGTTTAGCCTTTAGTAGTGCGTGAAAGTAAATACATCGGTATAAAATTGTTGTTTTTTGAGGTAGTAGTTGTAAAAAATGTGTATATTTATGTACCTACTGTTTATTGTATCAGTGGAATACATCAATATTACACATTTCATTGCGAAATAAGTGTTACAATGTGGTGTTTTATTTATTAGCATCATGATTTAATTGAATTTAGCGAGTGCTAGTTAGTCTATGGTGCTAACAACTGCCTCCCGTTGCTGCGGGACGTTATCGTTTAGTGAGAAAAAAATCTCAAGTGCGCCCCCCCCTCAACAAATTCCTAGATCCGCCCCTGGACTGATGTTTGTATTTATATCCTCCGTGAGGTATCGTAACATCGTGTTCGCATTAATGTGTTTATGTGAGTGTGATGCATTGTAGATATTAATATAACTGACCCCATTTTCCTCATCCTGAATCAAATACGTATAACTTTTTTGTTGTCTTTTAGCGATTTTTCCGATTCAAAGTCCATGTTGGCCGTAGTCTTGTAATCCAACTGTATTCTCCTGTGCTGATGTAGCGTTATTAAAATATCCCCTTTAGCTCTGATATCAGTTATTGTATGCGTTGTGACCGAATTATTTGTATTAATGGTTTCAAGCAGTAGTAAACATTTATTTTCCATTTCAATTTTATGTTTATAACTTCCCAGATTTATGATTATTTATTTAGTATTGAAATTTAGCTTGGCTCTGTTCCTTGTTAGGAAACGGTTTCCCAAAATAATTTCTCCAGTAATATCTGGAGTCACATAAAATTTCTCTCTCAAAATAATACTGTCCACTTCCAGCATAACTTGTATTGTTCCTAAAATCCTAATCGGGGTATTATTAGCTGAAACAACCTTCGGTAAATGTCCTCTTTCAATTTTTGTTTCCTGTATCAATTCTGAGTTTATTAAATTTATATCAGAACCCGTATCAACAATAGAGTTTATTACTTTACCAGGTTTATTGACTAATTTTGTCTTAAGGGTTAATACTGGTATTGTCCCGCTTTCCGCTTCATTCACTTTAAGTAAAGGGTAATTTATTTCTTTACTCCCCAATTTATTATTATTCCTTGGCCCATGAATTCTTCCATCTGCCACTGCTGTGATATCGCAATTGTGTAGGGCCTATCTCATGTTTCGAGTCCTGCCCTTCTAATTCCCTACATATCCTCGTTTTCTCTTCTTCATTCAGCTCCTGCTCCTCTTTCCTGTTGCAATCTCTTACTATCTCCTGCTGCTCCTACTCTTCTTCACCCTTTCTCCAGTCTTCTAAATGCATTTGCTTCCTTGCATTAACTTTCCCCTTCACTTCCGGGACGAAGTTTTGTTTACGTTTCTTCACATAATGCGGAACACTATATGTTCTATCCTTATCTTCCCATATGGTATTTCTTCCTCCTGCCTGAGTTTTGGGATTTCTTTCCTCATACATAACCCTCTTGCTGTTTCTGATGTCTCTTGCTTCCTGTAGACTTGGAAATTCCTTATTGTAGTCTGATATTTTTAATTGTCTTGGCTTTATTTCCTGTGGTAATAGTGCTATTTGTCGCTGTGGAGGCTTCCCATTATTGTTAGTATAGGAAGGTCTCCCACCTAAACGTTTTTTGTATTGGTCTTGGCTCTCTGTAATCTGTAGCAATCATCTTTGTTGTGATTACTCATCTGACAGTAGTCACAAAATCTTGCCCTCGCCTGTCTCATTTCTCCTTCCTGCGTTCTCCTAAATCTGCACTCTTGTGTCCTATGATTATTTCTCCTGCATATTTCGCAATATCGCCTATCGTTCCTATTCCCAAATGCTTGCATCTGTGGCCTGAAATTCTGTGTCTGTATATTAGGGTTCCATGGCGCTCTGTATGGCGCTTGGTGGCTTCCCCTCTGTGCCATAGGTCTCGGGTTCCATCTTGGTTGACTCTGGTGCTGATCAAAATTTTGCCTGTAGTTATATTGACCACCTTAATGACCTCTATTCATGTTTGTGTATGGTGCTCTGGGTACCCCTTGTCTATACTGATGCTCGTTTCTGGGTGCTATGTTCTGACACTGAGGTTTTGTACAATTTGTGTTAAAGATTTTATTTCCGCTTGTAAATTATGTAGTTCCTGGCTCCCCCGGTTTAAGTGATCTTGGCGGTTACCCGTACTTTCTGCCTTCATATACTTTTCCCTGTTTGCTGCCCTCATCTCTAACTGCAATTCAATTTTCCTTAAACTTTCCTCTAACTGTTCTAACGTCTCACAATTTCCCCCCACAATCCTCTCACAAAATTCAGGCCTTAGGCCTTGGATAATATACAGGGTGTTTCAAAAAGAATCATCCGATTTTAAAGGTTTATAATTTCAAAACTAATGATCATATGGACATGAGGTTAATTTCATATTAAAGGACAACTAATAAAGTTTTTTTTACATACCATTTACAGGTGCTCAATATGGCCCCCTTTAGATGCACAGCATATGTCTATACGATATTCAAATTCGTCCCACACCTTAGCTAGCATATCTTGAGTGATCGATTCGATGGCTGCTCTAATGCGGTTCTTCAGTTCAACCAATGTTGTTGGAAGGGGAGGGATATAAACATTGTCTTTTACAAACCCCCACAAAAAGAAATCACAAACAGTAAGGTCCGGTGACCTTGGAGGCCAGTGACTTAACGCGGAATCATTAGGTCCAGTACGGCCGATCCATCTTTGAGGAAGCCTACCATTTAAAAACTCTCTCACATGAAGATTCCAGTGTGGTGGGGCACCGTCCTGTTGGTATATGAAGTCATCAGAATCTGTTTCCAATTGAGGGAAGAGATAGTTTTCTAACATATCGAGATATGTTATTCCCGTAACAGTGTTCTCAGCAAAGAAAAAGGGACCATACACTTTATTCCGTGAGATTGCACAAAAAACATTAACTTTTGGGGAATCTCGCTCATGCTGTACAATTTGGTGTGGTTGCTCGGTCCCCCATATTCTCACATTGTGGCGGTTAACTTTTCCACTCAAATGGAAAGTTGCCTCGTCACTAAACACTATGCGTGATACCAAATCTCGATCATCATTTTCCTCATCATCTACTGCCATCTGGCTTTGGATAAACTCACAAAACTGAACACGTCGTACTTTGTCACCTTCATGCAAAGCTTGTAGTAATTGAATCCTGTACGGTTTAAAACGCAAACGGCGGCGCAAAACACGCCATACAGATGTCGAAGGAATGTTAAGTTCCCTACCAGCACGGCGAGTGGATTTTTGCGGGCTACGGGTGAAACTCTGGCGGATGCGCTCCACGTCTTCATTAGACACACGGGGATGACCTGATGATTTGCCTTTACAGAGACAGCCTGTATCACTAAATTGCTTATACCATCTTCTTATGCTCTGGGCTGTAGGAGGATCAACACCATATGTGGTACGAAATTCACGTTGCACGGAAATCACAGACTCGCATCTAGCAAACCGTATAACACAAAACGCTTTCTGTTGTGCAGACGCCATTTTGACAACTACTGAGCTGGGCGTTGACAGAAGCGCGCTACTGCTACCTGGCGGAAACGACGTTAAACTCCAGAGCTTCCTCTTTCTAACAGTACATTGTTCGAGCACATCGGATTCACAGATGTATAGCTATGATTTTTCTAAATCGGATGATTCTTTTTGAAACACCCTGTATTAACCTATTTTCTTGTCCGTGGTTTCAGGATCATAACGCCTGCATAGTGTCAAAACTTCTAGGTAATATGTTAGGACTGTTTGGTCCTTACTCTGCACTTTGTTTTCCAAAATATTTTGCAAAGTTTTTACTTGCCCAATTTGACTGAAAGCTGCTATGAACGCTTTCTTAAGGTCGTCCCAACTATCTATATCTTTCCCTTTCGAGTAGTGTCGGTACCATGTCATACCGCATACCATTCCGCATATCATTCCGCATACCATGTTTGTTGTATCTGTCAAATATGCCAGAAACAAATTTAACTTTGAATTTTCTTGCCAATGATTTGCCATAGCAGCTATTTCATATTTATCAAAAAAAATCATTGGGATTCTCAGACTGTAGTCCATGGTATGTCCCTGCCAATATTAAAGGCAATTTCTCATTAGACATTGTCGTTTCTCCTGTAGGCGGAAGTGTAAGAAGTGCCGGAAAATTTTGTTGAGCTGGGTTACTCGTGGATCCTCTTAAATTGTCCCTATTACCCGTTTCTTCTTGTGAATCTTGTGACAGTGCGTCACTTGAACTTTCTACGTTAAATTCTATTTCCTCGTATTCCTCTCCTAATAGCTTGTAATCAACCGCCTGAGTGTCATATAAATTGTCCCTTTCACTAATAAACTGTTCAATCCGCCGTAATGACGGGTATTTTGCACTTCTGTCTCCGTTAAAAATCTCTTGCCTAGCAATTTTCTTAATAAAACTTTCTTTTCCTCTGTCCAATTATGTTTAAGATAAGCTTTTAAGTCGGCTACAATAGGTCTTAAATCTGCAACTGAGTAATGTTCCCTATACTTTATATGAAACTTAGTTCATATCCCTTGTAGGTTAACCTTGCTTACTCGATAAATATCTTGTGGTAAAACTAAATCCTAGTCCTTCAGTCATTTCATGGCTCTTCTGATTTTGCTAAAGTCATGCCTCAGAATGGAAGGTATCCATTTGAGCTAACTAGTTTAATTATCCCTAACACTCTGAATCCGATCAAGTATCTTTATTACAAGTCTCATTTAAACGCTAAGCTTTTTTTAACTCCCTAATTCATCGTTTACTTTTTTATTCAACTTTTCCAAAATAAATATATTTTATTTTCCTGCTTCAAACTCGTTAATCACTTTCCTATCATGAAATGTAAAATTTTAAATTATTGCCTAACTAAATAACACCCAAAATAATTATCTGTGCAATAGCAACCACTTTTCTTGGTAAATCTACCAAACTATACTCTTTGTATCTAAACAAAACTCTCACTGTGTTAGCTCAATCGATTCACTGGCAATTAAACCAAATCGGCCGTCTCCACCATGTAAAACTCCCTCTCAAATAAATGTTGAAATATTCGTTTACCTAAATAACCACCTAACACTTATATAAAATTCTCGCTTAGCCTAGTGAGACAGTACCCAGGATATCAATTGAACTAACACCAGAGTTTTAATAACATGTAGCCCTTTAATGCACATAGTTAATAGATAATTGATACCTACAAACAAGTTCTGACTATGTACATTCAAAACAGAGGCCTCTGTGTTCTAACCATTATTTACCAAGACACAAATGAAATTCCAAACACAGAAAACAAATTATCAACCCTCTTAATCTAATTAAATATTGAAACAGTCGCATTATTTCGGCATCAGCCAAAGTCCATCAATTCAACCTATAAATCACATAAGCTACAACTACTAAGTAAAATACACACTTAAAATTCAGATATGTGAGATACTGGGCGGGTGGCCGTTGGTCCAAATTTAAAGGTCCCGTCACTCAGATCACTTCCTTTATCAAATAAATATATTATGTTATTATATTCCAGCTATTAAAAAACATATTATTAATAATCATATACACATATTGAGCAATAAAACAATGTCAAACAATATCACGCCTAAACTCTTTTAGCCGTGTGGCCATTTATACTCTCATAAATAATCTCACATATAAAGCTCAAATTTAGCCACCTATACCAATTACATATTCATTTATCTCGGATAAAGCATGTCAATAATCATCAATGATATCAAGTCACTACGAAATTTATAAACAAATATTTTACAGTTCTTACTACAGCCTGCGGACCATTCTTGTAACACAACTTGTGTTTATCACTTTCTCAAACAACTTTCTCAAGAGATCTTAATAGCTTACAATATATCTCCTATTCGACTTTATTTATTTATGCTTTATTTTTGTAGGCTTTTCTCTTTAAATTTTTAATCTTTATTAAATCATGATTATTTATTAAGTGAATCCTTCCTCTCAACTTTTAGAGCGCTTTCCTATAAAATTTCCTTTTAAATAAGAGCAGCAAAGTTAGAAGAAGATAAAGACTTCACATACCCCGAAGTGAGAACTTGGTGATCCAGAGTAGTGAATGTCCCAGTGCGATGTCGGTCCTCGAACCCCCGTGGTCTCGTGTGGCGCTCGTGGCCCCTCGTGTTGTCCTGGAGTGTTCCTCGTGGTCCCTTGTCCGTGACTCTCCTGAAGATCGTCTGGACGCTCCTCCGGTCGCAGACTCTGGCCGTTTGGGAACCTTCTCCCTTCTCTGTTGAAAGCTCCTGGACTCCTCTCGTGGATGCTGGCTGGTGGCTGGCAGTCTTCTCTCCACTCTTCTGCTCCACTGTACGCCAGTGATATTGGGCGATGTAGACTCATCGAGTGTAGACTATGAGGACTTGACTCTACGCAGGTGGCAATCTCACCTATCCTAACGTAACCCGGGCCTACTTGATCCACCCCTTGCGTTCGCTTCCTCTGTCCCTTGCCGAATATTCCCCCCTTACCTTCTTCCCTCCCCTTCCAAGTTTTTCCCACCAGTTCGATGTTTCCCCCAATTTTGACGTACCACGCCCACTACAACCAATCGTGTTCTTAGTGAACTTTCGCCCCCGCTATTATTGGCCGGCCGCATTCCCGGTCAGCAGAAAGACGCCATGTTGGAATATTTGGTGAGTTTCAGACTGATTATTGTGCATGAAATTTGTATCGTAATATGACTCTTCACTTCCTGTTTTTTAGTTGTTTTGTCTACGCACCTTTTGAATCGTCGAACTTCTAGTGAATTTCCAATTTAATTTTTATTTGTTTGAATTGAAGTAAACTATTTTCACAGTGTCTTTGTTGGCAGTCTCATTTCAGTTATATACTTATCTTATAAATAATCATGTCACGATACATTCGAAAGTGACTGAATAATGACTGAAAGTGACAATTCAATTAATTACCGTTCTTCCATAAGATTGACATTGAAACTTCTAAGGCCTTTGGGGCGTAGCCCTGAGGACCGTTGTAAATTATTAGGGGTTTCTACACGGCACAACCCAAAAATCATATTAATGTCATATTTTGTAATATTATACGTGAATTTCTCCTACAATGCACACGTGTTGAGAAAAACGTACGACAATTATTGTGCTTTTCTATTAATATAATGATAACATGAGGGCGTTACCATTCCAGTAGTCAGAACTATTTTTATTTGTGCCTGAAACCAACGAGGTAAATTTATCTATAGGTCTGTCTCGTATTAAAAAAGTGAAGCTTCACGGAGGATATTTTTGTAAACAAAACGACTGGCCAAAGACTAATATAACTTGTGAAGAGAGGATTTGATTGGTTAAATGTACCATGTTGATTGCCATGGGAGCAGAGTTGATAGATGGTCAAAATGGCGGTCAGCATGTAGGCTGCAGTTTTTTACCCCAGACGAGACTTCTAGATACATTTCCTCGTTGCCTGTAACACCTGTTCTTGCTGTTGTGCAAGCATTTGTTATTATTTTAATAGCTGGAAAATATACAATTTCATTGATTACAATTTGACACGCCAAGGTAATTTGTCTTGTAAAGTAATAACACAAATTTGATCTGAATTGCTTGGTTTGTTTTATAAATTATATTACAATTGTTTTATCAATAAATATTACAAGACCTGACCATCCCAGTTTTTTCATAGAGAGGGAAAACATTCGTTTGTGCTGCATTCTGTGGAGAGTAACATCAATCTGTGCGTTTTACGACTAATATCAATTAATGCACAAACATTAAGAAAGTTTTGGGCAAAGTTCAGCTATAAGTTTCACCAGTGAATGTGTATTTATCGGTGTCACCGGTCCATCGTAGTTCTGCACTGCACCGCGAGAGAGAGCTGCTGATCCATTTTGCACGCATATGAGGTCTTATAAACGCACCGCTGACGCTATCTTTTGCAGTGAAGAACATCGTCTACAACGCTCCAAGCGTAAAATAAGTGTCTGAATTTTTAATTTTTCTCTCCCCCCCCTTAAATATAGTATTTGGAGAAAACATTTGTTTTCGTCAAAATTGTCAAATTTGAGTTGTTAGTGAAAATATTCATTATAATGGTCCCTGATTATAAAAAAATGGATTTCGGAGTGATGTCTGTTTGTCTGTCTTTCTATCTGTCTGTCTATCTATATGTGTGTCTGTCGGGTTGTGTACAGAGCTGGAGACCACACCGTGGTCCGATTGTGATGAAATTTGGTATGTATTTGCTAATCCACAATATCTCGTTTTTTTAACTTTTTTGAATTTTTTATTTTTAAGGGTAATTATCCCCTCGAAAAGCTAAAAAACATGCAAAATACTAATTTCTCAAAAACGGCTCTAACGATTAAACAAGAAGGATTTTTTTGGAGTAGACGAGGAAGTGATTGTACGTGATCAATTAATTATTGGGTCGTTGGGTACCGGTATACGGCAAAGTACGTGAAACAACTGTTTTGTTCGATCACTTCAACAAACTCTGTAGTATCGATGTGAAAAATATACATATTAAAATTAAAACTGGAATCATCGTTACAACACAGGTATTATTTTACCCTCCCGATTTATGAAAAATTTAGTTTTGTTGATTTATTTAGACCTATTTTAAGTCTAAAAGAACATACAGCGCCATATGACATGTCAAAAGACATGTGATCACACTGATTCAATGCTACATGATTAGATAGTTTATTCATACATTCATTCGAGGCAATGAAAGCCGTTCCCCGAGAACACACGCCCGAGGGTGCCGAGTGAAGGGATAATTACGTAGTTCGCCCTAGGCGCCAAAGTGACTGTGTAATTACACTCTATTATTAACCCAGTTAGCAATCGAGAATACGTAGTTAGGGAATCCTTCCTGTAACGCGTGTTCTGAATGTATCTCTCTCGTCTTGAGCTGCATAAACATCCCTAGTGAAAAAATATTTTCTGGCCCCAGATCTGGAGATGTCTGTGCCAGATCTGGAGATGTCTGGGCCAGATCTGGGGCTGTCTGGGCCAGATCTGGGGATGTCTGGGGCAGATCTGGGGATGCCTGTGCCAGATCTGGGTATGTCTGGGCCAGAATGGGATGTCTGGGCCAGAATGGGATGTCTGGGCCAGAACTGGGAATGTCTGGACTATACCTAGGGATGTCTAAACCATAACTGGGGATGTCTGAGCCAAATTTGGGGACGTCTTAGGAAGGAAGATATGAAGTGAGAACACTGCTGCATGAAATGTTGTACAAAAATATAATATACAAAAAATATAATTTAAACCTTTTTGAAATCATGTAATTGGGAATAAGTAATGAAGTAGCTATACAAATAGTTAATTAGTTAGTAGGAGGAGGATAGTAATTATTACCGGTAATAAACAATTGTTTATAAAAAGGGTGTTGCTATCAAACTTATAAGTCAATGACAATGAAATACAATGTGTTGCACAAGTGAAAACCAGAGCCTGATTCTGATTAACCATTAGGCTGACTAGGCTGCAGCCTAGGGCGCCAGTCAGTCAGTCAAGGGACTCAATTTTTTTTAATAATCTAAGAAGTGCGGTGATCAGTTGGTTAGAGGGAATTTTATTTCCGCGCACCCTTTCCTGTCGCCACACTTGCTTCATTCTCAGTTTGACAGAAATTTAGTTTATTTGTTCATTAGCTCATGATTACGGATTGACGGGTTCCGAAATTTCGGGAATATTTTCAGGAAAAATGATCCTGTTTTCCGGGCAAGATTTTTTTACCTCGGGATTATTTCGGGACGGGATTATGTCCTCAAAACGGTAATCTGTGGTGCAATCGTCTTTTAATATAATTAATATTGTTGGACCAAGGTTGGTTAATTGTTGTATACATTACATTAATATTATATTAATATTATTATCTTAATACAAATATTTAAAGGGTACACAGTTATAATTATTTTAAAACTAATTATCTTAATTATACCTTGGTATATACATTTGTTGTTGCTCGATAAAGCGAATTCCTCGAAATATTGCAACGAAATGGTGTTAATTTCTTAAGTGTATATAAATTAACTTTATATTTTTTATTATAATTATATTACTTATATATTAATTTTCTCGCAGTTTATCATATTACAAGGCAAGAATGGATACATAAATCAAATGAACAAACTGAATTTGTTCCAACTTTCATTTCACTTAGAACAATAAACTGAAGTAGTGTCTGCGTCGCGTAGATGTATACTATTGGATATTTGTCCATCCCACTCCATCCAAGAACAGTCACAAGTCAGGATGGCTGCTGGGGTTAAAGGGGTTAAAACGTGTGGACAGTAAGTCAAAGATCATCGGTTCAAGACCCGCCGTACTGGTATTTATATTTTTGATACTAAAATTCTTTTTAAAAATTTATATTATTGGTTTATCAAGCTATTGAATTGGATAAATTATATTTTTCAAATTAAAATAACCGTTTAAATAAAAAATTATATAGTTCTGGACCAGATCTGGCCAATTCTGGAAGAGCCCAGATATCTGGCCAAATCTGGGCCAGAAAACTATTTTTTCACTAGGGATACATGGCACGAGGCGTGTCGGTATACGCTTGCCGAATGAACGGATTAGGTTTCCGTTTGTGAATACTGAACGTCACGTCAATAAAAGTACCTATACAGAGATATTCATGTGATGTAATATTTATCATTTCCATGCAGAACCCTATTTTTATTTTATAAAAAACTGTTTAACCGGTTAGATGTTTAATAATATTCGCCTTATGTATAAGTTTTGGATTATTTGTTATTTTTATTGTCAACTCTCAGTAAAGAGATATTCTTCATGCATAAGAGAATACTAATTTACTCCGCATGCGTATCACAGTAAAATGAGTCCAATAGGTCAAATTTCAACTCAAACTAAACTGCAAAGTTCTCAAAGGTCAATTCTTTTGAACAATTGCACGAGTTTTAACATTAGTTGCTGTGTCATTTAGGTTGCATATAGTTTTACCCTTGAGTTTTTTTTATATAATTTGGTAGTACTTAAATATTATTTATGTAAAACTGTTCATAATGGTCTAAATTGAGTAATCAAAACCAAGCAAGGTTTTTTTATGAAAAGGCGGAAAAATGCATTCATGCTTACAGGTGGCTAGCCTGTAATGTGGAACTACTACCAGGCGTAGTTTATCCAGTAACATGTATAGCCCAGTAGAATATATCCTCTACTCTTTCAGACTCTACTCTGGAAATTGTTTATCACATGGGTTTAGGCTAGGCCTACGGACGTTGTTTAGGAAGATGGGGTGCGGGTGAAGTGGCGAGCGTGGAAGTTGAAGAAACAGAGCTTGGTTTTGGATGCGTTGAAGAGGATGCTCCATCTGTTGCAGTAGGAGAGGTATTTCTGGAGGGTTTGGGAGGGTTTCCGGATAAGGGTATTGTGGTATCTCTCGGAGATCCAGAAGGCGGTTTCGTCGGCAAATTGGGCAAAGCCACAGGAGGTATCGGTAGGATTGCGTGAAATTTGGGCAGGGAGATCACGGACATACATGATGTATAGGAGGGCACTGCGGAGCCTTGGGGAAAGCCGGCACGCAAGGTGAAAGAAGAGGAGAGGAAGCCACGGAATCGGACCTGAGCCGTTCGGCCGACAAGGAAGTGGGATGTCCACCTGATGACAGGAGCAGGGAGTTGGAGGTTCAGAAGCCTGACATGGAGGCCGTTGTGCCAGACGATGACAAAGGCTTTCTGGGCATCCATGAGGGCAAGGATTGAGGGACGGTGGAGAGCGTTGTTCGTTTGGAGGCATGTAACGACCCGCAGAAGCTGGTCGTACATGTTGACACCGGGACGGAAACCGACTTGGGTGATGAGTAGGAGGTCGAGTGAGTTGAGGTGGAAGTGGATCCTGGAGACGAGGACTTTATCGAACATTTTCGAGAGGTTGGAGGTGAGGCTGATGGGGCGATAATTGTTGGGACTGCGGGAGTCTTTGTGCGGTTTGGCGAAAAAGATTATATAGGCGTGTTTCCAGGATCTCGGGGAGTAGCCTAGAAGGAGGACGGAGGTAAAGAGGGTGACAAGATGAGTTACAAGAAGTCGAGGAGCTTTCTTGAGGAGGAGGTTGGATATGCCGTCAGGACCAGGGGCGGTGTTGCGCAGGTGTTTGCGTTTGAGGTTAATTTCCTGGACTGGGAGGAGGAGGTCTTGAAGACGGATGTCTTGTGGAATGTTATCCAGTGGGTTGAAGGTGGCAGGTTGCTGGGCAACAAGGGCGTTGACGTGGTTGAAGTGGGCCACATCAAAGTCAGGATGGGTTGGGATGGAATGGATCCCCCCACAATCCCAACAATTATCGTCCCATCAGCCTCACCTCCACCCTCTCGAGAAAGTCCTCGCCTCCAGGATTCACCTCCACCTCAACTCACTCGACCTCCTCCTTATAACCCAAGCCGGTTTCCGCCACGGAGTCAACATGTACGACCAGCTTCTGCGGGTCGTTACATGCCTGGATGGTGACTGGAAGGTGGAGGTCATGCCGAGGGATGTCTTGTGGGATGTTGTTCAGGGAGTTGAAGGTGGCAGGTTTTTGGGCAACAAGGGCGTTGACGTGGTTGAAGTGGGCCTCATCAAAAGTCAGGATGGGTTGGGATGGAATGGATCCAATCATCTATGTCCGTGACCTCCCTGCCCTAATTCCACGTAATCCTACACATTCTGTGGCATTGCCCAATTAACCGACGACACCGCCTTCTAGATCTCCGAAAGATACCACGATACCCTTATCCGGGAAACCTCCCAAACCCTCCAGAACTACCTCTCCTACTGCAACAAATGGCGCATCCTCCTGAAAGCATCCAAAACCCAGCTCTGTGTCTTCAACTTCCACGCCCGCCGCATCACCCGCACCAAGAGAGACCCCATCTTCCTAAACAACGTCCGTCTCCCCCTCAAAACATCCTGCACCTACCTAGGCGTCACCCTAGACTCCAGACTATCCTTCGTCCCCCACCTCCGTGAATCCAAGAAGAGAGCAACTACCCGTCTTCGTGCCCTCCGAATCCTGAACCATCGCAGCCGTGGCTGCTCCACACCCACTCTCGCCCGCCTGTACTCCTCATTCATCCGCCCTGTTATGTCCTACGCCCACCCGCTCCTTCTATCCGCCCCAAACACCTTCCTTTCTAGCTTCGAGGCTACTGAGAGACGCGCCCTCCGCCTTCCTTTTCATCTCCCACCCTGGGCCCGTAACCAGACGGCTTACGAAGCCCACTCCATCCCTAAACTCAGTGACTTCCTCCACCACCTCAACACTACTTACCTCGACAGAGCCCGAACCTCCGAGATCCTTCAACCTTTCTTCCAACCACACTTCACAGACCGCCCCAGCCTCACGATCCATCACCTTGCAAACCTCGACCAACAGCCCGCACCATTACCCCCACCACTAAATCCCATGTAAACCCCCCTAGCTTCACTCCTGACCACTGTGACAGGGACTCGTTATATAAAAAAAGCCCTGTTGCAGTGTGTCTCTCTTCCCCCTCCCCCCAAAACTATCACCTCCCACGAGTATTAGCTCCAATTCCTGGCCACTGTAGCAGGCAACAAAAATTCCTATTGCAGTGTGTCCCTCTCCCCCTCCCCCCCAAAAAAACAAAAAAATCTCCTCCCACGAGCATGAAAGCTCCAATTCCTGGCCACTGTAGCGGGCAAAAAAGTCCTGTTGCAGGGTGTCACTCTTTCCCCCTCCAACCAACCCTATCCGACGGCTGAAGAGGGCCCCAAGTGCCCTAGAACAGCCACAGTGGGCCAGGGACTTTCCCGCTCACTGGAAATTCACGAACGCACGCAAACTTGAAACAAGATCACCACACAAGTAGTTAATCTAAGTCTAATCACCGCCAAACCTAAGGGTGAGGGAAGGCAAAATTTTACGTCTCTGAAGTCCGCCGCAACTCCGGCTTCGTCCCCTACTCGTACCGACTATAATCTGCCCAGAGTGCCTGCAGCACCGTGAGTGACACTAAACCTCACTAAAATTATTGCCCACGAGTGTTACGATCGTCAATCGGGACCTACTTGGTGGGCACTGTAACGTTTCAACCTGCACACACTAGCAACACAATGTACAGAATATACGACACTTGTCTTCTGTAACATATTCACTATTGCCTAGGCTGAATACAATCTAAAATTAATTTAGCGAACTAAATTAAAAATCAACAGCACAAATTTATAAAAACAAACAGCTGGTCTTTGCTATACTACCAAGCTACAAACACGTGCAAATGCAAACCATACTGTCTCGAAATTGTCTAAATAAGTTCACTTTAAAGTGCTAAGCAATTATCACGGATTCACCACTCTGCAGTATCAAGGCTCTCAGCCGGGCTATTTTATGTGACACAGATTGTCACCACACATAGCGTGTTGGTGCCTCCTCGCTACGTCAGGCCTGTAAAGGTTCTTGCAAGTACTTTGTTGTACTATGTGTAATGTTGAGCACTAAGTTTAGAAATATATTACTGTACTTAACAATATATAATCACATATGCTTCCTGCTACTGCAACTATAAACATATACTCCATGTCCCGCCTGGACGGTAACTGAATAAAACGTAGACAGAAACGTGACCTACAAGCCTACAAGACTGCTCGACAAGTACTGTCCAACTTGTTGTAGGCACTAACATGTGGTGTTTCTGCCTGCTTCCCCCATAAGGCCAACGTTAACTTCAGAGCTCGCCCCTCCTCGGTAGATTATCCGATACCGGTTTGTAAGCAAACTTTCATATTACAAATAATAATCGTTTAATACAAATACAACATTTTAGTATTTACGATTTTCACATAACTATTATTGTCGTCCCCACGCTTAAGTAATGTTTGAAAATACTAAAATGCGATTAAATCTGTTACATCCGTTCTTTTGAGGTCCAGTTTGTAACATTAAAGGTCTATATACCTTTACAATTGCATAAATCATGTCCTACATGACCTAAGTGTCTACTTTCAAGACATTCAATAATTCCATTAATGGTCGTTCGTTATAGAAAGTCGTGTCTTCAGATAGGCCACGTTGTATAAAATTTTAAAGGTATAATTTATCTTAAAACAACGCCCCCAAACCAGACCCCTGTGATGTTAGGACTTCACCTAATGATGTCGTGTTTAACGTTTTGGCTTGAGTCACAACTCGTGGTGAAGATAAGCATCCTCTCCATTATCCCAAACCACCTTGAAAATTATGATTTAAAGTGATTAAAAACTAATTTATTTTGGAAAAATCTTTATTGGTAATGTTTTACAAATAACTATTTACATAAAATTAATAAAATAAGTTTTTTTTACATAAAGGTGCTTAGTAATAAGCATTCGTACACTGTACAGTCTACACTAATTTTAATTAATATAAACCAAATTTATAAATATACAAAAACATATTAATTGACTCGTATATACACTCTACTTCGATTACATTTTGTTATTGTTGCGTTACTACATTTGTTTATACTGTTACACGTATTGTACATTATAAAAGAGGTTAACTATGATTCCAAGATATCTTTAATCCTTACTTTTCCCATTTGTATGAGCATTTTTACAAGTCAATATCTATAAATTTATCATATATATACTTATATTAGTTCTCGGGGTGAATATATTATAAATGTATCCAGCCCAAATTGAAACATAAAAGTATAAGTTTGATTTTCAAACAAAGGTTTGAAGTAACGAGGCTTTCTCTTACTTCTTACTTACAAAAACTAAACTGCATTCATGGTTTGGGATACATTGATGGATACACAATTTGTTCGCAGTGTAAACCATTCTTAAGAACAACACAGAATGTTATTGGAAGCTCAAACTTAAGTGACTGATTTGCACCAGTTTGTTTACAGGATTTCTTAAATAGATAACGTCATGGACATATTTGACTCTACTTATGATTAACGTTACTACTTTTCATGTAGTCAGTAGTAAACTATTTTTAGAGTTTTACTGCTGTAATACAAGTTAGAGATGTTATTAATACAGAATCCTCAGTCTTTTAAAAAAGTTAATGTTTTCAATATAGAACACAGTGTTCATAGCATTTCACTAAGTAATATTACCATATTAAATATTATTATTCAGAAGAACTATACCTTACCATATTGAAATAGTAATAGTACTCTACTACAACGGATCTACCGAATTTATTTAAATATATATTCAGAGGGTCATATACTCACTCTCATTTGTTATTAAAGTAAATAGTTTAAAAACAAAAAAGAAAAACTTTTGTACATAGTTACTATTTATATAATGTGTAATTTGTGTAACTGTCCGGGCAATGATAACACTGATGTATTTACAAAATGGGATACGTGACATCTATTCTTCAGATTGAAACAAAAAAGTAAATATATCGCGTGTTTCTGTTTGTTTATCCATTTTTTGTGCTAGTGTTGTTTACTCGCTGACAGAACCAACTACCCCTCCAGAACACCGCGCGAAGGCAGTTCTACGAGTAACATATATATGTTTACGAGTCTATGTAAAGGTAAGGCACGCGTTTTGTGGCATTTAATCATATTTTCCTCATTCTATACTCAATAAATTATAGACATATATTACACTAGCTGTTCCCGCAGGCTTCGCCCCGCAAATAATTTATAAAAACTATGACAGTTGTGTGTGCTGCATTCTGTGGTTAGCCCGTGGAACTACTACGAATCAAGATCATCACAGTTCCTTCGCTGTTTGTATTTTCATTAGCTCAAACAAAAATGAATATCCATAAGAAATACATGGGAACTTTGTCGGCATCTCTGGCGGAGCCTTATGGTCAGATCAGGATGAAAACCATTTAGTTTTCCTATTTTGTGCCTAAAGAATCAGTGTACAAAATATCAGCTCTCTACCTACATGGGAAGGTGGAGAATTAGTGATAAGTGAGTGATTCAGTCAGTGAGTCAGTCAGTGGGTCAGTCAGCCAGGGCTTTGCCTTTTATAGATATAAGAAGATTTACTCCTAAATATAATTAAATTATGTACAGTTCAAGAACGTAAATATCACTTCATACACCACCGATCATAGAGGCACTTCATATCTCACAACAGAATTTGTTATTATATTATTTTATAGTTTGTTATAAACTGATAACTTAGTCTAACCATAGAAAAATAAACCAGGTATTACCAGGTATAAACCAGGTACCTGGTTTATTTTTCTATGGTCTAACTGATGATAAGAATAATAATAGGCCCCTGAATATATGGTTTGACATGGAAATAATTAGAACACAGATGAAACCATTGTAATTTCATAGTGAAAAGTATTGTGAATAACATATCAAAAGTCTCCAAAAATACCTTTGGTGGAACACCGCCATTTTTCCAAAATGGCGGCCAAATTCAGTACGTTTTGGCTTTTTATTGAAATTCTGACTTTCCTGTAAATTTTACTGAAATAACACACATTACCTTTATTGTTCCTCTTGAAATTACCTTTAAAATGGTACCAAATACATGTATTAATAACCGAAAATAGATACCGTAACGATAATTCAAAATTTAAAATAATAGTCAATTGTATAATTTATTAAGCGGCAAGAGCTTTCAAATAACACATAAACTATGATTTAAGATCTAATAGTTTCGGCAGTAGCCTGCTCACAATGATCGCCTTATTTTGTAATAAGACGTTTAAGTTCAAATTATGTAGTTATCCTTCAGCAGTATTTGATATGCATGGATTCATGTTACAAGCAAATAAAAAAGTATTGGCAGATGAACTGTGGAAACTATGATATTTTGAGTAAACAGAACTGTTAAATGATGTTTATTATGTTGGTGCATACTGACATTAAAATCATATGCAAAAAATTGCTACTTTTGATGATATATGTGACAGCTATGTAAGGTATGTGGACAGAAAATATAACCAAGTGACCATGGTGTTCGATGGATACTCTTCTGGTTCGGCAACCAAAGACAGTGCAACTTAAAAAGGTCAAAGGGTATAACTTCACAACAATTTTTATTCAAAGTGAATATCGTCAGTCACTCAAAAAATGAGAAGTTTCTGATTAAAACATAGAACAAACAGCGATTTATCAACTAACTCTCTGGTAAATTCCAGCAAAATGGGTGTCTGACTACTGTCCATGCAGCTGAGGATGTGGATGAGGTAATAGTGGAAAGAAGCCGTTAAGAGCACAAAGAAAACCATTGTTATTAGCGATGACATCGATTTATTGGTATTTTTGTGAGGATCGTGTATGAAAAATAAATCAATTGCCACTGAGTTGGCCATCTCCAGAGAGATTTATGATGGAAAGCGACACCTTAGACAGACTTCGCAGGAAAATGTAATGACAGAAAACTGGGGAAGCAGTAAAATCTGTACAGGTAATGAAACCTCTGCCAACATAGCAGCCACTTGCTACCACGGCCTGAGGGTGTGTCATCAGGTTCAAGTATGATGTAGAATTAACACACAAAGCCCAACAGATTGAGGTGTGGCTTGACTGATGGCACATATGCCCCTTATCAGACGCACTTGCCACAATCACCACATTCTCTATTGAAGCTCATCCACTGCAAATGCCATTCTGGTTATGGTAGGCTAGTAAGTGTGGATGGCGAAAGAGTGGGTTGAAATGTTCTGATGTATGTGCAAAATGCTGAGGATCGTGTATGAACAATAAATCAATTGACACTGAGTTGGCCATCTCCAGAGAGATTTATGATGGTTAAAATAGTTTAATTTAACATGTTATTAATTGTATATGTATAATAGTAAAATTCAATCACACTAGTGCATTTAACGTAGGTTTTAGCGAATTTCCCATAGGGAATAAGCTATTACCGTAAGTCTCATGGTAAGACTTCCCGAGACCATGATAACTTTTCATTTTGAGGTCCCCAAATGCCAAAAACACCATTCGTTCAAATTTATATATATATATGTGTGTGTGTGTGTGTGTGTGTGTGTGTGTCCGTAAACACGATAACTCTCGTAAAAAGGTACGATCTTAATGCAATTTTTTACAAATTTGAAAAGTACCATCTATTTGAACGAGTTCGAAAACCGGACGAATCGCACCATCTGAAAGGGGGTTTTCGGGGGTTGTGTACCCAAAAAATGGATATTTTGGGGTTTCCACATGTCATTTTTATTAAAAACAAATTTTAATTGTTACCATTGAATTCAGCATAAAAACAAACAATTTGGTATGTTGATCATTGCTCTACGTCAATTGGTTACTGAGATATTGAAAGTGCTAAACACAGTATGTTGTTTAATGTTATTCTTATGGAGAAAAAGAAAAATTGTATATCTCACTTATATGTGAACATAAACTGACGAAATTTGGTATGTGGCTTCATCTGGTTGTTATTTATTGTTGTTTGCACAAAAAACAATTTTTCGCATATGGTTCCCGTAGTAGCAAACCTAGGTATTTGGTTTCCATGTTACTCTTATGGAAAATAATTAAAATGTTATATACTGCTTATTTATGAATTTATATGGATGAAACTTGGTATGTAACTTCACTAAGATGAGTTCTATTGATATTTGCATAAAAACCCATTATTTTGTGTTCCTTGTTGCAGCAAACCTGCGTAATCACCCCCAATGTTATTCTTATGGATAATAATTAATATTTTAAATATCACTTGTTTGTGAATATACTTCTTATGAATCCTGTTAAGTGTTTTAATGTGTTAAGCTATATTCATTGGAAATTTGCTGAGTATGCAGGTTTGCTGCGACGGGGGTATTTACGTATATACAAATGTTTAAGAGGCCGTGCACGGTTAATAGAGTTAAAGCCTACGAAGTCATCAGTTACAGAGTGATAAATAGGTACCGTACCCACAATCCAATACTTAATAATTAATAAGTGTGATGTGACAGGGGGGAGGGGGGGTTATGAACAGCGAGACAGAGCGTGACAAAATAGGGGGAGGGGATCAAAAAGGGCTGAAAATAGTGTGACCTAATTTATGCATGACCTCTACCAGTAAAATAATATTAATATATAAACATTATTGTTCCATTTAATATTGAATTACCCTTACAGTGTCTATCTTTGGTTATTAATACATGTATTTGGTACCATTTTAAAGATAATTTCAAGAGGAACAATAAAGGTAATGTGGGATATTTAAGTAAAATTTACAGGAAAGTCAGAATTTCAATAAAAAGCAAAACTGTACTGAATTTTGCCGCCATTTTGTAAAAATGGTGGTTTTCCACCAAAGAAATTTTTGGAGACTTTTGATATGTCATTCACGATACTTTTCACTACCAAATGACAATGGTTTCATCTGTGTTCTAGTTATTTCTAGGTTTTGCTATTTTATTTTTTATTTTTAGGTGCCTATAAGATCACACATTACATTAGCTAAACACAATGAAAATCAATCAATATTGTTGGGGTTAAACTTCTGCAAAATTTGATGCAGCAAACATAAAATTACCGTTCTCGGTTATGTCAGTTGTAACTTATTTAATAAAATATGGTTAAAGTGTTGATATCAATCAACCGCATAGTACATTGATCCCAATACATATAAAATGAAGAAATATCAGTTATTATAGATCCGTTGAAAACTAGTAATAGTGTATTGGTAGGAATCTCTACATGCCTTGCCCGCGTAAACTGTACTTCCTACTATCCTACTCCTACTAATATTATAAATGTGAAAGTTTGTAAGTTTGTTTGTATGTTTGTTTGTTTAGATATTTGTGGCTCAATCACGCTCGATCCACTGGACTGATTGAGCTGAAATTTGGCAAAGAGGTACTTGGTAGTCCTGAGTAAAATATAGGAATATTAAAGTTGCGAAAATCCTATAGGGCTTTGCCCCACTGGGGTTCAGAGCTCCCATGTATTCCTTACGGACATACAGAACATAACGTTCATTTTTGTTTGAGCTGATCAAAGCTGTACTAACAACTGATTTTGATTCGTAGTGGTTCCACGGGCTAACCACAGAATGCAGCACACTCAACTATCATCGTTTTTATAAACCACTAGCAGTAACCCGGCGCGCGTTGCTGCGCCCAAAAGTTAAAATAAAAAAGTTAATATAAATTCAAGTAACACAATTCATTCAAGTAACACAATTCAAAAGATAATAAACCAGCCAGTGTTTACATTTCTTTGTTTACATTGTGTTGTTTACATTTAAACAAATGACAGTTTAAAGAAACTTTGAATTTTTTTAATTACAGCTGTTAATTTTGTAAACACTAAATTTCTAAAACCTGACACTGCACCCTTGTATGCCCTCTGGGTCGGAGCCCTTTGGACAGATTTGCACCAAACTTCACACAAACCATCCTTGAATAATGCTTAATGATGCCTGAAAGTTTCATTACAATCTGTCAAGGGGTTTTGGAGTCCATAGGCTACATATATATATATACATACATACTTCCTCTTTTTAGAGAATTTCCTCTATAGGGAAGAAGCTATTACCGTAGGTCTCATGGTAAGACTTAAGCCCGAGACCATGACAAATTTTTTTAGGTCCCCAGATGACTAAAACACTATTCGTTCAAATTTATATATATATGTATATATATATATATATATATATATATATATATATATATATATGTGTGTGTGTGTGTGTGTGTCCGTGAATGCGATAACTTGAGTAAAAAACGTCTGATTTCGATAAAATTTGGCTCAAATGTGTAAAGTGACATTTATGACTTTAGTTCGAAAACCAGAAAAATCGGGCTATGGGAAGGGGGGTTTATGGGGGTTTAAAATTTTCCAAAAATCAGTTTTTTGCATTTCTTACCCTAAAATTTTTAAAACACTTAATCTTGGTTTAAACCATGTTATAGAGTTTAAAAAAACAAATAATATGGTATTTTGAATTATTAAGCTAGGTTAAGTGGTTGCGGAGAAAATCCAAAAAAACCTGCTCATAAAATCTCCTATGTTAATCTTATGGGAAAAAGGATTTTGGCCTTTCCTAAGTTAATTTTAATGTAAACTTCACATTTACTTTTACCAATCAACTCAGCTCCACAAAACAATCATTTTGGTGTTTAAATTGTGATTCTACGTCCAACCGTTGCAGAGATATTCAAAGTGTTAAACACAGTACGTTGTCCAATGTTATACTTATGGAGAATAAATAAAATTTGATATCTCCATTATTAATGAATGTATTGATGAAACTTGGCACGTGGGGTCACGTAGTACTGGTATATTGATATTTGCACAAAAAATTGATTTTTTGTTGATTATCCCCGTAGCAGCGAACCTGCGTACTCAGCCCCCATGTTATTCTTATGGAGAATAAGTAAAATGTAATGACTCCCTTAATTATGAACACAAATTAATACAACTTGGTATGTGGCTTCTCCTTGTTGAGTTATATTGATATTTGCATAAAAACCCATTTTTTTAGTTCCTTGTTGCAGCAAACCTGCTTACTCAGCTCCCATGTTATTCTTATAGAGAATAATTAAAATGTTATATAGTGCTTACTTATGATTGAATATTGATTAAACTTGGTATGTGGCTTCACCTAGTTAAATTATATTTATATTTGCATAAAAACCAATTGTTTGTGTTCCTTGTTTCAGCAAACCTATGTACTCATCATCAATGCTATTCTTATGGGGAACAATTAAAATTGTATATATCGCTTATATATGAATATATTTTTATGAAACTTGGTATGCGGCTTTGTATGGTATTAAGACATATATTATGCATTGGAAATTCGCTGAGTACGCAGGTTTGCTGTGACGGGGGTATATAGATATAGATTTGCGGGGGGGAGCCTGCGGGTAACAGTTAGCGAAAGAATAATACCCCGTCCCAGCAAACCTGTGTACTTAGCGAATTTCCAATGCATACATATGGGTATCACTACTACCTAGAGCCACTTACTAAGTTTCATAAAAATACATTCATTAATTAGTGATATATATAATTTTATTTATTATCCATAAGAATAACATTATAATTGAGTATGCAGGTTTGCTGCAACAAGGAAGATAAGAAATGTGTTTTTTTTTAATTATCAATATAACTCAACCAGGTGAGGCTACATACCAAGTTTGATTAATTTAGGTTCACAACTAAGGGAGATATAAAACTTTACTTATTCTCCATATGAATAACATGGGGGCCGAGTATGCAGGTTTGCTGCTACCGGAAAAAATAAAAACACTTTCTTGTGCTAATATCAATATACCACAACTAGATGAAGCCACATACCACGTTTCATCTATATACATACATAAAAAATCTAAATATAACATTTTATATTTTTTATATTTTATAACATTTTATTCTCCATAAGGATAACATTGGACAACGTACTGTGTTTAGCACTTTGAATATCACTGCAACGGTTGTACGTAAAACAACAATTAAAACGCCAAAATTATTTTTTTGTAGAGCTAAACTGATTGGTAGAAAGAAATGTGGAGTTTTTTAGCGAAATCATCCGAGGAAAATCTAAAAACCGTATTCCCATAAGATTATATAACATGGGAAATTTTAAGGACACATTTTTTGACTTTTCTCCACAACCACTAAACATATCTTAATGATTCAAAATACTAAATTGTTTGTTTTTTAAGCTCTATAAAATGGCTATAACCAAAATCTAGTGTTTTTAAAATTTTAGGGTAAAAAGTTCAAAAAACAGATTTTTGGAAAATTTAAAACCCCCATAATACCCCCTTCCCATACACCGATAGATCTGGATTTCGAACTTAAAGTCATAAATGTTACTCTCCACATTTGTGCCAAATTTAATCAAAATCGGGCGTTTCCTTCAAAAGTTATCGCGGTAATGGACACACATATATATTATATATATATATATATATATATATATATATATATACATACCCCCGTCGCAGCAAACCTGCGTACTCAGCGAATTTCCAATGCAAATATATGGGTATGACTACTACCTAGAGCCACTTACCAAGTTTCACAAAAATACATTCATTAATAAGTTATATATAGCATTTTATTTATTCTCCAAAAGAATAACATTATAAATGAGTACGTAGGTTTGCTGCAACAAGGAAGGTAAGTTAGGGTGTTTTTTTGCAATTATCAACATAACTCAACCAGGTGAAGCTACATACCAAATTTTATTAATTTAGGTTCATAACTAAGGGAGATATAAAACTTTACTTATTCTCCATATGAATAACATGGGGCTGAGTATGCAGGTTTGCTGCTACCAGGAAAAATCAACAAGTAACTTTTTTATACTATTATCAATATACCACAACTAGTTGAAGCCACATACCAAGTTTCATCAATATACATACATAAATAATCGAAATATAACATTTTATTTATTCTCTATAAGGATAACATTGGACAAATTACTGTGTTTAGTACATTGAATATAACTGCAACGGTTGGACGTAAAACAACAATTAAAACACCAAAATTATTGTTTTGTAGAGCTAAACTGATTGAATAATTAAATGTGGAGTTTTTACTGAAATTATTTGAGGAAAATCTAAAAACCGTATTCCCATAAGATTAACATGGGAAATTTTATGGATACATTTTTTTACTTTTCTCGACAACCACTAAACCTAGCTTAATGGTTCAAAATACTAAATTGTTTGTTTTTTTAAGCTCTATAAACTGGCTATAACCAAAATCTAGTGTTTTCAAAATTTTAGGGTAAAAAATTCAAAAAACTGATTTTTGGAAAAATTTAAACCCCCATAAAAGCCTCTTCCCATAGACCGATCGATCTGGTTTTCGAACTTAAAGTCATAAATGTTACTCTCCACATTTGTGCCAAATTTCATAAAAACGTATATATATATAAATTTGAACGAATAGTGTTTTTGGCATCTGGGGACCTCAAAACAAAAAGTTATCATGGTCTTGGGCTTAAGTCTTACCATGCCACCTACGGTAATAGCTTCTTCCCTATTGGGGAAACTCGCTAATATATATAAATTTGAACGAATAGTGTTTTTGGCATCTAGGGACCTCAAAACAAAAAGTTATTAAAATGTGTAAACATTGTGATTGGAATTCATTATGCATCTTTGCCTCCCTATAATTTTACTAATTGAACTAATTTTGAAGGTTAATTACAAATTCTAGAACAAAAACCTAACGAACAATTATATTGAGTACTGTGGTGGGAAGAAAAACATAAAACAATGAACTTTTCAATATGGATATCTTTTTGGGAAATGTATTAAGAAAATTTAAAAGGAATTAATTAATTTCCCAATTAATTAAAATTCAAGAGAAGATTTCAGTTACGAGGAGAAGATTAACGACAATGTGAGGAAAGTAATTGAAAGCGACAAATAACTTTTTATTTTCTTATTGCTTTGAGTATTTCCAATGTGCATAATACATAATTAAAATTTGTTACAAGTAAAAATTATTACTTGTTTCCTTATATTTACAAGTTGTTTAGTGGATAATCTTTATAAATTTGAAAATCCAGCAAAAACAGTTAACGATTATGCAGTTACTCGAGGTATAAATTGAATGCCTACCTTAAATTCTGTCTTTTTATGTCTTATGCTAATATTCATTGAATATTATTAGTTTTTATTTGTATTTCTTTTTAGAGGAACCCATCTTAAAATGCGGTACTAATCGCCACGTATGCATTTCTATTTTTTATACATAGTGGTTTTCTTAAACCATTAATACTTAAATATAGTATACATAATTATTTCTAGTTATACGCCTTATATTATTAAATGGTTTGTACAGAACCAGAACAAATTCCCAATACTAAAAGATGTAAGCACATAAGTTTGAGGAAAATCATTATGAGGCTGTTATTTTTAGAATACGATGAAGATTTCCCTGCAGGGAATAAACCCAAAGCTTTCTTCACGAGCTTACTTTTATTGCACAAGCGTTATGCGTTATTGTTTTGGTACAATACTCTGCAACGATGATTTTTTTCGATTGGGAAATTGGCATTTATAATATGTTTTATTATTGTTATACCTCAAATGGCTCCAATGAAGTTGAAAGCAGCGATCTAAGTTCGTTTTCAGAGTGTATAAAGCTAGTTCGTTAAGTGGGCTAGTCCTGTTTTACACCTTCCCTTAATTCTTGGTTTTACTGCACTTGGGCAGTTATTTAAGAATATCAGGACATGTTTCGTACTTTCTCAACCTAAGGATAAAGTATCGTTTTCGTCAAATTTCTAATTTTAGTTATTGGTGGAGATTTTCGTGTTGGCGCTCCCTGAACCCGATAGTGTTCCTTTAGGTTATATCTATGTCTGTCTGACTATCTGTCTGTAATGGATGTATACATACCTAGAAACCACAACAATAACCCGATTTGTATGTGCATTTTTTTAAAGGGGGATCAGACATTATCCCCCAAAGCCACTAAAAATGTGAACAATCCAAATAAAAAAAAGACTCTAGCGATTTGGTTCGTAGTGCTAGGTCTTTAACAAAATGGCGCCACTCAAAATACTAAGAAAATTGGAGTTCAATTATAGAGCTTAGAAGGCTCCAAAATGAAGTTTTTTGATCCGTCCCAAAACATTTAAATTAGCGGATTAAATGCTAGTAACTTTAAATTAGTTGCGGAGAACATGGATAATGCAATTAGTGGTAAACGCAGAACACTGGCCAATGTTATTTTCATGGGGGACAGTTCAATTTTATTAAGATTTGGTTGGTATATAAGTTAAGCAAATATTTACCAATCGTGGATGTTCGGGAGGAGGAGAGAGAGAACTTCCTACACTGAAATCACTAAATGTAGCAAATGAGTATGTAATGCCTCCAATAAAGGGATTTTGGGAACTTTCTAACAAAAATTGATATTTTGATAGAAGGTTTTCACTATGAACTACTGTACTTTATATGCTATATTTAATAAATATAAAGCAGTATGTTGAAGCAGGGTTTCAGTTTTCTGACACAGTTAATTTAAGAATATCTTATCAAGCATGGTATGCAGTTTCCTCTAACATTGATTGATTAGCACTTGAGAGGAAAGTAAATAATTGACTGGTGTTTTCGAACCTATTTTTTGGAAAGTTTATTGAACAACTCTGGAATAGTTAAGATATCCCGGTCTAAAGAAAAAAAACAGTAATGACACACCTAATAAATTAGGATACATATTTTGATTAGTATATTCTTATAATCTTATAGGTGTAGGAAAAATTACCCATCAGGCTGGGTCTATAGGTATCCTATGAAATACTCTATATCTATGAAGAATACAAGTGAATTAGAGAATACTTCCGTCAGATTTATCACTTATCCTAGTGAGTTTTCACAAAATGCTGAAGCCATTAATGCAAATTTGATATAAGAACATGATCTGGGCAAATTATACAGATTATTTATATCAATATGTGTGAAACACAAAGTTGCCTTTGTGATAACTTGTTCAGAAACATTGCTGGTTAGCTGCAAATGTGGTATTAAAATTTGGTTTGCTAAACACTACAATAACACTTTATCGATAACCGGCACTGCTTCAGGGATACAACTTACAAAAATAAAATATATTTAACTTTTTCCAAAATTTGGAGTAGGTACAAATAATTTCATTTTTAAAAGTTCAACAATTTTACCACAGCTAAAAAAAATATCGTTGAACCACATAACTTTCAGCATCGCACTGTAATAACATTCGACGTTGCGCTTGAGGTAAGAGTGTCAGTTGTGTGGCAGTGGCCCTACCACAGTGGTGACGTCATGCGGCCGTCGTCAGTTGTTGTAGTCATCGTCATCGTGATGGTCGGTGCCCAGCCACAGCTCGTCGCCCAGGCACACCACCTACGAGACACCAGTTATGCTGTAGTACAATAGTCTTGATACAAGCCGGGTTTGCGGGACGGGGGTACGGTGAAACTTGAACTGGAATGGATTAAGAAATAAATTAACGTAGTTAAATAATGAGGAAAATAATGTTATATTTTCTAGCGTAACTTTCCAGTATACGTCATAAGATGCGTCATAAGAGTTTTCTTAGCGAAAACATTCTGAGACTACGTTCACTAGATGGCCGGTCTTACAGTAAAGAGTCAACTAACTGAGCCCATGCACTCGGAAAATCAGATTGTTCGGATCATCAAACACCAAGCTTAATTTCAATGAAACCATCCAAAACCTCTAGAATTTACCAAAATATGTTTTTCCAGGATTAGGCAGTGATAAAAACGTAATAAAAAATAAATAGTCGATAAATACTCAGTTTTCAGCGAATTTCCCCTAAAGGGAAGAAGCTATTACCGTAGTCGGCATGGTAAGACCATGATAACTTTTCGTTTTGAGGTCCCCAGATGCCAAAAACACCATTCGTTCAAAACTCTACATATATATAGATATGTGTCCGTGGGTGCGATAACTCTCGTAAAAATGGTCTGATTTTGATTAAATGTGGTACAAACATGTAAAGCAACGTTTATGACTTTAAGTTTGAAAACCAGCCAGTTCGGTGTATCCAAAGGGGTATTTTGGGGGGTTTTGTACCCCAAAAATGGGTTTTTTTGAGATTTTTACATATAATATTTTAGTAAATCAAATTTTAATTTTTACCATTGAATTCAGCTTAAAAACACAAACAATTTGGTGTTTTTTTCATTGCTCTACGTCAATTAGTCATAGAGAAATTGAAAGTGCTAAACTCAGTACGTTGTCCAATGTTATTGTTATGGAGAATAAGAAAAATTTTATATCTCGCTTATTTATCAACTTATCCTGCCGAAACTTGGTATATTGCTTCATATCGTTGTGTTCTACTGATATTTGCACAACAAATATTTGTTTGCCTATAGTTCCTGTAGCAGCAAACCTGCGTACTTAGCCCCTATGTTATTCTTATGGAGAATACGTAAAATGATATCTCCCTTAATTATGAACACAAATTAATAAAACTTGGTATGTGGCTTTACCTAGCTGAGTTATATTTATATTTTTATAAAACCCCATTTTTCCCCTTGTTTCAACAAACCTGCATACTCAGTCTCCATGTTATTCTTAAGGAGAATAACTAAGGCGTCATAAATCGTTTATTTATGAATGTAAATTGATAAAACTTGGTATGTAGCTTTACGTGGTATTAAGATACATTTAAATGTATTGGAAATTCGCTGAGTTCGCAGGTTTGCTGCTACGGGGTATTATCAACATGTTCTGAAGTTTTGCACTGGACAGTTTAAGTGTCTTAGGCCGTTAAAACTTTTCAAACTTTACTGAAGTTTCCAGTGATTGATGTCAGGTAATCGACACCATACTGCACCTGCTATCCACCCTCCATTTGCGAATCGTGGTACTGTATGTGGTGAATCGTGACTAGCTTTACCTAACTGTTTACCCACAAGTTCCTCTTTATAGGTTTGGAAGGAAAGCTAGATTATAAAAAATCCCTGTAAAAATTAACTCTTACTTCAAAGTTATCGCATGTCTTAGTTGTTAATAGGTTTACATCATTTATAAAAAGTAAGATGCGGTTAAAAAAATACCTAGGTACTGTATTCTATTAAAAAACGTAGAAGTTACAAAATGCTAACTCAAAATAGGATAAATTTGCTTTGTTGATAATATTTTACTAAGCAGATTCGATGCTTAAATTTTGTAAAGTCATCCGGTACTAAAATTTCCTATTTCCATAACCCTGATCCAAGCCGCTGTTATAGTAAATTGTTGGGGGTGATCACTGTGATCCCAATCAAAGTGTGAAGCAGACGTTTGCTATGACTTTGGTTACGTAGCTATGTTATAACCAAACCCTTTTCCTCGCACAAGTGACTCGCGTGGGGAATAGTAAATAGTAATGCACTTACCTCAAATGTAACTGTGTCGTAATGTTTAACTTAAATCGTAAATTAGTTTATGCTTTCTTGTCCTTAGTTTGTAGAAAGGTTCTTGGTAACAATCTTCTAAAGATCGTCAATTTAAAAAAAAGTTCTGATATGGTTTTGAAAAGTAATTTTATAAGCGAAAATTTTTGATTTAAATATCAGAACATGTTCATACTATTGCATTAACATTACGTGATCGTATTCATTATGTAATATTAATTCTTTGTAGGGCCATTTCCGTTGTTCTGGGAGATACTCCCTACAAAATTCAGCTCTTATTATTACTATATTTATTTAAACATATCTAAAACATTCAGTCAGCAAGTGCGAAAATGGTTTTCATATTAGCTGCAATGCTCGTTCTCCACATTGTGTAAGGTAATTATAATGAACGCATTCTCTCATTCGCCCTTGGGAAGACGTTATTTCACTAAGTACATATCGCTGACGAACTGTAGTGATCAAGGAGGATTATTTAGTTGTTGAGTGCAAACTACAGTCTCCATAAATCACCATTCAATTTAAACTATTACCACAGCCTTTACTAATTATATTCATCGCTCTTACTTAGATAGAGTGTTTACTTACAACATATACAAGGGCTATTAGGAAAACCAGCGCGGCGAAGGCTGCAAGACAGAGGTAGAGGGGGTTGTTGGCCCGTAAGTCCATGGATGGTCGGGGGTGGCGGCATCGACGATGGCGTTGGAAGCGGCGTGGAAGAGCTTTGAGAAGATGTCTGGACAGGCACACATCGGATTAGACATAGTCAAGCAACACCTGTGTTATCTCGACTCCGAGGTCATGAGGGGTGAGATAACAACTGACAGTAACAGTCGCAACGAGGTAATTGGAGATAAGCGGCAGTGCCTGCACTTATTGCGACCGCAGTTCCTGTTACTGAACCCGTTTCGTATTCTGGCCTAACACATTGCACTTGAGGAGGATCAGTTATATTTATCAATAATACTGACAAATATTCCAATACCCCCGTTGCAGTGAACCTGCGTACTCAGCGAATTTCCAATACAAATGTATATATCTCGTCAACACATAAACCAGCTCACCTACCTTCATCAAAATATATTGATATATTATCGATATAAAATAATTTATTTATCACCCAAAAGAATAATATTGAACCGATTACGCAGGTTAGCTGTAATGAGGACGACTCAAAATGCGTTTTCTTGTAGATATAAGTATAGCACAACCGCATGAAGGCACACACCAAGTTTCATCAGAATTTATTCATAAATAAGGGAGATGTAGAATTTTAATTATTTCCTATTTAGTGGCACGGTCGTGTCACGTCGCCAAGTCCACCACACGACCCGTGCTATACTAACACGAAGCAGAATGAGACGATTTTTCACTTCTCAAATTAGCGTATTACAGCCTTAAGTGAATCTGGCAGTGCATTTATATGCTAAACCCTTTCACTAAACACGAAAAATCACAACAGTTGGTTTAAGAAAGGTCTGAGAAGCGAGAAATTAACGTATGAAAGTAGCCTAAATCTTGCAGTTTTGGCACTTTTCACAAATTGTCCACTTCATTTTGTTCATTAAGCCTAAGAACTTTATTTCTCATCAAACTTGAACGAAATTTCGCACAGACTTCTGTTTTTACTCACATATTTCACTTTTGACACTAAATTGTAAGTTTGCAAACGCAATATTTTAAAACAAATAATATTAAATTCCACTTTCAAAATTGTTACTGAATTTGATGTCTGCTTTGTTTACATTTACTTCGTAAACAAAAACCAAGTATCGCATGTATTCCAAATCAAATCTGATCAGCTGGCTTGTAAATTCAAATTAAATCATTGAGTGAATTTAACCAAACAAAAGGGTATAGAGGTAATGAAAATATTTTAATTCGTTTAAGCTATACATACTATAATACATCGAACACAACATAATATGCAATAAACATAATATGAAATCTAAAACAAAGTCGGGTTAGTATGTTATTTAGTTATAAAAGTTAGTTACACCAAACAGCTGTTATATAGATTATATCTAAACATACTTAAAAGGCATAAACATATGTTCATTATGGAAATGCTAAATATACTTGAATGGCATCTCAACTTCTTTTGTCGATGCCGAAGTTAGTTCTATGTATAAATAGGCGAGTGAGTGCAGCGAACGAGCTCAACCTGGAGGCGAGTGAGCCAAGCGAACTAGCTCATCTTCAAAATGAACGAGCATATTCTCACTAAATAAAATTACTCAATAAGCACATTTGCAATAATTTAAAAGTCCGTTCTAGAGGTTAACTTAAAAACTGTGTTCTTGCTTCTTTACTGTGTTTTGTCAGTATTAACAGCTGTTATATGTTCAATTTAAATTTATTTTAATTTTGCCATAATTTTAATATTGTAACTTTGAGAGCTTAGGAGGCTAAAACCTGAAGGAGGACGTTTTCAAAAACCACAAAAGCCACATCTAGTCATTAAGGATTTTCAAATAACACACAAACGATAATATAATACATAATAGTTTCGCATAAATAGACTTGTCACCAAAATTGTCTTAATTTTTAATAAATAAGTCAGGGTCTTGTTATTAATGGTTCAGTGGGTGTTGTAAAAGACTTTACTAAAGATGCTCACGATGCAATCGAAAACATTATTATAACTTTTGAATAGAGACACCGCACTACTGTGAAAAATCACACAACGCTTGTGATGAGCAAATGAATTTATTATAAAATAAAATTTAGATCGATAGTCAAATTTGACTGTATTTGAAAATTTCTCTTGGGAAAGAACAAAAGTGAAATCATTTTAGCAAATTTTTCCTATAGGAAAGAAGCTATTACCGTAGTTGGCATGGTAATATCTAGGTCCGGGACCATGATAACTTTTCGTATTGAGGTCCCCAGATGCCAAAACACCATTCTTTCAAATTTATATGTGTTTATTTATTTTTCTAATACGATAACTCTCGTAAAAAGGTCCGATCTTTATGAAATTTGGTATGGAGGTGTAAAGGAGCATTTATTTAAACGAGTTCGAAAACCAGACAGATCGCACCATCCAAAGAGGTTTTTTTGTGGGGGGGCGGGGGGGTTGTATTCTAAATACGGATTCTCATGTAACTCAATAAACTCATTTATTAACCAAAAGACATATGTACATACATTGGTAATGTCAAACAAAATGGAAATTCAACAAATTTACATAAAGATGCTTACAAGTTAAAATGTGCATCAAATTATTAAGTCAAATCAACTTTCTTGTTCATTTAATTAAATGAGAAATGAATAAATAAATATCCTTCCAGGCAGACCTAATAACTTAAGAGCCATCAGACAGGAAGTCACGGACGTTGTAAAAACACTTATCAGTAAGAAAACATTTTAGATTTTCCTGAATTTCAAATAGTTTGACTCTGCTTTGAGGTGTATTGGAAGTTTATTGAACCAGTTTATTTGGCGTTTGCGCATTTTATTATTTTTTTAAATAAAATTTTAGTTTGAATTATTGGATTCAGCTAAAAAATTAGTGTTTTGATCATTGCTCTACGTCAATTAGTTACTGAGGTATTTAAAGCGCTAAACACAGTACGTTGTCCAATGTTATTATTTGGAAGACTGAGTACAATTTTAAATCTTGCTTATTTATGAACATAAATTGTTAAAATTTGGGATATGGCTTCGTCTGGTTGTGATCAATTAATTAATATCTACATAAAATACCCCCGCAGCAGCAAACCTACACACTTAGTCCTACGGAAACATATGGGATTTGTGTTGTCCCGTGTTATTCTTATAGGAAATAATTAAAATTCTACATCTCCCTTATTTATGAATAAATTCTGATGAAACTTGGTGTGTGCCTTCATGCGGTTGTGCTATACTTATATCTACAAGAAAACGCATTTTGAGTCGTCCTCATTACAGCTAACCTGCGTAATCGGTTCAATATTATTCTTTTGGGTGATAAATAAATTATTTTATATCGATAATATATCAATATATGTTGATGAAGGTAGGTGAGCTGGTTTATGTGTTGACGAGATATATACATTTGTATTGGAAATTCGCTGAGTACGCAGGTTCACTGCAACGGGGGTATTGGAATATTTGTCAGTATTATTGATAAATATAACTGATCCTCCTCAAGTGCAATGTGTTAGGCCAGAATACGAAACGGGTTCAGTAACAGGAACTGCGGTCGCAATAAGTGGAGGCACTACCGCTTATTTACAACACTCCAATTACTAAAACATTCAGTCAGCAAGTGCGAAAATGGTTTTCATATTAGCTGCAAAGCTCGTTCTCCACATTGTGTAAGGTAATTATAATGAACGCATTCACTCATTCGCCCTTGGGAAGACGTTATTTCACTAATAAATATTTAAACGTAAACAAGTACATATCGCTGACGAACTGTAGTGATCATGGAGGATTATTTAGTTCTTGAGTGCAAACTACAGTCTACATAAATCACCATTCAATTTAAACTATTACTACAGCCTTTACTAATTATATTCATCGCTCTTACTTAGATAGAGTGTTTACTTACAACATATACAAGGGCTATTAGGAAAACCAGCGCGGCGAAGGCTGCAAGACAGAGGTAGAGGGGGTTGTTCGCCCGTAAGTCCATGGATGGTCGGGGGTGGCGGCATCGACGATGGCGTTGGAAGTGGCGTGGAAGAGCTTTGAGAAGATGTCTGGACAGGCACACATCGGATTAGACATAGTCAAGCAACACCTGTGTTATCCAAATAAAAAACTATAAAAACTCAAAATCAGTTAAAAACATACAATTATTCAAATTGTTATTAAAATCTGAAAATATTGATTTTTTGGCTGTTTTGATGCCCCTGGTTCTATTTACCTGCAATGCTGGGAATACAATTTTGCGCATTATAAAGTTAGGAGAAGGTCCAGTCAGGCTTTAAAGTAGGCGTGAGATTGTTGGGGGTGATAAAACTACACCAACAAATGAATAACAGGCTTTTCTGAAGTAAAACCCCCATAAGACAACGTACTGTGTATGGTCAATACACATTTTCTTTAATAACTCGGTAAATATATATGCTAGAATGACGAGAGAGGGCTTAAAAGTTTCGCCATACTAATTCCCACCGTTTTTCATTCGTTAATTTTACATCCGGGGCTTTTCTGACCCTTTTTGGGCCCAAAAACTCAAATTTCTAAATTTAAAATCCCCAAAAAATGGGGTTAAGGTTTTCCGATTGTTTTGCCAACGAACTTGTCCAACTGATTACAAAAAGGAATGTCCCTACCAAATTTGAAGTAAATCGGACAAAAAATGGGACCGCTAGAGTGCATACACACACACACATATATATATAAAATTTTGAAACACAAAATATAACATTTTGAACGAACCCCCAAAACGTGTTCAGGGGGTCACATTTCATGCTAATAGTTCACTTTCCATAGGAAATTCACTAATAAACTATAGAAAGTGTAATAGTAATAATTGACAATACATATACTTTTTCATTAAATTGTTTTCATAAATCAAGCGTGTTTAACAAATACCTAATAGATATCATTTACATGCACTTATTAATATCATATTAATGCATCACTGTAATATTATTATAGATTTATATACATTTACATTAACAACATACTATTCGTCATATATTATATGCTGTGCTTATTTAAATCGAAATGCCAATCGTTTCTCACTCAACTTTAGTTTTTTTTCAGTAATGAACGAGAACACTAATCCAGAATTTACACAAATGCTATCTACTACTTTTTTACATAAAAAATATGCATTCCAACCTAATCTCTAATCTAAATGAATCAATACATGTTTGTCATTTACCTCATATGGCTTTACCCAACAAATGTTAGAAGGGCTAAGGACTTTAATTTGCTAAATCAATTTATTCAATAATGATTATAACAAGGGAATGAGAGCTGTGAGTGCTGTTATAGATTGTGGGTAAGACTCACGGTATTTCAGTAGGAAGAACAAAGCCGGCGCCGAAAAGATGAATAACGCCAACATCAGCCAGAACCACGGTACATGGGCCTGGGCCACCTCCGGCTCGCCGTCCCGCTCAGGGATGTCCACACCGACCAGACGGGCTCTGAGGATACGGTGTTCAGGTCAAGAGGTTTCAAAATGTACCAAGTCAAAACTACAAGTAGCTCATCTTACTGAGGTAGTTAACAACCCGTGTTAGGTTTCAAACGTAAAGGTTTTTATCAGGAACGTGTACAGTAAGAGACACAATACAACAATAATGGAATAAATAACAAAAATTCTATCAGCTCAATTATGCATTATTCGATGTCAATAATTTAGTATCGTTAGATTTACCATAAAATTCTATAAAAGAAGTTATTCCGGCAAATGTGTTGTAAAATGGTTGGTTTCCTAGCTAATTAATTTAAAATGGCCGCCCGCCATTTTGAAATAGTCAGAGTTTTCACACCATGATTTTTGTTGATAGCCCCTATCACCATAAACAGTTGGCATAAGTTAATTCGGTTCAACAGTTTTTAAAATATGAATTTCAAAAGTGAAAAACACCTACAGACAGACAAACAGAAGATTAGGCATGGGAGACCCAAGTTCATATGATAAAATGTGTTTGTCATGACCCAAGAAACTTTTGAGGAAACCATAAGTCTGACAATCATGAACCATATATTTAAATAAATGTCCTAATGAGAAAGTTTGAGGAAAAATATGATGGTAAAAATAAGGCCATAAATTAAAAAAAACATAGTCAAGTAAGAACACAAATATTAGAAGTTGATTAGCTGTGTGATTTGATTTGAATATCAGGTAAACGAACTAAGCTGTTTAAGCTAAATCATACTATTATTATGTATCGTGTTGCGCCTCACCTCTCATCAGCCATGACTGCTGCTGTTTAGTCTGTGGCTGCTGCTGCTACCAGCACTGTCCCTTGTCCCAGCTGCTTGTGTTGTTCTTAGTGGATGCTGCGTTTCGCGCGACTGCCGCGCTCAGTGTCATGGGTTGACTCACTTCCGCTCCTTCTTATCGTCAATCCGTCAGACACATTAGGATAATTCGTAATCTTTTTTATAAATCTGTAAAATTAACGTTGGTTGATAACAATGTCAGTATAGCAATGTGAATCACCCTCGTAAGAAAAAACAATTTTCGCACTTATCAAGAGGACGTTGGAGATACAGGTGCTGCTGGTCAAGTGTACGTTGCGGTGAAACTCGGAACTAACCAAATCGTGTTGCGTCACCGAAGGTGTTACACACTACAATACTAATGAATACATATAGGCTAATCAAATTGAGGGTAAATAAGGTTAAATATCAATCTAATAGTAAAAGAAACAAAGTAAGGTTTTTTGGACATGGAATAGGGTCCCAAACCACATATCAAAAGTCTACCAAAATCCACGCGGAAGAAGGCCGCCATATTGGTTTAAAAAATAAATCTGAAACTTGTGAGTCTTATGGCTCTTAAATGACCAAAAATCAACCAAAGTGTCTATTTAATAAAATATTTAACTAGCTTTCTAATGATATTTAACACGTAGAAATGTAATAAGCCAATTTTTAGCAAAGCCTCTACCACTTTGAAAAAAACGGCATTTTTCAAAGATTTCCCCTCTAGTTTCTTAGAGCTAAATAATTAGTCAAGTTTACAATTTATCAACTCAATAATGATTTAAGGAACATTTGTATAGCTTTCTGGTGATATACAGATCGTCAAAATTGGATTAGTCAAACTACAGTGATTCGGCTTTCTAATACTATGAACACTCAGCTCTTTTGCTGGTTATATGTAGTTATGAATAACGGTTGTTAGGATTTAAAAGCTAAAACCTAAGTTTTCTATAACACATAATACAGTTTTACTATTGACAAAAATAAATATTAACAAAGTTTTTCAAAGTCAAATTTTGTTATTTGTTTACAGTTACTTTAGTAATAGATATTATAATATGTAAAAGTATTGGATGCTAATCTCGAACTATACTTACTCTCTAATATTATTCTGTGCTCGCTGGTTTGTACCGCTTCCCCTATAAGCGTGTGTGCGTGTTTTTCTATAACAAAAATGCCGTTGGTGTTGAAATACACAAACAAAAAACTTCGGATAATACAGTGTCCGTTGTTGTATCTTAGACGGGAGTAGTAAAGCCCCGCATTGAGCCCCGCCCTCTGATTGGTCGAGAGCTGATTACGTGACCTGTGACGTCATAGATTACGTGACCTGTGACGTCATAGATTACGTGACCTGTGACGTCATAGATTACGTGACCTGTGACGTCATTTATTACGTGACCTAAGCTCTGTCCCTTCAAGATGGCGGTGCGAATGCGTGGGTACCAAAGGAATTAAACGGAGGTACATATGATACCTATTTCTAACTTAGTATTTTTTCTTACCTTTTTGACATCAGCTGTGACGCCAGCGCGCACTGAGTCGGCTACTGAACCGTCGACTAGAGTGAAACACAACACCGACAGACAATACCTAATTAATGCGGCGCATAATCAACTCATTGTCTTCCTTACCGGTATGCAAACAAGTACGCATATCAGCTTATTGTTTTACTTATCGGTATGCAAACAAGTATGCATATCAGTGGTGACAAACTGATATTTGCAATTGTTATTTGCAATTCAACTCAGCCGATATGACTTGATTAAGTGGCAATCTGTTTAGTATATAACAAGCTCACTTTTACAGTTGTGATTAGTGAATCATCGGCATATAGATCACACCACTAGATGCACTGCTCTACTTGGGTAAGTTAGATTTTGTCAGATACTAGACTACCTTAGCTTTTGTAAGCTAAAAGTGTTTAAATTGTTTTATGATTAGAATTAAAGAATAAAAGACTTTACATTTATGTAAGGTTAAATAAAAATTCAGGATTAAGAACACATTTTTTATTTTAGCTTTATTGCCACTGCTCATAATTAGCAAAATTCAGTTCACAAAATAAACCTCCTCATTATACAAATAAATACTACAAACATGAAAAGTACAAAAAATTTGTTATAAATTATTGAAAAAATACAGCCTTTATCACAATTAACAAAATAAACCCGTGATCCTCATTATATAAATAAATATTATGAACAAAATGTGTTCTAATAAATTATTGACAAAAAAGCCATATACAATTAATAAACAATTCAAAATATATGCTCACATAAATATATATACTGTTATGAACGAATTTGTCAAACGATAGAGAAATTTCTAGCACACATAAGGTAGATTGTCATTGAAAATACACAAGATCATGAAAATATAGTAAAATGTTAAATTGAATAAATTGTTTATAAGGATAGAAAAATGTTGTATTTTGCTTGGGCTCAACTACACTAATGATAAATTTCTAATGTAGCACTCATAAGCTAGAGTGGCATTGAAAATACACAAGATAATAAATTATTGACAAAAAAGCCATATACAATTAATAAACAATTCAAAATACATGCTTACATATATATAAATACTGTTATGAACGAATTTGTCAAACGATAGAGAAATTTCTAGCACACATAAGGTAGATTGTCATTGAAAATACACAAGATCATGAAAATATAGTAAAATGTTAAATTGAATAAATTGTTTATAAGGATAGAAAAATGTTGTATTTTGCCTGGGTCCAACTACACTAAAATTTCTAATGTAGCACTCATAAGCTAGAGTGGTATTGAAAATACACAAGATAATAAATTATTGACAAAAAAGCCATATACAATTAATAAACAATTCAAAATACATGCTCACATATATATAAATACTGTTATGAACGAATTTGTCAAACGATACTAATGAGAAATAAATACACAAGATCATGAATTAAAAAATATAGTAAAATGTTAAATTGAATAAATTGTTTATAATGATAGAAAAATGTTTTGCCTGGGCCTAACTACACTAATGAAAAATTTCGAATGTAGCACTCATAAGCTAGTGTGGCGTTGAAAATACACAAGATCATGAAAATCAAAAAATATATAGTAAAATATTTAAAAAAATTGATTATTTATAATGATTAATAGAAAATGTTATATTTTGCCTGGAAGAGGGCCCTACAAGTCGGGCACCTCCCCAGACCCTCCACACAGGGGCCGCAAAATGTGTGGCCACATGGTATCAACACCACCGTTGGTTTCGCATCCATGCAAATTACACATTCCGGAGGGTTATCCGCTGGTGGCTCGGGGGAGGACGGTCTGGTGTTGACCTCAATATTGAAGTCCCCGACCCCGTTCTCGTCAGCATATTCCCTCATCAGGAGGTTGTCGCTTTGGAGGTATTCACTTAAGGAGTTGTGAAGCTCCCGCCAGACGACTGCCGCCAACGCGGCCTGTTGGACAGCGTTGGTCCGTGCTAAGAAATAGCTGGTAAAAACCAGCATATTTCTCAGCATCCGCATCCACCTCCTGATGAGGTTCGCCCCCCGATTGTCCGACCAGTCGCACTCACGATCGACTGTGGCTCTTGTCTGTAACATAAAAAGGGTCAAATTATTTTGATTACCTGTCTATGTGTATTTTACAACGTGTTTTACAACATGATATCTTTGTTGTATTATTATTTATATTTGTTTATAAACATCTTAGAAATTTGAAAGTGACCATTACAAGTAGGCTTTAATGTTGTACATGGTTCAAATTTATTTTTACTTTTGGTAAGTAATAATTTGTCTATTGTTTATCGCTCACTAGTACCTGTGGACTATGATGCTCTTAGTTTTTCCAAGACTGATAATTGCTCACTTGTCATCTATAGACTTACATTTTTCGATAATATTTATTTTATTAATAAATCAAAGTTATGAATCCTCGCTTGAAGAAAATTATTTTTATTTGAATATTAATACTTAAATCTCGATCACTAGTACCTGTGGACTATGATGCTCTTAGTTTTTCCAAGACTGATAATTGCTCACTTGTCATCTATAGACTTACATTTTTCGATAATATTTATTTTATTAATAAATCAAAGTTATGAATCCTCGCTTGAAGAAAATTATTTTTATTTGAATATTAATAATTAAATCTCGACTCTTACCCTTATGTATCGATCCACACGATCCATGATAAGCGAGCTCGAAAGGTGGTTTTGAGGACAAAACCCCCCGGAATGCTGAAGGATGCCACAGCAATGACCACACAACCCCCAAAAGCTGCGTTGATCTGTAGTAGCAGAGGTGGTAGCAGGAGCAACAGTAGCAGCAGCTGTAGCAGGAGCAGTGGGGGCTGACTGGACCATGTTCTGTTGACGCTACGTGAACAAGAAAAACACATACTTGTGATAGTTAACTTTCAAATTATTAGCTTTGTATGTTCCGTTAGTTATCAGGTCACAAGAAAAACACATACTTGAGATAGTTAACTTTCAAATTATTAAGCTTTATTTTGTATGTTACGTTAGTTATCAGGTTAGGGGTAAATATTTGTATTTGTTCACCGTCTTATCTTTTGATCTGTTTCTAATGTGTAAAACTTCATCCTCCTCTTCTCTCTTTACTATGTTATGATTGAATAAATTAAAAAGAAATCAATTGTTAAAAATTCAATAAATTGTATTTACCACACACATTTATGCAACACTGAACCAAATAAATAAAATAAAATCTAAATTTAAAATTATCACATATCTTAATACAAACTTACATTGTGACCTGTCATAACCGGAGGGACTGGACGAGTAGGTCTCGGGGGGAATGCAAATACGTCCTCCTCCTCCTCTTCCCGTGGGCGTTGCATGGGTCTCTGCTGCTGCTGCTGCTGCTGCCGCTGTCGCTGCAGATTGCCATGACTACGGCGAAGAATGTTCGCTCTCGTTAAAGAAGAAGGAAAATGTTGATTTTGAGTGTGAGATGTTATCACGGAGGGCTGTCTAATGGCGTGACCCGATGAACTTGATTGTGTTAATGATGGTGGTATGTTTTCTTCATCTTCCTCTTCTTCTCTTCTCACGGGAGCTGATGTTGAAGTGGTAGGTACCGTTGTCATCGTGACTTCCCTCTGCATCCAAGCAGGAAGGACCCTTACGGAAGGAGGAGGCCTTGACCCTTGTGGCAGTGGTGGTGATGTTTGTTGCTGCTGCTGCTGCTGTCCCTGCCGCGGCTGTTGCCGTTGCTGGTTTCTTCTGGTTGCAAAAGCCCTCATCCTCACAAAAAAGGGTTGGAACCTCTCTCTGAGGTGGTCTGGCAGCTGCTCAATCCTGCCCCTTAATTCCAGAAAGGTTTGATCAACTGCCTCCAGGTCCCTTCGCTGCAAGGAAACAAATAAGTTTATTACTATGGACGTACAAAATACAGCATAGGTATACAAAAGAGCTATGCCAAATCGATGTGTGTGTGTGCGCGTGTGTGTGTGTGTGTGTGTGTGTGTGTGTGTGTGTGTGTGTGTGTGTGTGTGTGTGTGTGTGTGCGTGTGCGTGTTCTCTAAAAGCATGTTAGGCTGAAAAGATCGTTATAAACATAGCCAAAAAATTGATTCCTTCAATCAAAATCCAAATACTAAACAAAATATTCAGTTTCAGGAATTCTATCCTGTTACCAGTGCATGGCATGAAAATATTGAAAAATAAAACTTCAAAGTCCTGGTGAGTTTACACAATATTGTACACTTGATAGCAGAGTACCCAAATCGTCTGCACACACTCCCACAGCTTGAAGGGAAAAATATTTAGCGTAAATTTAATGTCAATATTAGTATGAAGATAAAATAAAATGGAAACTATTACAGTGATTACATAATAACGTTTTAAAAATGACAGAGTTTATATCATACATAAATATATACATACACTTAGCGGATTGTTGCTGAAAAGTTGAACGAGTCTTTCCAAACAATGCCGCACAGATGACCAGGCAGTGTGGTGCCTGTCATCGATCATCTCCAGCGCTCGTGTTATATACATTGTCTCTTCGGCACGTCGTCGAAGTCTTTCGCATATATAATTTACGCCATTGACATGACCATCATCATCATCATCATCATCAACAACATCACTACCCCTCTCTACATCAGTGTCATCACTATCATCAATGACCAAAGGTTCCTCATCACCCTGAAGGTTGGGGGTTTGAGATGTCTGTAATAAATCAGACATAAAAGCCGTGTAAATTTAACAAAAATAGTTAATATTAAAAAACACTTTTGTAAATCTTGAAAAACTCTTTTTTTAAGAAATCAGACATAAAAGCCGAGTACATTTAACAAAAATAGTTAATATTAAAATATTAAAAAACACTTTTGTAAATCTTGACTAAACTCATTTTGTAAGAAATCAGACATAAAAGCCGTGTAAATTTAACAAAAAATGGTTAATATTAAAATTTAAAAAAAAACTTTTGTAAATCTTGACTCTTTAGATTTTTTATCACATATTTATTTAATAAGTTTTGAGCAATAATCCGTTTTACTTCTAGGTTGACTTATATGTTTCGACCTCTTGACTAATTATTATATTGAAAATATTTCATACCTGATTGTTTGGTAGTATGGCGACACAGCAGGTCACCAACACGATGAGAAGTATGCAGCGTTGTACTAGCGAGGCAAGCATCGTGAGTCGACTGAAGCACGCAGTGGCAGCGCGCCGGTTAAATAGCGGCGCTGTCAGTCACGTGACCATGTGACGCGCACGGGCTGCAACATGTGACCGAGCGAGCCTTTGTCCCGAGACCAAGACAAAATGATCCCTTTATTTTTACTTTAATATGTGACCCAAGTTTCCACACCACGGTAAGCTTAAAGCTATGCCGTAGGGTCTCGGCGCGTTCTTTTTTTGTTAACCCAGAGGCTTCCCCAGTAGGCCTAACCCTCTGGAGTCAAAAGTACTAACGATTGCTTTTTCCAGCGATTTTTTACTATAATACTAAGGAATACACAAAGCTAGAATATATTGTACAAGAAATAATTTTATATTTTCATTTTTATTATCAGCTGTAAATTCTATATCACGCAACACACACACACACACACACACACCTATAAAAGAGTTGTCGCAAAGATAACACATTTCACGGTTTTACAGAGGTTTATTTCCAACTTTTTCTTTTCCTGGACCTATAAAGTCAACCTAAAACGGGTGCCTGTGTATTTTTTTTTTCGCCAACATTATACTTGAGGAAACATATTACGTTTTATGCTTTTTAAGGCAACCCCACGAGTAATATTGTTGGTACAGTAAACCAGAGGGAAACATGTTACGTTTTAAGCTTTTTAAGTCAACCTCTTTCCCCGTATAGGATTTACAACTTTTGCCAGAGAAAAGTGACAAACTCGTTCACAGACATGTGGTGTAGAAAATTAATTTGTATTGTTACTTTGCATTTAACATTATTTTTCCATAAATTTTACACAGTAACATCAGCACTATTTAAGAAATGAAAATTAAAAGTATTTCAAAGCGCACATTAGCAAACAATAACTGATTAAACTATTTACAAAGGTTAAATTAATTGTATTTTTTTTTATTTTTTTATTTTTTTATTTTATTTTTTTTATTTTTTATTTTTATATATTAATAATGATAAGGATGCAATCATCGTTACTTCCGCCAATCTTGCGAAATTATGGGGGAAAAGCTAACATGATCGGAAAGAAACTTTCCACTCACACGCTGGTACAAAGCAATGTTAGTCCAATCGACCTTGTCTGCAAAATCATGAATAAACGACTCTGATAGACTTTGTTTTTCACTGATAATAGACCAACATTCTGGAGAGAAATTGGGGGAAAATTCTTTAAGAACACGTTCACTAAATATACATTTTTCTACAAGTATACACCAGTTCACTTTATGATAATATACTCTAAGTAAATCAACATTAAAATTATAATGTCTTGATAGTAAATCCCAGTTGAGGTATCTCTCAAATTTCATAACAAACCTATCGTTTAAAACCCCTTCCGGCTCCCTCGGCTCAGTGGATAGAAGATCCCAAACATTCATCTTGGTCAGTCTGCAGTCAGCGTGAAAATGAATCAAAGTTGAATTTCAACCGGTAAAATGTTTTAGCGCTGCGTAAAGCACACTTACCCCCAATATTGTGCTGCGGTAAGATACAGCTAACCTGTACCCCTGAAGAACGTGTAAATGATTCTTCTATATCTTCTACGTTGAAATGAAACTCTTTTAAAAACTCGACCTTTTCCCTGCCTTTGGTGTATATTGTTGTAAAGGGTTTACAAAGAGCGCGAATCAACTCCTCATCATAGGGAATACCTTGTGCATCCCATTTTATAAAGTGGAAATGTCTCGTTAACCATCGAGCTGACCGTAACATTTTATTGTTTAAACATGATTCACTGAAAGGGGCGTCAAAGATCAAATGCGTATTAAAATATTTACTTACAATAGCAAACTCCTTTACTACAAATCTATTCTGATTATCCTTAAACCCGTGGAACTCGGCTACAGCCGCTGCTGTGGGAGATTCTCCTGTTGCTGATTCCACACCAGCCATTTTTTGAAAAATAGCACCTCGTCAACTAATTTATTTATAAAATGTGTAGGCAAACCTTCCGGAGGAACAGCGTCGTCCTCCTCCTCAGAGACCAGCACGCGGTCTATGAAAAGCTGAATAAGTTGTTCGTTGGTAAAGAGTTCAACAAGATGCTTCTTTATCTCATGGAGGCTGCGCATGAACTGAGCCCATTCGTCTTGGTTAAGCAAAATTGAACGCTCAATGTCATGAATGGATACATACAGATTACCAAACACTTTTTTCACTTTCATCGCGCACCCCTCATTATTGATAATACTGTAGCCCTTTTTGGTTTCACTAGTAAATGAGGACGTTATGTTATTAAAATGAACAGAAAAATCATTAAAAGTATTATAAGGCCAAAATATGTAGCTTTTCCCAGTTTTAAAGAGAATACCGACTGTACGCCCGGGGTTCTCAAAATATCCGACAACTACAAATTTTGAATAATTCTTGTCTAAATAGAAAATATTTTTCAAAAATATCTCTCTTAACGTGTTTTGCGGAAGAGCTACTTTTGTGCTCTTCCTTTTTGGTTTGGGTTTTAAATACTTTGAAGCTTCTACGCTTACCTGATTCTCCTCTGTTTGTGTCATTGCTTCCTCGAACTCCATCACTTGTAGACTGATCAAAATTTACTCTGAGATTATACTACCCCCTCCTTAATCATCAACCCCCTCCTCCTCACTCCTATCTTCATCATCGTCATCATCAATGTCGTCATCATCATCATCTGATGAATCACTATAATCTAAATAAGACGTGTCTCGACTTGAATCACCCTCACTATCACAAGATAAATATTCAATATCTGAGCTGTCACCATACCAGTCAGTGTCATTTTCTGTTTCTTTATTGTTAATCATATGGATTGAAGAACGATTTAATAAATGATACTTTAAAGTATCATACTTATACACATTAAACGGTGATTTTTTACTTACCCCTGCGTAAACCGTACGCCTCAAAGTATATGACATTTCGGATGTGCAACAAGTGTAAAACCGTAATCCTATTCCTACGTAATCAGACATATCATCACCGATTTTCAGCAACTCATTTTCAGTGTACTCTTTTTTTAGTTGAGACTTTTTGAAAAAATCTACCGTTAAAAAATGTGCGTTTGCTAAGTCAATAGAACTTACGGGATCCTTCCCGTAAATTCTATGTTTTTTAATTAGAATCATATCTTCGTCATAAAGATTTAAATCAATAAACACCAAGTTTGAGTCATCAGCAGCATCAGCGGTGGCACTGCTTAACATATTATTTATTTTCTCTCTTGAGTTATTATTATTTTGATAACTATATTCTTCACTCGTCGCTGTCTCCATCTTGACTGATAAAAAGTCTTAATTTTTTTACAAATCAAGGCCGGTCGTCTAACATGGAGCAGGAAGTTGCGGTGGCCCAGTGCGCTGGCCGGAAAGTCATGATAGCTGATAACGCAGGAAGTAGTCGGGAGCCATTTTAGCTACTGATAAGGAAAGTGATTCTAAGTATCAGACCCTGTGACACGTCGGATCCACTGTTTCTCAATGACATTAGAGATTTTACCCTCGATACATTGAATTCGCCTTAAAAACCTGACCCTATCCCTAGCTACCTGTTCCCAGATTGATGTCCTATCCTCCTCGGGTAATATGTAAATCCGTTTAACCACAGGCTCAGAGAAACTGACTCGTTTATTCATACTGAAATTTTCCTTACGTCTCCAGTTATAGGCGTGTAAGAGTAATAGGAGTCGTGAATAATAAGACAGTAAGCACAAGTACCTGCAGGGAACGCTTCACTAGCTTCTATATCTAGTCTCACTTCGACAGGTCCTGTTTTAATAGAGTCATCTTGTCTGGAACAATCGATAACATACAAAGGACACTTTGTCTTAAAATCATTATAGTCTAAAATTGGTGACCCAGCTCTACCGTAGTAGTAAGAGCTCTGAAATTTTGAGTACATATCATAAAATAAAGTAGTGTTCCCGCGTATATTATCATAGGGATAATATTTTGAATTCAAATATAATTTTACATCGGTTAGATTACCAGAGTCAAATAGTGACATATCTTTTGTAATGTCGTTCTTACGGTTTGTCTGAAAGGCTAAAACTACATATCGAGGTTTTTCCAACTGATTGGATGTACGAAGACTCCATGACATGGAGTCTGTTGCCGTAATATTGGGGTATTCATGCAGTTCCCAAGATCGAAAGGGAACATGGATTGCAGGGTCCTTTTCAATAAATTTTAATAATTTCAATTTTTGCGAGTCATTCACTGTTATATGAGGGACTCTCCAATAAAGCTTTGATATTTCAAATTGTACAGTACCGGCTTCAGCTGTAATTAAGGCGTTATCATCTGTAGCTGATCTTAATAGTACAAGTTCTTGTTTCACATTCACCAAGACCTTCCTATAATCTTCAGCAAAACCGAATAAGAGTTTTAAGGGAACCGAGTAAGTAAACTCTTTATTTTTTACAGAATTACCGGGTCCGAACCAACAGGCGTTTTTCAATGTATTCTTTTCATCTTCACGTATGGATAACAAGTGTTTTAATGTAGTAGTTATACCCACATTCCTGGTACGATCAATCTCTTTGCCAGATATTTCGTATCTAATTTCCTCAAAAAGGTAGGCCATAGCATTATTAATAAGTTTAACTTCCAAGTCAGTGACCCCATCTGCTTTCTTTCCACTAACCTTCCCATGAATTATAATGTAACTTTCATATGGAGCCGTTATAATATCTTGTTGTAAAAGTGGTATTCTAATCTCATCGTTATTTTTAAACGTTGCAGAGGCGTAGGGTAGATGTGTGTGATACTCCATTCCAGTAATGAGATCAGCATACTCAGCGCGGTCGTCGATTGCCAGAAGAGCAGCCATTTTTCGATACTGTAAAACCGAGCGAGCGTAGAAACTTGATATTTTTACAACTTAACCCGACAACGTTCTGTTTAGAACTGACCTGTGACACGGTGTTTATTTCCCTAAATAGTAGTCCCATTACGGAGATGTAGTCTAACTGTTATACGCTCTCCACGAAAGTTTACCAATTTACCGTCTTGATCTCTCAAAGATACCGTCAAGTTGTTGATCCTTTGACTGATGACGGGTAAATAAATTACATGTTTAGGAATCTCTATTATTTTATAACCGGGAGGTACGGCTGGAAAAAACTCATGGATTATATGACCCTCGATACCATTTGAAAACGAACCTCGCGTTACATTGCACTCAACCTGAATGGAGTTAACTTTAATTATATCAACAGGTAGCTCAGATACATACTGATGATTTCCCTTATACACCTTAGCAGTAAACCCCAATAATTTCCTGATGCTGTTTCCCTTTTCAAAATTTACGTGTTCAGAACAAAACAGTTCAGATTTTAAAGTATTATTATTTGCTTTTAATTTAAATGTTACATTTTTCGGTAATTTTGAAATGATATATTTTTCAATGTCCTCAATCTCGTAAGAGCCCTCAGGAATTGTAATTTCACCGTCATTCCCATAGTAAAACTTGTCATTAATGTTATGTTCAATATTTGGAATTGAATTAAAGGTTGTCAAATCAATCAGGCCGAGTTCCCACGTTCCAGAGCTAACATCTATTGGAAATGGTAATTCATGTGATAAAACACTACTCACGCCTGTTAAACAAAACATCATTATTTGATAGAAACTTTAAGCACAAGTGCCCGCAAATAACTGAATTAAAATTCTGTTCTCTACCGTAGTTATAGTATATTTCACAATCTCCAAAGTAGTTTAAGAGTTCTGGTGGTGGTTTTAGGTCCCCAAAACTGTCATAATAATAAACCTTCTTGTCAACTTTCTTAAAACATACCCAGTGGGTACCGTTGCCGTGTGTAGAGTCCAGGTTCACTATTACTGATTCATATCTTCTCGGGCGTGAAGGAAGCGTATCCCTCATATAAACTCCTTTGAATGCCGGTATTTTCAATAGATTTGCATATTTTATCAGGTCATAATTTGTAAGTGGTTTTATCGGAATCTTGATGTTTTTTTTTTCTTCAGCGTTCGTTTCTTTCTCCTCCCCCTCTTACCACCCGACCCCATCTTGTAAGGCCGTAGATACAACCCTTTACCTTTAGTAGATTTTTTACGTTTAACTCTTTGATTCTTCTTCTTCTTACGACCTCCACCTAATTTAGTTTTAACCTTCATACCTGTTGTTACTGCCCAAGCAGCTGCTTTCTCTCCTACTGATGCGTCTGAAGCCTTAAATCTCTGCCAAGCTCTTTCTGCCAATTCCTGGTCTGCTCGTCTGCGGTTCTCAGAATCTTTATATCTCGAGTAGGCTATATCGTGTGTTTTACACGCCTCGTCCAATCCGTTAATTCCCCTGTCTCCTCTAGCTAATCTCTTTTTAAGTTTAGTCCCAGGACCACAATAATTATATCCAGGTATGTGTAGTTCTACAGGTAATAAATCAATAGCTTTATTAAGGGCTGATGAAATTATACCACCACCACGCTTGACAGCTCGTTTACTTCTGATTTTTTTACGCATGGTTTGATTTATTTATGTGTTTACTTGTAGAGAGTCACTCACAATCTGATCCATTTTTACAAACACAGCCTTTAAGAATATTAACTATGCAACCCTGTAAGCCTTTTTTTTTCATCTAATTTTTTAAGTCCCCCTGAATCATCCGGCGGACCTCTTCGTCAATAGGGATATCTATAATATCAGCGATAGGCGGTTGTTTTGCGCTTTCTAATGTAAATAACTCCTCCCAGTTTGTGTAAGTATTCTCACCAGTAGTTTCTGGGGGCAACACAGCAGCTCTTCCTGTATCTTTACGATTAATGTAATAATATACTAACTTTGCAAATTTATTTAAGTTTTTATCATGATACTCTTTATTATTAACTATTTGGCCCTCACACTTTGCCAGCCTTGTGTTGATATCAGTAATATCTGTTAGTTGTTTAGCAAGATTGATTACTATAGGGGAATGCTCTTTTTTACAAGTCTCTTCCACGAACACTTTTGTAGCAGCATCCTTGTCGTTTATAGGCTCACCTAGGTTATTTATTTGTTTACCATAGGCATTATAATTAGTATTTTCACGTCTTAGACAAATTCGCTTTACAGTTTGCAAATTTACCGCATCTTCATCCGTTGAAGGGTCAGATAAGTTTATTATTCTTTTATTTCCAATATTATATCCGTCATTTTCAACAGGTATAACTCTTGTGTCTACATACTCCTTGGTAGCTGCATCAAGTGCCGTTACCGGTTTCCCTATATTAGTTAAACGTTTCCTGTTTATATCATAATTTCCCTCAGATGTTAAAATAAACCCTTCCCCTTTAGGACCCATGAGGTTCTTCTGGGTGGTGGTGGGGGTCAAACTATGTCCGAACTTGTCAATGGTCATAACAATAATGCTTTGAATCTACTATTTCCACTGCCTTTAATTAAACCGGCTTCTCGGAGTTCCTCTACGATGCTTAGTATTTCATTGCCGTGCACTCTGTTTCCAGTCTCAGTTGACATAGCTATATGTATAAATCTCTCAACTAACTCGTTAGGATCATCCCAGTGTATTATGTCACGGGACTTTAAAGATTTCCAGGCCATTCCCTTACCTTTTGCCGGAGGAAATAAATCTCTAATAATTCTCATATATTTTGTACTTCTACTGCTTTTCACCTTTCCACTAGGTTCGTACCCTTCCCTATGGGCATTAGTAGCAAACAGAATACTTTTGTAAGTGTTTAAATCTTGCTCTGTATACGTTCTACTATCGGGAACCTTTTTAAATATAAGGTCGTAAAGTCCTTCAGACGCTCCGTAGTTAACCCCACCAATTACTATGTTTCCATCTTGATCGAAGTCTAGTTTTGCATCACCGACCATTAATGTTTCACCTTCGTAGCGTGGTCCGTATACATAATCAATCATCCTTTTATTACTAGTATCTTTTAAAAACATATTAATGTACTCTCGGGTTAGAGGGTTATTGAAATATGACTCGACATGCTGGGTTGTAGAGGCCTGTTTCGAAGGAGTAGATACAAGTTCTGACAGGTCCTGTATTTTAGGCCTACTGAATTGAGGTGTTGATATACTCTGTGGAGTAAATTCTTCATCACTTTCCTCCGAGTCCTCTGAGGCTGTATTGAATTGTTCCGGTTCTTCTTCTTTAACAGGTTCAGGTTCGTTTTTTATGTCAGTGTTGTTGTCTGATGTTGTTTTTCTAAGTTCTCGAATAATAGGCTTATACTGTTTCTCGAGCATAATATCGCTTTCCTCGGCTCCTTCCTTAAACATTTTATACTTGCGTTTAATAGCATTACGCAGCTTTATGATACGACCTGTCAGTTGTTTACTGCTGCGCTCCATAATTGAGAATGAAGCTTACTTACCGATGATAACTGATTTATGGCATTTCAACCTGTCTAAAGAATAATGCGCGCTTCTTGCATCTTTTCATGTAACGTATTACATCTAGCAGAGAAATGCCAGCACTAAAGTCTAATCCTCTATAATATCTACTTTCCTCTCTTACAAGACTGTGTCTCGGTATTATATAACGATTTTTAAAACTTTTAAAAATAAAAGCTCGTTTTACATCGTCTCTCCACTGTGATATATGTGTTACTATATACTTGTCGTTCTCAACAGTCTTCTCCATGTACTTACTCAACATTTTCAGCGGTTTATCATGATGTCTATTGTACATTAAATACGAGTTGAGAAGCCAGAATTCACACGGGTTGGTCCCTGTGAATGTTTTCCACTGTTCAAATAATATTCGGTTTGTCACTCTATACACACCGTTGTTTATACCAATGCCGAATCTCTCACACTGTGAGGGAACTGTGGGTAAAGCCTCTCGTAGGAACTCCGTTGTATACAACCCCTGGCAGTAATTATTTACAGCAGCAAAAGGTTTACCCCTCGGTCCTTTGGGAGTACCGTCAGGAATTGGCCCCCAGGCTGTATTATAACTAATGTCAATATAACATTTGAGAGATAAAGCTTTTTTATAAATTTTTTTAGGGGATCTGATGGGTATAGTTCTCTCTGTCAAAACTATACAGCCGGCCGCGTGAGGTATTTTGCAGCCGTACTCCAACATTCTCAAAACGATCTGAGCAAAATTAATACCTCCATGCAGGTTACGCAGTGGCAGAGGTTTACAGAATAAATCAGGGAACGGTCTAAATCTCGATATCATATTTTGAGGGTCTCTCACTGTAGCATTATTCATATCTTCATGGTACATTATAAGTTCTAGGGGTACGCTCTGTTCTTCACACTTATGTAGAAAGTTTAACCAAGTTTCTCTATTATATGTTCTCTCACTTGCACTAATCATAAGTAACACTATTGGCATCGCAGTGCTTACAGGTTTTTTATGTCGCCAACATCTTTTATTAAATTCATGACCATGCGGCTTTTTTCTACTACAATAATTACCACAGAATTTCTTTTTGTCCTTGTAATAATATGTACAGAGGTTAGACCTTACGTTATGAAGTTTCGTATCAAACCCCCTTAAATCATTATAAAAATATATACGTACCATTACAAAGCTGTTATAAAACTACTCAACCCAATTCTGTACCTTCCTTTATATGGATCTAGACTTTTATCAATCACTAAAAACCCGTAGTTGTCTTTCCAAGCCTTCGCACACAACTCTTTAAATTTTTCAAACGACATGTCTGTAGTTACATGATCATTATATACATGTCTCAAGTTCAATTCATCCTGCTTAAATAATATAACGAAATTACAATTGTCTCTTATGAGCTGCTTAGGTATAGCAGAGTATGTCTGTCCTAAATAAAATGTATCAATATTGTTATGCCTGCCCATGGTGAAATAGTTGCGAATATTATTGTGCTTTTCCGTACTTATATCATCAAATATCATGATTGAGTTAGGGCTAGCTTCGTTTGGGTGTAAGACTAAATTGTTATCGTCAAAAGCAAAATAACCAATTTCTTTAGGCATTACATTTTTTAAAAACTCGTATTTTGGTTGATAAAGTGACTTTGAAAAAACATAAATATTTTCGAACCTCAAACCGTTCGGGTCGAACAGCAAATTAAATAAAATATTAGTTTTTCCCGAAGAGCTGGGCCCGCAAATTACACAACGTATAGAGTCTGGTAACAAAAGTCCATGTTTGTTCTTTTTATTAAAACCAGATCCGACGATGTACTTGTCAAAGTTTTGAACGGTTAACTCGACATCCTGTTTCTCAAGCCGCATAATTACTGATAATCAGTATGCGACAACAAAGTGATATATACTTCCCGGATACCGCGGCGATAAACATGGGCGACTAACTTCCCGGATGCCGTATCAGCAAGTCATTTCCCGTGGCCCCGCACCGGATGCCGTATCAGCAAGTCCCGTGACCCCGGAAACCGCAACGATAACTCACTTCCTTTATCGCAAGTCCTTGGTGTGGATCCAGCTATCACTATTCTTATCATATCCTGCCCACCGAACCAGTAACTGATTACCCTTCCGCTTCAAAACCTTTTCCACTAAATATACATTACCAGTCTTTGACTTGCTAATTTCCTCTGTGTAAAAACCTCCTTTTAATATTTCCCCTTTATGATCTTGTAAGATATAAGTGACTGGTGTGGTGGGCTTAATAGCGTATATTTTAAATTTTTCGTTTGTCCAATTTGGTAAATATCCTTTTTTAAACACTCTTCTGGCTTTACTGATTCTAACAATGTCTCCGACTTGAAACTTTGGTTTCTTTTTTAACTTTTTAACTTTATTAATTCTCTTCAGTATTTCTTTTACATGCTTTTTTCTTACATCTCCCGGCCTCATACCGATAGTTCTGTGTTTGGTATTATTATAAGAGTTTACAATACCCTGTAATATACTAACCCATTCATAACTACCTCTCGCGGTAAATATTTTATACATTTTAGTCTTTAAAGTTCTATTAAGTCGTTCGACTATGCTAGCTTTTAGTTCTGAAAAGGTATGATAATGATTGATATTATACATTTTCATCAGTTTATTAACATCTTTGTTAAACCACTCTGTCCCTTGGTCTGTTTGGAAGTTTTTCATTTTATGTTTAGCTAAAATTGGTGTCAAAGCTCTTGCTACCTCTGATGCCGATTTGTCTTTTAACGGAACTGCGAAAGCAAACTTTGATAAACAGTTTATCATTGTCATGATATATTTATAACCTTTATTAATTTTAGAGTACGGTTTCATTTCTACAAGGTCAGCCTGATACAAATCTTCAAGACCCTTGAGAGTAACTTTACGTCTTGAATAATTTTTTCTAGCAGGTTTATGTAGCTCATCAGCTATAGCCGCTTTACCGTCCATTATTTAAATGAGTTAACTCCTTGTATTACACGATTTATGTATCATTTCTACATCCGTGATCCTCATTATATAAATAAATATTATGCTTATAACAAACATGACAAGTACAAAAATGTGTTCCAATAAATTATTGACAAACCAAAATGCCATTTTGACATATACAATTAATATAAAATTCCCAATACACACTCACATATACACTATTACGAACAACTTTGTCAAACGATACTTCTTTTCAAACTGAGTGATTTCTACTGTAGCACTGTTTTTTAAAACCATACGGTAGAGTGTCATTGTCACCGTCAAATTTTCTTTTTGGACCAGTTATCCTGAAATTCTTTTTCTCGACTGCTGTAACAACATCCCTACCATCTGTTCTCCGAATTCGGCTTTCTGTTATTTCAACAACTTCGCTAGTATCAGCCTCACTCAGGACCATAGCTTTTAAGGTTGAAAAATTTAGTTTCTTACTAGCGGACAAGTTTAAAGTAAGACCTTTAATTTTACACACCTCCCTGAACTCGTTTTCATTAGTGGAGAATACAATGAAACCGTAAGTCTTGGGACCTCCAGAGCAAAATTCTGTAATGTATGAGCCATGTCCAAAGTCTTTTGCCAGTTCGTCTGTCATATCACCCAGGTAGTCTCCAACAGATATTTTGTAAGATCCTGGTCGATGAATATAAATAATTGAGTCTGTGTCATAGTAGCAGACTTGCTTTCCTAGTTTTTCCAGATATTCATAGAGCTTTAACCTCGCCTGACTAGTCGTAAAGGCCGCTAAAACCACACTGACAGTTCGTAAACACTCTCCAACTTCTTCCAGATGCTGCCAATTTACTAAGATCAATTCTTCATTCACCTCCTTGATTCTGTTCACTTGTTCCGATGGACTTACTAGAAGATTAAACAATTCTTTCGGGTCCCTAGTTACTAAAGTCTTGGTTTGATTTTCCCTCTGACCAAACTTGCCCCAAAATGAGTTAAGCATTAATTTGGCAAGTGAACGCGACCCTTCATTTTTTTCAATTCTCTGCGAATCTAATAGAATTCCTTCATGGTCAAAATAATCTTGTACATATTTCTCCTTTTCCTCGTCCGTTTTACACCACCCAGGATATCCCGAGGACTCTTGTTTGGTTTTCAGAAACTTATTTATAAAATCAGTGAAGAGGCCGCCTCCTCCATTTTCAGATTTCACCATCTCATACTGCCATAGCTCATATCGCTCTAGAATAACGTACCCTTTTTCAACAGCCTTTCTGATTTCATCCATAGTCCACGTTCCTACCAGAGCTCTTTCTTCTACTTCATGTTGACATTCATTAGATGACACGTTTTCCCCACAAGTGCGGCAAAGAACAAACATGAGCTTGTTGTTCATTTTTAACGGTAATACAGGATGGTAAAGATCTGTGGGTGGTAGTATTTTACACTTAAGAAGTCCCTCAGCACACATACCCCTCTCTTGACATTCTTTGTTACCCACAAAAATTGTCGGGTGTCCTACAGGAAACTGACCATATTTACAGACCCAAGGGTAGAGGGAGCAAATGTCCACATAGTGAATCTTTTCTCCTTCTTTACACTTGTAATAAGTTTTGGCGTTTCCTGTACGCCCACCATAAAATGCCTCTCTCGGGTTGAGTGGGATTGTATTCAAAATTGGGAGGTTATTTAGATACTCCAGTTTATGTTTCTTTTTTAATTCGTCAAACTCACACTCCCACATCTCTATGACATCATACTGCTCCAGGATTCTTTCTTTTCTTTTCTTTGTTCTCTCATAACGAAGGTGCAGACTGTCTGACAAATCTTCCTGCAAATGTTCTTCCCTCTTGTATGGAAAACACTTGGGGCATCCGTGGAAATAGCAGCCGTGGAATTCAAACACTCTCTCTCCATCAAAGCCATCCACTTTTCCCACTCCTGGAATTTTAAACTCCCGACTGTTACCTGCGTGTTGAATCTGTGTATGACGTTTTTCTTCTTCCCAAGCCATCCATTGCATCGCTTTTGCTGATTGATTATCAGCTAGACGATATCCACCAGTAGGTATGATACCAATAGTATTCTGCTTGAGGAAATTTCTTCTGAATGCCAAATTACAAGCACTCGCTATAGTTACGGCTTCCAAAAACGGGTCCACATTACACTCTGTGATGAACAGTGCTCTGAATTTAATACACGCTTGTGCCAATATTTCTACATCCGAAATGCAATATTCTAGGATTTCCTTTTGGAAATCGAAGGTGTAGTTGTTTACAACCTGCTCATTGTACCATTCTGTAAACTTTTTATGTCCTTTTTCGAACATTGATTGTGGGCAATAGTACATTTTATCAGGCATTGGTCCTACATAGTTTTGATTATCCATAGTATTAAACAAATGAGGAAAGTATCCCTTTTTCTTTTCAGGTCCAAGATCAAATGATTCAGGAAGGCTCGCAAGAGCCATTGGGAAATAATTTATCGAATCTATAAATCTGACATTATCAAACTCCATTAGTATTATTTTTGTTCCTCTTGAGATCAATTTTGGGCTGAACTTTGTGTCGCCATACATGTACTTTAGGAGAAATTGAAAGTCAAATCCCTGGCCATTATGGGCCATGACACATACAGATTCAAACTTCTTTCTTACCTCCATTACATAGTCCATGAACTTTGCCACAGGATTTACCTTAAAGACTCTTTGACGTAATGAACAATTGCCGCAGGCACTTATTTCATCACATGATATGCATTGCCAACAATACTGCTGACTAACACAAAGGTTCACCGTATGAAGCTTTTTCTCAGGATCATCTCCAAGATTTTCATCCTGACGTGTTTCGAGGTCGAAAAAAATAAATACAAAGTTCTTAGATTTCGGATTGCCTGTGTCAACTCTCATGAAACACTTGTGGTTGGGGTGCATATACTTCAGACATACTTTACAAAACTGTTCTCCACACATATGCACATCTTTTCTTTCCTTTGGTCGCACAATGCGGCTGCAATCCTTACATTTTTTTATCCGTGAGCATATATCACTTTGATGAGCTATGAAGCAAGTCTGATTTTTAAAATGTCGATTACAATCCGGACATATCACCCCGTCGTGTTCCGGGGTACATGGTGGTGAAGTTACCATACAAGCTGAGCACATTGCTGAGCATCTATGGTTATACCGTTTTTCATAGCCAATATGACAAGCTTCACAATAATACTTGCATGCGAAAGCTGATGTCAGGCTGGTAATTACATTAAAGTGACCTTCATTGAACAGGAGGTTGATTTTCATTTTTGCATCAGGATTGTCACCACTAAAATAGATCTCTCTACCTCTTGTGTTGTAGTTGTAAACGGTGATTTTGTATTTCTTTAAGTGAGACTGTAACTTATCTAACTCTATAATACCAGCTCCTTCTACAGGTATCTGAACTCGAGCTTTAGCCATAAGTTTTTCAGCTTTCAATGTCTGCCGTTTACCTTTGTCTTGTCTTATAGCCTTGTAGAGGGGGTCATTTTTTGCATGAGCCTTACCCACCACCAGAGCTCGAACCAAACATAGGTTATCAATATTTTTAATTGTCACAATACCAAGGCGACTGCGACATTCTTCTGTAAAGTTGTTAAAAAATCCCGCTCTTCTATGACCCCCCGAACCTACAGGTAGGCTAACCCTGGTGCACTCTACAGTAAAGGTGTCACTAGAGGTGAGAGATTTCTCATTACTTTGTATAATACCACCAAAGATATCCCAGAAAATATCGTCATCCACTTGCCCTACTGGTCTAAAAGCAATATACCCTGGTTCCTTATTTTTAAAACTTAAACTTTTTAAAGTAAATCCTAAATAATCATTTACCCCTGTAGATTCTCGCTTCATTTCCTCAACCAATTGAGCGAACCCCTTTTTTACCCAGTCTAGTTCATTAAAACCTGTTGGGGGTTGATTAAACTTAAAAGTCGTTCTTCTTCCATACATTCTAAATTTTCTAACATACGTATTATCGCTTCTAATAATCTGAATAGGCTCCATGCTTCACTAACTTACCAATATCCGGTAGCGCGTTATACCCTTCAACCTATCAACTGGAAAACTTTATAAAATTTGAAATGCGCGCCACACAAAATTTGAAATGCGCGCCACACATCACATGACCGGGCTGTGATTGGTCAACCGTCATTGGCTGTGATTGGTCCTTGGCTGTGATTGGCCGGCCATCCGTGAGGGTGTCGAACCCTCTATTTAAACTCGCCCGTCACAGTATCGTTTAGTCAGTCAACCCGTTATCATCGTACTGCTGCCACCTTCAAGACATCCTCGTCTTTTACGTAAGTATAATAGACTTTTATTACAATTTTTATTAATAGTTATAATTTTATTACCATAATGAAAGTATTATTTAATTCTCTCTTTTTCTTCTCTTCTATTTTAAAATAGTTCATTTAATAATAATTTATTTAACGTATATTGGTGAAGACAATTATAAATTTACTTTCATGAAAGTTATTAAGTTTAATATATATATATCAAGATACTAAAGTTTCTTAACAATCCAAAGTAACTATATTAACCTCAGTTAATTAAGTCTTGGGAACCACACAAAGTAATACGATACTACTCCGACCAACTTTTACGAGTCTTACATGTTTTCAATAGGCACTCACAAATTATATTTGGACTACATACTCTACAACATTCATTAAAAACTTCATATAACCTAAACTTGTTGCACTGTAATTCACAACAGGTTAATAAGTGTTGGGTTCGGTAGAGTTTCAATGTGATTTGGGTCGGTGGTTTAATTTTAAACGTTTTACAACGACATTTACAATACCCAAAACACTCGCAAACTCTACAAGCAAGCCCGTCAACTTGACACCTCGGTTTGGTAAAACATTTTAAATCACAGCAATACCGGATTGTACTCATCTTAAATACTTAGCAAAAATGGGCAGTATATTGCAGTATTCTAAAGCACCTCTTTACACACCAAGTGCTGTGGAAAGACTGATTTAGGAGCTGCACTCACATTCTCTCTCTCTCTACACACACACACAAACACTTATGATATGTATAATTAATCACAGTCTGTGTGTTCCAGAATATGGAAAAACAATTGTTGGAAGAACTCGCTGCTCTTGAAAAATATGAGGGTCCTCCAAAGTACAGCTGTAAGGATCTAACTGCTCCAGAAGGATATCCAATTACATCGATGAAGAGGGTGACTTCAAAATTCGGCCCATCCATTGTCGCTGAGATAACCATGCCTGGAGGGGAGGCTGCTATAACCTTTCTACCCCAGCGCTTTGTCGATCAGCTGACCAACAACCAGATTGAGCTTTTTAATAAGGGGGGCTTTAAAATGAGGTGTACCGGAATGACCGGTAGAAGTATAAATGTACTGTTTTATGTTTAAAATAAACACTCTGTTTCTATATCTCGTATCATTATTATTTCCACCCTTTTTCCCATTATGGTATTGAATTAATAATTATTCAATTTCAACCATAACACAATTTGTATGAAACACAAAAGATTATAGTATAATAATATTATATTTATTACCTTACAAAAGCTAAGGTAGTCGTAAATTAATAATTATTCAATTTCAATCATAACACAATTTATATGAAATATTATATTTATTAGCTTACAAAAGCTAAGGTAGTCGTAAGACTCATTTCTGGTCGGTTCAGTAGCCGACTCAGTGCGCGCTGGCGTCACAGCTGATGTCAAAAAGGTAAGAAAAAATACTAAGTTAGAAATAGGTATCATATGTACCTCCGTTTAATTCCTTTGGTACCCACGCATTCGCACCGCCATCTTGAAGGGACAGAGCTTAGGTCACGTAATAAATGACGTCACAGGTCACGTAATCTATGACGTCACAGGTCACGTAATCTATGACGTCACAGGTCACGTAATCTATGACGTCACAGGTCACGTAATCAGCTCTCGACCAATCAGAGGGCGGGGCTCAATGCGGGGCTTTACTACTGACGGGCTTTTCTAGCTATTAATTCCTCTGAGTAAAAACTAAAGGTATCATCATATATATTTTAAAAAATTTCAAAACTTTGTCCAGTCCGTCAGACTATTCTACTGGGCCGAATTTCATGATTCTTTTTTTTAAATGATAGGTAATTATGCCGAGACATATCATCACCCATCCAAACTAAAATATCTTCAATGGGCTTTGCCCCAGTAGCTCTTAAAGTTCCCATGTTAATATTAAGGAAGAAGTTAGTTTACATCAGATGATTACTTAAAACATGTGTTTATTAACCAAGAGAGTTCATTTGGTTCCAATGAATAATGCAGCACATAATACAATTCCTTTCTCTTTCTCCTTTCTACAGGTGTATATATATTTCACAATATACATGTAGTCCAGTTATTTTTGTATGAATAAGATAAATTGAGAAAATAGCTGCCTTAATTACGGGTGTTTATTCAAGAATATTGATGAAATCTAGTTATTATTTCACAATGATATATTGAGAAATGCTGAGAAGTACATGAGATAAATAGGCAAGCTGTATGTGTCTGGATGAGCAAGTTTTATTTGTTGGGATTTTGGTGTTAAATTAGGTCTATTTCAAAAACCTTTGACCTGCCCTACTTTAAGTTGGAACTACTTGCCGTTTTTTTAGAACTTTACTTTTAGAGCTAGCAAAAAACTCACGCATGATCATCGAATTCCCAATCGTTTCGTGATGCTTCGTGATGAGCCTCAGAGCCCCTGTACAAAATCGGCAAACTCTCCACGGAAACTTCAAGAATTCTTCCTATGGGTTAACAAATTTGACATAACCTACGGATTTCCTGAAACAATTTTCCGTATGTGTTTGTTTATTTGCATTTTTATTTTCATTGTGTACCCTAGAAATCATTTGATATATTGATTTAAAACTTCACGTAAGAATTGTATATGTTTCAGTATAAGTTTGTTTTGAATTTTAGCCAGTCTTCAGTGTTCTCAAATATGCTGGTTTTAGCACTATGGTATCAATTTTACTCCCAAAGTTACAATAGTAGATCCAAACCTAAAACTACTTTGAAATGACGTCAAGAAACGAGGGTCAAAGCTAAAAGAGAGCGTAGTGACTTTATTGGCTATACATAATTCGAGGTAACTTTTACAAGTTATTTTAGTTAAATTTTAAAAGTTAAACCAGGTGTTAATAGTTGTTCTGTAGTTATTCTGTATCAAGTTTGGGAGCATTGCTATGCGCTGAACCCAAAAACAATACAGAATCCTGCAGGACGCTTTGCAATTAGCTGTCATGAAGGGAAAACCATTATGGGATGAGCTCATAAACGACATTATGAGGAAAATTTGGATTCTTATTACATTAGGATATAACACTGGTGGGAAAATATATGGATAATCAGCCATCAGCCTTCAGAAAGAAGGCCTGAGAATATTAATGTTAACCTACGTTTATATAGTTTTCGTTAAAACAACCATCATTAGACGGTCGTATGATATCTCTTTACAACTGTTTTAAGCAGATAAACTGGTAATAAAACAAACCGGCTGTTATATTACATTTAAAACCCTTTGCAGCTGTACTAAAGCGGAGAAAATGTTAGGTCTAACGACTTTCAAAGTTAAAAAGAACGTTATCTTTATTTATAAACACTGGTTAATGTTTCAAGGCAAAAATTTTAAAACGAAACTTTTGAAACAGTTGGCGTTAAAGAAAACGTTGTTACAGGGTACTTTTTTAATTTGCAAATAAACATATACAAATTTTAAGTTATTTTGTTTAATTTTAAAGCAAAGTTGTATTTAAAATACGCTGTTTCTATAACAACAATTTTTATTGTTATGTTGCCTTACGGAGTTTATGCAAGTTACAATGATTAAGTATGTTTTTTATCACTTTGAAACTACGTGAACTGTTGACGTGATGTGGAGTGTAAAATATTTACCTAAATACAATACAAGAGAAGGGATGTATAAATTGCAATAATATTTTAACTTGATTACACAAAACATTTACTGATGCTGCAGAGCAGCGCGGGTTCTCTAGTAATTGATTGATTGTATTCAACTTAACAAGAGCAATTACTTTGACTTAAGTTCTGTAGTTATAAATTAGTAGAATTATTTTGACGTGACTAATGCAAATATTGCCAATTTGCTTGAATATGAGTTAATGAATACATGAGTTAAATATAAATAAATTGGAATTGCAATTCAGTACAGAATGGACGTTACCGAGATTGTCGGCCGAGTTACGCCCTCGAGGATGATGGACTGTAGTGAAGAACTCTTCAATTGTAGCCAAAAATACTTGCAGTCACCTCTACTTCTGTATTTTTTCTTTACTTTGTCAGAAAAATAAATACCCTTGTCGCAGCAAACCTGTTTACTCAGCGAATATTTCCAATGAATATGTAATATAACACATTAAGCCACTTAACAGGATTCATAAGAAATAAATTCACAAACAAGCGATATTTAAAATAATAGTTTTTCTCCATAAGAACAAAATTGGGGATGAGTACGCAAGTTTGCTGCAACAAGGAACTCAAAATAATGGCTTTTATGCAACTATCAATAGAAATCATCTAAGTAAAGTCACATACCAAGTTCCATCCATATACATCCATAAATAAGCGATACATAACATTTTAATTATCCTCCATAAGAATAACATGGAGACCGAGTACCTAGGTTTGCTGCTACGGGAACCATAGGAAAAAATTTTTTTTGTGCAAACAACAATAAACCATAACCAGATGAAGCCATAAACCAAATTTCGTCAGTTTAGGTCCATGAATAAGCGAGATATAAAATTTTTCTTTTTCTCCATAAGAATAACATTAGACAACGAATTGTGTTTAGCACTTTCAATATCTCAGTAACCAAGTGATGTAGAACAATGATCAAAATACCAAATTGTTAGTTTTTTATGCTGAATTCAATGGTAAAAAATTTGATTTAAATAAAAATTACATGTGGAAACTCCAAAAAAAAACATTTTCGGGGTAAAAAATCACCCAAAATCCCCCTTCGGATGGTGCGATTCGTCTGGTTTTCGAACTCGTTCAAATAAATGGTACTTTACACATTTGTACCAAATTTCATTAAGATCGGACCTTTTTAGCGAGAGTTATCATGTTTACGGACACATAAATAAATACATAAATATATAATATATATATATATATATATATATATATATATATATATATATATAGATAGATAGATATATATACATTTGAACGAATGGTGTTTTTGACATCTGGAGACCTCAAAATGAAAAGTGATCATGGTCTCGGGTTTAAGTCTTACCATGAGACCTACGGTAATAGCTTCTATAGGGGAAATTCGCTAAAATACACATTTTACCTGATTCATTGATTTTTTGGGTAGATTACTAAGTAATTTAATTTGTATAAATAATATCCTGAAAAGCATGACCATCTTACCTCCTAGTCACAACACATTAACCTACTTGTTACAATCACGCACACTCTCACATAACCAATTTATAGTGTAAACTGTTTAATTCACTCAGTTCCTACAACGGAGGCCGTGTGGCACCAGCGCAGCGGGTCAACTCATGGCTTGTGGCGATGACCGGGTGTTCTGTACAGTATGGAATGAGTCACAACTGTGTCGACAACTCTCAAATTTCTACGAGTTGCCTTATCGCTCTGGGATATCCGTTACGCTTGTTCTTGATAATGACTTATCTGAGGACTTGATAAACTTAATTGTATTCCTCCAGATCATATCAAATGGTAGTAATTATAGACTAATCAGTTGTCCAATGCGAAAATAAATCTTGGTATATTCACACGCAATCCCGTAGCTTAAGAAGTTTTAAAACCAGCGGATCTATTTTTATAACGCACAGTTTAATTATAGGTAGGGGCAACGCTCGTTCGTTCAGTATCGTTGTATTTAAAATGAAACACAAGTAAACAGTTACGGTACCGATCACGATAACAGCCACGGCACTAAAAGATTCCTTAGGTAGTTGTATAACTGGACGCAGTATGATATAACTAGTGAATTCTAGTTTGTTTTGATCTTACATTCACCTCCCAATATTGGTTGAGTTACAGGACTACTATTTAAATTAACTGGCACCTTGCGTAACAACAGAGGATGCAACAGAGTTAGACATGCGTCAATCTTCTAACTCACTCATATAACTAATGCGTGCTTGGAGACATAATATACAAGTGTGTGTCGTGTGTCTGTGTGTGACCTGTCACTCGTTTTACCCTCGCGAGTAGTACAATTATATTGTTTAAATATCCCCGTCACACGTCGCAGCAAACCTGCGTACTCAGAGAATTGACAATGCATATATATTGGCTTAATGCCAAATAAAGCTACTTACCAAGTTTCATTAAAATATACAGGGTGAATCAGACCACCCGTTCAGCATGTATAACGGGATAACGGTTTGGTCTAAAGTCATAAAACAAAATTCTTCCCCACTAAAACGCATATGGGCTATCTATTACAAATATTTTCATCAAAATATATGTACAGAATGTTCCAAAACTGAAGGTCACGGATTCGAATCTCAAAGTTTTCTTATGTAAATATAGGGAATATTATACATCATTTTAAATGTCTCGTTAAAATAAACATTTTGGCCCGAACAGAATTCACCTATCTTTATCCGTTTCAAAATGGCGGCAATTTTTGTGTAAAATATTGACATTTACGGAATACCCTGTATCTTATAAACCACTAATCGTATCTTTTTACTTTCTCCCCTTATACATAGTATATGGAGAAAGTATTGTTTTCGTAAAAATTTTCGAATTTGAGTTGTTAGTGGAAATATTCGTTTTGGTGCTCCCTGAACCCAAAAAAGTTGTTTTTACGTGATGTCTGTCTGTGTGTGTGTGTGTGTGTGTGTGTGTCCGTGTGTGTGTGTGTGTGTGTGTGTGTGTGTGTGTGTGTGTGTGTGTGTGTGTGTCTGTGTGGATGTGTACAGAGCTAGAGCCTTAACCAATGGGCCGATTTTTATAAAATTTGGTATGTAGGTACTAATCCACGATATCTCCAGGCGTTTTTTTCATTTTTTTGAATTTTTGATTTTTAAGGGTAATTATCCCCCCAAAACCGCCAAAAAACATGAAAAATCCAAATTTCTCAAAAACGGCTCTAACGATTTTGATTAAACTTTAGTCATTTGTAGAACTTTAGTTTTCCAACAAAATGACACCACCCGCATGTCTATAAAAATTCGGGTTCAAAAATTACAGGACTTAAAACATCAAAAATTCAGTTTTTTGGATTTTTCATAAAAAAACATAAACATAAACAAATAATACTACTCGCCATTAAAAAGAGCTCAAAAAACTAAATAATTTAGTTTTTTTAATTACTATTCTACGATTGCTGGTTGCGGAGAAAATTGGAATTTCCATTTTGCGGTAAACGCAGTACGTTGTCCAATGTTATTCTTATGGGGAATACAAAAATTACTATTTCTCTCTTATTTACTGATAAATTTCATTCAAACTTGATATGCTTGTCAAGTTAGCATTGACCAACAGAGTAAATTAGAAATATGTTGCCCCTTAATAACCCTGGGGGGGAATAGGGGGCATTTCCCCTCTTAAAACCACGAGTGTAGCAATGGATTCTGTAGTGCCTCCAAAGCAGGGATTTGGGTGGATGTTTTTTAAAACAACTTGTTTACAAGATTTTCTGTACATTCGACCGTGCTTTGTATTCTATATTTAGTAAATAAAAAGTAATTTATTCATTAAAATTGGGATAAAAGGGAGAAAGTATGTGTCAGTTTCCTGATACCGTTTTACTTTCTCCCCTTATACATAGTATATGGAGAAAGTATTGTTTTCGTAAAAATTTTCGAATTTGAGTTGTTAGTGGAAATATTCGTTTTGGTGCTCCCTGAACCCAAAAAAGTGGTTTTTACGTGATGTCTGTCTGTGTGTGTGTGTGTGTGTGTCCGTGTGTGTGTGTGTGTGTGTGTGTGTCTGTGTGGATGTGTACAGAGCTAGAGCCTTAACCAATGGGCCGATTTTTATAAAATTTGGCATGTAGGTACTAATCCACGATATCTCCAGGTGTTTTTTTCATTTTTTTGAATTTTTTATTTTTAAGGGTAATTATCCCCCCAAAACCGCCAAAAAACATGAAAAATCCAAATTTCTCAAAAACGGCTCTAACGATTTTGATTAAACTTTAGTCATTTGTAGAACTTTAGTTTTCCAACAAAATGACACCACCCGCATGTCTATAAAAATTCGGGTTCAAAAATTACAGGACTTAAAACATCAAAAATTCATTTTTTTGGATTTTTCATAAAAAAACATAACCATAAACAAATATTACTACTCACCATTAAAAAGAGCTCAAAAAACTAAATAATTTAGTTTTTTTAATTACTATTCTACGATTGCTGGTTGCGGAGAAAATTGGAATTTCCATTTTGCGGTAAACGCAGTACGTTGTCCAATGTTATTCTTATGGGGAATACAAAAATTACTATTTCTCTCTTATTTACTGATAAATTTCATTCAAACTTGATATGCTTGTCAAGTTAGCATTGACCAACAGAGTAAATTAGAAATATGTTGCCCCTTAATAACCCTGGGGGGGAATAGGGGGCATTTCCCCTCTTAAAACCACGAGTGTAGCAATGGATTCTGTAGTGCCTCCAAAGCAGGGATTTGGGTGGATGTTTTTTAAAACAACTTGTTTACAAGATTTTCTGTACATTCGACCGTGCTTTGTATTCTATATTTAGTAAATAAAAAGCAATTTATTCATTAAAATTGGGCTAAAAGGGAGAAAGTATGTGTCAGTTTCCTGATACCGTTTATTTCTGACTTAAACTCCCTACTCGTGATAAACCCAGCTTTACTCTGGTATGCTACATGACAGGTTTTTTTTAGAAAAACTATATTTCAAAAAAAAATTATTTTTAAAATGTCTATATGCTCAGAATTCAAAAAACGTTAAATGGTAGCGTATCAAAAAGCACACCATTAAAAAGGTCTTGTATATCCTAGCAACTTTCTAATTTACACCAACCTTGTATCTCCTTTCGTTTTTCTGCAATCAGCAAAAAACAATATTTTCCCATGTGAAATGCATGTTAATTTGCATAACACTTGCATGTATTCTGTGGCCTCATTCGTTTTATGTGTTATGTACAATTAACATGCATTTCACATGGGAAAATAATTGTTTTACTGATTGCAGAAAAAACTTTCTCCCCTTATACATAGTATATGGAGAAAGTATTGTTTTCGTCAAAATTTTCGAATTTGAGTTGTTAGTGGAAATATTCGTTTTGGTGCTCCCTGAACCCAAAAAAGTGGTTTTACGTGATGTCTGTCTGTGTATGTGTGTGTGTGTCCGTATGTGTGTGTGTGTGTGTGTGTGTGTGTGTGTGTGTGTGTGTGTGTGTGTGTGTGTGTGTCTGTGTGGATGTGTACAGAGCTAGAGCCTTAACCAATGGGCCGATTTCTATGAAATCCACGATATCCCCAGGCGTTTTTTTTTTCATTTTTTGGAATTTTTTATTTTTAAGGGTTATTTTTGGCGGTTTTTCCCCCAAAAACCGCCAAAAACCATGAAAAATTAAAATGTCTCAAAAACGGCTCTAACGATTTTTATTAAACTTTAGTCGTTTGTAGAACTTTTGTTTTCCAATAAAATGACACTACCCGCATTCCTGTAAAAATTCGGGTTCAGAAATTACAGAACTTAAAACATCAAAAATTCAGTTTTTGGGATTTTTCATAAAAATACATAAATATACCAAAATAGTACTATTCACCATTAAAAAGAGCTCAAAAAACTAAATAATTTAGTATTTTGAATTACTATTCTACGATTGCTTGTTTCGGAGAATATTGAAATTTTAATTTTTGCGGTAAACGCAGTACGTTGTCCAATGTCATTCTTATGGGGAATACAAAAATTACTATTTCTCTCTTATTTACTGATAAATTTCATTCAAACTTCATATGCTTGTCAATTTAGCATTGACCAACAGAGGAAATTCGAAATATGTTGCCCCTTAATAACCCTGGGGGGGAATAGGGGGCATTTCCCCTCTTAAAACCATGAGTGTAGCAATGGATTTTGTAGTGCCTCCAAAGCAGGGATTTGGGTGGATGTTTTTTAAAACAACTTGTTTACAAGATTTTCTGTACATTCGACCGTGCTTTGTATTCTATATTTAGTAAATAAAAAGTAATTTATTCGTTGAAGTTGGGCTAAAAGGGAGAAAGTATGTGTCAGTTTCCTGATACCGTTTATTATTTTATGTCCCCCCGATTTTATATTCTTGCTCCCCCATTTTTATTTTTGCCCACCCCCAATTTTATATTTTGCTCCCCATCCTCTTCGATTTTATATTTTTATTTTATGTTGTACTCACTCTATTTTATAGCTCCCACCCCGATTTTATATTGTTGCTCCCCCCGATTTTTATTACTGCCCCCCCGATTTTATATTTTTTGCACCCCCCCAATTTTATGTTTTTGCTTCCCCCATTTTTATTTTTGCCTGACCCCCATTTTATATTTTGCTCCTCCCCCTCTTCGATTTTATATTTTTATTTTATGTCCCCCTCAATTTTACATTTTAGCCCCCACCCCCGATTTTATATTTTTACTCTCCCCCGATTTTATTTTTTGCCCCCCCCCCTGATTTTATATTTTGCTCCCCCCACCGATTTTATATTAATGCCCCCCTCCCCGATATGTTTTTATTTTTATTGTACTAGAGTTCTTTTATTTGTAAAAGCGAATCCAAAGTGTTACGTGTACCGATTTAGAGTCGCAAACCACACGCCGTTTCCTACCCGACAGAGTTCCCCCCATTTTGATTCTTGTCCCACCCCCAATTTTATATTTGCCCCCCTCTTCAATTTTATATTTTTATTTTATATCCCCCGATTTTATATTTTTGGCCCACCCCCAATTTTATATTTTGCTCCCACTCCTCTTCTATTTTATATTTTTATTTTATGTTGTACTCAATCTATTTTATTTTTTGCCCCCCCCAATTTTATATTTTTGCTCCCCCCGATTTTTATTTTGCCCCCCCGATTTTATATTTTTGCCCCCCATTTTTATTTTTGCCTCACCCCAATTTTATATTTTGCTCCCCCCTCTTCGATTTTATAATTTATTTTATGTCCCCCCTCAATTTTACATTTTTGCCCCTCCCCCGATTTTATATTTTTACTCTCCCCCACCGATTTTGTATTAATGCCCCCCCCCCTCCCCGATATTTTTATTTTTATTATATTTGAGGTCTTTTATTTCTAAAAGCGAATCTAAAATGTTAAGTGTACCGATTTGGAGTCGCAAATCACACGCCGTTTACTACCCGACAGAGTTCCTCGACTTAGCAACAGGACCCGAACTATCTGCCTGTATATTTCGTTAATTAACATTGATTTAACTGTACATTAAACGAGTAAAATGTAATTTTAATATTATAAAACAATGTGGATTGGTATTTGATTTAGTTAATATACCATTATATACAACCCGTATGAAGGACGGGTACACAGCTAGTCTATCTATAATATTATAAAGAAGAGGTGGTTTCTGTCTGTCTGTCTGTCTGATGTTCCTGGTGAACGCAAAAACTGCTGAACCGACTGGGCTGAAACTTTACACAATGGTAGATCTTGAACCCATGCAACACATAGGCCTATTCACTTCCTTAAAATCCCCACGGGCTACGCCCCGTGAACGTCCTAAGTGTCAATGTTTACATTTCAGAAGAAAGTAAATATTCATAAACTGTAATGCGAACAGCTGTGGATACTTCCTTTTGACAGCTTAAAGAGCAGAAGTAAGAACAGCTGTTTCAAGCTATCTAAAATGTAAATTGCATTGACTAAAGAATGGGTAAATAAAACACCTGTGCGAAGAACTGATATATCAGCTAGTAATATTATAAAGAAGAGGTGGTTTCTGTCTGTCTGTCTGCCTGTCTGATGTTCCGGATAAACGCAAAAACTACTGAACCGACTGGGCTGAAACTTTACACAAAGGTAGATCTTGAACCCATGCAACACATAGGCCTATTCACTTCCTTAAAATCCCCTCGGGCTACGCCCCGTGAAGTTCTAAGTTTCAATGTTTACATTTCATAAGAAAGTAAACATTCAGAAACTGTAATGCGAACAGCTGAGGACACATCTATTGACAGTTTAAAGAGCAGAAGCAAGAACAGCTGTTTCAAGCTAACTAAAATGCAAATTGCATTGACTATAGAACGGGTAAAGAAAACCCCTGTGCGAAGAACGGGTACATCAGCTAGTAACCCAATATACAAGAGCAATAAAAGGCTCTTTTTAAATAATGAAAACGTTAATATAAAAACTGTAAATTGCTCATCAAATTTTAAAAGTCAAAATTGATACATTTAAATAACTTGTTACAGTGGATGTAAATAAAATACACAAGACACTAATTGTATCAAATTTAATAACGACAAACAAGTAAACTACATATTGTTTGTAATCTAACTAGATAAGTTAGGTTATACAAAGTAAGTAACAGATCATGGGGTAGTTTTTTCTTATTAGAAAGGTATTGTTTACAAAAAGCATTCATGTAACCATAATGAGTCATTAAGAAAACTAAAAATATAAATCAAAAACTACAAACAATTGACTTAAGTTATTACATTAATAATAAACTTCATTCATTGTTTGGCAACTATACTAAACAAATACATTTTCCTTCCACCTCACACCAAAGCAAACCCACAAAGAGGGGCCGTAATCGGCACTTTTTTCCCATGTTATTCTTATGGGGATCAGTTTTTGAACACTTGCCCGATCCTACCCTACAAAAATTTCATTTTTGGCCTATACTAGTACTTGACCCTTGCCTATATTAAATACATTTTCCCAATCCCCATCCCTCCTCTATATTTTTTAAAATTAATTTTCAAATTCAGGCTAAAAAACTATCTTTGGTGTTTATGGTCCGATTTGTCTTCAATTCGGATATGTTATTGTCCTAGGCAAGTGTTTTAATAAATTCCACTTACATATCCCAAATTCACAATTACAGTCAAATTAAAAAATATTTTTGAAAAATACTATAGTGCCAATTGCGAACTTCTTTATTTACTGTCCGATTTATTTAAAATTTGGATATGTTATTGTCCTAGGCAAGTGTTTTAATAAATTCCACTTCCATTTCCCAAATTCACTATTACAGTCAAATTAAAAAATATTTTTTGAAAAATACTGCCAATTGCCAACTTCTTTATTTACTGTCCGATTTGTTTAAAATTTGGATATGTTATTGTCCTAGGCAAATGTTTTAATAAATTCCACTTACATTTCCCAAATTCACTATTACGGTCAAATTAAAAAATATTTTTGAAAAAAATTACCAATTGCCAACTCCTTTATTTACGGTCCGATTTGATTGATTTTTGGATATGTTATAGCCTTAAACTATTATATGTATAATTACCATATCTAAGTTCAAAACTGTATACTTTATATAGTTTATTATATATAATCCATAAAAAAACTAACTTTGGTGTTTATGGTCCGATTTGTCTGCAATTTGGATATGTTATTGTCCTAGGCAAGTGTTTTAATAAATTCCACTTACATTTCCCGAATTACGGTCAAATTAAAAATATTTTGAAAAATATACTGTCAATTGCCAACTTCTTTATTTACTGTCCGATTTGACTGATTTTTACTTTCTCCCCCTATACATAGTAATGGAGAAAGTATTGTTTTCGTAAAAATTTTCGAATTTGAGTTGTTAGTGGAAATATTTGTTTTGGTGCTCCCTGAACCCAAAAAAGTGGTTTTTACGTGATGTCTGTCTGTGTGTGTGTGTGTCCGCGTGTGTGTGTGTGTGTGTGTGTGTGTGTGTGTGTGTGTGTGTGTGTGTGTGTGTGTGTGTGTGTGTGTGTGTGTGTGTGTGTGTGTGTGTGTGTGTGTGTGTGTGTGTGTGTGTGTGTGTGTGTGTGTCTGTGTGGATGTTTACAGAGCTAGAGCCCTAACCTATGGGCCGATTTTTATGAAATTTGGTATGTAGGTACTAATCCACGATATGTTCAGGCATTTTTTTCATTTTTTTGGATTTTTGATTTTTAAGGGTAATTATCCCCCAAAAACCGCCAAAAAACATAAAAAATCAAAATTTCTCAAAAACGGCTCTAACGATTTTGATTAAACTTTCGTGGTTTGTAAAACTTTAGGTTTGCAACAAAATGACACCACCCGCATTTCTTGAAAAATTCGGGTTCAGAAATTACAGGACTTAAAACCACAAAATTCAATTTCTTGGATTTTTTTATAAAAAATCATAAATGTTAAAAAAGATTACTATTCACCATTAAAAATAGCTCAAAAAACTAAATAAATTAGTATTTTAAATTACTATTCTACGATTGCTAGTTACGGAGAAAATTGAAATTTTCATTTTGCGGTAAACACAGTACGTTGTCCAATGTTATTCTTATGGGGAATACAAATATAACTATTTCTCTCTTATTAACTGATCAATTTCATTAAAATTTGATATGCAGGTCAAGTTAGCATTGACCAACAGATGATGTTCGAAATGTGTTGCTATTTAACCCTGGGGGGCAAGGGGGCATTTCCCCTCTCAAAACCACTGTGTGTAGCAACGGACTCTATAGTGCCTCCCAAAAAGGGATTTGGGTGGATATTTCTGAAAACAACTATTTTAGACAATTTTCTGTACATTTATCTATACTTCATATTCTATATTTAGTAAATAACAAATATTTTTGTCATTAAAGTTTGGCTAAAAGGGAGAAAGTATGTGTCAGTTTCCTGATACCGTTTATTGGATATGTTATAGCCTTAAACTATTATATGTATAGTTACCATATCTAAGTTCCAAATTTTATGTTTAGTTTATTTTATATATATAACCCATAAAAAATTAAATTCCACATACATTTCCCAAATTAACTATTACGGTCAAATTAAAAAAATATATTTTGTAAAAATACTGCCAATTGCCAACTTCTTTATTTACTGTCCGATTTGACTGATTTTTGGATACGTTATAACCTTAAACTATTATATGTTTACTACAAACGTATACACCATATAATGTTCATAATGCTCTAGATCCTCCCAACGTCGCAGGAAGTAATCTTTTAATTAATCCTCTCTTTCCCTTATTTCTTGTTCTTTAGCCAACTGTGATTTGTATTCCTCTGCAACAGTATTTTCCACATATTCTAATTTACGCTTATTACTGTCGATGTCTTCTAATTCCAATTTCCTCTTTTTGGAACACCTCTCTAAGAAAGGCTTGGAAAGTGGCTCTATTTCTTTAATATGGGTACAGTTTATTGGTCCGGCTTCTTAAAACGTAGGGAGTAAGGTTAGGACTTTCCACTAAGCCTAATTCTTCTAAATTGATGTGTTTAGGTATAGTGGAGAAAGGTGTATTTGATTTTGTAAAACATGTGCCCCCAGATTTGATTTAACACTTATGCTTTACACTTATGGCATCAGGAAACTCCTCTACTACCTCCACATAGTTAGTTGGTAAACAGTTAAAGCTAAATGCAGATAGAGCATACTTTATTAACTTTTCCCTTTGTGACATATCTTTTGGCAGTTTTAGTTGTACTCCAGTTATCTTCTTCGTATTACTATTACCCCAATATGCGTATTGTAATAAATCGTTAAACACTAAACAACAACTGTTTTGTAATTGATTGGCAACTTTCAGCCACATCTTATGCAGAGGTACAGCATAGAATGGAGCATTTTGGAAGTACATTTTGTTGTCTTCTATTAGACTTAAACAATCTCTTAAAGGTTCAAACCCTTTACCAAAACCTCTACAATAGTTATAGATTGTTGCCTCTAACCTTGTTATTCCATTCTCTCTAGCTAGTTTAGACGAGAACGTTTCTTTTAGTCTCGCATCTGGACAGTTTACAAAGGTTATTATATGGTTTCCTATACTTTTAACTACTCCAGGGCTTGTAATCTGGCATATGAATTTATTATATATTTTTACCCTGCTATTTACATTAAACCATGTTAAACAGTCTTTACTAACATTGAAATTATCTACAATAATATCCATTCTTGTACTCCCCTTGGTAGCAAAAGTCAAAGTTTTCTGTAAGATATTGGCACATTTCCTCTTTATTAAATATTCCAGCCAAATCTAGTGCTATATCGAAATCCATAAGATAGTACATTTCTTTTTCCAGATCTTGCAGTATCTTTGGAAGGTCTTCCAACAAATCCTTAATTTTAACATTTGCAAGCTCTATTTTATAGGGAATTGCTATAGGATCATCGTACTTTTGTTTAATTTGGTCAATATCTTTTTTTTATTATTTGTAACACACCCTCGCTTTGGACCCCAGAGGACCTCTCCAAGGAGAATGGTAGTTTGGCAACAACACCATGTCGAGCTAAAGAGAACTTTTTAAATATTCCTCGTAAGTAGCTATTAAACGAGCCACATATTTCCTTCTTAACTTTAAATTTATTCCGAACGTCCCCATCACAATCCGTAACATTGGTTATCTTAACTAACATTATGTTATCACAAAACACATCCGTTATAGATGTTAAGTTATTTAATTTTTGTTCGCCCTCGCAATATTACCTATGTCTGTAAGAAGGTTATTATTACGGAGATTTTCTAATAAAAACCATATACCGAATCTTTCGTTAGTAGGTTTAATACAATTTCCCAATAAATGGCTAACAGAGTACATTTCTTTTATACAGAAAAAAGTAGCGGAAACATGTAAACAGGACAGACATAATTACACTATAGGCATATAGGTGTGTGTATAGTAAATATATGGATATTGTATATAAACACAGACGAGTGGTAAGTATAACATGTAAGTGGACACCTAGACCCATGTGCAAATATGGAATACTCACTATTAATATAATTCCAAATTCGACTAAATAAGTCTATGGTCTCAATATAATTAACATATTAACTAACGGTGCCATCCGATAATTTACTGTCTATTCTTAGTCCTTGTATAGTATTGGGTTTTGTACTTTTAAACCCTACATTCTTATACGTATCCTGTGCAGTAGAGTAATTTATGCATGTTATTTAATACAGATACGCACATTCTACAAGACCTGAACATAGATCTGTTGTATAAGCAGCAGAATAGACGTCTCACCCATTGTTAAATGTATTCTGTAAAGTAAAACATAAATGTAAATTGTGCTAAGACTGGATAAAACTGGCCAGATATTAGACAGGAAATTTGTTGGAAGTGTATTGCCAAATAGTAAGACAAACACCACATAGTGCAGCATGTAAGCAATCTAAATCCATTACTATTTAGACAAATGTATAAGGTCAGTATTGGTACACCATCCGATATATTAGCCAAACCCAGTCCATTTGGGTTATTGTTTAAAAAAAAACAGTTAAACCCAGTTATTGGGTTATTTGGGTTAAAATATTGTTATCATTTAGAACTTTTTTGAGCCATCAAATAAACGTCAATTAAATTTTAAGACACTTGTGTTTTTTACATGGCCCTGTGAGCCGACTTTGTTTTTATTACAGAGCCATTATTTTAGTGGGACAGTCAAGTACAAAAGTAGGACAACTTTATGTCATAATAAGTTTTTAATTTGAGAAAACTTGTGTTATGGGTTATACCTGTTGTCCGACTTATATATTGGTTATAACTTCCAATGTAAATTTGTACAAAATGTTCTACACAAAGAGGCATAAAAACAGTACAAAAATAAGCCATAATTGGTTTTTTATTTAGTGGACTTGTGTTTTTTAGTTAGACCTGTGAGCCGGCTTTTTTATATCAATCACAGAGCTCTTATTTGAGCGGTACAAAAATTGTAATTTGTGGTACAAAAGAGGACAAAAATGGTACAATAATATGGCGTAGTTTATTTGCATTTTAAGGTAGTTGTGTTTTTTTACATATACAGTACCTGTAAGCCGACTTGGTTTTTATTACTGAGCCATTATTTTAGTGGTACAAAAAGGAACAAAAAGATTACAAAATTATGATATAATTAGTTTTTAATTTTAGAAAACTTGTGTTTTTTGGCTAGACTTGTAGTCCGACTTTTGTATTGGTTATAACTTCTAAAGTAAAGGGGTACACAATTTTCTTTTTGCGGTACAAAAACAGTACAAAAATAAGCCGTAATTGTTTTTTTTAGTCAGTGGACTTGTGTTTTTTAGTTAGACCTGTGAGCCGACTTTTTTATATCAATCACAGAGGTCTTATTTGAGCGGTTCAAAATTTTTAATTTGTAGTACAAAAGAGTAAAAAATAGTACAATGGCATGGTTTGATTACCATTTTAAGGTACTTGTGTTTTTTACATAGACCTGTGAGCCGACTTTATTTTAATTACTGAGCAGTTATTTTTGTGGTACAACAATTTCTTTTGGTGGTACAAAAAAGTACAAAAACAGTACAAAATTATGATGTAATTAGTTTTTAATTTTAGTAAACTTGTTTTTTTGGCCTAGACCTGTAGTCCGACTTTTATATTGGTTATAGCTTCCAAAGTAAAGTGGTACAAAATTTTATTTTTGCGGTACAAAAAGGTACAAAAACAGTACAAAATTCTGATATAAGTTTAATTACGAAAAATCAATGTCGGCTCACAACCCTAGGGAGCTGTCGTGAATCTAGATATAACATAGAGCTCAGTGCTTACGACCAGACCATCTTAGCAGTACCATTTCTAATCTAGTGGATTTTCTCGTCGAACTGGCAGTTGCGGGGTTTCCAGTTTCCCACGTTGTTATTATTTTACCTATTTTATTGCACCTATTATTATTTTATAAACGTCACAGAACAAAGAACGAACACTAAACCACGCCAATGAATGTCGCTGGCCTGGCCATCTTGGAATTAACAAGTAAAATATTTGCTAATATACCTATGTCGTACTCTTTAGTACTACAGTACCATAGACAAATATTAATACCTCTCACGGAACTAAATTATTTAACTTAGTTAGTTCACTTGCCAGCCTTATGGCAAAACGTATCATTTATATTTCATTACTCAAAATCCTTTGAGGAACTAAAATGTAAAATATAGGTAATTAGTAGATCTAAATAAGCTCTATCTAAAATATAATATTTAACATTAACTGTGTTACTGTGTTGCACTGTTTGAAAAATCAGTGGGAAAGTGTGGGATATTTTGAGGGATATTATAAGGTGAAGTGTGGGATAAAGTGGGATTTTTTTATGAGCTCGTGGGGTATTTTTTGTCGCTGAGTGGAAACACTGTGTGTTTTACTGATGCATGGTGGGAGTTTTGACAGTTTGGTGGTATAGTCATTTTATTCCCCATTTAAATCAATGTTAATTTAGTAATTTTTCAAAACCATTAACATTGTTATAAAGTACATTACAAGTTAAAACCTGTTGTTAACCGAACTTTAGAATCTTGCGAACTGTTTTAAATAAAAAGTAACCAATCATCTTGAAGCTAAGTAATGATTTAGGTAGGTAACATGAAAATAGTCTTGTTTCTCGGTTTAGGGTAGTTGGGCAGTTGGTGAATGACATTAAAAAAACTGTCTCTTGGGTGGTTAATTTAATTTTTAATTTTACTTATATATCAACATAATAACATTAATAAATAATGAATGATTCCAATATTAAATTCAAATCCAATGTCAATGTTAACTGTTGACAGTAAACACTACAGTAGACAACCCGGTCCGGGATTTTTAATTTTGAAAGCGTCTACACAATGAAATTTTGATTGGTCCAGCTAACGGCAAGGTGACAACAAAGTAAAAAGCTGAACTAGACGACACGCTTTTGGGAAATATTTAGTCAAAGAGTAGTGACTCCAGATATAACACAGAGCTCTCTAGTGAGAGTAACCAGCAGTCAGCAGTGTATGCCTACACTGCCTACCAGCACACTAACACAGGTATGTAAATTATTATTGTCTGCATGGCTTGTTTGTGCACGAACTTTGATTTTGCCTTTTTTCCTGCATGAAGATTGTTGATTTGGTTTAACATTATGTTTTTTTTCTTTTGATGTTAACTGACATAGCCTATTTTACGTTCTGTATTGAATGGCTGAATAAATACTTATCGACTTGTTGACCACAGCAGACAACCGGTCGGCGACTTTAAATTTTGATAGCGTCCACCCAATGAATTTTGATTGTTTCAGCTAACGCCAAGTTGACACAAACACAACAGAGCAAAAAGCTGAACTAGACGGCACGCTTTTGGGAATATGTAGTCAAAGAGTAGTGACTCCAGACATAAACATAGAGCTCGGTAGGGCGGAATCAAGGAGTTCCATTGGTAATAATGGAGGCAACACTGATGAACGAGATTGCGAGCCGTTCTTTGCCAAATTTTGGTCAGGCAAAGAACTATTAGCTGAAATCGAACGAGTCGACAAAGTTAATCAAACAAATAACATAAATTCATGATTTAAAAATTAAGAAACTTGTGTTTGTTTATCTACCTACTCATAATTTATCATATTTCACGGCAATAGTAGATAAATAAATAAAATTTAAAAAAATCGTTTGTTCACACTTTTAATACTTTTATTCCAGTGATTTGCATAAGTATATTCACTTATAGGAATATGGAAAACACAACGAATCAGGGATAGTTCAAAGAACAAGAAAGTTGCCTCACCTGTGTACCAACCTAACAAAATCAATGGCTCGCTTTTTTGACAAAAATCGTTAAGTAGTGTTAGTAGGGGTCCCAATGATTGAGCAAGCCAATCAGAAGCCAGCATTTTGGTCACGTGACTCGTGACGTCATTAGGCTCCGCCCCCAAGATGGCGGCGCCCATCTCGGCTTCACTTTTGGTCAAGTGACTTGTGACGTCATTCCAAGATGGCGGCGCCCATTTCGGCTTCACTTTTGGTCACGTGACCTGTGACGTCATTCCAAGATGGTGGCGCCCATGTCGGCTTCACTTTTTCCCACCAAATTTCCTAACCTCACTTTTTCCCGCCAAATTTCCTAACCTCACTTTTCCCCCCAAATTCCCTAACCTTACTTTTTACCCACCAAATTTCTCGCCAGATTTTTCCCGCCAGATTTCCTAACCTCACATCTCTCCCGCCAGAGTTTCCCTCCAGAATGTTGCCAACTTAGAAGTGCTGCCAACCTATGCTCTAAGACTATTATATGCAGTATTATTATATGTATATATGCTCTATGCTATTATACTATATATGGCTCCACTATCATATTCTCTACTATTATTTATGATCTACGGCTACTGGTTTATACGGTTATTACTATATTCTATGGTCTAAGCTCTATGCTATTATATGATACATAATTATACATATGCAGTACGGCTGTATTCTTTATGGCTACATTATATGCTAAAAACCCAGTGGAGCTAAAGAAGGTAAGGTAATAATGACAATTATTCATATAATAATAATAACTAGCGTACCTGGCGCACGAAATCGTGCGCTGTCAAGGAGAAACTCTGTCCACCAATGCGTGTAGGCAGTTAATCTTAAGTGTTGCTATTTAAAAAAATCAAGTTAATTCAATAATGATAAAAATTACTTTATTAATAAACCTTATAAAATTTCTCTATAAACAATATTGCGATTGTAAATACGGTTGTCTCGACGAAGTCGGCCTTGGTGTTCTCCATCTTTTATGTAGACTTTAAGTCCATCAAATGATCGGGCTCTACTTACTGCGACACACAATTGGCCGTGACCAAACACCGGTTCTGGGAGAACTACTCCAACCTTACCCAAAGATTGGCCCTGTGCTTTGTTTATGGTCATAGCAAATGCCACAATTATCGGGAACTGTGTGCGCTGGAGACTAAACGGTAACAGGGTATCGGATGAGCGCATATGTATTCGTGGTATAAGGATTCTTCTATTTGTTTGAGCTCCAGTCAATACTTCACAGTCAATTGAATTACGTTGCAATCTCTTGACTCTCATCCTTGTTCCGTTAATTAGACCTTTTGCTGTATCAAGATTACGAATCAACATAACCACGGCGTTCTCCTTCAACTTGAGTTCATTAGCCGGAAGTCCGCTAATTGATAAACTATTCAAGAATTCCGTCGGGATATCGTCGCTGCCGTCTTCTGTGAGTACCTTGTCAAAACTATAATAAGTTGTATATTGGCCTGGTATTTTCTCCAAAATTGTTGAATTTAGCGAAGAACAATCTTCGTTTTTCGGGCAGAGAATTGCACGATCAACGATTTCATCTGTCTCAATAATCTGCGAAATCGAACCATAAATGTCTTCAATTGGATCGCCGACACCAATGATTTGATTAGGTAACTCGATTATGTCTTCTCCTAGATCAAGCTTATGCAGCAATTATCCAACAGTCCTAAGTTGAATGAGGAATCTTCAGGCGGCTGTTGGAGAGCACACTTAAACCCAACACGGAAGGGTGCTTGCTGTATTCGGATATCAACGACAATAGTATTATTTGTATTTCGTTCGCGTCTACCAGTTAAAGTTCGTCGGCCTCCTCCTCTTGGCCGTCCTGGTCGACGTTTTATAGTCTCCATTATGTCGAACGTTTTTTTGGTTATGTTTTGATTTTGTGCAAATAAAAACTAGTGTTTTGTTGCCAGCTGTACGTTCAATAACCATTTTTCAGGGTCAGATTTTATTTGTTTAACCACTTCCTTAAATAAACAGCTGATTTCTCGATCGTTGGTTTGTAACTGCATATTATGTCTATGGGGAAAATCGCGACTATGACCCCATATTTTCCCATGTCCACGGTGACTTTTATAATTTGTTTTAATTGATGGCAAAACTACATGCTAAGACCTATCTAACGACACCTTGGACATGGTGATCGGTGGTAGCACCACCGTTCCAAAACAATTATGACAAAAATATGCCTAGCGTATTAAAAATATAGATATATCATCTTCTTCCTCCATGCCTCCCTCTTTTTCTTACACTGTGCCGTCCTCCTCAAACTTCGTTAGTCAGCTAAAATATCCAGTTTCAACCTGTTAAGATATTGCTCTGTGATTGGTAGGAATAATCTCGCACCCCAGAGGCCGTGTTAGGCGCACCAGCCACAGCCTTCCTCCGTCAACTGTAACAGGAAAACACCAAGGTTAGCCGCTGCTTCTCTCTTTCATCTTCTTCTTCCCTTTATTGAGTCTGATTATCTTAAAATTGCTAATATCTCAAAAACGGTGGGTCCTAGGGTCATTTTGACCCCAGAGAACTGCTTACTACGTAGTTTAGCCACTTTAGAGTGGTATCTATCTATATGAAAAGTTTTAACTAAAATGTTGCGGGTTCATCAAAAAAAATGAAGGAGCTAAATTTCAAAATTAAATATCTCAAGAACGGCTAGGCTGATTTCAATGAAACTTGGTATATAGGTACTTGTTAACCTCTGATACATATTACAAAACCTAAACTCTATACTGTTTGTAAGTATCAAGAAAATTGGAGGAGCTATACTTTAAAATTGAATATCTCAAGAATCGAGTTCAATGAAACTTGGTATGTATGTATTATAGCACTGACTAGCAGGCTATAATATTTCTTGAAGTTTAGAAGTGGTCTTTAAAATAAAAGAACTAAATAAAATCTTCTTGTATTTATTTAAATAAAAAATTAAAAAGTCGTTCTTCTCAAATAAAATAATTCATAAATTAAAAATAAAATTAAACTTGGTTTTGCTTATCACTTCAATGTTTCAAAATAAAGGTTAACTGTTTGATTTTTGATATTACTGAACTTTAATTATAATTCTTCTTTCTGTATTTTAACAGTCTGGTTTTTAGTTTATCTTCAACCCAAGTATCAAAAAGAAGAAAGAAACGAATCGCTTCGAACCCTGAAAAAGAAATAATTGTTCTACAGACTGTTTCCCTTTTAGAAAAACAACAAATGAGAAATGGAGCAATGATTTAAATTAAGACTCTAAATTTTAAAACAACTTTGTACCTTCAAATCAGAAGAAATTCACGTTTTGCTGGGTAGACTCACGACAAACTTACGACACCAAAGGTAAACGTAAAATGCCGCAGCCCTCCAGCGACCGTGAATATATAAGCTTAGCTTAGAAAGTTCTCGAACCCGGGTACGCCGGCCGTCACGTGACCCGGCTCCAGTTCCATCTGGCCAAGCAACAATTTAAATCATTGTCTCCAACTCTTTCCGACATCCCCGAACAAGAAAATCGCGAGCTAGCCCAGACTTTCAAAACCAAGTAGCACCAGCAATTCTTATTTGCAATTTGTCAGCAATTATTCACAAAACATCTTTTATATTACATACATTATTTCTTCTTTACATCTCATAAATATTATATGAAATATATATAGTGTTTCAATGGCGATTGGGACGCTATATTCGCCCCTGACTTTCTGAAATTACTGGTGCTCTGCTACAATGCATCATCAAATCTACTTTTTTAAAACTTTCACAAAATTTCAATCTCGTAAACAATTTATACAATCCAAAAAATATTTACAATTTTCTAAACATTTATACAATTCAAAATAAAATATTTACATTCAAATATAAATTTTTAAATCACAGTAGCTACTCAATGTTTACATCAGTGGAATGTAGAAAGTGTCCAGCTGTAGTCGAGCGATAACAATCAACAAAGCCTTGCTCCTTATCGCCACTCGAAGGTCAACGACACAGGAACTCCCCTTCTCAGTCCAGAGAGCCCTACGTTGTCGATTGAAGATTACGTTGATTGAAGACTCTTTGACGTGTCGTCCACTACTCGTGTATGCAGTTCAGTTCTTGTACGACATCTGAAGTTCGCAGCAACACCTCGACGTTGGCGCAAGTAAACGGTCATCTCAGCATGAGCAGAAGAAGTTCTGCGCAGATCGGGTAGTCGTCCGGAAATTGTCTTCGCAGTTACTCAGCAACAATTCCCAAAAGAACCATCCTCAACGGCAGATAAATGTTATTCATATTATTTCACTATTTATTCCGTTCACACTGCTTAACACAGAAGGTGTTTTATTCTTCAGTCATTCCTGTGGAAAAATATTTCTCCAAGCGTCAACACTGTCTCCATGGGACGTCAACCATGAATCAATCCGACGACGGGGAGTGAGTGAAGTGAAGTTTGGTCTATTGTGGTTCAAGTGCTGTAGTTAAGTGATCAGTGAAAAAATTGTGAGTGCCCCAATGTGGATAAATCCCAGGTATTCGAACAACTTTCACAGCTAGCCAGTAAAAATATTTAATTCCATGTTTCTCTTTTCTTTTGTTTGTCCATGCACTCTCTATATCTTATTTATTTATTAACCAAAATTTATTCTGAGACACAAGAAAATATATATCAATTGAGTCTTGTCGTCTTGGAGAAAGGTGATTGTTTTCTTGAATTAGCAATACCCGTTAATTTATTTCAATAAATTATCTTCATTTATATCTTGCTTATAATCTATGTAGTCCCAAGATATAATTTATTTATAACATTTTTATATCTTCAAGTATTCAGTATTGCCGATTACAACCACCTTTTTTATTCTCACTGAAACATACTTTATTAAACAACCTGAAAACTTTATTTTACAAACTTGCGACACACCTTTGTGAGACTTGGTTATTTACAACATATAACAGATGTTTATTTACAAACATTCACACAAGGTTTCAGTTGACTGACATGTGCCCTTTTAACATCTAACAAATCATTTGTGTGCTGTAGTATACAACTCATATCAGTTAAATAATACAAGATTCTGTACGGACCAATAAACTTAGCATTACATTTCTCATTACCTCCACCGGACCTATTTAGCACATAGGCCCAGCTTCCGATTTTGAATTGGCGGTTTTTACTTCCCTCGTAGACTTTTAACCTTTTGTTTCGCTCATTCCTCTTCTTATAATTCGATATTGCTTCATTCAATTTATTACAAATATCTTCGGCATTTAAATAAATCCTCTTGCGTCAAATCATTTAATTTCCAGGTGTTACTCAATGAATCGTTGTGTGGGTAGGTAAACATTAACTCATGTGCGCTGAACTTTGTACTTTCATTTTCCCAGAATTTAAATTTTGTTGCACTTCACTCAAGTTTTTGTCCCATTTATTTGTAGCTTGATTAAAGTAAATTTGCAAAATTGATTTTACATTCAGCAAATAACGTTTACTTAAATTTGCTTTTGGGTAATAAGGAACAATTGTTTTATGTTTTATAGCCAAATTAAACAAAAAGGATCTGAATTCCCCCCTCCTGTAATAACTTGCATTGTCTGACACTATTTCTTTGCACAATGAAAAATATTTAAAAATGCAGTTCTGGAACACTTGAATTACGTTCTGCGAGGTTGCCCTTCTGATTGCATTCACCCATACATACTTTGTACAGTGGTCAACAGCAATCATTAAATAACAATTTCCACTTACCAAGCGGTTTATTGGCCCCATCAGGTCGGTGTATATTCGGTCCATGGGCTTATCGCTTGTGTCACTGATGAGCGGGCCGTGCAGGTAACGAGTGGGTGCTTTGGTGCTCAAACATTGGTCAACCCTCTTAATCCTCTCTCGGATGTATGGCGCCAGTTTGGGATGGTAAAAGTGTTGTGTCGCACGCCTCAAGGTCTTGTAGACTCCCTGGTGACAGCCTGTGAACTCCTCGTGGAAATATTTGTATACCATCTCCAAAAGTAACTCGGGCAGGTATACTTTTCTGGAATTATCGCTGAAACTCACATAACACAAAACACTACCTCGCATCGCAAAGTTACCTTTGTTTGTGCAATTTTTAATACTCTTAATCACCTTTAAAAGTTCTGGATCCTGTTTTTGCATTTCAATAATGTCACTATAGGCTACAGGAAAATTATTTAAATTGCACACTATTTCCGGTTCTGAAATATTATTTACAGTCTTATTTACAAACGGTCTTTTACCACCTTTACTTCTCAGTAAAATATTTACATTTTCATTCAAGTCCATCTCTTTATCAAAGTGTCAAGAAAGAAAGTCTGCCACATGATTATCTTTACCTGGTATGTGTTTTATTGTGAATGGAAGTGACAATAAGACTTCAACCCACCTGCCTAATTTATTCAATTTTCGGAAGTGCGACAAAAGCCAAGCCAAGCTTCCGCAATCGGTGCGTAATTCAAATCGTTGGTACTCTAAATACTTCCTGAATTTATTAATTGAATAAACAACTGCACAACTTTCCTTCTCATAGGCGTTCAAACATCTCTCGGCGTCAGTAAACTTCTTTGAATAATATGCTACAGGTTTCTCCACCCCATTCACCATCTGGGACAATAGACTTCTGGCCGCATTATCACTCACATCACAGGCTAAAATAAACTGCTTAGAAACATCCGGAATTCGTTGAACGGGAGCCTCAGTTATAGCTTGTTTCAATTTAATAAAACTTTCTTCGCATTGTTCAGTCCAAATAAATTTAACATTTTTGCGCCTTAATTCATTTAATGGTGCGCAAAGTTCCCCAAAATTATCAATTAACGTGCTTAAATAAGACACCATTCCCACGATTCGTGACACTTCTTTGGCATTTTTAGGCCTAGTACAATTCCTAATTGCAACGGTGAATTCTGGGTCAATTTTAACTTCATTTTGACTGATAAGGAACCCCAAAAACTTGATTTCTTTGTAAAGAAACAACGCCTTATCTGGTTTAACCGTTAAATTGTGACGCCTCAATCTTTCTAACACTTCCCTCACATGTTTTACGTGACTTTCATAATCGGAGGAGTACACTATGATATCATCAATATAATTTATACAAAACTTATATTTGATATCATACAACACATCATTGAGGTATCTTGACAAAATTCCTGACCCACTAGCAAATCCAAATGGAATCCGCTTAAACTCAAAAGCTCCAAAAGGAGTACTGAACCCTGTTGAATGCTGAGATCCTTTTGCAATTTTTATCTGGAAAAATGATTGCGTTAAATAGAACACTGTAAAATATTTGCCACCCTTCAAGTGCGCTATCAGTTCTGATATAACCCCAATTGGATAAGACACAGGTTCTAGCTTTTTATTTAACTCTGCATAATTAACCTCAAGTCTATACTGGTCCGTATTTCCCTTTTTTACCAAAAAATGCAGGCGAAATCCAACTTGACATACTTGGTTGGCTTAGTTACATCTTGCTGTAATAACACATTTAATTCTTTACCCATTATTTCACTTTTGGGGAGGGCGAGCGGATAATACTAATATTCAACTGGAGTATTATCTTTAAGTTTCAAATCAATTTCAAAGTTTATTGCGCTTCCAATATGATCACTAAAAACATTTCCAAAGTCCTTAACTAATTTATTTACATCCGGAATAGCTTCATCGCATCCTATGTTTAGGTTACAAACAGTCTCAATACTTTCTTGCTTATTCACTATATTTACAATGTCATGACAGGGTATTTTAACACTTGGCGCAAACCCAAAATAAATTTCTTCCTTATACAAATTAATTACACAATGGCTCTTCTTAATGTATGGTGCACCCAAAACAATGTCCCAAGTTTTTACCAACCTGGAAATTGACTTCCCAGGAGAAGCGCTCTATTTTATTTTTAACTCACACTGCCCCACTATTTCTAGCTTATCGCTACCTGCACTCTTACAATTGCCATCAGTTTCTTTTAGTTTACCAAATAGCTTATCTTCTCTTAACCTTGTAAATAATTTTTCACTCATTATGTTAACACTGCTCCCTGTGTCTATCAAAGCCTTACATTTTTGTTTATCATTAATTAACACTTCCACTGTAGGCAAGAGGTTCTTATTATTGCCTTTTACATTTAAACTTAACTGTCTATTTAAACATTTGTCCCTGTAGTTAGCATACTCCCTATTTCTTAATCTTCTCTTCATAAATTTCTCATTAAATTCTTTTTTTGCCAGAGAACCAACAAAATTCGGGCTTAATTTAGCTGGCTTACAAGTTTTTCGGAACCGCAGGCTTTGAAAATTCTTTGTTGGCATTTTGCCGTAAACAATTTCTTGCAACGTGCCCTAGTTTGCCGCAATTAAAACATTTAATTGCGCCTCGTTCGAACCGATTTGCCGTGTGGGTCTCAATTGCTGTTGACCGCTAGTTTGATTTTCTTTGCAAAAACTCGCATAGGCAACGTTCGCACAGTGTACAGCTAACTGGTCGAGTTCTGAATACGTTTTAGGCATCTGCGCAAAAACCAAGTAACTCCTTGTTACATCGTTGAGGCCGATTACAATTAGTTGCACAATTTCTTCCTCCTTGTACTGGCATTTGAGCAAGCGCGCATGCAACTTAATTTCCAAAATATATTCGTTCAAGTTTTCATTTTGTTTCTGGAGACGCAAAACAAAATCTCGTTTTAATGATTCTCGCATCGTGATAGGTACAAAATGAGCAATTAAAATTGTGTGCACTCGTTCAATGTCATGAGCTCTCTAAGATTTTTGCTCGCAATGCCCCTCTACAGTAACCTAAACTTAGTTCTAAAATCTCACTGGCTTTGGGCCGTGTTTCATCTGAAAGCGTTAACAGTACCTTCACAAAATTTAATAACAATTCCACTACCAGACCATCAGTTGGCTTAAACATCCTTAAATATTGTTCAATGGGGTTGCATAGTTTCATATACATTTTACTAACACTAGAGCTAGAATTATCTACCTCAGTCTTATCTCTAACAATTTCGCTATCTTTATCGCTAGAACTGCTTAAGTTTAACTGTGTTTCAAACTCAATTTCATCTTGAAAACTATCCTCGATTATTTTTAATGCTTTTGTTTTTCCTCTTCTGTACATCCTACCTCCGTTAACTTAACTTGCATTTCATCTTAAACAATTTACTTATTTTCTCTGCAGACTTTTTTCTTACATATAAGACCTTAGCATAGTTCAACCTGCGGGCATAATGTTCTAGTTTGCATTCTAGGCGCACTAACTTATTTACATTTTTGGCTCCCTCCACCTCACTTATAAGTTCACCAATTTCATTTAAACGGATTTCAATCTCCTCTATTTCCTCCTTTATATTAAAAGGCTTTAAATTACTCACATTCTCCTTAACTCCCAATTTTAAAATTTCTCGCAAATCCTTTCTTAACTGTTGCACAACATCGTCCTTGGGACATCCTTGAACTTTCAACTCATTCATTAATTCTTGCTTTGACAGAAGGTCTACTTTTAAAACTCCCATTTTGACTGTTTTTTAATGACCAACTTCTTTTTTAAAAGCAAAGTGGCGCAGTTCTATAGCGCTGACTAGCAGGCTATAATATTTCTTGAAGTTTAAAAGTGGTCTTTAAAATAAAAGAACTAAATAAAATTTTCTTGTATTTATTTAAATAAACAAATTAAAAAGACTTTCTTCTCAAATAAAATAATTCATAAATTCAAAATAAAATTAAAATTGGTTTTTCTTATCACTTCAATGTTTTAAAATAAAAGTTAACTGTTCGATTTTTGATATTACTGAACTTTAATTATAATTCTTCTTTCTGTATTTTAACAGTCTGGTTTTTTAGTTTATCTTCAACCCAAGTATCAAAAAGAAGAAAGAAACGAATCGCTTCGAACCCTGAAAAAGAAGTAATTGTTTTACAGACTGTTCCCCTTTTTGAAAAACAACAAATGAGAAATGGAGCAATGATTTAAATTAAGACTCTAAATTTTAAAACAACTTTGTACCTTCAAATCAGAAGAAATTCACGTTTTGCTGGGTAGACTCACGACAAACTTACGACACCAAAGTTAAACTAAAATGCCGCAGCCCTCCAGCGACCGTGAATATATAAGCTTAGCTTAGAAAGTTCTCGAACCCGGGTACGCCGGCCGTCACGTGACCCGGCTCCAGTTCCTTCAGGCCAAGCAACAATTTAAATCATTGTCTCCAACTCTTTCCGACATCCCCGACAAGAAAATCGTGAGCTAGCCCAGACTTGCAAAACCAAGTAGCACCAGCAATTCTTATTTGCAATTTGTCAGCAATTAGTCACAAAACTTCTTTTTATATTACATACATTATTTCTTCTTTACATCTCATAAATATTATATTAAATATATGTAGTGTTTCAATGGCAATTGGGACGCTATAGTATGTACCTGTTAACCTTCTCTACATCTTACAAACACCTAAACTCTGTACTGTGGGAAAGTATCGAAACATTGAAGGAACTATACTTTAAAAATCAATATCTTAAGAACGGCTCGGCCTATTTTAACGAAACTTGGTATGTATGTACCTGTTAACATCCTCTAAATTTTTTTTAATCCTAAACCCTCTACTGCGGACAAGTATCAAAACACTTGAAGGGATATTGTTAAATACCTTAAATCTCGCAGCATAATCGGGGGGGGAACGTGGTGGTCTAGTGGTTAGTGTCTTGGACTACGGTTCAGGAGGTCCCGGGATCGATTCCCTTCCTATGCTAGGTACGCTTCATCAAAGGTATTATACAGGCTGGCTCCCTGCCTTTACCAACAGGGACGTTAATCCTTGCTACACCGATACTAAAGGTGTCGCTGCTGGTAACTGTCTCAGAGTTACTTTGAATGATGCCCTCAAAAATCTCCCGAAGAACATTGGAGGGAACATAGAATTATCTAGGCTAAGTAAGGCAGACTCCCACAGGGGGAATTAAAAAAAACTACAAACTAACCTGTAATAGAATAAAGAAAAATACAAGTCAGAAGCAGTCACAATAAAGGCATAATGCAATATTTAGAGCAACAAATTAACTTACGGTGGCAACCCTGTCAGTTGCCACAACTCTGTAACAGTGTTTCCACTTTGAGGGAAATTTTCCCTTTCGAGTCAAAAATCAGCCCCAAGAGGGAAACTCAAAGGGAAAACGGGGTTTGAGGGAAATTATGGGAAAGGTAAAATTAGTTAAAATAATTACTAAAGTTGGGAAAAAGTAAAGCAACAGACCATCAAATAAGAACTGCATATATTTATTTATTGGACAGTATTCTACATGTCAGACGAACAGTTTCCTTAGACACTCACTCAAATATTTTTGCGATAGTGCGCCCTTCGCTGATTGGTCAGTTTTTAAATATTCAAGAGAGGGGGAAGGGACGCTATGATCTTGCAACGAACAAAATTCAGTTCCGCATGTGGTCTACCGGCGGTGACTCCCGTGTCTCGCGGTTGCTCATTATTACGCATTTTCACGTGGTTTTCTTTTTATCATTATTAAATTACAATTCTCTATACGCTCGTGTGTGCTCCAGTGTTCATCTGAAGAATTTAATTTAAGTTTCTCAACTCAATTAACTTTCAATCTTCTTTCAATTTAAATATAACCTTCACAATAGTTCTATTTGCAACTTTCAAGTAATTTCAAGTCTATTCAAGCAGGCACATCAAGCCTTTTGAGTTTAAAGCCCATAAAATTTCTTTTTACTGTAAATATTGAATTGAAATTGATTATTTTGCTTTATTATCTCTGGCAAGGAAGAAAATGCCAAGTGTTTTACTTTTTAATTTTATTTTTGTCAAACATACAAGTTATTGTGTTTTTAAACATGAGGCAGAAGAGCCCTTTTTTGTTAATTTCTATAAATGATTACGACAACATACGTCATTCAGCTTCATCTCATCTACATCTGACTGCTCCACATCGACTCCCGATAGAAGGCGCCTTTTACCCCCTGGCAGTGAGGCCCTTATTCCCACCAAGCTGTGAGGCCCTCTTCGTGCCCAGGAACTGCGTAACTTCCCACCGCTACGTCTGCAGTTGTTCAGAGCTGCAATAGACTCCAATAAATCCAGTAATTTCGGAAATCAGGTATTCTCGACTTTTCTCATTACGACAATTTTGCTATGTGACAATTTTCATGTTTGATATATTACGCTACAATTTACCATTTTTTATTGTGATCGAGATTGCTAGCACTGAATTCATCAGTTCGGAATAGGCTCCAATACCGGCATATATATTTTTTTCTGTATTAGTCGAGCGCTGTACAGTTATCATAAACCGCAATTTGCGCCACTTTTCAAAACTGAAGATGGTTTCTACTCTACTAATTGAAAGTACGCAAATATCATTCATCTTGGTCCTTCGAGCCGGATTGTGAGTGTTCCAGTGTTAATTTGGTGTTAAAATGTAAACTTTGAGCATTTTAGAAAGTGTATATAACCATTTTTTCTTGAAAACTTTTTTGACAAACTTTACAAGTACAACCCATCTGAAGACCTGATTTTCCAATGAGGATTTGTGCAAATTAATTCAGATATATATTTTTTTTCTCCTTTCAGTAAAAGTAAAATTGTTTACTTAAATAAATTTTCAATTAAACATTTGAATTTTGAGTTGCAATTATACAGTGTTTAAATTACATCAGCTAATACATATTTTTTTATGACAAAGTCTCATCATGAAGTTTATAACATTTAAACGTCAGTCTTCATTAATTCAAAAGAGACTTGAAAGACTATTGGAACATGCCACTACATTATCGGAAATAATTGAAGTTGAAGATAAACATAAACAAAGAGCTCTTTCTTTAAATACAGATACTTCGGAGAAACAAAAGGAATATAATAGTATACGGGACAATTTATTAAATACCCCTAGTTCTGTTGCTGATACGGAAGAAGCCGAACTTTCAACCATAGATTCAACTTTGGGCGATCTGTTTGTTGATATTCTGACTATTTTGAGACCTTTGCTTCCTACCAGTAACGAGGAAAGTTTTAGCGAGCATAACATTACTGTAAGTACGCAAAACCAGAACCATTCCAATGTGAGGCTTCCCAAGATACAGCTTAAAACATTTAGCGGTGACATTTCTCAATGGATAGCTTTTCATAATGTTTTTGAAGTGACAGTACACAAAAACAAATCACTCACTAACATTGAAAAATTCCAGTACCTGCTTTCATGCCTTTCAAATGAGCCTTTCAATTTAATTAAGGCTCTTCCTCTTACTAATGACAACTATGATATTGCTTACAATACGCTCTTAAAACGTTATCACAATCCCAGAATTTTGAAGTCTCTTCACATAAATCACCTGATTGATATGCCAAATTGTAGTGTCACAGGCGCTAAGCAGTTAAGGTATTTTATTTCTCAGTTTAATGAGCACAGCTCTGCCTTATCTAGTCTCAACGTAAACATACATCAAGATAATCCAGTTTTCATGACTTTATTACTACGTAAATTTGACGTAGATTTACGGACTCGTTTTGAGACTAAGCGTGGCAATTCACAGGATCTTCCCACGCCCAAAGAGTTTATTGAATTTCTCGAAAATGAGTGTGCTTATATGGAAAATGCTCATTTAATACAATCACAAAATGTACGGCATACTGTACAAAACCCCAACAATGCAAAACCGAAACCTGGGGTTTCCCTTATTAAAAATGTGTCCCTTACCACTCAGAACACAAATACGAGTAGTCACCTATTATGTTCATTTTGCAACCATAGTCATATGATTTACGCTTGCCACGAGTTTGCTAAGATTAATCCTTCTGAGAGATTTAATTTTGTAAAGGCTAATAACTTATGTGTTAATTGTTTAGGAACACATAAATTTAGTGATTGCGGCAGTATAAGTACTTGCAAAACTTGTAATAAGAGACATCACACGCTTTTACATTTTAATGCAACGAGGTCCTCTAATACACTTCACTCGAACAGTAAACAAACTGTAGCAATCTGCAAAGATAAGGTAGCGGACGGTATTCGTAAAATGAATAAACCCAGTTCCGGCCTCCCCCCTCATCCCGCCCAGCAGTCAGCTGATAGCAACAATGAAACACAAAGTCTCCAATCCTCCTTTACAGTCAATGGCAACAATGAGTTGTTTACTACACTTTTGGGCACAACTCTCGTGAAACTGAATTCTTTCGAGGGCAATACTATTGTTGTCAGAGCACTCGTTGACAGTGCATCTACGTGCACTTTTATCAACACAGATGTTGTAAATAAATTACAACTTAAACTTAGGCACTCAAAACAGTCCAGTCAAGTTAATGGTATTTCTGCTACTCCTGTAAATACTAAAGGTATAACTAATGTAGATATATGCACGCTCGATAACACAAAGATTTCTAACAATCATCCAGTATTAGTTTTGAGTAAGATAACCTCAGATATGCCTTCAGCTCACATTAATGGCAATGTAGTTAAGAGTTTATCTAATTTCAAACTTGCCGACCCTAACTTCAACAGAAAGGGTCCCATACAGATGCTTATAGGGGCCGATCTTTTCATGCAGATTATAAAGCCCAACAAATATAGTTTAGGTGAAAACATGCCTTATGCTCTAGACACCGTATTTGGCTTTGTTGTTATGGGTAAAACTCCGGTCACTAGTGACCTTGAAAATACGCTAGCTGTCAATCACACTATACTTCATTGCCTACAAGAGGACAATTTGAGTAAACTGATTTCTAACTTCTGGACCTTGGAACAGCCTCCTGAACCTTCTAAACTCACCGAGGATGATATTAAATGTGAGCAACATTTTTCTGAAACTTACAGTCGTAGTTCAGAAACGGGAAAGTTTACAGTCAAACTCCCTTTTAAAGAAAACCCCAAAAAATTGGGGGACTCGTTTCTAATTGCAAAAAGGCGTTTTTTCTCACTTGAGCGTAAACTCAATACTCAGCCAGAGTTTAAACAGTTGTACACTGAGTTTATGAGTGATTATGAGAGTACAGGTCATATGTCATTGTTCATAGACACTACCCCTGACAAGCCGCATTATTTTTTACCTCACCACGGTGTGATCAAATCATCTAGTTCAAGCACTCGTTTAAGAGTGGTTTTTGATGCAAGCTCAAAAACAACAAATGACTTATCATTAAATGATATTCTCCATGTAGGCCCAAAGCTACTCAACGACATCACTACAATCATAACGAATTTTAGGCGTTATAAATATGTGTTCACCACAGATGTTAAACAGATGTTTCGCTCAATCGAACTTGATAAGGAAGACCGTAATTATCAATTCATTTATTGGAGGGATGATCCACAAAAGAAACTCTCTGTTTATCAGTTAAATACTGTCACTTATGGCATGGCTTGTAGTCCATATTTGGCTAACAGGGTTATATTGCAGTTAACTCACGACGAAGAAGTTAGTTTCCCTGCCGCCTCTCAGGTTTTAAGAAATCACATTTATGTCGATGACGTGGCCCTAGGCGCTAATACAATAGAAAGTGCTTTATCTCTTCAAAATGATGTAAAATTTCTTCTCGAAAAGGGCGGATTTCATCTACGAAAGTGGACGGCCAATCACGACGAACTCCTCAAAGATATTCCGAAGGAGTTTCATGGACAACCTGTAGTTTTTCGCACCCCAGAACAACCATTAATTAGTATATTGGGATTACAGTGGATTTCAAGCTCTGATTGTTTTACTTACAAAATAAATATTCCTCAGTTTGAAATATACACTAAAAGAATAGTGTTATCTGACATCGCCAAAATATTTGATCCGTGCGGTTTCTTATCGCCAGTCGTGATATGGGCTAAGATATTTATCCAAACATTGTGGACAAGAGGCCTGGAATGGGACTCCCCCCTCCCTTCTGACTTATCGCAACAATGGAAGTTATTTACTGAACAGTTATCTTCGCTAGAAAATATATTGTTGCCACGCCATTTCAAAACTTCTGACTCAAATAATATACAATTGCACGGATTTTTCGATTCCAGTGAACAAGCGTTCTCTGTGTGTGTTTATTTACGTGTTACTGATTTCCAGAGTAATACTCACGTAACACTTATTATGGCTAAAACCAGAGTAGCGCCTCTTAAGCGCATATCTCTTCCGAGACTGGAATTGTGCGGCGCACACTTACTAGCACAGCTAATGCTTTTTTGCTCTAATAATCTTATCTCGAAACAAAAAATGCCTATCGATTCTATCCATGCCTGGACGGATTCCACTGTTACATTGAACTGGATTCGCACTCAACCTTTTAAGTTAAAAACGTACGTTGCTAACAGGGTAGCGCAAATACAAGAATGGCTCCCAGTTACAGCTTGGTCGCACGTACCTTCACAGCAGAATCCGGCAGATTGTGCCTCTCGCGGTATATTTCCGCAGGATATTGTTACCCACTCGCTCTGGTGGTCCGGTCCGCAATGGCTCTTATCTGGCTCAGATAAGTGGCCAAAGATGATAAATAAAGAAATCAGTATTTCTGATATCCCTGAGCTTAAATTAACACATGACAGTACTCTTGTGTCTTCTTCACACTATGAACATGATTTTTTGTCCAAATTCTCTTCATGGAGCAAACTTCAGCGCGTAGTCGCATTTATTCAACGCTTCATACATAATTCACGCAATGTGACATCCAAACACAGGAAACCTGTCTTCAGATGAGCTTCAAAAGGCTGTAAACACTATATGTAGAGTAGTTCAACAACACGAATTTAGCACCGAATATGACAGTTTGAAGAAAAACAAAATATTCCCAAGCAAGCTGAAGAATCTCTCGCCTTTTATGGATGAATGTGGTTTGATAAGAGTTGGTGGTAGGCTTAAAAACGCCGACATTAGTATGAACGCTAAACACCCGATTTTGCTGCCTAAATCTCATTTTATTTCTTCAATAATAGTGGATTATTATCACTTGAAATACCTTCATGCGGGACCTCAGCTTCTGCAATCACTCATTGCTCAAACCTTCTGGATATTGTCAGCTAGAAGCTTAATCCGATCTCGTGTTCACAAATGTATAACTTGCTTCCGCTTTAAGCCGAGGACCGTATATCCAGTTATGGGGAACCTACCTCAAGCCCATGTCAATCCATCATCTTGTTTCAAGACTTCAGGTTTAGACTATGCGGGACCATTTGACGTGAAAATTCACACCTTAAGAAGAGCTAACATTGTAAAATGCTACATATGTTTATTTGTGTGCTTCGCCACGAAAGCAATACATATTGAGGTTGTATCAGACCTTACCTCAGACACGTTTATTGCTGCGCTCACACGTTTTATCTTTAGAAGAGGCGTACCCACTGACCTATATCTTGACAGTGCAACAAACTTTGTAGGGGCTTCAAATTATTTCAATAAGGTCATGAAGACATTACTTCAGTCTGAAGTTACGAAAAACAAGCTACAAGATCTCTCGGTGGAGTACTCCATAAAATTTCATTTCATCCCTCCTTCAGCTCCGCATCAAGGCGGTATTTGGGAGAGTGGCGTGAAAAGTATTAAGACACATCTTAAAAGGGTTGTAGGTGATCGAATACTAACACAGGAAGAATTTCAAACATTGTGCGCACGTATCGAAGCGATACTGAACTCAAGGCCGCTTTGCCCCTTATCTACCGACCCATCGGAGATAAATGTTTTGACACCAGGTCATTTTTTAATTGGCAGACCACTGGTTGCTCTTCCAGAGTTAAATTACGAGGAAGTGCCTTTAAATCGCCTCAAAAGGTGGCAAGCAGTGCAGGCCATTACTCAGCAGCTTTGGAGACGCTGGAAAACTGAGTATCTCCATACTCTACAACAAAAGGCTAAATGGGTGAATCATCAACCGAATCTTCAAATAAATTATCTTGTCTTACTTCATGGTAACTCACCTCCTCAGTCATGGCCGCTCGGAAGAATAATTGCTACTCACCCTGGTACAGATGGTGTGACCAGAGTGGTCACTATAAGGACCAGCAGCGGAGTGTTCACTCGACCTGTTGTGAAGGTGTCCCCTCTGCCTAAGTGAAGAGTTCAAAAACATTTTCTCTCTTCATAAGAAGTTTCTTTTTGTTTTTTTTTTGCTTGAGAATACTTTTCACACCTTTTTATTGTGAATCGCTGTGCGTTCCACGGGGGCCAGTATGGACAGTATTCTACATGTCAGACGAACAGTTTCCTTAGACACTCACTCAAATATTTTTGCGATAGTGCGCCCTTCGCTGATTGGTCAGTTTTTAAATATTCAAGAGAGGGGGAAGGGACGCTATGATCTTGTAACGAACAAAATTCAGTTCCGCATGTGGTCTACCGGCGGTGACTTCCGTGTCTCGCGGTTGCTCATTATAACGCATTTTCACGTGGTTTTCTTTTTACCATTATTAAATTACAATTCTCTATACGCTCGTGTGTGCTCCAGTGTTCATCTGAAGAATTTAATTTAAGTTTCTCAACTCAATTAACTTTCAATCTTCTTTCAATTTAAATATAACCTTCACAATAGTTCTATTTGCAACTTTCAAGTAATTTCAAGTCTATTCAAGCAGGCACATCAAGCCTTTTAAGTTTAAAGCCCATAAAATTTCTTTTTACTGTAAATATTGAATTGAAATTGATTATTTTGCTTTATTATCTCTGGCAAGGAAGAAAATGCCAAGTGTGAGGCCCTTATTCCCACCAAGCTGTGAGGCCCTCTTCGTGCCCAGGAACTGCGTAGCTTCCCACCGCTACGTCTGCAGTTGTTCAGAGCTGCAATAGACTCCAATAAATCCAGTAATTTCGGAAATCAGGTATTCTCGACTTTTCTCATTACGACAATTTTGCTATGTGACAATTTTCATGTTTGATATATTACGCTACAATTTACCATTTTTTATTGTGATCGAGATTGCTAGCACTGAATTCATCAGTTCGGAATAGGCTCCAATACCGACATATATATTTTTTTCTGTATTAGTCGAGCGCTGTACAGTTATCATAAACCGCAATTTGCGCCACTTTTCAAAACTGAAGATGGTTTCTACTCTACTAATTGAAAGTACGCAAATATCATTCATTTATAATGCTACATTTATTACTATATATTCAATTGGCAAATTGACTTAAATAAACTGCTAACGTTTACAAACTTAACTAACCTAATAAATAACATAATCTTCCTAACATTGCTCTCATATTTTTGTAAATAATAACTTAACCTACAGCTTACATGTTACCTTGAAGTATTACATGTCCTTTATCATAACTGTACACTGTACAGTGGTGTCTTTTACATCTTGCTATTCGCCTTTAGATACTTTTATGTTTTACGTTTAGCATTAATTGTTTTACTAACAGAATTCGCTTCCAATACCGCAATTCCGCCTGAAGTTCAGCTGATAAGGCATTTCTGCCCAAAGAGAAAGGTAACCTTTAAACAACAAGGTTAATATATCTAGAGCTCTTGCCTGATGTAAAATAAACAGTATCAGGAAACTGACGCATCTTTCTCCCATTTAGCACAACTTTAATGAATAAATTACTTTTTATTTACTTATTATAGAATACAAAGCCAATGCACGGTCGAATGTACAAAAAATCTTGTAAACAAGTTTTTTTCAAAAATATCCACCCAAATCCCTGTTCGGGAGGCACTACAGAATCCGTTGCTAAACACAGTGGTTTTGAGAGGGGAAATGCCTCCTTGTCCCTCCCCCCCAGGGTTAAGTTGCAACATATTTCGAATTCCCTCTGTTGGTCAATGCTAACTTGACATGCATAACAAGTTTGAACGAAATTGATCAATAAATAAGAGATAAATAGTAAGTTTTATATTCCCCATTAGAATAACATTGGACAAGTACTGCGTTTACCGCAAAATGAAAATTTAAATTTTCTCCGCAACCAGTAATCGTAGAATAGTAATTAAAAATACTCAATTATTTAGTTTTTTGAGCTCTTGTTAATAGAAAATAGTAATTTTTTTACATTAATTTTTTTTATAAAAAAAAAATAATTTTTTATATTTTAAGTTTTGTAATTTCTGAACCCGAATTTTTTCAGAAATGCGGGTGGTGTCATTTTGTTGGAAAACTAAAGTTCTATAAACGACTAAAGTTTAATCAAAATCGTTAGAGCCTTTTTGAGAAATCTTGATTTTTCGTGTTTTTTGGCGGTTTTCGGGGGATAATTACCTTTAAAAATAAAATACCCCGTATCAGCAAACCTGCGTACTCAGCGAATTTCCAATGCATATATATGTATCTTAATATCACATAAAGCCACATACCAAGTTTCATCAATATACATTCATAAATGAACGATTTGTGACATTTTAATTATCCTCCATAAGAATAACATGGCCTAAGTACGCAGGTTAGCTGCTAGGGGAGCCTTTGGCAAAAAATTGTTTTTTGAGCAAATATCAATGGTCCACAACCAGATGAAGCCGTATACCAAGTTTTGTCAGTATACGCTCATAAATAGGCGAGATATAAAATTTTTCTTTTCCTCCTTAAGAATAACATTAGACAACGTACTGTGTTTAGCACTTTCAATATCTCGGTAACCAATTGACGTAGAGAAATGATCAAAATACCAAATTGTGTGTTTTTTTAAGCTGAATCCAATAGTAAAAACTAAAATTTGACTATTTCCAAAATTATATGTAAAAAATTCAAAAACCCCATTTTTGGGGTACAAAACCCCCCCAAAATACCCCTTCGGATAAAGCGATCTGGCTGGTTTTCGAACTTAAAGTCATAAATGTTGCTTTACACGTTTATACCAAATTTCGTCAAAATCGGATAATTTTTACGAGAGAGTTATCGTACTCACGGACACACACACACACACACACATATATATATATATATATATATATATATATATATATATATATATATATACAGTTTCGAACGAATGGTGTTTTTGGGGTCTGGGGACCTCAATACGAAAAGTTATCATGGTCCCGGGCCTAGGTCTTACCATGCCGACTACGGTAATAGCTTCTTCCCTATAGGGGAAATTCGCTAAAATGAGAAAAAACGAGAAAAAACGCCTAGAGATATTGTGGATTAGTGGATCTACTTACCAAATTTCATAAAAATCGGACTATTGGATAGGGCTCTAGCTCTGTACACATCCATACAGACAGACAGACAGACACACAGACATCACGTAAAAATCACTTTTTTGGGTTCAGGGAGCACCCAAACGAATATTTCCACTAACAACTCAAATTAGAAAATTTTGATGAAAACAATCCTTTCTCCATATACAATGTGTAGGGGGACAAAGTAAAAGTAAAGCCTACACTATGGTCGGCCACCATTTTCCCCTCTGCTGTCATGACAACCAACATGGTAACCACACATTGAATCATCTGTCAAAAGTTTTGTTTGTCAGCTGACAAACATATAACTTGTGAAGGGAGGATTTGATTGTGACCTGAGGAAAAAGTCTGTCATTGTTGTTTTTGTGAGGTTCCAGTGGGCGGTAAAGTCCCTGGTCCACTGTGGCTGCTTTAGGGCGCTTGGGCCCTCTTCAGCCGTCGGATAGGGGTTGGGTGGTGAGGGGGAGATTGCCACACTGCAAGAGGACTTTTATTATTATTTTGTTGTCTGCTACAGTGGTCAGGGGATGGTTTTGCGGTTGGTAAGGTGAACACACTGCAACAGGACCTTTTTTTGCCTGCTACAGTGGCCAGGGGATGGTTTGGGGGTTGGGAAGGTGAACACACTGCAACAGGACTTTTTTGCCTGCTACAGTGGCCAGGAGATGTTTGGGGGAGGAAAGATGAACACACTGCGACAGGACTTTTTTTGTTTGTTTTATAAAGAGTGCCTGTCACAGTGGTTAGGAGTGGGAGCTAGGGGAGGTTTACATGGGGTTTATAGTGGCGGGGGTAATGGTGCGGGCTGCTGGTCTAGGTCGGCAAGGTGGTGGATCGTGAGGCTGGGACGGTCAGTAAAGTAGGGTTGGAAGTAAGGATGGAGGATGTCGGAGGTGCGGGCTTTGTCGAGGTAAGTGATGTTGAGGTGGTGGAGGAAGTCTTTGAGTTTGGGGATGGAGTGGGCTTCATAAGCCGTGTGGTTACGGGCCCAGGGTGGGAGGTGGGAGGCAAGGTGGAGGGCGCGTCTCTCAAGGCCTCGAAGCTTGAAAGGAAGCTGTTCGGGAGGACAGAAGGAGCGGGTGGGTGTAGATTAAAACAGGGCGGATGACTGAGGAGTACAGGCGGGCAAGAGTGGGTTTGGAGCAGCCACGGCTGCGGTGGTTGAGGATACGGAGGGCATTGAGGCGGGTGGTAGCTCTCTTTTTGGCTTCACAGAGATGAGGGACGAAGGAAAGTCGGGAGTCAAGGGTGACACCTACCTAGGTGTACCCTAGGTCCTACCTAGGTGCAGGATGTTTTGAGAGGGAGACGGACGTTGTTGAGGAAAATGGGATCTCTCTTGGTGCGGGAGAAGCGGCGGGCGTGGAATTTGAAGAAGCAGAGTTGGGTTTTGGATGCGTTGAGGAGGATGCGCCATTTGTTGCAGTAGGAAAGGTAATTCTAGAGGGTTTGGGAGGTTTTCCAGATTGTGGTACTTTTCGGAGATCCAGAAGGCGGTGTCATCAGCAAATTGGGCAAGGCCACAAGAGGTGTCGGTGGGATTGCGTGGAATAGGGGCAGGGAGGTCACGGACATAAATGATGTAGAGGAGGGGGCTGATGGCGGAGGCTTGGGGAACGCCGGCACGCAAGGTGAAGGGAGAGGAGAGGGAGCCACGGAATCGGACCTGGGCCGTTCGGCTGTCAAGGAAGTGGGATATCCACCTGATGATAGGAGAGGGGAGTTGGAGGTCCAGGAGCTTGACACGAAGACCGTTGTGCCAGACGATGTCGAAAGCTTTCTGGACATCCATGAGGGCAAGGGTTGAGGGACGGTGGTGGGCGTTATTCGTTTGGAGGCATGTAACGACCCGCAGAAGCTGGTCGTACATGTTGACTCCGGGACGGAAACCGGCTTGGGTGATGGGGAGGAGGCCGAGTGAGTTGAGGTGGAGGTGGATCCTGGAGGCGAGGACTTTCTCCAAGAGTTTCGAGAGGGTGGAAGTGAGGCTGATGGGGCGGTAGTTGTTGGGATTCCGGGGATCTTTGTGGGGCTTGGCAAAAAGGATGACATGGGCGTGCTTCCAGGATCTCGGGGAGAAGCCCAGAAGAAGGACGGAGGTGTAGAGGGTGGCAAGCAGGGTCACAAGAAGTGAGGGAGCTTGTTTGAGGAGGAGGTTGGAAATGCCGTCAGGACCAGGGACAGTGTTTCGGAGGGCTTTGCGCTTGAGGTTGATTTCCCGGGTGGTGATTGGGAGGAGGTCATGACGAGGGATGTCTGGCCCGTTGGAATCCAGTGGGTTGAAGGTGGCAGGGTTTTGGGTGACTTGGGCGTTCACCTGGTTGAAGTGGGCCTCATCAAAGTCAGGATGGGACGGGACAGAGTGAATGGAGGACAGCGCATCTCGGAAAGCCTCGGACATGCCTTGACTGTCAGAGATAACAGTGTCGTTGACAAGGAGGGGAGTATAGGGGGTTGATGGATTGTTGTAGTGTCTGACGAGGCGCCAGAAACTACGGGGGTTGTTGGAGAAATCGGAGTCTGCCTTCTCGCAAACCTTCTGAGCCCTTAAAGGCGTCCTTAAAGGAGCGCATGGCGACTTTCACGCGTTCGACCAGGGCCCTGTAGGCGTCGTGAAGGTAGGGGGAGGAGGGATCTCGGAAGAGGAGACGACGGGCACGACGTTTCGCCTTGATGAGACCCAGGATGTCTGGTGGGAGTCTGAGGGGGGTATGGAGGACTCGTTTGACCGGGACGGCAAGGTTCTTTGCAGAAAGGATGGCGGAAGTGATGGTGGAGTGGAATTCTTTGACTTGGTCAGGGGTGTTTGGAGGTGGTTGTTAAGTGAGTGGAGTCAGTGTGGCAGTGAGGTGTCTGGAGTAAAGGTTCCAATCCGCATTTCGGTAGTCTGTGACTTCGAAAGCTTCGGTGAGCACTTTTTCGCGTACAAAATTTAGAAGTTGTTTGGTCGATATCGAACAGACGATACCGCAACGTTTCATCAACCGATTGTTCGTTCATTCTACTGGATGATTTGAGATTGCCAACTGCCGAGAAGTTAAACTTGGAACGAAGTGACTACATACACGTCCAATGTAAGGGCAAATTCACTTCGCTACCGCTTAGGTTAGTTTACGTTACGTTACGTTAGGTTAGGATAGGTTAGGTTACGTTAGGTTAGGTTAGGAGGTTTTCTGGCTCTCAATTTGTTTTAAAAATCACAGGATAAGTAACGTACGGTGCATAATTTGGAACGGACGTGAACAGTAGCGGTTCACGTCGGACGTGTACGTAGCCTCTGCCAACTTGGAAATGGAAACCACTGTGGAAGTTCTAAAAGCTGACTCGACTAGGGCCTGTTGAAGTATAAGGTTGACTATTGGACAATTTGAAATTGAAATACCTTACATCCACTTAATATGGCAAAAGATATACCCAATGTAAATAAACTTTGTAATGCTAAGTTAATTAAGTAATGTATACAAGGTCTTAAACAGATAAGATGACTTTAGATTTACGAATTGGTTGCTATCATAAATACAAAGACCCCGAGGTAGGGTTAAGATAATTAATCGGTCTCTCTAAATTACTTGTGATAAAAGAAAAATTGTTCATAAATTAAACTAGTATGAAATAAAACCCATTCCTTGCCCAAGTAATAGGCTTAACTATAGCTAAGGACTTGAAAGGCTCAGTTATTATGAGTTATATTAACTTTCCATATCCAAAATTTAAAGTACCTATAAACTCTTAAACTCCTATAAAATCTTCGAACGTTTCAGCTTCATAAAATCTACTAGCGCTACTCATTTTGTATTCCAACAACCACCATTTCTCTTCCAACTTCGAAAACATCTATCTACTATCGTAGTCAACATTCAATCGATAAAACAACCGGTTAGTAAAATTTTTCGATATCGACCAAACAACCTCTAAATTTTGTAGGCGAAAAAGTGCTCACCGAAAGCTTCATGGTGGTCGGACTTGTAGGGGGTGATTTTGAGGTCAAAGATGAGAGGGATGTGGCGGATGTGGTCAGAGCCAAGGTCAAAGCCGGAGGTGATATTGGTAATCTTACGGGAGAGGGATGCAGAAGAGCTTGTAGGCTTCAATTTTTTGTATCCCAGACGAAAGCTCAAGTTAAGTTATAAGTAATGTGAGAACTATAAACAATGAGGGAAAAAAGATCGAAATTTATATGAATGGTGAGGAGAAAAAAGGGAAAATTTTGTTTAGATAAAGGGAAAATCTCACGGCGACAGTGGAAACACTGCTCTGTAATAGTTCCCTCCAATAATTTCCAGGTTATGTCTTTTGTGCTGTGCTGAGATGATATTTGCATTTGTGTTCGTTTGGATTGCGATTGTTCCTATTTGGATTGATAGTGAATGAGAAGATTTTCGGTATTTTATTATAGAAGTTTTCTTGAATTTGTTACTCTTTGTTTTGATTTTTTATATATTTTTTAACGAGATCTTAAATATTTCTTGGTGGTTCATAGTTTTTTGTAAGTATATGCCTAAATTGTTATTGTAAAAGAGTGAAGTAGGCCTAAGAAGGCCTATTATTGTTATTGATTATTGACCAAAACAGTCAGTCTAATCTATTAAAATGGAAAATATATCATAAACTCAGTTCATTTCTTTTCAATGAATAAGTTATGCCCTAAATATCTCATCCACCTAGGTCTAATAGTTTTAAACAGATTAATTATTTAGGATCCTGTTGCACAATTATAGTTGAGCCTACTATCAAATCCACCTGCTCGAATTCAGTCATAGTTTAGATAGTGATGACATTTCAGAAGTTCGCTTAAAACAGCTTATCTTGTGTCTTTGCCGTGTTTTGTTACCTTCAACAGCTGTAAAATGCTCAGTTTCAATGATTACTGTTCCTCCATAAGATTAACATTGCAACTTTTGAAGGGCTGGGGGGTGTAGCCCTAAGAACGAAAGTGAATTCTGAGGAAAACAGGCAAATCTATGCATTATCCATTTTAATTTTTACATATAAATCTTGTAAATCGGTTAAGTATTCACGGAGAACTTCGCCAGGGAGGCCCATCCCCCCGAAGGCAATAGCAAGATTCCCCCCCCAAAATTATACTTGGACTTGGTCCTCACTAACCCCCCCTCCCTCCCCCCACGGGGATCTAGGCATTGAATAGTGTTATTTCCCATAAATGTAGTGTGTAAAATGGTGTTAAATTATAAATGCACCGTTTGTATCCTGCTTACTGTATAAAACAAATCTACATAACATAACTCAAATTTGCTACATTTGTTATTATTTAGTTAATTTTGTTTTTGTTACATAAATTTTAAACTATGATTGCATATACACGTCGGTACCGGTAGCGTTTATTTTGTTGCCTATTTTTACTAAACCTTTTTTATGAAAATATTAGATGATGAATAATCTATAATTATCTGTTTACGGTAGGTATATCTAAATAAATATGTCCACTAAATATAACTCTTCTCACCGGCTGTAATTATTTAAACAGGACTTATTTTAAATACATTTGTTAATGACTATGATTTTGTTTTTAAAGTGTTATCATGTAGGTAAGGGGAAATAATTCCCTAATTGAAAACTAAAATATCCTTTTCTATTTCCCCCATTTTACAACTTTCATGAAGACCATATTGGAGGCTGACTCTCCTCAAAGCAAATTAAAATTGTCAATTTAAATCCATTTTATATAGTGAAGACCCCAAATGATACCTAGTAACTTATACAGGTTCCCTCGATTGCAATCTGTGAGTGCATGACGTTCATCAGAGGAAAACATAACCTCACATTTAACTTGTATTTAATATTGAGTGAATAGAAACATAAACAATTTGAGAACATCAATCCAAAACAGAAATCCAACATAGGCTACTCAAATGAGAAACCATAACACCACCTTTAGAAATACTTGATAAAATAAAAGCCTACGTCAGAAGGTGTTAAAGACAAAACGTTGACATACCTACAGGTTTCCATCTAACAAATATTTAGCATTTGTCCAAATTTGGAACAATTTAATAATAAGGTAATGAGTTTTTTATAGCCTACACATTTCTATTTAATTTAAATAAGTACGGTAGGGTGAAATATTTTCTCTTACTTTTTCAGATTTTGCGTGGGGGAATATATATCCCCACTGTTAAGCCCCTGATTCCAGGAACTATTTTAAACTTAAAAATAGGCCCCTAACCTTGTTTGATTGCAATATAATAGTTAAATTTAAAGCTGAAAAGTACCTATCTTAACTATGTGAGTAGCCTTATGGAAAAATAAAATGTCAGTGGCTACTGTGCAAATAATTATCCAGGGATGTATATGTAAAATTCAATAGCCTAATGATGTTACCACATATAAATATACTGTACTGCAGATGTCATGCGTGAAGCAATTCAGACAGCTGCTTCAGCCTGCCTGAGCTGCCTGCAAAGTGAATAGTACTACGTGATGCACGACATTGTTGAACAAAGAGAGACCTAACCAAGATCAGACTTTGGTTTTCAAATAACATACTCTAAATACTGTTTCGTTATACAAATAAAAGTTGTTTGTTACCTTATGTACAAATTATATTTCCTAATTGAAAATAAGGAATTAAAAAAATTCCCCCCCAAAAATTCTAATTTTCCCGCTAAGATCGAAAAATCCTCCCCAAAATAAGAGCGTGCTATCATCCCCCCGTGTGCACCCCTGATCCCTGAACTTAGCATTTCAACCATGTATTAATGTATAGGATAGGCAGAGGCACACATTTACGTGAGGGGGTGATCAGAATTGCCCCCCCCCTTCAGAGCACTCAAGAAATTGAAAACTAACTAACTTAATCAATCTTGTCTTTACTTTGATTGATTTATTGCCAACATTAGGATCTCAATTTAATATGTTTATGCTGGTGTTATCGGCAGGTGACACTGTTAACTTGTATAACCATCCTAACTCCACCAACCAACCAGTACTTCCGTATTTGCAGAGTAGTCTACCATTTTATAGCGTGATATGGCGGTTGTGCTAGGCTAATTTATTAATGGCTAATCTAAACAAAGTGAGAGTATCCAACCAAAGGGGTAGTTTAGTTCTCTTTAGACATTTCGTGTCCAAACGTGTAATTTTTTCAGATGCGTGAAACGCATTGAACAGATATACCGTACCCTAATAATATTGTTACTGTTGGAAACAAGAGATTTCAAACTTTTATTTTATTACATAACGAATTTCGTAATATTGACAGCTATATTTAATGTTCAAAGTAGCGTAATTTTATTGAAAATTTGCGTGCGAAAGTTTTTCATAGCTCGAGGGCGAGTAATCACGAAAACTTTATGTCATTCAAAAATTTTAAATGTAGGGAAACAAATTGTCAACAACTTGTATATTTTTGATTTTATGTAAATAATTTTTTGACATCATTTAGCCTACTCTTTAGAATAAGTTGTAAATATATTTTCAAAAATTTCATTTTATTCATATTCTCCATCTCTTTGTGAACAAAGTAGTATACCAATGACTAGGTTATCTTCAGTAGTTTAGACATTGTGATTTTTTTTTAACGCTTCAAAATTGCCAGGGCACTAAGCAATTTCCATTAAGGGCACTCCTAGTTATGTGGGCCGGGTAAATACCCAGCGGGTAGGTAAATAAAAATGGGCAGGGAACATTTATTTACCCTGTGGTACTTACCCCAAGCCCCGAGTAAATACCCGAAACGTGGGTATTAATGATTTTTATAACATTTAAGGGATTTTTCCTAGGTTCATATCAAATGATCCTAAAAACTGTTTTGAAGAGTATAACTTGGTTATCACACACATTTAACTCCAGAACAAGATCGAGATAAATACCCAGGACTGGGTATTTACTACTTTGATGGTCTTGGAGTTTTTAATAAATTTAATATTTTGGAGGAAAAGAATTAAAATTCAATTACATTGTGATTTTGTTCTGTATTTGTCCAATTATAAATTTAAATATTTTTAAATTTGTATGAATTTTTATTATTTAACCAGTTTCTTCATAGTTTGGCAGTGGTGTGCAATGTATTCTTGACAGGCCTTTTTAAAAAATTTGCCTTGTTATTATTTATTTATTGGTAAAATAATTAATAAGTGTAATCAATTAAATATCCTCACATGTTATACGTTGATAATAACAAGGATAGTAAGGGTAGATGTGAATTACATTGCCGTAATTATGTAAAATACCCGGGTATTTATGAATTTTGGGTTTTTACCCCTAGTGTTAGGCCTAAATACCCGGGTATTTTACATCACTAGGCACTCCTAGAGTTAAGTTATTGTGGTAAGAAAATCAACTTGTTAACATGTCAGTCCCCAAAATAACTCAACACCACCTTATCTACTTCACATTTTGCAGATAAATTTTAAAATGCAAAATCTCGGTCAAGTTTGTTAAGTTTTAATTCGTTTTCTAAGTTACTTCAATAGAATTTGTGATTCACATAGACCAGTGAGCTACTTACATGTGCATAAAGTTTTTCTCCCGAAAGGCGGCGGTTGCATATTTGCGTCAGTGTCCCATTGTTATTCAAAAGTGTATTTCTTAGCAACAGTCTATTTTAAAGCACTGATATCTTCGTATACTTGAATACTTACTTGAATACTTGATTTCTCCATCGTTGACCGACCTAGGTCGGATAGATTGCGTCAAATTATACATAAAACGTAACATAACATAAAACATACGTTTGTAGGTAGGTATAGAGGGATATCTGTGTGATGGTTGGTCAGTAAGAACTGTGGTTTACATTGTCATTTCTGCTGCATCACTGTACAATTGTCCACTTGGCTAACTTTACAGTTTTTACATGTGCTTTAGTGGAGTTTGTTCGATTGTTGTGCAGAACATTGAAATTGAAACGGAACAGGCCTACAAGGCCTGAAAGTATCGTTTTTGCGTACCAGCAGTGAAATCGACTGCAAATCAGTATGGTAACAAAAATTATTGTGATTCTGATCTGAGTTCTTTGTTTTCATCAGATTGGGGCAGTGACTATCACCTGCCTAGATACTAGCCTAAATGAGCAAATTTACGACATGTTTATTCATCTCTTGTTTGAACGACAATCATGCAACTCTTGTTTTAACTTGTTTGCAACGCTACGAAGAACAAGAGGATTTTGGTGTTGCCTTCGCTCCAAATCTTAGTCCTGACGATCATCTGAAGCATATCTGCAAGAATGCCAACAAAGCTCTTGGTTTCATCTTCCGTATGTCAAGAGATGGCCTCTCCACACAAACTCTTTGAACGCTCTACATTGCCACTGTCAGACCACATCTTGAGTATGCCAGCATAGTTTGGACTCCGTATCAACTGGGGCACAAATGCATGCTGGAAAAGATATAAACTAGCTTCATCAGGCTGATTGGAGTCAGACTTGGTTACTGGTTTTACAAAGTTCCTCTCCTCCAGACTGTCTGATTCTTTAGCAAGGATCATTAATTAATAGCCCAATGACCAATGGCAGCTGGATCCAGTGTCAAACCTTTACAAAATGTCATAGGATTTTTCTCAGTATCGATATATGTATGAATAGCCGTAGACAAGAGCAAGTCATCAGCCATTTGGTGGTGTAAAAAAAGGACCAGGTGTTAAAAACTGTCGCACAAGTTACTTGACACCGTGGAAATCAGCCTTACTGATTCAACTGTATAAACACAGACTATTTATTTCTTTACTTATTATTTTTTTTTTAATAGACTATCGAGCAAAATGGAGACAAGTTCCAAAAATGGTAGTCAAGAGGACATTAGCCAAAAAGCTGAGAATCATGTTGTTGGAGATCATGATGAAACTGATGTATTTGGCTCTTCTGTGTAAGTATTTACAATTTTACAATTCCTTTGTATTCACAGGAATTATGATTTGATGGGGATTTATTAACACGTCGGCTGCTAAAAAAGACGTAATAGTGTCACAGATGTTATTTTTTTACTTTTTTGTAACTTTGTTTGTAATATCCTTAAATATGACTTAAAAATGCTATTTAAGCCATAGTAACCCCTTAGCAGCCATTTTGAAAGTGTGGTAGGAGACCTCTACCACACGCACCCTGGGACGGTCATCTACATGGGTTCAAAATAAAAGAGGCTTATATCAGCCAAAATTTATTTATTTTTGAAGCAAACACAGTTAAAAGTAACATGTTTACAAATTATAAGTCATAAAAGTAAAATATAGTTGACATGTATAAAATCTTACAAAAAAATAGACATTGTAACCTGCCTGAATAAGTTGCAGTTTTATTTTATGGTATGTGTCGAAATAGTATACAAGTCATTTATTATATAAGAAAAAACTACCTATAAAATTATTTTGAAAAAGTATAATTAAAATACAAATTCTGGGTCCCGGAAGTTTGTGATTCATGGTAAAATACACAACTTCACTGTAACACGAATACAAAAAAATACACACCCCAGAGACTGAAACGAACCCGTGTAAAATGTTAAGCGGACATGTCCCGAGGAGCGACAAAAACACAGTCCACCTACTGCGAGTGCTAGAAGCACACTGAGCCAATTCATCAACATGGGAGCGAGGGTAGGGATCCTTACCACGCGCACCCCGCGACGCGCAGCCATGGTAGGGATCCCTACCACGTGCACCCAAGTGTTAAGGTCAAGTCATCCCAAGTTATTTTAACGACTAACAATGATGATGTAGTTTAATATGTACTAAGACTTTATCATACTATACCGGAACATTTTAGATTCTGGGAAGAGATGATTTTCTGCTAATGACATGTGCAACTTTGAGCTTTCACTCAATGCTTTTTACAAATACCCACCTAAATAGGAATCAATTAAAGCATCCCATTCAGTCTGATTCTTCTACTGATTCTTTTATTCGTGTTGCTTTAAAAATCAAATTAAGTCATTAAGCAGAGGCATATGCAAATGCATTCCATTAAGGTTTAGGTTAGGACACCAGCCATAAGTGTAGATGTAAAGGGGAGGGAGGGTTAGAATTTCTGGTTGCAAAGTGAACAATAGTTGCTCAAATACAGTAACTGGAGGTTATGGAATAATGTTCAACTTCGACTAATATAGGTTCTCCAGTCAACACTGATCTATAGAGGTATGGTGACTTTACAGTTTTGAGTTATAGAAGTTTTCCAGCAAAAACTTTGAGGGATACTTAGGTTACCATAGGCTAAGTACCTTACTTATAAAGCTTTGTCATTGACTTTGTAGCGAAGGTATCCTAGGCTAGGTGGATTTAAATAAGGTGTGCTACTGCGCATCGTAGCGTGTTGTCATCTGGAGGCGGAAGTCAGCGAGCACAGAATAAACTAGAGTGGTCATGGGGGCCTGGCGCTTGAAGCCAGGTTTGCGCGCCAACCTCCAGTAAGATGGCAGCGACAATCGCGAAATCTGCCTAGTAGCGAGCGTCAGACGCTCAGACGACAGTGTGACGGCACCCGGCACGTGAGCTCACCCTAAGTGCTGAGCTCATGTCAGCAGAGATATTAATATAATAGCTTCTTCCCTATAGCGGAAATTCGCTAAAAGTAATAAATAATAATACCATTTATAAATATCTCAGCGCTCATGTCTCATGTCATTAGTAGGTATATTTGTAGACTGTTATTAAGCCTATGTGCAGGCTAAGATTAGTCATATTTGTAGGATATTAGTACCATAAAGGTATATTTACCAAAAAATGTTAGGCACTTACATAATTTTACTTCATTTATTTAGTATACTCGGCCAGCAATAAACGAAGTCTTATTGTATGATTTAAAGTAAACAAAACATAAAATAAACATAAACAATATTGGGTATTTGTAGACTACTTTTTTATATTTTCTGACTGAAAACTGTTTAGTGCACACGTTTCAAAAATAAGTGAATAAATAACATTTGAATTTTTTTAGCTATTTACAAAGCTCAAGAAAGTGCTTACATTCAAAACATTTCAAAACTGCTTATATTAAATCCTTTGTTTTTTTGTTTGAAATAGTAAAATGCAACTATTTGTTCAGCTTTCAGAAGTACAAATTCCTCACCCAACAGTTTAATAAACATTAAAAATAAAGGAGGCCTTGTTCAACCCTCAAGTGGTGTGAAGAAAATATGTGTCATGTGCGAGTCAGCTATAACAGCTCAAATTTTGTTGAATCCCCACATAAATGGAAATAAAATAACAAGTATGCTGTATTCATCAGTATTTAACAAGTGTATTGGACAGGACTTATTTCAAAATAACTCCCAACATTTTTACGAGCAAGATTTAGAAATAGGCCATTTCAGTATGCTAATAAAATCTGTATGTTTGCAGTACTTTAATGTTAGGATGCATTACTATTGTAAAGAATTTAATGTGAAACTTCACTCTGTAAACATAGGAATTCCATGATTTTGGACTTAGTATTTGTACGTTTCTTTACAATGTAAATACATTTTCCATATTATTTTTTTTTTGCATATACGGTACTTATATCATTTAATTTACCTATAGTTATATTAACATTACATCTAACAATTCTGCCAATATGTGTTATTTATTGTGTATTGTAAAAATAAAATGTTAGTTTCTTCCTCAAAGAACTGTTGTTTAAATTTTGTTCCACATTCAGATATTATTTTTCAACGTTACATTTAATTAATGTGTTCCGCCAAAAAATATTGTGCATATTAAACTAAGTACCGAACCTTTTTAAAGAAGGGGTTAAAATGGCAAAGTTGTTTCCCATATGTGTCCTTACCGTATTTGTCGATAAACTCTCATCGCGTAGAACGAACGGTCCGCGCTGTCTGTCAATTAAATCTAATTTTTCCGTTCAAATACCTTAACGTCCTAACCAAACCAGATGTCGTAGAGGAACGTTCTCTTCACCATTATTAAATTTGGGATCTCATCCCAAACTTTGCCACAGACACTTTTCACCTGACCAAGAAATACGAAAAACCCTAGCCGACTATAAGTCATATTGCAATTTAATTTAGAAATGTAATAATTGAATGATAATTTAAAATATGATAAACATACTATGAAATTATAATTATTTCACCGACATGGTCTATATACTACGAGCTATTAAGTAGGAAATTTTCAAAAATTGTTGACCACTTTAACGGGGTGAAAACTTTGTGGGGGTGAAGCGCTAACTATTAAATTCTAACGCTGGCCGTGTCTTGTTTTTCGAAGTAGCCCCTACAGCAAGATGGCGGATGTAGCTTCACTTGCTTTATGCTATCCGAATACGCGTGGCCACTCTAGTTTATTCTGTGCTCGCTGGCGGAAGCACGTCACCAATGTATTCTGACTACCCTATGTGAAAGAGTGAGGGACATGGGGTAGTCAGAATACTTCAGTGACTTCGGTACTTCGGCGCTTTTTTAAGGAACGAGTTTGCAACAATGGGAAACTTCAGCGGCGGCTATACCCTTTCCAAAAAATCAGGTCGGGATCAGAACGTCTACCCTCCCTTTATCCCCACCTCACCGTTATCGTTGAGAGGAACATCATCTATTTTGTATATGTACATTGCTAGTGAATTTCCTCTAGGAAAAAGGAGCTTTGGATTTTGCTGCTGTCTGTCACAACCTTCCTGCGTTTGGTCTTGACACGCTATCATTGAAATTTACCTAAAAGTTTCCTTGTACTGGCCAAACCGAAACTCCAACAAAAAAAACCTTGAAACAAAAAATTTAAAATATACATTTATGTTTCAATTGGCTAATCTAAAAATGTCCCGTTTACAAAAATAAAAAGTGCCACAGAGGCTCGTATTTTAAAATATGCAATTAAAACATGGTAATAGTTTACCATCACTTAAATAAGCAGTCTTGGTATTTGGAATATAAAACTTATACCGTTATTAAGCCTGTTCCATGCAGGCCAGGAATATATAAGGGTTTTTACAATTAAATCAGCGTAATTTGGAGTTGTGGCAGTAGGAGCGAAACTCTGCAAGTTTAGTTGTGGCCGCGGTGTTGTGGATGGAGGGAGGGTAGACGTTCCGATCCCGACCTGGGTTTTTGGATAGGCTCTAGCCGAGAGTAACATCAGCTGTCACTGTAAATCAGCTGATCAAATAAACACCATGCCGTCACCTGGAGGCTGCGCAGAACATGCTCAAATTCCTCCTTCTGAATAGCACACCTTACTTAAATCCACCTAGATACTAGGCCTGTTTCATGTTGAGTATACTACCAATTTATACAGTGTGCCATGACATTTAGGTCAGTTTATCATTAACTAGCTGCTATGCCCGTGCCTCACAGTGGGGTGAAAATTCAGAGTAGGCCTAGACAAATTTGAAACAAACCAATGACAGTCTGTAGTTAGATATAATCCTTATGCCAGCTGTTTATTTAGGTAAATGAATTGAATTAAGAAAAAAGACATGTGACATAAACCAAATAAAACTCTCCTCCTTATGATTAACATGGGGTCCTGGAAGTCCCGTAGGGCAGAGTCTTGAGAACTTTTCTAAACGGCAATATGCCAAAGACACTCCTGGGTTCATAGATTATATTTGTACAAAACTTCAGCAGAATTGGTCCAGTGGTTTATTTATTTACAGAATGTTATTATATCACACTTGGACAGGAGATTGGTCACTTTTAACAATACTTAAAAACTAAGTTAATAGCTAAACAGTTTAAACAAATAATGTTGTTACCAAATCAACTGGCCCAATTTCTGTAAAATATTCATCTAAGGAGTAAAATGCCATCGTTAACACGTTGGATGTCAAGGACGATAATTCCCGCCCTCTAATTAACATTGAAACTTATGTGATTTTCATGTTTAAACATGTTTGTCAGCATTGGACGTGTTAACAACCATTCTTTCATTTTTTTCCTAAATTTAAATGGCACAGAAATAGTTTTTAAATTGTTATTGTCAGATTTGTCATTTCCTCCCTGTTTGTTAAATGATACGAAGTATAAAGTCCTAAAATTTCTTCATGTTACTCATATGGGTGAATATTTTACTTGGTTTGAGAAAACCAGGCAACTTGCGGTCATGGAGTTTGATCCTTAAACGTTCCGATACCCCCCAAATTTGTCAGATTTATAATTTTCTCCTTTTAAGTTTGTTGAATGATGCGAAATGTAAATGCCTACAAACTGTTTCGGTGGGATTTATAGTCTGTTGTATTTACAAGAAACAGCTGCTGATTATAATCCAGTCCCATGGTTTTCATTAGCTCATCAGCTCATCAAGCTTGTGATTTATTTTCATCTCTAGTAAACACCAACATAAACAAAATGTACCTTTTAAAAAGTAACTCATTTTAAGTGTCAGTTTTTTATTTTGTGATTTTGTGCCTTTTAACTGCATTGTACCACATAAGGTGAATTTTCATAATTTGTAATATTTCCAGTAGGTATACAGGGTGTTAAAAAAAACCTTTCAGGACTTTAGGATATGATTCCTCATACAAAAAGAAAGAAAAATATACATATGAAGGTATGTACTAAAACTCTTAGTTTTCCATCTATCTGTCTGTATGTGTTTTCTACGATACAGTATAACTTAGAAACCTCTGAAGATATCAACTTCAAACCTAGTACATGTATTACATCCATTAAGACCCATCTTGGTATGGAATATCAAGTTTCTATTTTGTACCATTTCAAAATGGCGGCCATTTTTTGTTCAAAGTCAAATATCTTAAAAACTCTTAATATTTAGAAAAAAACTTCAATCATAAAAGTTGCGTCATTTTGTTAAATAAACATTGATAAGAAGATATTAACTGTAGCATTGTAAATAACTGAAAAATCATGATTTTTAATCCTGAAATGGCCAAAAAGCATGTTTAACTTATAAAAATCACAACCACTCAGTTATTTATAATTCTATAGATAATTTCTTCATACCGGTAGTTTTATTTTTAGTACAAAATGACACAACTTTTTTTATACTTGCATGTTTTCCTAAAAATTATGGTTTTTAAGATATTTTACTTTGAAAATAAAAAATTGCCGCCATTTTGGAATGGTAAAATGTAGAAACTTGATATTCCATACCAAGATGGATCTTATTAGATGTATTACATTGTACCAAGTTTGATGTTGATATCTTTAGAGGTTCCTAAGATATACGGTATTAAGTAGAAAACTCATACAGACAGATATGGAAAACTAAGTGTTTTAGGACAGACCTTCAAATGAACTTTTTTCTTTCTTTTTGTATGAGGAATCACATCCCAAAGTCCTGAAAGGTTTTTCTTAACACCCTGTATTTTAAAAACTGTAGGTATTCGATTGTTGGTATTTGTTCCTACAGGGTACCGTTAGATTACTCAACCTTAATATTGTAGCTGTCGAATTTCGACGGCACCCACTAGTTAGTTTTTATTTATAGTTTCTTTAGTTTGTTTTGCTTTTACTTTTTTTTGTAACTGGCACACCACCAATTTGGTTGTTTTAGCTTGAAGGAGACTAGCAAATGGATGAAGAAGAACCTCCTATGGTGAGGACCATTTGAGGACTAATTAAAATACATTTGTTTCCATTGCATGTTCAGTAATAATGTCAAGTAAATCTGATATTTATTTGATATAGGTTTTATAAAAAATAACTATTTACATAATTGGATAATTGAACGAAGTGAAGTTATATGTAGTATTATCAACCACTGAACACATGAAATAAAAATCCTACTGCCATCTTAGCACAGTCATTTGATTTGTATTGGTTGTTTTAAATTTTTAATAATTTTGAGAAATTAAGCCTTTTATTATATTAAAAAACACAGCTAAGGCTTTAATATTTGAATAATATCTCAGTTTATACATCCAAATTTTGTTTACACAAAAAAATTGCAAATTAGACATGGTGATCACAAAAATATATCTATTTACGGGGTAAGCACCCAGTTAGTTATCTGGTTGAGAATTTTATTTTGACGTAGTACTAGCTTTTCAAGGTTATGCTTACGCACGGTAAATTAGCAGAACCATGATAAATTTAGATCTCGCTGGCACTTGTAGATGATTTTATTTATAAATACCACGTTATTGCTTCCTATATCTGAAAGGCAAACTAGGCAGGGGAAGAAAAGGCCCAGCCTATTTCTCTAGCCACGCAAAATGAATAGAGGTTAGGGTTGGGGGTGCAAAATATGTACGATCCCATGATCTAGGCTTCCTGAGAAAATTTGAGCTAGACAAATTATTTAGGGGTGATTAAAAAAAAGTTTAGCGAATTTTCTGATAGATTGCTAACGAACACAAACTATCAAACTACGCAATAACTGCCATAATTTTATTTATTTATTTCAAATGGAAATACACCACTTTACATCATATTATTACTTATGCATTGAAAAATATATACAAATATCATATACAAGATAAACATTGATCACATACGTTACAACATTACAAAGTCCGGATGAAAAATTACTACAAAAATTGTCAAAACATACAGTACTACAAGAAACATGCTTAAAATAAATAAGTCTTCTATATAAGCGAATTATGTATAAGCCTTCTATATGCAGTAAAATACTCTACAAACATAATCAACATTTCAAAACAAAATAAGCTAGAACAACTCTTGATGGCATAATACAGTGTGATCGGGTGAGTGAACTTTCAAGCTGAAGCAATTTATTTATTTACAATCATCACATTACATCAAATATACTTGACAGGTGATAGGTCCAAAATTCTTAATCCACAATCCTTAAGGTATATACCGGAGCCGGGATACAAGCATACTCACATTAAGGCATACAAGACAGTTTTTATCAGCCAATCAGAGGCGAGGAACTAGGATGGTACCCGGGATAGAAGCAGTGAGCAAGGGTCAGATTTAGGATCAGATCCAGGATTGTTACTTGATGTAAACAAAGGAGCTTGTCATGACCATTCGTCATCTGATTAAACAAAAAACGAATCATGTGTTTGGAACCATCTAGACTTGAATACTCTTTTTCTATTTACATTGAAGTATTTACTGAATAATGGCTTTACAAAAATACTTACAGCCAACACATTAATGAAATGTTGTAGAAACAGTTTTATCTGAATATTTTACTTTGGTAAAATAGCACAACTTAAAAAGCCTAGTTTATATAAAAATCTTTTGTAACTATAATTTAATGTTTCATGTAAATTGGGGAATGACTTTCGACGGAAGTAAAGTTTATGTGGAAATAATATAAATGCTATTTCATGGCTGTAAATGTTTGTTATTATTTTACTTTATTTCTTAAATAAATGATTATTTGAAGGTTATAACCTAGGTTATCTTTTAAAACGTGATATTCTTTAGAGTTTAAACAAATATTTTTCTATGTGAAAACTGTGTATGGATTATTAGGCCTTTATCAGCCCAATACATTTTACATATCTATATTATTAATAGGCAAGCATGATTTTTGTTGTACGTTTTTCTCAGCTTGTGCGCATCGTACTAAAAAACTAAGCACACCGTTAGAAATGTATTTTTCTTTAGATATACTATCGTAATTTACATTAATTTCTGAGAAATGGAGAAAATTTAATTTGAAATCTGAAAAAATAACATTGGCCTTAAGGATTGCCACGTTGGTTATGGAATAACAACTTAAAATAAATATGTAGCACAACAGCAAGAACAGATGATTCATAAATAAAACATTTTACTGACTACTGGAATGGTAACACCATTCTCTAAACCATTCCATTCCATTCAGTTTAAACTCCACATTAAAACAAATTAAACCTGTTTGTGAGGGGGGAGGATGAGGTGGAGAGGTTTCATGACTAAATAAAAGAGAAACAAATATTACTGGATTGTTAAAGCCCTTTTTTAGCCTTTTTAACTTCACACTAAAAAAAATAACCTGTTTGTAAGGGGATGGGGATAGGTGACAGACATAATTAAAAAGGCCACCGATTACTGAAATGGTAACATCCTTCTCTTATTCATTTTAACTACATTTTCAAATAAATTAAACCTGTTTGTGAGGGGGTGAGTATGAGGGACGGAGAGAGGATGAGGTGAAGAGGTTTCAGGCTACTGACTACTGGAATGGTAACGCTCTTCTGCTATCATTATGACTCCACATTAAACGGGGAGCGGATGAGGTGGGCAGGTTTCAGTCATAAATAAAAATATTAATGACACATTTGAGCCAAATTTCACAGAAATCGGACTTTTTTACTCAAGTTATCGCATTCACTGACACACACACACACACACACACACACACATATATATAAATTTGAACGAATAGTGTTTTTGGCATCTGGGGATCTCAAAACAAAATATTGTCATGGTCTCGGGCTTAAGTCTTACCATGAAACCTATGGTAATAGCTTCGCCCCTATAGGGGAATATCGCTAAAAGTTACCTGTGGGTTCGGGTTGGGGAGGGGGAGGGAAAGAGAGAGGGAGAGAGATATATATGAGCGCCACAGAGTCCACTAGATCTATTTTTTGTTTTTCAAATATTTGGTAGAATTTCGACCACGGGCGGTCTCTAGTTCTCATTATTATGCTATACATTTATTTTATAGTGAGTAAACCAACGATCAACAGTAGGTAAAACCCGTCCAACGTATCTTAACAGAACCCATAACTTTACTGTTGACACCGATTACGGGGGTGTTGGAGGGGGTTATTGTTTAGGCCCTTGCCCTCAACCCTTCAGTTGTCCGTCTAACGTCAACCTAGTGACACCACGGAGGCTCACGCTTTGATCCATTTTAGACTAGATTCATTCCCTTTGACTAGATTCATTTTATTAAGATTCGGTTCAAGTTTTAGATATTGTTTCACCTTTTAATTTGCCAAGTGACAATAAATTCAGCGTTCTACAAACAAGTGTTTAATTTACAGAACCTAATTAGCGTAAAAAGTGTGGTACATAGTTACGCCACTACACGTACTTTTCATGTTCATCAACAAATAGTTCTTAAAATCTCTCTTGTGAAAATAGTTTATCTTCATCACAAGATTAGACTATTTTTTATATTGATAAAACAAAATAAGTATAACATATTACAAAATGGAAAGCTTACAGTAAATTAAACAATTTTGAAATTGATGCAAAATATTTCAAAACTTTTTTTAGAACCAATGAGTTTACTTATTTTGTATTTGATTTAAAACAAATATCTCCAATCAGCTGACTAAAATAGTACCGTAACAGGCGAGTATATCGGCTGCCATCCCCGCTTGTATACCGGCATAGATCTAGGACGGATCCAGGATCAAAGCTACTATCCCGGGTACCAACCCAGGTCAAATCCCGGCTCCGGAATACATGTAGCCTTAGAGTATGAGAAATATAAATCCTAACCAACAATTCAATCAATCTCCTTCCAAGTATTCATCCAGTGAACAAAACGCTTTCTCCAATAAAAATTTGTTCAAAGATATTTTAAATTTAGAAAAAGAGTCTATATATTTTGTTGAAGCGGGTAATCTATTACAAACCTTTGGCCCCATGCACTGGGGAGATAAATGAAAGAGTTTAAGTCTATGTTGTACTGGATTAATTACATTTTAGCGAATTTCCCCTATAGGGAAGAAGCTATTACCGTAGGTGGCATGGTAAGACTTAAGCCTGAGACCATGATAAATTTTCGTTTCGAGGTCCCCAGATGGCAAAAACACTATTCGTTCAAAATTATATATATATATGTATATATGTGTGTGTGTGTGTGTGTGTGTGTGTGTGTGTGTGTGTGTGTGTGTGTGTGTGTGTGTGTGTGTGTGTGTGTGTGTGTGTGTGTGTGTGTGTGTCTATGAATGCGATAACTTGAGTAAAAAACAAATTGAAATTTGGCTCAAATGTGTAAAGTGACATTCATGACTTTAAGTTCGAAAACCAGAAAAATCGGACCACGGGAAGGGGGTTTTAAATTTTCCAAATATCAGTTTTTTGCATTTTTCACCCTAAAATTTAAAAAAAAACTTAATTTTGGTTTTGACCATGTTATAGAGCTTAGAAAAATAAATAATATGGTATTTTGAATTATTAACCTAGGTTTAGTGGTTGCGGAGAAAATCCAAAAAAACATACTCATAAAATCTCCCATGTTAATCTTATGGAAAAAAGGTTTTTGGCTTTTCCTAAGTTAATTTTAATGTAAACTTCACATTTGCTGTTACCAATCAACTCAGCTCCACTAAACAATCATTTTGGTGTTTAAATTGTGATTGTACACCCCACCGTTGCAGAGATATTCAAAGTGCTAAACACAGTACGTTGTCCAATGTTATCCTTATGGAGAATAAATAAAATTTGATATCTCGATTATTTATGAATGTATATTGATGAAACTTGGTATGTGGCTTCACGTAGTACTGGTATATTGATATTTGTACAAAAAAATGATTTTTGTTGATCATCCCTGTAGCAGCAAACCTGCGTACTCAGCCCCATGTTATTCTTAGGAGAATAAGTAAAATGTAATGACTCCCTTAATTATGAACATAAATTAATAAAACTTGATATATGGCTTCAACTTATTGAGTTATATTGATATGTGCATAAAAACACATTTTTCCTTGTTGCAGCAAACCTGCTTACTCATCCCCCATGTTTATCTTATGGAGAATAACTAAAATGTTATACAGCGCTTATTTATGATTGAATATTGATGAAACTTGGTATGTGGCTTCGCCTAGTTAAATTCTATTTATATTTGCATAAAAAACAATTGTTTTTGTTCCTTGTTTCAGCACCAATGTTTCCTTGTTACGTACTCACCACCAATGTTATTCTTATGGGGAATAATTAAAATTGTATATATCACTTATATTTGAATATATTTTTATGAAACTTGGTATACGGCTTTATGTGGTATTAAGACATATATTATGCATTGGAAATTCGCTGAGTACACAGGTTTGCTGCGATGGGGGTATTTTGTAGTTTTCACATAAAATTTTTATTTAAATAAAATTTTAGTTTTCACCATTGGATTAAGCTTAAAAACAAACAATTTGGTATTTTGATTATTGCTCTACGTAAATTGGTTACTGAGATATTGAAAGTACTAAACACAGTACGTTGTCTAATGTTAGTCTTATGGAGAAAAATAAAAATTGTATATCTCGCTTTTATACTAACATAAACTGACGAAACTTGGTATATGGCTTCATCTGTTTGTGGTATATTGTTGTTTGCTTACAAAAAAATGTTGGCCTAAGATTCCCGTAGCAGCAAACCTAGGTACTCGGTCCCTATATATGTTATTCTTATGGAGAATAATTAAAATGTTATACATAGCTTATTTGTGAATGTATATGGATGAAACTTTGTACATGACTTCACTTAGATGAGTTCTATTGATATTTGCATAAAAACCCATCATTTTGCAAACTTCCAACCCTGTTGCAGCAAACTTGCATTCTCATCCCCTAATGGAGAATTATTAATGCATTCTTATGGAGAATAATTAATATTTTAAATTTGGCTTATTTGTGAATATATTTCTTATGAATCCGGGTAAGTGGATTAATGTGTTATTAAGACATAAACATTTATTGGAAATTCGCTGAGTACGCAGGTTTGCTGTGACGGGGGTATTTTTAACTAAGACTGCCAGCTACTGATTTGTAACTTACCAGACCCACGGCCTTAAATACGTTTAAACATACAAACTATGCTAAACTGAAGAGTATAGAACTATAAAACTAATAATAAATATCTTACAATTGAAATTTGATAATTAGCAATATTAACGAATTTTGGCTTAACAATAATTTTATGACATCCCATAAGTAAAACAACACGTAATATGCTAATCAAAAGTTGTTCTTTAGAGGCAGCAATTTCTTGGCCACAATTGCTTGGGATGGGTGTCTGACCCCCCTCCATTTGACCTAGGGGGAGATGAGATGTAAAATGGACAGAGAGAGTTAATAAAAAATTATTTATTAAAAAAGTATATATGGTAATCTTAAAATCTTTTACTTTTAAACTCCTTGGTCTAGTGTGTGATAAGTGAAGAGAATTGCTTTGATGTTTGTAGATATGACTAACAGTGCCTAAGATGAGCTCAAATAAATAAAAATTGATCCGATTACTAATGTTTACCAAGTGAATCATTATATGTGAGGTGGAAAGCAAAAAGGGACCTCTTGTCCGCAAAGTAGATTTTTCAGTACAGTCGTAATAAGTCATTCAGGTATAAAATATTGATTTTCGGTTTTTTGCATATTACTACTCTTTATAATGTTGTTTACAAGACACAATCGATTACAAAACCGTTTCAAACGGATAAAATACTCATAATAATCAATAAAGGAGACCGTGTTCTGCCTAGGAAACGGTACCTCTTGTCGCTTATGGAGCAATAACATGGCCGACATGAGGTCCCATTTCTCAAACACACAAGTTCACTTCGCATTACTTTAAAAATAAGTCTTCCCTGAACTCTAATGGTAACTGAGGGAACTACAACAGGTTTCTTATAACAGGAGAGCATTGTCTGGTTATAATAATGCCCGCTCCGACATCAGGTACCTTTTTCTTCGTAGGTTAACAAGCCAATAAATGTTATTGATATTACTATTACAGCAGTATTATGTCTTTTCTTAAAAATATACTGTTAATAACTATTAATAATCACTAATAATTACTATTACCAGTTTGTAAATATAATTTTGTAAGTAGAAAGGTTTGCAGCCATGCATTATCAGTCAGCCAATCACAGCAGTTGTTTCTCCGTTCTTCCCTGAGAATCTACTCCCACTTTACCATCCGCTAATACTGTCCAATAATTACGCTGGTTTTACGGTACTTACCTAGGTTGAACCCCACGTCTAAAACTTTATGTTGTCGCAACCAGAGAATCGCAGTCACTGTGTCCTCAGTCTTTCTACCACACAATAAGGAACGATAAGAATATCTCATCAAAAACATCCGAGAGTACTGCAAAGAAGAGTTAAGGACATTATATGCCCACAAATAGGACCTGCTATCTAACCTGAACCTCTACCCATGAATCATGCTGATGAGCCGCCATCTGTTCCTGGCCCTTTGCCAAGCGTCGCTTGCGATCAGTTTGAAAAAATATAAAAAGACTTTTTAAGAAAAGTTTCTTATATAATTTTAAAGAACAGATTTTAGGTTTTGTTTTGATATAAAATGCATTCCTTAAATGTAAATAATAAAGATTTTTTAGTGTTTTAAAGTTTTAAAATGCGTTTTTCTCACAAAGCCTATTTTTATTTTACAAAACTCAAACGTCTGTAACATGAACAACAAAAATCGTACAGACATAATGTTTTTAACAAACTGTTTGTAATTTAAAGCTTAATTTGCAAATATCAATAACTCAAAATCATAAATTGCCGACAAGAGGTCCATTTTTGCTTTCCCCCTCACATATCATAGACTCGTATTTATCGCTGTAGGCCTAATAAAGCTCCAAATTACAATGGAGGAAACTAGGTTGTAAATTGATTTGATAATCTGAGCAACAGATTATTTCATATTTTAGAGGTAAAGCTCTTTATATAAAGAGTTTATAGCTTAGCGAAACCATTATACAGGGTGTCACAAAAATGCGTAGCGCGCTATGCAGAACCATATTCTACATACTAAAACAAGTTGAAAATGTAGAGTAAAATTTTTTCGATTTCGGCTTAGTTTAGGCGTAATCCGCCATTTTTTATTTTTTTGAAAATAATTACTAATTCAAAAACCCTTCGAGATATTTTTTTGAAACTTGGTATAACCATTGAGTTTCTGGTTTTTAACATTTTCCAAAAATAATTTTTATTAAACTTATCAAATTTCAAAATGGCGGCCATTTAAATATTTCAAAGTCAAATTCCATGAAAACTAGCAACTGAAACAAAATTTTACAAGACATACAATTTAAAGCACTTTGTAATCCAAATCCAATGACGTTTTTACTGTAAAAATCGGTTAATAAACAAAAAAGTTATGGCAATATTTTATAATAAATTTCAAAATGGCGGCCATATAACATTTTCAAAGTCAAATTTCCTAGTGCATTTGACCAAGTCCTTTAAATTTTATGTCTTGTAAAATTTTGTTTTAGTTGCTAGTTTTCCAGGAATTTGATCTTGAAATTTGTATATGGCCGCCATTTTGAAATTTATTATAACAAAATCACCATAACTTTTTTATTTATTAACCGATTTTTAAAGTAAAAATGTCATTAGATTTGGATTACAAAGTGCTTTAAATTTTATGTCCTGTAAAATTTTGTTTTAGTAGCTATTTTTCATGGAATTTGACTTTGAAATATTTAAATGACCGCCATTTTGAAATTTGATGAGTTAAATAAAAATTGTTTTTGGAAAATGTTAAAAACCAGAAACTTAAAGTTTATACCAAGTTTCAAAAAAATATCTCGAAGGGTTTTTGAATTATTAATTATTTTCAAAAAAATACAAAATGGCGGATTACGACTAAACTAATCCGAAATCGCAAAAATGTTACTGTACATTTTTGACTTGTTTTTGTATGTAGAATCCGGTTCTGCATAGCGCGCTACGCATTTTTGTGACACCCTGTATTAGCAGCAACTGCTTGAACTTAATTAGCAACTTTAATTAACAGTAATATTACAATGGTATCTTGAGAACTGCTAGAAGGATCGTAATAACCGTTTGTTTATTGTAATTGTTGTAGTTGATTGTTTATTGTTTGTTTTTCTTAATGTAGTATGTTATTACAGTTACAAAGATAAGAAGAAACCTGTTGCTACCATGCCCGTCGACAGAAATGCACAATTTTACAAGATGGACCACAAACACAGAGGAATCGCTGTGATACTAAACCATGAAAACTTTGCGTCCAGCATGAAACTGAAAATTAGGGCCGGGACAAATATGGATAAAGATAATTTACAAAGGACTTTGACAAATTTAGGCTTTGATGTTAAGTCCCATTATGATAAAAGGGTTGAAGAAATTGACAACATTCTAGAAGAAGGTAATTGATAGTTTCATTTTATTCTATATATTTCTCTTTGTAGCTACAGTTACAGTAGTGGTAAGTTTGTCAGGCAATTTCACACTTGGCATATCAGCTTTGTGAGAACCGTTCCGGATGTTTTAAGGTACATTTCACTTTTGATGAGGTTGCATACTTGCCTGATCCACTGGTTCCAGATACTTGATGTTTTTAATCGTGGATATATTTCTTTACAAAGCCTCTACTATTGCCTAATTTAAGAAAAGCTATATAATAGGAATACAGTTTCAATGTTAATGAGCTGTGGATAAATGAGATTGCATGGTCAAATTACAAGCCTTTAGAGAAAGAGAAATAAATAGATGTGTTTAGGACATCTGGGCCATGTTTTACATCATACCCAGAAGTAGCATAGGCCTACTTAAGTTATTTTGTTGGAAATTTAATAAACTTTACTAATAGCCTACTCACTATATTGTGTGTATTGTTTTTAAATATCAGGTTTATTGGACGACCCATTAGTTTTTATTTATTTATTTTTATTCATTTACATCACCTACTACTTTTGAAGTAATTAGAGATATTCTCAGTACATAGGATGATTGGTGTGATGAGGTGTTTTATTAGCGAATTTCCCCTATAGGGAAGAAGCTATTACCGTAGTCGGCATGGTAAGACCTAGGCCCGGGACCATGATAACTTTTCGTTTTGAGGTCCCCAGACCCCAAAAACACCATTCGTTGGAAACTGTATGTATATATATATGTGTGTGTGTGTGTGTGTGTGTGTGTGTCCGTGAGCACGATAACTCTCGTAAAAATTATCCGATTTTGATGAAATTTTGTATAAACGTGTAAAGCAACATTTACGACTTTAAGTTCGAAAACCAGCCAGATCGCTCTATCCGAAGGGGTATTTTGGGGGGGTTTTGTACCCCAAAAATGGTTTTTCGAATTTTTTACATATAATTTTGGAAATAGTCAAATTTTATTTTTTCCCATTGGATTCAGCTTAAAAAAACACACAATTTGGTATTTTGATCATTTCTCTACGTCAATTGGTTACCGAGATATTGAAAGTGCTAAACACAGTACGTTGTCTTAATGTTATTCTTATGGAGGAAAATAAAAATTTTATATCTCGCTTATTTATGAACGTATACTGACGAAACCTGGTATACGGCTTCATCTGGTTGTGGACCATTGATATTTGCTCAAAAACCAATTTTTTACCCAAAGCTCCCGTAGCAGCAAACCTGCGTACTCAGCCCCATGTTATTCTTATGGAGAATAAGTAACGTGTTATCTGCCTTCATTATGAAAATAAATTAATGAAATTTGGTATGTGGCTTTACCTACATGAGTTATATTGATATTTGTATAAAACCCTATTTTTTGTCTTCCTTGCTTCAGCAAACCTGCATACTCAGCTGCCATGTTATTCTTATGGAGAATAATTAAAATGTCATAAATCGTTTATTTATGAATGTATATTGATGAAACTTGGTATATGGCTTTATGTGGTATTAAGATACATATATATGCATTGGAAATTCGCTGAGTACGCAGGTTTGCTGCTACGGGGGTATCTTATTATATACCATTAATGCATATTGATTGTATCCTCTTTGGTCTTAGCGAGCCATCTAGACCACAGTGATTGTGACTGTTTCGTACTGGCGTGTCTGTCACATGGAGAACAAGGCATCCTGTTCGCCAGTGATGCCCCCTACAAGCCAGAGAAGCTCTGGAACAAATTCACTGCTGACAAGTGTCCGACACTGGCTGGCAAACCGAAGCTGTTTTTTATACAGGTATCTGTCATACTATTAGGAACATATTTGCAATGTTACTCTTATTTGCTAATTTTTTTCTGTAGGGTCAAGCGAAGAGTGGTAAATATTAACAAGAGTTTCCTACAGGGCCTATGTAGTAAATTAGGAAATAAGTAATTTAGTTAAATTTTGTTTTTCAATCGTATAGGTTCATCCCCCTCTGCATTATTTGAGAGTCTGTGTTATAAAGAAAGCTTTTCTTAAAGCTCGAGTTCCAGGGTTTCTAATACAATGTGTTAATTTTATGAAGAAATTTTCGGTTTATAATTCTGGGGGAAACATAAGGTGAAAAGTGTGATTCCAGGGATTTACAGGGTAGAAAGGGGCATTCTACGGGGCAAAAGGTAATTTTGGGTAATTTGAATCTATGTACTAAGGTTAAGTTTCATCAATCCTGCCTTACTAGGTAACATTTTCAGAGGACTGCCTTTGACGACACGATTATCTGTGATGGAATCCCCACTTTTCCAGCCAACGACCTAGCCTCCAAAAATGTCATGTGCTTTTAACATGTGCTTGAAAGAGGGCTCAAATTGTATCTTTTCTGTAGTAGTATATCTTCAAAATTTAATAAAGAATAGTATTGGTAAAAGTTTAGTTTCTGATGTATTTTTGTAGCTATATTACCAAACAATATAATTAATCAACTTGGCAACTTATGCAGTATAATTCATCAACTTGAGACGAATTACTTAGGTAGATTTATCATGACTACTTCAAGTACTCTCTTTATTAATATAAATAACAACATTGAATGTCAATAGTCTTTCAAATTCTATTTTTTAATGTTTTTTATAGTATAATTATACTTTTTATGAGAGAAATTATACAAACTGTATATGTACTTCATACAGTACTCGGTAATAATTCATACCAACAAATATGGGCCAGGTCAAATCTATGATGCCGTCCAAAAAACTCATAATCATAAAGCTATAATCGGTTTTGATGCGTACCGTACCACATTTTTACAGAGAATCGAGGCACATTTTTTACCATTCTGATCTAAACTTTTTGGTACGCAGATTCCTAAATTAGACCAATTTTAAGTTTCTGATAAAAATGTGTGTTTTTGTTTTGTTTAATTAGGCTTGTCAAGGGGATAAGTTAGATGGAGGAGTCACATTAAGATACACTCAGGTTGACTCTAGTCCTTCATACACAATACCGATCCATGCTGACTTCCTCATTGCATACTCTACTATTCCTGGTAAGTAAATTTTTTTGGGGAAAAGCGTACTATTTTTAAGTAATATATAATTTAATTATCTTAAGCAACTTCAATCATTCTGTCATAGAGGAATATTTTAAGACTGGCTTAAGCTAATTTCATTGTCATTGAAAAAACATTATAATGTCAAGGGGTGTGCGACTACTCAAAACTTAGAGTTTTCGGCCGAGTATTTCAATACTCTAAGTTTTGAAAAAAACTCTAAAGTTCGAGCGAGTGTTTCTCGCCGATTTCCGGACAATCGCTAATGATTGTGACTGGCCAAATCGCGCAGTAACAGCCCCAAAAGGCATCACGTAAAATCGGTCGAACATGGTGACCAAACTGCGTAATTTCAGCAAATGCGGCGACCAGGCCACATAATATCGGCCATAACAATTTTATCATAGGCATAACAATTTTGTCATCTAATATTTATTATAAGCAATGTCCGGACAAGGTGATATTGGCCAAATGACAACCGGAACGTGTTTCATCGGCCGGAAACGAATGTCAAACCGTGTTTTGTTTGTCAACAGGCAATCTAGTTTGGTTGTACTGGCCAATAATTTGTACTGCTCCTCATGTACTGCTCCTCATTTAAGGCCGAGATTTTCAATAGTCCAGATCATCAAGCAACAAGAGATGAGGGTATATGGTAAGCTTAAGATTAGGGATGAGTCGATTCCAATTTTTTTCGATTCCGATTCCTGTTCCGATTCTTACAAATCGATTCTTGATTCCGATTCCATCGATTCCTAATAATAGGTAAATTAGTAAAGTAATGTTTTAAAAATGATTAAAGACAATAAGTTAGTCAATAGGCCTAATTGATTTTCGTTTAATACATTGAGAAAATCAGTTGGTTGGTGATTATTTTTCATTAATGAAATAAACTTACAAAAATAAATAATAAAAAAAACCTAAGTTGAATTGCATGTTTATTTTTCATATAATTGTTATGCTTTGTTACATAAATCTCCCATGGTTTTTTTTAAATTGGTTTTCTTGTTTTATAAAACAATCACTTTGGATGTTAACTGTTGTTAACCGATAAAAACATTTTTGTCATCTTAATGTTAAACTTAGGGTTTTAATTTTTGTATAGAAGTTAGAAAGCAATTTTTTTTAATAATTGTAGAACAACGTTTTAAAATATACTGTAACGTTATTTAGCAGCTTGTTGTAGTTAATTATCAAACTAATTTTTAATGCAATTTAATGTTAATTCCACTAGTATACTAATACTAATATAGAAAAATAAAATCTGTTTGATATTTAAAATAGGTATGGGTTGATTCCATTTTTTACCAATTCCGATTCTCGATTCCGATTCCTTGCAATTGATTCCCGATTATCGATTCCGATTCCGATTACTATAAATTTTTCATTTTTATCTTTGGAAATACTTCCAAACATTGGAAGACATCGTCGCAAGTCTTATAGGGCCAACACCAACACAAAAACTAGACTAACACTAACTAATTAGCCATAACTATATGGATATAAAAAATTATGTAATTTGTCCATCTATCGTCAATCAATAAAATGTCATTGGGCACACAAGGATATGAAGTTGCAAGTAGCAATACAAGTACTAGTAAGTTAGTGTGAACCAGACGACAAAGAATGGCGTCTGCAATGTTCATTGGGTGAATGTTTAACTTTTTCACTTAAAACACACGAATAGACATCCAGTGTTGCCAGATTTAAAAAACTATATACTATTGTATGATAGTACAAGTAATATGAATATATTGCCTAAAATATTTTCTATAAGCTTAAAAGTACTTTTCAGTCAGTTAAAATCATTGTATTGTCACTTTATTTAATTAAGTATATCAATTTGGTTCAACAATTTTAATACTAAAATTATTGTAGTTCTGGCGATCTGACAACACTGCTCGCATTTTGTAGGCTATGTCGTCGGCTACTAGTATGCGTAGTAATAAAATAGTTCCAATTCAAATACCTAAAAAAGTAATGTTTTTGTTGATAACTAATATTTGAAAAGTAATTAAAATCTGAAATTATTGTAGTTCTGGCTATCTGACATCACTGCATGAATTCAGTTGTGAAATTTCAAGGATACTTTTGATGAAGGCTCTGACGTCATTGTCGTCGGCAACCTGCTTGCGTAGTAATAAAATAGTCCAGTTGAAATATCTAGGAAATGGAATGTTTTTGCTGATAACTAATATTTTAAAAGTAATTAAATTCTGAAGTTTGGCTATCTTACAGCACTGCTTGAATTCAGTTGTAAGTTGTAAGATTTCAAGGTTACTGGTGATGCAGGCTATGACGTCATTTTTGTCGTCGGCAACCTGCAAGCGTAGTAATAAAGTAGTTCCGTTTGAAACATCTATAAATGTAATGTTTTCGCAGATGTCTAATATTTGATAAGTAATAAAATGAAATGAATAATGATTGTTGATTATTTACATTTTAAATGCAGATTTAAAAGTTTTTGTTGACAGTCAACCTAAACACAATATCAATGCGTTTGAGTTTGAATAACAAGCTATTGTCTAGCTATCCATCCGCCATCCAAATGCCAGACATAACTACACCTGATGGTTTCTAAAATTATTATGTAGGATAGGATTAGGTAGTACAAAATATTTTATAGTATTTATTTGATAAAAGTCTACATTAGCATACTGGATATGTGTAAAATTAAAATTATTTTAGAATACGTGGAATTGATGGAATCTAAATTGACTTGAGGTCAGACGAGTACCGATCTCGATTCTAAGCCCGAGAATCGGTGGAATCGAGAATCGACATTAAGAATCGACTCCTCCCTAATTTAATATAAATTCATAATTCATGGGAAAAACGTGATTGTAAGAATTACTTGGCATACATTTAGATTCTAGGTTAAGTTGGAATATCCATATCAACAATCTTTGTGCAAGGTTAGCCATAGTCACGTTTTTGCTTCGAAAATTAAAATATTGTGTGATGAAATTTTGTTAACATCTTACTACGCTTTCTTCCACTCCCATTTAACATACGGAATAATGCTATGGGGTAACAGTTTTGACTCAAACATAAGTATTTATATGGCAGAAGAAAGCATTGTGAATTATTAAAGGCATAACATCCAATAGAGTATCTTGTTTACCTTTTTTAAAAGACTTAAAAATTATGACCGTGCCATGTTTGTATATTTATAGCTGTCTGTTGAATGTTAAAGAAAACTTAGTAAGCTACACACTTAGGCAGGATATACATAGCTATAATACAAGGATAGGGCATTCACTAGACTTTTTACAAGTTAGATTACAAAAGAGGTAACACTAGTCATTTATCTATGAGAATAAAATTGTTAAATAAATTGCCTCATGATGCCTCATGATGACATGAAAAAATTCAAGACGGTGCTAAGTGACAGGCTTAAATTAGAAGCATTTTATTCAGTCAATGATTATTTTTCGTGTAGTATGACTAACTTGAGGTTTTAACCTGTTTATAAATATAAATTACTTTGTTATTTAGCGTTAGAAGTTGTTATCTATGTTTAGTTAAGCAGTTTGTTTGGATACCTTGAGATTTTTATTTATTTATTTGTACATGTTAATTACTTTGTTATTTAGCCCTTAGAGGGTGATGTCTATGTTTAGCTAAGAAGTTTGTTTAAGCATGTAGTGAGCATGTAAGTTAATTAAATGTTGACAATGTCTATTGCACTATTGTATTGTGTTTAACGACTAATTAAGATCTTGAATCTTGAATCAAAAGAAATAATGTTGGTCAGCTGACTGATTTATTGCTTTCAACCGAACCTCACTCCTCTCCCGTCCCGTCTTCCTTCCTTATCTCCAAGGTCAGATTTTTTGCCCCCCCACCCAATGACTCACCTGTCCTTGCCTCCTTTCATGTGAGCTAAAAATAGATTTTAGGCTTATTTTTGTTTATTTCACTCGTATATTTAGTTAAACATTAGTTAGCAGCGTAAATCAGGTTAAACGGCGGGAGTATCTGTACAATTTTTAACAATTTGACTCAAATTTTCTATGGTTATCGGCGAAAATCTGGGTAAACAAACGGCGGGAGTAGCTATGCAATTTTCAACTACTCGACTCGAATTTGTTATGTTTAGCGGCATAAATTTGGGTAAACGGTGGGAGTGTCGGCGGCCTGGAATTAATAGAATCAGAATCGACTTTGGGCCATTGATTCTCGATTCCGATTCTAAGCCTGAGAATCGACAATTGGAATCGACTCATCCGTAATTAAGATAGATTAGTGGTTTGGCGATGGTATGGGGGAGGAGCACTGTGGGAGAGAGAGGATGTCGTTTGCTTGCGACTACCTCGCATACCGTTTTGAGACACTGCCAATCCAACCTTCCTAAACGTGGAAGTCTAGGTGGTTAGGAGGAAGTCATTGAAGGATTGGGAAATTTTGTGACTCTATTTAATCTAGCTAAATACAGTCAACTCCCGATTATCCGGGGTAATGACCGGTTGGAGGGCTACAGATAACAAAAAACCACGGTTAAAACCAAGGGATTTAATGAATAGAATATTACATCTATATTTACAAAAAAGGATGTTTGTTTGTATATTTGTTTATATATATATATATTTGAAGTTTATGGACTCGGACACCGTTGGACTGTTTGCCATGAAACTTGGTATATATATATATATATATATATATATATATATATATATAATACATATATATATATATGTATTATATATATATATATATTTATGTATTAAAATTTTCACGGAAAAGGTTTTCAAGCCATCCATTTGGTCCTAACTTAATTGGGTTCCTTCCAAGAGGCCCAAAAGGGAACCCATATAAACCTTATGGAAGGATATTGTTATTTACATAAAAGCTAATGGCATGTTTAGTTGAACAGGTGATCTTGGTGATATTGGTTTTAGTTGGTAATAATCAAAGGCATGACAAAGTCAAAGTCAAAGTCAAACTTTCTTTATTCATGTTATATATACAAATATACAAGAATGGTGTCAATACATCAGTTTGTCTTATTACTAAGTTTGGTAGTTTTCTAAGAAGTATAAAATAAAATAATTAATGCAGCGTGATTGTTAACAAGGCTTATATACACTATAACTCTTCGAGAGAGTACAAAGCCTTGTTGATGAGAAAGTTTTTCAATTTTTTTTTAAACATAGATTGACCAACCACGTCTTTTATGTCTTTTGGAATTTTTTTGAAAAACTTAGATCCTATATATGTTGGTTTTTTTATATACAACTCTAGCCTGTGAGAGTTCAAAGCAATTTCCCCCTGTTTATTGTGTTATAATTGTGATTATCCCCAATTAATTTGATTTCATCAAATTTAAATTGCAATGACTGAATAGTTTCAAAAACATACATTCCATAGACAGTCATTATATTTAAAGATATAAAATGTTCTTTTACTGAAGTTTTTGGTTTAGGATTTAAAATAACTCGTATGGCCTTTTTTTGCAGTTTCAAAATGGTTTTTAGGTTGCTATCAGAAGTAGCCCCATAGAGTGATATTCCAAAAGAAATAATCGAATGAATATATGCAAAATAGACTGTTTTTAAAGAATCAGTATCAAAGAATTTTTTTAATCTTGATAATGCAAAAATACCAGATGATATTTTAGAAATCACTTTTTCAGCATGTAAATTCCAGAAGAGATTATTGTCCATTTCTAATCCTAAAAATGTTACGTTATCTACTTCATTGATTATTGTTTTTCCACTAATTTCAATTACCGGATGGATCGACATTTGTGTCTGACGTGTCTTGAATACAACAAAATTGGTTTTCTCAGGATTGAGTAATAGCTGCTTATCATTAAAATATTGCTTTAATAGGTTCAAATTAGCTGTAGATGATGATTCTAATTCCTTTACCGAAGAACCTGAAATTTTGAGAGTGGCATCATCTGCGTAAAGACACAATTGGCTACCGGTGGTCAGTGCAGGCAAACCTCTTACATAGCAAATAAACAGCAGAGGGCCCAGAATAGAGCCCTGTGGCACTCCATATTTTACTGATCTGATCTTGGATTGATGAGAAATTTTAATTTTGCTTTTGTTGTAGTAAACTATTTCTACATGTTGTTTTCTATTAGATAAATATGACTTTAACCAATTAAGAATGTTTTTACGAATACCAAGATCATATAAAATTGACAAGAGCATTTCATGATTGAGGGAGTCAAAGGCTTTGGTGATATCCATAAATACACCCAGTGCTTTTTGCCTGCCATCCAATGAGTCAATGATGGATTCAGTGAATTCGGTTGCTGCTGTTATAACTGATCTTCCCTGCCTAAAACCATGTTGGCATTCTTCTAAAAGGTAGTGATTCTCAAAATACTCTACCAATTGATTATAAATTACTTTTTCAAATATCTTTGATATGGTTGGAAGGAGGGATATTGGACGGTAGTTTTTTATTTGGCTTTTGTCTCCATTTTTGAATAGCGGTTTCAATTTTGAAATCTTTAGTTTTTCAGGAAATATTCTGGACACAAAAGATGAATTAATCACATGGGCTAGAGGTTTTAACAGTGAAAGACTTGATTTTTTCAGGAGCACCACAGGTATCTCATCATAACCAGTGCTATAGGAATTTTTCAGATTACTAATTATGCAGCTTACTTCTTTCTCATCAACAGGTTTGACTTTAAAAACATGGCCATTATTATTTTCTAAATGTACAACACTATTCCCTTTTGACAAGTCTAGATGAGGTATGACGCAATCATCAACTAAGTCAGTAAAGTAATTGTTGAAAACATTACTAACAACATTTGGTTCAGAAACTAAGTTGCCATTTACTTTTAGATTAATGTTTTGGATTTTCACATTATTTTTCCCAGCTTCAGAATTAATTATATTCCATGAAGTTTTGTTAATATTTGAGGATTTTTCTATCTTAGTCTTATAATACTGTTTTTTCACAATACTTATTTTCTTTTTGAAATCCTTATTGCCCTTTCTTACTAGCTTGTGCAGATTTTTACTTTTTGTTTCTCTAAAAACAAAACAACGTCTGCTGAGTAGTAGTAGCTAGTATACAATAAAGGTTTATTCACATTTTTTACTACAATTTTGTGTTTTAATGTCATTTAAGACATGTATGTAAATTAAATACTTTTGAAAATATTTAAAAAGTAATGAAATATACAAATAATAAAGATAATAATAGTTAATACTAGCAATGGCTGATAGCAGTAAATACTCTCTAAAACACCGAATGGTTTTAGTACATTAAATTTCTCTAATATATTTAAGTATTATAATATATTAAACCCCGAACTCTCTAAAATACACTGAACCGTTTGCTAATTAATTCCTCACTGGGGGAAAAATTGCATGAGGGTGAACAGTGCGGGAAGTGTGATTGTTTTGAATGGTTTATATTTTTAGGCGTCCGAGTCCGTCCGTCCATCTGTTGCTTTGTCCATCACAGTTGCAAGTGGCCCGGAGCAGTGTAAAGGTCAACGTGAGATGACATGTATTTACTAAATTGTTTGTATAATATTTATTCTGATAAATAATGTAAATTAGGTATACAATTCTGAGATAATTTAACCAAATAAATTGTTATTATTGTTTTATTTATGTTTAGAAGGGGATAAATAAAAAGAATCCTTTTGTGACCCCTGTTAAACCGCAACTTGATTAACCCGCTCCCATATAATCAGGAGTCAACTGTATAAGAGTTTCTCTCAATTCTTAACATTTAGTGCACCTTCCTCAAACGTCACATTCATAACTCAAATTGTTTAGTAATGTAAAGAATTGACTTTGACTTAGAGGTGTGCGGGTATCCGGAAAGCCGGTTCGGTTTCGGATTGGATCGGATATCCGAATCTGATCCGAAGGTTTTTTCGATATTCGATAAGGTCCAGTATAAATCTGACTTATTCGGATAGACTGTATATCTGGGGATAATAGGCCAGAAACAAAACAATAAATACGTTTGGACCGTTACTAAACGCTTTGACTCTGACGACGTCGTTCAAGATAACTTGACGCAATGCCGGTCGCTTTGTTGTTCGGTTGGTACGGATCAATGCTTCGATACGATATTTGTGTAGATTCGAGATGTATCGTATCGCGATACACGGCTGGATCGTACATCACTGAAGCAACAAAGAATAAATACGATTTATACAGAGAAATGCGCGATAGCAAACGTTTTTGATGTAAACAATCGCAAATGTATACATCATTGCTACTCGATGTTGATTCAAGATTCACGGGATAGACGCAGACAACGAGACAACAGTAGTGGATTATGTACTAGCGAATAGTCGATAATTTAAAGTTGATAGTCGATATCTGATTGCATCAACATCTCACGATTCAATGAGCAAGCTCCCATAGAGTAAGTCGTAATTCCAAAGTCGCAATACGCAATTAGAAATTTAAGTGTATGAAATTTAAAATTGCTGCTACTGACATTTTTTCCATTCAATATCTTTAAAACGCTGAGTAAAATATTGCTGACATGCGCAAAACGAGTTACATAGCTTTCTCTATGGGGAAGTTTCCCGGTATGATTAATGAGCTTAATCTATCTAGAGCTCTCAAACTGCAAGAAAAGCATTCACTTTTTAAACTCGGTGTGTTTCGTATGTGTATTACGTTACGACGACGTGAAGCAGCGACGACGGATTCGCGAAATCATAGCTTAGTTATCTATAATTTATTTACACAAGTTTTATCGTTCGGTTATTATTTGATTTTGAAAGATTAATTTCTTTAAAATGGAACCGAAAAAGAATAGCATTATATAGAAATTCTTTATAAAGAACGAAGCCGATAGTGAAGTCGCTGAATGTCTGAAATGCAAGCTTTAAGGTTATGTTGTATGTTTACATTCCAGTGACAAAGTTTATATTTTTTACTACAAAAGCAAAAAAACATTCAAACAAAAAACATTAAAAAAATTAAACAAAAAACATTCAAACTAGTTAGTAAATTTATAAAACAAAGGGAATTCTTTGGTCATGGATGTTTTTGGTTAACTTATACAGAGAAGGCCTACTGAATCATTTCGTCATTGCCCAAGTCGTGCTAGGCCTAATACCCTAGTATGTTTTGATGTGTGCTACTTTTTAACATCGGTGATTCTGGTCTTTTAATAACTAGGCTGTCATCATATTGAAATGTTTCCTTGTTTTTTATATTGTCTGACCTTATGTATATGTTTGGTTTTGTACTACATCCAGATGGGCTAAGGAGTTATATCACAATGACAAGGATGATAGTCATGGTGACATTAAATGATTGAAGTTGAGTAGTCTAAACTAGGCCTGCTTTTATTAAATTATATAACTTTACCAAAATTATTAATTTTGAACTTGTAATTTTTTGTTACCACTAAGTCAAGTAGTTTCTTATTTGACCTTTATTAGGTACTAAGTTTTACAATCACAGTTTGGAAGTTGTGATATTGCCAAAAACATTATTATTATATTTTTGGTGTATTCATAAACATTTGATTCTTTTATCATCCAATCTCCAAAATAAATAATATAATGCTATTTGTTTACAATCAGTCCAGTTATTTGTATTAGCCTACCAGTTCATTTGTTTTATAAGACTATTTACATTAGCGAAGGAACAATGGCTATTCAAATAAAACATCATAGACAGTGGGTTTTATTTACTGATTTAATAACAAATGTAATGTTGCCAAATTACAAAAGTTCATGCCCATCCAGTAAACATATTTCTTGTATTTTTCACTGCAGAGAAGATAGTATTCTTGTTTATGTACACAGGTTGGTATATTCCTCCTCCAATTAGACATGCTGTTTTCTGGTGAGGTCATTGTAGTCTTCAGCCATTAGGTACTCAGAAAGATACAGTTGTAAAAATAATAACCACTTGTTGTGTACGGTACCTATTGAATAAAATTACCTAGCTGAAATATCATATATTAATATCTTGCAAGGGAAATAAAAATGTAAAGTTCCGACTTGAAAATATGGTAATTCTTAGAGATCGATGTAATGTGCGGTACTGGCAAAGTAAATATCCAAATCCGAAAACTATCCGAATCCGAAAATTATCCGATCCGAAGCCTTTACTATCCGATCCGTATCCGACCCGAACTTAAGCTATCCGAACCGAAACCGATCCGAACTAAAATTCGCACACCTCTAGTAAAAAAGCAAGTTCTTCAAGTCCTTTCAATCTGTATTAAATTACAGTGACTAAGAAATGTCCAAGGTAAATTTGTAGCATGATTCATTTTGCTCAATCCGCTGATTTGTCTCTCGTTGCAACTTTGATCCAATCAGTTAAAATCGCCTTGGAGGTTTTTATCAGTCAGGGAAATAGGAAAAAACGGGAATTTTATGATTTTGGCAAAGCTATGAAAACGTTAGGAATTTCCGTCATAGTCAGGAAAAACATGCAAGTACTTAAATTCAAGTATTAGACCAATTTTTAACTGAAATTTTTATAAATAATTTGGCCAGTCCGCGATATTTCCTGCCAATCTGCAGAATATTTCAAACGCTTGCAATCTGCCAAATTGTGTAGTCGTGTTAACTCCTCTGGGTTATTTAATATTGGACATGGACCAGACGTCGACTTTCCAACACAGAGCAGATCACGTGTTTATCGACCACAAATGTCGATGGGACACGTAATATCGACTGCAAACAACATGCAACATTGGCGGCTTATAACGACTGAACTGTGTAATATAGACCAGAAATGACTATGGACTCATAATATTGACTGTAAACAACATGCAACATTAGCTGCATATAACGACTGAACTGTGTAATATAGTCCAGAAATGATGATGGGGCACATAATATCGACTGTAAACAACATGCAATATTAGCGGCATATAACGACTGAACTGTGTAATATAGTCCAGAAATGATGATGGGACACATAATATCGACTGTAAACAATATGCAAAATTGACTGTATATGACGATTGAACTGTGTAATATCGTCCAGAAATGACGATGGAACACATAATATCGACTGTAAACAATATTCAACAATGGCAGCATATAACGACTGAACTGTGTTATATCGACCATTATCAATTATAAATTTTGAGACATAAGCGATGATTTTACAATGTTAAAAATGACAATCTATGCAATTTACTTATTATTTTGTAAAATCATTTTTTAGACATTTAAGCAATATTATAATAATTTGTAGGTTTCATTTATAGGCTGGATTTGAAACTGAATATTTATGTCCAATGGACAATAAAGTGCAAAGATCAATTTAGTTAAACGATATATATTCAAATAACTTTTAATGGCCTGTTAAGCTGGACTGTAACTAGGGGTGTGGAAGTAGTGATTTTTGTAATTGTCGAGTCGAGTATTTACCATCAGCATTATATTGTTGGTAGTTTCAAATAGTGTAATGGAATTAGGATACCACTCCAGATACAGTCTAATTATGGTTTATAATTAATATACGAGTAGGTATACACAATTTTGGCCTGTACAATCAAACTGGATTATGTTTTGAAAAACAAAACATGGTTTGACCGTTGTTTTCAGTTGAAAAAATATGGTCCAGTTGCCATTTGGCCAATATCAATTGGTCCAGTCATCACTCATAATTAGGGGTTTCAATCCCATGATCCCGGTCAATTTTTCCAAAAGTCCTGGGAAAATTGCCGTTAATCCCAGATTGTTGGGATTGTATAAACTATTATTTTCCAGTTCTTATGTTAAGTCCTTATTAATTTACGATAATTAATTAGTACTGTATCTTACGAATCGTTTACTTTATACTTGGTTTACTAAGGTTTTTTGTAAAGAGAACATGATTAGTTTTGTCTATTGCAGATTTCTGGTGATTGTGTTTATGTAAGTGACTGGTACGGCACAGTACCCAATGCCGCGTCGTGCCACCTTTCACAATATATTTTACTAAAATGAATCACACAAGACTTCCATGTTCCTACGCGGTCTTTTCATACAGTAATATTACAGACAGGAAATCTTTATTTTGACTTCCCCCAACCATTTTTATTGTTTACTATAAAATTCTTAGCTTTGACATTGTCAGCCGTCGTACTCAATATTAGTAGTTATTTTCAAGTGCCAATGAGTCAACAACAGTGCAATTCGATTCAGTACAGTGTTGTTTTTTTTAAGTAGTTTGGTTGCAATTGTTATTGATATTTTTGTATTATTTAGTAATTTGAATTAAGTTGTGTAGTTTTGTAATGAGGAGTAGCTTTGTTTTTATAAAAAAAAGATTCTGAGTTGCACATTAGTTTGGCACAACTTTCTTACGTCTATAGACGCAAAAGGTTCATAGTACAGTTTGTTAAGCAGTACATATTAGTACATTAGTAGTTTGTATGTCAAAAACATATTATACGAGTGACCATTAAAGTTGAGTTAAACTATGTAATACTGAATTTCTGTAATCCCGGGATTCTCTTAAATCAATCACGAAATCCTGGGATTGTAAATCAGGTATGAGATTGAAACCGCTACTCATAATCAATTTTATGTGACTAAATCGTTATTTACGGTTGAAATTATGTGGTCTGGTCGTCATTTCATTTTTGGGTGATTTCACCTGGTCTAGTCGTTCTCTCCAGCTAATATTATGTTTTCTGTTGTCATTTACACCGAAATTATGTGATTCAGTCGTCATTTACCCACGCTCGGTTGTTATTTATGACCGATTCATGATTCCTTTCATCATTTTCGGCCGATTTCTACGTGATTTGGTCGTCTTTAGCGGCCGTTTTTACATGACTTGGCAATCCTCCGGACGGGAGATCGGCGGAAAATGCTCACTTAAACTTTTTTTTAAACTCTGAATCGAGTTGAGTATTGAAATCCTTAGCCGAAATCTGGAAGTTTTGAGTACTCGTACACCCCTAACAATAACTTGCCTACCCAAAAACTATTTATTGCTCATTCAGATTCAGAGCATTTTTATGTAAATATTGTTTAAAATGCAGAAAAAAATCACTTTCAAATTTTAAGTTTTTACAGTGTTCACAAATTTAAATTAAACATAAATCTCTAACAATTATAATGTAAAAAAGTCACTCTTTTATTAGGTTAAGGAGTTTAAATTTTGAATTTTTTTAACTGTTAGAAAAATTCGAGAATTTTATCTGGGAAATATGGTACGGTACGCTTGCTAAAACTTTACTAAAACGCTTTGTTATTGCATGATTCATTTTGCTGATATGATTTAATTGCCAATCTATAAGATAATAATGATGGGAATGTTCATCACAAGTTTGTAGCATAGGTACTTTTTTGCTTATTTCACCCATTTTGTAACCTTAGCCCATTAATAAGTTTAACACATGGAATGTAAGGAACTCGCTAGAGAAGTTTCGCCCTGTATGGCTTGCCAAAGGTTGAGCCTGCACCTACTGCTTGTTAACTGGTGCAGCTATCTCCTGAAGTCTTATGTTCTCACGTCTTGTTAAATGCTGTGCAGTAGAGTCTCACAAACTCAAACTCCAGGAAATTCGATGCTTAATCTAAATTACTTGACTTGTGTATCTTAAGCTCCAATAAGTGAAGTGAAATTATCAAGGAACTGACCTCTCTCATGCTCTTAGCACTACACCTACCTTACTAATCTTTGTCTTTTTTACATATTTAATAACATTTATTTAAAATATAATTTGATAAATTAAGTGAAAACCATGTCTTGTCGTGAACTTGTTACTGACAAAATATGCTTTGGGAAACTCAACATCTCACAAAATTCAGGTGGTCAAAATTATAGACTAGTATGATATACTATGAAGAACATTGTGACACTATTCACTATATGATGTATATGCAACATAATAAAGATGATTTTGAGTTGATTTAAACAACCTTTTAAGTCCATATTTTGTCAAGTTTGTGAGACTCTAAGGTACAGAGATTCAGTATTAATTCAAACTCTATCCTTCCTGTGTTATTTATGATGTTGCATTATTTACTTTGCTAACTATGAAAACAAGTAGAATTGTTGAGAATTTTAATAATATCACATCATCAATTTCATATTGAACAAAATCACACAATATGCAAATCTTCAACTAGCGAAGTCTTGCTGGCAGTTCGTCACTTATGGGGTTCATCACTGGTTTTGGCATGATTCATAGTATGGTCGCGTCTCATGAGCTTTGGCCCATTTATTAGTTTGTAATGACTATGAATTTCAATCAAATTATAGAGATGATTACAGATTTGACTGATCAAATTCAGCCATTGATGATTGAGTGTACAGATCAGGAATTTAAGGACAAAATTAAAGCAGTCTCTCAACATAAGGATTGTGTTGGACAGCCTCATGAGGGGAATGGTTACCAGCTGGATGATGATGCAGGTATTATTGTCACATCAACCACTTCAGATTGGGCTAGTATTACTGTGCAGCCTTCAAACCTCACGTTGTAATTAGTTTGGAGTTTGGAATGTCTTCTCAAAACTTCATCTATATTTTTAAGATTTCGCTATGGCTGAAGTTTTTAATTAATTTACTTTTTCCGAGTATAAGTTGGTACATTGTCCTTGTCATCAAAAATCTTGAAAAATTAGAATCTCATTACTTTGGCATATCTCAATCTCAATGTTTTTTTTCATAAATTTTATTAATTTTGTATTTTGTGATGTAACGATTTTGATGAAACTTTGGGATTTCCATCTATACCCCTCTTTATCTCTAATTTTTTTTTTATTCATATTTGCATATTTGCATATTTGCAATATAAAACCACTATTTGCATAATAGTTTTTGTTTTTTAGGCACTTTAAATATGAATAAAATATGCGTTTTTGCTGCTTCTGGGACTCGAGATAAACTTGTACTGTCAATGAAACATATTCCTAACATTGCCATTTTTAATGTTATTCCTATGAAAAAATTCAGTACTGTTAAATAAACTGAGCTGATTTCAGAAAAAAATAACTTACCATTACATTGGTCACTTGTTTGGGGGGGGGGGGAAATATACTTTGTAATATTTTAAGAGTTTTTCTATGCGAACATGTCTTACAAAAACAATCATATCTCTAAAAGGCACAGAGATACTAAAGTAAAATTTGTTATCTGATCTACATTAAATTTTCTATCACCTCAAAAATAAAAAAACATAGAATTTTATCTGCTACATTTAATAAAACCTCAAAAAGTACATATATAAAAATTTTGTAACATAAATATAAGAGTACAAAAGAGTACTAATAATCTTAAAAATGTGTCAAACTGCTTTAGCCTATGACATATATTTATAACAATATTATAAAGATTTACAATAATGAAAAAAAGGTATTTTATTTGCCTAGGAATTGGAAATAAAATGATTTTAAGTAAGTGAACTCCACAACCGTTAAAAAATATCAGTAAAACAAATAACTTGAAACATCAATATTAGACACATTAAGTCCATTTAATAGGCTATAATATATTTTATTCAGTTCACTGAGTTCAGTAAAACAGAAATTACAGTTATGAAGAAACAGTTATGCAGAAATTACAGAATATGGTACTTTAAGAATAAATTTAGTTATATTTCCTTGAATTTGACCGGTTTCATAATGAAAATTAAAATAATTAACTTACTAAATAATTTGAATCATATTAAAGCTATTTATTTATATTTTAACCAAAAGATTAGGATGTAACTAAATACCTTTTATTTTAAATTTACATTTCCTTCAAAAAAGTATGATAATTATAGATCTGACAAAATAGTTTAATCAAGCAAAGCGTGAAACAACTTAATTATTGAAATGTTCAGAAACTTTATGTCAGATTCAGTTATAATCAGGTTATATTAGTTGTCAGTGCATTGAGACATTGAGAATGAGAGTTAAAAATTGATTTGGAGTAGGTCTATTATTTTTCACGTTGGTACATATATATGCAAAAAACAATGGTTTTGATTTCCTTTATTTCTTTAACTTCTTCTCTGTCTCAAAAGGTCACTGAACTTTTTAGCTGTGTTGATCCTATCTTTTTTTTAAAGTAATACACTCTTCCTGAACCCCTAATTTTCAGAACCCTTAAACTGTTCTGCAATGGAACAAAGACCAAACTGTAATTGCAATCAAAACTTATTCTCTTAGTGCCTATTTATTTTCTGACATTGGAGAAAATCAATGAATATACGACAGGTACAGTTTTGCCTAATGAAAATATGGGTTATACCTGTAGCCTGCAAGAGGATAAATTTCTTTTCTCAACATATAAAAAAATATACCCCCATAGATGTTTATCTATTCTAGATTGGTAAAACTCTAAAACTTTATCCATATTAGCAATGGTATTACCAAGGCCAAGCTGCATACTTTCCCTTGCAAGAAGCTGTTTAACTGTTCCTCCTATTCCATCACATGAAGACTTCCCGTGTTTTTTGGAAAAAAAGACCAGCATCCTTTCAAATCAAAATCTTTTCGGTGATGACATAGATTTAATACAAAAAGGTTTAAATGGAATGACTGCACATGACGGGTAAAGCGCACGACTGGCTCTGTAGTTTGTAAAACCATTATGAATACAGAATAGATAAACTCAGCTTATGGCCTAACTGTAACTAGAAAAATACACCATGAAACTAGTGCTACACCATCTTCATCTCAAAGGAGGCGCTGGCAACCAGTATTTCAATTTGTGGCATTTTTATACCGTTTCTGGGATTTTCTAATCCTCTGCGGGATTACAACGGGATGCGGGATAAAAACGTAAATGTTACCGATATCGCCGATCGTAATGTGAAAATTGACCTGTGTGAGGTATAACTGTTTAATATCAGGTTTTTTACTTGTTAATAATTGTTTTTCCTAAAACTTTATAAATTATATTACAAGGGTCATCCAGAAAGTAAAGAATGTTTGCTGGCACAGCTTTCCCACCACTGTGATTGCGAGTGTGGCAGTCCACTCACCTCCCCACCAAAGTATGAGCCGTGTCTCGATGCTGTGTGGTCACGCGTGTTATTTCTACATCGATTCAAAATGGTGGCGGCAATCAAAAATCCTGCCAAATTTTAGATACGCAGTGTTGTTCGGTTTCTGAGTTAAAAAATGTCCAGACCATAGAAATATTTTGAAAAACACCAACGAAGATTTATCATGAAAGTTGAAAGACGAGTTTAAGTCAAATCTTCAGGGGAAAAACTGGTGCATCAGGTTTAATGACAGAAAATCCATTGTGCATGACGAGGATCGGAGTGGCAGGTCATTGCTCGCTAAGGATGATTTGAAAGAAAGACTTGAGTGAAAATTTGATGAAAGCAGCTGCTAAAATCGTAGCACATAACATCAATTTTAAGATTTTTTTGCACTTTCACCATAAACTTTCTTTGGTGTTTATCAAAATCATTCTATGGTCTGGACATTTTTAATCTTGGAAACCGAATAACACTGCGTATCTAAAATTTGACGGGATTTTCGATTGCTGCCGCCATTTTGAATCGATGTAGAAATAAGACGCGTGACCGCATAGCAACGAGACTCGGCTCATACTTTGGTGGGGAGGTGAGTGGACTGCCACACTCACAATCGCAGTGATGGGAGAGCTGAGCTAGGTGCAGTAAGCAAACGTTCTTTATTTTCTGGATGACCCTCATAAAAGTTATAGATTTGTTTCATCCAAACCCGTTATTTTGCTCAGCCATTTGATTTGTTTGTCTAATTATTATTTTTCCTGTAATATAACAATATTTGCAGATTAGGAAGAACATTTTTGTTTAATAAAATTGTATGCAACTATAAATTGTAAAGTTTTTAATTATTTAAACCAATAAGCTTAAAACAGCGAATATCACAAACACACGGTTAGGCCCATTCTACACAAGCGGACAAATCGCCGCATTTTGTTCGCTCGTAGAATAGCCCTTAGACTTAAGTGCCTAATTGGCCTTAGGCATAAGCGTGCGATGCGACACCGCGACAATGTCATCATCATTGTTGCGAATTAGGAAACCCCAGCATTGCTGCTAGGCATGTCTTCCACAAGCGGGAATATTGCGCAGGTTACCGGAAGGATAGGATATAGCAGGAAAGGAAAGGTTGGGATGAGGCGGCAGCCAAATCGACCCATCAGAGGGCCAACTCCCGTGCCCCTGTGACAGCTGGGATGAGGATCTCAATCAGGGGACCCGCATTCTGCCCTCCAACTGGTCAACTCAACTGACAGTATCCATGTACAAAAGCTAGGGACCATCCATTATCAGGATTGGGAACCAAACCAGAGATTCTGTCCCTAGCTGCTGCAAATGGAGGGACCAAAGGTGAAAGGGAAGTTTGTCATAATGGACAGCCAAAAGACTTACCAAATGTAATGACAACTTCATTTACTGTACCCAATGTCAGCCTCAAAACTGGTATAGACCAGTTTCAAGGTAGTCCTGGGACAAAAAATAAAAAATTTTGACTCCGCGACAATGTAGAATGAATGAGAACACGTCAGGTGTCGCGTCAATTTTTTGTTAAGCATAGTTTGGACACTGTTTTTGTCGCCGGAAGGAGCGACATCGCTCATATTGCCGACAGAATCTTTGTCGCCCAACTATAACGGAGCCTTAGGAGCAGAGTAAAACCGTAGAACGAAGCATAAATACTTAGTTTAACCACAAAGAAGAAATAATTCTTTCCCTAAACTCTCTTTTTCTCAGAAAGAATTCATTCTTTCTTCTCTGTGGTTTAACTAAAACGTTGTAATTAGTTTGAAAACCCATAATCACAATTATTTTCGGCTAATATAATTTCCTTAAATTGTATTTCAAGAAGATATATGACTAATATATGATTTTGCGACAAATATTAAATTAAGCTCATTATAGCATATGCTAAATAATAATATCTTTTGTTTTTTTTTGCTTTATTTTTTGTTGAAATTAATATACAGACTATTATAAATTTTCAAATACTGTATTTAAATATAATTAGTAATATTAAATATTGGAGAGTTATTATACTTATTGTGATGTTAACAAAACATGATTGAAATAATTACTATTATTCATCAAAACATTAGAAGTTTGAGGACGAATTTTGATTTGTTTTTGTCCGAATTGGCTGTTAATAATTTAATGCCAGATATAATAATATTATCTGAAATATGGATTTTTTCTGATGAGGCAGAGTATTATAGAATTCCGAACTATAAATTATTTTGTAAATGTAATGATGCATACAGATCAGGGGGAGTTGCAGTATATGTAAATAGTTTGCTGTCAAATGTAAATTGTAAAGAGTTAGACTGTAATTCAGCTGATGTGATGTTTTTATCCTTTGATATTTTGGAGTACAAATTTCATTTAATTGCAATTTATAGACTGATTTTCTTACCAATAGATACATTTGTTAATGAATTTCAGCAGATTTTTAGTCGACCAAACAATGATTTTAAAAATATTAAAAACTTATTTTGGATTGGAGATGTAAATATTGCTATTCCTGTAAATGAAAATGAAGCTAGTGGTATATCTTCTATTGACAATTATATCTCTTTAATGGCTGTAAATGGTTTAGAGTGTTTAATAAAAGAGCCCACTAGAATAACAGATAAGTCTGAAACCTGCATCGACCACTGTTTTGTAAGAGTGTCCAGTAAGGACAGGATTGTTGTGGAACCGTCGGTGATACACGCCGGTTACACGGACCACTCCATGTGTCGCGTGGTTGTGCGGGTGGGCGGGGGAGGGTGGGGAGGCGGGTTGGCTGCTTCCTCTCCTCCCCCTGCTCGGTACCGCACAGACTGCGCTCTTCTCAGACAGCTTTTAGATAATGAGAATTGGACTAATGTATACAACCAAGTTGATGCGTCGGCAGCTTTTGATGTTTTTTTAGATATATTCCAAAATTATGAAACCGAATGCAAAAAATTAATAGTTAGCAGCAATAAGTTAAAGAGAATAAAACCATGGATGAATGAGTCGATTTGTTTTAAAATAAAGAGAAGAAATAAGATTTTTAGCTTAGTAAAGAAACATCCAAGCAATGAGAATTTGAAAAATTATTACAAAATATACAGAAATAGTTTACAAACAGAGACCCAAAACAACATCAACAAAACGACACCGATTGGTGCCGATTGGTGCATTTGGTTGATTGGTTTGAGGCACTTAAAAGATAGTTATTATAAACAACAATTTGAAAACTGTCATGGTAATTCTAGGAAAACATGGAAGGTTCTAAATGAAATAACAGGCCAGTCCAGAGCTCGTGATATGAAAATTCAATTGGAAATAAATAGTATTATAGTTGATGATCCACAAGTTGTATCAAATGAATTTAACGAATATTTCCTAGGTATTGTTGACAAATTGGAGTTAAATAGTTCTGTATCTCAGAATTTTCTGTCACTGGACTATACAAATTATTTTCCTAGCAAAAGTGAAGTAAAATCTTTTTTTCTAGATGAAGTAAGGCCGGAAGAACTCTTGGCTGCAATAACTAGTTTAAGAAATAACAAAAGCCCAGGAATAGATGGTGTAAGTTCAAATGTAATAAAGGAGGTTTTAGATAAAATTTTGGGTGTCTTATCATATATAATTAACTTTAGCTTTCAAAGCGGGGTTTTTCCGACACAATTAAAGAAAGCTGTTGTAATACCAATCTTCAAAAGTAGCTCTAAATTAAATTGTAATAACTACCGACCTATATCCTTGTTGTCTTGTTTTTCTAAGATTTTTGAGAAGGTAATGAAACAAAAATTAATAAAATATTTCCATTCAATAAATTTCTTTAGTAGTCATCAATTTGGATTCAGAGTAAAACTTAATACTGAACACGCTTTATTAAATTTTTTGCAAAATGTTTATGATGGATTAAATGAGGGAAAAAGTGTTAGTGGTCTATTCCTGGACATAAAAAAGGCTTTTGACACTGTTGATCATAATATTTTATTAAACAAATTATATAAATGTGGGATAAGGGGTGTTGCTCAAAATTGGTTTAAAAGCTATTTGTTGGAGAGACAACAGTGTGTGAAAATTGATTCTGTATATAGTGAAATGGGAGTAATTAAGAGCGGGGTTCCGCAAGGTTCAGTTCTTGGTGCAATTTTATTTATTATTTATATAAATGACCTATGTGATGCGAGATTTCATGGCAAACTGACATCTTTTGCTGATGATACTGCTCTGTGCTATGCAGAAAATAATTGGGAATTGGTTAAATTGGCAATGAATAATGATCTCAACGCACTGCAGTGGTGGTTTACTGTGAATCACATGCTGCTGAGTGCTGAAAAAACTAAATTTATTAATTTCAATCTTAGAAATCATGTTAACTTTTATAATGAAATTGTATACCATTGCGCATATTGTATTGAAGAGCAGAGGATGTGTATACAAAAATGTGCAGCTGTGGGACAGACCAGTAATATAAAATATTTGGGTGTGTATATTTAGATAGTGAAGTTAGCTGGAAAGTGCACATTATAAAATTAAAAAATAAAATCAATAGTGTTTTGAGATATTTTTACTTTTTAAAATATTTGACAACTGAAAGAGTTTTGCGTATTTTGTACTTTTCCCTGGTGCAGAGTCGAATAGAATATGGGATAATTTTTTGGGATAATGCGTACGAAACTCACCTTAATTCCATCAGTGTCCAGCAGAAGCATTTAGTACGATTAATCTCTTATAAAGGCAAATTTGAACCATCTCGTCCCCTCTTTATTGATAAAAAAATACTACCATTGAAGTATCTATTTGTTTTTAAAGTGTTAATGATGTTTTATACTAGAAGTGGAAACAGGCCTCCCAATGAAAATTTATATAGAAATAAACTTAGAAATGCAGAACAATTCGTACTACCAAGACCACATAACATGTTTTTTACCAGAACCTTTAGCTTTATTGCACCAAAAATATTCAATATATTGCCTGATAAGCTCAAAAATTCAAATAGCGTAAATACTTTTTCAAACAATTTAAAGAAGTGGCTTTTCAGTTTAGAAGACATTAATTTTTTTATTTTAATCATAAAATAGATGTAGGTTAAATTCAAGTTAAATGATGTAGGGTTAGGTTAAAGGATTAGTTGTACAGATAAAGGCGCACTATGGCTAGCTTTGCCACACAGGGACTAAGCATTGCATGCTATGAGCTTTGACGGCACCTGGGGAGACCAACTCCAGAGGCAAGTCTCTGGGGAGGTGCCATCAGCCATCAGGTGGTGAAGTGCGGTGCGCAGTTTGAGAGCCTCTAACCATAGTTAAGTTTCGGATGTATTTTATTTTCTTTTAGTTAAATCTTTAGGCACACTTGATTCTGTAGACCGTTTTTGTTTATCACGTTTTGTTTATATTATCTGATCGCTGTTTATAATTTTGGTTATTTTGAAGGAAAGGAACCTCCAAACAGGCTATGCCTTGGAGGTCCTACATTTTCTCCAAATTTGTTTAACTGCACATAATTTATAAATAAAAGTAAATGTAAATTGAATATACTGTAGTTGTTTTAAATTAAAATTACTTGTATATACTTTTTTTGAAATAGTGAAGCTGTATTAGTTTATTAATTCCTGTTTTATTTATAGAGACAATCAAAAGGAGGCAGATTTAAGAGGATAATTTGAGTATTGTTTATTTTGTTTTGTGTAGATTATTTTAATTATATTATATATGTTTAATTATATATTTTGAGGACAAAATCAATGAACAGGAAAATGTGTGCATATTAGAAATACTCTGTAATATGTTTAATTGGAGAAAATAAATCATTCTTATTCTTATTCTTATTCTTATATATTTTTGTATCACTTTATTTCGGAAACAGGTTATAAAGACCACGGTAAGCCCATAACACAAATTTGTATATATACTATGTACAATTTTTCATTTTCATTTAAATGTATAGATGTAAAAACTCTTCCTGTATGCACATTTTCTTAATTAATAGGCCTAATTTGTCATTTCTAAAACACAATGGGATTTATAAGTTTATGTTTTCACTGATAATAAAATGAAAGATGACGACTAAAACTTCAATTTTATCACTTGAAAGAATAGACATAACATTAATTGGAAATTCAATTTTCAATTTAATCAGTTCTTTATACATTTTTTGTATATTTTCTTGATTAAATAAACTGCAAGAAAATATTAAATGGTCAATTGAAGCTGTGTCCATTCCACATTCACATTTTGGGCTAGTTACTAGGTTAATTTTATATTAATGATCTTTTGAAAAAGTATGTCCGAATCTGATCCTGCAAAATGTTGAAATATATCTTTGTTGTCTTTTATATAGTGTAAACCTAGGGGAAGAAGGTACAGAAGGTTTTTAATTAAAAATTATATTTCCTTTCGATTCACCAGATTAATACCATTATTCTTCTTGTCAACTTTGGTTTGCTTTTTTCTTAAAGATAAAATTTGCAGTCACTGAAGAATGGATTATAGTGGATGTTAATCCGAGATGCACTTTCAGCCACTGTGTCAGCCCTTTCATTTCCTTGAATGCCAAAGTGACCAGGGACCCAAACAAATATAATTTTATATCCATTTTTTACAAGTTCAAAAAATTTATTTTTAATTTTGAAAATTACAGGTGAAGTATTAAAATTGATCTGTATGCTATTTAGAGCTGTAAGGACACTTAATCAGATAAAATAACATAATTTTGTATAGTTTTATCTTCCATATAGTAAAGAGCGTGTAAAATAGCGAGAGCTTCGGCTGAAACTACGGAGAAGACCGGGTTTACTTTAAAGGATACAGTTTTGGAAAGCTGTTTAATGAAAGCACACTATCTTTGGCTAATACCACATGTTTGTATCAGCTGATTAAAATAAACCGCCCGTGTAGGCGATAATTTGCTCACATAAGGTTTATATAAATCAGCTGTTACAAAACATGGTGAGCACATTATCGACTATACGGGAGGTTCAATATCGCGAATATCGTTTGTTATGATATTGGAAAATGTAATCAACCGATTGTTTGTTCTATCATATGATAGGCACTACGAACAGCCACCATACAGCGCTCTGCGGAGTTAGGTTAGGTTACTGTAATTTTGTCATGAACTGCAGCCTAATTTGTTGTTATTTTTCACACGTAAATCCATTTGTAGAACTCCAATTTAACATTTTAACCAAAACTTTTTACTTAACTTATATCTGATTGACTTCAAATTGAGTGAGCACTTTTTTTGCTTTTATACACTTTGAAACAACTATCGTTGTCGGAAGATCATTCGATAAAACTAACAAGCTGCCAGTTAGTAAAATGTTTCAACATCAAACCGATATTGGACCGCCTGTGCAGGCTTTAATGTGCTCACCAAAGTCACTGTTGTGTAGTTTTTCTTTGGTTAATGGACTACAATATTTGTGTTTGATTGAAACAGATGTTAACTGAGAAGTGCAAGTGAGCGAAGCGAACTCCAAAAAGGGGTTTGGGGGCGAAGCCTCCAACGGTTATAAGCCTAGTCTATTCTGTATTCAAAATTAATGGTAAAACCTTACTAGCCATTGAAAACATACGTGAACTGTCATTGGTTACTGCCAAGTTCATCGATTTTCTGATCAAAGTGGCAGAATAGAAAAACAGCAGATAAAATGACTGCCAACTTCTCAGATTCAAATTCTTCAACAAATTTAATAACTGGAATGGTTGAATCTGTGTTATTTTGTTTCTTTTTTAAATATATTGAACTATTAAACACTTAAAATTTAAAAAAGCTATCTGGTGGACACACACACACTGTGGAGAGGTTAAAAAGTTACAAAACACCTGATCAGAAGTGCAACTCACAAAGAATTCACCCATCCCGTTATTTTGGTCCCATGCCGTCCGCCGTTTGCTTAAGGTCATCCTTCCCTTCAACTCTGCCATACATAGATGCTCCATCAGACGCACATAAAAACCACTGAATGAGACAGGATTTGAACCCTCAATCCAAGCACCACCCCGTGGCCTAGACTTCTCAGCTAACCTGACAGGCTAGCAGTTGTATTGGACCGTGTTTTATTACGCCTTGCATGTAGTCCAAGTTAGTTATGTTTGAGTCTACTAGGTAACGCCACATGTCAGACACATTTCTAAGAGATGGAACCTAGAAGGCCGGCGATTAGTCCCCCAACAAGTTGTGTGCTCATAAGTCATTGTTGGGGGGACTAGCGATTAGCATAAACAAGTATAAATGTAAAATATACAGTCAACTCCCGAATATCCGGGAGGGGGTTAATAGGGTTGCGGTTTAACCGGGGTCACGAATGGTTTATTTTTATTATTTTTGTTTATCCCCTTCTAAACATAAATAGAGCAATAACAACGATTTATTTTGCTAAATTATCTCCATAATCGTATGTAATTTACATTGTTTATCAGATTAAATACTATACAAACAATTTACTAACCACAACATAATCTGAGAGTCTGTCATTTCGCTAGTGAGCCGTGGGCGTGTAATGGGGAGTGATGACCTTGACACTGCACGGACGGTCGGATGCGGACGTCTAAAAATAGAAACATTCACCCTTCCCGCCGCTGTTCACCCTCAGCGACGGACGGATAGACAGACGGACAGTATGACGCGGACGTCTAAAAATAGAAACATCTCGAAAGAATCACCCTTCTCACCGTTGTTTACCTTCATTGGGTTTTTCCCCTAGTGCGGAATTAATTAGCATACTGTTCGGTGTAGTTTAGAGAGTTCGGTGTAGAGATTTTTAACCTATTAAATATCATTCGGCGTTATGGATAGTATTTACTGCTATCAACCGTTGCTAGTATTAACTATTATTATCTAGATTGTTTGTAGATGTTATTACAATTTAAAGATTTTCAAAAGTATTTAATCTACATAAATATATCTTAAATAACGTATAACACAATATTGTTGTATAAAAATTTTGATAAAGCTTTATTATATTCGTAATATTCAATTTATTGAATCCCTTTGTTTTAACCGTGGTTTTGGGTTATCCGTGACCCTCCAACCGGTCATTACCGCGGATAATCAGGAGTTGACTATTCAAATTTGGTGAATAATCTTTCACATTTATTAATCTAGTCGACTAAAAGCTAAATAATCTCCCAAGTTCCTCATACGCTAATCAACCATCCCGCCACCGCCCAGACCATGCTTCATTCATTACTATCATACTATTACTATACTTAATTATATGTATACATAATTATTACTATTGTTATTTATAAATTATTTTGTATAGTAATATCCTTTATTAATAATAGTTATTGGGTAATAATTGTTGAATTAACAGTGTTGGGGAAGCTGCTTTTTTGAATAGCTTCACTACAGCTTGCTATTGTTTTTAAAAAGTAGCTAGCTACAGCTACAGCTACCAGGAAAAGTAGCCACGCTACAATCGTACCCGAGGCCTAAGAGTTATCAGATTTGTTTTGTCAAACAAAATTTCACAACTGATTATAGAAAGGACTGTCCCCACCAAATTTGAAGTAAATCGGACAAAAAATGTGACCGCTAGAGTGCAAACAAATATATAAATATGTTTGATATTTATTTTATTTTAAATGTGAGGTTAAATTTTTATTAGAGTTTGAAAATGGCCTAAACGCACGAAACATGTCAGTCTGAAATAAAAAAAAAGTATGAAAAAGAGTACTTCGTTAAATATGTTATTTTTCTAATATAATGGTTTATTGTAATATATAATTTTTAATGACCACCACACCCCCCAAAACATGTTCAGTGGGTCACAGCAACTTCTAAGTTGGTCCCGGGCTTAAGTTTCACCATGTGGGTCATGCTAATAGCTCTCTTTTCCATTGAAAATTCGCTAAAATCGCCAGCCTGGTGCTTGGCGTGCCATGCTGAAATCAAATGAAAGATATCTCGGGCGTGGCACGCCGGGTAGTCATGTCAGACAGTTGGCGCGACGTCCACGCCTGCGTCGTCTAGGAAACCATCCCCATTGGGCTTCACTGTAGACTGTAGACTCAAGCGCAATGATATAATCACGATCTCTGTCTGGCGCAATTCGTCCGGCCCGGTCTAGGAAACCAAGGCTTAAGAGTATTTTTTCTATACCATTTGAAACAATACTGTAAGTATCAAAACTTTGGATCCGATAGTATTGGGTATCGATACTTTGATTTTGATATTGTATTAGAACCAAACATCGAGACCAAGCCAGTATCGGAACATCCCTAAATTTGTAGTTCCTGAAATTTGTTGTTGTTATACATAGATGTAGTTTAAATGAAACTGCACTATAAAGTGTGTTGCGCGAGTGAAAAACCAGGCCGTCCAATAAGCCCAATGTTAACATTTACACTATTTTTATGGACCGTCTTGTTTTTCACTTGTGCAATGCACTTTAACTTGATATTGTTGGTACAACCAATTACAATTAATAAAGCTTAAACATTATTTAATCGGTCCGTGCGACTCAGCTAATCAACTTTATAGTGTAAATTATCAGCTGAATCAACCCGAGCGATAGTTAATTACCCATTTATACTTTTGTCTTTATCTTGGCTTGCCTAAACTTGGTAAAAGTGCTTTAGAATAGGAACAAAAAGGATATTCATCGTAAAAGGCTTTTGCATAAGATTGCTCATGTATATCTTTGTACCACTTTGGTAAAATATTGTAACTGTTCCTCTAGGTAAGTACAATGTTCCTGCTGAAGGTAGTGTTTGTTTATTGTTGCAGGGTTTTACTCTTGGCGCAACACGATGAGGGGCTCCTGGTTCATGCAGGCTCTGTGCGAGGAGCTGAAAGAGAACGGCTTCAAGGAAGACCTGCTCATGCTCCTCACCTCCGTGAACCGCAAGGTGGCCATCGACTACGAGAGCAATGTCCCGGACAACTCGGTCATGCACGCTCAGAAGCAAATCCCCTGCATCACGTTCATGCTCACGCGCATACTCAAGTTTGAGAAGAAAACCAATATAATTGACGTTTGATTCTAGGTTAGGACTACTGGCTGAATTTCATGTTCTAAATGCCATACTAGCAAAATGCATTTATTAAGTTGTAGAGAAAAACAATGTTTAAGACTATTTTCATTTAGCCCATTGGATACTTAATTTGTGTTAATGTCTGTAGGGCCTCAGAAACCCAATTAAATTTTAATATTTTGCAGTGTTTTAGTAAATGAACTTTAAAAATTTGCTTTTGCTACTAATTGGGCAAACATAGTGTTTTTCTTGAAGCTGGATACATGTTCTTTGTTATATGTTAATAAAAAATTTAAAAAATTAAATTCATATTTGAAATATATTTTTTATAAAAATAACAATGAAAATTTCAAATTTGTTTGAAAGCAAGTGTATAGTAAAAGTAAAATGTTTAATCAGTTGTATAGTAAAGTGCAAAATCTATTTCCTTACATAAAACCATTTAGTTTTTTTACTTCATCTCAAAAAAGACAAATTTTTTGCTATGATTTTTTTAGTAAAACCATTATACAAGTTTTACAAATGGTGATACAAATTTTGGGCCAAAACAGCTCTCACGGAACTGTTCCGTGAAAAGTATTCAATGGGTTAGTGGCTGGCTAATAAGCATTGTTTGTGTGTAGGAATGCTTTTTTTAGGACAGCAATAAAATTGTCATACATCATTACCCAATAATGTTTTACCTTCAGAGGTACATTTGTTTTGGAACTGAAAAAAACTATGACATTTTTTGCTCTCCAAAATCACCCCAAAAATGTTTTTCGCCTCAGACAATTATTTAATTTTGTATACTGAAAATTATGTTTGTTTTTTGTTAAAACCTTCTGATTTCTCAAAAATGTAGATTTATTTGTTTATACCACAATTCAATTAAAATTTAATTTAATTAGATTATACCATGACTACAAAGTAATCATAATTGAATTGTTGGTGTAAAAAATCATGTGCAATGTGTGTTGATGTTTTTGCTTGTTGCGCCTATTATTTCATCAAACTAAATATTTTTCCAACATTTATTATTATATGTGTAGGTAGGCTATGAGTTTATTATTCTTAAACTTCCTTACTAGATGATTAGGGTTTTTGTACTGGTTTATTGTTTCATATGCTATACAGTGTTTTCTCTGTTAGTTTCTCTTAATCCTTGATCCTTGATCTCTTAATATTTATGTCTATTTATACTGTCAGTAAGATCTCTTGCCATAATTCCTATTTTTATATATGCAATTTTTACCTCCTTTCAGTGTTCACTTTTAAGTAGATTCCTTGTTTTGTTGTACCACAATTTTGCAACCTCCCATTTAATTGTATAGCATTTACCTGTAATGTACTGCTTTGTGAAATCAATCCACAATGCAATAAACCCTTTTATTTATTACTATTTACAGTCACTTTAGGATTTATACAAATGAGTCATTCATCATCTGTTCACCAATGTATGAATTAGAGAGAATCTATCTATCTTTTAATATGTGTTTTTTCCCTTTTTTTACTGTATAACTAATGATTTGTTTAATTTATTGTCTCTTAAAACGTGTTAGAAAAAATAAAAATTTGTGCCCCTTTCTTCACACTTGTCACATTTATATTGAGATTTTGGGAGTTCCTTTTATTGTTTTGCGTCTTGTAATAGTCTTGTAATAGTAATTGATTTTTCCTTCCATATGTTATGTGTTATTTTTGAAAGAGATAAAAAAAAACAGCATACTTATTATGTGTTGCGCACACAGTACTTCTGTAAAAATACTTGATGGCTAGCTAGTAAAAAAATAGTTGAGGGGAAATTTACCTCCTCCACTTTCATTCACTGTTTATTGATAAAGCCAACCAAGAAAATATCAATATAATGTAATGGTGTTAACAACCAGCTGTGATAAAATCTTGCAGTAAAAATCAAAATCAAATTATATCACTTTGTCCAATGGCACAAGTAAGGAAGGCTTGAGGGAGGGGTAACTTTCTCCTCACACTTTTGTTTACTAGCTGGCCATCAAGTTATCTCAGTACAGTAGTAACCGTGGTGGAAATACCAGACATAGGTGTGCTCTTGCGCACGTTTAGTGGCGTCATCTTTGGGGAAAATCAGCGTGACGTTAAAGCGCGAACAAAGAAGATCTACGGGGAATTAGTGAAGTCAGTATGAGTCATAAGGCTTTGACACCACTCATATATTGACATCTTTAGCGGCTGTGTATAATCTAATAAGTCTGTTTTCCCATAAGGAAACAGGTGAGGAAAAGCCATTGGAATATAGCCAACCCTCATAAATCGTTTTATTAACAGGTGATGTTCCCGTCGGCCACATCAGTCTAGTCTGAACGTTATCCCTTTGGCAAGACTGCGCAATCATAGGCACCAATGTTTCGTTAACTTGGTCCTCTTCAATTTCACCAAGATTTTCCTGGTTTTCATGTATACGCGGTACTCTCATACACGGTTTGTCATTGATTGGTAGTTGACCTAGCGCTTCATCACTTATGGTTATGTTGAAATAGAAAGGGTTATGAGACTTGAGCCAAACGAGTGCTCGTTGAAGTTTTTCACATCTAACTTTTAAATCAATATGGCCAAAGACGCCCTCACGTTGGACAATGATTACCTTTAAGTTTTCGGGTAGTGTAGGTAATACAGATGCGATTTCAGAAATATCTTGCTCAACATTAATGATGTTACCTTTGTAGTGAAACTGGCCACCTTGACCACATGCTTGATCTTGGTAAATGCGCATAGCGGGATGAACGTGTGCAATCAACATTTGCTCTACAATTGTCAGGTCAGTTAACTCGTTCGGAACTCTCGTCACATCCATATTGTTTATCGCCCTGAATTTAGTCGTATTTAATCGACAACGGGAACAAATCGGTGCTTGGTTTGATGTTGTTAGTTTTTGGCGTTGACAGTTAGTGCAAGAGTTAAATTTTAATTTATCTAATTCACGTTGGAATTCATCAGCTAACTGCCTGTCATCAGCTACTTCCTGCACACGTGCACCTTGAACGCCACGGAACTGTCTTACCCTAGTTGCAATATTTGTGCGACGACCAGTATTCAAATGCAGCCGTCCAGGCATTCTTCAAACGAATGTATATGTAAACAGTTACAATGTTGGGAAGAACGTTACATTTAGTAAACAATCTTAAAATAATGTAAACAAAACAGGACAGTTTTTAACAGCTGTTTATTTCATTTAAATGAAGTCAGTTCAAAACATGTGACAAATACCGTACCCAATAAAATATTTCTTCCATTACAATTAATTACATTTGAACTTTAAGACCCCGTGGGGCGTAACCTACGAGGAATTTTGCAAATCTCTAAAAACATCTTCTCCTCGGTATCACCTAGCTACTGGCCAAATTTTATATAAATCGGTAAAGCCATTACACTGTGATGGCGTTTACAAGGAAGTGACAAAGTGAGGAAAAGAGAGCTTCGCTTAAAAAATAAAACACATGTTCAAAATCAAAACAAATGACGTAAACTTCGGGGGATGTGCAGAGCGTTACCGAATTTGGTCGGCGTTGGAACACACTTATGTATGGTATTTACATGAAGGTAGTAACTTCTGTCTCAACATGTTGGTAATACATTATTTACATTTGTATAATATTTATATTATGTCAGGGGAAAAAATCAAAGCATAAATAATGTTGCAAAAAGGTCACCAAACTTTGAATGAAAAACACTGTAAGTTATTTAATATTTTTATAACATAGGCAGACATAGATATGTTTAATTGATGTAGCTGTGTGCTGTTAAATTTTGATACATATATTTTCTATAGTAGCCAATAAAGTTTATATTTTTGTCAGTCACTTTGTGAGGTTTTATTACATACCAAATTTCATCTTCTACATTAGAGCCACTAAATAAGCGACCATCTTAAAGAACTAGTGCAAAATTCATGCAACAAACGATTTTAATTAAGACGTATATTTACAGACCCAGACACAACTTAGTGTTTTCTGTTCTATTCAAAGCTTTTGGGAACAGTCTTACGTACCATACACCATTTTTTGACTGTCTAGATTCAGTCATGTTGGGTTTGTTGGATTTTGCACAAGTTCAGTAAGAATTTATTTATCTATAAACATCCTCATTGATTAAATGAGTTCCCACGCAGCACGCAAAAACGGTGGCAAGTTTGCTTGGAAGTTGGCGGGATTGGTTAAGTCTTTGTTAGTTGCACTAAAACTTTAAACTGAAAGAAAACAATATTTTCATTAAAATATGTCATTATTCCGTTTAAAATCACAATTGTTCTATTCCAAATTATAGATTTAAATAAACGGTATCAGGAAACTGACACATACATTCTCCCTTTTAGCCCAACTTTAATGAATAAATCACTTTTTATTTACTAAATATATATAATACAAAGCACAGTTGAATGTACAGAAAATCTTGTAAATAAGTTGTATACAAAAACATTCACCCAAATCCCTGTTTTGGATGTACTAGAGAATCCATTGCTACACACGTGGTTTTAAGAGGGGAAATGCCCCCTATTCCCCCCAAGGGTTATTAAGGGGCAACATATTTCAAATTTACTCTGTTGGTCAATGCTATCTTGACAAGCATATCAAGTTTGAATGAAATTGATCAGTAAAATAAGAAAGAAATAGTAATTTTTTTATTCCCCATGAGAATAACATTGGGCAACGTACTGCATTTACCCCTAAATGAAATTTTTTTTCTGCTAACAGTAGTAAGCAGGGTTGCCACTCTGATATTAGCGAATTACTCCAACGCCGGACTAAAAATACCCCATTTTACACCGATCTGGACATGAAAATCCGCCAAGATGGATTTACAAAAAAATCCCCATTTAACCCCAAGCATGCTGAAAATCCCCCAAAGTTGATTAATCTATATTACATATTTTATCCTCTAGCGTCATTAAGAGCTGATTATAGTCAAAGGATATTTATAATAGGTGACAGAATAAATGTGCTTTTTAAACATTATCTGTCATTGTTTATAAAAGAACTGTTTTAGCGATTCTATTATCGTAAACGCGTCACCAAGCGTGTGTGCCTAAACTCTATATTATCTACTGTATAAACCACTGAACATAAAATTGTATAAATTGAGTGTGATGAAGTGAAAACTGAAGAAAGATAACACCAACGAAGCTCCTATATCCATATAGAGCTCTCGTCTGGGGTAAAAAAGTAAAGCCTACATGAGGAACACACTATCTTGCCCCTCTGCTCCCATATGGTAACCAATCAAATCCTCCCTTCACTAGTTATATGTTTGTCAGCTGACTAACACATAGCTTGTGAAAAGAGTATTTGATTGGTTACCTGAGGAAAATTGTGGTCAGCTTTAAGGCTTCACTTTTTCATCCCAGACGAGAGCTCTAAATAGAGTTACCTCGTTGGATAAGACCCAACAATGCCAGCAATTGTTGTATTATTGTGCTAATTTTGAATCTATATACTGTATTGTTTCCATGAACATTATTATTTAGCTTTTAGCATGCCCAATTCTTAAAACGACAATCATATAAGACCAAGAAAATCATAAAAACAGCAAACGAACTAATTATTGCATAAACATACAAGCAATAAGTGGAACGCCACCCCACGACGGCGCGACGAATGGAACGGATTCCCATGGATGAAAAATAACTTAGTACTTAGTGACTTATGGACATAGTGTAATTGAACAAAAATATGTTAGTAGGATTTCTGGCCAGTATATAATTGTTTGATTCGTTCAGTACAGATGCCACGTTTAGTGCCCACAGAGCCCAAATCAGGCAGATTTAGTTGAAAACGCAGCATAAATCACAAATTTATGAAACACCCCAAAAAGATGAAAAGTCCCCATGTCAATTTGTAAAATCCCCCAAGAATCCACCAAAAAATACCCCAAGACCTAACAAATACGCCAATTTGGCGTAATTACACCAATAACGGCACCACTGCTAGTAAGTTGTGTTTGTCGGATTTTAGGAGCTCAGTGACTCCATAATTTTATGTATCAATCGGCAACTGTTTATCTTACAACATTTTGGATGCAGTAAGTTACTTAACACACATAGATAAAGGACGTATCGTTTTATTGCGACTTGCTTCCTTACCGTCCCACCACCGGGGCTCACTATCTTGTCCTACACATTCCATGATAATTGTACTGTTAAAACTAGTCGTAGTGACCCGTTATAGGGGAGGCTCCATTTTGTAGAGCATCGCCCAGTAGGTTGGTGTAGGTAAGTGTTGGTGCAAATAATGTATTTGAAAATATTTAAAGCAAAAAAGAGTACAGCGTTAGACAGTGTCACTCTATTACCTATATTAATTAAACATTTTCTGAGTCCAAGGGGGGGGGCGCGCGCCCCCTGGCTGGATCTGCCACTGCTGTATGTTATCTTCATTCAGTGGTTTTAGTTACTGTTCTTTTAGGAAACCACATGTTAATCCTATCCTATACTCTAATATGGGTACGGTTTGTTTGCTTGCTTGTATGCAACTCTGATCTCAAAGACGGCTGAAAGGATTTCCTTAGAAGTTGTAATTAACTAATTTCTGGGTTACAAATAAATTCTAGACAGGTCTAATCCCCAGAAAAATTATGTAAAATACCCCCGTCGTAGCAAACCTTCGTACTTAGCGAATTTACAATGAATATTTATGTCTTAAAAACACACAAGTCAGTAGGCCTACCAGGATTCCTAAGAAATATATTCACAAATAAGCGATGTATAAAATATAAATTATTCTTCATAAGAATAACACTGGGGAGGAGTAGGGCCTACGCAGGTTTGCTGCAACAAGGAACATAATAATGGGTTGTTATGCAAATATCAATATAACTCATCTAGGTGAAGTCACATACTAAGTTTCATCCACGTAAATTCATAAATGAGCAATATATAACATTTTAATTACTCCCCATAAGAATAAAATCTGGACCGAGTACCTAGGTTTGCTGCTACGAGAACCATAGGCGAAAAAGTTGTTTGTGCAAACAATAATAAACCACAACCAGATGAAGCCATATACCAAGTTTCATCAGTTTATGTTCATAAATAAGCGAGACATAAAATGTTTCTTTTCCTACATAATAATAACATTAGACAACATACTGCGTTTAGCACTTTCAATATCTCAGTAACCAATTGACGTAGGGCAATGATCAAAACACCAAATAGTGTGTTTTTTAACCAATGGTTAAAGCTAAAATTTGTCTTTAAAATAAATTATATGTACAACATTCTAAAAACCATTTTAGGGGTCCAAAACCCCTCCAAAATACCCCTACGGATAGATTGATCTGTCTGGTTTTCGAACTGAAAGTCATAAATGTTGCATGTATACGGAATTTCATCTAAATCGGACAATTCTTACGAGAGTTATCGTGCTCACGGACGAGGGTGTTCCATAAGTAAAGTGCCAAACTCTGGGAAAAGGTTATATGGGTCAAAATAAAGAGTGTGCGGTTCCCACTGCTTCGATAAGCTGGAGTAGTCCTTAGAGTAATGTAATTTCGGAATAAGAATTCCTTGAATTGTTTTGAAATAAAATAACTTGCGTTATCTGTCACTATGGTGGTAGGTACGGAAAAGTTTGCGAATATGTCCTTTAATTTCTCTATTATTGCCTTGGAAGTACTTTCCTTTAAAGGACATAACCAGGTATATCTTGTGTAACTGTCCAGTACACCTAAAATATATACATTTCCTTTTTTTGATCGTGGTAATGGTCCAAGCAGATCCAAATATATGGTGTTCATGGCTTTTTCAACTGGTGTTGAGATTAGTTTACCCTCAAATTTGCGTTGAGTGCTCTTGCTCATCATACAAGTTTTACATGCTTTTACTCTGTTTTTAATGAAATCCTTCAGTTTAGGATGGTGAAAATATTCTTCTATTCGAGCTGTCGTTCTTAAAATACCAAAATGGCCTCCAAAAATGGTGTTGTGGTAAAATTTGAAAATTAAGTTAAAAAGCTTCTCAGGTAAATAAATTTTGGTTTTTCCCTTTGAATTTCGATACATTGATGTGTCATTTTTCATGAGAAACTTAGATTATTTTCGCCTTTGTTTATACTGTCAATAATATTCTTACATTCATCGTCCATTTCTTGCTGTTTATTTAGTTGCGTTAAAGCTAGTGGAATTTCGTCGATTAAATTGCATAAATACTGACTTTCCTTGATTGACTGGTGCTGATCCTTAATATTTATATTTACAATTTTGTTTATAACTGATGTAACTTGCCTATGTACATTTTCATCTTTATTAAACTCAGTAATAATCTCATTTATTTTCTTCTCTGATTTTTTCTTGATTTTTAAGATTTTCTGTTACGCTTTCTTCATTTACTTGGTATAACCTCGATAAGCGGTCGGCTAATAAATTTTCGGCAGATTTTTTATGTTCTACAGTGTAGTCTAAGTCAATCAACCGCTCAGTCCAACGAGCTAATCGGCCAAAGCGTTTCCGGGCATTCAGAACACAACTCAACGATTCGTTATCAGTAATTAGTTTAAATGGTTTAACTTCCAGGTATTGATGGAAATGTTCCATAGCCAAAATAGCGCTTAGAGCTTCCTTTTCATAAATAGAGTACTTGATTTCGACTTCAGTGAATTTTTTTGAAAAATAGGCTATAGGTAATAACTCTTGGATCTTGATTCTGCTGCAATAAAATTGCTCCGGCTCCAATTGTTGATGCGTCGGTTTGAAGTACGAATTCTTGGTTGAATTTTTTTTTTTATAATACTGGGGGATTGCTTATGGCATGTTTTAGAATTTCAAAAGCTTTTTGACATTCAGGGGTCCATTTAAATTTTACTCCTTTTTTTCTTCAGGTTATGCAAAGGTTCACTGATTTCAGAGTATTTGGGAATACAGTATATTTATTCCAATAACCAGTCATGCCAACAAATTGTCTGACTTGTTTTAATGTTGTCGGCACGGGAAAATTATTAATGGTTGTGGTTCTGTCGGGATCAATAGTAATCGTATTATTCTTGATTTTGTGGCCTAAGAAACTAATTTCTTCGCAGAAGAATTTTGCCTTTTCTGGGTTCACAGTTAGGTTATGTTTAGCTAAACGGCCTATGACTTCATTTAAATGCTTTAGGTGAGATTCTTTGTCTTTACTGTAGATAACTATGTCATCCAGAAATTTTATTAAATATTCCAAATTAATGTCATGAAATATGTTGTCAAGATAGCTGGATAGAACACTACTGCCAAATTGTAGTCCAAAACTAACTCTTTTGTACTGGTATTTACCAAATGTGGTACAAATTGCACCTTAAGGTGGCTCTAAAGGTCCGTGGCCACAGTGGAGTACAACGATCTGTGTCCCACAAAGCTCCACGTAGTTTCAATTTTCACAAGTGGCTGCGCTAGGCGAACCACCCTCTAAACCGGTTTTTCGCATTACTGCCAACCAAAAGGGAATCCATGGATTCGTGGGGAAGTTGAACGAACAACGGTAACTCCCGATGCCGCCAGTGACAGGAGGCAGGCTGATGTCTTGGCTGTCACCTCACTGCTTCTATATTCCTTTAAAATTCTCTTTGAGAATCTCACTTTCGATTTAGCCCCAAACTCAAAATGTTTGTCACGACCATTTTGCATGGATAACAAATGTATAAACATTAAAATGTATGAATGCATAGAAAATTCATGTAGTTCTTATGTAGTTGTCAATAAAAATGTCCGTAGGATATAAAATGTACCCTCTATGATAAAACATGTGAGATTATTTAAAGATTAAGAATAGATCCAAGAACAAATAATAATTGTGAAATTCGATTATATAAATAATAGTTGTAAAATCTTAAGATATTATATAACTTAATTTCGGAATAGTACACAACATTTAAACGTTACAATTGTTTAATATTATGGAATCATTACTCAGATAAATAGTTATCAATCACGTTGTATAAGGGATGAAGAAAAACAAGTTGTAAAGTAAATACCCCCGTCGCAGCAAACATGCGTACTCAGCAAATTTACAATGCATAGATATGTGACTCACTACTACATAGAGCTATTTACCAAGTTTCACAAAAATCCATCCATGTATAAGTGATATATAGCATTTTATTTATTCTCCATAAGAATAACATTAGGGTTGAGGACGCAGGTTTGCTGCAACGAGGAAGATAAGTAATGTTTTTTTTACAATTATCAATACAACTGAACCAGGTGAAGCTACATACCAAGTTCTCCCATAAAATCCCCTTCCCATAGTGCGATCGATCTGGTTTTCGAACTTAAAGTCATAATGCTACTCTCCACATTTGTGCCAAATTTTATCAAAATCGGGTGTTTCTTTCAAAAGTTATCGCGGTAACGGACACACACACACATATATATATATATATATATATATATATATATATATATATATATATATATATATATATTGAACGAATAGTGTTTTTGGCATCTGGGGACCTCAAAACGAAAAGTTATCATGGTCTCGGGCTTAAGTCTTACCATGCCACCTACGGTAATAGCTTCTTCCCTATAGGGGAAATTCGCTAAAACCCGACTATTGCACATAGGTTTTGTATACAGTGTACTGTAATATGCTACAGAATTTCGGGGATTAGGTTAGACTGCAACATTTGAACTGTTAATAAGAAAATATGAAAACTAGCCCGATGTAACAATCACTAATGAACATTGAATTGGTTATAGTTTATGGTTTTAAAGATAAAAATTGGCACTAAGATACAAAATACTTCGTTTGGAATTAAAGACATTTCCAATACCCCCATACCCCCGTCGCAGCAAACCTGCGTACTCAGCGAATTCCCAATGCATAATATATGTCTTAATACCACATAAAGCTGCAAACCAAGTTTCATAAGAATATATTCACATATAAGCGATTTTAATTATTCTCCATAAGAATAACATTGGTAATGAGTATGTAGGTTTGATGAAACAAGGAACAGAAACAATTGGTTTTTATGCAAATATAAATAGAATTTAACTAGGCGAAGCCACATACTAAGTTTCATCAATATTCAATCATAAATAAGCGCTATATAACATTCTAGTTATTCTCCATAAGAATAACATGGGAGCTGAGAAAGCAGGTTTGCTGCAACAAGGAACAGAAAAATGGGTTTTTATATAATTATAAATATAACTCAACCAAGTGAAGCTACATACCAAGTTTTATTAATTTATGTTCATAATTAAGGGAGTCATTACATTTTACGTATTCTCCATAAGAATAACATCGGGGCTGAGTACGCAGGTTTGCTGCTACGGGAATAATCAACAAAAAATCATATTTTGGTGCAAATATCAATATACCAGTACTACGTGAAGCCACACACCAAGTTTCATCAACATACATTCATAAATAATAGAGATATCACATTTTATTTATTCTCCATAAGGATAACATTGGACAACGTACTGTGTTTAGCACTTTGAATATCTCTGCAACGGTTGGGCGTAGAATCACAATTTAAACACCAAAATGATTGTTCTGTGGAACTGAACAGATTGAAAAAAGCAAATGTCAATTTTACATTAAAATAAACTGAGAAAAAGCCAAAAACCTTTTTCCCATAAGATTAACATGGGAGATTTTATGAGCAGTTTTTTTTTTGATTTTCTCCGCAACCACTTAACCTAGGTTAATAATTCAAAATACTAAATTATTTGTTTTTTTTAAGCTCTACAACATGGTCGAAACCAAAATTAAGTTTTTTAAAAGTTTTGGGGTGAAAAATGCAAAAAACTGATTTTTGTAAAATTTAAAACCCCTATAAAGCCCCCTTCCCATGGTCCGATTTTTCTGGTTTTCGAACTTAAAGTTATGAATGTCATTTTACATATTTGATCCAAATTTCATCAAAATCGGACGTTTTTTACTCAAGTTATCATGTTAACGGACACATATATATATATATATATACATATATATAAATTTGAACTAATAGTGTTTTTGGCATCTGGGGACCTCAAAACAAAAAGTTATCATGGTCTCGGGCTTAAGTCTTACCATGAGACCTACGGTAATAGCTTCTTCCCTATAGGGGAAATTCGCTAAAAGGAAAAGGTGCACGGCACGGCACCTTTTTTTTAGGGGGGGGGACACTAGGCGCTCATGATGGGTCGCGGGGTGCGGGTGGAGTGCGTAATCCGTACTTGTAAAATAAATAAATTGTAAATATGTAATATTAACCCGGCTGATTTCGTTATTTTTTTTGTATATTAGTATTTTAGCGAATTTCCCCTATAGGGAAGAAGCTATTACCGTAGGTCTCATGGTAAGACTTGAGCCCGAGACCGTGAAATATTTTTTTTTAAGGTCCCAAGATGACTAAAACACTATTCGTTCAAATTTATATATATGTATATATATATATATATATATACATATATATACATATATATGCATATATATATATATATATATATATATATATGTGTGTGTGTGTGTGTGTGTGTGTGTGTCCGTGAATGCGATAACTTGAGTAAAAAACGTCCGATTTTGATGAAATTTGGCTCAAATGTGTAAAGTGACATTTATGACTAAGTTCGAAAACCAGAAAAATCGGACTATGGGAAGGGGGGTTTATGGGGGTTTTAAATTTTCCAAAAATCAGTTTTTTGCATTTTTCACCCTAAAATGTTTGAAACTCTTAATTTTGGTTTCGACCATGTTATAGAGCTTAAAAAACAAATAATATGGTATTTTGAATTATTAACCTAGGTTAAGTGGTTGCGGAAAAAATCCAAAAAAACATGCTCATAAAATCTCCCATGTTAATCTTATGGGAAAAAGGTTTTTGGCTTTTCCTCAGTTAATTTTACTTTAAACTTCACATTTGCTTTTACCAATCACTTCAGCTCCACAAAACAATCATTTTGGTGTTTATATTGTGATTCTACGTCCAACCGTTGCAGAGATATTCAAAGTACTTAACACAGTACGTTGTCCAATGTTATCCTTATGGAGAATAAATAACATTTGATATCTCGATTATTTATGAATGTATATTGATGAAACTTGGTATGTGGCTTCATGTTGTACTGGTATATTGATATTTGAACAAAAAACAAATGTTTTGTTGGTTGTCCCCGTAGCAGCTAACCTGCATACTCAGCCCTAATGTTATTCTTATGGAGAATAAGTAAAGTTTTATATCTCCCTTAATTATGAACATAAATTAATAAAACTTAGTATGTAGCTTGACCTGGTTGAGTTAAATTGATAATTGCATAAAAACACATATTTTGTGTTCCTTGTTGCAGCAAACCTGCATACTCAGTCCTATGTTATTCTTATGGAGAATAAATAAAATGCTATAGATCACTTATTTATTAATTTATTTGTATAAAACTTGGTAAGTGCCTTTATAAGGTAGTGAGAAACATATACATTCATTGGAAATTCGCTGAGTACGCAGGTTTGCTGCGACGGGGGTATTTAAGTGTTTTAAAGGCATTATTGGGAAGAAAGTTGTGTATTCACCATGTTGCACCTTCCTTATATTTAAACATTATATTTACATATCAGATAACAAATCCTCCGCTCCCCTCAATTCCAAATTGAGAAGTTGTTTTGACCTTTATCGATTTGTGACAACTTCAGGGTATTCTGATTGGTACCGTATTGAGAGTGTGCTGGATAAAACTTGCAATACTTTGAAAGAAAATTACAATGTTAAAATATCAAGTTACATGATGCAACTAATTGTTTTAACCGGCTCTCGTCGATTATTTTAACGTACTTCCTAGATGAGGAAAAATACGGTTTGGGGATTGGAGAGTATTCAACTGAGGTTTCATCTTTAATTGAAGTTGTAATGATTCGAATTTAATATTGCTATTATATGTTATAAGGGAGAAAATATGATGCGCCCCCATCCGATTTTGGCGCCCCTTTCGATCGTTACTTGTAAGGTCTACGGTTTTGCGAGAATGAAAAAACATTCTTTTGACCAGACAAAATTATTTAGTATTTTTGGTCCAGGGACTCTTTTTTCGTATTACACTATGTCTATACATGCGAGGGGAGAAAGTAAAACATAGATAATATGATAAAAGGGATAAAGTATGACAATATGATTCATATCATCGTCTACAATCCGCTTCCGCATTATTATCACTAGTAAACAGAAATGAAACATCTTGAGTATGATAACAGACCATGGTTTATTATTATCATCTGTTATAATAATCACGATCCAAACTCTTCCATCCTCATTCCTTGAGGTGTCCACACGACGAAATGGCAATATTTCTGCCTTTTTACACACTGGGGGTATTTTCACTGTCACAAAGAGCAACTGATGAACTGAAGGTTTGCGGACAAGGAAAATGCTGTAGGGGATGATCTTCCAGGAAGAAAGGTGCACTCCTGCCCTTGGTCGAGGGGCGCCTCGTCACCTCTCGGCTCAGTGCTGTTGGAGCCGCGCCGCGTTACAAGTATTTTAAAACCACACACACTTTGAAAATGACATGAAACAGATTGTGATGAAGTTGGCTAAAGCCGCGTAGTACCTACGCCGAGTTACAGTTATGATGGTTAATGAGAAACTTCTTACTATACGGTTAACAAAAACCAATATAAAAAGGATTGCACTTGGTAACGTTAAATATAATTGTTACTATTTGTATCAACTGTAAACATTAATAACTAGAACAATCTTAATTTTTGTAAAAAATATTGTTTAAGGAAGGATTAATTTTATTAAAATTGTTGGTGTATTACAGTATATTAGGTTTAATCATTTAATCATATTGAATGATATTGATCACATTCTTGAACGGTAAAAAGCCCAGATAATGTCATTTGAAATTTGATTTAGCTATATCATCAAGAATGACGGTATGGTACGACGGGCAAATATTGTGTCTTTAGAGTAGTTTGAAGCAAGGACACAGAGGACCTTTCTGGGGAATTACGTCCGTCCGATGTCCCAATAGGTAGAGAAACAGAGGTTGGCGACACTGACGAATGTCTCATTGGCGGTGTTAGTTCCATCGCCGCTCGCCAGAGAGTCCTCTGTACGGGGGTGTTTTGCGAAGCACTTTTCAGAAACAACCCTCACAAATTACTCGATTTATGAGATAAATATTGGTTTTTATGAAATCCTGCCTAGCGGGAAATGATCTTGAATAACTAATAAGGGTTTTAAAACAGAAAAACTTTCTAATTTGATCTTAACTGTTTGACATTTACGTAGTAGAAAATGGTAAATTTTCACTGAGTTTAACCCCGAATAAAATATGTATGACAATAACTTAAAACCTTAAAATAACTTTGTTAACCTAGTTAATTTCATGAGAAACATTTTGTCGTTCACTGGAGGTCGCTAGGTGCTTTAATAACGTCAGAATTTGAGTAATACGGAGGTGTGTTTTTCAGCCGTTTGGCGAAGGTTTAGAGCCCTCTTAAATGGCGGCTGTCCTTCGATAACGGGCATTGGAGAAAAGCTTTGTTGAGGTCTATTATTGAAAAATATCGAGCTCCTTGTAAGTGTTGATATAGATTATTTAAGTCACCTATGGGGTAGTCCATCTTAACTAGTTTTTTTGTTTAGATCGGTGTAGTTAATTACTAATCGATCTTTCTTAGTGAGAAATGCTGGCGAAGAATATTGGCTCGTAGAAAATTCGATTATGTCTTGTTCGATTATGTCTTGATCTATGAATCTATGATTTCTTTCATTTTCTTAATGTTCTGTGGAGATAAATAATATGGCCTAATGCATACTGGCGTTTTGTCTGTAACTTCTAATTTAACCTCTAAATTTAGTGCTGATCCAATTTTATCTGTGAATACGTTGGTGTAATTACCTATTAATTTATTCACTTCCTGTTGCATATCAGTGCATCCAATTATTATTTCATTTAGTGATGAATCGACTTCTTTCCGTGTTGTGGTAACATTTAATTTATTCTGTGGTTTGTATTTAAAGTAACAAACATTTTGCTCTATCCATTATTAATCCTGTTGCTGTTATAAACGGTATGCCTAATATTATGTCATATGGTTTGTTTTCCATAATTAGAAAATTTACATTCCAAGTAAAATTATCTATTTTAATTTTAAATTTGCATTTACCAAGTGCATTGATCTGACTATCGTTTGCCGCTAGCATTGTGCCTTGCCATGGTAGGATAGATTTTATCACCTTTAGATTTTTAAGTTGCTTATATAGGCTATTTGTAATGAAGTTCTGGCTTGAACAGGTATCCAATAAACTTTGTGTGGTTAAATGTTTGTGGATACAAGTTTGTATACATGGTAACCTATTATTCATTTTGATCTTAATTTTATTCTGTTTAACCTTTTTAAATTTATTCCAGCTCTTAACTAAATTTCTAAATTCCTTTTTATATCCAGGGGAATGATTGTGTACAGCAGTTGATTTTTGTTCCTCGGGAGTACAAGTATCGGTCGGGTTGTTGCTCGTGACTCCCTCTTTTAGAAGTTTTTTTGGTTATGGTAACAGTGTTTTGCAATATGGTTTTTGCGGTTGCAAATAAAACAAGTTTTTATCTGTGGGTTTTGGTTTCTTGAAGTTGAAGCGAAGTTATGTTGTGTTTTATGATAGTTCGGGCGTTGATTTGAATAATGTGCTTGAGTAGGCTTGTTTAAATTAGGCCTAGGGTTGGTTGATGTGAAGTTTTGAAGTTCACTATGATGCTGAAAATTGTGTTGTGGTTTTTGACTTGAATACATTTTTTCACGCAGATAATCGTTGTATCCGATATTAGCGAATTTCCCCTATAGGGAAGAAGCTATTACCGTAGGTCTCATGGTAAGACTTAAGCCCGAGACCATGATAACTTTTTTTGAGGTCCCCAGATGCCAAAAACACTATTTGTTCAAATTTATATATATATATATATATATATATATATATATATTATATGTGTCCGTTACCGCGATAACTTTTGAAAGAAGTGCTCGATTTTGATGAAATTTGGCACAAATGTGGAGAGTAACATTTATGACTTTAAGTTCGAAAACCAGATTGATCGGTCTATGGGAAGGGGGCTTTATGGGGGTTTAAAATTTTCCACAAATCAGTTTTTGATCTTTTTAGCCTAACATTTTAAAAACACTAGATTTTGGTTATAGCCATTTTATAGAGCTTTAAAAAACAAACAATTTAGTATTTTAATCATTAAGCTAGGGTTAGTGGTTGTGGAGAAAAGTCAAAAAATGTGTCCATAAAATTTCCCATGTTAATCTTATGGAAATACGGTTTTTAGATTTTCCTCAGATAATTTCACTAAAAACTCCGCATTTATTTCTACCAATCACTTTAGCTCTATAAAACAATCATTTTGGCGTTTTAATTGTTGTTTTAGTCCAACCGTTGCTGTGATATTAAAAGTGCTAAACACAGTACGTTGTCCAATGTTATCCTTATGGAGAATGAATGAAATGTTATATCTTGATTATTTATGTATGTATATTGATGAAACTTAATACGTGGCTTCAACTAGTTGTGGTATATTGATATTAGTACAAAAAAAAGGTTTTTGTTTCCCGGTAGCAGCAAACCTGCATACTCGGCCCATGTTATTCATATGGAGAATAAGTAAAGTTTTATATCTCCCTTAGTTATGAACCTTTTTTTTTTTTTTTTACAAAAGTTTTATTTACAATCTGTTCTTTTACATAAAACAATAAGTAAATATTATGACAAGGATACATATAAAACAAATGGAGAGAAAACATGAGTTAGTAACCAAACAGAATTAGTCCTGACAAATTAAAACAAAACAAAAGTATTTCAATTCTGTAAAAACCGATTTGGCAGATCTAGTATATTGTGCCTTTTGAGTCTATAAACATGTTGGCTGTTGTCCAGGAGGTTAAGGGCTAGATGGTTTGGGTGGTCTTCGAGCTTAGCAAGATATTTTTCACTAAATCTTGTTACTTCTTCTATAACAAATGGCATTTTGCAATCGTTATGGATGATGGCATTAGACACATACCATGGGGCTTTCAGGATAACCCTTAACGCCTTGGACTGGAACCTCTGCAAGATGTCAATGTTTGATTTCGAGGCTGTTCCCCATAAAGATATGCCGTATGTCCAAATAGGTTTGAGGACAACCTTGTATAGTAACAGTTTATTTTCAATTGAAAGTTTTGAGTTGATAAGCCAGGTCATCTGACGGAATTTCAAATTAAGTTGTTGTCGTTTGTGCCATATATGGCTTCACCAGATGAGTCGTCTGTCAAGATGAATGCCCAAATACTTCACTTCTTCATGATGAGGTAAAAGTACATCATTTAAGTGGACTGGAGGGCAATTAGCTGATCTGGTAGTAAACGTGATGTGTATGGACTTACTTTCGTTTGCTTTGATTCTCCACTTTTTCAGCCATGTGGAGAGACTATTAAGACCATCTTGTAGGGTTTGGGAAGCTAATAACGCATCCTCATGGGAGGTTAGGAGTGCTGTGTCATCCGCAAAGGTGGATAGAAATAAATTTGGATGTTCTGGTATGTCTGACGTATATATGAGATACAGCAGTGGCCCTAGAACGCTTCCCTGTGGCACGCCTGATTCTATTTCATATAGGTTGGTGTAAATGCCTTGATATTTTATCCTAAAATGTCTGTTTGCCAGATATGATTTGAGCAACAGAAAATAGTTGTGAGGGAGAGAACGTTTAATTTTATACAGAAGGCCAGGATGCCACACTTTATCAAACGCCTGGCTAACATCAAGAAACGCAGCAGAGCAGTACTCTTTCCTCTCCAGGCTTTGACGTATTTTGTCTGAAAGTCTGTGCACTTGTTGAATAGTAGAGTGTCTTTGACGAAAACCAAATTGATGATTGGGTATAACATCGTGTTCATCCAACAGTGGGCCTAGTCTTTTCAATAGAAGTTTCTCAAACACTTTTGACGCTACTGGAAGGAGGCTGATGGGTCTGTAAGAAGTTACTTCGTTTGGGGGTTTTCCAGGCTTGGGTAGTACAATAACTTCTGAAACCTTCCATTGAGACGGGAAGTACTCCAGGCGGAGAACTGCATTGAATATGAGGGTAAGAAACTGAAAACCTTTCTCTGGGAGCTCTTTTAATATCTTTGCAGTAATCAGATCATATCCTGGAGATTTATTCAAACCAATTTCATGAATAATGCACCTTTTAGTTTCATTTTTAGTGAAGTTTTGAATTGGAAAATTCAGTTGATTAGGAGAATCTAAATACTCTTGTACCTCGGGAGAGTCAGTTGCGCTGGGATGTGGCGTAAATACTTGTGAGAAGTGCGACGCAAATAATTCCGCTTTTTCAACCGAGCTCTTTGCCCATGAACCATCAGGTTTTACTAAAGGTGGAATAGCTGATTTTGGTCTCTTAAAGTTCTTAGTTACCTTCCATAAAGAGTAGTCTGTCGCTTCTGTTGGAGAAAGATTACTCGTAAATTCCTCAAACCATTCATTTTTGGTACGTTTTAAGAGTCTTTTCAGGTTTTGGGAAGCTCTATTGAAGTTAGTTTTACAATTTTGATTCCTTGTAGTCTGCCAGATCCTCCTAAGCCTACGTTTTTCCGCTATAAGTTTCTTTATTTGAACAGGATAGTTAATACCATTGGTAGTTTGCAGTCGAGATGACAACGTAGGGGTTGCTTCCCAAGCAGATCGTTGAATTAAATTGTTGAAGAGTTCAACTGCGTCGTCTATGTCTTCGTTGGTTTTTAAGGGTATTGATAGATCAAGTCTACTGTTGATAACGTCCTTAAAGTGTAACCAGTTGGTTTGTTTGTTATGCAAAGTGGGGGGTGCTTCTTTGGTGATTATTGTCGAGCTTACTGTTAAAATTACAGGTGAGTGGTCTGAAGATAGATCGAGGGACTGGGTAACCTCCGTGTAATTGTCAGAAATACCTTTCGTGATAAAAAAATCAAGCAGGTCAGGGATCTTTTGACGGTCTGTAGGCCAGTAGGTTGGCTCCCCTGATGAGACATATTGTAGGTTGTTGTCCTCAATAGATTGTAAAAGTCTTCTTCCCCTTGGGTTATTCAGCCTTGAACCCCACAATTGGTTCTTAGCATTATAGTCACCTCCAGAGATAAATCTGCATCCTAAAGTATTAAAAAATTCAGTAAATTGATTATCTGATATGTTATGCCTGGGTGGACAATAAAGGGAAGACACAGTCAGAGGGCCAATAAAATCTTCTACAACTATAGACGTACTCTGAATGTAGTCAAATTGGTACTTTGGAGCTTCATAGTGCTTAATATTTGATTTTATTAGGATTGCGCTGCCCCCGTGGGCTCGGTTGGATGGATGGTTTGTAAAGTAAACTGAGTAGGATGGAACTTTAAAATAGCTGGCGTCGGTGAAGTGAGTTTCAGATACTAACATAATATCTATTTTGTTTTGAGACAGAAAGAGTTGAATATCCTGATTATGCTGAACCAGGCCGTTAGCATTCCAGAGTCCGATTCTAAAAGAATGGCTCATTTTAATTTAGCTACCACAGTGGTTAATAGATTCAGTAACGAACCTATTTGTTGAGCTTGTTGCATCATAAGTTTTTCAAATTTATTGAAAAAGGAGGTCATAGTATTGACTAAATTGTTGCTGTCATTACCTGTAGAGAGGACGTCTTCAGCTTTGGCAGTTGCTTGAGCGTAGGTCATCTGTTCCCTAGAGTGAGATATCAGTGATGACTGAGGAGCAGAAGAGTTAGCGGAGATGTTGCGTTTCCCGATTTCAGGAGGGGCTAGGTGAGATGAAGAGCTAGGTTGGTTTTTTACCCGCAATTGAGGAAAAGATTTATTTTTTAAGTCCTTGTAGACATTACACCCTTTGTAGCTGGCAGGGTGTTCACCGTCACACAGTGCACATTTAGGCGGATCAGCTTGTGGCTTCGTGCATTTCGATGTATCGTGGTTTTTACTACACTTAACACAACGGTAAGCATGCCAACAGTATGCCTTAGTATGGCCATAGTTTTGACATTTCTTACATTGCACAATTTCTTTTTTCTTATGAGGGGGCTCAAAAGTGATCCTAGCGTTCAAAAGATACTGTACGTTGAAAATGTCTTTGTTATTTTTGCTAGGCTCAAGGTCTATGAAAAACATAGAAAGCGGATTCTTGGTCTGGTTAAGTCTGGCATTTACAATGTTTCGAACTCTGTGGCCAAGAGTTTCAATTGACTCTTTTAAGTCATTTATGTCAGTCGAGTAGTGCATATTTTTGAGCACAACTCTGTATGCTCTTTCCTGCTTCAGCTGAAATGTGTGGAAGTTCACCTTCATTTCAGTTAGCTTATGAACAATTTTGCGATATGCCTCCACAGTGATAGGTATTAATTTTATTTTATTCATGCTGAGACACTTGTAACAATATTCATCTTTGGTGATAACTGATTGGATAGTGTTCATCATCTTATTGACGTCCATTATGTCGGGAACGAATATAGGAGGTGGCTTTGGTAAGTTCTGGCCTGATACCGATTGTGAGTCGTCATTCATTTCGGCCGTTTCACTGAGTGCGTCGTATTTGTTATGAGTGAGAATGGGTTCACCACAATAATCATGATCCTGCCGAGTTTTCTTAACAGCGGAGTTTCGACTAAACGAGCTACTTCCTCTCTTTTTAAGAGTTGTTGATGATGTTGGGACTTTTTGCCACATGCCATCATCATTATCGATCTCTTGTGACATTTCTGTTGTAGTTATATCCTTACCGGTGCCTACATCTGTAACTAATTTTATTTGACAAATATCATGTTCAGTTACCGTATGAGCACTATTGTTACTCAAGGTATTCATAGCAGACTGAAGAAGTCAAAACAAGAGTCTAAATATTGTGTAAACAATTATTGGAACAATAACAAACAAAAGTGGGGTTAGGTAGTAACGGTAGGAACAGATCTAATTAAAATATCTCTTTGAGGAAAATCACGGGAATAAATTAAACAAAACTAATCAATAGCAAGTAATAAAACGTTTGTTTACCATTTTCACCTGAGTTCACGATAAATTCACAAATTATTAAAACAAATTAGCGCGCACAAAATAGATACATCTTTATTTCATGAGAACCACAGCTGATATTAGTTATGAACCTAAATTAAAAAACTTGGTATGTAGCTTCACCTGGTTGAGTTATATTGATAATTTAAAAAAAAAAACACATAGCTTATCTTCCTTGTTGCAGCAAACCTGCGTACTCAATTATAATGTTATTCTTATAGAGAATAAATAAAATGCTATATATCACTTATTAATGAATGTATTTTTGTGAAACTTGGTAAGTGGCTCTAGGTAGTAGTGATACCCATATATATGCATTGGAAATTCGCTGAGTATGCAGGTTTGCTGCAACAGGGATATATATATATATGTCCATTACCGCGATAACTTTTGAAAGAAACACCCGATTTTGATGAAATTTGGCAAAAATGTGGAGAGTAGAATTTATGACTTTAAGTTCGAAAACCAGATCGATCGCACTATGGGAAGGGGATTTTATGGGGGTTTATAATTTTCCAAAAATCGGGTTTTTGAAAATTTGACCCCAAAATGTTAAAAACACTCAATTTTGGTTATAGCCATTTTATAGAGCTTTAAAAAAAAAAACAAATAATTTAGTATTTTGAATCATTAACCTAGGTTAAGTGGTTGCGGAGAAAATTCAAAAAAACTTGTCCCATGTTAATCTTATGGGAAAAAGGTTTTTAGATTTTTCTCAGACAGTTTTACTAAAAACTTCACATTTCTGTCTATTAATGTGTTTAGCTCAACAAAACAAACATTTCGGTGTTTTAATCGTTGTTCTACGTCCAACCGTTGCAGAGATATTCAAAGTGCTAAACACAGTGCGTTGTCCAATGTTATCCTTACGGATAATAAATAAAATTCTATATCTCAATTATTTTTGAATGTATATTGATGAAACTTAGTATGTAGCTTCAAATAGGTGTGGTATATTGATATTAGCACAAAAACAAGTTTTTTGTTGATAGTCCCCGTAGCAGCAAACCTGCATACTCGGCCCCCATGTTATTCATATGGAGAATAAGTAAAGTTGTATATCTCCTTAATTATGAACCTAAATTAATAAAACTTGGTATATAGCTTCACCTGGTTCAGTTATATTGATAATTGCAAAAAAATTACTTATCTTCCTCGTTGCAGTAAACCTGCGTCCTCAACCCTAATGTTATTCTTATGGAGAATAAATAAAATGCTATATATCACTTATTTATGGATGTATTTTTGTGAAACTTGGTAAGTAGCTCTATGTAGTAGTGAGTCACATATATATGCATTGGAAATTCGCTGAGTACGCAGGTTTGCTGCGACGGGGGTATTGTTCAAGTTGATACAGAGTTCATCTAAATCTTGGAAGGTGAGTGGGTTCTTTTCAAATATGATTTGATTCCTAATTTCTGGCTTAAGTCCATTTTTGATGAAAGATATCAGATCTGGTTCTGATAAATTTGCCTTTAAGATTTGTTTATCTTAACTTCATTTATGTACAGCGATAAAGGTTCTGTGGGATGCTGTGGGCGATAAAACATGTCTTGTTTGAGTTTTTCCTTTAGTGTGACGGGAATGAATGTAGCAATAATATGTTCATGCAATTTGTCTAGAGATAAACCCTGGATTTTTCCTTGGAGAATTTTTGTAGACAATGGTGGTTTACTATAGCTAGGCAAAATTTCATACAATTGTATGTCAGTCAAATTTGTTTCAGTTTTGATTGTAACTAAATCTTTCAAGAAGGCAAGCAGGGGATTAATTTCTAAACGATTGCAGATTATGAATTTGCTTGAATAAACTTCAGCAGGATGTGACAATTTGTTGAAAATATTTACAACATGTGACGGGTTTTGATTTTCAAGTGAAGTTGAGGTTAGGTGCAAAAGAGGCTGAATTTGAGTTTCAGTTTTTGGTATAGGCTCACTAATTCTTACTGTAGCTAAAGCTTCAGCTGATTTTTCTTCAGTTGGTTTTACAGGTGTAGAGGTTAGGTTAGGTTTGTTGATTTTTTGAAGATTGATTTCTAGTTTAATTTTCTACCAAGTTTTCATCATAAATTAATGATTTATTTAAGTCTTCTTCAAATTGTTCTAGTTCTTCCACAGATATTTTAGGTTTTAGTTCTTCAAATTTAGTCAGTAGTTCAGTTAGCTTAGCTTTTATTTTGTCAAGAATTTTACCATAGTTAGGATCTAGTTTACATGGGCAGGTTAGGTTTGTAAATCCTTAGCTGAAGATGCGTTAATTTAGCTATCTGTAGATTACTAGGTTCTAGGCTAGATTGATCCATAAGAATTTCTAATTAATCGGTTTTGGTATTGATTATACATTTATTTAAATTTGTGGTGTGAAGTACAACTATACTTAAAAAAGGCACAATAAACTATAAACTCTAAACAACACAGACACAAAACAAGATAGTTTCTCAACAGTGGGATCAGCGAAACGAGTCGACAGCAAATGACAGACATAGGAAGGAGGCAGGCAGACGACCAAAACAAGCTGCACGCGCATCCCGAAAACTTGGTCGCAGTCACCGAGTGTGAAGGGCTCCGTATGATTCAATGTCCCGCTATTGGGTCGAGTCGCTAAAAATCAGGGTGGCTGCCACCACCCGGCGTCGCAGTTCCGTGGCCACCGAGTCGCTGCCACCGAGTGGGTCGCTGCGACCCACTAGTGTGAAGGGCTCCATAAGGCTAAATGCAATTTCGACGGGTCAAGTGGCCGACTGATGGCTGCGACCCGGTCGCAGCAACCTAGTGTGAAGGCGCTCTTAAAACATTATTTTAGCGAATTTCCCCTATAGGGAAGAAGCTATTACCGTGGTCGGCATGGTAGGACCTAGGCCCGGGACCATGATAACTTTTCGTTTTGAGGTCCCCAGACCCCAAAAACACCATTCGTTCGATACTGTATATATATATATATATAAATATATATATAATATATATATATATATATATATATATATATATATATGTGTGTGTGTGTGTGTGTGTGTGTGTGTGTCCGTGAGCACGATAACTCTCGTAAAAATTATCCGATTTTGATGAAATTTGGTATAAACGTGTAAAGCAGTATTTATGACTTTAAGTTCAAAAACCAGACGGATCAACCTAACCGAAGGGGTACTTTGGGGGATTTTTGTACCCCAAAAATGAGTTTTTTGAACTTTTTGCATATAATTTTTGAAATAGTCAAATTTTAGTTTACACTATTGGATTCAGCTTTAAAAAACACACAATTTGGGAATTTGATCATTTCTCTACGTCAATTGGTTACCGAGATATTGAAAGTGCTAAACACAGTACGTTGTCTAATGTTATTCTTATGGAGGAAAAGAAAATTTTTATATCTCGCTTATTTATGAACGTATACTGACGAAAATTGGTATACAGCTTCATCTCGTGGTGGTCTATTGATATTTGCTCAAACAACTTTTTGCCAAAGTCTCCCGTAGCAGCAAACCTGCGTACTCAGCCCCCATGTTATTCTTATGGAGAATAATTAAATGCTCTGTCTCCCTTAATTATGAACAAAAATGAATAAAAACTGGTATACGACTTCACCTAGTTGAGTTCTATCATAGACTAACTACAGTAGTGTACTATAGTAGTACTGTAGTTAGTCTATGGTTCTATTGATATTAGCATAAAAACACATTTTTTGTTCCTTGCTGCAGCAAACCTGCGTACTCAGCCCTAATGTTATTCTTATGGAGAATAATTAAAATTGTATATATCGCTTATTTCTGAATATATTTTTATGAGACTTGGTTAAGTGGCTTTATGTAGTATTAAGACATTTATATCTCCATTGGAAATTCGCTGAGTATGCAGGTTTGCTGCGACGGGGGTATTTCTATTCCAATTCAAAGGTTTTAACAATTACAGGCAGGATCGGCACCAGTACGTCATTCTAAAATTCCAGTACGATATCGAATAATCCATTGAGGAGGAACGGGCTTTGAAAGTTAACATTGGAAGCAGGTAGAAACGCGAAAAGTTTCGTGACTGGAGCGCCCTCTTAAACATGTTTGCAGCAGCGAAAGTACCTATAATCATTACATTTGTAATACTTTTACAAATAAATCATGTGATAGTTATGAAAAAAATTAGCATAAAATGTGTTAAAGTTTTCTATGGGTCTGAAGATGACAAAATTACCTTTGACAAAACGTGTCATCCATTGAAAAAGTATCCTAAGATTACAAGGGAGATTACAGGTATTTAAAGTTTATACATTAGTCAACCTGATTCAAAAAACAACATCAATGTGAAGTAAAAACTTGTGTTTCTATGTGTAAGCTGGGCATGGGCAATTATAGTATTATTTTACAAAAGAATAATTTAAGGTTGTCCTGTAATTTATTTTAGAACTGTCTTCCTATCGGATTGTGTGACCATATTGAAAGGTGTCCAATTATTCTATCAGTATGAATCCCCTAACCCCATAGATAACCCTGCCTACCCTATGATAATTCTGCAGTCATCTATAAGGCTTCAGGGTACGCACTAACTATTACTAGGAGCCATATGGCCTCCTAAGGATGACTGCAGAATTATCATGGGGTAGGCAGGGATATCTGTGGGGTTAGGGGATTCATACTGATAGAATAATGGGACACCTTTCAATACATGTCAAAGACATGTCTCCAATAAATCCTGTGGGACATTCTGGGGATGTCCTAGGGCTTCAGAGTACAATATCTCTTTGTGGTCCGAGGGATATCCCCAGTATATCCTGTGGTACATCCTGGGAATGTCCTAGGGCTTCAAATACAATATCCTTTTGTGGTCCGAGGGATATCCCCGGATAATCCCGTGGGACGTCCTGGGGATGTTCTATGGCTTTCATTATCATGTCCTGATTAGGTCCAAGGGACATCCCTAGAATGTTGCAGCTCCAATTGTAAACGGCACAAACGATACTAATAATGATGGATGGGAAGAAGTAGAAGAAGAAAATGACCCTGGCCCAAACCATAACTTTCGTTTTTCAGAAATGACAGGACCTAAACATTGCCCTCCCCCAAATTCAAAACCAATTGATTACTTCTATCTTTTTTTTACAGTATCACTTTTGGAAACATTTGTCCGTGAAACAAATAGGTACGCCCGACAGTACATTCAATCCCAAGAACACTTTTCCCCTCGAAGTCGTATTAGAGAGTGGGTGAACGTTTCAATTGAAGAAATTAAAGGTTTCATCTCTGTTATAATGAACATAGGAATAATTAGAAAACCTAACATCTGGAGTTACTGGTCAACGAACTCTTCCCAATCAACTGATTGGTTTCCGAAAATGTTCAGCAGAAATCGTTTCCAACTTATTCTGAAGTTCTTTCACATAGTTGATAATAATACTCTGGCGGGACATGGTGACCCAGACTATGACCCATGTGGGCGATTCCAGCCGATCATAGACCACACAAACCGACTTTTCAAGTTTCACTACACCCAAAATAAATCATTATCTGTAGATGAATCCCTTATGGGAACAAAAAAACAAACAGCTTTAACTCAATATCTTCCGAAAAAGAAACACCATAGGTGGGGTATAAAGCTGTGGGTCCTGTACGATTCGACAACTAAGTACTGTTTGAAATTTTTTTGCTACAAAGGAAGCGTTGACAAAACCCCGGAAGACAGGGAAGAAATAAAAAGAAATGGACTTGGCTTCACTGTTATGAAAAGACTACTAGAAATGGGCAACTACTTGGATAAAGGTTTTCATTTATTTTTGGACAATTTTTTTACCAGCATACCCCTGGCAGAATATTTGTACACAAACCAAACCTGGATAACAGGAACACTGAGACTGGACAAGAAAGGTATCCCTCGGCCATTATTAGGAAGATTCGCAATAGGGCAACAAAATTATATGAGGAAAGGACCACTACTCCTCTTAGCGTACAGAGAGAAAGCTACAAATAAAAGTCAGTTTATTCTACTCTCAAGTGATGCCACAGCCCGTAATGTAAGGTATTCAAAACGAAGAAGGGGAAACATCATTGTTAAAACTAAACCCCAGATTGTACACCGATACAACAATGGAATGGGTGGCATTGACGGCACCGACCAGATGTTGTATACTTATCTGGATGAGCGGCGGTGCATGAAATACTGGAAGAAGGTCGTTTTTAATGTGTTTGGAAGGATGATGTTAAATGTATATGTTCTTTACTGTGGCAACACTACAGGGGAAAAAATGAGTAGGCTGCACTTCAGCATTAGCGTAATCGAGGACTTAGCTCGAGAATGGTTAGCAGCGAAAAATCGAACTCAGGACATGGCAGGCGGAGATAACCAACAAAACATCCCACAACGAAACCCAGCACAACCCTCAAAACGAATTGGGCTAATCAAACTTGAAGGCACAAAAGACAAGAACTGTTCCGTGTGCAGTGGGAAAAACAACCCCGAAGGGAAGAGGCGGCGCTCTAAGACAGTTTGCATCAACTGTGGAGCTGGAGTCCACCTCGACTGCCACACTCGCCACCGCTGTACGTGAGTGAAAGTCCAGCAGACATTTGGGACTTTGTAAATATTGTAAATAGATCAACTTTTTTCGTATATAATAAGTGTGTTTTATGTGTAGTATAAAAACTATTTTGTTTGACCGCAAGAATTTTGAGTATGTTGCTCCTTCATATTAGCTCATGTAAGTAATTTCACATGTAATTTGATTTACTTTTATTATTTTATATATTACGTATATATATAATATTTTATATACATATAATCTTACAGTGTATTGAAAAATTGTTTCTAAACTTTCATTTTAGCATTATAACAATAAGATTGATGCCGAGAAAAAAGTGTGAAAGAAAATGTTAAAGTTTTTAAAATATTGATTTTTCAAAGTAAAGGTTATTTCTTATTATAGGTTTTTTTATAAAAAAACATAAAAAACTGAGATATAGTTTTGAAATTTGTACCACATATAGAAAATAAAATTACGTTTTTAGTACAGTATCAATTTGTTATTTAAATTTATATTAAAATTGTGTTTTTGATTTAGAAATTTAAAAAAATAATTGAAATAATTTGTTTTTTATTTTATTTTATATAATATACCAAAATACTTTCTATAATGGCTTCAAAAGAACATTAACTTTGGAGCTGACACAATGGTTTAAAAATAAACATAAAAATTATTAGCATAGCTGAATTCGGTGAAAAGTTATGAGACTTTATTTAAAACAATACAAAGAACAGCTGATCGGGCTTGGCACGCTTGGTGTGCAACTGTCATATTCGGTTGGCACTGGTGAAACAGTTGACCAAATTGGCGTGGCATCCAAAGTGTTAATGAAATAGTTACTGCCACTACATCCAGCTTTGCATCCATACAGGGCCGTATTTCCCGAGGGGGGCCCCCAGGCCACGAAAGTGGGGCCCCACGGGCCACTAAGGGGGACCTCGCGAGGCAGTGTTTTCATTTTGTTTTTAAAAGTTTATTATTTCTTAACTGATTATAGCACAAATAATATTAAGTTGTAAAAGATGTACGTTCAATATAAGACTCAAACCCAAAGTCAGTCACTAGCCTGACAGAGAAAAAGGTTTAGACACTCGAGTTTGGAGCTCTACGGAAAGGTGACTAATCTACTTAGAAAAACGAAGAGTACATTAACATTTTCTTTGTTTTATTCTACGTATTCCCATAGAAATAAATATTTTTTAGATCGTTGATAAAATTGTTATGACAGTCGGAAAGTAAAAGAGCGGTGTTTTTAGAGTTTCAAAAACCATCTTGTGACTTTGAAAATTCGCACAATGTAAACCGAACGTCAGAACTTCATCAAACTTTAAAACAAAGACACATACATTCTGTTAATTTGTATGTTTTCAGAATTTTTACTTTACCCAAAAACCTTTTTTTGTTGAAGGAATGTGTATAGTGCAAAACCAGATTGTTATGCATATTATTTATGTCAATTAACCTTTAATCTGGATGATTTAGCGCCTGCAAGTGGTGCAGCCGTGACCTAGTAGTGTGCAGGAACTTAGTTCATTGCTGCCACGATGGACACCGGCCGAGCGCAATAAGGTGACTCACGCAGTGTGTGTCATCACTAACGACTGAGTCACGGGTCACGGGGCATGTTTTGCATTCTTTCAAAGGGTCCAAAGTATTACCACCAAAAGATGATTTCATTAGTCCACCTCAGTTTTTCTCCAGTCTTAGTTGTGATCGTATCGGTAGAAATGGGTGCCAAATCGAAGTTATCTGATTCAGAGTACGCTATATGATAGTAAGTGCAATATGTTTGTTTAGAATTGAGGGAGAAAAAAAATCGGTGATAAGAAATATCCAGTATATCAAAAAGTGCACGAGTGTTTGGGAAGATCGTTGTCTATAGTGAAGAGATGTGCCACTTCGATGAAGGAGAGAGAATGAAGAGAACGAGGGACCTCGAAAGAAGAAGCGCGTCGGAATGGGTCTACCGAAAATATAGCCGAACGACTTACTCTTGTGCCATTAGGCGAAGTATTCACAGTTTTTATATTGCAAAAACATTTCCTTCCATCAAAAACTCATAGATCCTCTACCCGGTTTTCCTACAATGTCAAAACTAATACTCATAACATAGTTAAAAGCATTGGATTTTCTTTTAAAAATTTAAATAAAAAATCAGTTTTAATAATGGAATTACTTACAGCATCTGCATTCCGGCATAATAACTTAAGGAAGATAAAAAATCTGCGCTCTGAAGGATACGTAGACATACAAGCTGATCTCGTTCCTTACTTTTAATTTGTTAAACCTACGAATTGGAATAGAAATTTGTGTTTTTAAATGGGTTAATGGTTTATTTTCTGTTTATTATACTGTTTTCATTCAGTTTTTAGAGTCGCATTGGCATACCGGTACACACAGTAGGCATAAGTAAAAATAAGCAAAATCAGTGTTGACCATGTGCAACTCACAAAGAATTTTCCGGTACCGTCAACTTCCAAGCAAGCCTGCCACCGTTTGTTTTACTTGGGCCCTCCCGCCAACGTTGTCACAGACCGGTTAGCTCATTGTGAGTTGCACGACTGGTCAGTTTTTTCCGTGTGCGGGAATCGAACCCACGAACATCGTATCCACACCTGGCCAAGGTGTTTCCACGACGTAGCCAAATCAGCTAACACGACCAAGGGCCTAGCGGCGATATTAAGGTTTTTCAGTCAGTCCGCGCCCCTAACGGATAGAACCGTAGTCGCCCGTGGTCATTAGTCAGTGGCGGATCCAGCCAGGGGGCGCCCCCCCTTGGATTCAGAAAATTTTTAATTAAAGGGTAATAGTGTGACGCTGTCTGTCGCTGTACTAGTTTTTGTTTTTGATATTTCAAATTCCAAAAACAACTACCTTTGCGTTCTACCTTCCGTGTTGTCAGACTGGGTTTGCTATTTTCCCCGCAAACTGCCTATAAAATCTCCGCTTTTACCCAGTTATTCTGTAGTAATCCCCACCAAATCCCCGCGCGAGCTTCAAACATCCGAAAACCGGGTCATTTCTTGGAAATTGCCAGATGATTACACGGAAATTGATCTGTATACCCGAAATAATGCCAGTTTTAGTAATCTTAGCGCTTAGTCAGGGCCGGATTCAGGAGCCGTAGGCCCCTAGGCTCAACCACTGGTGCGGGCCTTGTTGGTAACCTTTTTGCTTGCTTGTATCAGGCTTTTGAATGGGGATATGTGTGGGGCGGGCCTCTAGGTAACCTATGTAACCTATGTAACCTATGTAACTCTAAGTAACCTATGCTTAATTCCGGCCTTGCGCTTAGTTTTAACATTTCACAGTCTATGGTTTTAACCAAGGCCAATTGGTGTTACTGGAGACGACACTCATCAAAAATAATGCATTTGGTACACTCGTCAGAGGATGACAAACCAAACGATGAGTCAACAAAAATAATCATATGATTAAACTATTTTATTACAGGTAACTGTCATATATATTTATTTTTATTTTTTATTAATAGATTTATTTCCGGTTCAATGTTTACAGCATACACAGAATACATAACAATATAGCTTTAACATATTAATAAGGCAGTGGCTGGCTACGTACACGTCCGACGTGAGCCGCTACTGTTTACAACCGTTCCAAATTATGCACGGTACGTTACTTTTCCTGTGATTTTTAAAACAAATTGAGAGCCAGAAAACCTCCTAACCTAACCTAACGTAACCTAACCTATCCTTACCTAACGTAACGTAACCTAACTCAACTTAACCTAAGCGGTAGCGAAGTGAATTTGCCCTTACATTGGAAGTGTACGCAGTCACTTCGTATTAATAGCAGTATTTAGTTAGCTCTAAACTGGATTCACCAAGGAACATAACACTAAAATAATGAGCAAGTGTTCATGGAAGAAAGAGAAAATACAATAAAAGCTAAGAACAAGAATTTTAACCATTAGACCAGTATATCAATGACATCTTGGAAAAGTCTGGCCTTTAGTCTTCTGTTATGAGTAGGTTGTCTAATGTTGAAAGTCTGTGCACCGGGAACAGTTCCAAGCGCATTTATGAAATTCCGGCCACAATTCGTAATAAAGTCTTTAACTAGGCATACTCCAAGTTCTTCATGTATGTGTTTATTTCGCAGAAACCAGGGCGCATTTATTGCGATTCTCAAAATTTTGTTCTGAAACACTTGGATTCGTTTAAGTTTCTTCTGCGAAAGGGATAAACCCCAAACAGGAGAGGCATATAAAATTAACGGTCTCAGAATAGATTTGTAGACCAAAACAGAGCATTCAGCTTTCAACGATGAATTTCTATTTAGTAATGGAAATAGTTGCGCTAATCGAGCATAACCTTGAGTTAATCTCTTATTTACATGTGTACAGTATTCCAGTTTAGTTTTTTATCTAACCATACACCGAGATATTTGACAGCTTGGTCATCCCTTTCTTGCCCAAGGATAAAAAAAATCGAAAATATAGAAATATATATTTTGAAAAACTCTTTAAACATTTCAACTAAGAAATTTATACCCTCAAATGTGCATTTTAACTATGAAATAAAAAGTTTTACTTAGTGGGACTTATAAGTCCCGTCGGGCACATAAGCTCTGAACCGTGAATCTGGTAGTGGGACTTATGAGTCCCGTCGGGAATAGCCTACACCTTTATTATGCTACCATAACCTATGGTTTCTGTGTAGGCCCTAGTTATTTTAGACATAACTTACACTTAAACTAAATAGGCCTGCTACTTTTGGGGCAAAAATAAATTAAATATTTAAACAAATTACAATAATTATAATTTTATTTTACACAAACACATAAGACAAAAACATCGAACATTTAAATTTAATTTTTTTTTAATGTTTTTAGTAAAACAAGGTACAATATACAAGAACCCCGCCTACAAGATACGGTACAAAAGTTATTAAAATAAAAAGAAATGTAGGCCCTAATAAAATCTAGAGTTTAATTATTACTGCATGAAGTGTGTCTGTTCACACTGTCTTAAAAAAAAAAAACATTATTTACAAAGTGAAACGAGATACAATATATGTAGGCCTACAAGATACAAAGGTTATTAAATTTTAAAAAATATGTAGTAAAATCTAGAGTTAAATTATTACTGCATGAAGTGTCCAACACCAATACTGACAAACACCAGCCCATTGTTGTGGGTTCACAATGTCTTTCTTTTGTTAGTCATCACTCACTACTCACTGGTCATGGTGATAGAGGTAAAAACAGTTTTTTTTGTCGTTGCAGCAAAGGTGTACCTGACAATGGTCACACTTACTAAATGGCCTTGACTCAATTTTATTTTTGCTACACACTTCACATCATCCTCTGTCTTCATAAAATTTAGGCCAATGGATTCCCCTGTTTCCGAAGCGTACTTCCTTGGAGACTGAATAATCTGATTTTCTCCTCTTGTTTAGCTGTCCAGTAGACTTGGGTGTGTTTTGCCGCTTTACTCCTTTGTTATTTGGGCTGAAAGAAAGGAGGCCTAGGGCAACATTTCTGCGAAATTCTAGCACTGGAACTTTTCCAAATAGTTGACAATTCACAACAAAAGAATTTACAAATGCAATGTCCAAAAGTCCAAAAAAAATTCGGTGCCACCACTTGCGGGACTTTCTGTTGACACAATACATAGCCCTATACCGGTCGGCTAAATCCACACCACCCATTCCTTTGTTATAATCTTGTACAACTGTTGGGCAAGAAACATCTGCTTTAGACCCATCCTTTTTTACAACTCTCTTAACTGTAGTAACTTCTGTTCCATGATAGTTAGAAGCCAGGAAAACACTTTTGCTATCAATCCATTTGAAAATAACACTGCCTTGGTCATTCACTCGATAGTCGAATTCACCTCGTACCATACCACCGTCACCTTTCATAAGTTCAGTGGGCACGCCTTTTCTGTCTTTGCGGAAGGTTCCTGCGGCTAAGACACCCTCAGCTTTCAGCCTATCAAGCAAGCTGAAAGAATTGAACAAATTGTCAAAAAAAATAATTCTATTCTGACCCCAAAATAGTTTTGACAGAAAGAGAACCACTCTCTCTCCTAAATTGAAATCTTTAAATTCATCCTCAATTTCTTGGGCCTTTCCCTGGTACAATTCAAACTTAAGTATATAGCCCTGCTGGTCTCCTACACACCACAGTTTGTATCCCCTTTTTATGGGTTTTAGGGGATTATATTGTTTCATTGAAGATCTACCTTTAAAAAGGATCATTGATTCATCTATGCTTAACTCCCTTGTTGGGTTGTACAATTCAATGAATCTGTCGTTCAAAGTAGTTATCATAGGTCTAATTTTATAGGCCTTATCTTTGTTGTTATCAGGAACTTGTAGATTGTTATTCAAGTGCAAATTGCTGAGGATCTCGTCAAATTTATTCCTAGACATGGCCTCGGATATAACGGAAACATTTAGGTCCCTACTTGTATTCCAATAATGTTTCCAACTGGGTAGTTTGTGATAACCCATTATAAAGTTTATACCAATAAAGGTGATTAGCCACTCTTTAGTCAACCCTAGATCCTTGTTAGGATCCTTTTGGCGTGCATACAAGTTGCTTTGTGTCACAACTTGATCGAGTAGGGTGTCCATAAAAACTAAAAATACGTCAGTGCCTGTTTTACACTCTGCAAAATGCTCATCTTTTGGCCCAGGGAGAGGCTCCACATAAGGCTCATCTCTAGTTATACTATCCACTTTCTTCCAGTTCCGAAATTTTAATTCAGCTAGCCTACCAATTTCTGCTTTTGTCATTTTCTTCAAAGATGAAGCTACATTTTTAGATTTCTTTGATTTTTTATTTCTTTGAGGTACCTTAGGTTTCGGCACATTATGTTTAGGCCTACTTTCGTTTTGTATTTTAAGGTCTTTTTTGGTGGTGCAAGGTCTAGGTGTGATTTTCTCTTGACTAGGGCTACTACAACTAGGACTGGCAGCACTAGTACTAGGCCTAGGACTGGAAGTAGTATTGTCAGTAACAGCTTCTACAATATCAAGTCCGATTTCATTGACAATAGCTTTCAAGGCAGTATCATTATTGCCATATCTCCTCTGTTTTTTTAACTGATTAGCTATTTCTCGGCTAAATACCTCATCAAAAGTGTTGATGGTGTCCTCTTTTTCTTCGTCACTTTCTACATCGGTGAGTTTGGCAGGGTCTTCAACTGGAATCTCTTCAACCAGGGCAGAGTCCAGAATATCTTCTATTTCCTTAATAGTAAGGTTTTCCATTGCAGGTAGCAATTTAACTTAACTATGTAACCACACAATAAACCATTTTTATTTATTATAAATAAACACAACAACAACACGAACAGGCACTGAGGTTAGAAAGAGTAAACAAAACAAAGCAGACAGTTGTCAGTCAGCCGATGCTCTACAGCCCGACGGGACTCACAAGTCCCACTCACTATTATACATATATGAAATTAATGTTAATAAATAAAACTTGTTTTATGCCTAAAAGTCACTCAAAACTAAATAATGTAACAAAATAAATAGGAAAGAAACAGAATTATTTCGATTTATAGTATAAAAACGTTTGGAAATATCTAACTTTTTATAGTATTGTAGTGGCATGTGTCTCCATAGAAACCAGCTACTACTGCGACCTGTTGGGAATAACAAGAACTAAAAGAACCTAATAATTCGATTGGTTTGCAACAGGAAGAGCCAATAGCAAGTGCTGAGGAGTGTTAATTTATTTTCATTGCCGTGAGACGACCAATAAAAAGCCGGGACTTGTAAGTCCCGACGGTCTACAAAGGGTTAATCTCTTATTTACATGTGTACAGTATTCCAGTTTAGTTTTTTATCTAACCATACACCGAGATATTTGACAGCTTGGTCATCTGGGTTCCACTGAATGAAAACCACATGTAGGTGGATTTGGTGAGGTGGATTGTACTTCTTTAAAGAGAATATTTTTGTTTCACACTTTCCGGGGTTTAGTTTGAATCGCCATTGTTCAAACCAATGAACTAGGATATCGATTGATGCCTGAAGGGATTGCACAGCTTCATCAATGTTTGAGCTCTGACAAATAATAGCTGTGTCATCAGCGTATAGTGCTAATGTTGCATCTTCAGGTTCTGGCATATCTGATAAATATATGTTGAAGAGCAGAGGTCCTAGTATGGATCCCTCTGATTATTTTTTATCCGGTTGTTTTCACCATATATGTATGTTTAAAAATGTAATCCGGCTGTACCTGAACCGGATCAAAATAGTTGGATAGATTCAACGAGTTTAATATATCTAGAAGTCTTGTCTGGGTAAAAAAGTGAAGCCTTCATGGTGACGTCATTTTCTTCTGGTACTCAAGTCTGCCTTCCCACTAGGTTGCAGCAAAGTGAAGAAAGAATCAGAGGTCGCTTTCTTATGGGAGTAGCGTTCTCCTCAGTGGCTTGCAGTTACATTGTTTCCGGTAGGCAGCGGTGGAGCCTTGAAATGCACCTTTTCGAGAGGGGAAGGAAGTGAGTGACATACAAGAGGATTGTCTCATCCCCCTCCCCCTCCCCTTCACGAACAGTTCCGCTCGGGATCTGTCAGCCTCAAAAATTAGCAGAAAACTGAACTATCAGGCTAGACCAAAAGTGTAGGACACGGCAGAAGAGAGCGGTGAGCGCGCTGTCGTTTGCACACTCTTGGACCTCATAATAATAATAAAACTACAATGAAACTTTACTATATATGCCTTTTCTGCATAAGTTGTCGTATATAATGGTACATATATATATATATATATTAGTTTAAAATTATGTTTAATTTTCAATACTGAAACATATTAAAAACTTGTAAGAGAGTGACATGAAAAGTCAGTAAGCGTGAACCTTTTTTATTTTTGAGGTAGAAACAAACTTCCAGCGAGAAATTGTGTAGCTAATTAGTTGGCACTGAAAAGTTATTGAAAAACATTTTCTACAGAACGTCTAATTTGTTCAATAATCCGATGTAAATACCCGGATTAGTTTAGTTGGTATATCAGTTTGTAAGACATAAATTCATGAATTACTGCTTTCTATTTCTTTCATGGAATAAACAGAATATCTTATGGAAAGTACATTTATTGGTTTTATTCTAAACACTTATCATGTTGACTAAACAGCTTCATTTTCATTTTATTAGCGAATTTCCCCTATAGGGAAGAAGCTATTACCGTAGTCGGCATGGTACGACTTAAGCCCGAGACCATGATAACTTTTCGTTTTGAGGTCCCCAGACCTCAAAAACACCGTTCGTTCGAAACTGTATATATATATATATATCTACATATATATGTGTCCGTGAGCACGGTAACTCTCATAAAAATTATCTGATTTTGATGAAATTTGGTATAAACGTGTAAAGCAACATTTATGACTTTAAGTTCGAAAACCAGCCAGATCGCTCCATCTAAAAGGGTATTTTTGGGGGGGGGGTTTGTATCCCAAAAATGGGTTTTTTGAATTTTTTACATATAATTTTTGAAATAATCAATTTTAGCCTTTACCATTTGATTAAAGGCTTAAAAAACTCACGATTTGGTATTTGGCTAATTCCTCAACGTCAATTGGTTACCGAGATATTGAAAGTGCTAAACACAGTATGTTGTCTAATGTCTAATGTTATTGTTATGGAGGAAAAGAAAAATTTTATATTTTGTTTATTTATGAACGTATACTGACGAAACTTGGTATACGGCTTCAACTGGTGGTGGTCCATTGATATTTGCTCAAAAAAACAATTTTTTGCCATAGGCTCCCGTAGCCGCAAACCTGCGTACTCAGCCCCATGTTATTCTTACTATGGATGATAATTAATTGCTATGTCTCCCTTAATTATGAACATAAATGAATAAAAACTGGTATTTGACTTCACCTAGTTGAGTTGTATTGATATTACCACAAAAACCCATTTTTTGTGCTCCTTGATGCAGCAAACCTGCGTACTCAGCCCCAATGAATAATTAAAATTGTATATTTCGCTTATTTGTGAATATATTTTTATGAAACTTGGTAAGTGGCGTTATGTAGTATTAAGACATTTATATCTCCAAAGGAAATTCACTGAGTATGCAGGTTTGCTGCGACGGGGGTATTCATAGCAAAAATGCTGTCTATAAAATAATTTAAATTCTCAAGTGCGCCCCCTCAACAAATTCCTACATTCGCCCCTGTCATTAGTTACATATTTTTGCTACTAGTGTGCAGCACCAATCAAATCCTGTTATAGGCTATTGTGAACAGAATAAAATTACTACCTTAATGGGTTAAGTATATATGTATAAAAGAAATGCTGGATTTAACATTCATTTCTGTGCAAATTTTTTTACTTAAAAAATCATTGGCACAATATAGGTGGTTGTCTAAGTCTTAGAATCTGTCTAAAAATAATTAAAGATCCTGGCTAAAGAATCAATTAGTCTTAGATAGTAACAAGGTCTTCCCGCATTTAAAATTCATTCATATTCGTCTTAAAATATGCACACGGAAGTGTAGCATCTTAAAAAGTAATACAGAGAATATGGTCTCTTTTAAAATATAAAATGTATTTTTCTTCCCCTTCTTCTGAATTTAAGCGAATTGAGAATCTTTATAAAACTTATTGTTTTAATATTAAACATATGAAATGAATATTTAACATGTGAATATTGTAAACATCAATCATACATCAAAATTTTAGTTTAGTAGATAATAATACAAAAAATTATAATACACTGCATTGACATATTTTAAAATTTTATGTGCAAACAATTCCATTCAAATTTAAAGTAAACTGTATAACTTCATAGATTTAATTTAAATCAATTCTCTAAATATTAGGTATAATTTGCAGAATAAAATATAAAAATACTATTTTAAACCAAAGTAAAAAAGATTCAATTTAGTAATGACACTAAACACAATAACAACATAATGTCTTATAATTATAGAAAAAAATACAAACGCGATCAAGACTATAGACCTAACTTTGGAAAAGATTATGGATATAACTATAAAGATAATTACGAGTCTTCTTATCTAGATGACTTCACAACATCTGCCATATCTTATGAGGAGTCCATAAAAAGATCACGTGTCACATCTCCCCACAGCAAAAGTGAATACGGGCATCAAAGACATAACAACAGAGAAAGCTATAGACGCAAATCACCTATTGCAGATTATGAAGACTATTTTAATCAAGATGACTCTATAAAAAAACGATCAAAACAAATTAAGAATGATATGCAAAGCGTATTTTACGAATTTGAAATTGAAAATGACAAATTTAAGAAAAATGAGAGGAAATCTCGATCTCCCAGGAGAAGAGACTACTATGAGGATTCCATTTTTGAGGGACCAGAGGATAACTATGAGTATGATAAATATTTTGAAAAAGCCAGACCAAAAGAAAAAAGGCCAAAGAAAAATGCAAATGAAGATATAGCCGTAGAAGACAGAAATAAGAAAAATAAACAGAAAAATTATTCAAGGAAAGAAAATGATTACCATGTATTTTCCTATAAAGAGCCAAAGTTGCATGAAAAAGTTTTTAAATCCAGGGAGAAAAATCGTGAAAAGAGCCCTTCAAGTTCAGAAATTGAAATAAAAACTACTGACTATCCAATATTAGCTTTTAAAGATAATAATGTATCTCAACGTACAAGTAAAACATCAAGTGTTTTTTATCTACCTACTGTCTTCTGTAAAGATAAAAAATCCAAATCTCAAAGGAAAACTAAACATAGAAATCAGTCAAGCCAACCAGGAGACACCCAAGTGTTTGCTGCAAATGTTGATGAAAAAAATAACATATTTACTCAAGAAGAAAATAATGATATAAATAAAAATAATTTAACAAATCAAGCAGGATCTGAGTTACGAACAGAAGAATCATTGGTTTCTAGAGACACACAATTAAAAAAAGATTCAAATGCCAGAGCTTCAACTGAAACTCAGACTGAAGAGTCTTTAATTTTTGAAAATAAATTTCCAAACACACAAAGCTATAAATATTCAGGGTCTATTTTGGGTTCTATACTTGAGAAGGCAAAATTAAAGGATAATAATTCTTTAAGAGAAGCAAAAGGAATAAAGAAATATGCATCAACTATAAATGATAAAAATTTATTTGCTTACCAAATTGACATAGACATTGAGCCAGATAAGAAAAATATATTTGAGTCAAGAATCTCAAAATTAGGTCCAAATAATGAGACTCGGCAAATTGAATACAAGCAAATTGAAGATCCTCTTCATGATGACTATCCAGTTACAAAAGATTATATCAAAATAAGTGATATTAGTTCAATACAAACCAAGTCAAACATGGTTTCGAACATTACACGGCCATCAAAAATATCAGCTGGGACTTCAACCGATCTAAAAAGCAATATGAAGCATAACAAATATGTGGTAAGAGATAATCATTCTGGATCAAGGAAATACAATAGAGTTAATAATTTCATAGATACAATGACTAATGTGGGATCACGTGACACATCAAGAGTAAATGAAATAGTTATCAAAGACATTCCAGAAACCTGTTTCACTAGGACTGCTGAATATAATCAAGGCAATGAAAATAACAGGATAAGTATTTTAAATCCAAAAGACTTAGAATTTGATAAGACAACTGCAAAAACATTTCAACCCCATGATATTCAAGTTTTTAGGTCAACAGTTAATAATGCATTTAAAAAATCAAAAGCACAAAGGTCAAGTATTGCCCTTCAGGAAAAACAACCAACAATAAAACCAACACCAAAGGAATCATCACCTATAAAATTATCTCAGATGAATGATGAGAATAGCATTTCATATTTTAACACAAACAGACAATCTGAAGAAGTGCAAAATAAATCTCGGTCCAAACAACAAATATTCAAAGGACAGGAGGAGGAAGAAGAGGAACCAGATACACAAAAAGAAAGAATGTCTGTGGCGAAGCAAAGAGATGCTTCTTTAGTTGTGTACACAACTGAGACACCTGTGAGAGCGTCTAGACTGGGAAGGCCAAATAGAGATTCTCCTTTAAATGGTAGAAAAAGCCAGTCAATCATAAGAGAATCTAGAATGGATGGATCAGACACAGTTTCCTCTTCCATTGGCAGAAAAAAACAGTCAGTCATAAGGGAATCTAGAGTAAAAAGAAAAGACAGAGATTCTTCTCTAGTTGACAGAAAAAGCCAGTCAGTCATAAGAGAGTCTGGTGTGGCTAGACCAAGAGATTCTTCTTTAGTTGACACAAAAAGTCAGCCAATCACGAGAGAATCTAGATTGGAAGAGCTAAATTATACTGCAGATATTAATAAAGACAATGAAAACAAACCAAAAAATACAAAAACTTTTAAAAAGTCACAAATAGCTAAGGAGAAAAAAGAGTCAAAGAGTATTTTGAGGACTCGTTCATTGCTCAGGAAACCCTCAAGAACTAAAGAAAAAGATCTAAAACCAGTTGATTCCGAAAATATTTATTTTCAGGAAGAAAACCTTATTGTTATAGAAAACCTAGAACCAAAAGAAGAGAGAAAATCTTCCTTGAGAGAATCAGGGGAACACAAAATACAAAAACCAGAAATGAGACCATCAAAAACTGAAATAAAGGATACAAATTCCAAAACAAAATTTTCAAGATTATTTTCTAGAAGTAAAAGTAAGATAGAATCAGAATCAGAACTGGAAACCCCTAGGAAAAATGTGAGGCAATCTATTGCAAGCAAATCAGGGGGCTATACTAATGAAGAAAGAAAATCAGGGGCAATTCCATCAAATAAATCTAAAATTAAAGGTAAAACCTCTAAAAAAAGTTTGTCAACATTATTTTCAAGGAGTAAAACCAGAACAGGGAAAGAAAAAGCTGAAGATGAAACTCAGAGTAAAAATAAAGTGCCATCAAAAACAAAATTATCACCAGCAGATGAAAATAAAGTCTTGGCCAAAAAGTCTAAGAATAAGAGTAGTTTTCTAAAACGTTCCTCATCAAAAAATGAACCAGAGGCTAGTTCCACTGTGCATGAGCCATCAATCTCTCAGCATCAAGAACCAAAACCAAAACCTCGTGCTGAAACTCCTGGAGAAATTTCTTCAGAAGCTGAAGTCAAAACAGGGAAAAAACAGGAATCTGTTAGCAGACATAAAAAAGAAAATGTTCCTAAGGAGGAAAAACCTTGTGAATGTGTTATACAATATGTTAAACAAGCAAGAGATTGTGGAAATTTTTTCCTGGGTCCTACATTACATGAACAAATAATGGATATTTTAAAAGTAGTATAGGCTAATACATTTATCAAGCAATTGTTTCCCTACTGAGGCTAATTTAAAAAAATATTATGTGTCTGATGAACTACCTATTTAAAAAAATATATATTTTTTTAAGTAACCGATTATTTTTTAACTTTTCATACATTCAGTTTTTGTTCTTATTTTATTCAAATAAAGTTAAGTAACACTTAATTTAATTCATTGAAATTGGTAAAAAGTTGAATGATTTACAAGTAGGTAGTACAGCAGTTGGGGTAAATTGAAGCTACTATCAGCCTAACTTTATGGATATCTTGATTACATTCAGTTTATTACTATTGATATTAATTTTAACTTTGCTTTTAATATTAAAAACCACACCATGCGTTAAGAGGCAAGTATACTTCTGTTTTCAACAGACCCCTTGTTGTTAAATCTACATATTAAAAAAAATTCCTGCTTTTTGTTCACTCACTTCCTGAAGTTAATACTTAACCGATTTTGATGATTCTTTTAGCGAATTTCCCCTATAGGGAAGAAGCTATTACCATACTCAGCATGGTAAGCCCTAGGCCCGGGACCATGATAACTTTTCGTTTTGAGGTCCCCAGATGCCAAAATAAACACCATTCGTCCAAAACTGTGTATAAATATATATGTGTGTCCGTGAGCCCGATAACTCTCGTAAAAATAATCCGATTTTGACGTAATTTGCATACTCAGCCATCATGTTATTCTTATAGAAAATAATTAAAATGTCATAAATCGTTTATTTATTAATGTATATTGATGAAACTTGGTATGTTTCTTTATGTGGTATAAGGATACATATATATGCATTGGAAATTCACTGAGTACGCAGGTTTGCTGCTACGGGGATATTTTTTATACAGGCTAGTTTTTAAACGTGTAGAGGTACCTTACTATTCGGTATTGAAATTTAAGATAGGAGCATGACACTTACTAAATATATTCATAAGACCAGTAATTATTTGTCTCCTTAACACAATCTTGATGTAATACTATCTAACCTCGATAGACTAGGTCCACAACCAAAATCCCGATTAGGTTAAATTATGTGTTCAATTTTGTTTAACAAAACATTTTTCTAGGCTCTAGTTGCCTTTAAGAGTAGCCTACATTTTCTTTCAATGAAATTAGTTCTATTCCTAGTAATCTTGACTAAATATACAACTGGTATTATTAGTGAATTTCCTTTGGAAAGTGAACTATTAGCATGACCCGCATGGTGAAACTTAAGCCCGGGACCACCATAGAAGTTCCTAACATGACCCCCTGAACACGTTTTGGGGTGTCGTTCAAAATTGTATATATATATATATATAAATAAGGTTATGTATTAAGCTAATCAGCACTGAGATCATGGCTCTTATAAGTTGAAACATGTAAGTGTTAGTTAATTCAAATTATTTCTCGAGGGTACTCATGTTACTTAATTTACATCTATATATAATTGTACTCTTTAGTCTAAATATGTATATATGTGTTTTCACTCTAGCGGTCACATTTTTTGGCTGATTTACTTCAAATTTGGTATGGACGTTCCTTTCTATAATCAGTTGGACAAATTCGTTGGGTAAAACAATCGGAAAATTCTAAACCCCTTTTATGGGGATTAATCTTTCAAATTTTGAGTTTTTGTGCCCAAAAAGGGTCAGAAAAGCCCTGGATGTAAAATTAATGAATGTACAAAGATGGGAATTAATGAGGCAAAAGTTTTATCTTGTCATTCTAGCATAAATATTTACTGAGTTATTAAAGAAAATGTGTATCGACCAAACACAGTACTGTACGTTGTTTAATGGGGATTTTAAATTAGAAAATCCTGTTGTTCATTTGTTGGTGTACTTTTATCATCCCCAGCAACCTCATGCCTACTTTAAAGCCTGACTGGACCTTCTCCTAATCTTATAATGTACAAAACGGTATTCCCAGCATTGCAGGTAAATGAAACCAAGAGCATCAGAACAGCCAAAAAATCAATGTTTTCATATTTCAATAAAAAATTGGAATAAATATATGTTTTTACACTGATTTTGAGGTTTAAAAGTTTATTATATGGAAATTCACTTCCCTCACGTCAGCGTACTGCGTGCGAACTCGTTAAATTTAGGTAAAAATAACTAATACATAACTTATAACTTATACATTAAAGTAATTGATCCGTTTAAGGTAACCACTTGAATTTCTTTTAGCTGCATTAGTTTATTAAAATTAACTTATTGATTTCAAAATGATAGGTTTTGTCCAGCGCCGGAAACATCGAAGAACCCAGATAATAGGAAAAAGTAGGTAAATCCATATGTCTTTTGGGAACTCAAATTGTGTGGAGTTTTACCCTAAACTCATTTTTCAATTCAATAATTAATATGCAAGTTATACTGTCAACAGAATGTAAATCCACTCAATCTAGGATGCTTGTTGGGATTCCAGGGTGATTGGCGGGAAATTTGTTTGATAATATAATTCATTCGATATTAATTACCCCCGTTGCAGCAAACCTGCATACTCGGCAAATTTCAAATGAGAGCTGTTGAGGAATATTAGGCATCACTCAATTAGAACAATTATTGCTGATATCTTCCAGGAAATTAATTTTAAAGTTTTTGAGGAAGTGCCCTATATAACAGAAAAAGGTTCAAACAGGAGATGTGATATACTTGGTATTAGATTTTTAAATACCCCCGTAGCAACAAACCTGTGTACTCAGCGAATTTCCAATGTAAATATATATATATACATATATATATACTCAGCGAATTTCCAATGTAAATATATATAAACATATATATATATATATTTACATTGGAAATTCGCTGAGTACACAGGTTTGTTGCTACGGGGGTATTTAAAAATCTAATACCAAGTATATCACATCTCCTGTTTGAACCTTTTTCTGTTATATAGGGCACTTCCTCAAAAACTTTAAAACTAATTTCCTAATTAATATATATATATATATATATATATATATATATATATATATATATGTGTGTGTATCTTAGTACCACTTAAAGCCACATACCAAGTTTCTTCAATACCCAAGTAACATTAGTAACGGCAAAATCAATTTTAAAATAATTTGAACATGATTTTTTAAACCATTTTAAAATTTATTTTAGAAAAATTTTGAAATAACTTATAAATCAGTTTTAAATTCATTTTAAATTCTTTCAAAATAATTTTAAAAATTACAAAAACTATATTTACTGAAAAAAATACTGTTTATACTTATTTTCACAATCTGACTATCTGTACAATCTGACAATCTGTAATGCGCTTGAAAATCATTGAAAAAAATTATGAAATATATATTTTACGTTTCAAAAATATTAAGACAAAACCGGGGGTAGAGCCCACAATCTGTTGACCATTAAACACGTCTTAACCCTCTCGACCACTTCGCACCTTGATAAATAATGGTTGAGCTGGCATCATAAAATAACCAATTGACTACACCCCACAGTGACTTGGTGAAACTATAGCATTCCTTGTTTGATTTTGTTGTTGCTGGTAAACACTGTAATTTGTATACATCTTGTAATTTCTAAGATTGGAGAAACAAAACTTGTAACATTCCATTGATATATATGTTGAACAATATGGTACCCAAAACCGAGTTTACAAAAATCCTTGGGAAATGAAATGTACATTTATATGTTTACAAAAATCCTCGGGAAATGAAATGTACATTTATATACGTTTTTTGAGGCTGCAAATGAATGACTACATCAACTAATTTTGGCCAAAGATAAATAATTTTGAAACTAATACAAAACTTCTTTGCTAAGCACTCCATGTTTTCTCAGTAACTTTCAGTCAGAGGAAAAAACAACATTAATAATTATAAACATTGCTTATTCTTAAAAGTTATTTATTTAAACAAATTTTACCTATTATAATTTTTTTTTAATTAGTTTTAAAGATTTGGCTGGGATTTTTAATTGAGTTAGTAAAAAGTCATTTAATATAATTTTAAAACAATAAATAAACAATCTATATTTTTAATACGCTAGGCATATTTTTGTCATAATTGTTTTGGAGCGGTGGTGCTACCGATCACCATGTCCAAGGTGTCGTTAGAAAGGTCTTAGCATGTAGTTTTGCCATCAATTAAAAAAATTTATAAAAGTCACTGTGGACATGGGAAAATATGGGGTCAAAGTCGCGATTTTCCCCATAGACATAATATGCAGTTACAAACCAACGATCGAGAAATCAGCTGTTTATTTAAGGAAGTGGTTAAACAAATAAAATCTGACCCTGAAAAATGGTTATTGAACGTACAGCTGGCAACAAAACACCAGTTTTTATTTGCACAAAATCAAAACGTAACCAAAAAAAGGTTCGACATAATGGAGACTATAAGACGTCGACCAGGACGGCCAAGAGGAGGAGGCCGACGAACTTTAACTGGTAGAAGACGCGAACGAAATACAAATAATACTATTGTCGTTGATAGCCGAATACAGCAAGCACCCTTCCGTGTTGGGTTTAAGTGTGCTCTCCAACAGCCGCCTGAAGATTTCACATTCAATTTAGGACTCCATATTCCCCCGCTATGGACCCCCGCTATTTAGGACCCCCGCTATGGTTTTTTTTCTTCACAGTCATAACTCGATAACGGCTGGACGGATTTTAACGTTTGAGGTGTCAAATTAAATGTATTTTTACGTAGATTTGCCAATACGTCTCAGGATTTAAAGAAAGGGCATCATCCAGTGATGGGCTGAATTTTCGGAACAGTGGCGCTATCCGTCGGCGGAAGTCTAAACTATTTTGATTGAAAGTACGTTGTTATCATCCATTTTAATATCAGATGTTCAGTAATTAGCGAATTTCCCCTATAGGGAAGAAGCTATTACCGTAGTCAGCATGGTAAGACCTAGGCCCGGGACCATGATACCTTTTCGTTTTGAGGTCCCCAGACCCCAAAAACACCATTCGTTCGAAACTGTATATATATATATATATATATATATATATATGTGTCCGTGAGCACGATAACTCTCATAAAAATTATTCGATTTTGATGAAATTTGGTATAAACGTGTAAAGCAACATTTATGACTTAAAGTTCGAAAACCAGCCAGATCGCTCCATCCAAAGGGGTATTTTGGGGGGGTTTTGTACCCCAAAAATGGGTTTTTCGAATTTTGTACATATAATTTTGGAAATAGTCAAATTTTTGTTTTTTTCCATTGGATTCAGCTTAAAAAAACACACAATTTGGTATTTTGATCATTTCTCTACGTCAATTGGTTACCGAGATATTGAAAGTGCTAAACACAGTACGTTGTCTAATGTTATTCTTATGGAGGAAAAGAAAAAATTATATCTCGCTTATTTATGAACGTATACTGACGAAACTTGGTATACGGCTTCATCTGGTTGTGGACCATTGATATTTGCTCAAAAAAACAATTTTTTTCCAAAGGCTCCCGTAGCAGCAAACCTGCGTACTCAGCCCCATGTTATTCTTATGGAGAATAAGTAACGTGTTATCTCCCTTAATTATGAAAATAAATTAATGAAATTTGGTATATGGCTTTACCTACATGAGTTATATTGATATATGTATAAAATCCCATTTTTTGTGTTCCTTGCTTCAGCAAACCTGCATACTCAGCCGCCATGTTATTCTTATGGAGAATAGTGAAAATGTCATAAATCGTTTGTTTATGAATGTATATTGATGAAACTTGGTATGTGGCTTTATGTGGTATTAAGATACATATATATGCATTGGAAATTTGCTGAGTACGCAGGTTTGCTGCTACGGGGGTATTTTTGTTTACAGCTGAAGTAACCTTTCGTTGGGTACAAACTTGCTCGAATTCGAGCAACAGGACAACTAGTTTACATTAATATTTTTAAGTTATTTTGAAACTAATTTAAACATACCGGTATGTTAAAGATGTTTCAAAATTATTTAAAATTATTTTGAAACTTATGTAAAATTTACCATCACTTTTGATTTATTCATAATTTTTTATTGATGAAACATTGATTTTAAATGATTTTATATAAAGTAAAAAAGCAAAACATTTTATAATTTAAAATTATTAGCGAATTTCCCCTATAGGGAAGAAGCTATTACCGTAGTCAGCATGGTAAGACCTAGGCCCGGGACCATGATAACTTTTCGTTTTGAGGTCCCCAGACCCCAAAAACACCATTCGTTCGATACTGTATATATATATATATATGTGTGTCCGTGAGCACGATAACTCTCGTAAAAATTATCCGATTTTGATGAAATCTGGGATAAACGTGTAAAGTAACATTTATGACTTTAAGTTCGAAAACCAGCCAGATCGCTTTATCTGAAGTGGTATTTTGGGGGGGTTTTGTACCCCAAAAATGGGTTTTTTGAACTTTTTACATATAATTTTGGAAATAGTCAAATTTTAGTTTTTACCATTGGATTCAGCTTAAAAAAACACACAATTTGGTATTTTGATCATTTCTCTACGTCAATTGGTTACCGAGATATTGAAAGTGCTAAACAGTACGTTGTCTAATGTTATTCTTATGGAGGAGAAGAAAAATTTTATATCTCGCTTATTTATGAACGTATACTGACAAAACTTGGTATACGGCTTCATCTGGTTGTGGACCATTGATATTTGCTCAAAAAAACAATTTTTTGCCAAAGGCTCCCGTAGCAGCAAACCTGCGTACTCAGCCCCATGTTATTCTTATGGAGAATAAGTAACGTGTTATCTCCCTTAATTATGAAAATAAATTAATGAAATTTGAATTTTTTTTTTTTTTTTTTTTTTTTTTTTACCTAAATGAGTTATATTGATATTTGTATAAAACCCCATTTTTTGTTTTCCTTCCTTCAGCAAACCTGCATATTCAGCCGTCATGTTATTCTTATGGAGAATAATTAAAATGTCATAAATCGTTTATTTATGAATGTATATTGATGAAACTTGGTATGTGGCTTTATGTGGTATTAAGATACATATATATGCATTGGAAATTTGCTGAGTATGCAGGTTTGCTGCTACGGGGGTATTTTTTTATTAGCATGATACGTGTTGTTACAACTAAGCAGGATAAATAAAATATGTCTTACAACACTATAAAGTACGAGGGTATTCCAGAAAATAAAGAACGTTTGCTTACTGCACCTAGCACAGCTCCCCCATCACCGCCATTGCATGTGTGGCAGTCCACTCACCTCCCCACAAAAGTATGAGCCGAGTCTCGTTGCTATGCGGTCACCTGTCTTATTTCTACAGCTATTCAAAATGGAGGCTGCAATCGAAAATCCCGCCAAATATGAAATACGCAGTATTATTCAGTTTCTGAATTTAAAAATGTTCGGGAATATATAATTTTTTTAGAAAAACACCAAAGAAAGTTTATCGTGAAAGTGCAAACAAGTCTTCAAGTTGAATATTCAGGGGAAACAATGATGCAACCGGTTTAATGAAAGAAAATCCATCGTGAACGACGAGGATCGGCGTGGCAGGTCATTGCTCGTTAAAGATGATTTGAAAGAAAGACTTGAGGAAAATTTGAGGAAAACAGCTGCTAAAATCTTACCACATTACATCAATTTAAGATCTTGTTTTTTTGCTCTTTCACCATAAAATTTCTTTGGTGTTTTCAAAAAATGTCTAGGTCTGGGCATTTTTTAACTCAGAAACAGAATAACACTGCGTATCTCATATTTGGCGGGATTTTCGTTTGCCGCCGCTAATTTAAATCGCTGTAGAAATAAAACCTGTGACCGCACAGCAACGAGACTCGGCTCATACTTTGGTCGGGAGGTGAGTGGACTGCCACACTCGCAATCTTGGTGATGGGAGAGCTGCGCTAGGTGCAGTAAGAAAACGTTCTTTACTTTTTGGATGACCCTCGTATATTTACACTTATACTGTACTGACATACAAGACGGTAAAATATACACAAAAGATGGTACAAGGCGATAGATTTCAACCAGTTACACCAGTCATCATCAGGCCCAATCAGAGAATGACAGAAACAAGATGGCGAACAGCTTATATACTATTGGCTACCGTAAATTCCAAAAAAGTACACATTAAAGTTACACATGTGGCTATTGAAATATGTAATATGTAATGTGGCTTGTAAATATATATTCAGTTTCAAACGAATGGTGTTTTGGGGGTCTGGGGACCTCAAAACAAAAAGTTATCATGGTCCCAGGCCTAGGTCTTACCATGCCGACAACGGTAATAGCTTCTTCCCTATAGGGGAAATTCCCTAATAGTAGAAACAACCACAATATTGCTAATCCAACCAGAAAATATTGTCAAAAAAGTGACAACCATACCTACTGTATAGTTAAAACAACAATCCTGAAATAGTTAAATGAATATAGTTAATTAAACCAACTATATGTATGGTTAAAATTGCAATATAAGGATTGTTAAATCAACAATGTGAATGGTAAAAATAACTATAAAATTTAGTTAAAACAACTGTACAGTATAGTAGAACGTTCTATACTATGTTTGAATCTACCATACAGTATGGTTGAATCTACTATACGGTATTGTTGAATTTATTATACCTACAGTATTGTTGGATGTACTATTCAGTATTTTTGGATGTACTATACAGTATAGTTGGATCAACCATAATTGTTAATTTAACCATACAGATTGTTATTACTTTTTAGCGAATTTCCCCTATAGGGAAGAAGTTATTACCGTAGGTCTCATGGTAAGACTTAAGCCCGAGACCATGATAACTTTTCATTTTGGGGTCCCCAGATGCCAAAAACACCATTAGATCAAGTTTGTATATATATATGTGTGTGTGTGTCCGTAAGCACGATAACTCTCGTAAAAAAGGTCCGATCTTAATTAAATTTTGTACAAATGTGTAAAGTACCATTTATTTGAACGAGTTCGAAAACCAGACGAATCACACCATCCGAAGGAGGGTTTTGTACCCCAAAAATTGGGTTTTTGGGGGTTTCCACATTTAATTTTTATTTAAATCAAATTTTAATTTTTACCATTGAATTCAGCATAAGAAAACAGACAATTTGGTATTTTAATCATTGTTCTTCGTCAATTGGTTACTGAGATATTGAAAGTGCTAAACACAGTACATTGTCTAATGTTATTCTTATGGAGAAAAAGACCGATTTTATATGCTTATTTATAAACATAAACTGACGAAACTTGGTATATGGCTTCATCTGATTGTGGTTTATTGTTGTTTGCATAAAAACCAATTTTTCGCATATGGTTCCCATAGCAGCAAACCTAGGTATTCGGTACCCCCATGTTATTCTTATGGAGAATAATTAAAAAGTTATATATCGCTTATTTATGCATGCATATGGATGAAACTTGGTATGTGACTTCAGTTAGATGAGTTCTATTGATATTTGAATAAAAACCCATTATTTTGTGTTCCTTGTTGCAGCAAACCTGCATACTCTTCCACAATGTTATTCTTATGGAGAATAATGAATATTTTAAATATCGCTTACTTATGAATGTATTTCTTAAGAATCCTGGTAAGTGGCGTAATGTAGTATTAAGACATACCTAAATATTCATTAGAAATTCGCTGAGTACGCAGGTTTGCTGTGACGGGGGTATTTAACTATACTTTCTGTTGAATTTAACTATACTTTCTATTTGGAATAATCATTTTCTGTTTTGAATGAACTGAATGTAAAGTAAACCTTTATTAACTAACACAGAGAATTGTAAAATAGAATAAAACTGAAGAAACAAATCACTTGAAGAGGTTATTTTTTTACACAAATCTAGCAGAGTTTACATATGACTAAAGTAACTAAAGGTGGTCCCACACTTCTCGCGAACAGGCCTGAACATTCAGCTGATCATTCTCCAGAACATTCGGCCGAACGTTCCCTGAACGTTTGCCCTGTTTGAACCTCCCACTCTTCTCGCGAACACCCACCGGACATTCGGGCGAACATTCCCTCGAAAATATTAAATACAATTTTATCAGCTGTTGGCGCATTGTCCGTCGTGTCCTACGAGCATTGTCATGACGTCGTGACAAAATGGTCGACTCTACATATAATGACTGTTGTTGCATCTACAGTTGTGATGTAATTGATTATAAAAGGTGTAAAATTTAGTCGTGTAGAAGAAACCAACAAAAATATTGTATTTTTTACGAAGTAAAAAAATCAAATATAAATATATCATATGCTAGCTGATACCAGTATTTCGCACAGCTGATTAAAATTCCCAATGCAACTACATCTGTTTAAGTACTTACCTGATTCATTAAACCTATTGCCCATAAGAGTAATATTGTAACTTTAAGGGTGATTGGGGCTAAGGGATTGCCAAGATGAGACGTTGAAACGGAACAGACAAGTTGACAGACAGTCACCACCTTTCTTTTATACATGAAGGGGATAGGATGATTAATAATTACAAAAACTGTTAAAAAACCTTGGAAGTTGTTTTATTATTTGGCATCAACATTAAATATTAATTTTATTAACGGTCAAGTTTTTACAATTACCTTACAATAAGGAATATACTGAACAATAATATTAAAAAAGAGATAACTCAAAAACTATTCTTTTCGGGTAAAATGATATGTTTGTAATTCTTGGAAGCTTCTTATCTCTTGTTAAATAATTGAGGTAAATTAAATCGATTCACTGTCGTGTACTCAACTGAGGTGACACATTTATATTAATTTGATAAGATAGACACGAAAAAATGTTTCCCCCCCCCCCTTCACCACTGTGACCGGCACTGATTATGGCATGTGAAAGGAAATCAACTACTATTTAACCCTTTGAGTGCTAAGCTTCTGAAAGGAGTAGTTGAATCCGTGATGTTTTGTTGATTTTTTTAATATATTGAATACCTGAACAGTTAAAATTAATAAAAACGTGCTTCCGCTGGACACACACAGTAAAGGATAGGTAAAAAGTAGCAAAACACCTGATCAGATGTGCAACTCACAAAGAATCCACCCATCCCGTCAGCTTGGACCCGAGCCGTCCACCGTTTGCTTAAGGTCCGCCCTCCCCTTCAACTCTGCCACAGACAGGTGAACTCTCCATGAGTTGCACATAAAAACCACCGACTGTGACGGGATTCGAACCCTCGATCCAAGTGTTACCCCCGGCCGGGAAGGTAACGCCTTAGACCGCACAGCCACTGGTCAGGCTAGCAGCTGCATTGGATCAGTTGGTATTATAGAGACTAGGCGCTGGACGAGGTAGTTCAATTCGTGTCTACCAGGTTTCACCACATGTCAGACTCGGACTGCAGACTGAGCGCCTAACGGTACAATCGCTTATGAAGCAGTAACAGTGTTTATTGATAACAGATTCAAAAGACGATATACCGGACCATAGCACTGAAAGGGTTAAATCTTTATATATAATTCTGTAAGCTAAATTTTAAGTTAAAATTGTGGAAGTTTGGCCAATTACAGGATGATGGGAGACGGTTCAAATTAAAGGTCTTGATTCCAGGGACTCGGGAAAAATAGCAGTACCTCCAAAAAGTCACCAGCAAACAAGAAATAACGTAGAACATCTCCCATAAGAAAAGCATGGGGATTTAACGTCTGCTTTGTCTATATTAAAACATGTGATTAAGAGTCTACTTTGTTTATGAACTGACATGTGATCAAATTAGATGAGGCAGAGTATTGGAGCAAAGTTAGGGGCTATGGCACCTTCAAGCCACTAGTAAAGAATATTTAGGGACAATGATTAAGGGTTCCGTATTGCAGAATTTATTTCTATCTCTTTTGTAAATAATTCATTTAAATTGTCCATTATTGAGGTTGGCGTCAATCTGCTGCCGAGAAAACACAAGTGTTTTTATGAACTGAATGATTACAACACACTGCCTAGACACACTGACGCATAGTGCAGCTGAGTTTAAGAAGGGACGCAAGCCCTGAATCAAGCAGAATCCGTCGACAGTATTCTAATAAATGTCAACAAAACCCTGCGCCTTAAAACAAAACTTCAATTTACACAAATAACTTATTTATGGCTATGATTATTTAACTGACATATGCATAGTATGACAGTACAACTAGAAATTGTCAATTAATTATATATTGTTCATCATCGATGACCACCTAAGTGGTATTCAATACTTACTTGAAAGCAGAAAAAATAAATACGGTGTGCATACAAATAAATGTTTTATAGTATTGTCTCAGTAGAACAAGATCGTTGACTATCAACGATGCAGTGATGCAATGATGCATGTTCGCGAACAGTGTGGGAGCATCCTAAATATTCGTTGGAATGTTCGGCCGAACAAAAAAATCCCGAATTCAAAGTTCGCACAGCTCCCACACTTCTCTCTCGCGAATACTCCGAACATTCGGAGTTTGGCCAAATATTCGGGCGTGTTCGCGAGAAGTGTGGGACCGCCTTAATTGTTAAAACTTCTTATCACATTGGTTACATCACATAGGTAATTGTTAGTTACAAAAAGCTTACTAAATGTATAATACTTAGCAAATTTTATATTTAGATTAATATATTGTATTCAGTTAAATGTACAAGTTTTGATGCCTTTATTACTTTTTTTATAACCAATTAATTCTCGTTACAAGTTTTTAATAGTGTGAATTATTAAATATGTAAGCTCAAAGTTGGATTGATAAAAAACTTTTATGAAACCGTTGTGTGTTAATAATATTCAAATACCCCCGTCGCAGCAAACCTGCATACTCAGCGAATTTTTCATGGAGATATAAATGTCTTAATACTACATAAAGCCACTTACTAAGTTTCATAAAAATATATTCACAAATAAGGGATATATACAATTTTAATTATTCTCCATAAGAATAACATTGGGGCTGAGTACGCAGGTTTGCTGCAACAAGGAACACAAAAAATTGATTTTATGCCAATATCAATATAACTCAACTAGGTGAAGTCGTATACTAGTTTTTATTCATTTATGTTCATAATTAAGGGAGACAGAGCATTTAATTATTCTCCATAAGAATAACATTAGACAACGTACTGTGTTTAGCACTTTCAATATCTCGGTAACCAATTGACGTAGAGGAATGATCAAAGCACCAAATTGTGTGTGTTTTTTAAGCTGAATCCAATGGTAAAAACTAAAATTTGACAATTTCGAAAATTATATGTAAAAAATTCAAAAAACCCATTTTAGGGGTACAAAACCCCCCCAAAATACCACTTCAGATAGAACGATCTGGCTGGTTTTCAAACATAAAGTCATAAATGTTGCTTTACACGTTTATACCAAGTTTCATCAAAATCAGATTATTTTTATGAGAGGTATCGAGCTCACGGACATAATATATATATATATATATATATATTCAATTTCAAACAAATGGTGTTTATGGGGTCTGGGGACCTCAAAACGAAAAGTTATCATGGTCCCGGGCCTAGGTCTTCCCATGCCGACTACGGTAATAGCTTCTTCCCTATAGGGGAAATTTGCTAAAAGTTAATATCAAATATACTGCTAATCTGTTACTTAATATATTCATAAAAGGAGAAATGACAATAAAATAAATACCCCCGTCGCAGCAAACCTGCATACTCAGCGAATTTCCAATGCATGCATATGTTTCTCACTACCACATAAAGCCACTTACCAAGTTTCATAAAAATACATAAATAAATAAATGATCTATAACATATTATTTTTTTAGGGCTGAGTACGCCGGTTTCCTGCAACGAGGAAGATAAGAAATGTGTTTTTTTTTTACAATTATCCATATAACTCAACCAGGTGAAGCTACATACTAAGTTTCATTAACTTATGTTTATAATTAAGGGAGATATAAAACTTTACTTATTCGCCATAAGAATAACATTAGGGCTGAGTGTGCAGGTTTGCTGCTACGGGGATAATCAACAAAAAATCAATTTTTTGTGCAAATATCAATATACCAATACTACATGAAGCCACATACCAAGTTTCATCAAAATACACTCATAAATAATGGTGATATCAAATTTTACGTATTCTCCATAAGGATAACATTGGACAACGTACTGTGTTTAGCACTTTGAATATCTCTACAACGATTGGACGTAGAATCACAATTTAAACACCAAAATGATTGTTTTGTGGAGCTAAATTTATCGGTAAAAGCAAATGTGAAGTTTACATTAAAATGAAATGAGGAAAAGCAAAAAACCTTTTTCCCATAAGATTAACGTGGGAGATTTTATGAGCAGGTTTTTTTAGATTTTCTCCGCAACCACTTAATTGGATACCCCCATAATAAATGCGTGGTTGGCAACTGACTCGATTCGCAGTGCACGCTCCGATCACACGCTCAGATAATTACGCATATCTTAAGAAATAACGCCTCTAACGGAATACAGTTTTTAATAAAATTAAATTTGAATCTTTCTATAAAACCTTCCCACTGGTCGGATGAATCTGACCAAATAGAACCTGATTTGGTAGCCGACTAATTTTTTCATGTTTGGTTTTAAGGAAGCCCAAGTTTAAAGAGTGATTTCACAGTTAATTTTGTACAATTAACAAATATTTTTTTCAAAACCCACATCGTACACTTATAAAATTTATGTCCATGCAAAATTAATTTTTGTTTAATTCTAACTGTTCCAAATGTTGATGTTAATCAAGCAGCGACACATTAATATGCGCGCGAGGCAGTTTACCCCCAACGTGACGTCACGTCCCGATGCGCAGAACGGTCTCTAACTCGTCCGCCTAAATATCACACCTGGCTTACTTACACCATGAATGGTATCACTCAAAATCTATCTCTTCTTAGAAATTTTCAATAATAAATAGCTAAATGACACCGTAGTTTTGAACCTCTATCAAATGTTAGATTTTGCACAGCGTAGAACTGGTCAACCTCAGATTATGGACTATCCACACTGTGCTACCCATTTCAAACTTAGAAGTAGGGATGGCCGATTGAACAATCGATAGTATCAAATGTTTTGATAGGAACAATGGATTGTGTATAATGAATACGGAAGACTTTAAATCCTGCTCGGCCTAGTCCGGACCGATGATCTTGAATGATTAAATTTGTTGTTGCAAATTTGTATTATTTTTATACTTAGTCACATGAAAACTGAAGGCACTGAAATGAGAAGATACATAAAAACTTAACATAACGTAAGCATACATCAAAAATGTATGAAAACGATACAATCTTCTGCAACTTACAATATGTCATGCTTATTTTTCTTCTATCATGAATTATGGAATAATTGTTTGGGACTCATCTAGCCAAGCTAAAGCGGGGTTTTTCTCTAAAAAAAGGAGAAGGACTGATGGCCAAAGTCCCTCAACTTGTACAATGTAAAGAGTTTTTATCAGGTTTAAAATTTTCACTTTGTATAGCTGTTTTATAAACTATTAACTTGCATTAATGGTTAATAGTGATTTGAAACACTTTTGGAAAACCAATATTGCCATACCCATAACTCCAGATTTAAAAATTCAATTAAACCAGTACAACACAGGCTTAAACTCTTTCATTATCTCCTCAGTATACAGGACTAAAAATTGATAAATGTTCAATAGTATGTTTAGTTCATCAATCATAATGAGTAAAAATACATGTTGCAAATTAATATTTCTGTCCACCTACTTCACTAAGAGAAAGTCGGAACCTCCCCCTGCGCGGGAGTAACAATAGAGTTGTAAAAGACCTAACGGTACCATCGCCTTTGTGACTGGGCCTGGTCGGCAGGGTGGTAGCATTAGTCAGTTGTTCTCAAAACTCCTCTTGTATCTCATTCATAGTTAGCTCTTAGTTCATTCATAGTTAATATAGTTCAATATAGTCCAATCACATTTTAAATGCAGTCCACTTTACATAATTAAATATCAGTTCTTTACTCAAATGTGCTATTTTATTTTTTAATTCCAAAACTTTTACGTAAACACGCGTAGCAAATAAGTTTACCTGCTCTAATCAAACAGAGAGATTCCTTTTCTAAATTTAAAATATCTTTGAGGAAATTTCTATTAGAGAAGGTGTTTTATTCATTGGAGAAATACTTAGGAGGCTAAATTGTTAGTTGACAGTTGTATATTTACCTTAAAATAATGATTGCAGATCAAGAATCCCAAAAAAGTAGTATAAGTATTGTACAAGCATTTTTTTATAGTTCAGGTGCCCAAAGTATTAAAAAAATAACAAAACAACACAGATTGAACAACTCTATTTACATGCTTAGGGCTCAAAGGATTAAATACAGATATAAGATACTGTGGGGTTTCAAAAAATAAAGCAAAACAATTAAATTATAACAATTTAATTTGATAAACAACATCTATTCAAGATCAGAGAGTCTTAGTTCTTCCACAATGTCATCCATATGATCACTATCAGACTCTTGAAGTTCTTCATTTGTTGGTTTGAATGCACTTTTCCTGTTCTTTTTCACTCGTTTTGCCTTTTTCTTTTTCCCTTTAACGCCATCCTCTTCATCAATTCTGAAGCAGAAAATGTCAACGACTGCTATATTAATCAAATACACTACAACAACTTTTACACAATAAAAACTCATTTTCCTTTGAAAGTTGTGTTATTTAATGTCTGCAAATAATATAATTTTATTTTATATATATTTACTACTTGGGATGGATCTGGTTGGATTTTGTGGCTGGGATGGAATTTTTGTATTCCTCCCAAACTACAAAAAATGTTGGGATGTCAAGCTAATGTCGTTTGGAAAAATGGCCATTGCATTTCGTTCTAAGTGTATAATTCACAGGATGTCCGTAGATCTACATTGTTAGGCTATGCCAACTAAATATTATTCATTATTAGCAAATCTTGGTCTGGCTCAATAATAACGATTTGTTTGATAAAAATAAAAATAAAACAATTACATTAAACTTCAAAGCACCCAGTAATTAAGTGATAGTGCCTGAGAACAACCAGAGCCTTAGTCCCCTGTGTGAGTGCGCCCAGCGGTAGAAGCAAGTTGCCAACCACCATCCAATCCTGAACAGTGTATACTTACTGATGAGATCAGATGGATACAATGGATACAAATATCTGCTTATGTGCAGATACGGCACATAAGCAAAATAAGTTTTTTGTAGCCTAAATAAATACATGGGTAAAATATATTTTTTAATCTGGTTTAAAAAGTTATTAAACCATCCCAGGACTTTTGGGTCATACAGTATATTCTATATGTTAAGAATATTTGTGTTAGGGGTTTTCATTAAAACATTTATTTTACTCATCAAAATTGAAAGAAGCCTTAGAAAGACTTTAGATAACAGAAAATCCACATATTGGTTGCACTTTAAATTCAGGAAATTAAAAAAAAAACCATAGAATGGTAATGAAGATCCACCAAGAGTATCTGCAGGGCTAAATGCATGCACTGTAACCAGGGGGCTATTGTTCCCCTGTTAATATTTTGTTTAACCAAAGATTCCTACAAAATATTGCAAAAAACAACCAAGTGTAGTCCAACTAATGACCAAGTTATTATCAAAATTCCTCGACGATGTTGTGAGTTTTCAGTTATAAAAAAATTCCCTAACTACTCCAGAATTTCCAGACAGTTTAGACACCCTGTCTATTTTATAATGGCAAAAGTAATGCATATTTAGTAAACCAGTCTCTAGCCATGTTTAAGTGCCACATGGGGACATTTCTCTGGCAAAATGACATTGTAGTAAACTTGATAAGAATGCAGCTTATTTTACAAAGCATGATTACAATATTTTATTATACAGTAGAAATCCAATTATCCGAACCCCAATTATCCGAATATCCAATTATCCGAATCAATTTTGAGTGAAATAATAGAAATATAAAAATCAAGAAAATAACAGCGGGAGCGCGTGTAGCGATAATGCGCCGTGAGCGCTAAAATATAAGCCTGCGCTGTTACCTTCCGGACGATATTTTCGCAGGGAACTATGAGTACCCCCTGCCTGCCCTGCTCATCATCAGTCGCTACTGTTCTTTCACCGAGATTTATCGTTCGAAATGAGAACAAAACGTAAACGTGTTGTCCTTTCGCTAAGTGATAAACTCACTTTGCTCGAGATGTTCAAGTGAAATAACCAACATTGAACAGTGAAATACGTACAGTATGTAGGCCTATTGAAAAGAGCAACTGTATATACTGTATTCAATTTAACTCCTGTAATTTAATTTTTATGACGTATATTCTTGATACAGTTCGCTCACTTTCTGTTCACTACATTTATAATAACTTTGTCGATAAAATTCTGATTTTTTATGTATGGTGTTGTTTTTTGCTTAATTCCCGAGGTATACCTGATTATCCGAATTTCTGCATATCCGAATTGGCCCGATCCCCAATTAATTCGGATAATTGGAGTTCTACTGTATATAACTTACCCAAATTCAGCGTTGTCACTGTCAGAATCAGACGGGAACAATTCTACAGGTCCTGGAGGAGACGATTCTGCTTGCTTCTTTGTTCCTGGTCTCTTAATCTGGGGTAGCTTCAAGTCTCCAAGCTAAAACAAAACCTTTTTTTCACAACTAATAATATGAAAAGCATATTAATGCCAAATGAATATTAAAAAATATCAGAAAACTTTTATTCTTCCATAAACTTAAATACAAACCACTTCTTTCAACAGAAATAAAAAGGATAAAGTTTGTTTTTCGTTAGTACTTGTGGCACTACCTTGCCAAAAAAAATAATAAATTACAACTTTAGAGTTTAATATATGGATGAAAGCTATATGAACTACAGATAATAATAACAGTCAAATTGTGACTTGATAAATATATAAAACCAAAGAGGAACACGTATCACAAGTCCACTGTTATTTAAATAATGAATATCTAAGTTAACTGCAAGTAATTCACAACTGATAGAGAATCAAGATTCAGAAATTGGTATTTAAAACAAAGGGAAATCAATCAAATAGGATTAGGCTTAAAGAGAAACTCTAAAAGCTACCAAGCAAGCTTCAAAGAAACATAAAACCATTGCGTCATAAACACTTCCATTGACCTGATTTGATCATTATAGTCAAATGAGAAGTAATGTTCAGTGACCTTGTCGTTGTCGGTGATCTGTTTGGCTTGTTGCCGCTGATGGACCTTGCTCCAGCTGAGTTCGAAGGTGGCGAGGGGCGTGCCGCGGGCCCGCAGTCCGGACTCCCACGCTTTCACAGCTGCAGTATCGGCCAGCGACAGCGCCACCTTGCGTCTCTCTGCCTCAACAAACCTCCCGTTCTCCTCCAACTTAGCTAACACCTGCCGCAGCTTCTGACTGTGCTTGCCCACACGGCATTCCTTCACAAAATTGCGTAGCTGAAAATAACACGGAAACATGTTGAAAAGAGGAATAAATAATTTTGTTTTGAAAAACCCATACTTGAGTTTTTAGTGAATTTACTTAGAAAAAGTGAACTATTAGCATGACTTGCATGGTAAGACTTAAGCCCGGGACCACCCTAGAAGTTCCTAACGTGACCCCCTAAACACGTTTTGAGGGGTCGCTAAAAACTTTATATATATGTTGCACTCTAGTGGTCGCAATTTTTGTCCGATTTACTTCAAATTTGGTAGAGACATTCCTTTCTATAATCAGTTAGACAAGTTTGTTGGGCAAAACAATCGGAAAACTCTAACCCCCTTTTTTGGGGATTTGAAGTTTTCTAATTTTGAGTTTTTGGGCCCAAAAAGGGTCAGAAAAGCCCCAGATGTAAAACTAATGCATGTGAAAAGATGGAAAATAATGAGGTGGAACTTTTAAGCCCCCTCTCATCATTCTAGCACAAGTATTTACTGAGTTATTAAAGAAAATGTTAATTGTCTTAACACAGTATGTTGTCTTATGGGGATTTTGTACCGGAAAAGGCTGTTTTTCATATCTTCAAGGTAGTTTTATCTAGAGGTGTGCGGATATCCAAAAAGCCGGTTCGGTTTCTGATCGGATCGGATATCCGAATCCGATCCGGAGGTTTTTTCGTTATTCGATAAGGTCCAGCATAGATCCGACTTTTTCGGATAAACTGTATATCTGGGGATAAAAAGCCAAAAACAACAAATAAATATGTTTGGACCATCAAACGCTTTGACTCTGACGACATCGTTCAGGATAACATGACGAAATGACTCTGTAGCTTTGTTTTTCGGTTTCGGTACGTAGACCTATCAATGCATTGATACGATATTTATGTAGATTCGCGATGTATCATATCGCGATACACGGCTGGATCGTACATCATTGTAGCAAACAAAGAAAAAATACAGTCTATAAAGAGAAATGTACGATAGCGAACGTTTTTTATGTAAACAATCGCAAATGTATACAACATTGCAGCTCTGTGTCGATACAAGATTCAAGGCATAGATGCAGACAACGAGAACGAGACAACAGTAGTGGATTACTAGCGAATAAGTCGATAATGTACAGTCGATAGTCAATATCCGATTGTATCAACACCTCCCAATTCAATGAGTAAGCTCCCATAGAGTAATTCGTAATTCCAAAGTTGCATTATGCAAACATAAATGTTAGTGTATGAAATTTAAAATTATTGCTGCTACTGATATTCTTTTTCCATTCAACAGAATACCGAGTAACATATTCAGGGTGTCTACCAGCTCCCTAAAATAAAAATCGGGGACTTTTTGGGGATTTTTGGTGACTTTTGTCATTAAAAATTAGTGACCTCGGAATTAAACCGAACTGTTTTGTTTTATGTAAAAAAAATGGAATATGGCTCACGATGGTACAAAACTTCAAACTAATAACAACTGCTGTGATTATATATATATTCAGTATTGGATGCTTAGGCCTAAGCCTACTTTAGTAAACATAAATATGAAATCAGCAAAACAATGTTAGGGTCTACCCTAAATATAAAATTTAAAAAAAAGTTAAGGGATATTTCATTGCAGTGGTTCTTCCTTAATGCACAAGTCAAGTGACCCACATACCTTGTATCCGTTCCATTTTGTGAACAAAAACACAAGCACAATAAATATTGGTTCATGTAAAAAACACTAGGCCTAATTTAAACACTAATTGAAATATATTTTGCATACTAATAACAGTTATAACTTTTTTAACTATCCTCCAACTACACCAGAGAAAACAAAACTAATTCCTATTTAAAACTTTAAAAACATATTTTAGTTCTCTCTCAATATCTTGCACGAGCTGACACATGATTAGTCACACAAAAAGCTGACCAAAAAATTTCACTCTTGGTTATGTTGTATTTTACTAAAAAACTTTCAATTCCTAACATAGGCTTATTTGTGAAAGATTCTACTATAGGCATACTGTAGTCCTGTCTGCTGGATGGTAGGACTTGGCCTACTTGCATTGAACTAGAACTTTTACTTAGGCCTACATTTAAATGTTGGCTGCTGTACTGCAGGTCTATTTGTGCTGAGGTAGAAGAAACTTCTGGGTTGAATCAGAAGACTGCATGCAAGGTCAACAGATTCTCTGTGTTTCCCCTTTTCGTGAAATTTGGTGGCAGTTATTCCGGAGTGGGAAACATCAAAAGTTTTTTTACAAAAATAACAAAATGCTGTGAACTTGCCCTTTTTTATAAGCCACTTACACCACTGGTTTTCTTCTATCCAAGTATCTTGGAACTGACACTTCCCAGGTATTTTGAGATTAAAATCAAAAGTTCCACTTTTTTCTTAGGCCTAGCCACTAAATCATAAAACCACAAATCACTGATGCTAAGTAACTCACATTCACAAGCGAGACTAACAGTGGCGTCAGTGACAATCACACAATCATGATCACGTGCGAACAACAACTGCTGAACTAATCGCTTAGAAGTTCAAACTCAATAAAACAATCAAAGAACAGATTACCAGTCCAAATTATAACCTTATTAGTACATTTTATATTAATCACAAAACTTTTTCATATAATTTAAAATTAGCTTTCTTAAATTCTTCAAACGCTCACAATGTTTAAAAAGGTTTCTGTTACATAATAACAGTAAAATATTTGTTTTAAAATTAAATTAATTGAATCCTAAGGTGGGAGTCTGTTCTAAATACCGAATCGCTCTCATTACTGTTCAGCTCTTCCAACGATAACTGCTGTTGTCAACATCATGTTAGGATAAAAGATGTCAATAATTAATTATAATTCAATCACCGGTGGTATTTATATTTAATAATTTGATTTTTACTACCATGTAATCTAATGCTTAAGCAATACGTTTTTTTCTGGCAAGCTCGTAACCTTCATATCCTACCACTCAACGACGAGAGTTGTTAGTGAGATGATGCAATCGGCAAAATATCGTATCAGGTAGGCAGGTAGGGCGGTATATTGTGATCGCGCAGGATATGGACTGCTTCACTAGCGCTCGTGGTGCCTGTCCGTAAAACAGTCTTCTGACGTAACAGTCTGAGCGACTGTTGATTGGCACTAGAGTAAAAAAATCTGCCCAAATGCTCTGGTTTTTTTTACCAGGCACCAGGATCGCTAACGTCTCCCCGGCTCTTTACGTTGCAGAGTTTATTTCAGTTTAATCACTGACGAGCTGCAGCTTTGGTGACACGCCAGCACATAAGACAGACGGGTTCAATATTTTTGTCCCGTCAAAACACAGACAACTGATACTACAATCAGCAGTTTAAATTGGTAAAATCGTGAAGTCACTGGCACTAGGGCTAACATCGATGATTAATTGATAATAAATTATTCACTCTCGTAATTATTTAAATTTAACTTGGATATTTTTCCGTGACTTAAGCATCAAAATCCGTGACTTTCGGTGACTTCCGTGACCTCATACAAAAATCTGTGACTTTTCGGGGACTTCCGTGACCGGTAGACACCCTGATATTGCTGACTTGCACAAAACGAGTTGCATAGCTTTATCTACGGGCAAGTTTCCCGGTATGATCAAAGAGCTTAATCCATATACAGCTATCATACTCCAAGAAAAGACTTCACTTTCTTACCCCCAGACGAGACCTCTAGGAATAGGCTATTAAGCTGGTTGTGTTTGTGTATTACGACGACGCGAAGCAGCGACGACGGATTCACTAGAGCATCGCTTAGTTACCTATTATTTATCTACACAGGTTTCATCGTTCGGTTATTATTTGATTTTGTTAAATTAATTTCTTTAAAATGGAATCGAAAAAGAATAGCATTATATGGAAATTTTATGGATAGTGAAGTCGCTGAATGTCTGAAATGCAAGTTTTAAGGTTCAAGGTTATGTTGTATGTTTACATTCCGGTGACAAACTAAACACAGTTTGTATTTTTTAGTGAACGAAAATTCAAACTAGTTAGAAAAATTTATAAAACAAAGGAAATGTTTTGGTCATCGATTTTTTTAGAAGGCCTACTGAGTCATTGTTTCATTGCCTAGGTCGTGCTAGGCCTAAAAGTATGTTATGATGTCGATCGGTGATTCCGGTATTTTAATTAGGCTGTCGGCTGTCATCATATTAAAATGTTGCCTTGGTTTTTCACTTGTCTGACCAGTTGTGTATGTTTGGTTTTTTTACTAAAACCAGATAGGCTAAGGAGTTATGATAATGACAAGGATGATAGTCATGGTGACATTAAATGATTGAAGTTGAGTAGCCTAATCCAGACCTACTTTTATTAAATAACCTAACTTTACCAAAATTATTACTTTTTAACTTGTAATTTTTGTTACCACCAAAGTCAAGTAGTTTGTTATTTGACCTTTATTACCAAGTTTTACAATCACAGTTTGGAAGTTGTGATATTGCCAAAAACAAGATTAAATTTGGTTTATTCATAAACATTTGATTCTTTCATCATCCAGTCTCCAAATTTTGGAGTCCAAAATTAATAATATAATGTTAGCCTATTTGTTTACAACCAGTTCAATTATTTATATTAGCCTACCAGCTTATTTGTTGTAAGACTATAAATTAGAGGAAGAACAATGGTTATTCAAATAAAACATCATAGTGGATTTTATTCACTGATTTAATAACAAATGTAATGTTGCCAAATTACAAAGGTTTAGTTCATGCTCATCCAGTAAAGTATGTACACAGGTTGGTATAAGTAATTGCTCCCCTATTTAGACATGCTGTTTTCTGGTTAGGTCATGTGTAGTCTTCAATTACTCAGAAATATACAGTTGTAAAAATAATACCCACTTTTTGTGTACCTATTGAATAAAATTGCCAAGCTGAAATATTTTATAGGCTATTTCATATCTTGCAAGGTACCTAAATGAAAATGTAAAGTTCCGACTTAAAAATATGGTAATCCTTAGAGATATATGTAATGTGCGGTGCTGGCAAAGTAAATATCCGAATCCGAAAATTATCCGATCTGAAACCTTTACTATCCGATTCGTATCCAATCCGAACTTAAGCTATCCGAACCGAAACCGATCCGAACTAAAAATTCACTATTCGCACACCTCTAGTTTTATCACCCCCAATACCCCTATACCAACTTGTTATCTTGACTATACCTCCTCCTAACCTTATAATATACACCACTGACACATCCTAATAGTGAATTTAAATATAACCAGGAGCATCAGAACAGCCAAAAATAACATTTTTCAATTTCTCTAAAAAATGTTACCAGTGTTGTTTTAAACTCTTTATTAGATTTTTCTAAAGGTTTAAATGCGGGACTTCACTTCCCTCACGTCAGCATGCTGCGTGCGAACTCGTTTTTTTTATTCGTTATTACTAAGGTTTATAGGCTGGTAGCTTAGTCTGAGGTATGTCATCATGAAGTCCAAGGTTTGAAGTTATGTAATTAGGCACACAGCTCAACAATCTCGTAACACATCTTGGGTACAACTAATAACAATCGCATAAAATCTACAATTTGGCAGAAACCTGAATAAACTTACTTCTATTGTTAACCCTTAAATACAAATTTTACTTTCCTCAATAGTAAAAAGCTTATTTTATAATTTAAAAATCATAAAGCCAAAACAGATTTCTCATTTATAGGGTGAAGTCCAATTCCCTCAGCCAATAAGAGCCTGCCAACCTTCCCGAGAAAGCTTGTAGTGGGCAATAGTTTACATAGTGGTTCATAATCCAGTATTCAACCCCACAAGATTCAAGATTCAAGATTCAAGATTCAAGATTCAAGATTTTATTGATCATTAGACATACATTGATGCAATAGATTTCGTCCACTTATCACAAACTAAAACACTTACGACATTATCTGATTACAGTTTTATCATTCTTAAAATGTACTATACCTATGAAATAACAATATACCACAAGATAAACAAACATGCGCAGTAAGAGAGAAATAATAAATAATAATTAATAAATAGGAATACAATTTATGACATTCATTAATAAATAGGTTGATTATAGACATATAGTGACCACATAAATAAATAAATAAATAAAGCTATTAAATAAATAAATAAAGCTATTACATTTACATTTCCTTTAATCTGCTTTCAGCCGTCAAAAATTCTGTTGAACTTAGAATCTTCCGTTTTTAGATAATCATCAATCTTATAGAATATTTGTTCTTTTAACCATTTATTCAGGCATATTTTAAATCTATTAATACTAACAGTGTATGCTGATTGTGGCAATTTATTAAATAGTCTTATTTTCATGCAAAATGTGCTATTGTTTGATTTTGAAAGACGAACTGTGTTTATATCTAAGGTATGTTTTTTCCTGGTGTTACAGTTATGAATATCCGATCTAATTCTATAGTCTTGCAGATTCTCCTTGACATTTACCAAACAGAAATAAATATACAGGCAAGGAAATGTCATTATATTCAGTTCTTTAAAAACAGGGAAACAAGATTCACAGTTATTTAAACCCTTTATTATTCTTAAAGCATACTTTTGCCACTTGAAAATTTGGTCAGCATTCATACTGTTTCCCCATAACGTTACCCCATATACCATCTGGGAATGAAAAAATGCATAATATGCATTAATTAACATATCATCACTAACACTAAGTTTAAGTTTTCTCAACAAGTAAGTAATTCTAGATAACTTTGTACACAGATTCTCTACATGCACGTCCCATTTTAAGGTTCTGTCTAAGTGTAGGCCAAGAAGTTTAATCGATTCTATTTCAAATGGTTCAGAAAATAATAGATTCTGTCTTTTTTTTATTTATACTTAACTGATTAATTTTAAACCAACTTTCCGCACTATTCAATGCTACACTTTGATCTATTTGTAATTTAACAGTTTCTTTACCAGACTGGACCAAGGTTGTATCATCCGCATACAATACTGTTCTGCATGGTATATTACTCGGAAAATCATTAATGGCAATTAAAAACAAAAAAGGGCCCAAAACTGATCCTTGAGGAACACCAGATTTGATTAACTGAAAAATAGAACTGTCATTATTTTGGACTACCTTCTGTTTCCTGTTACACACATAGGATGTCAGTAAACTAATTTCCTTGCCCTCCAAACCATAACATTGAAGTTTTTTTAGCAATATCGTATGCGAAACACAATCAAATGCCTTTGTCAGATCAATTAGTGTAGCACATGTTACCTCTTTGCCTTCAAAACCATTTAAAATGTAGCTAACAATATTTTCAACAGCCTTAATTGTATTTAATCCAGGAATAAAGCCATATTGTTCAGTACATAGTAACCTATTATCCACAAAGAAATTATATAATTGATCTTTTATACATGCTTCAAAAATCTTACTTACTACCGGAATTAGAGATACTGGCCTATAGCTTGATGGATCAGACTTATTACCTTTTTTATAGATTGGGATTACTTTTGTAAATTTAAGCACTTGTGGAAAAACACCCTCAGCTAGAGCCCTATTAAACAAACATACCAAAGGTTTAATTATTATGTCAATAATTTCTTTGATTAACCTGTTCGACAGCCCATACAGATCCTCACTACTAGAAGTACTCAAACCACTTGCAATATTTTTAACTTGTTGTTCTGTTATTGTATTCCAGTTTAATATTTTTCTTTGTACATTTACGATGCTTTTATTTAAGAATCTATGGACATAATTCAGTGCTCCTAACTCATCAACAGGTGAATTTGTATTGATTTCTGCTTGTGCATTAATGAAATAGTTATTAAAATCATCTGATTTGATTACACATTCCCAACTTTTATTGACTTTACCAGATTGCTCTTTGACTACCTTCCAAGCTGCTTTGCACTTATTCTTAGAGTTTTCAATAAATCTATTATTGTACAGTTTTTTTATATTCTTTTTTTCTATATTTGTACAATCACAGGATTGGTTGATGTCCTCTCCCCACTTGGATTTCCAAAAGTTGCATCGACTCACACTGGAGTGAAATCAGTTTAGTACACAGTCTACACCTCCCTTAAGGGATTCATTCCACTTATTGGAACCAATTTCACTAGTACTAATAGAATAACTTTGATCAAACTAAAATATAAATACTCATTTACTAAACATCTTTAGAAACATTTAATTTTGTTAACTTTTTTTAATAAATACCCTTCCTATCCGCGCCGTCCTTAGCCAACATGAGGCCTGGTGCAGAAATGTTCTCAAGGCCTTTCCTTTTCAATAATGACTACCTCTCCTTCCAATCCCCCTCCCTCTTCCAAACCCCGCCCTCGCACTTCTACCGTACATCATGATTTTTAATACTTTGTTTTAGTGACAATAACTTAATTTTAAAATTGTCATTTAAATATGAGAAAAACAACCTTTTTCACTTCGCCACGACTTAGGCCCCCAACATTTTCTCTCCATACTTTCCTACCAAAAAATACCATCCTGTCTTAATTTTTAAACCTTACAATTCGGTAAAGTGAATTGATTTACTCATTTTAAGATCACATATCATGAAAATAGAATAATTCCACAACAATGACAATCTTGGTTCCTTATCTTACCCTGGAACTCATGTGTATCTCTGATTAGCGATAGCGCTAATCAGAGATACACATGAGTTCCAGGGTATAGATAAATATAGACATCTCTTCCAGTGCAGCAAGCACAGCTCTTCCCCCAAACAAACTCTCAAGCTCCCATTCCTCCATGGTTCAGGGAGCTGTGAGTGTTGTGTTATCATGCAGTATTTGTTTGAATATCTTGAAATTTGGTCAAAGATGACATGATTGTCAAGCAGGTGGGGGGGAGGGCAGGTTGTCGAATTATGACAGCAGGATAATTGTAGGTTAGACCTAAAAATTGGAAAAAAACTGATGAAGTAATTTATGGATGGCACATAATCAAGAACCTAAAATTACATATGTCAAATTACCACTTTGATGGTGGTACTAACAAACACTGGTAACACTGACCTGGATTACAGCTGGTACAATGATGTCAGGGAAGCTGATCCTGTGACTCTCGGCGGCACAGTATTCCAGCAAGAGTTGGTAGACCTGCTCTATGATGGCATCGCGAAACCCGTTCTCTCCCAGCCCGGCCTTGGACACTCGCAACACACATATCAAATCCATTGGCTTCACCGACATCTTCTTATGCTTTTTGTTGAAGTCCGTCAGTGTCAGTGACTATTTTAACATAATAACAAAATTATTAAATAAAACAAATAGTTCATCACGATGAAATATCTTTTAAAGATCCTAATCAGCAATTTAAATTATTAAGTCCTTTTTGCAGCTAACATTACCGCTACAAATCAATGTTGTCTACATTACAAATTGTTACAAGAGTGAATATAGAACGTTTTATTGACATTTACCTCAACAATGAAGGGCAATACTGGGATGTAAGTATCCGTCTCCTTGGCGAGCCTAGTCAGCATCTGGCAGCAGTGGAACCTCAGAGGAATGTACTGCACTGTCGGAACCAGCTTCAAACAACCCACAATTACCTGAAACATCATCTTGAGCTCAAGAAGCTGCTTGGCAAAAATAATAATAATAAAACTTGGGCCTCAAATTCTATATAATCTTTTGATTTTTTTGCAAAGTATTTATATTCTTGTTACTAAACTTTTTTTAATTAAATGGACAGTAAATCCAGCATGGCTAACCAAAATTTAGGGAAGCCCATGTATTTTTTATATCATAGTTAACTCATTCTTATTGATTCAATCACTAAATTAGTCAATTATTAGGGGTCTGCGGTGCACCGAATAAACGGTACCGGTACGGTACAAAACTAATTACCGTCATCGGTTTGGTACAGACCATAATCACGGTACAAATTCGGTATGGTACAGTTTACCGATTCAAACAATAAACAGAGATAAGATAAACAATGTTTAACAATATAAGTGGTTGAAATAAGACAAACGCCTCTTGATAACTAGTCATTTCCTTTAAGGAAAACAAACCCCAAAACTCTACGTTGACAGGTTTGATTTATAGCTGAACGAGAATGGAGATGAGAAAGGTGGGCAAGGGGAGCGGGGAGGGGCTGGGTTGGGTCGCAAAAAATCTGTCCTTGAAGATAACAAAGGTTTAGACTAGGAAAGCGTGAGGGGGGAGGGGAGAGGGGTCTGGTAATTAGCTATAAACCAGTTGTTTGTCCAACATCATTCCTTGAGTGAGAAAAATAATACTATCTTTTAATCAAATTCTTTCTCCATTGTGATTTCAGATAAAACTGCTTTTATTTATGTGTTATTATTGTTTTTAAAGTATACTAAAGAAACTAATTTTAAATTATATAAAAAAGGTTTCAAAAATGGCTGAAAACTAATTATAACAACAAACTAAATTTATTTATTGATGAGGTTAATAGCTAATTATTTTAAAGGTGAGATAGCCAAATTAACAGAATATCGATGTACTTTTATTACTTTCTTTTTATCTTCCAGTTTTACATGGTACTTACATTTAAATAAATGTCCAGTAATATTTTTTATGGACTTCAATTTTGAATTTAAGAGCCTAATTAAGTAATTTTAGAGTATTTTGGTTTTAATCTTCTGTATTTAAAGGTATATTTTTTTAGTTTCACATCATATGTCGTTTTTAAGTTATCTTATTTTACTTTGTATTAATGATACGATATTCTCCTAATCAAACAATGGTATTTACCAAACTTTGGTTTTTACTGTTTGTATGTTTTAAATCAATAGTTTTTATTTACATTGAAAGCAATATAATTAATCAGTTAAGCAACTTATGTAATTGATTGATTTTTAAGTAATTTTTGGATTCATTTATCAAGAATATTTAACCCTAGGAGTGCTGATCCGCCGGTTTCCGGCGGATTTTTGTGTCGCCTACTGTGCTGACCGCCGGTTTCCGGCGGATTTTGACCGAAAATTTTGCAACGTAAATAAACCTCTATTAATCAACTCAAAAGTGAATAATATATATATCATGCGAAAGATAATATTCTGAACTTTCATTTTATTACATAAACAAACCCTGTAGCAGGTATATAACAATGTCACCGCGATTAGAAATCAAATGAATTTTAGGCGCGACACGATACTTGCAGCCGACACTTGGGAAATGTCAAAACATGACTTTTTTGAAATTACCCACCTCGGGTAATTTTCGTCGCACGATGTTGCGGGTAGTACCAATGCACAGCCAAGGAGTTATATTTCATTTTGGTATGGAGTTTTAGATCGATATATTGATTTGACAGATAATATGATTTTATAAACACAGATGATTTTTGTTCTTCTGTAAAATGCTGAACCGCCGTAAACCGGCGGATTGCAAAATCGAATATATATCCAGTGTAATGTTATATTTGCATGACATATAATATCTTATTTGAAAGAAGAAAGAATGGCGAATAATTTGGTGTTGCGCGATGGCAGCACTGAATGTAGCCGCACTCGATAGAGTAAACGTTCCATTGTGTTATATTTGTTCTGTCAACAGCTTGTATCAGCCATTTTGAGTTTCGTTTTATGTGCGTTGTGATATTTCTATCCATGAGTTATTACTAAATAATTTAGTATTTCGGAGTTTTAGTGTTAGTGAAGTGTTTGTGTGTATATAACAGAAATCTTTATGCATTATATTATGCATAAATATTACTGAAGTTTGACAAATAGTGTTTATAAAGTGTTGTGTTTACTCCTACATAGGCCTAGTGAAATTTGCCAAATCCGCGACTGTTTAGTGCTACATAACACATATAAAAACAATAATTTACCCTAAGTGTTATACATTTTTATGTAGGTAATTGAATGTACTACAGCATGGTTATATTGGTTTGGGGGTAAAATATTTGGTAAAAAATTTATATACTAAAAACTGTGAAATTTTTTTTTTCCAAATACGCAAAAATTCCAAAACATTATTTTATTTACATGTATTTATAAGTGACAATAATTTTTTACCATAAACCTATGACTTTTTTGGATTCCTTACTTCATTAGCTATACAAATATATATATATATCATTATTAGTATACATATATATTACATTACTTATTTACATCACAAACTAACACTCTACAGTTTACGCATTTTTCGGGTTTCCGTTTATTATTACATTATGCCCCAAAAAACTTATAAAAAAAATTCTTTCCCCAACATGTTATATATTTCTATGTAGGGAATTAGATTGTCTACAAAATGTATATAATGAATTTTCCATAAAAAATCTGTGGAAAAAATTTTACCCTGGCTGCTTTTGAAATTTCAAAAAAAAATATCAAAATTTTCTTATTCTTTTCACTTTACCGGAAAAAACAAATGTCTAGATCTTTATTATTTTAATATCTCTAGAATCTCCTGTTCTTTCTGAACAAAATGAATATAAAGTTAACTTGTTTACTCTAACGGTTGAATTTATATGGATTTTTAAAAAAAGGTCTGCAAAATCGCCAAATTTAGCTCGCCACACTACGCGTTAACATGGCGCCACTCCTAGGGTTAAAGAACTTGTATTAATAAAAATGTTAAAATGCAATACTCCAAAGATGCAGGTTAAAAACATATATGTATCTATAGTATAGTTAGTTTTTTTCAGTTAATCAAATTGATAATAACAACTGTATATGACCTTAAGTATTACTCAATATTTCTTACTTTCTCCCCCTATAAACAGTATAAGAAGAAAGTATTGTTTTCGTCAAAATTTTTGAATTTGAATTGAGACTATTTTAATCCGAGATCGGAGGGGTCGGAACTCATTGAAAACGGAGCTCAAATTGTTGGTGTGTATCCATATAACGGATCTCACGATGTATCCCGCACAAACACACACGAAAAGTTTCATATGGTCGAAGTGGGATCCATGATAAAAGTTTTTGGCGCCATGGGACTGTGAGAGATTTTGCAGTTCTCTGGGCGTGGGGCATTGCCGAAGAACTGGATAATGTTATACAATGAGTTTCTAAAAATAAAACTTTGTTTCTAAAACAATAGGTTTATGTAGTAACAAAGAAAAATAAAAACTTAGACGGATCTCTGTCGTTTGGGTTGTTCTTTGATTTGTTTATGTTTAACTCAATGGGTAGGACTACTACAAGACCATTAACCTATTCAAGGTTAAATGTTGCAGTTGTTTTGTTTGAACTATAATAATGTAGTAAAATGTATTTAACAATTAGTCATTACGAATACTAAATAATTAATACTTATGAGGCTTAGAGTATCATAACATCTTGAGATCATTTTACTTTGAAGGTTAGTAAAATTAGTTTGAAGGGATATTATTGAGGTTAAACAGCTGATTTAGCCTACAATTAATAGTTAGTTAAGATTTTTGGTATGGTGTTAAAAATACAATGTTTCATAACATTTTCATCTTTCCCTGTCAGGTAGATGAGATTTAGACATTGGATTAGGGCTATTCTTAAGCAGGTCTAATTATCATTTGTTGGAAATATTTATTTTGGAACTGTGGCGGCCCTAGGATTTGCGGGGATCAAGGAAAAATTCATGAGAGGGGCCCTTGCTTGACAATCCAATTTTTCTTTTTCTTTAATTTTTCCGGAACTAGGGCAAACATAGCTAGGCCTACTTTCATTCAAATACCAAATAAGGTCTTGACCTAATTTAGCTTATTATTAACTTATTGGTTGGACTTGCAAAATGTCTCTATGATTTTTTCGACTGGCAAAGAATAATTTAATGCAATTAGTTATCAACTAGTGAATTAAAATACATTTTTATTTAACCCTTATTTTCTGCCGACATCACACAATATGACTGTCATTTTTGGTCGATGAGTTAATTATGTGACGTATGGTAGTTATTTTTTCACTTATATTCCCCAAGTGGCTCTAGGTAGTAGTGATACCCATATATTTGCATTGGAAATTCGCTGAGTACGCAGGTCTGCTGTGACGGGGTATTTCTCCTTTGCCTAGGGCTGCTTCTGTTTTGGAAACCTAAACATTAATGTTTAACAAATTACTACAACTTATTAGAGCACCAGGGATGGATACGGTTAGATGTGTTTGAAGTACCCTACACTTTATCAAATAAAAATATAGATCTTATTAGTTAGGATCTAATGTATCAAAACTAAGGTAACCATAATTTTGGCATCATACAAATTTCATCAAAAAAGCTCGGCTCGAGAAAGCTTTAAGCTCGAGAGCTTATAAAAAGCTCGGCTCGAGCCAGAAATCACTATTCGCACACCCCTAGTGCGTAGTAACACTTCCACACTGATGCCGTGGTCAAGGCAGAGTTTACTGTTTATCGAACACAAGTAACCTCTGGTCATATCAAGACACTGAATACCCGTGTTGTTAAAATCGTTTCGCCTTTGGAATGAATATTGTATTCCATATTATTAATTTCTAAGTTAACAAACAGTTTAAACTTAAAAAAGAAGAACTTGTGATGAGTTAACCTTAACACAAATTAAAAATAATGGCAGATTTGAGAGGTTAAATAATAATCGACTGCAGTTCGGACTTAGTCTGCTAGTTAGTGACAAATCATATGTATGTATCGTCTTTGTTGTATAGCGACATTTCAATACGTTACGTATTGAATACGCACATCACAACTATAAATTACATTCATGAATTTATCGCCCTGAACATGAGCGCCTCAATAGCTCTCATGGTGAGAATACAAATTACAACCAATGCAAGAAGCATTAGGTTTGAATTCCAACCGCCAGGATCACTACTGTTTTCGCCTCCAGACTCCAGGATTGTTAGTATCTTTCGGGTGACATCTCACGTATATCTCACCTTCGTGAATGTATTCGCTTATATCAGATTGTGCATAGTGCATATCACTCACTAGCAGATGGCGCGATGTCTAAGAAGAACTGTGGGACTACTGTCAATTTTATTGTGTATTTAATTAAGTCAGGCGTTTTTATGAAGAAAGTTTGTTAATATCGTCTAGAATGCCAGAAGAAGAATTAGTCGACGATCCACCATTTAGCCCAATTGACACTGCTGATAATCCGACCCCGGAGATAGTTGTAGCCCTACTGTTTCTGTAAATATAAATACTACACTGTATTTACGATTATTTCCTTCCTGTAGAAAAAGATTCTAGGGTTTCCAAAGTCTGCAAAACTAAAATATCAGCAAAAACAGGTAGACTTATTTTGTTTTCAAGGTTAGGCTACAGTAGGCTAAACTTCAACTTTAACATCTTAACAAAGTTTAAGTTAAAAAGATTACTTAGACTACGGTACTGTCCGATCAGATCCCTAGGCTACTTTTGTTGTCACTTGGCTAAAATATATTTCAAGCCTAGGTGATCAATTAATTTTGTAAAGGCCCATAATATTGAATTTCAATTAATTTAATTTGGTTGGTTTCTTTAAGGTTAGGTTTGCAAAGGAAAAGCACTTGGCTTGGGAGTTTCATTGAGAAAAGGTGGGATACACCTTTGAGTCTCTCTCTACATCTGAAGAAGTCTCAAATGGAGATGAAATATTGTGTAATATGTGTGTAAAAATACTTTCTTTGTTGCTGTGCTCATCTGAACCAGTTTCTTCAGGTGAGTTAGCTGTGTATCCCACCTTTTCTCAATGAAATTAATTTAATTTGTCTTTGATTAATTACTTGTGACTTTTTAACCAACTTTCCTGCGTAGTGTCGCTGCAGTATTTATGTAAAACAATTAAACCAAGTCTGAAATAAGAATTTATAGGTATATAATCCATTAAATATTAGTAAAAACGTTATTTGTGAGTTGTTAATGACCCTGTGGTGTAAGATAGGCATAATTTCAGAATCTAGATAGAAAATTAAATTTAAAGTATGGATGAGACAGGTCTTGGGTAAGTTCTTTGAAAAATAACCGAAACCGACAACCGACAACCATTTTTGTAAAAAACCTAACCGAAACCGAACCAATAAAAAATGCAACCGAACCATCCCTAATTTTTGTCATTATTTACCTAGTTAGATTAACTATGGTTGTAAACAAGTCCAAAAAGATTAAATTGGCTAGGGACATGAACAATACGAATGCTGAATAATTTATCCTAAGAAAGGCACCAGTCGGGGAAGTTAAGTTTAATCTGCTTTGAGTTTGTGAAAACGCATTTTGGACATCAGGAACACTGTACTACAATTAATCACCAAACAGTAGACATTACTATATTATGATTATTCAAAAATTAAAATTCGGGAGGTCTTGGCCGGCCATTCTTAGAAGAGTTTGTACGGTTTCTCAACTCATTTAGGCAAATGCCGGAATGGTTCCCAAAAAAGGGCCATACCCCGCCAGGAAGGGAAAGATAGGACTCAGGCCTACCTTACCTGGTTTAAAGATTTTCCCATAAATTTAATATTTTGTTTTGCAAATTCCAACACATTGTCAAACACTGTTACGGAATAAATATTATTATTATTATTACTACCTGAACTAGAGGATAAAGCAGAGCTCGTAATGGGCTCTTTTCATTGGTGGAGCACAGGAGGTCAACCCACAGTCTGAGGGAGTTGACATACTGCCAATTACACACTGCCTGGATGCTTTCCTATATGAAAAACATTGCCATTAGGTCTTTAACAACAAAAGTTTCGGTAAATAGGCCTATTTAATATATATGTAAGATTTGGACCAGCTATTAAAGTCCTCTACTGTTATATACTACAAGTTATATGCTGCTGTATTCCTTTTCTACACATAAGTCACATTCAATATAAATAAAAAAAAAAAAAAACTATAAAATAAAGTTTATATTTGAACGTATGATCCAGGCAAAATATTGCATGTAAGGGTATATAAGATGATTTAAAATAATAAAAACACAACTACTGAAATCTCTTGTCACTTTTAATAGTAAACTGTATTGATTACAATTTTAATTAGTTTACTTCTGTCTTAAGTATATTTTGTATAGTAAGCGCTTTAACATGAGAGCACAGCAAACTCTAGCAAGTGACGCTTTAATTAGTAATTTTAAAACACAGAAGTTTTGAAAATTTAGAGAAATTAAGAATAAAGTGTATTAATTGAACTGTTTTCAAAACCAGTTTGAGAGTTACCTCACTATTTCTATTTAAATTCTGAAAATCTCGCTCGGTTAAAATCTAGTGTCAGCTACTTAATAAACAACATTTGGAGTACAAACATGACAATTAAACAAGCCATATTTTTAGCAATCATTCTATTGAACATTTGACTTACTTTTTTATGTACAGTGATGGCATTTCGCAGATGGATAGCTAGTTGCCTAATGTACAGGAATGCATGTTGATAAGAGACAGTCATGTCCAGACAAAACATCTCTGCCAGGGATCGCCGCATGAATGTGACGTTTGGTAGCGTAGACACAGACATGAACTTGCTGTTGCTTATGTACGCAACGTACATCATCTGCATCAACAAATTGTGGGCAAGATAAAATAATAATAAGTGTAGAAGTATCACTCCAAACTACACGAGCAGGGAAATCAAGTGAAAATATTTAGTTAATATACCAATAATTATGAAATCTTAATATATAAAAATGAATCCCTATTTCCCTTGGTCACGTCATCACTTGAGAATGAGTGCACCAAATTGAATAATTTTTGTTGTTGTGTTCGTTAATGTCAGGACAAGGTTCTTATAAAAGAAAATTTTTAATCCGACTTAAGGGCTCTGTCCCACTGGCCTTCAAAGTTTCCATTGATTTGATCAAAGTTCAGTTAATTACACCGAACAGCTGTAAACTAGGGGTGGGTGAATACTCGAGTTTTCGAGTACCTGTAGAGTATTTTCTAATACTTGATGGCCGAGCGAGTATTAGAGACTACTCGAAAATTCGAGTCGAGTAGTTGAATATGGCACAGCTACTCCCACCGTTTACCCAAAAATCTGACCTTGGAGATGAGGATGGAAGGCGGGGCAGAACGGGAGGGGTGGGGTCTGGTTAAAAGCAATAAATCAGTCGGCTGCCCAACATTATTTCTTAGACCCCGATTTCTTGGGGGTTTCATTAACTTTTCCCTATTATGATTTACGCTGCTAACCATAGATCTTTATTTATATCTTAGTTTTACATGGAATACTTCAAAAATTCACTGTATTATTTTGGATGGAATAACATTTGTATTTAATATTTTTATTTTTATTTCAACAGATTATATTTGTAATCCATAGTATTTAAAGGTTGCATTTTTAATTTCCTTTGTCTCTATATCCCACACATCTTGAAGTTATCTTGTTTTATTTTCTATTATTGATTTTGTATCTTCTCATTAGAACAACAAATTGTTTATGTACAATTTTAGGTTTGTTGTCTTACAAAGCAATATAATCAATCAGCTTATGATATAACATTAATTGTATTAGTAATATTGCTTTTGAATTTCTTCGGCACAGTTACTATCAATATTTCAAGAACTTGTTTAGTAAACCCTCAGAGACAGGTGTCAAGTGAGTTATTGCTCTATACTCAAACACAAGGTAAGCAAAATATTACCTTGAGCCCAAGCTCCCCACAACTAACTGTTTGTGTTTACCTGTCTAGAAGTTAAACATTTTTAATCACTTTCTTGTTAAACTGTTCTGGTTTCGGTAAACTATCCCATAATCTTTGTATGGATGTATATTTGTAATATTTGTCTTTTGTTTGTTATGGTTGTCCTTTTGCTCTCGACAAACCTCTCTAAAATATTTGAGAAAATATTTCTGGCTCAAATTTATCCTTTCCTTGTAGAGAATCACGTAATCTTTGATAGGCAGTTTGGTTTCTAGAAAAATAGGTCCACCACTGTGCGATGCTCAGCTTCATTACAAATGTATCTTAATTGTTTAAAGACAATAAAGACATTCTTATTCTTACTGTAATAACTCTTTGTTTTTGACTGTGTAACTTGACTGGTTGTCCATGCTTGATTAACCCTTTGCGCTCTGATAGGTTCTTTAGAAATGGTCCTCTGGGGTCGTCTGTCCACACACTGTGGCCGCAGCCATTTTCCCACCAGCCTGGATTTTTTTCTGTCACACTTTAGTCAGCGCTCACATGTCCACACCCAGTGGACAGAGTTAAATGGCGCATGCGATCGCGAACGCTCGCATGTCCACTGTGTGTGGACAGTGACAACGCATACTTTTACAACATTATTTCTACTGTATTGTGCTGAAATCTGACGGTGGATTTCGAAACTAGATCAATCCCAGAATGCAACGGGCATAAATGTCGGCTGTTGCATTCTAATGTAAACAGTAAACAACAACAGTTAGTCAAGCGCTTTTGTCTTACGCTGTGTAGTCTTCGGCTTATATGCCTGATAATTATTATTATACGTAATATTTCAAGTTTTCTTATTTTTTGATATGGAGGAAACATTACGTTCCGACGAAATTCGTAACGCGCTTGAAGGTGAAAGTGAGTGTGGCAGTAATTCGGACCATGAAAGTGACCTTTTTCATCTTGTTCTATTTATGTTATAAGCAGTTTTTTAAATTATTTCTTAAAATTTTCTTAAATATAATTAGCAATAAGTAAATTATGTGATTTTCGATGGTAAATCAATAAGTTTCAAAGTATACGAGTTTTCCTTAGACCTTGAATGTGCGCTTCAACTTGACGTTTCAGTCTAGAGTGAAGAAAATAATTCCGAGCTGGCAGAAGCAGACGACCGACAATGGATGCCGAGCTGGCGACGAAATCTAGTGCGGCCACTGAGTGTGGACATGTGAGCTCTGTGCGCTGAGCGTCAGAAAATAATTCCCAGCTGACGCAGACTCCATACTGTCCACTGAGTGTGGACGTACGAGCGCAAAGGGTTAAGTTTATGACAGTAAAGGCTTCTTGATTCTTGAAAACAATATACCAATATATATTTTTGTTGTTAAATTTAAACCATTATTCATTCATGGTAAAATAAAGGTTAAAATAAAATAAATAATAACATCAATAATTCAATAAAATGTTATGTTTATAGGTTATAATTAAAGTTTAATATGTAAAAAAACATTGTTTTCAATAAAAAAATAAAATTAGTTTTTTTAACTTTTTAAAGAACTACTCAGCTCGATTCAATTCTCAAGTAGTTTAGTTCAATACTCGACTTGACTTAACACTACTCGCCCACCCCTACTTGAAAGGCATAAACATATGTTCATTATGGAAATAAAAAACTACTTGAATGACAACTCTCATGGAAATATAAAAACTTCTTGAATGGCTCAAACTCTTTTTTCGATAGGCAAGTGAGCGAAGTGAACGAGCTCATCTTGAAAATGAACGAGTAATTGAATAAAACAAATTCAATGATATTAGGACAGGACAATGTCTGTCGGGCCAGCTAGTTATGTTAAAAAATATCATAAACTCACCATCACCACAAATGGTGATTTTATTAAATGAGTTACTTTGTTCAATGAGTTACAAACAATATTAAATTATGTTATGCACTTTTCAAAATATTTGTTTATCAGATTGGCAAGTTTTCTAATCTCTTTGGAGTTTATAAGCTTAGGTCTTTAATAAATTTGGTAATTATTGCTTGGTGCTTAACCGAACAAAAAATCTAATATCTTAATTGTCTCCATATATTACATACATTAAAAAGTAACAATGTTTACAGAAAGAAAATTAGGATAAACCTTTCATTAGTTAGTCATAGTATTACTTTAAAAGCTATGAAATTACTAAATTATATTCTATTCAGAGTATTACTTTGAGAACGGAGTCGAGAAGGGACTTTTGCTGATTGGTGGTGAGGCGGAGGATGCAGAGGAAAGCGATGACTCGAGCTGTCTCCTCGCCACTAGTGGACCACAGGCTGACCAACTGCTTGAGCACGCTCTTGGTCAGGGAGTGGTAGTACCCCAGGAACACTGTCATCTGGTGCAGGTGCTTGAGGAGTACAGTCAGGATGTTGGCTGAGCTCACAGCTCCCAGCAGCTGTAACATTTAACAACATTTAATAACATTTGTTTTATGATGTAAGGTCCACCCTTTATATTAACCCCACTCACTTTTTAGTTGTTTTAGTGCTGTTATATTACTAAATCTAACAATTTCTGCCAAAGAATATTCTAATTTTTCCTGAATGTATAGTTAATTCCGTTAACCAGAAATTGTAACTCACATTAAGCACTGAAAATTAAAACTCTTTAAATTCAAAGTGTGATGCTGTGAAATTTACAGAAACAAAACTATATTAGTGTCAACGTTGTGTCTGTAGCTGTGGCCATCTTTTCCTTCTATTTTGTCATACAATTACAAGCAGAACAACTCCTAATAATCACTCAATAGCTATAATTGTGGACACAGGTCATAGGTGATTACAAAACCAACGACAGACAACAATAGGACTTCACAGTCAAAACTTAAGGAAACAGCCTGTGATCCAGCCAATAAAACTATATCACACTAAAAACCACGTTATTTCCTTGGAATGGGGTCAATGAGTTATTACTAAGCAATAACGGTTTTATACTGGCTTTTCCACGCGTCACCCCAAACAACGCAACGACGCAAGGTCACGTTCTAACCACTCTCGAGTATTGCTGTACATGCACGCACGCCGCAACATTTAGTTGTATGCACTGGAAAGCCATACATGTGCATTATGATGACTACAAAATAAAACCAATGAAATAAACTGCATTGATTTAATTTACAAATTTTATGAGTTTTACCAACTTTGCAGCACGAGCATGATAAATGTTTACTTGGAAGTTTTAAACTAAGTTTTAAATATTTTTTAAGTGTCATAGGTACTAGTGTTTATTTTGTTTTCAAAATAACTCAATGAACTTAGCCAAGCCAAGATGAGTTTACTCTAATGTTTACAACTATATAAATACATTTTAAGAGTGTAAACATGAGTTTTCAAAACTAAATTATGTTTTGTGTCAACTAGTTTAAGACTACTAAAATATGTACACATGTAAAACGTAACAATTGGAATAATTTGAAATATTTGCTATTAAAATTGTTTTTAATAATAACCTATTAGGTTCTTTTGAAATGTTAAATTATGAACCTGGGATCAAGTAAACTCCAGAGAAGTTAATTATATACATTACTTGAGATTTACATGACAAACCACTAAAACCACTTGCCTTACGGGTTTGCTGGATAGTGCAGCTCAATATACTAACAAAGAAATAACTGAAATCAGCAACAGCGCCACCATATTATGGTGCTTACTCTCACGTTATTTGCAATTTCTTTTTTACATTCTATAATACTGCTGAATAACACATATTGCAATGTGTACTTGCAATGGAAGGCAAATACTTGCACAAAATAAATTTTAAAACCACTTGCATATCAAATAATAATAGAATATTAGATGTCCAGATTTGATTACACGTGAAATATATGATAACACAGACCTTGAGCAGATCGGTGAGGTACGTCTTGATGAGGTTTTTCAGCTTGTTCCAGCGCTTGCTCTTGGCGAGTTGGGTGACTGAAGGGTTGTGAGAGCTCAACCCCAGCACCTTGGTGATGGCTGGCTGCAGCTCCAACACACACAACTGGACGACTGCGTTGAACACTACAACATCCCAACACTGCATCATCTCTGATCTAACTTGGAGAATGACATTTCAAACATAACAACATGCGTTGACTGCAGTCAGAGCAGATAACAAACCCTATTCATTTGACACATATTATAACATTTGAAACAAAACGTTCTGCTACACAGAAACAAATTTGGCTAGAACAGATCAAAAATGTGTGTTCCTATGGAAAAGATTCAAAGGGATTCTAAATGTAGAATTTTTCAAATTGATAATGAGATACTGTACATTTAATTGAGTAGAACAACTTTGAAAATTTCAGCCCAATTATACCAACAAACGGGTACAATTTCAGGTAAAATTATGAAAGAGAACAAACCCTAAAATATTCCATTCACAGATAGGAAGTGTCAAAAAAGGAATCTTTTATTTGGGTGGAAATTGGTTTATATGATACCTAAACAAATACAAATTGCAAAGACATTGGCAGATTTTTCGGAAAACCTTCAAAAATGTCATTCCTTTCTGGGTTCTTATAGCATCAATGATTCTTTTAATGCTTTTAAGTTATTTGTACTCATCTAACACAGTTTTATTTTGCTGGGTCCAGCATATTATTTTTAATTAGTTAAGTAGGTTTTTTGTATTCTTATATTTGGTATTTGGTATTTTGTATTCTTATTTGGTTTTTGTATCTCTGATGTGTCTAGAGTGTGACTCTGCACTCTAATGTGTATGTTACGGATAAAGCTTTGTTTGCTTTTATTCAATGATTTAAGTAAACCAACTATTTTCAATTTTTAAAGATAATAGGCCTATCTATGCCCTTCTAAATGCCTTACAAATGAAAAACGTTTTTTCAACAATTCTCATCAAAAGAAATAGTGTGCCTGTAAGTTTCGGGTGTCAACTTGAATTTTCTATTAATATTATGGAATTACAAAGCCCTGTATACAAAGAGATAGATTACCTGAGCTTCCATCTATTCTGTATTCACTCTCTTCTTTCTCTTCTTCTCCTGAGACAGTCTGGAGGGCAGCTTGAAATGCTTTTACTATTTCAGTAATTAGATTTATAGATCTGTGGAAAATTAAAAAAAGAACTTAGCCTATTTCATTTTACATTTTTAAACTTTACTTTTTACGACATTTTTCTTTAAACTAAATTAAGATCAGCTTCTAGTTGTAACATGTTTTTCAGTAACATTAAAATATCAATGTAACCTATTTCATAACTTTGAATTAGTTGGGTCAAGCTTTCCAGAAAAAGAAAATTCCCCGAGCATTAGCTTAGTTGCCACTTGACATTGTTTTACCAAGGGTCCTCTGCAAGTTCTTTCTTTAATTGACCTTTTCTACAAGACAAACAACTCCACTGTGATTTATTTTGCATTCCTATGAATTTTTGTGATGAGTAATGAGTTTGGTGGGCAAGGACTCAGGGCTGAGGCCTAGAGGGAAAACTCTGTGTGTGCCCTTCTCAATGGGCATTCAATATCATCCCCTCCCTCCCGCAAGCAAACAGAAGCCCGAAAACAAAAAAATAATATTTGACAAGTAATCATTAAGGCATTATTTTTAGAACCAGACCTTAAATGAATGACTCGAGTTTACACAGATTGTATTGTGAATAAAAGAAATAATTAACCTGAAATTTTAAAATGTAGGTAATTTCTTGGGTTGTATCATTTTAGCAAATATTAAACTGAATGGGATTTTAGGCCACAGCGTCAATTTTTTTACGTCATTATCTAACGCCCGTTTCTGCCCTCTCCCAGAATATTTCTGACTGCGGGTGCACACGCTGGGCCTTAAGCTGGACCTGGTGGGGAATCAGGATGTTTTGTTGAATCAAATGAGTGATTTTACTTGAAGTACCGGTAGGTCAGTTGATGGAAAAATGGGGTAAGAATATGGAGAAGGTCAGGTGAGAGGAGGACCTTGGCAATCATACTGCCTCAACCCAAATAAGGATGGTAACCTGTAGTTTTCAAAAATTGTATCAATCCATTTCAGGATTGCAGCTTCAGGATATTCATTCCTCCATTTGTGTTGAACAATCTATTATTTATAATCTTTTCAATATTTTGTTTTACTTTTCACAATGTGCAATTATTACAAATATATGCATATGCTGACTAAATACCACCATATGGAGGCCTACAACTATGTTTGTTGTCTCTTAAAACAAAATCCCCGGTTAATTAATTAAAATTGAGTTTGGGCCCACAAATTGTATATAGATCTTTAAAAACGCGATTGTTTGATTGAACAGTTACCTCAAGAGATAATGATTGATTGAGAAGGTTTATTAAATTTTCTACTGAAAGAAACATAAACAGTTTGCTTTAGATTTATCAAAGTACCAGAAATGAATGTATGATCAATTAAAATAGAAAGCCAAAATACAAGCTTGCAAATAAAAATAAGCTCGGATAACTTTAAAGCTTTTTATAAACCTTAATATGTCAAGACAAAAACATTTATAATAATAGCAATCATCAATGTATAGTTACGGCTGAGCCTGGATCTGCTGCTGCCACTGAGACACCATGGTCAGTGACACCAGACGCCCGGAGCCACCTGCCCAAGCTTCACCATCCTTGAAGTCATCCTCATCACTGTCAATCTGCAACAAGACAATCAATGTATAGTTACGGCTGAGCCTGGATCTGCTGCTGCCACTTGGACACCATGGTCAGTGACACCAGACGCCCGGAGCCACCCGCCCAAGCCTCACCATCCTTGAAATCATCCTCATCACTGTCAATCTGCAACAAGACAATCAATGTATAGTTACGGCTGAGCCTGGATCTGCTGCTGCCACTTGGACACCATGGTCAGTGACACCAGACGCCCGGAGCCACCCGCCCAAGCCTCACCATCCTTGAAATCATCCTCATCACTGTCAATCTACAACAAGACAATCAATGTATAGTTACGGCTGAGCCTGGATCTGCTGCTGCCACTTGGAGTCCATGGTCAGTGACACCAGATGCCCGGAGCCACCCGCCCACGCCTTACCATCCTTGAAGTCATCCTCATCACTGTCAACCTGCAACATGACAGTTCCATTCCGACTTTCCGTGGATTTTTACTATGACAATATCTTAGTCCAGCTAACTTACCTGAGCCTTTAAATTTATCAAGTACCGTATTAGTTTTACAAATTCTATGGTTTCTAAATTAAACATGGCTAAGTCATGAACGAAGTTAGGGGCTATTTGTTGGTAGGTTAAAATTTGTTCTGAGATTTGTTTATAGGTGTATAGATATAAAACATTTTAAGTAAATTTAATATTATATGGATCAAGTATCCTTGCATTTTTAGGCAGCATGATCATTATATTAACCAATATTATATTATAGTAATATGTGGCTCAGATAGCCAGCAAAAAACCACACATAGCTTGTAGTGACACCTAACAACAGGCAAAATTACCAAGATGTAGACTACATTATATAGGGTAGGTAACACTCTTTGTCTTATGTTTTATATTAAACCTGATTACTTCTGTTGCTATTTCTTCCAGATTAATTTAACTTAACTGTAATCTGTTCTTATAAGCACATAATCATTAAAACATCAGCCAAATAATATGGTCTAAAATGTATGGTAAGTTTAAGTATTATACCATCATAAGTGAGAATTTTGTAACATGATAATGTTGAATGCATGATCGGAACTGAGTATTTCATAAAATTCATAAATCAGGTTCAGAAATGAGTGAATCCAACAAATCTGCCAACACCCACAAATTACATTAGTTTATGATGAACGGAAACAAATATTTTGGTCATTTAACAGCAATGACATTGAATATAGTTGTCACAAACTGAGAACCGTGACCTAAATAATGAACAGCAAACTGTTGGGGTACATCAAAAAATGTGTATGTGAATAAGCAAAGCCTTGCTAGAAACACTGGTGATTTATCTCTTCAAAGCAAATCGGTTATAAAGAGCAGAAACTGAAAACATAATTTGTCTGTGACACTTCTAAACAAACCTAAAATACAGCCAGTTATAACCTAGCAAATAAATATTTTTCATAATTATTAATTATCTAGATACTAAGAGTAATTTTGAATTATTTACCTCAAGTTTTTCAGGAGGGTGATGAACCTCATCTTCACTGTTCTCTGCTTCTGATTCACTATCTGACACATTGAACTGAAGAAGCTTTTTGTCGTTTGCTTCTAAAAACTGATAGAATTCAGGATCGGTTTCCTTAAGTTTGGCAAGTGATTTTTTATGTGCTTTGTCATCAAATAAATCTGTTTCTTCCTTGACTTCTTCATCCTGATCAGGCCTATCGTAAAAACTTTCTTCACTGTCTGAAAATAAAAAAGGTGTAAATGATACAGTTATATCCTAAACTAGAGTGATAATTCCCTCAGTGTTTTGTAGTGCTCTTGTATTAATTATAGAGAACCAACTACTTTTTTTACCGGATAAAACAACACATATGTTTACAAGTTTTACTCTTAGAGCTAGAATCCATTGATCCCAGTTTTTTTTCTCCCCTTATACATAGTATATGGAGAAAGTATTGTTTTTGTCAAAATTTTTGAATTTGAGTTGTTAATGGAAATATTCGTTTTGGTGCTCCCTGAATCCAAACAAGTGATTTTTAAGTGATGTCTGTGTGTCTGCCTGTCTTGTCTGTAAGTTATGGTTATGTACAGAGCTAGAGACGACACCAATGGATCGATTTTGATGAGATTTGGTATGTATCTATAATATATCCAGGCGTTTTTTCATTTTTTGAATTTTTGATTTTGAATGATAATTATCCCCCAAAAACCACCAAAAAACATGAAAAATCACAATTTCTCAAAAACGGCTTCAAAGATTTTAATTAAACTTTAGTAGTTTGTAGAGCTTTAGTTTTCCAACAAAATGACACCACCCGCATTTCTATAAAAATTTGGGTTCAGAAATTACAGGACTTAACATCAAAAATTCAGTTTTTTGGATTTTTCATTAAAAAAATATAAAAAATGTTACTATTCACCATTAAAAAGAGCTAGAAAAAATTAGTATTACCTATGAATTATTATTCTACGATTGCTGGTTGCGGAGAAAATTTAAATCTTCATTTTGCGGTAAACGCAGTACGTTGTCCAATGTTATTCTTATGGGGACTACAAAAATTACTATTTCTCTCTTATTTCCTGATCAACTTCGTTCAAACTTGATATGCTTGTCAAGTTAGCATTGACCTACAGAGGAAATTGAAAATATGTTGCTCCTTAATAACCCTGGAGGGGATAGGGGGCATTAACCCTCTTAAAACCACGTGTGTAGTAATGGATTCTGTAGTGCCTCCAAATCAGGAATTCGGGTGGATGTTTTTGAAAACAACTTGTTAACAAGATTTTCTGTACATTCTACCGTGCTTTGTATTCTATATTTAGTATATAAAAAGTAATTTATTCATTAAAGTTGCGCTAAAAGGGAGAAAGTATTTGTCAGTTTCCTGATACCGTTTATTTCCATTTTATTTAAGGATCCAAGGAAATGTAACATGTCGAAACACATGAGATCTAATAGCAAAGACATGGATAAGGTTAAGAAAAAATTAGTAAACTTTTAAATATTCAAAGGAAAAATACATTTTGTGGGAGCTCGCTAAAGTTTCTTACTGTTAAGGAATAAAACTAAGTTTGCCTTTGAGAAATAGGCTTTATTTCACACAATTAAACTAATTAAAAGATACATAGTTTGAGTTTAGTTATGGGAATGGAAAACATGTTATGATCAGTAAATATAAATAAACAAATTAATAATGATTAAGATTCCCAGCTGATAGAATATTTTCTACCACATTCTCCCCAGCTAGTATAAGTTGAAGTCTTGTAGATGTGATGGCAGTCTCTTTGGGCGAGAACTTCGCCGTTGGGATGCCGTGTCTTCAACTTGTCGAGTTTGAAATGACTCTTGATTAGTTGGCGGATTGACTTCTGATAATTCTCTTGTTACTTGTGATAGGTCTTCATTTGAATCTACTGGGCGCTCATCCTGGTCAAACTGTAGCAAGTTCTTTCCTGTTGCGTGATTCTCCTCAACTGTTGCTTCATTACTTGACTCTCCAAAGGGGGCTAAGTTGCGAGTTGATACTGTGGTCTCACGTCCATCTGGCAACCGTACATGAGCATAGTCCGAGTTTCCTTCCAGTAGGGTCACCTCCTCGACCAACGGTTCATATTTTGAGTGTCTGATAGGACGTCTCATTAACACTCGTCCAGGAGTCATTAACCAAGTTGGTGTGGAAATCCTATTTATTGACCTCCTAGGATGTCCAAACATTCGTTCGTGTGGAGTACAGTTGGTGGCAGTACATAGTAAGGATCGAATTGAATGTAGAGCATTGTCCAAAATCATTTCCCACTTAGTCACGTTAAGTCGATCATCCTTAAGTGCAAGTTCTACAGTTCTCCATATAGTACCATTATACCTCTCGACTTGCCCATTGCATTGTGGGTTATAAACAGTAGTCCGGCTAGAGGCAATCCCGTTTAATGTTAAAAACTCCTTTAATTCCTGTGATATGAAGGAAGAACCTTGATCGGAATGGATATAGCTTGGAGTACTAAACAATGAAAATAATTGTTTTAGTTTTGTAATAACTGTCGAAGATGACATATCAGGACGGAAATGCGAACGGAAATCGTGAGTACTCGTCAATGATTGTTAGCATATACCGATTTCTCGTACAAGAGGGTAGAGGCCCTTTGAAATCCAGGCTAAGTCGTTCAAATTGAGATGTTGCTTTTATTACCTTTCCTTTGTGCTTGAAGAATCTTGGCTTCACTTGAGAACAAACTTTACAAAATCCAGTCATTCATCTTATCTCATCAAGGGAGTATGGTAAGTTCTTGCTTCGGATCCAATGGTACATCCTAGTTTCACTGGATGACACATTATTTCATGATATTCTTGAAGTTTGTTAACTCTGTCAGTCATTGAAGAACATACTCTTGACAGACTGTCAGCAGCTGCATTTAGTTTACCACGTCTATATACAATGTCATAGCTGTAACATGATAGTTCGAGTCTCCATCTCATAATTTTATTATTCTTTATTTTTCCTGATAACTTAGTGTTAAACATGAAAGAGACAGATTTCTGGTCGGTGATTAATTTGAAATGTCTGCCCAGCAAATAGTGTCTCCATTTTCGGATGGACTCCACAGTCGCATAGGCTTCCTTTTCAACTGATCTGTGTTTTAGCTCACTGTGTGTCAGAGCTCTTGAGAAGAATGCCACAGGTCGACTATCCTGCGATAGAGTTGCTGCTAATATTGTGTCCGAAGCGTCTGTCTCAACGGTGAATGGTAGCTCAGGATTTATAGGGCTCACTGAATCATTTTCAATTTCTCTTTTGAGTTCATTGAATGCATTTATTGCCTGCATAGATAGGGGAAAAGAGCTTGTTGTTAGTGAGTAATTTGATCTTCTCCGAAAACTCCGGAATATATCTCGAAAAATGAGAAAACATACCTACAGCCCTTTTGAGTGATGATGAGTTTCTAGGCAAAGGAAAGTTCTTTAGAGGTAACAAAACATCTGAGTCTGGTTTTATAGTTTTGTTGCTTATAGTGTATCCAAGAGGACTAATAGATTTAATTGAAAAAGAGCATTTGTCTTCGTTGATAGTCAAGTTATACTTAGATGCAGTGGTCATTAACCTGTTGAAGTTTCTATCATGCTCCTCTTGCGTTTTCCCACACACCGTTATATCATCTAAGTACGCAAAGGTGGCCTTAAGATTTTCAGCTCGAATTATGTTATCAATTACCCTTTGGAATGCAGCAACTCCATTTGTTACACCAAATGGTATTCTGTTAAACTGATACAACTGACCATATGCCTCAAATGCTGTAAAAGGCCTATCTTCAGACTTGATTGGTATTTGATGATAAGCGCTTTTTAAATCAATAGCACTAAATACTTCATAGTTAGCCACTTTATTAACAATTTCTTTAACGTTTGGGATAGGATAAGCATCTACATGTGTAAACCGATTTATAGTATTACAGTAGTCTGTAACCATGCGTCTCTTGTGGTTTTCTGAGCTCGTGACAAAAGCCTGAGCTCTCCAAGGAGAGATACTTGGTTCAATTACTCCTTCATCTAAGAGTGACTTAATTTCTGCAGAAATGAACTTGTAATCTATTACATCATGTCGGCGAGATTTAACAGAAATAGGATGACAATCAGGAGAAAGATGCTCAAATAATGAAGCCGGCTGTACATTGGCAGCCGCTAAAGATATTATAGCGAGTGGTGATTCTGGTCCACCCAATGTCATTTCTAGTTTAGAGTGGCGACAAAGTAAATCGAGACCTATTATCACATCACAGCAAAGATTAAGTAAGATGCATAAAACTACATTCTCGTTTGAGTTACCAATAACTTTTAAATTAACTTTGCATTCACCTATAGTTTTAGAGATTAGCCCAGATGAGGCCATTGATACCTGGCTGATTTTAGAGGGATAACTTTTTATTTTCAGGGATTTTGCTAAGTCACTGCTTAAGAAACTAGTGGTACTACCAGTGTCAATGAGAGCTTGAGCCTCTCTACCATTGATATTTATTGAGACAATAGCTTTAGAAAGACCAGTGTGGTAACATGATGAACAACTGATCTGACCTGAGATTGCTGAAGTCGTATGCTTGATTTTTGAGTTTGAACTGAAGTTTATACTATCCATTTGAGCAGATTTACATACGTTAACGAAGTGCCCCTTTTTACAACAACCTTTGGAGTATGAGTTTTTTGCAGGGCAGTCATTCCTTGGATGTCTGCTGAATCCACAGAAGAAACATTTATTTTTACTAACAGATGTACCAGCTACAGTTATCTGGTTTTAGCGAATTTGCCCTATAGGGAAGAAGCTATTACCGTAGTCGGCATGGTAAGACCTAGACCCGGGACCATCATAACTTTTCGTTTTGAGGTCCCCAAACCCCAAAAACACAATTCGTTCGAAACTGTATATATATATATATATATATATATATATATATATATGTGTGTGTCCGTGAGCACGATAACTCTTGTAAAAATGATCCGATTTTGATGAAACTTGGTATAAACGTGTAAAGCAACATTTATGACTTTAGGTTCGAAAACCAGCCAGATGCCTCTATTCAAAGGGGTATTTTGTGGGGGGTTTGTACCCCAAAAATGGGTTTTTTGAATTTTTTACATATAATTTTTAAAATAGTCAAATTTTAGTTTTTACCATTGGATTCAGCTTAAAAAAACACACAATTTGGTATTTTGATCATTCCTCTACGTCAATTGGTTACAGAGATATTGAAAGTGCTAAACACAGTACGTTGTCTAATGTTATTCTTATGGAGGAAAAGAAAAATGTTATATCTCGCTTATTTAAGAAAGTATACAGTAGACGCTCTTTTATCCGGCATGTTCGGGACCACGCCCATGCCGGTAAATCGATTTTTCCGGATAATAGAACTTTTTAGTTATTAATGGGAATACAGTAATCTGAGAGTCTGTCATCTCTCTACAGTAATGAGCTGTGGTGGCGTGCGTTGGTTGACCTTGGCACTGCTCCGTAACACCTGCATTTGTGGACGGATAGACAGACAGACAGATAGACGGGCGGACAGACAGCCAGGCGGAAGTTGGCGTCTAAAAATAGAAACCAATCAAAACAACCACCATTTCCAAAAGCAAAGGTTACGACCATCACTGAACGTTACTGCTTGAGACGTAAACAAACAACAGGTGACTAAGAAAAAGGCGGGAACAGTCCAGTGCAGTCGCAGTACGAAACAGAAACGACCGAAAATACCTGGAAAAACCCGGGTCGCCTGGTGCCGGTTAATAGAATGTGCCGGTTCATAGAATGCCGGATAAAAGAGCGTCTACTGTACTGACGAAACTTGGTATACGGCTTCATCTCGTTGTGGTCTATTGATATTTGCTCAAAAAAAATTTTTTGCCAAAGACTCCCGTAGCAGCAAACCTGCGTACTCAGCCCCATGTTATTCTTATGGAGAATAATTAAATGCTCTGTCTCCCTTAATTATGCACATAAATGATTAAAAACCGGTATACGACTTCACCTAGTTGAGTTATATTGATATTAGCATAATAACCCATTTTTTGTGTTCCTTGTTGCAGCAAACCTGCGTACTCAGCCCCAATTTTATTCTTATGGAGAATAATTAAAATTGTATATATCGCTTATTTGTGAATATATCTGTATGAAACTTGGTAAGTGGCTTTATGTAGTATTAAGACATTTATATCTCCATTGGAAATTCACTGAGTATACAGGTTTGCTGCGACGGGGGTATTTATCTTCATCTTGTATTTCTGAAGTTTTAAGATTTAAAACCGAGTTGACACTCGAGGTAGGTTGGTACATGAGTGCATGATGTTGTGCACTTTCTCAGCAGCGTGCTTGTTCAAAAGCGTCTTTCAGAGGTAGCTTGAAATTCTCCAGCAATCTTTGGCGTATGTGGGGTGCAAGCAGGCCATTTACAAATGCATCTCTAATACAGTCATATCTGTTCAGTTCCGCAGAGGTAGCTTTGAAGTTACAGTCTTGGCTGAGTATTTTTAATGCTTCTAGGTAATGGTCGACCGTCTCTCCTGGTTGTTGCTGACGCGTGAACAGTTTGTGACGAGCAAACACTTCATTTACTGGTTTGCAGTAAAGATTGCGTAGATTAGCAATTGCATCGGCAAAAGTTAGACATTCACTTATATACAAATATACCGAAGGCACTACAAAACTGATTAGTAGTTTCAGCTTTTCCGATTCATTTGGTTCTGTTACTTGAATAAAGTTAGTGAATGTTCTATACCAGTGTTCCCACTCCATGGTTGCCGTTAATGAGTTTGGATCTATAGATAATTTAGTTGGAGATAAATGTTTTTCCATGTTGACTTGTTTTATATGTGAAATAAACTGTTAAAGAATAAAACTGAGTTTGCCTTTGAGATATAGTCTTTATTTCACACAATTCAACTAATTAAGAGATACATAGTTTGAGTTTAGTTATGGGAATAGAAAACATGTTATGATCAGTAAATATAAATAAACAAATTAAAAATGATTAAGATTCCCAGCTGATAGAATATTTGCTACCACATTTACACACTGTGATATATTTAAATACAGTACTGTATGAGTCTGAAGAAAGCAGTAAAAAGAAAGCTAACTGTGCACATTTTGGTTTTCATACAATCTTTTGCAGAAAGGTATCTGCAAACACTACAAAATATATTACCACTGCTGGTTGCGAAGTAAACTGGAATTTGTCATTTGGCAGTAAACACACTGTCTAGAATGTTATACTTAAGGTTAATAAAAACTGGTTTTCTTCTATTTATTGATAAATGTCATTACAATTACATATGTAGGTTCAGTTAACATTAACCAGGTGAGGATATTTGTAATATGTTGCCACCTAACCCCCATCAACACAAATCGTTGGGCAAATTGGCAAATGGTCGGCGGAAATGGTTGGCCAACGGTGGGCATGTCGCGAGGCGCGAGGTTGGCCCATCGATGGATTAACCAACTAAGTTATTATCCAACAATGCCAACCAATACCTAACCAAATGCCAACGGTTTATAATTTTTTATTTAAATGCTTATTTTAATTTTTAAAATCATGATTTTATCTAATTGAATTGTTTAGTAAAACCAATTATAGAAATTTTAAAAAAAGGAATAAAGTTGCAAAATTATCGAGTCACGGTCGGGTCTCGGACCTACAACCGTTGAATTAATGAACACTCGCCTTAACCCCCACGGGCAATCTGACTTACGAGAATCGAAGGATGGACTGAGATATAGAAATTACTAATAGTCTGTACCTGCACGGCTTATACTATATACTATTATGTTTTATTATTCTAAGTTTGGATAGTACTCGTATTATTCTTCTACATAAATCTACTCGTGCAAAAATCACTGTGATAAAAGTAGGAACAAGTTAATTTGATTTATATATCTATGAAATATGAAAAAATACTAGCAAATTAATATATATTAAATATAATTATAATAATAAAAATATAATATTAATTTATACCCCATCAGCACAAATCGTTGGGCCATCGTCGGCATTGTAGGATATGGTAGGGAAATGGTCGGTTGGCATTAACGCGGTTGGGCCAACGAACAAATCGTTGGAAAATCCTACCATTATATCATTATTAATTATATATTCATATATATAAATAATTTATGATATATAAATATATAATTAATAAAAATAATAATAATACCCCCGTAGCAGCAAACCTGCGAACTCCGCGAATTTCCAATGTATGTATATATATATATATATATATATATATATCTTAATACCACATAAAGCCACATACCAAGTTTCATCAATATACATTCATAAATAAACGATTTATGACATTTTAATTATTCTCCATAAGAATAACATGGTGGCTGAGTATGCAGGTTTGCTGAAGCAAAGAACACAAAAAATGGGGGTTTATACAAATATCAATATAACTCATTTAGGTAAAGCCACATATCAAATTTTATTAATTTATGTTCATAATTAAGGGAGATAAAACGTTACTTATTCTCCATAAGAATATTATGGGGGCTGAGTACACAGGTTTGCTGCTACGGGAATTATCGGCTAAAAAATGTTTTTTTAGTGGAAATATCAATAAACCACAACGATATGAAGCAATATACCAAGTTTCATCAGGATAAGTTGATAAATAAGTGAGATAAACTATTTTTCTTATTCTCCTTTGGATCTCTAACATTGGACAATGTACTGTGTTTAGCACTTTCAATATCTCTGTAACCATTTTACGTAGAGAAATGATCAAAACACAAAATTGTGCGTCTTTTTAAACTGATTCCAATAGAAAAAACTAAAATTTGATTTTTTCAAAAATAATACGTAAAAAACTCAAAAAACCCATTTTTGGGGTACAAAACCCCCCTAAAATACCCCTTTGGATAGGTCGATCTGTCTGGTTTTCAAACTTAAAGTCATAAATGCTGCTTTACACATTTATACCAAATTTCGTCAAAATCGGATAATTTTTACGAGAGTTATCGTGCTCACGGACACATATATACAGTTTTGATCGATTGGTGTTTTTGGCATCTGGTGACCTCAAAACGAAAAGTTATCATGGTCCTGGGCCTACGTCTTACCATGCCGACTACAGTAATAGCTTCTTCCCTATAGGGGAAATTCGCTAAAATGGTAGGATTTGCCAACAATAGCATTTGATGGCCCAACGTCGGCTATGGTTGGATTTCGTGGGCAACCACATTAATGCCAACCGACCATTTCCCTACCATATCCTTCAATGCCGAAGATGGCCCAACGATGTGTGCTGCTGGGGCCCTGGGTGAGGAGGAGGGGGATTTCCTCTCTTACAACCATTGTGAGAAGAAAATGACTGTGTGGTGCCTCCTATAAAGGGATTCTGGTGAACATTTCTGAAAAAAGTTTGCTAAGATTTTGCTATACATGCTAACATACTTTATATTAAAAAGCTTACCTAGTAAATATAAAGGAATGTATTGATTAAAATAGGGCTAAAAGGAATAAAGTGAGTATGAGTATGATTATGTAAGTGTAACAGGTATGTGAGTTTTCTGTTACTCTTTCAAAGGCTATTTAAAATGTAATTCACTACGAAAGGTTCAAAGTTATTAATAGGGCCTATGAAATATACTTTTCTTACCACTTTCATTCATGTTCGATTCTTCAGCTTCATTTTTTCCTCCAATTTCTTCTGATCCGATGCTTGAATCTTCACTCTCATCTTCTGAAGACTCTTGAGGTTTGAGTTTTTGTAGGGCTTTTTTATTTTTAGCAATTAATGAAGGGACCGATCTGGTTTTCTTTCTAGTAACTTGTTTCTTAAACAAGCTTGATTTCTTCATTGTCTTTTTAAAATCAATTGTCATTGTACTGGTACCAGAATGAGCAATCTGAAAAATAAAAATACAACTCTAAAACATCATATTCAAACAAGAACATGTTTTAATACCCAGTCCAGGCTTGGAATGATTTCTAGATAGCCTAAATGTTGGTGGCGTTTGAAAATAAATCAAAGATTGAGTTCTGAAACTGTTTTATATACAGTAGCTTGTACAAGATTGATGATTAAACTTTTAACTTTTGACTACAGTACTTTTCCCACCACTTATCAACAACCTATCATTAATTAGACCCAGATTCTTAAATTTGACCACCCAACAGTCAAAATCATAATTGTTAAACAGCAAAAACAGAATAGGGCTATTACAAGTTTTACTTTAAGTACTAGGCTAGTTTGATTTTTGTGCAAGCCTTGTTATCAAAGGCGTGGGACAGGTCAAAGTGCCAATGCCAATCACAATCGTTGGCCACTTAGATTGTTAGGTTAGGTTATGTTATGGATGTATTTGTGGTACAGCAACAGGTTAGGTAGTAGCTGGTTTCAAGAGATTACAGGAGGGGTTACAGTGTTTCGTGCAATCTACCAAACTGTCCACTTCATAGAAATTGTGATACAACAAAAAATGGTTGATAATTTCTCTGAATTTATTAACGCTGACTATTTCTGTTGACAAATTTAGGCAAAGCCTGGTAATATTTTACCAACGCATTTACACACAGTGCTAGCCTATAAACTATCTGTTAGGAATGTCGAGGCTGAACATTAAATACATTTTTACTATGTTTGTGGAAGTAGAAAAGTATAAATAATAGAATTTTACCTATTATTAATCACGGGCACACATCAGGAGTAGGAGCGGCTGTAGTTGAGGTTATGTTTGTTGGTTTGGTTGGTTTAGTGATGGGACTACTATATAGAGGTGTGCCGAAATTGTCGGAGCTGCTACTTTGAAACTGATCAGACAACTGAGCTGCTCCGGCCTGGAATAGCTCGCCAAACAAACATGCTCCGGGAGCGGTGCCAGGAGCGGCAGGAGCCGCCACTGGCCTTTGGGGTTGAACTTTGAACTGTCGTGAGAGAAAGTGCATTGCTCTCTCGGAGCTGGAATTTCCAGTCACACCCGAAACCAGCTCCACCCCCAACCTCCTCAATTGTCTCTGTAGGTGGCAACTTCAGTTCCTTGCGAACAAGTGTTTTTAAAAACTGGACTTGTTATAAGTGATCGCCGAACCCGTTTAAATTCTCAAAAAGTTGAAAAAGTAGTTTATTTAAATGCTAACGGACCAAAAGTATTAAATTGTTTTTGACTGTGTAAATATTTGTAGCTTTATTATTGCCTTTAAACGTCTAATAATATGTTTTCTCTACGTTTATAATAAAAAGCTATAATATATCAATGTATGTACCTTTAAAAGAAAACTTCAACTGTCTTAATGTGATTTTCATTAAGACTAGTAGGAAAGTAACTCTGGTCTTGCTTGAAAGGAGCAGTGTGTATGTTCGGCGTTCCGCAATTCAGACACTTGGACTGTTCAAAAAATATCTCTGCTCACTTGCTCAGTCGGAGCGACTGCTCCGGCTGGAGCTGCTACTTTAACCTGCTCTTTTCACTGAGCTGCTCCAACTGGAGCTGCTCTCTATATGCTCTCTTATGACACATGTCTTCTCGACTAATCGTTTAACCGACTAGTAGCCAATCTAGTCGGTTGTTTTTACTAGTCGATGGTGGCGGGGTAATCGACTAGTAGACCGGTCGTTTAACCAACTAGTATTACCATAGACTAACTACAGTACTATAGTTAGTCTATGCCTATTATAATAACACTTTTTTGAATGTTTTGAAAAAGTTAAATGTTGTAAAATGTGTCGTCGGAGAAATATTGTAGCTAAAGTCATTTTGGACGTCATAAGATATATGAAACAATTTTGTTTAAGTTTTTTAATTTAAAAAATGAAAGTTAAAATGAAAATTATTTGATTGTGTTCAGTGCAATGAGTACTTACTTTAGGGACTAACGGCCTTCTTAAAGGAACGAAGTGACTACGTACACGTCCGACGTAAGCCGCTATCGCTGAGGTTAGGTTAGGTTAGGAAGTTTTCGTTATGTGTCACTGGCTCTCAATCTGTTTTAAAAATCACAGGAAAAGTTACGTACGGTGCATCATTTGGAACGGACGTGAACAGTAGCGGCTCACGTCGGACGTGTACGAAGCCTCCACCTTATAGGAATGCTCAACTTGTTGATAAGAAAGTATTCAAACAATTTAAACGACAGCGTATTTTTGCTATTATTTTATTTTTATTTATCACGTTCTGTGCTTTATTTAATTTTTAAGTAAGTAGTTCTTATATTTATGCTGCTTTATAAACATTAAATTATGCTTTAGTCTAAAAATCAAATTAGGCTATAAAACTTACGAAATTCATTTTTACTTTCTCCCTCTATACATAGTATGGAGAAAGTATTGTTTTCGTCAAAATTTTCGAATTTGAGTTGTTCGTGGAAATATTCGTTTTGGTGCTCCCTGAACCCAAAAAAGTGGTTTTTACGTGATGTCTGTCTGTGTGTGTGTGTGTGTGTGTGTGTGTGTGTGTGTGTGTGTGTGTGTGTGTGTCTGTGTGGATGTGTACAGAGCTAGAGCCCTAACCAATGGGCCGATTTTGATTAAATTTGGTATGTAGGTACTAATCGACGATATCTCCAGGCGTTTTTTTCATTTTTTGAATTTTTGATTTTTAAGGGTAATTATCCCCCAAAAACCGCCAAAAAACATGAAAAATCAAAATTACTCAAAAACAGCTCTAACGATTTTGATTAAACTTTAGTCGTTTGTAGAAATTTAGTTTTCCAACAAAATGACACCACCCGCATGTCTGTAAAAATTCGGGTTCAGAAATTACAGGACTTAAAACATCAAAAATTCAGTTTTTTTGGATTTTTCATAAAAAAAAAATAAACATAAAAAATATTACTATTCACCATTAAAAAGAGCTCAAAAAACTAAATAATTCGGTATTTTGAATTACTATTCTACGATTGGTGGTTGCGGAGAAAATTGGAATTTTCATTTTGCGGTAAACACAGTACGTTGTCCAATGTTATTCTTATGGGGAATACAAAAATTACTATTTCTCTCTTATTCACAGATAAATTTCATTCAAACTTGATATGCTTGTCAAGTTAGCATTGACCAAAAGAGGAAATTCGAAATATGTTGCCCCTTAATAACCCTGAGGGGGATAGGGGGCATTTCCCCTCTTAAAACCACGAGTGTTGCAATGGATTCTGTAGTGCCTCCAAAGCAGGGATTTGGGTGAATGTTTTTTAAAACAACTTGTTTACAAGATTTTCTGTACATTCGACCGTGCTTTGTATTCTATATGTAGTAAATAAAAAGTAATTTATTTTAAAGTTGGGCTAAAAGGGAGAAAGTATGTGTCAGTTTCCTGATACCGTTTATTTACTTACATATTTACCCAGTGTCTTCTCTAGAGGACATGTCTGTAAATTACTCAAACAATGTTTACAAATTTAAAAATATCCTCAAAACATGTTCAAAGATATAACTGAAGCGATTTATATCAATAATGTAGTTTATTTTTTCAACAAAAACAAAACTTGGATCTGAAATGGGCCCGCACCACAAAGGAGCTACGCACCACACAGATCCACATCTAAAAGCTTACAGTTCGGGTCACAGTGCTTGATATCCGGTTAGCGTATGCACTGGAATGACTTTTCGCCTCTATTTGGCTTAGTACCGATAGTGTTGCAGTCTACTTTTGTCAACAGAAAGCAAAAATGACTTATTTAATTATTGGTTTTGGTTACTTTTAATGTATACTTTTATTTACGAGAAATTTCAGTAGTTTCTCGCCTTTCCCAGAGGTTGCCAAGCACCGTGAACTGAACTGTACCACTGGTTGAGTCTAGGGACCCACAGCTCCTAAATCCGGTCCTTACATTCATTGAAGTTAACCAACTTGCACTATACAAATCAGCGTCAAAATTCTAATTCCAGAAAGGTTTCACATCTTGAAATTGGCAAAAATTAATTGGAAAATAATGTAAAATCTGTAAAGTTCCTTGGAGCAGTGGTATTGGACGATAGCTTTACCTTACGTGGGAGGAATACACATCATCTATCTCAGAAACAGGTCTCGGCCGATCTGTTTTGTTTGTTCACCGGAAAGCTTGTAGGATAGGTAATGCCGACTAGGCTACGTCTTTTTACATCATCAGTCTCTTATTCGAATCACACATTAGCTACTCCATTTTAATATTATGGGGTGATTCCTCTGTTACAAATCTTGAATATAGATTTTAAACTCCAAAAGAGAGGGATTAGGTATATTTATGGCCTATACGCCCTCGAGATCACTTTAAAATAGATTTTCAGAATCTTCAAATCCCAACTGTGCCTTACATTTTTATTTTAAGAAAAGTAATTAATGTATGCAATTAACAATAATATGTCCCTTGTGTTTCCGTACAACATCACAATTTTACTAGAAATATAAACTATTAATCTATCTGTAATAAGCTCACAACCTAATATTGTTAGAGAATAAAAGCCTCCTCGGCCCAAAATTTTTCAACAAAATCCCACAGCAAATCATACAAATTGCACATATCTTAAAACTGAAGACAGAACTATAGAAATATTTAATCAACAAATGCTTTTATAGTAGGTATTCAGGGATTTCTATCTGCATAAATTTCACCTAATCTAACAAACTACCAAACAAACCCTGATCTATCCTGTGTGTGTTGGTGTAATTGTGGCCCTTGTGGGTATACATTATTCTGCTGTATGAGAGGCGGCATATATGTTTTTTGCAATTTTTGACTAGTCCTATATCGCTGATGTGATCTACGGACGACACAGCAGTATGCAAGTAAGTAAGAGCATGCTATAAATTACTGACTCCATTTTAGTTTAATTCAGTAAAGTTAGTCAGGACCAGAGTAACATCTAAGAAAGGGATTACTTCATTTGGATTCCACAAAATTAGGAAGTGGAAGTGCGCTTTTCGATAAATGCACATGAAAGGTATCACATGCATAGCAAAATAACACTATTTCTGTCAACATGAAAGTTAAGATCATTTTTACATCATGATTACAAATAATACAGGGATCCATGGCCGGATTTAAGCATCCAGGCTACATAGGCACGTGTGCCTAGGGCCCCGCACCCCTTAACCCAAAAACGTGATTTTTAAGTGATGTCTGTGTGGATGTGTACAGAGCTATAGACGACACCATATGCCTAATTTTGATTAAATTTGGTACGTAAGTACTAATTCACGATATCTCCAGGCATTTTTGTTTATCTTTTGAAATTTTATTTTGAAGGGTAATTATCTTCCAACAACCGCTAAAAAAACATAAAACATAAAAATTTCTCAAAAACGGCTCTAACGAGTTTAATTAAACTTCAGTGGTTTGTAGAGCTTTGTGTTTCCAACAAAATTATATCACCCGCATTTCTGGACAAATTGGGGTTCAGAAATTGCAAGACTTAAAACATCAAAAATTCAGATTTTTTTAGATTTTCATAAAAAACATAAATTTAAAGTACCCCTGTCACAGCAAAATACCTGTGTACTCAGCAAATTTTCAATGTCTTAATACCACATAAATCCGCATACCAAGTTTCATACAAATATACCTATTCACAAATAAGCGATAAATGCAATTTTAATTATTCTCCTCCATAAGAATAACATTGGGGATGTGTACGCAGGGTTGCTGCAACAAGGAACACAAAATAATGGGATTTTAAACAAATATCAATGGAACTCATCTATAAAGTCACATACCAAGTTCATTCATATACATTTTTAAATAAGCGATATATAACGTCTAAGGACGTATAAGGAAAAAAACTTTGGACAGTTCGTCTGAGACTTCTACTGGGCCGATTTACATGCGGGTTGTACCAAAACAAAGGTTTTCGGTCCTATATTAGCAGGTTTTATTTGTATTTTGAAAATATTTACGTTAAATGGGTAAACAATTAAAAATAAACTTTTGTTATGGAGATTTAACATGGGGGCAAAAGTCAACTTTTTCAATCCTTTGGACAGTTCGTCTGAGACTTCCACTGTACCGATTTACATGCGGGTTGTACCGAAACAAAGGTTTTCGGTCCTATATTAGCAGATTTTATTTGTATTTTGAAAATATTTATGTTACATGGGTCAAAAATGAAAAATAAACTTTTCTTGCAGAGATTTAACATGGGGGAAAAGTCAGTAGGGTATATTGGACATTCCTGGCTCAGGAGGGACAGGAGGGACGCCCCCCCCCCCGAGCCCCCCCCCCCGAGCCCCCCCCCCCGAGGTCTCGTCTGTGACACTTTGCGAATTTTTTTTTTTGCGAACTTTTTTGCAAACTTTTTTTGCGAATTTTTTTTTGCGAATTTTTTTTTTTGCGAATTTTTTTTTTGCCATTTTTTTTTTTTGCAAAATTTTTTTTGCGAATTTTTTTTTTTGCGAATTTTTTTTTGCCAATTTTTTTTTTTGCGAAATTTTTTTTTTGCGAATTTTTTTTTGCCAAATTTTTTTTTTGCGAATTTTTTTTTTGCGAATTTTTTTTTTTTTCGAATTTTTGTTGTTGCGAATACTAACCTAACCTAACCTAACCTAACCTAACGTAACGTAACCTAACCTAACCTAACCTAACCTAACCTAACCTAACCTAACCTAACCTAACCTAACCTAACCTAACCTCGGATCAGATTTCTGATTGCAGATTCTTGTTCGTCTAGTCGAGCCGAGTCATTTGAGTACCCACAAAGTACACTTTGGATGATGTTTACAAAAAAGGGGCCCGCACCACACTTTCGACCTTTTTTTTCATTTTTGGAATCTCCTCGCCAAGCCGAGTATTCTCAGTACCCACATGACATACTTTGGATAATTAATACAAGAGTTGATCAGGGTAACGCTACAACCAACAGAGCTAGCCCATCAGCGCTTGCGGTCAATTGAACTACCAGTGAATGCAAATTTTGAGGAGAATATAATTGCAATGCTTTGAACATATACTGCAAAGGGGGTGTATCGATACACCCCCCTTCAAGTACTCTGCACCGAGGCAGCTGTTCGCACAACCGACTGACGCGTCCAGTCTACTGTCTGGGAATGCGGATGTTGTAATTTGATACCTCGACTGGAGGGTGCAGGTGTTCACACAAAAAAAAACCGACAAGTCGAGACCTGTCTGGGAATGCGGATGCTGTAATTTGATACCTCGACGGGAAGACGGCTGACCCTTCTAGGAACCCATAATTATAGTCCGCCCGTATCGAATTCCGAGCAATAAATCACCAGTTGTCAAACACCCACGGTATCATTCTTGTTTTTGGCTTCAACAATTCCTGACGTATGGGGGAGCGAAAATCTCCCCCTAGTAATTAAATCAACAGAACACCAGTTGTCACGGTCTCATTCTTGTTCTAGTCTTCAACAATTCCTGACGTATGGGGGAGCGAAAATCTCCCCCTAAGCCATTATGTGTTAGGGGGAGCGAAAATCTCCCCCTAGTAATTAAATCAACAGAGCTAGCCCATCAGCGCCTGCGGACAATTGAACTACCAGTGAATGCAAATGAGGATGTTGTAATTTGATACCTCGACTGGAGGGTGCAGGTGTTCACACAAAAAACCGACAAGTCGAGACCTGTCTGGGGTGCAGCTGCGCCCGACCTCAGGAGGGCCAGGAGGAGCAGAGGAGCAGGAGGGGCAGGAGGGGCAGGAGGAGCAGGAGGAGCAGGAGGGACAGGAGGAGCAGGAGGAGCAGGAGGGGCAGGAGGAGCAGGAGGAGCAGGAGGGGCAGGAGGAGCAGGAGGAGCAGGAGGAGCAGGAGGAGCAGGAGGGGCAGGAGGAGCAGGAGGAGCAGGAGGGGCAGGAGGAGCAGGAGGAGCAGGAGGAGCAGGAGGGGCAGGAGGGTCAGGAGGAGCAGGAGGAGCAGGAGGGGCAGGAGGAGCAGGAGGAGCAGGAGGGGCAGGAGGAGCAGGAGGAGCAGGAGGGGCAAGGTTTCGTCTGTGACACTTTTGCCAGCCAAGACGCCTGCGGACAATTGAACTACCAGTGAATGCAAATGCGGATGTTGTAATTTGATACCTCGACTGGAGGGTGCAGGTGTTCACACAAAAAACCGACAAGTCGAGACCTGTCTGGGGTGCAGCTGCGCCCGACCTCAGGAGGGCCAGGAGGGACTGGAGCCCCCCCCCCCCAGACGCCTGCACCAACACTTGGAAGAAAATCCTCCTACATTAGAAGGATTTCCTTCTATTCCCTAACATGAAAAGCTTTTGTGGCCTTGAAAAAGGCCGATTGTGATGGTGGGATCAGGTGGAGGTTAAGGTGTTGGAAAACGTTTATTTTTTACTGTTAAAAAACTTTGTTACTTCATCAGGGTGCAGTTCATCGGTCCGCCGATTCCACCACATTTCAACAAGCATCATGTACTTCTGCTCATGTTCAATGGCGTAGAAGTGCTCCTCTTCAATGGGGTAGAAATTCATCTTGTAGTCCATGTCACGCTGCCAATATTCCCACTCCAAGCCGTCCAGCGGGCAATGGTTCCACATGCTGTTGATTCCCCGTCGTCTGGAGTACAGAGCGTCGTCAAGATCTTGAGTAGTTGAATACATTTTTGGTTCATGAACGTACTTGAACTTTTTGTCAATGCGCCATAGCCTCTTCTTATGGAAATGCTTCAAGGTGCATTCATCGTCGTCTTTTCGGTTGTAGAATTCATCACCTTCGAAGTAATCATCTTCATCGTCAAACGGTCTCTTCTTATTATTGCTATTCATTGTCGTTTCCGCTGCAACACATACATCCTCCAACTCAACGTCTGTGATGTCACAATCCCACTCGATGTTGGCCATGATCTCTTCGTAGCTGTTGACGCTTCGAAACTCAAGACTAAACTAAACTTTACTGCTAGGGGCGGGCTGTGCGTCGTGGGATGATGGGCGCAGGTGTACAGACAAAAAACCGTCGCGTCACCCTACTGTCTGGGAATGCGGATGCTGTAATTTGATACCTCTACGGGAGGGCGCGGGTGTTCACACAAAAAACCGACGAGTCGAGACCTGTCTGGGAATGCGGATGCTGTAATTTGATACCCCGACAGGAGGGCGACCGACCCTTGCAGGAACCCATAATTATAGACCACCCGCGTCGAATTCCGAGCAATAGTACACCACCTGTCAAACACCCACGGTCTCATTCTTGTTCTAGTCTTCAACAATTCCTGACGTATGGGGGAGCGAAAATCTCCCCCTAGTAATTAAATCAACAGAACACCAGTTGTCAAACACCCACGGTCTCATTCTTGTTCGGGAGTTTGAAGTGTGTGGCTGTGTAATAGTGTTGCTGTGTGACGTTCTGTCAGAGCGATCGCCCGACGTTTTGACCTAACCTACAAAATGAACCACTTAACCGCCTATGTGTTTAATGATCGGCCTTTGTCTGTACTGTTTGACAGCAGCGATAATCCATGGTTCAAAGCTAAGGATGTAGCTACAATATTGGGATACGCCAACCCTAAAGAAGCAATCAGAGTACATGTTAGAGAAAAATATCGCAAAACAATTCCTGAAGTATGGGGGAGCGAAAATCTCCCCCTAACCTATAACGAGAAACATTCAATCTTTCTTAACGAGCCGGGATTATATTCGTTACTTATGAAATCTAAAATGCCCATCGCCGAGAAGTTTCAAGATTGGATCTTTGAAGAAGTTTTGCCATCCATTAGAAAAAATGGTCAGTACAGACTTATAAACGAGAACCAACGGCTGCTACAATCACTTACAAAGTCGCTAACAAATAACCGAAAGCTAGATCAAACAAATTCCGAGTTTAAAACTACAAATGATATATTGTGTATGGAAAACCAATCCATGAATCAAACGCTGATCGAACAGACATCTAAAGTGGCAGTGTTGCCTGAAGATGCAAATCTGAAGCATATATTTTGTGTGATGATTAGGGAAACCCTTCTAGAGCAGTACGGAGTTTGTGAATACAAGTGCATTCGAACACAGAAGAGGAATTTCAAACAAGCCTTGAAAAAAGCAAAGGAAGAAGGATTTACAATGTGCTACTGTAGAGAAAATGTCCCCAACGGCATAAACATAGTGAATAAGGCTAAAGAAGTGATGAAGAGTTACGGCATGCACATTGACTGCAGATACAACAACATCCTAACCTCGCACAATTTCATTAATGTAGTTGAACATATCTTTGACAATGCATAGGTCTGCGCTTGTGGACTCGTTCCAGAACCTTCGACGCTAGTCAGGTAGCAACAGTCGATACGTGCTCCAAAGATGACCAGTGTGGATGACGCAAGAAAAGTAATCACCATATCAATGAACAAAATACGTTATAAACGTAACAACATCCGAGAAAGGCTCGCAATCAAGTTAGTGTTGGATAGAGCGAGAGATGTGTTTGAGAGAAAATATCATATGAAACAGCATACTTATGAAAAAAAAAACAAAAATATTGAATATCATGTGAAAGAATATAACTATGAAGAAAACAAAACAGACTGTTAAATTTAACGAGGAGCTAAATACACAGTACACTTACGAGCCCTGTGAGGATGTACAACAATTAACGTGGACTCAAATCGCATTAGATGAAATGAGATTCCGCAGACCGTTGGAACTGATGTTGGGTGAAAAAATCAAACATCTAACCTATTGCAACAAGATGTGTCACAGCGAGTGCATACAGTTTACTTCAAGGGTGAGCAGACGCACCACCAGTCCGTAGTACGGTAGAAGTCACACGGTAAGGACGTCAACATGGACGCTTACGTTTCTGCGGACGACTATATCAAATCGTTTATTCAGGAGATTGAGGTTATGAACAATAATGCTAGTGATCAGACATTGGCATCACCTCAGACGTCATCTGTAAAACCGATCACTGCCTGCAAGAGACGAAGGAGACCAACTCTCATCGAAGTGGAAACCAAGAAACCAGGATGGGTGCCAAAACCAACAGATGATTGTCCCATAGTGTCATGGATGGAGGATGGGAATACTTTTGCTGTTCAAAACCCGGGAAACAAAGGACAAATTTTATTGAAAATGAAAATGTACGATGGTACAGATATGGTGTTCACGTGCAGTTTATTTTTGGACAAAGATGGTGAAATGCTCCAAAGTGTTAGACAAGTAGTTGATAAAGTGGAAAACATGTGGATCGATAAATCAACAGGAGTACCGAAAATTACAGGCTTAACTCAAACTGTTACACAACGCAGTGCAGTTTCGCAACCAACGTCGAAGAAGCGAGCTGTGAGGAAGAAACAACGAGTGTCGCCAGCAGTCAATTAAAGCATCAGCATTCCCAGACAGGAGGGCGACGCGTCGGTTTTTTGTGTGTGAACACCTGCGCCCGGCCAACTACTAGAGATGTCGAGCAGCAGCACTTTCAAGCTAGAGTTTCCGAGCGTGAACGGCACTGCAGCAACCGAGGACCTGAGAGCTACCCTCAACAACTGCAAGTCTGACTCTCCGCTCTACACCAGGATAGACGATCTCAGAGAGGAATGCGGCTATCTCATCACTGCGATGGAGCGAGCCACAACACCCTTTGGCGAGACGATCATCGTGATCCTGGAGGGGCAGGTCGGGGACGACTTCTTTCTGCGAGTCTACCTGCCTAGGCGCTTCAACGAGGTCCTGAGCAACACCGACATCGAGCGCTACAACAGCGGGTTTTGAGAACGCCTTCGCTTGGTGAAGCGCAGCCCGAGGGGTTCCAATAGCAGATTCACACCTTTGGAGTTTATGTAAAGCAAGACTTGAAGATTATGTAAATACCTTTGTAAATTAGTTTTCGTAGTCAATACTTATAGTCACGTTCAGAACATAACCACTGTGTTATTTATTTCACTTAACCCCAAAAATGTCCTTTGGTAGTAAGTTTAAGAGCGTGAGTATGGTAACTGTGAGGTGTTTAGCTCATCAGCGTCATCATCAGAATCATCGATATTTGTACATAGATGTAACCCACCGCGTAATGCGATACAATTGATTGGAGCGCATCGTGTGTGAGCTGTCTTGTGATGGCGACATCGCACTGCGTTTGTAACAAAATAACGTGTACATTAACACGACGATCACTTTTCTTGCTTAAGTCACGATGTGCATTATGGCGTACGGGACGATTGGTAATAACAGCGTTTAAAGTAAACTGTGCACATTCGTTGTGATACGTCTTGTCACAGCACGTTAGATTTCACATTCTCACATTCAACATCAATTACAATTGTAGACGTAATCTCATTTCATCTGTTGTGATTTAAGTCCACGTTAACCGTTGCACATCCTCACGAGGCTCGTAAGTGTAATGAGTATTTAGTATGACAATAAACTTCTCGAATGTTAGTACGTTAAATCGTAGCTTGTTCATTGACGCATCGATCCCTATTCTTGTTTCAGTCTCAATATGCATTATGGCGTACGTGCCAGATGGTACTAACAACGCTTGAAATAAACTGCACACATGTGTTGTGATACATCCAAACACAACAAGTTAGATGCATCATTCAATCATTCAGCATCAATTGAAATGTTATGCGTGGCATCATTCATCTGGTGTAATTTGAGGGAATAACTCGACTACGAACCTTTATCGTATGTTAGTTCGTTAACAACGTAAATTGTACATTAACACGACGATCACTTTTCTTGCTTAAGTCACGATGTGCATTATGGCGTACGGGACGATTGGTAATAACAGCGTTTAAAGTAAACTGTGCACATTCGTTGTGATACGTCTTGTCACAGCACGTTAGATTTCACATTCTCACATTCAACATCAATTACAATTGTAGACGTAATCTCATTTCATCTGTTGTGATTTAAGTCCACGTTAACCGTTGCACATCCTCACGAGGCTCGTAAGTGTAATGAGTATTTAGTATGACAATAAACTTCTCGAATGTTAGTACGTTAAATCGTAGCTTGTTCATTGACGCATCGATCCCTATTCTTGTTTCAGTCTCAATATGCATTATGGTGTACGTGCCAGATGGTACTAACAACGCTTGAAATAAACTGCACACATGTGTTGCGATACATCCAAACACAACAAGTTAGATGCATCATTCAATCATTCAGCATCAATTGAAATGTTATGCGTGGCATCATTTCATCTGGTGTAATTTGAGGGAATAACTCGACTACGAACCTTTATCGTATGTTAGTTCGTTAACAAAGTAAATTGTACATTAACACGACGATCGCTTTTCTTGCTTAAGTCACGATGTGCATTATGGCGTACGGGACGATTGGTAATAACAGCGTTTAAAGTAAACTGTGCACATTCGTTGTGATACGTCTTGTCACAGCACGTTAGATTTCACATTCTCACATTCAACATCAATTACAATTGTAGACGTAATCTCATTTCATCTGTTGTGATTTAAGTCCACGTTAACCGTTGTACATCCTCACGCGGCTCGTAAGTGTAATGAGTATTTAGTATGACAATAAACTTCTCGAATGTTAGTACGTTAAATCGTAGCTTGTTCATTGACGCATCGATCCCTATTCTTGTTTCAGTCTCAATAGACATTATGGCGTACGTGCCAGATGGTACTAACAACGCTTGAAATAAACTGCCCACGTGTGTTGCGATACATCCAAACACAGCAAGTTAGATGCATCATTCTAACATTCAGCATCAATTGAAATGTTATGCGTGGTATCATTTCATCTGGTGTAATTTGAGGGAATAACTCGACTACGAACCTTTATCGTATGTTAGTTCGTTAACAACGTAACTTGTACATTGACGCATCGATCACTTTTCATGCTTAAGTCACAATGAGCATTATGTTGTATGTGACGACTGGTAATAGCAATGCTTGAAGTAAACTGAGCACATGTGTTGCTATACGTCTTGTCACAGCAGGTTATATTGCTCATTTCCCCTTTCAACATCAGTTACAATTGTATGCGTAATCTCATTTCATCGGTTTTAATTCAAGTCCGCGTTAACTGTTGTACATCCTCACGAGGTTCGTAAGTGTAACGAGTATTTAGTTTTACATTAAACTTCTCGTATGTCAATCCCAAGTAATCGGTGTTTGAAGAAGTTTGCCTTTCCCTCAAGAATTGTCACTAGCATTATAACATACGCGTTTAATAACCAGATCGCACTTGTAATATTTTTGTATACCAATAACAATTACAAGTAATCGAGGTTTGAAGAAGTTCGCACATTGATAAAAAAAAAAAATCCAAGTAAACGATGTTTGAAGACGTTTGAGTTTTCGCCATCACACAAGTTCCAATCTTGAGTAATGTCAACCCAAGAAAATGAAAGCTAACAGCATCACGTAGTTGTGTTAAGTTACGATAGGTATAGTTAGGTTTATTAAGACTGTTTCCAGTTAGAAAGGGGAAACATGGAGAGACTTATCTCATCGTTAGGTTACGATATCCAGTGTAAAGTTAGGTCCCTGCATAGAAATAGGAAACGTAGACAGTTGTATCTCATCCTTAGGTTATGTTATGCTCTGTTAAGTTAGGTTTGTGCTTATAGATAGGAAATATTGTCAGTAGTATCTCGTCGTTAGGTTAAGTCATGCTCTGTTAAGTTAGGTTTGTTGTTGAATATACAAAAAAAAAAAAAAAATCTGTACCTTAATGCCGGCGTGCGCAATTTAAAAATGGTATGATCATAATGCGCACGCCGGCATTAAGGTACAGATTTTTTTTTTTTTTTTGTATATTCAACAACAAACCTAACTTAACAGAGCATGACTTAACCTAACGACGAGATACTACTGACAATATTTCCTATCTATAAGCACAAACCTAACTTAACAGAGCATAACATAACCTAAGGATGAGATACAACTGTCTACGTTTCCTATTTCTATGCAGGGACCTAACTTTACACTGGATATCGTAACCTAACGATGAGATAAGTCTCTCCATGTTTCCCCTTTCTAACTGGAAACAGTCTTAATAAACCTAACTATACCTATCGTAACTTAACACAACTACGTGATGCTGTTAGCTTTCATTTTCTTGGGTTGACATTACTCAAGATTGGAACTTGTGTGATGGCGAAAACTCAAACGTCTTCAAACATCGTTTACTTGGATTTTTTTTTTTTATCAATGTGCGAACTTCTTCAAACCTCGATTACTTGTAATTGTTATTGGTATACAAAAATATTACAAGTGCGATCTGGTTATTAAACGCGTATGTTATAATGCTAGTGACAATTCTTGAGGGAAAGGCAAACTTCTTCAAACACCGATTACTTGGGATTGACATACGAGAAGTTTAATGTAAAACTAAATACTCGTTACACTTACGAACCTCGTGAGGATGTGCAACAGTTAACGCGGACTTGAATTAAAACCGATGAAATGAGATTACGCATACAATTGTAACTGATGTTGAAAGGGGAAATGAGCAATATAACCTGCTGTGACAAGACGTATAGCAACACATGTGCTCAGTTTACTTCAAGCATTGCTATTACCAGTCGTCACATACAACATAATGCTCATTGTGACTTAAGCATGAAAAGTGATCGATGCGTCAATGTACAAGTTACGTTGTTAACGAACTAACATACGATAAAGGTTCGTAGTCGAGTTATTCCCTCAAATTACACCAGATGAAATGATACCACGCATAACATTTCAATTGATGCTGAATGTTAGAATGATGCATCTAACTTGCTGTGTTTGGATGTATCGCAACACACGTGGGCAGTTTATTTCAAGCGTTGTTAGTACCATCTGGCACGTACGCCATAATGTCTATTGAGACTGAAACAAGAATAGGGATCGATGCGTCAATGAACAAGCTACGATTTAACGTACTAACATTCGAGAAGTTTATTGTCATACTAAATACTCATTACACTTACGAGCCGCGTGAGGATGTACAACGGTTAACGTGGACTTAAATCACAACAGATGAAATGAGATTACGTCTACAATTGTAATTGATGTTGAATGTGAGAATGTGAAATCTAACGTGCTGTGACAAGACGTATCACAACGAATGTGCACAGTTTACTTTAAACGCTGTTATTACCAATCGTCCCGTACGCCATAATGCACATCGTGACTTAAGCAAGAAAAGCGATCGTCGTGTTAATGTACAATTTACTTTGTTAACGAACTAACATACGATAAAGGTTCGTAGTCGAGTTATTCCCTCAAATTACACCAGATGAAATGATGCCACGCATAACATTTCAATTGATGCTGAATGATTGAATGATGCATCTAACTTGTTGTGTTTGGATGTATCGCAACACATGTGTGCAGTTTATTTCAAGCGTTGTTAGTACCATCTGGCACGTACACCATAATGCATATTGAGACTGAAACAAGAATAGGGATCGATGCGTCAATGAACAAGCTACGATTTAACGTACTAACATTCGAGAAGTTTATTGTCATACTAAATACTCATTACACTTACGAGCCTCGTGAGGATGTGCAACGGTTAACGTGGACTTAAATCACAACAGATGAAATGAGATTACGTCTACAATTGTAATTGATGTTGAATGTGAGAATGTGAAATCTAACGTGCTGTGACAAGACGTATCACAACGAATGTGCACAGTTTACTTTAAACGCTGTTATTACCAATCGTCCCGTACGCCATAATGCACATCGTGACTTAAGCAAGAAAAGTGATCGTCGTGTTAATGTACAATTTACGTTGTTAACGAACTAACATACGATAAAGGTTCGTAGTCGAGTTATTCCCTCAAATTACACCAGATGAATGATGCCACGCATAACATTTCAATTGATGCTGAATGATTGAATGATGCATCTAACTTGTTGTGTTTGGATGTATCACAACACATGTGTGCAGTTTATTTCAAGCGTTGTTAGTACCATCTGGCACGTACGCCATAATGCATATTGAGACTGAAACAAGAATAGGGATCGATGCGTCAATGAACAAGCTACGATTTAACGTACTAACATTCGAGAAGTTTATTGTCATACTAAATACTCATTACACTTACGAGCCTCGTGAGGATGTGCAACGGTTAACGTGGACTTAAATCACAACAGATGAAATGAGATTACGTCTACAATTGTAATTGATGTTGAATGTGAGAATGTGAAATCTAACGTGCTGTGACAAGACGTATCACAACGAATGTGCACAGTTTACTTTAAACGCTGTTATTACCAATCGTCCCGTACGCCATAATGCACATCGTGACTTAAGCAAGAAAAGTGATCGTCGTGTTAATGTACACGTTATTTTGTTACAAACGCAGTGCGATGTCGCCATCACAAGACAGCTCACACACGATGCGCTCCAATCAATTGTATCGCATTACGCGGTGGGTTACATCTATGTACAAATATCGATGATTCTGATGATGACGCTGATGAGCTAAACACCTCACAGTTACCATACTCACGCTCTTAAACTTACTACCAAAGGACATTTTTGGGGTTAAGTGAAATAAATAACACAGTGGTTATGTTCTGAACGTGACTATAAGTATTGACTACGAAAACTAATTTACAAAGGTATTTACATAATCTTCAAGTCTTGCTTTACATAAACTCCAAAGGTGTGAATCTGCTATTGGAACCCCTCGGGCTGCGCTTCACCAAGCGAAGGCGTTCTCAAAACCCGCTGTTGTAGCGCTCGATGTCGGTGTTGCTCAGGACCTCGTTGAAGCGCCTAGGCAGGTAGACTCGCAGAAAGAAGTCGTCCCCGACCTGCCCCTCCAGGATCACGATGATCGTCTCGCCAAAGGGTGTTGTGGCTCGCTCCATCGCAGTGATGAGATAGCCGCATTCCTCTCTGAGATCGTCTATCCTGGTGTAGAGCGGAGAGTCAGACTTGCAGTTGTTGAGGGTAGCTCTCAGGTCCTCGGTTGCTGCAGTGCCGTTCACGCTCGGAAACTCTAGCTTGAAAGTGCTGCTGCTCGACATCTCTAGTAGTTGGCCGGGCGCAGGTGTTCACACACAAAAAACCGACGCGTCGCCCTCCTGTCTGGGAATGCTGATGCTTTAATTGACTGCTGGCGACACTCGTTGTTTCTTCCTCACAGCTCGCTTCTTCGACGTTGGTTGCGAAACTGCACTGCGTTGTGTAACAGTTTGAGTTAAGCCTGTAATTTTCGGTACTCCTGTTGATTTATCGATCCACATGTTTTCCACTTTATCAACTACTTGTCTAACACTTTGGAGCATTTCACCATCTTTGTCCAAAAATAAACTGCACGTGAACACCATATCTGTACCATCGTACATTTTCATTTTCAATAAAATTTGTCCTTTGTTTCCCGGGTTTTGAACAGCAAAAGTATTCCCATCCTCCATCCATGACACTATGGGACAATCATCTGTTGGTTTTGGCACCCATCCTGGTTTCTTGGTTTCCACTTCGATGAGAGTTGGTCTCCTTCGTCTCTTGCAGGCAGTGATCGGTTTTACAGATGACGTCTGAGGTGATGCCAATGTCTGATCACTAGCATTATTGTTCATAACCTCAATCTCCTGAATAAACGATTTGATATAGTCGTCCGCAGAAACGTAAGCGTCCATGTTGACGTCCTTACCGTGTGACTTCTACCGTACTACGGACTGGTGGTGCGTCTGCTCACCCTTGAAGTAAACTGTATGCACTCGCTGTGACACATCTTGTTGCAATAGGTTAGATGTTTGATTTTTTCACCCAACATCAGTTCCAACGGTCTGCGGAATCTCATTTCATCTAATGCGATTTGAGTCCACGTTAATTGTTGTACATCCTCACAGGGCTCGTAAGTGTACTGTGTATTTAGCTCCTCGTTAAATTTAACAGTCTGTTTTGTTTTCTTCATAGTTATATTCTTTCACATGATATTCAATATTTTTGTTTTTTTTTTTTCATAAGTATGCTGTTTCATATGATATTTTCTCTCAAACACATCTCTCGCTCTATCCAACACTAACTTGATTGCGAGCCTTTCTCGGATGTTGTTACGTTTATAACGTATTTTGTTCATTGATATGGTGATTACTTTTCTTGCGTCATCCACACTGGTCATCTTTGGAGCACGTATCGACTGTTGCTACCTGACTAGCGTCGAAGGTTCTGGAACGAGTCCACAAGCGCAGACCTATGCATTGTCAAAGATATGTTCAACTACATTAATGAAATTGTGCGAGGTTAGGATGTTGTTGTATCTGCAGTCAATGTGCATGCCGTAACTCTTCATCACTTCTTTAGCCTTATTCACTATGTTTATGCCGTTGGGGACATTTTCTCTACAGTAGCACATTGTAAATCCTTCTTCCTTTGCTTTTTTCAAGGCTTGTTTGAAATTCCTCTTCTGTGTTCGAATGCACTTGTATTCACAAACTCCGTACTGCTCTAGAAGGGTTTCCCTAATCATCACACAAAATATATGCTTCAGATTTGCATCTTCAGGCAACACTGCCACTTTAGATGTCTGTTCGATCAGCGTTTGATTCATGGATTGGTTTTCCATACACAATATATCATTTGTAGTTTTAAACTCGGAATTTGTTTGATCTAGCTTTCGGTTATTTGTTAGCGACTTTGTAAGTGATTGTAGCAGCCGTTGGTTCTCGTTTATAAGTCTGTACTGACCATTTTTTCTAATGGATGGCAAAACTTCTTCAAAGATCCAATCTTGAAACTTCTCGGCGATGGGCATTTTAGATTTCATAAGTAACGAATATAATCCCGGCTCGTTAAGAAAGATTGAATGTTTCTCGTTATAGGTTAGGGGGAGATTTTCGCTCCCCCATACTTCAGGAATTGTTTTGCGATATTTTTCTCTAACATGTACTCTGATTGCTTCTTTAGGGTTGGCGTATCCCAATATTGTAGCTACATCCTTAGCTTTGAACCATGGATTATCGCTGCTGTCAAACAGTACAGACAAAGGCCGATCATTAAACACATAGGCGGTTAAGTGGTTCATTTTGTAGGTTAGGTCAAAACGTCGGGCGATCGCTCTGACAGAACGTCACACAGCAACACTATTACACAGCCACACACTTCAAACTCCCGAACAAGAATGAGACCGTGGGTGTTTGACAACTGGTGTTCTGTTGATTTAATTACTAGGGGGAGATTTTCGCTCCCCCATACGTCAGGAATTGTTGAAGACTAGAACAAGAATGAGACCGTGGGTGTTTGACAGGTGGTGTACTATTGCTCGGAATTCGACGCGGGTGGTCTATAATTATGGGTTCCTGCAAGGGTCGGTCGCCCTCCTGTCGGGGTATCAAATTACAGCATCCGCATTCCCAGACAGGTCTCGACTCGTCGGTTTTTTGTGTGAACACCCGCGCCCTCCCGTAGAGGTATCAAATTACAGCATCCGCATTCCCAGACAGTAGGGTGACGCGACGGTTTTTTGTCTGTACACCTGCGCCCATCATCCCACGACGCACAGCCCGCCCCTAGCAGTAAAGTTTAGTTTAGTCTTGAGTTTCGAAGCGTCAACAGCTACGAAGAGATCATGGCCAACATCGAGTGGGATTGTGACATCACAGACGTTGAGTTGGAGGATGTATGTGTTGCAGCGGAAACGACAATGAATAGCAATAATAAGAAGAGACCGTTTGACGATGAAGATGATTACTTCGAAGGTGATGAATTCTACAACCGAAAAGACGACGATGAATGCACCTTGAAGCATTTCCATAAGAAGAGGCTATGGCGCATTGACAAAAAGTTCAAGTACGTTCATGAACCAAAAATGTATTCAACTACTCAAGATCTTGACGACGCTCTGTACTCCAGACGACGGGGAATCAACAGCATGTGGAACCATTGCCCGCTGGACGGCTTGGAGTGGGAATATTGGCAGCGTGACATGGACTACAAGATGAATTTCTACCCCATTGAAGAGGAGCACTTCTACGCCATTGAACATGAGCAGAAGTACATGATGCTTGTTGAAATGTGGTGGAATCGGCGGACCGATGAACTGCACCCTGATGAAGTAACAAAGTTTTTTAACAGTAAAAAATAAACGTTTTCCAACACCTTAACCTCCACCTGATCCCACCATCACAATCGGCCTTTTTCAAGGCCACAAAAGCTTTTCATGTTAGGGAACAGAAGGAAATCCTTCTAATGTAGGAGGATTTTCTTCCAAGTGTTGGTGCAGGCGTCTGGGGGGGGGGGGCTCCAGTCCCTCCTGGCCCTCCTGAGGTCGGGCGCAGCTGCACCCCAGACAGGTCTCGACTTGTCGGTTTTTTGTGTGAACACCTGCACCCTCCAGTCGAGGTATCAAATTACAACATCCGCATTTGCATTCACTGGTAGTTCAATTGTCCGCAGGCGTCTTGGCTGGCAAAAGTGTCACAGACGAAACCTTGCCCCTCCTGCTCCTCCTGCTCCTCCTGCCCCTCCTGCTCCTCCTGCTCCTCCTGCCCCTCCTGCTCCTCCTGCTCCTCCTGACCCTCCTGCCCCTCCTGCTCCTCCTGCTCCTCCTGCTCCTCCTGCCCCTCCTGCTCCTCCTGCTCCTCCTGCCCCTCCTGCTCCTCCTGCTCCTCCTGCTCCTCCTGCCCCTCCTGCTCCTCCTGCTCCTCCTGCCCCTCCTGCTCCTCCTGCTCCTCCTGTCCCTCCTGCTCCTCCTGCTCCTCCTGCCCCTCCTGCCCCTCCTGCTCCTCTGCTCCTCCTGGCCCTCCTGAGGTCGGGCGCAGCTGCACCCCAGACAGGTCTCGACTTGTCGGTTTTTTGTGTGAACACCTGCACCCTCCAGTCGAGGTATCAAATTACAACATCCTCATTTGCATTCACTGGTAGTTCAATTGTCCGCAGGCGCTGATGGGCTAGCTCTGTTGATTTAATTACTAGGGGGAGATTTTCGCTCCCCCTAACACATAATGGCTTAGGGGGAGATTTTCGCTCCCCCATACGTCAGGAATTGTTGAAGACTAGAACAAGAATGAGACCGTGACAACTGGTGTTCTGTTGATTTAATTACTAGGGGGAGATTTTCGCTCCCCCATACGTCAGGAATTGTTGAAGCCAAAAACAAGAATGATACCGTGGGTGTTTGACAACTGGTGATTTATTGCTCGGAATTCGATACGGGCGGACTATAATTATGGGTTCCTAGAAGGGTCAGCCGTCTTCCCGTCGAGGTATCAAATTACAGCATCCGCATTCCCAGACAGGTCTCGACTTGTCGGTTTTTTTTTGTGTGAACACCTGCACCCTCCAGTCGAGGTATCAAATTACAACATCCGCATTCCCAGACAGTAGACTGGACGCGTCAGTCGGTTGTGCGAACAGCTGCCTCGGTGCAGAGTACTTGAAGGGGGGTGTATCGATACACCCCCTTTGCAGTATATGTTCAAAGCATTGCAATTATATTCTCCTCAAAATTTGCATTCACTGGTAGTTCAATTGACCGCAAGCGCTGATGGGCTAGCTCTGTTGGTTGTAGCGTTACCCTGATCAACTCTTGTATTAATTATCCAAAGTATGTCATGTGGGTACTGAGAATACTCGGCTTGGCGAGGAGATTCCAAAAATGAAAAAAGGTCGAAAGTGTGGTGCGGGCCCCTTTTTTGTAAACATCATCCAAAGTGTACTTTGTGGGTACTCAAATGACTCGGCTCGACTAGACGAACAAGAATCTGCAATCAGAAATCTGATCCGAGGTTAGGTTAGGTTAGGTTAGGTTAGGTTAGGTTAGGTTAGGTTAGGTTAGGTTAGGTTAGGTTAGGTTAGGTTAGGTTAGGTTAGGTTACGTTACGTTACGTTAGGTTAGGTTAGGTTAGGTTAGGTTAGTATTCGCAACAACAAAAATTCGAAAAAAAAAAAAATTCGCAAAAAAAAATTCGCAAAAAAAAAATTTGGCAAAAAAAAAAATTCGCAAAAAAAAAAATTTCGCAAAAAAAAAAATTGGCAAAAAAAATTCGCAAAAAAAAAACAGGGGGGGGGGCTCGGGGGGGGGGGGCGTCCCTCCTGTCCCTCCTGAGCCAGGAATGTCCAATATACCCTACTAAAGTCAACTTTTTCAATCCTTTTGACAGTTTGTCTGAGACTTCCATTGGACCGATTTACATGCAGTTTGTACCAACGAAAAGCTAAACCTTTCTATATTATCAGGTTTTATTTACTTTTACGTTATCTTACTTTCTTAAATTAAAAAAAATCAACATTTCCAAACCTTTGCAATGATTTATTTTACAGTCCTTCAATCAGCTGATTGTAAAGACATGAGGTATTTTGTCAAACAACAGAAGAAGAACAAACACTCAAGAAGCATTTGGTTGATCATGGCCAGTACCTAAAAACGTATACGATTATTATGCATTATCCTTTAAATGGAAAGAAAAAAATAATACAGTTTTATATTATTTAAACTATACAGTTTTATAGTTGGTGAATTAAAAAATAAATAAGTTTTTGATTGTTAAATTGTTTAGTACTATAACTAAAGTTACTTAATTATGTAAAACAGCTGGTTTCAATAACATCAATAGTATGAATGATTACTACAATGGCAAATTGTGAAGAGTCAGTTTAAATAAGTGGTTTACATTCATATTACAGTAAATACCATTTTTGAGCATATTAAGGAACTAATGCACCGGTTTTAATTTGACGTGTGCTCCCAACCCTGTGCGTGTAAAGAAATAATCGAGATAAATAGATTTATTCTTCCCAGTAAGTACAGCCAATTGTTCTGATGTCACGTCGTAATGATTTATTACTTTGCCGCTTTATTACTTTTGCTATTACTATCACGTCAACTCACTACCAGACCGCGCACTCGACTGATAGGTGCGGTCTGGTAGTGAGTTGACGGGAGAATGAATTTCCCTGTTTTTGCCATCAGCTTGGAGGCAACGATGCAGTTCAGGTAATGTAATGTCAGTTTTCCATTTGTTTGTGTATATAAATGTTGTGTTAGTATTGTATTTGATTTTTTGTATATGTATTTGTTATCTTTGTGTTAGTGTAAATTAAAATGTAAAAGAAAAAGATTAAGAAAATCCAAAAATATGTAGGTTAGTTACGTGTAAGAACTTGATATTTAGATGAAAGTAGGGTTCACTTGATAATGGGAGGAGTTTCCTTACCTCCCGAAAAGTAGTGTAGTTTTAAACACTAGAAGCGATAGGTAAAGTCCAAATAAATAAAAAAATAAACTTTTAACATCTCATCAACCAATTGATACAATTAAAGTCATGGATTGTCCACAACAGAGAAACAACTATAGGTATGTCCACACTCGTGCGCTTTTGCGTGCGCTATGACGCATGCGTCTACGCATGCAGCAGCGCAAGGTGGGGCATGCGCTGACGCATGCCTTATTTGGACAATTTGTCAGCGCACAGCAGAGCGCACAGGACAGCGCACGTAGTTCCACCAGGCTTGGATCTCTATGCGCTGTTGCTTTCAACTTCGAACGTTGTTTGAGAAGTTTTTGTGAAGTGTGGACAGGCGAAGGGCATGCGTCTAAGCGCATGCAATTAAGGCATGCGTTGACGCATGTTGAATTGAATGTTGAACTGCACGTTGAAACGCGAGTTGAAAGTGAAAGCGCACAAGTGTGGACATACCTTATGACTGTGGGATCTACTTGCTCATATATGTAGATAGGCTGATAAGTAACATTTCAGCCATAAAAAACAAAGCCTCAGATATCCACAACTGGTTAAACATTGGTAACATCACGGAGTGTGACACAGTTGAAAAGCGTGCCACAATGGCCTATTTAACATATAGCAACCGATACAAACAAATCAGAATAGACACCATCAGAAAGATTTTTTTCAGCAGCGATGAAAAATATGAAAACAATAAAAGTCGTCATAATCAAATCCTTGCAACAAATTTAGAAAACCGAAGCCTATGGAGCCTATGGCCTATGGACTATATGATCTGTAAACAAAAAAATGTTTCAGCAACGGAAAAAAAAGGTTTTAATTCTTGGTCACACGTTCAATCGAATAAGAAAAAAGTACACCCCAGACAATCTAAGCAACCAGATATTTTTTGTATCCCAATAAAAAACAAGTATGGAATTTTTGGTAATGTTGAAGAGGAAAAAACACAGTATAATTCAGTTACTCCAGATATTGATGAATCTCAGAAAAGCCAGGAACCCACCACTAAAGGTAAAATCCATCCTCACCATAAAGGGGGCAAAAAATACCCCTCCCCAAACATAAAAGTCACTTTATGTTCAGACAGTCAGGGAAGAGATGTCCAGAGTAAAATTGAACAACTAAGTGATGGTAAAATTGTTGCTTTTGGTTGTGTACGACCCAATACCACAGTTATCCAAATTGCAGATTTTGCATTAGCAGAGAGTGATAATAACCCACTCATTATATTGGGAGGAACCAATAACAGTCTTAACAATAACCTTAATGAAGTGTATGAGAGATTGGAAGGAAAGCTTATATGCCTAAGTAAAAACAGACCAGTCTTTATTACAACCATCCCACATCGATGGGATCAACCCATGAATGATCCCTCACAGAATGATTTAGACGTGTTGAATAACTACATTGCAGAGCTGGTAAACAGACTGGATAATGTATTTCTAATTAACTTGGATCACTTGAGGTGACAACATTTTACTCAACACGGTCTCCACTTGAATAAAAGAGGAAAGTTCAAACTGGCACAAATTATTATTAATGAAGTTGGTGCCCACTGTAACCAGTTAAATACCTGCTCAGTTTCAAACAAAAATAAAAATACTGTATTGTCTTTAACACCTAAAACCAAAGAACTGGAAGCCAATAGGACAAAGAAAGTTGATAAGAACATAAATTTCTGCAACAACACAAATAACCAGTCTGCCTGTACACTTGACTCGGAACTTAAAGATAATACAACAGTTAACCAAATCACAATCCAAGTAATCACTGCTGACATGAACGATATAATAGAAGAATATTCCAGAGAAAAAGACACTGCTTTTTCTCACTGTATATCAGCAGACTTGGGATCAAGGAAAAATATGAGTGCAGGGGTAGCGGTCACATTCAAAAATAAATTTGGTAAACCTTTAATATCAAACTTTGTAACTGAACACCTAGCTTATCAAAGAGTGGGAGATGGGGCTGGAGTTTACAGTTTGATTACTAAGCTAAAATATTATGAAAAACCTGAAAACATAGATTATGATACCGCATATAACGATTTTACAAGAGATTTCAAAATAAAGGGTCATAGAAAATTAATATGTTCTCCCATGGGGTGCGTTAGGGATCACATAGCTGTTGAACACTTCATTAAAAATCTTGTTGAATTTCAATCATATACAGATGCCAATATAAGGATTGTAGTAAATGATGAAAAGTCACAGAGGGTCCTACGGAAAGGTTTGCCTTTACAAGAGTTTGTGAAGAGGATGCAGAGTGCTATTGCTTCACACTGCAGTACAGCGTTGATGGCCAAAGACAATGTGGACTACAAGACTACTCTAGACCAACCAGAGGTGCTGCGAAGACTGCCAACCAGAGTGGGTTCCAGCACAACCAATAACAACTACAGAGGAAGCTCCAGCCAGTGACCCATCCACATCAGAAAACAGTGATGTGAATAGTGTGAGTGAAATCTGTCAAAGAAAAATCTCAGTGAACAGTTTAACGGGCAATGTAACCAGTGATAATAGTTTAATTAATATAAGTAAAGCTAAGGATACATGTACTGTAAAGTTTAGAAACAATCCTAGCAAAAATAATTGTTTTTTAAACAAAATACAAAATCACGAAGAGAAAACTTAGTAAGAAAAAATTATAAAATAAATGACTCCATATCTATTTTTCACCAAAATATTCAAAATCTATCCACACGAATTGATTCCCTTATTATAACACTAGAGGAATTAAAACCAGATATTTTCATATTAACTGAACACAAACTTACAATTGATGAAATAAATGTAATTAAAATACCTGGGTATAAGTTAGCAACCTTTTATGCCAGACACAATTTTCAAGGAGGAGGAGTAATGACAATGGTTGCCAATTATTTAAGTTTCAGAGAGGTAATTGTTGATAAACATATTAATTCAGATAAAGTATTTGAATCGTGTGCAGTACAGATAAAAAATACTGGCTTAAAATTTCTAGTTGGTGGTGTATATCAAACTCCATCTTATACAAATCATGACTTTTGTAATAAACTTTCAGTTTTCTTGGATTCTTTATCAAAACTTAAAAATAAAGTGGTAATAGGAGGCGATTTTAATATAAACATATTGGAAGATAATAGTAATAAATTTAACCCTTTGCGATCGGAAGGCCAGCAGGAGTGGCCACAACGCAGTCGGCAGCCAGTCGGAATTCTTTCCGTACTAACTTGGTTCCGACGGTCGGACGGCCAGCTGTACTGGCCACGTCCCACTACGCATCACCTCGGCATTTATCATGGCGGCTCGCTCCCCGCAGATCGGAATTATTTTCACTGAAAACCTTCAATGTTAGCATAGGGGATTTAAATTTTGATAAAACGTCTCTCAATTCGTCTTATCTTTAACGATCGTTCATTATTACTTAGTTAAATATACGGGGGGAAAAAAACATAACCCCATTCTTACTAATAAATGTTTATACGGGATAAAACAATTTTATTGTAGGCCTAATTATAATATAAGTGTAGGCCTATACGTAAACGTACAAGTGTTCTTATAATCATGTACATTAAAACTTAATTAAAAATACAAATAAACACAAATCTCTCGAGAAAATCACCAAAACACAGTTAAAATCACATAAAACTGAATCAAAACAATGATGATTATGACAGCACTTGTGCCAGAACAACAGGTGTTTATTTTAGTTGTTTACACCACAATTCTTACGATATAATGTTGCAAGCCTGCTGATCGTTTAGTTTAACAATTCCTCACTAGGTTGCAGCACTCTACAGGCATTATACCACAGTTGGAATATTACAAACGAAAACATTGTTGTCAGCCAGTCCTGCTGGACGCCCGAGCGTTCGTTGGATTTCATGTTGGCCAGCACCGCTGGCCGTCCGATCGCAAAGGACAACTGCTGTGGAAAAAAATCCGACTTCCACGTGCTAATGGCGGCGGCCAGTAGAGCTGGCCGCGCGACCGCTGAGGAATAACGGCAAATATGCATTCCGATCGCAAAAGGTTAAGTTCGTAAATGTACTCAGCTCTCATGGCTTGTATTATACTGTTTATATACCAACTAGGATCACGGATACTACGGAAACTGCACTGGATAATTTTATTACTAATTTCAGAAGGGAACAAATACATGTTTCATGCATTATTACGACATTATCTGACCATGATGGACAGCTGTTTCATTTAAAAAGAGACTTAAAAATTAATCGCAATAAAGTTTTCCTCACCCAAAAACGAAGGTTTGATAAAGTTAGTGTTGATGCATTCTTGAATTGTTTAAGTAATGAAAGCTGGATTACTGTTTACAATGAAACTGTTGAGAACAAATTTACAAACTTTTTTAATATTCTAAGATATTATTTTGATGTAAATTTTCCTATAATTAATCATAGAATATATGTCAATAATAATGCTTGGATAGATAGTTCAATAAAAAATTCAAAAAAACAACTGATACATTTTTTGCAATCAAACCGAGGACAGGGAAAGTCTAGTTTTAAGCTAGAGTTAAAGAATAAGAAAAAAATTTATCGTAAAATTATTTGTAGCAAAAAGACAAAATATTTTAATGAAAAAATAATGTCTTCATCAAATGTAAATAGAACGGCTTGGAAATTGGTAAATTTAGAAATAAAAAATAAAAAAGAGATTTCTATTCCTAGAATTGTATTGGAGCAGGGAAGCAGAATAATATCCAATCCCGATAAAGTAGCAAATTTATTTAAAAATTACTTTGTGAATGTTGTTGAATCTAAAGTTGTTACTGAATTAAAACATCAGTATCCGGCAAACCAAAAGGTAAAAATTCCTTCAACTACAAAATTGTTTCACTCTCAGGCAGTATCTGAATCTGATCTTTTAAAAGTTATTAATTCATTGAAATCTAAAACATCTGCAGGTTATGATGATATACCTACAACAATCATAAAAGAAGCACAATGGGTTCTCTTAAAGCCATTACTTCATGTTATAAACAGTTCTTTAATATCTGGGATTTATCCAAAAGAGTTAAAAATTTCTAAAATCCTTCCCATTCATAAAAAAGGTAAATTAACAGATCCCACAAATTATCGACCTGTCGCAGTGCAACCATCCATATCAAAAGTCTTTGAAAAGTGCATGTTGTTACAATTAATACATTTTTTTGAAAACAATCATCTATTGGACGATGGACAGCATGGATACCGTACTGGCCGTTCAACAACCACTGCACTGATAAATCTCGTAGAAAAAATCATTGAACCCCTCGATAATGGTAAACATGCTATTGGTGCTTTTCTCGACTTGTCACAGGCCTTCGACAGTGTGTGTCATACCAAATTACTAACAAAGCTTCAAACTTATGGAATCAGAGGTAGAGAACTTAGATGGCTAGAGTCATACCTGAGTGAGCGCCAGCAGTATGTTGAAGTAAAACATTTGGTTAAAAGCCGGTATATTATAAAAGCAAGGTCTTCTGTTGAAAAAATTAAATATTCTGTTCCCCAAGGCTCAGTTTTAGGGCCTTTTCTCTTTATAGTTTATTTAGGAGGCTTCTCAAACTGCATATTAGAAGAACCCAAAGATACTGGAGTAGAATTGCAGCTATATGCTGATGATATACCGTAAGTATTCTGTTTGATGGAAAATATATTGTGAGCATTTCTCAAACCTTACCCTCTGTTATAGAAAATGTTCAAACAGTTCTAGGAAATAATAATTTACTTTTAAATACTGATAAAACCTTTTTTATACATTTTTCATGTTCAAAAAAAAGGAAAAGTGATGAATTACAAGCTATTTTTCAAAGTCAAAATTTTGTTGAAACTATGAATTTTTTGGGTTTAAAATTAAATTGTAATTTAGACTGGACAGGGCATGTTGACTTTGTAAAAAGATTAGCTCTGGTATATTTGCACTGAAAATTCTGCAGAAATTTTGTTCTTTAGATGTTTTAAAAAAAAGTATATTTTGGTCTCATTCACTCTAATCTATCGTATGGTTTAGAAGTTTATGGAGCAACCACCAGATTGAATTTAGATAAAATTTTAGTTAATCAAAAATCGGCAATTAGGATTATATTAAATATCAATATTATAGAGTCATGTAGAAATCACTTTTCTGACCTTGGAATTTTGACCGTGTATGGACTGTACATTTATAAAACCATTCTTCATGTAAAAAATAATGTTGATAAATTATACTAACAAAGCCAAGTCCACTGCTATAACACCAGAAGAAACAAAGATTTTGTAATTCAATCACACAAAAAAGATTTTTTTAAGAAAAAACCTACTTATGCTGGGGTTAAATTTTTCAACAACTTGCCAGACCATATTAAGTATGAAAATGTATACAGAAGGTTCAAACGTTTACTGAAAGAACATCTTGTAATGAAGCCGTTATATAATTTTGATGAGTTTTTCATTAAGGATAAGCCTAGTTTTTAAGTTACTTTGATTTGTATGTACTTCGTACATGTTGACACCATTCTTTTGTATATTTTGCAAATGTGAATAAAGTTTTATTGATTGATTGATTGATTGATTGATTGATTGACGTAGGAGCAATGATCAAAATACCAAATGTTTTGTTTTTTAAGCTAAATTCAATGGTAAACTAATATTTGATTAAGATAAAAATTACATGTGAAAACCCCAAAAAACCCATTTTTGGGGTACAAAACCCCCCCCCAAAACCCTTCGGATGGTGTGATTCGTCTTGTTTTCGAACTCGTCCTAATAAATGGTACTTTACACATTTGTGCCAATTTTCATTAAGATCAGACCTTTTTTACGAGAGTTATCATGCTTACGGACAAATGTTTAAATACTTTCTTTAAAAGACATGTTTTTGGTGGGGTTAATGTATTTAGAAATAAATTATTGGGCACTACCCACCTCCAGGATTTATGGCGTTTAGTCAGAAGTTGCTGAAGATCTCTGTGTAGAAATCCTCTTGTCAAATTCCATTACACAAACACATACAAAACACACTCGAATAAAACAATTACTAAAACCACTAATATTAACCCGACGTTTCGGAAAACCAAAAAAGTTTCCCGTTCTCTAGGGACCTTGAGAAAAGTGTTTATTGCGCTTCTGAGCCGAGCGCCGGACCACAACTACAGGTGGCTCTTCGCTAACGGTGGCGGGAGGGGGAGGGGGTGCAGATGTCCTGTCTTGCCTTGCCATTGATAACGATTGTGGTGCGCTATCAGACAGGTGTTTTACCGCTCTCCTCACCAGGTCCAAATAAACCGGACTTATCTCCAAAGATGGTCATGAGATGGAATGCTGCTCAGTAGCCATAAACAATGATTCTGCCAAATTTAGCTTTTTCCAGTTAGATTCACAGGGTGGACCTTGACCGGAGTATGACATGCCAATCGACATTTTGTCCCTTAATAAATACATGGATTTTCTATTCAAATGAGCAAGACTACGATGCCAGCTAGAGCTCTTCCTTAATACTGACCTTACCTTTTCCAACAAAATTAGAAGACATTTTGTTGTCAGGGTCAGTGTCCCAACTTGTAAAGACCATCCACATTTGTGGCATGAGCTATTGGGTGACCGGAGACAGTGCAGTTCTCCTGTTTGTATATGTCACAACCGTCTTCAGAAAAAATTACTGCTAGACCTTTATTTACCATTTGACTAACAGAAAGTAAATTTAGATCTAAATTAGGTACATAGACAACATCAGTTATCTTTCTTTCAACAGAGTCTATCAAGACTGTTACCTCTCCTTGACCTTCGACTTTCAATTTTTCATTATTCGCCACAGTAACATCCATGCCAGTTTTGTTATATGTATGGTATTTTTCAAGCAAATCATGTGGTTTGTACAAGCTGAATCTAGATACCAACAATCAGTACTAGTTTTGCATGCTAATGCCGATAGGACACACCAATCGCTGTTTGTGGCAGGTTTACTCAGTATTTGATTCGAGCATTTGTTTTGACTCTTCCCAGAATTTTTGAAACATTCCGACGCTTTGTGACACCGAAAACATTTTACAACAAAACGTTTAGAACTATGTTTTGTAGCTAACGCATTTTGAATTGAGTTGTTATGACTAGGACTGACAGACTTTAAATCTTCTTGAAGTAACTTAGATTGGACCAGTTCGGCTGTTAATTTAGTTCCCGAGTTTTCTAATGCCATGACCATAGGTTCATAATGATTAGGTAAGCCATTCAACATGATTACAGCAAGAAACTCGTCCTCAATGGGCTTACTTATGTCTGCTATTTGTTGTGCAACAGACATAATTTTAGTAACATAAGCATCCATGAAATCAAATTCCAAAAGTTTTGTATTGGATCAATTTCTTAACAGACTAAATCGTCTAACCAATCCCTTATTTTCAAAAGCATTTTGAAGATTGTCCCAAGCCTCTTTTGCAGTCTTAGCATTTCTTACATGAGGATAGCAACAAGGTCTTACAAACAAAAATATTTTAGCAAGTGCTTTTTGATCTTTCTTCTTTTCACTTACCAAATTTACCTCACCTTCCTCAGTTTCAACTGGTTCAATGGAACTCCATATATCCTCATGCATAAGGGTCATTTTCATTGCAAACTTCCAGTTGTTGTAATTGGAAACTCCTTCAAGTAGTCCAATGCCTATTTTAATTTCTTTTTGCCCCATTTTGGTGAATGTATATTTTGGCTTTAATAACAATAACAATAAATGTGGGAAAAATAAGTTAAAATGAAAACTTCCCTACTTTCAGGTTTTACAATAATTCACGGGGTAAGCCCATAACCTAATATTAACCCTAGCAGTGGCCTATGTTAGACTTGGGGAATGGCCAAGCACATTTGGCGAATTTGTAGACTTTTTTTTGAAAATTTGTATAAATTTGAAATGAGAACTAAACATAGCCAACCTCATATTCATTTTGTTCGGAAAGAACAGAGGAATCTGAAAATAGTAAAATAAAAAAGATCTAGAAAGTAAAAAAAATAAAAAAGTTGAAATATTTTTGAAATTTCAAAAGCAGCCCCGGTAAAACATTTTCTTCAGATTTTGTATGGAAAATTCATTATATATATATTGTAGGAAATTCAATTCCCTACATAGAAATGTATAATATGTTGGGAAAAAAATTGTTTTTGTAAGTATTATGTAAGTATATACAGAAAACTGCAAAATGTGTAAATTGTACAGTGTTAGTACTCTGAAAAGGTAATGAAAAATATGTATATACTAATAATAATATGTATATATTTGTAAAGCTAATGAAGTAAGGAATGTAAAAAAGTCAGAAAGTCGATGGTAAAAAATTGTTATCACTTATAATTAGAATTTTTAAAATTTTAGGGTATTCGGAAAAAAATTTCTACAGTATTTAGGATATAATTTTTTTTAGAAATTTATTCCTCCAAATACTATATATACATTTTGTAGGAAATTCAATTTCCTACACATAAATGTATAACATAATGGGGGAAAAAGTTTTGTGTAGGTGTTATGAAAGAATACACGGAAAACCGCAAAATGTGTAAATTGTACAGTATTAGTTAGTACTGTATATAGGTAATGTAATATATGTATATACTAATAATATTAAATACATATTTGTAAAGCTAATGAAGTAAGGAATGTAAACAAGTCATAAAGTTGATGGTAAATTTGTTATCACTTATGAGTAGAAGACTTTCTGAAATTTTTTGGTATTCGGAAAAAAATATTTTTACAGTATTTAGTATATAACATTTTTATAAATTTTTCCCCCCCAAAAAATATAAACATGTTGTAGAATGTTCAATTACCTACAAAAATATACATAACATTCATAATAAATTATATGTTTTTATATGTGTTATGTAATAATAAAAATAATCGCGGACTTATGAAATGCTGTAAATCGCGGTAATTTTGAATACATATAAATAATGCCATATTATATCTAAATATTATTCCTGCAGGTATTTATAAACAATAAAATATATAAATATTACATATACACAGGGTAGTGGCATATTATATAAGAGATAACGTGCAATTGTTGGTCCGGTCACCATGTAGGAAAAATTACAAAATTATTATTTTATATAATATTACTCAATAATGAAATACACAAACACTATTTCACTATAATAAAATGCATAAAGATTACTGTTATATACACACACACACACACTTCACTAACACTAACACTCAGAAATAATAAAGGATTTAGTAATAATTCGCGGATAACACGAGAGCGCAAACTCACCGACGACAACACGCAATGGTGACCAACGACGCACTAGGTATGAGAGGAGTGACGCACTTCCTTCGTCTTCGAGAGAGCAGCCGGAAATAACCCTGGGGCAAGGCAGCCAATTTCAAAAGCTATATTTCTTCGTCTTCAAAATGACATATTATATGACTAGTAATTATAACTTACACTGGATATAATTTGTTATTTTCCATACCAGCTTATTGCGCTGGTTGGCCATTTGTTATGGATTCCGAAAACAGCTGTGTTCATAAAATCTTAACTTTTGTCCAATCAATATTTCGTTCTAAAAATCAATACCACAATGAAACTAAACTCTTTGGCTATGCAGTGGTACCACCCGCAACATTCTAAGACGAAAATTACCCGAGCAGGGTAATGCCAAACAAATCGTGTTTTTACATTTTCCGAGCGCCGACTGCAGGAATGGCATAGCGGCAAAATGTCATTGTAATTATAATCGTCGTGACATTGTTATACAACTTGTAAACGGTTCATTTATGTAATAAAATTAAAGTTCAGAATGTGATCTTTCGAATGGTAAATATTGTTCACTTCTGTTCTTATTAGTGTTTTTTTACCGTTACAAAAGTTACGGCCCGTACCAGCGCGTTACGCTGGTGACCACTTTAAGGCATCACGGGAAACCAGCATATTAAGCTGGATGGCCACTGCTACGGTTAAACCCCATAAAATGAACCCCACGAATATACAGAATTAACAAGATTTTATTCCATTTAATAAACAAGGTACTACATTGAATTCTTACAAAAAGTAAACAACAACTGAATGTCAACAAAAAGATATAATCAGGTGATGCATAGAAGAAAAGTAGAGAAACATTATCATTATTCTCCAACAAATAATTAATTGCTAGTTCAACATGAAACAACATAATATACTTATACCATTGTGATCGCCGATTCATGCAGATTACAATGGTACAAAATACTGGTATATTAGGTTCAAACTGTGAGGAGGGGTAAAGGTTTTATGAGATACAATGGCACAAAATACTGGTATATTAGGTTCAAACTGTGAGGAGGGGTAAAGGTTTTATGAGAGCGCGCCACTGAAACCCCGTTTAAACATGTGTATTGCCGCTGCTCCGAGGGATCCACTGCTGTGACGTCACAGCGGCATGACTCCGGCCTGGAGTATAGTGAGGTCTTGATTGGATTCAGCTTGAAAAATCAAATTGGTCTTTCGATCATTGCTATACGGTACGTCGATTGGTTACTGAGGCATTGAAAGTGCTAAACACAGAACTTTGTCCAACGTTATAGAGAATAAGTAAAATTGTATACATTGCTTATTTATTTACTTTGCTTTTATATAAATTGATAATAAAACTTGGATATGACTTCATCTGGCAGTGATCTATTAATATCCACATAAAAGAGCTCCTCAGCAACAAACCTTTGTACACAGTCCTATGGTAACACATTGATATTATGTTGCCCCATGTTATTCTTATAGGGAATAACAATACAACTCTATATCTCCCTTATTTATGAATATATTCTGCCGAAACTTGGTGTGAGCCTTAGTGTGGTTTGGTATATTTATATTTACATGTAAACCCCAATTTTAGTCATCTTATGTTATGGCAACGTCTCCTATGGAAGATAAATAAAATGTTATATCTCGCTAATTTATGCGTTGATGAGGAATATAAATTAAATTTGAATTGAAAATTTGCTGAGTGAGCAAGGTTGCTGCGACGGGGGTTTTATATTTTTATAACCATGTTTTAAATAGTAAATACAGAGGAACAAAACATAAATTAAATTCTTGTCAATCCTTATACATTATGCAAAACATTCTTATAAGTATTATTAAAGTCGGTCAATTTTCACTTTATGATCGGCACTATCAGTAATAATGGTGATTTATCCAGTACCGTAACCTGTTGAGAGGCTGGAAATCCCAGGAAAGGGATAAAAATCCAGCGAATGGAAACACTGGTTTGGTATGATAATGAACTAGATGAATCTTTCCGTGACAGACGGGCCAGCAAGATCGATTCATCTATTCTATATAAATAATCAATGATTTTAATCAAATACAAACATTATTAGTCCGATGGTAAAATATAACTTCTTATTGATTTAAGGGGATCCGCCACTTTTAAAATTTAAAAAACAATTTTTTTACAGTAGACATTTTATTTATATTTTTTTATATTCAGTACCTTTATTTAGGAAGGTTTTGGGGGTAAAAAAATTCATCCCCTTTATGTATTTTTGAAGGGTAAATTTGGAATAAAATAGTATTTTTTTAAAGTTTGAATCACTTTTTTATTTTATTACCAATTGTAATGATTTTAAAAAATGTTGTTCCTTACAATGAATAGTACTTTTTGGGTATGGAAATATCAGGCAGCATGGCTGGAAAAAAGTTATAAGATAATATAATAGTGAACTTTCAGGAACGAGCGTTAAGTTTCGACACTATAAATGTCTGTTCTTTTGTCACTATAACTCATAGGTTTCACGGCATTTATAAAAGGTATATATGACATGAATATTTTTTTTTTACCCAAAAGACATACAGTGGACTCCCTCTCGGCCATCTCGGGACCGGACCACCGGCCGGACTTCAAAATGGCCGGACTATCCGGATGTACTATCAAAATTTTAAATATCCCTATTAAATGCATTACCTATGCTTAAAAATCAACAAAAAAAGTTGTTTAAACTTTTTACAACATTATGTACTTACCAAAGAGAATATTTGGACGTCTCTTGGTTGAATTGTCATGTTGTGCCACTTATAGATACGTTTTTGCAATACATATTAAAAAGTAAATACCGATACCGTACTAAGGATAAAACAGAAAAACACATTACGTGCTGTAAAAACAAAGCTAAAATTTACAGTAAGTGAGTGCGACCGACCAATTACAAGCTCGCCCGTAAACTAAACTGACAAATAGTTTACTGTACTTCTACGGCCGGAAACTAAACATTCAAGATAAATCCTGTCGAATGTCGTTCACCCTGCGGCGCGGCGACATGACGGATATGACTCACCCTCAGGACCGGCCGGACCATCCAGCGGCCGATCCAACTGAAGCCGAACTAGAGGGCGTCTACTGTATATAATCCAATTGTTTCCATAGAAGCAAAGTTTTATAAACATCACTAACTAAACTAATGTAAACAAATTATATTTGTTATAACATGCACAAAATTGCAAATTGTGTTAGCTTTTTATTAATTTATCTTTATATGAAAAAATTATCAAAAGGGCCTAAAAGTTTTTACACCTACTCAGAAAAATATGTGGATAAAGAAAAATATATTTTTCAAAAATTAAAAAAAAATTAATAATTCACCATTTAAAGGTGGCGGATCCCCTTAAATAGGATATAAAACGGTATACTTAATGTTTTTAGAATTGAAATGTTAGCTTAAGTTCGTAAAAAAGTGATAGTTTGTTAACACGTTCGCTGCTGCTACGATCAAGAATAACCTACCCACCATCCTGAAAAATATTTTTGCATAAAAACATATCTTTTGGTGTCAGAAGACCATGTGGTGACGTAAAAAGTGTTTTTAGAAGCTTTTTCACCATCAGCCGCCATTTTGAAAATAGCGCACACCGGTGTGTGGTCAGCATCTGGCGCCCTCCCGCGCTGGCTCTCCGTGCCAAAAATAAACTTTACCCACAAAAATGTTCACATATATTTATTTATTGCATTTAATATGATATTATTTCACAAAAACACTATAAACTATTACAAAACGTCATATTTACAATTATTTACAGTCCGGTCTTGGAATGAGTCCTACTGCTCGTGGTATAACTGAAAGCACTTGCCAGGGCACAGAGCTGGTTCCCTGGGCAACCCCTGCACACAAACTTTGTCATTTTCCGAGAAGTAGAGGCCATTATTATAATAAAATAAACCAGTTTTACTAATATATTATGTCACTAAAACGCACTAAATACTCAAAACTAACGCACAATTACATAAACTGTAAAAACCAAAAGGGTAAAGATAGCCGGGAACGGTTTGCGCCGAAAGACAGCTCGAATCGTATACAAAACACGGACGAAAAATCCCACGACCGTACCAGTGTGCTGCCAAGCAGCGACTGAATGGAGTGGAGGCGGGCCCAGCGCACACCGGTGCGTGCGCAGCGGAACTAGACCACACACCGGTGTGTGGCCCACAGCGAACGTGTTAATTTTTTAATCATAAAATGTGCCTCCTATTCTACCAGTAGACATCTATAATTCTATCAAGAATGGCAAATGTCATAAATATAGAATAAAATCAAAATAAAACAATTTTATGATTACACAGTAATTTAATAAATATGTAGACTAAAACTACATTAATAACACATAATGGAATAATAAGTAGCATTTATTACTTTATAAACTGGAAATGACAAAGACACTGTTGGAAAGATTGACTTCTCCTTTGAGAACTCGCTTTTGAAGATTCTGAAACAAAATTAAAAGTAATAACATCAAGAGATAAGAAGTGACTGATTTATAATATTTTGTAAAATACATCACAGACTATAAAAAACTTAACATGAATTGTTAATAATGATGATTAAACTAATTAGTTAAATGTGAATTGAATTTGGAATTTACTTAGGCTACTAATAAATAATAATTATCACGTTAATCCTTGGAGTTTTAACTTTTACATATCGCCCAGGGAGAAAAAATGAAAAGCAACATTTCTTTAGGTTTGACATAAATCATAATCCAAACAAATAAACGGTATCAGGAAACTGACACATACTTTCTCCCTTTTAGCCCAACTTTAATGAATAAATTACTTTTTATTTACTAAATATAGAATACAACACACGGTTGGATGTACAGAAAATCTTGTAAACAAGTTGTTTTCAAAATTATCCACCCAAATCCCTGTTTAGGAGGCACTACAGAATCCATTGCTAAACACGTGGTTTTAAGAGGGGAAATGCCCCCTATTCCCCCCCCTCAGGGTTATTAAGGGGCAACATATTTCGAATTTCCTCTGTTGGTCAATGCTAACTTGACAAGCATATAAAGTTTGAACGAAATTGATCAATAACTAAGAGAGAAATAGTAATTTTTGTATTCCCCATAAGAATAACATTGGACAACGTACTGCGTTTACTGCAAAATGAAAATTTCAATTTTCTCCGCAACCAGTAATCGTAGAATAGTAATTCAAACTAAATTATTTAGTTTCTTGATCTCTTTTTAATGGTGAATAGTAATATTTTTTATATTTATGTTTTTTTAATGAAAAATCCCAAAAACTGAATTTTAGATATTTTAAGTCTTGTAATTTCTGAACCCGAATTTTTACAGAAATGCGGGTGGTGTCATTTTGTTGAAAACCTAAAGTTTTACAAATGACTAAAGTTTAATCAAAATACTTAGCCGTTTTTGAGAAATCTTGATTTTTCATGTTTTTTGGCAGTTTTTGGGGGATAATTACCCTTACAAATCAAAAATTCAAAAAAATGAAAAAACGCCTGGAGATATCGTGGATTAGTACCTACATACCAAATTTAATAAAAATCGGACCATTGGTTAAGGCTCTAGCTCTGTACACATCCATACAGACACACAGACATCAGTAAAAATCACTTTTTTGGGTTCAGGGAGCACCAAAAAGAATATTTCCACTAACAACTTAAATTCATAAATTTTGACGAAAAAACAATACTTTCTCCATATACTATGTATAAGGGGAGAAAGTAAAAGGGGAACAAACCTTTATGAATTTGATCTAAAAACTACAAAACAAAATAGGTGATCGAAAAATGTAGAGGAGTTACTACTTGAATTAATGCCCTCCCTCTAGAGATGTGCGAGTACTCAAAATTTCGAGTTCGAGCCGAGTTCGGAACTGAAACTCGAAAGTTTCGAGCGAGTTTACTCCCGCCGTTTACTCGCTCTACCAAGGGTCGTCCGCGGCCGTGTGTCGTCTGTAAATTCAATTGAGTGTCAAGAGCATTTAAGGTGTCAAGAGCTGTGATGTGGATTTTAGTGTTTTATTAATAAATAAGTAAGTTGTGGCTAATGCATTTGTGTTACTCTTTACACCAAAATGGAGGATTTACCAGGACCTTCAGATAGAGTTGTATGAACACTGTCTGTATAGTCCACTTTTAGGTTAACCTAACCTTGCCATTTTTTAAATTAAAATATCAAAAACATATCTGTAATGAAATCTAATAGGTAAGCATAAGAAGTTTGTGCTTGTTTTTTGTTCCATGATAATTGGTACTGAGTCAATCCGTTAATTTTAGGCTCAACTGTCCTTTGGCATTGAGCTGTTTTTAAAGACAAGTGATTTGTTTTGGCCCGGTTTAAGTTTCATTACTGATTTTTAAAATAATTTGTAATATTTTAAAACTCTATTTAAGACATGGCTTCAATTTCATCAATTGATTTGCCAGGCACTTTCAAACATATCTTCATGTTGTTATTAACTGATTGTTCGTACCTATTATGACTGTTAGTGTTAAAATTAATGTCAAGATATGTTAGTAAATACATTTTGTGTGTGTAATAAAGTAGCATTAGTAAGCAAGTCAAAAGTACAGAAGTCTAGGCCTATTCATGAAAGTCCAGAGCTCAAGGGTTAAGAGGTCGGAAGAGCCCAAATGAAACGACAGAGCGTCAGTCGTCAGTCTACGTTATGAACCAGGTACGTGAACTAGTCCGTTTCTGCTGGTATAATAATTTCTGTAGTCTCAACAAAATAGTAAGGTGTTGTTAGGAGGGTTTACAATAGTGTGATAAGTAAGTAGGCTAATGTTTTACCATGTAATAGGCCTTTTAAATATTAAAATAAAGTTTATTTTAACTTAGTGGCCTAAATGTAATTTTATTTTCTCCATTCGTGGAAAGATGTAGCTTAGGCCTAAACATAATATACAAAACATAGAATAATAAATACCCCCGTAGCAGCAAACCTGCGTACTCAGCGAATTTCCAATGCATATATATGTATCTTAATACCACATAAAGCCACATACCAAGTTTCATCAATATACATTCATAAATAAACGATTTGTGACATTTTAATTATTCTCCATAAGAATAACATGGCGGCTGAGTATGTAGGTTTGCCGAAGGAAGGAAAACAAAAAATGGGGTTTTATACAAATATCAATATACATACCAAATTTCATTAATTTATTTTCATAATTAAGGGAGATAACACGTTACTTATTCTCCATAAGAATAACATGGGGCTGAGTACGCAGGTTTGCTGCTACGGGAGCCTTTGGCAAAAAATTGTTTTTTTGAGCAAATATCAATGGTCCACAACCAGATGAAGCCGTATACCAAGTTTTGTCAGTATACGTTCATAAATAAGCGAGATATAACATTTTTCTTTTCCTCCATAAGAATAACATTAGACAACGTACTGTGTTTAGCACTTTCAATATCTCGGTAAACAATTGACGTAGAGAAATGATCCAAATACCAAATTGTGTGTTTTTTTAAGGTGAATCCAATGGTAAAAACTAAAATTTGACTATTTCCAAAATTATACGTAACAAATTCAAAAAACCCATTTTTGGGGTACAAAACCCCTCCAAAATACCCCTTCGGATAAAGCGATCTGGCTGGTTTTCGAACTTAAAGTCATAAATGTTGCTTTACACGTTTCTACCAAATTTGATCAAAATCGGATAATTTTAACGAGAGTTATCGTGCTCACGGACACACACACACACATATATATATATATATATATATATATATATATATATATATACAGTTTCGAACGAATGGTGTTTTTGGGGTCTGGGGACCTCAAAACGAAAAGTTATCATGGTCCCGGGCCTAGGTCTTACCATGCCGACTACGGTAATAGCTTCTTCCCTATAGGGGAAATTCGCTAAAACTGAGTTTTTTTTAATGAAACTATTAATTAATGCCATGTAGGCTATAACAACCTTAATACCAAAAGATTAAAATTATTTTATCTTGGTATTTTATCATGGCAAAATGTTATGCAATAATTTTGGCATGATTTACTTTCAGATAAATGTACTTCCCTTTTTCATGACGCAGGAATCCATTTATTTTACTTACTATTATAATTTTCAGGTCATAGTGACTACAAAAGTATATTTTAATAACAACATTTAATTTATAAATGGAACCCTATACACTGTTTTGATCCAATTCAACTCGACCTCTGTGTTTTTTTTTTTATTTGTATACTCGACTCGAACTCAAGATTCAAATCTTTTGCCATTTACTGAACTCGACTTAAAAAACCTGTACTCGCACATCTCTACCTCCCTCATCTACAATTTAAATGAGGAAATTGGCCCTTAGATTAAGTATACATATTGACTGAGAATCGTTGGCCAGCTCATAAATGTTTGGTATGGTAATACAGTAGACTCTCACATATCCAGCTTCCAGGTTATCCGACCCCCGGTAATCTTGAATTACAAAAAAAATAAAAAACAAGCCTATACGTGTTGACCAACCTTTACCTAAATAATATTACGTGACTAAATTGTTATTTACAGCCGATATCATGTGGTCTGATCATCATTTCTTATGCCGATATTGAGTTTTCCGTTGTCTTTTATAAACAATTTTACATGGTCCAGACGTCATTTTGGCCGATATGTTTTCCGTTTTCATTTACAGCCGATTCATATGAAGAAATCATAACGAACTTCAGATATGCCGAATGACAGCTTTGTGTCAGATTTTATGTAAACTAATGCAAAAAAATAAAAATATTCTGCTTAGGGGCTTAGAGCTGTCGAGGTCATTTCAGGAACCAAACCCCTTGAACTGAATTCTAGATTGAACTGTTTGGCTAACAAGATGACTGTCGAAAACAGTATTTTCTCTAAATACTATGTCAGGGGAGAACTATTTGTATACATAAGTACAGGGACTAAGGAAGAATATCTGTTCTAGGCCCAATCTGTTGTGCAGGTAGGCAATAACTACTAACAAAAATCTATATGATTTAAATTATCTACCACTTTTAATTTAGTCCACTCCAAGATACCTATTTGCCCCCAAAATAAAGCACTAAATAGGAATAATGAACTTAAGCAATAACGTACCTTCTTGAATATTTCAGCCATAAGCCTGTTAGTTCGATAACTCTCCTTCTTTTTTGTATCTTGAAGCTTTTCTCTTACTTCTGAAAGCTGTTGATACTTTTTCTCCGTCATTTGGCGCATTTTGTGCTGACTGAATACTCTTTGTAATTCTAAAAAAAAAATATAATAGTTAAAGATGTGTTATATTAATTGTAATTTCATCTATGAAACTTCTGAAAACAGCTCAAAAAAAAAACAATAAAACAATGGAAAACATTTTCCATCTAATAGCTAGAAGTACAACTGAACATGAGATCTTGAAGGAGCATAACTCAAAGAGAGCACTAAAATGCTTAGGCACAACAAGGGCCAGAGACGATTTACTGAAATGCTACTTGAAATGTACATGAACATAAAACCAACCAAGAACATCTTTTAAATGTTTTGTTTAAATGTTGCCACTTAAATCTACTAGTTACCAAAGCTGACAGGTGAAATATCATTGGGGTTGCCATATCATCGGGTTTCCCCGGAGATTACCGGGTTTTGAGGGTAAAAATATAGCTCCGGGTAATTTCCATAAAAAAAAGTCTCTTCTTTAAGAATCTTTTTTAAAAAATGCGTTGAAAGAATAACGCAAATTTTTTGTTGAAATCCTATCTGTGAACGAAAATGTATTTACGCTGTTTGCAACTGTATCGTCATGCAACAATTGCCAAAGCTAAATCTTGTCTTCCTGCGACTCTTACCTCAATTATTTGTTACTCTTTGACTTTATTTTGGCGGGAAATATCGGTCACTTTCACATATATTCGCACTATTCGCAGTTATCGAATGCTGAAAATCAGTATGAAGATTTATGTCTCTTTACAGTTCATTAAATTATAAATATGAAAAGTAGATAGGCCTATATTGTTTGAGGCTATACATTTTAGCGAATTTCCCCTATATGGAACCCCCCCGGGGGTTTCATTTCCCCTAGGCCCGGGACCATGATAACTTTTCGTTTTGAGGTCCCCAGATGCCAAAAACACCATTCGTTCAAAACTGTATGTATATATAAATTTGGTATAAACGTGTAAAGCAACATTTATGACTTCAACCCATTGGATACTTAGTTTTTTAATGACTGCATGACCCCAGAACTTCGTTTAAATTTCAATATTTGGCAGAGTTTTAGTAAATAAACTGTACAAAATTGACTTTTGCTGCTAATTGGGCAAACATAGTGTTTTTCTTGAAGCTGTATACATTTTCTTTTTAGTATGTTAATAGAAAACAAAAAGTAAAAAATTATATTTAAAATATTTTGTTATAAAAATAAAAATAAAATTTTTTAATTTGTTTGGAAAAAGAATATAGTAAAAATAAAAAAATTAAATAAATGTCTAATCAGTTGTCTAGTAAAGTGCAAAAACTATTTCCTTACATAAAACCATTGACTTTTTATAGTCAATGATAAAACCTTTTAGAATTTTACTTGATCTAAAAAAACAAATTTTTATGATTTTTTTTGCAAAACCACTTTTTTCTTGAATAATTTATATTTTTACCCGTTTGCCAAAAATGGACCACAATGCAATATTTTACCTAAAAAATACATTCATGGATATAAGCTTAAAGTTAAAGCAATTACAACAAAAATTTAAAAAAATTAAAAATTTAAAAAAATTAAAATTTTCGAAAAAACATATGGTATTACATCATCACGGAACCACTCCGTGATAAAGATTTTGGGCCAAAACGGCCATCACAGTAGCGTTCCGTGAAAAGTATTCAGTGGGTTAAGATTGAAAACCAGACAGATCGACCTATCCAAAGGGGTATTTTGGAGAGGTTTTGTACCCCAAAAATGGGTTTTTTGAGTTTTTAAAATATAATTTTTGAAAAAGTCAAATTTTAGTTTTTTCATTGGAATTAACTTAAAAAGACGCAAAATTTGGTGTTTTGATCATTGCTCTACGTTAAATGGTTACAGAGATACTGAAAGTGCTAAACACAGTACCGGTACGTTGTCCAATGTTGTTGTCCAATGCTATTCTTATGGGGAATAAGAAAAATTGTGTTTCTCGCTTACTTATCAACTTATCCTGATGAAACTTCATATTATTGTGGTCTACTGATTTTTGCACTTAAAAACATTTTTTGGCCGATAGTTCCTGTAGCAGCAAACCTGCGTACTCAGCTCCCATGTTATTCTTATGGAGAATAAGTAACATGTTATCTCCCTTAATTATGAACATAAATTAATAATACCCCCGTAGCAGCAAACCTGCGTACTCAGCAAATTTCCAATGCATGTATATGTTTATCACTACCACATAAAGCCACTCATCAAGTTTCATAAAAATACACGAATAAATAAGTGATATATAGCATTTTATTTATTCTCCATAAGAATAACATAGGGGACGTGCAATAAGGAACACAAAAATGTGTTTTTATGCAGTTATCAATATAACTTAACAAGTCAAAGATGCATACCAAGTTTTATTAATTTGCGTTCATAATGAAGGAAAACATTACATTTTACTTATCCTCCATAAGAATAACATGGGGGCTGAGTATGCAGGTTCGCTGCTGCGGGGAAAATTGGCAACAAATTATTTTGATGTGCAAATATCAACATACCGGTGCTAGGTAAAGCCACATCCCAAGTTTCATCAACATACATTCATAAATAATCGAGTTATCAAATTTGGATTATTCTCCATAAGGATAACATTGGACAACATACTGTGTTTAGCACTTTGAATATCTCTGCAACGGTTGGATGTAGAATCACAATTTGAAGACCAAAATGATTGTTTTGTAGAGCTGAACAGAATGGTAATATAAATGTGAGGTTTACATTAAAATTAACTGAGGAAAGGCAAAAAACCTTTTTCCCATAAGATTAACATGGGAGATTCTATGAGCACGTTTTTTGGATTTTTCTCCGCAACCACTTAACCTAGGTTAATAATTCAAAATACTATATTATTTGTTTTTTTAAGCTCTATAAAATGGTTGAAACCAAAATTAAGTGTTTTAAAAATTTTAGGAAAAAATGCAAAAAACCGATTTTTGGAAAATTTAAAACCCCCATAAACCTCCCCCTTCCCTTGGGCCGATTTTTTTGGTTTTCGAACTTAAAAGTCATGAATGTCACTTTACACATTTGAGCCAAATTTCATCAAAATCAGACGATTTTTACTCAAGTTTTCGTATTTACGGACACACACACACACACACACACACACACACACACACATATATATATATATATATATATATATATATATATATTTGAACGAATAGTGTTTTTGACATCTGGGGACCTCAAAGTAAAAAGTTAACATGGTCTCGGGCTTAACTCTTACCATGCCACCTACGGTAATAGCTTCTTCCCTATTCGCTAAAAATTTGGTATGTGGCTTTACCTTCTTGAGTTATATTGATATTTGTATAAAACCCTATTTTTTGAGTTCCTTGCTTCAGTAACCCTGCATACTAAGCCGCCATGTTTTTCGTATGGAGAATAATTAAAATGTCATAAATCGCTTATTTATGAATGTATATTGATGAAACTTGGTATGTGGCTTTATATGGTATTAAGATACATATATATATGCATTGGAAATTCGCAGAGTACGCAGGTTTGCTGCTACGGGGGTGTTTTTTTAGAGTTTTTAGGTCATTACAATTTAACCCTTTTACTGCCGACGTGCGCATTTGCGCACGTCGAGAATCGTGCGAGAATCGCCGACGTGCGCAATAAAGCACGTCTAATATTTCTAACTTATTGGCCTTAAATGTTTACCAAATGCCACGAAACTTGGGATACTCGATGTCAAGACTATGAGGAACATAGAAAAGTAAAATTTATACTCTATGACTTGTATAACCTATAAAGTTATACTCATTGATTCCCCCTACCGTCTGTGCATAGTCGACAGTTGCTCTGTGTAGTGAGTGTTGTCTGCCGTCCGTCTTTCAATTGTTGTTTATGTTTACTGGTGTTGGTTTGTTGGTTATGTTTGTGGATTTATCCGTGGTTTAGTGAGTAAAGTTTTGATGTCATTACGAAAATGGACAAGCGAAGTAGATCGCCAGTAAGTGAAAATACCATCGTAAATAGGTGTTCACCCTACCTGTTTCGGTGAGCACAGGTGTTGAAAGGGTTTTTTGTGAAATTTTCTCAAATATTCTAAATATTTTTGTCGTTGTTAGTTTAATTAGTTTAATTATTTTAGTATGTTTTTAGTGTTATTTTATGTTCCTTACAACATTTTTCAATTTAGAAGCCAAATGTACATGTTTTTATAAAAAAAAAAATATTGTCAATTGTATATGCAACTATGTTCAGTTTTGAAAATATGAATAAATTTTGAAAAAAACAATTCCTGCATTTATCAAGGTAATGGCATGAAAATTTGAGTATATGTTTACTAATACCTGTTTTACAACATGTATAAATAAAATTGGTTGAGGTATAAGTTTTAGAGGTAGTTTTTATAGTCCAAACTAAAAAATATATATATATTTTTTTATTTGTATATAAGTATATATATATTAACTAAAAAACTATTACATACACCAAAGTATATATTTTATTTGAAACAAACAACTCAATACAAATAAAACAAGACCTAACTTATAAATTTCTGATGAAAAATAAAAAAGTTACAAATTTTTTAATGTGAGCGTGAAATTTGGTCTAATTGAACCTGGCAGTCTTGGCAAGTAAATCTTAATAGTGGTCTGGCATTTTTGGTGACGTCAAAAAAAAAAAACGGTCGGCAGTAAAAGGGTTAAATCAAACAAAAAATAATAATAAATACATTTTCCAACAAAGTTTTCTTTAATCTTCAATGGTTTTAGCGAATTTCCCCTGGAGGGAAGAAGCTATTACCATAGGTCTCATGATAAGACTTAGGTCCGAGACCATGATAACTTTTTGTTTTGAGGTCCGCAGATACCAAAAACACTATTAATTCAAATTTATATATATGTATATATATATATATACATATATATATATATATATATATATGTGTGTGTGTGTGTCCGTGAATGCGATAACTTGAGTAAAAAACATCCGATTTCGATGAAATTTGGCTGAAATGTGTAAAGTGACATTCATGACTTTAAGTTCGAAAACCAGAAAAATTTGACCATGGGAAAGGGGCTTTATGGGGTTTCAAAATTTTCCTAAAATCAGTTTTTTGCACTTTTCACCCTGAAATTTTTAAAACACACAATTTTTGTTTTAACCATTTTATAGAGCTTAATCCATTGAGGTAGTAATTTTATTCTATTTGCAGTAGCCTATAACGGAAATTGATTGGTGCTGCACTCTAGTAGCAAAATATGTAACTAATGACCGCGGGCGTCTACGGTTCTATACGCTAGGGGCGCGGACTGACTGAAAAACCTTAATATCGCCGCCAGGCCTTTGGTCGTGTTGGCTGAGTTGGCTACGTCGTGGAAACACCTTGGCCAGGTGGTGATACGATGTTCGTGGGTTCGATTCTCGCACACGACCAAAACTGACCAGTTGAGCAACTCTCAATGAGTTAACCGGTCTGTGGCAACGTTGGTGGGAGGGACCAAGTAAAACAGACGGTGGCAGGCTTGCTTGGAAGTTGACGGGATCGGTTAATTCTTTGAGACTTGCACATGGTCAACACTGATTTTGCTAATTTTTACTTATGTCTACTGTGTGTGTGCCAATGCGACTCTCTAAACTGAAAGAAAACAATATTTTATCCATTTAAAAACACCAATTTTATACTCCAATTCACAGGTTAATAAAATTACAAGTAAGGAACGAGACCAGCTCGTATGTCTACGCCAATGGGTTAAAAAAACAAATAATATAATATTTTGAATCATTAACCTAGGTTAAGTGATTGCGGAGAAAATCCAAAAAACGTGTTCATGAAATCCCCCATGTTAATCTTATAGGAAAATGGTTTTTAGCTTTTCCTCAATTAATTTTACTGTAAACTTCACATTTGCTTTTACCAATCAGTTCAGCTCTACAAAACAATCATTTTGGTTTTTAAATTGTGATTCTACGTCCAACCGTTGCAGAGATATTCAAAGTGCTAAACACAGTACGTTGTCCAATGTTATCCTTATGGAGAATATTTAAAATTTGATATCTCGATCATTTATGAATGTATATTGATGAAGCTTGGTATGTGGCTTCACCTAGTACTGGTATATTGATATTTGCACAACAAATTGATTTTTTGTTCATTATCCTCCTAGCAGCAAACCTGCATACTCATCCCTAATGTTATTAGTAGGAGTACGCTCTTATATCGCATATAAGGATTGAGTGATCGCGTAAAATACAAAAAAAAATTGTTTCAATTGACAATATACCTCATGGGCCCTCCATTATAACTGCAGCTTGACAATGACATACAAATCCAGAACATGACAAACAATGAGGCCTGAAATCTGTCAATCAGTCAGACAAAGTGCATATGAAGTAGTTACTCACCCCTCAGTCTCACTGAGGGCTGTATCATCTAGGCCCTCATAATAATATTAGCTGAAGATTTTGATAAAATATAATATGTTGGCGGCAATAAAGGTCCCCAATCAGTGAGAGCACGTGGTTTAAAAGTAGTTATTTACACTTTGGTTCCACTGGAGGACCCATCAGGATATTTATTTTATTGTAGCTTAATATTGCTGTAAAAATCTATAAGTATAAATACAGAACTTGATGAACAATACGTTTTAAAATCAGTCAATTGGTTTTGAATGCCTAAATATTTTAAACTCTAATCCAGAGGTTTTAATGTAACACATTAACCTTACTGGAGGGAGGGGGGCTGTGCCCCCCAGGCCTCCCATTGTTATTGTAGCTTGATACAGTTGTTCAAATACATAGGCAACCTATAAATGCAGAACTTAAAAAGCAATAAGGCTTAAATCATTCAATTTGTTTTTAAGAAGAATAAATTGGCTCATTTTAAAAAGAAAAGAAAAGTAGTATCTTATGTTAAATATAATCTAGGAAGAAATTAAAACTCTTTGACCAACTTCTTAGAATCCACGAGTCATTGTGTCAAGGTCCAAGATTTTGTATACATCTTAATATATAAATACCCCCGTAGCAGCAAACCTGCATACTCAGCAAATTTCCAATGCATATATATGTATCTTAATGCCACATAAAGCCACATATCAAGTTTCATCAATATACATTCATAAATAAACGATTTATGACATTTAAATTATTCTCCATAAGAATAACATGGCGGCTGAGTGTGCAGGTTTGCTGAAGCAAGGAACTCTAAAAATTAGGTTTTACACAAATATCAATATAACTCAAGTAGGTAAAGCCACATACCAAATGTGAATAATTTATGTTCATAATTAAGGGAGATAACATGTTACTTATTCTCCATAAGAATAACATGGGACTGAGTACACAGGTTTGCTGCTACAGGAACTATCGGCCGAAAAATGTTTTTTAGTGCAAATATCAATAGACCACAACGATATGAAGTAATATACCGACCACAACGATATGAAGTAACCAGTTTCATCAGCAAAAGTATATAAATAAGCGAGATATACAATTTATCTTATTCTCCGTAAGAATAACATTGGACAACACACTGGGTTTAGCACTTTCGATATCTCTGTAACCATTTGACGTAGAGCAATGATCAAAACACTAAATTGTGCGTCTTTCTAAGCTGATTCCAATGGAAAAAATCTAAAATTTGACTTTTTCAACAATTATATGTAAAAAGCTCAAAAAACCCACTTTTGGGATACAACCCCCCCCCCAAAATACCTCTTCGGATAGGTCGGTCCGTCTGGTTTTCGAACTTAAAGTCATAAATGCTGCTTTACACGTTTATACCAAATTTTGTCAAAATCGGATGAATTTTACGACAGTTATCGTGCTCACGGACACACACACACACACACATATATATATATACATATATATATATATATAAATACAGTTTTTGAAATAATTGTGTTTTTGGCATCTGGGGACCTCAAAATGAAAAGTTATCATGGTCATGGGCCTAGGTCTTGCCATGCCGACTACGGTAATAGCTTCTTCCCTATATGGGAAATTCGCTGAAATGGATCCCTATTTCCCTTGGTCACGCCATTACTTGAGAATTAGTAGACCAAATTGAATAACTATTTCTTGTTGAGTTCGTTTATGTCAGTACAAGGTTCTTATAAAAGACAATTTTTAATCCGACCTAAGAGCTCTGCCCCACAGGCCTTCAAAGTTCCTATTGATTTTATCTAAGTTCAGTTAGTTACACCAAGCAGCTGTAAACATACTTGAAAGGCATATACATATGTTGATTATAGAAATAAAAAGCTACTTGAATGGAAACTCTCATTTTGGAAATAAAAAGAGTACTTGAATGGCAACTCAAACTCTTTTTTTTATATTCAAGTGAGCATAGCGCATGAGCTAATTCGGGAAGCGAGTGAGCGAAGCGAACATGCTTAACTTGAAAAAAAACAAATTCAATGACATTAGGACAGGACAACGACTGTTGGGCCAGCTAGTTATATATATTAATGATTACAGACGCTGTGTAGCATTTAAGTATCCAAAAACATAATGATCACATTCTTTTTAAGTAACGGTGTATTATAATCCCACTTATGTTTTATATTATTGACTATCTCAAGTTTAATTTATGCAAAATTTCTTTGCAGTAAAAAATAATACGGGGACTTCTGCTTGAAACAATATTAATTTGTGTATTAAGGGAGTAAAGTGCAACTTTGTTCCCTAAGGGAAATTGTTGGCGCCCGACGCCGTAGGCCAGGGCGATAAATTTACACACAACATTTTTCCCACACTCCAAAAGCCACAAGTATTGATAAGTATTCACATTCACAATCGCTTTCCATTTTGGTTGCGTAATGCGTAATAACTAAACTCGGAACGTTAATTGCAGCTGGAGCAAAATATCAATCAGCTGATCCGATTCCCTTATAGCTGCAGCATTAATTATTGCAGCGAAATGTCAGCTGATTCTGTTCCGGGAGACAAAGTAACACTATACTCCTTCAATACAAGGAGTAAAATTTGACTTTACTAAGTAGGTGGGGGGAAACAAAATTTATTATACAAGATAGGAACGACGTTTCCTTCCATTTTTAAAATGTATTGTATTAGTTCACACATAAGCAAAAAGTTAGAGAAAACTTAGTAAACAAATTTCATAATCGGCCTGGAAGGACAAGTCCTGCACAGTCCATTAACACATATATAATTCCAATTTCTGGTAAATAGTTCAACTAAATTTGATCAAAATGTTAAACAGGAGCATCTCTTTTACTTGTTAAACATGAAAAGTAATTTTTCACTGAGAAAAACATGTTTTCTGGAAATGAAAGTACCAATCTCTATAGGACAGGAGCTTCAATTTCAGATCAAAACTATTTAAATCGGTCCTTTAGTTTTTGTTAGTGGATTTACAAAAGGAATGTTGTTGATATTTGAACATGTGCTCTTATGAGAGCCAAAAATTAAAATTAATTTATTATTAGAAACAACACATCTAAACTAAACAAAGATATTGATGACATTAGTGTATGTCAAAACCTATTATACGTTATATAGGTTAAGCTATTATAACCTATATAAGCATTATATTTAATAGATTTTGCTAGTAATGTACTGTAAGTGATTTATTGAAAGTTGAACAATATTTGTTATGGGAATAATAAACGCAAACATTGTGCGTTAAAAACCACCTAAAAAGAAAAGAAATGTAATTATGACAAACTGCAGGCCAAAACCTTTAATTTAATACAAAAACAGTTAAAATTGGCACAGTGGTTTTTGCTAATAGATTTACGTAAAGAATTTTTTTTTAATGTTAATCGGGCTGTTTCGGGAGCTAAAAGTATTTTGTATTGAGAAAAATCTATACTTATAATGTAATGGTTGTGCATTTGCGTGTATGTCCCAGGGGATTTTGAAAACGCCTACTCAAAACTGCTCTGGACCATAATGTTGTAGAGGATCAACAAATTGCAGATAGGTACTTTTTTGTTTTTCCTCAAGACTTCAGGACTCTGCCCCAGTGGCATAAAAAGCCGCCATGTTATTCTTATTGAGAAAATGTTTTGTTCTAACGGCTCCTCAAATTTGCTCAAACCATAACACATTATTGGGGGACTAAAAGACCGGATATTCTTATCAGTGCTTATTGTGATTTCCATAATCCCTTACAATGGTTGTTCCCGGCAAAACATGTTTAAGATGAAAAACATGATTAGTGGAATCAACATTTGTTAGCTGGACAAATTATAAGACAATATCTTTTGAGATCGAATATAACTGAAATCTAAAAAACCGAAACCAGGGTAGACTTTCATAAGTGGAACGATATAAAAAACCGAATGAAATTGTTCGATAGGGTATAACGATTATTTACGTTATTCGGTTATGGTTTCAGTTAGGCCTATTAAGGTTTAGGTTATTTAGGTTTCAGTTAGGCCTACCGTAAAACAGACTTGACTCGGACACTTTTTTACTATTTTTAAGTTATAGTGCCTTCCCATTAACGTTGTCACCAATAAAAACCAGACCATTTTAAAGTGTTTGTACTATTTACAATATCCATTTACCTTTAGCCTAACTTATATATTATTATGTTGGATGTTATTATAACAAAAATAAATACCCCCGTAGCAGCCAACCTGCGTACTCAGAGAATTTCCAAAGCATATATATATATATATATATATATATATATATATATATATATATATATATATATGTACCTTAATACCACATAAAGCCAAATACCAAGTTTCATCAATATACATTTTTAAATAAACGATTTATGACATTTTAATTATTCTCCATAAGAATAACATGGCGGCTGAGTATGCAGGGTTGCTGAAGCAAGTAACCAAAAAAATGGGGTTTTATCAATATAACTGAAGAAGGAAAAGCCACATACCAAATTTTATTAATTTATGTTCATAATTAAGGGAGATAACACGTTACTTATTCGCCATAAGAATAACATGGAAGCTGAGTACGTAGGTTTGCTGCTACGGGAACTATCAGCCGGAAAATGTTTCTTAGTGCAAATATCAATATACCACAACGATATGAAGCAATATACCAAGTTTCATAAGGAAAGTTCATAAATAAGCGAGATATACAATTTTTCTTATTCTCCATAAGAATAAAATCGGACAACGTACTGTCTTTAGCACTTTCAATATCTCTGTAACCATTTGACGTAGAGCAATGATAAAAACACCAAATTGTGCGTATTTTGAAGTTGATTCCAATGAAAAAAACTAAAATTTGACTTTTTCAACGATTATTTGTAAAAACAAAAAAAACTTATTTTTAGGGTAAACCCCCCCCCAAAAAATACCCCTTTGGATAGGTCGATCTGTCTGGTTTTTGAAATTAAAGTCATAAATGCTGCTTTAAACAACTATCCCAAATTTCATCAAAATCGGACTATTTTTACGAGAGTTATCGTGCTCACGGACAAATATATATATATATATATATATATATATATATATACAGTTTTGAAAGAATGGTATTTTTTGGCATCTGGAGAGACCTCAAAATGAAAAGTTATCATGGTCCCGGGCCTAGGTCTTACCATGACGACTACGGTATTAGCTTCTTCCCTTTAGGAGAAATTCGCTAATCCCTAAAGGGTAAATTCTCTAAAAATAAATAAAAGTGTCCGGGTTAACCTCCACATACGGTCTTGAACCGGATATCCACCTAACTAACGTTATAACGTATAAAGTAATCTATTCTTTCCATAGTTGAACGGTGTTTTTAGGTCTGCAGATGCCTTTGCACCAATCAAAGGCTTAAAAGTGAAATAAATACAAAATTATTATGGGTTGGGGATGAAAAAAGGGTATTCTTCCGTCAAGTTTCAGCTGTTTATTCTTTGCAACTAAAATGAAACTAAACAAAGAACCATTAGGGGAAAAGACGCTTAAAATACAGTTAGAAACAAGGGGCCCATTATATTTCCCACGGACATGATCACTTATGGTTGATTTAGACAAAGAATACTTTTTCGCCACTGCTCTTATAATTAATACCGTATCAGAGCTAAAAACCACAATGTTGTTATTAGTTATGGCGGGAATACGGCAGAAACGAGTCGTAACGGTTGAGAAGAGCGGAGCGACTCAGTGGAGAAACGATGGACGACTATGACGTCACTGCTCACAAGCATGACGTCGTAGTTTTCTTCTTTTAGGCATGTGCCGTCTGCTGCTGTTTGAACTGACATCACAGATCACAGTCTCTGACTGTCAGAATAGGCTTTAGGCACTGACATGAGTCGCTCAGTTCTGTCCATACATGTATTTTATTACATAGGTACCTTCAATTATAATTATTCTTTATTATATGAGTGACCAGATAAATTAATATGTTTTGAAGATAATTTGTATGGTGCAGTGTGACACTTATTCTAGGCTCTGCCAGTCTATCATAAATATATTGGTACTTAACGGATAGTACAGGGTACCACTTTTTCATGTCTGCTGTGACGGTTAGGACTCTGGGTTAGTTTATCTTAATAAAAATAAAAATAATTGATGGTGTCGGGACAAGCGGAACTCAAGAACACAAATGTGGTTGAAATATTTATGATAAACTAACCTACCGGTAGCCTAACTGCTGTTGCGTGCTGTAAATAATGGTACTCTATATAATTTTTAAATACCAAATAGTCAAACTTCCGACATTTTGGATAACATACATAAATAAACATCACAATAATGTGTAACTTATTAGCCTATTATGTTAAATTGACCAAGCTTAACTGTTGGTCATCAACAGTAAAACTGTTGTGCAGTTAACATAAGCATTTAGATCTATAAGTGCATTTTAGAAATCAATGTAAGGTAAACATTACAGCAACATGTGTGGGTTGAACAAAAATTTATAATAGGCTTTTTTATTTTCTGGGCCTATGTAAAAAATCAGTTATGGAAGGAGTTTTTAATAAATTAAATTAGACTTGCTGACTGATTTTAATGTAGGATACTTCACAACCATTTCTACTAACTCTCAAATAAATAAATCCCTAACTAACGCCAAACAAACGCCAGATCGCAAATGCAATACAATTGCAAACTTGTGAGTCAGTGAATAAATTGTGCAAACAAGTGAATCCACTTGAAAACTATGACGTCATGCTTGTGAGCAGTGACGCCATAGCCGTCCATCGTTTCTCCCCTGAGTCGCACTGTGGGAAGAGTCACATCCATGGAGTATAATTAAAGTGTCCGGGTCAAAACTGGAATAGGCCTGTCGTTAATATGAAAAATTTTGTGTACATATATATTGTATATCTCTTTAAATAGCATGGCATTATGCACGCTTAAATTTCAAATAAAATTATGCCTTATTCACGAAAACAATCGGACAAACTTAAAAAAATGACATGTCTTAGTTAGACATAATATTTTATTTCTGTGAAAAGACGTGAGTTATAAACGATTAGAGCATGCCTCGTTTAGAGCAGAGATCCATGCACTGCTCCGAAAATTCGTAACTCCGAAAGACACTACTCCGAAAATATTTTCGGAACAGTGCATTTCGGAACACTGCTTTCGGAGTAGTGCATTTTCGGAGTTCTGATTTTCGTAGCTACGCATTTCAGACTAATGCTTTTTAAACTTGGTATTTTTTCGGAGGTCTGCCTTTCGGAGTTGTGAATTTGCGGAACAAAGCCACGCACTTGATTTTACAACTCCGAAATGCACTGGAAATTTAGGCCTCTTTGCGGATATTACGAAGAGCCTGCGTGTAAACGCGGCAACACGGCATACATTCGTGGGTGGGGTGAGTTAGTCTATTCATTGGCTAATACCGCCATCTCAAATCCTCCTCTAACCCAATTGTCCCCTCCAAATTAAATATAACCACAAATGCCTAACTCCGAAATGCAGTACTCCGATGAGCACTGCTCCGAAACCACTACTCCGAAATGCACTGCTACGAATTTTTTTCGGAACAATGCTTTTCGGAACACTGATTTTGGAGTAGTGATTTTCGGAGCAATGCATTTCGGACTAATGCCTTCGAAAATACCTATTTATTTCGGAGTAGTGCCTTTCGGAGCTATGCATTTTCGGAACAATGCCGCGCTCTGTTTAGAGCATGTTCTTCTCTAAACAAATGTAGGTCTACCTATAACGAACGACTGCTCAAGTTTGCAGGTTAGTTTAGAAATATTTATGTTTAGAAATATGTACGTGTCCAGGTCAAGACCCCCTATTCGGTTCTAGCCGCTTTTACGATACGGTATGTTATGTTTCAGTTTAGGTGTCTTGAAATTTGTCCAGATAACAAACGTCGGTTCCAATATTACTTTAAACATGCATTGTCAGGAATAACATTATCATGTTATGTTTGTTTATTTCATTTTTATTTTAAGTTAAATTGAATAACAAACTAAACTAAACAAACATGACGTAGATACGGTACCTAATTACAAACATACAAGCTATTAAATATTAATCAGTGTTAAAAATAGCAACCTAATTAATATACCGTGGCCTATTGAACAATTTCATTTGGTTCTTTATTTTGTTCCACTTATGAAAGTATACCCGAGCCGAGTAAGATCGAAACCATATTGGATTCGCCTGGGTAAATTAAATGTAAGTTAAACAAAAGTCATAGCCTATTATGGATTTAAAATTTGTATCACTTTACCCTTGTTTCTGGAAAAAACAAATGTGATTTCCAAACTCTAGAGGTAAATTTATATGAGGTTAGTTCAATGAAATTGATCATTTTCAGTCAGAAAGTAGGCCTAGGATGAACTTGTGCCAAAAGCCACAATTATCCAGAGACTAAGTTTGACCTTACGGAACAATTTTATAAAATGTTTATTTTGGATAAAAATGAAGAAATTTAGACAACAATTTGATTAAAACAGTGGTGTATGGACATCATAAATTATGCCTAGAAAATTAAAGTCGATAGGCATACCTTACAAATATTAACCTCCAAAAAGGACAAAACTTATTGAGTTTGCCTTATTGCCTTATTGAGTTTGAATAGACACTTATGTAGACCTCGTGCGGATCTTCGTGAAGTCTGAGTAGGGTGTGCCAGCAGAATAGTGGGGGGGGATCAGCGTTGGAGGGGAAGATCACAATACCATATGTCGTAATACTATTCCTGCGGAAAACATTTGTCTGTGTAATCTTAAATATATTTTACTGGGTGAACGTATAGTATTTAAGTTTTTATGAGTCTTGATAAAAACGAGTATGGTATTTAAACCATAATTGACAATACACTCTTTATGTTATTGAGTGTTGTGTTTAAAATTATGTCTTAACAAATTGTAAATGATTACATTAGGCCTCTTGTGTTTTTTTCACATGGAATCGTCAACACAAGCCGTTGAACTGTTTCCCTGGTGTAGGCAGTATAGTTCTTGTACGATAAGCTGGTTTTTAGTCTTAAAAAAGTTTATTGCTGTTGCTGATTGTTTATTTGTAATTTTAACATTTTTCCTATCGAACTAATGTCTAAACATACGGACGCAGCAGTGAACTCGCTAGGTTGAAGGCAAATGAAAATTATTTGTGTTAGGCCTAATCGATAAATGCTGTCCCGCACTTCTCGCGAATACGCCCGAACAAACCGTTTCCGTAAAAAAAACGTAAAAAACCGTTTCAAACCACTTTTACCAATAACGCCCAGACTTCATAAAGATCCGCACGAGGTCTAGGGTAGTTCTGGTAATGCAATTTTCATTTTTGTAGGAAAGTAAATTTATATTAAACTTTAGTTTTCAATCAGACAAAAAGGAAATAGGCTAGTCCCAGAATATGGTGAAAACTAATGTGCACATTAAGTTTTAATAACATATTGTCATAGTTAAAAGCACGATGTATAGGTAGCTATAGTTTGTTCTTTTTTCTGTTCTTACAAATGTTAATTATTGTTACCTATATTGTAAAGTTGCATCGGTGATAGCCGTCAAATAAATAACCAAAACATCTAATTTTATTTGGTAATTTACCGTCCGTTTTATTAGTGAGATAATAATTTTTTGAATAAACTAAGACTTTCTCCTGTTAATGAGTGGAAATTATACTGTGAATAATTACATTTATTAGCGTTTAATCACTTTAATCACGTAAGAAGGAGGTCTTGTTGACATCTTTCTTTTCAGTCATTTCATTTTGTCGTCTGGTGAGGTCTAAAAGTCCCATAGTCCAGAGCTCGGCCTGCATTTTTTTACATAGAGTACGGTACCAATAAAGTTATTTATTATAATAGTATTTAAAATAATAATGCATTTTTTAATTAGTATAAAATAAAGTAGTCATAAAATTTTTAAAAGATAATGATATTTAAACCTTATTTTTGTGTTTCAAGTTACGAAAAGAAGTTTTTTCCTAGTCAACATAAACATGAATAACTACAGTTCTGTAGTGAATCTATGGCAATACTTACGTTCTCTATAGTTGAAACATAGACGTTGGCTAAATATCAACTATTCAAGTACCACTAAAATGGCTCCCAATGTTAATCTTATGGGATAAAAATAGATTTGTTTCAAAGATAATTTTATTATTACATAACCAAATATTCCCAATAACGAACTCGACCGAGATTTTGTACTATAGAATCTATCTCTAAAGTTTGAAGTGGATCTGTAGAGGCGTTTTTGAGTTATTTATGTCACAGACACGCCAGTTCGAGTTGATTCTCTTACCAATGTTATGTATAAAGTTATGTATAAGGATTTCGTTTCACTCAATCCAATTATGAAGAATATGTAAAGCTTTATATCTCCCTTAATTATGAACATATATTATTAAAACTTGGTATGTAGCTTCACCTGGTTGAGTTATAATGATAATTGCAAAAAATACACATTTTTATCTTCCTCGTTGAACCTGCGTTCTCAGCCCTAATGTTATTCTTATGGAGAATAAATAAAATGCTATATGTAACTTATTTATTTATGTATTTTTATGAAACATGGTATGTGGCTTTATGTGGTAGTAAGTAATATATTCATGCATAGGAAATTCGCTGAGTACGCAGGTTTGCTGCAACGGGGGTATTTTTTTCACCCCCACTAAATTTAGGAACTGGGAACTGTAGGCATATCAAATTAGTAAATACTAGTGGCTTGAAGGGGCCATAGCCCCTAACCTTTCTCCAATTCTCTGCCAACACATGTCAGTTCATAAAAAAAGTAGACACTTAATCACATGGTTTAATGTAAACAAAGCAGATGTTTTTAAATTCCTATGCTTTTCTTATGGAGGATGTTTTAAGTTATTTATTGTTTGCTGGTAAGCTTTTAGAAATACTGTTATTTGTCCCGAGTACCTGGGATGGAGCCCTTTAATTTGAGCCATCTTCCATTACCCTTTGATTTGCCAAACTCTCACAACTTTGACTTAAAAATTTTGCTTACAGAATTATATATAAAGATGTTGATTCTATAACTGATTTTATAGGATATAAGGCATTAAAAAAGCATTTTTTTAAAGTGATATTCAACATTTTTGCGGGGGGGGGACCTCCGAACCCTCTGACCCTCCTCCAGGGGGGTGATTACAAAATCTCCTCTTTTTGTCAGGGGTCGCCAGCTAAAATCTCCTTTATTTTCCACACTACCATATGGCAACCCTAAGTATAAATACAGTTTGACACACTTTAAGATATTTCGGAGGTCCTGTTTTGTGGTCTAGTGGATCTTCCAATTTAAACTTAAATTAGATTTAAAAAATGTTTGATTACAAATCCATTTTAAGAAAATTAAATATAGTTTCGGTAACTTTGGAATAAATAAATGTATCTGGTCGCCCTGAGGGTAGGCAATGAGTGGAGTGGGGAATAAGGCTCGGGTCGCCGATAGCAATGGCAACGGGTGCACCTGAGAGCCCTTCCTCCGATCGACCTAGCGCCATACTATAAATGTATCTGGTCGCCCTGAGGGTAGGCAACGAGTGGAGTGGGGAATAAGGCTCTGGTCGCCGATAGCGATGGCAACGGGTGTACCTGAGAGCCCTTTCTCCAAGCGACCTAGCGCCATACTATAAATGTATCTGGTCGCCCTGAGGGTAGGCAACGAGTGGAGTGGGGAATAAGGCTCTGGTCGCCGATAGCGATGGCAACGGGTGTACCTGAGAGCCCTTTCTCCAAGCGACCTAGCGCCATACTATAAATGTATCTGGTCGCCCTGAGGGTAGGCAACGAGTGGAGTGGGAAATAAGGTTCTGGTCGCCGATAGCGATGGCAACGGGTGCACCTGAGAGCCCTTCCTCCGATCGACCTAGCGCCATACTATAAATGTATCTGGTCGCCCTGAGGGTAGGCAACGAGTGGAGTGGGGAATAAGGCTCTGGTCGCCGATAGCGATGGCAACGGGTGTACCTGAGAGCCCTTTCTCCAAGCGACCTAGCGCCATACTATAAATGTATCTGGTCGCCCTGAGAGTAGGCAACGAGTGGAGTGGGAAATAAGGCTCTGGTCGCCGATAGCGATGGCAACGGGTGTACCTGAGAGCCCTTCCTCCGAGCGATCTAGCGCCATACTATAAATGTATCTGGTCGCCCTGAGGGTAGGCAACGAGTGGACTGGGAAATAAGGCTCTGGTCGCCGATAGCGATGGCAACGGGTGTACCTGAGAGCCCTTCCTCCGAGTGACCTAGCGCCATACTAGCGTTCAAAGCGGCCAGTGACCGAACAACCCGTTTTAAATGCAACTGTCGTTAACATTGTAGTCAACCTTCTGTTGTGTTTTTTAGTTTTCTGTGCTCTTATGAAAATATGCCACAGCTAGTTTTTATAGATTGTGCTGAGTACTTCACCTCATACCACATTATATCTAGACTGCATAGCTAAATATAAAACCCACCAAACATCTATATACATAATACGCTAAGCCGATTTTTGTAAACAGAACTCCTCCATTAGTTTTGAACCAATTTCGATGATAAAAGTGTAAAAAATGGCCCAGATTCGTAGTTGTGCAAAGTGGTTTTCAATTTCCCATACTGTCTGCTGAAGGGCATAGGACACCCGAAAAGTTCAATTCTGTCCCATAAAAACATGGAGAGTAGTTTGAATTCAGTTGCATTCTAAAACAGGTGATTATACAGTTAAATACAGGTAAACAGTAAGGACAGCTGATAACTGATATAAACAATAACTGTTTGTTTTGCTCGATTTAGAGCAACAGGTCCACTAGTATTAATTATATAGTTTCATGAGCCAATTTACACAACTTTAATAACATTTAATTTTCTTTAAATGGTTTAACAAATAAATTATAGACATTTACCAACAATTTGTTCAATGTTCCAACGGGCGATGGAAAATGTCCACAATAATTCCTTAAATAACACAAACTCACCAACAATTAATTTTAAACAATGAGCTTACATTTAATTATAAAAATGTGTCTTATTTATATTATCTGCTAACTAAAAATAATTTATGTTTTATTATTGTTATTAATTATACTGGCCACTCACTGATGGGTGGCGGCGGCGGCGGGTCGGGCTGTGAGAGGCTGAGCAACCGCCGTTTGTTCTGGCCGCTCAGTTCCCGCAGGTACTGCATCTGCGCAATGCACTGTCTGCGGTCCTCCGCGCGGCTCACGTACGACGGGCGGTTGTGTAGCAGGTGATACTGCAACTCCCCCGCTCCTCCCTGTACATGACCATGTCAAATGTGGCCAAGGGTACAATCAAAATATACAATATCATGTTTTACTACAAAAAAAACCAATTCAAATCCAATTTTCGGCCTTGACAAATTTGATTTTACCTTAAGAAAACTTTCAGAGATTTAATATCACCTCAAGCTAAATCAAATTAATTTGCTCATAAATTAGATCAATTCAAAAATTTGAAGTTATGGTTTTCGGGTTTAATTAAAAACAAAGAATGTTTCATTAATGCGTATAACAATTACATCTGGATTTCAACCGACATGCCAACAAACAATAAACTTGTCTGGTGCAATCTTAAATTAACATTTTGTAAGAGCTGGTGATGAATATCACTTTATTACTGACTATCGCATCATTCGGTTAATCAGGTTATTTAAACAGTTGGGATTAAAATCAGATAATGGCTAATGTTTGTTTTCTTAAGAGACCAAAACTGTTGATTTTAGTGCTACAAGAAATCTGTCTTCCTTGATCAGCTAAATCTGTCTCATTCAACTTTATTAGGCTTATTCACAGTGAATTATAAAAAAATGCACACAATACATTAACAGATTTGTAAATTCAGAAGTGTGAGAAGAATATTTGCTTGAGTTCGAGAGCAGGTCCTATTGGTGTTAAAAATAATGCTGAATACTCTATTAAGAATGTTTGGAAAAGTCATAATTACATTACACAACAGAAATTATTAAAAAAGTATTTTTTTTTATTTCACAAAATGTAATTGTGAATACTCTATTAAGAATGTTTGGAAAAGTCATAATTACATTACACAACAGAAATTATTAAAAAAGTATTTTTTTTTATTTCACAAAATGTAATTGTGAATACTCTATTAAGAATGTTTGGAAAAGGCATAATTACATTACACAACAGAAATTATTAAAAAAGTATTTTTTTTTATTTCACAAAATGTAATTGTTTAAACAAACCTTACCTTAAAAATGTTTTTTTTACTTTCTATATTGATCTTGTTCCTGTCATTTTCACTTTTGTTGCTTGTAGGCTCTGTTTCGGGACTAGGAAGTTCATATCTATTATTCGCTCCTTTTTCAAAGCCAGCTTTCCCCTTTTCCTTTGTATTATCTGCTCTTTGTCGTTCTACCCTGTTCTGCCTTGAAGGTTTTTGTTTTCGTTCACCCACTGACCATGAGATTCCTATTTCTTCTATTTTATTTTTTCCCTATATAAAATTAAGCAAATTTTAATATTAAGCTGACAAATTAAAAATTAAATAAAGGCTTAAATTAATAAAATACCTAATAAATAAAAGTAGGATAATCTTAATGGCGTACAAAATAACCATACATTAGACTTCTTACCATCCAAGGTCCACAGTGTAAAGATAAAAAGTTTCTTCCATCAGTTTATTATTTATGTTGTGTGTTGCATAACATGTATTTTTAATTTTTAAGGTCATGGCAAAATGTATGTTGACGTAAGAAAATGTTTAAATGTGTCATATGCTGTCGCTACAATAACTGTCAGAAGGTGAATTTTATTAACTGATCTATATTAGTCGTACCACCATAGACGTAATTTGGGAGGGGGTAGTTGCCCTCCCCCCCAATAATTTGGATGAAGTTTTATTAAAATATATTAAGTTAAAATAACTATGTTAAAATGACGGAGCTAAAAAAGGCAGTGTTTTAAAAATGTATGGCAGTAAAATTGCATATTTATTTATTTAATTGCAAAAACCTTTACTTAAGTTTTTAACAAAATCATAATATCATCGAACGTATGCAATGGACTGGCACTTGATTCCGCATGTGATCACCATCGCCTCAGTCGGTTTAGGGGGGAGGCAGGAGGGGTAGCAGTTTCTTTGAATCCCCCACACAAGTGCTTGTTTGTGCACAGTGGTCAATATTCACCTTCTTTAAGTTGCTAGTGCTAAAGATAATGTTTAAAAAGCCAAATGAACAAGGCAATGCATTCGAGTGCATTGTACTGCTAACATATTTAAGCATGTTGTTTTAGCGAATTTATCCTATAGGGAAGAAGCTATTACCGTAGTCGGCATGGTAAGACCTAGGCCCGGGATCATGATAGCTTTTCGTTTTGAGGTCCCCAGATGCCAAAATCACCATCTGTTCAAAACTGTATATATATATATATATATGTGTGTGTGTGTGTGTGTGTGTGTCCGTCCGTGAGCACGATAACTCTCGTAAAAATAGTCAGATTTTTACAAAATTTGGTACAAACGTGTAAAGCAGCATTTATGACTTTAAGTGCAAAAACCAGATAGATTGACCTACAGGAAGGGGTATTTTTTCGGGGAGGGGGGTTTGTACCCTTAAAATGGGTTTTTACATTCAATTTTAGAACAAGTTAAATTTTAGTTTTTACAATTAGAATCAGCTTAAAAAGATACACAATTTGGAGTTTTGATCATTTCTCTACGTCAAATGGTTACAAGAGATATTGAAAGTGCTAAACACAGTACGTTGTCCAATGTTATTCTTATGGAGAATAAGAACAATTTTATATCTCGCTTATTTATGAACGGATACTAATGAAACTTGGTATACGGCTTCATCTTGTTGTGGTCTATTGTTATTTGCACAAAACAGCTATTTTTACCAATTATTCCCGTAGCAGCAAACCTGCGTACTCAGCCCCCATGTTATTCTTATGGAAAATAAGTAAAATGTAATGTCTCCCTTAGTTATGTCTCCAAATTAATAAAGCTTGGTATGTGGCTTCACCTAGTTGAGTTATAAAAAGATTTGCATGAAATCCCATTTCTTGTGTTCCTTGTTACAGCAAACCTGCATACTCATCTCCCATGTTATTCTTTTGGAGAATCATTAAAATGGCATATATCGCTTATTTATGAATGTATATTGATGAAACTTGGTATTGTGACCTAGTTGAGCTATATTCACATTTGCATAAAACCCATGTTGCGGCAAACCTGCATACTCAGCTCCCATGTTATCCTTATGGAAAATAATGAAAATGTTATAAATCGCTTATTTGTGAACTATAGGTATGTGTTATGTTAAAGAAACTTGGTAAGAGTCTTTACGCGGTTTTAAGACATATGCATATATACATACAAAATATGCATTGGAAATCCACTGAGTACGCAGGTTTGCTGCGACGAGGGTATTTTAAAAATATTAGGTTTTTATAGTTAAATAGGTTTTTTGTAGTTATTAGCGGTTTTTTGGTAGTAGCTTGTAAGGCTGTCCACAAATTACATCGTAAGTTTTTGTCAATTCCCAGATCCCCCCTATAATCATCCTAATGTCATAATTCGCCCATCCCCTCGCTTCAAAAAGTACGTTATCTCTGACCAACTGACGAAATAATTGTAAAATAATTCATCAGATGGATGAAGTTTGTCTGGATATACAAGTCAATTTTACCAAGTACATTTTTATGACATCCTGGTTTTCAGCAAAACATTCTCTGAACTCTTGGAACATTTGGCTAGAGTTCTAGAGAGGTTAAAGATCCATGGACTGACTTGCCACAGGGTTCCCACAAGTTTTTCAAAGCGAAATTCCAGGATATTTCCAGGACAAATCAAGATTTTTCAGGACTCTCGCGATTTAAAAAAAAACATAATCGTGCATTTATTACCTTTGCTTTGAGTTTATTTGTATACAAATTTATAAACTAGGTATATTATAAATGATCCCCAACCATAAGAGGCCGTGAGATGTACAAAAGAACCTGGAATCGTTTTATTGTACTTAAGAGTGTTTAGTTTGGTTAAGGAACCAATGGGTTTAGCTAAATTACGAAGAGGACCAATGTTTTAGCCGTTGTAACGAAGAAAACGATCTGATAATTATTATCAAAGATAATAGCCGTTTTGTAAATATTGACATTTTGAACCTTTACGGGGGGGCCCCGAGGGGGCGAACCTCCATGGGGATTTTTGGGAACATTTTTAAACATGTTCTCTCTGGTTGTGGTCTATCATTGGTGTGAAATTCAGTTTTACTCTAATTTTTTCTCTTTCAAAACCTTTGTTGAGTGGGCTAATATGAATGTAGACCAAATATGGGCAATATGTGTTATGGGTGGAAACTGACAAATTACTCATAAACGGCATGAGATATAAAGAAATTGATAAGAATTGAATTTGTACTTTGGCTCATACACAACAGAAAATGTTCTGTGCAGGTTTGGTTAGGAACACTCTGGAAGGAGTTATTATTAATGTAATGAGTAGATGTAAAACATGGCGGTCGTCTTGGATATATGACGTAATAAAAACTAAAGAGTGCAATTTGAAGGTAAACACCCGGTACCACAGCATTATGTGGCATATAATAAAGAGATTCCACATAGTCGCACTTTCAATTCACAAAAAATCCCACGGAATACAGTTGCTCCTGGACTAATTTTAATATTACTGTTGTTAAAAAAGTGTATAAAAGGAAATGAGTGTTTCCTTTTTTAAAAAACTTTGATACAAAATTAAGATTTATATTGCCTTCTGCAGTGAGTGGCTGAAATTATTTTATTATTTGTCAAAAATAATGTAGGCTAATAGGCCTACATTCCTATAAATGTCTATGATTTTAAAATGTAAAGCTCTACTTTAGTTAGATGTAATGAAATGGACTATGAAATAGGTGTTTACGAAGAGGACTTAAGGGAAAGCACTAAAGTAATAAAGTAAACAACATATTTTGGAAAAACTATGGCAAACACAGAATCTGCAGCCATTTTAAATTTTAGCCCTGTAAGAATCATGTAAAAGCATCAGAAATTTATAAGAGTATTGAGAAAATGCTTATACTTCAATAAACTTGTGATTTTTAGTCAATCTTGAATTTAAATCGGCAAACAAATATTTGAATGCAATTTTGGCATTGTTAGTGAATTTCCTTTGGAAAGTGAACTATTATCATGACCCGCACGGTGAAACTTAAGCCCGGGACCACCATAGAAGTTCCTAACGTGACCCCCTGAATTTTTTGGGGGTCGTTCAAAATTGTATATATATATATATATATATATATATATATATATATATATGTGTGTATGCACTCTAGCGGTCACATTTTTTGTCCGATTTACTTCAAATTTGGTGGGGACGTTCCTTTCTATAATCTGTTGGACAAGTTCGTTGGGCAAAACAATCGGAAAACTCTAAACACATTTTTTGGGGATTAATATTTCAAATTTTGAGTTTTTGGGCCCAAAAAGGGTCATAAAAGCCCCAGATGTAAAATTAATGCATTTAAAAAGATGGGAATTAGGAAGGCGAAAGTTTTAAGCCCTCTCTCGTCATTCTAGCATAAATATTTACCGAGTTATTAAAGAAAATGTATATCGGCTAAACACAGTACGTTGTCTTATGGGGGTTTTACACTAGAAAAGCCTGTTATTCCCTTGTTAGAGTACTTTTATTATCCCCAGCAACCTCACGCCTACTTTCGAGCCTGTCTGGACCTTCTCCTAACCTTATAATGCGCAAAATTGTATTCCCAGCTTTGCAAGTAAATGAAACCAGGAGTATCAGAACAGCCAAAAAATCAATGTTTTCAGATTTCAATAAATATTGGAAAAATGTATGTTTTTACACTGATTTTGAGTTTTAAAAATTTTAATACGGAAATTCACTTCCCTCACATCAGCGTGCTGCGTGCGAACTCGTTTTAGATTTTAGTTCAGTAGATTAAATTATAAAAAATATAAATTGAATTAAAAAGTTGTAATATTCAGGAAATTTTAGTTTTAAATAACTTATTCAGGAAATTTTAGTTTTAAATAACTTATTCAGGAAATTTTAGTTTTAAATAACTTATTCAGGAAATTTTAGTTTTAAATAACTTTTATCATAAAATTCATTTTAAAATAAGTTATTACCAGATGTATTAAAACCCTTCCCAGATGGCCTAGTTTATGTATATACACAAACAAAAATTAGATTTAGAATAAAAATAAAAATTGTTGTTTTTACGTCTATAATTCTTAAAACTAGTTGTCCTAGGCAGTAGTTTGTTCCAAATAATAAAAAATACAAACAACAAAAATAAAAAAAAACAAATTTCTCGTATGATGTAAATATTTGTATTTAATAATATTACTAATATGGGACCAAAATAGAAGATGGCCAAAGGTCCCAGTGCAGGCTCTTTGAGTACATGGTGTAAAACTTACAACACAATTTTTTAATAGGGCACTTATTAAAGAATTTGCATTGTTTAAGTGAATTATTGTTCCAGCAATAGCTAACTTAAACATTATAAAACCTATACCACCGCTACAATAGAATTATACAAAGCTTGTTTAGCAAACAATTTTTGACAGACTTTAGCCTTGGATAAAATACAAGAAATAATTTGACGAACAAGATTCTTTAATTCTGTCCCCCAAATATCCTCCCTCCTTTACTTAAAAAAATTATTTCTTTGAGATATGCGTAAAACCAATAAAAAAATTGTTAATCTGGAAACAAACCACGGCCAAAATTGAAAAAGTCCAAGAAATCTGAAGAAATACAACATGAAAATAGAAAAATTCCTGGACAGATAATCAAATTCCAGGACAATGAATAAAATTCCAGGACATAAAGCAAAATTCAAGGACTATTCCAGGTTTTCCAGGACGCGCAGGAACGCGGGTAGAGTGATGCAAGTGTCACTCTGAGCTAACGCAGGACGCGGTGGCTCAGAGGTAAAGTGTCTGACTAGCAAGTCAGACGTGGCCGGTTCGATTCCGGTCCCGGCCGACTCCTGTGAGATCATGAGCGGTCACCTCTGGCTTGCCCATGTGACTAATGCTGTTACAGTACATCACTGTCTTTAGTTCACCGCACAGGTCAATAGCCTAGTTGTTTTTTTAAAGAAAAAGAACCCTTGTGCCAGGTGAAGACCACAACTTTAACTGACCCCCCACAAGGATCGATTCAAATGGGTACAAAAAGAAGAGCTGATTTCCAGGAAATAAAACGGTTGTCTGTGAATCTCAAGGGCTAGCTTATCTTGGCCTAAGCAATAAAGTATATATATTTTTTATAACAAAGCCAAAATCCTCCTCCCAAAGAATAAAGCTTATAACTAACCAACCTTATACCTGCAAAATATGGTAAACATAATTGATAGATAGCCAAAACATCGCAAAAGTCAGACAGTGGACAATCTGGACACTTTTATATCCCCTTAGATACGCAAAAGTTGGACAGAGCCAAGTACGGACTCATCTAAGTGTCCAAGTTTTAGGTGTGCATAAGGTAAAACCACAGAGAGCATCAAATTTGGATTAAACAAATTTTGAGGTTTCATGGCTTCCGTTTTTGATTTAGCTTTAACCCTTTCAGTGCTATGGCCCGATATATCGTCTTTTGAATCTGTTATCAATAAACACTGTTACTGCTTCATAAGCGATTGTACCGTTAGGCGCTCAGTCTGCAGTCTGAGTCTGACATGTGGTAAAACCTGGTAGACACGAATTGAACTACAGTAGAGTCTCGCAAACTCGACTCCCGATAACTCGACACTCTGGGAAACTCGACACCTCATTTACTATACAATACATGTATTACAAGACTATATATTTTGGAAATGAGGACAATTAGTTATTAATTCTCAACTTTTACGTATTTATCTAATTTGTATAGTTTTCTTAAGTTTGTAATACAGTATCATTATACATTTATACTATAATGTGTTTAAATAAAATCTAATACAGTATACAATTTATAGCTAAATAATGTGTTTTCCTACCCTCCCAATGTAATTCTGGATAACTCGACATTCCACAAACTCGACAGGGTCTCAGTCCACATTGTGTCGAGTTTGTGAGACTCCACTGTACCTCGTCCAGCGCCTAGTCTCTATAATACCAACTGATCCACTGCAGCTGCTAGCCTGACCAGTGGCTGTGCGGTCTAAGGCGTTACCTTCCCGGCCGGGGTAACACTTGGATCGAGGGTTCGAATCCCGTCACAGTCGGTGGTTTTTATGTGCAACTCATGGAGAGTTCACCTGTCTGTGGCAGAGTTGAAGGGGAGGGCGGACCTTAAGCAAACGGTGGACGGCTCGGGTCCAAGCTGACGGGATGGGTGGATTCTTTGTGAGTTCCACATCTGATCAGGTGTTTTGCTACTTTTTACCTATCCTTTACTGTGTGTGTCCAGCGGAAGCACGTTTTTATTAATTTTAACTGTTCAGGCGTTCAATATATTAAAAAAATCAACAAAACATCACGGATTCAACTACTCCTTTCAGAAGCTTAGCACTCAAAGGGTTAAGAACTGATAAAATCTGTATTTTCTCATCATAAAATATGATGAATAAGTCTTGATGAGTGCCTGAGATGTGATTTCTCATAACCTCAAATATTTCAATGTAAGCTATAGATTTTACTTGAAAAGTTATACACACCATATTAGAATCGTCAGTTTTCTTGGGGTTGTCAAATATGATGTAGTAGCCAAGCGGTTCCTTCCTTCTGTCGTCAGTGTTGGTGTGTTTGGTGCAACATTTACACTTGCCCCGACAGAGGCACTGGCAACCGAGCTCTGCCTCTCTCACCCGCTGGCTGGGCCTGTCAACTTGTGTAGGTGGTCCCAATCTGTTACAATCTAAAACAAATAAAATATATTTAGGAATTATAGAAGAGTGAATGAACAGTTCTTTTTAACTGTCAGAAATAAACTTTCGTTTGTGTTATTTTATTTTCTTGATCATAAAAAAAACTTACCACTTGAGACATTATTATTACACAAGAAAAAATACTACAGTAGTGTCTACTGTCCCTATATCCCCCAATAAGTATTGAGGGTCCTATATAAAGAGATTAATATTGAATTAACGTTATTGCATTCATAAATCAGGTTCAAGGTACATAAAATTGGTTCCAATTTTACCTTTATTTGTATTTTGGTAAAGGTCAAAAAGGAGATATCAAATGTCATAAGTAAAATTATCTCTAACAAAAGTAGAGGCACCACCATATATCACATCTTGAAATTCTGGCTTAGACAATCCCTTCTACCCAAAATTACCTTTCCTTTAAAAAATGAATCATTACATTCTGTTGAGTAGTTGTCTGTTTCCGGAAAAATACCGATTCTTTTAACATGATATAGGATCATACTTACAATGTTATTATATGACTACATGTTATTAGATTATTATTCTATTAAAACTTTAGAAGTGTATATATAATGCCTATGTGTGCATAAACAGTGGAACCTCGATAACTCGAACCTCAGGGAAAGAGAACAATTTGAGTTATTGAATATTTCAAAATATTGAGATTCGACTTATCAAGGCGATTTTTCACAGACTTCGACTTATTGAGGGTCACGGTAATCAAAATAAAAAAGGATTTGAACAATTTTAAATGTCTAAGATAAGCCCGGAAGTATTTTGTAAAGTACTTCATTAAAGTGTAAATGTAAAGTAGCTTCTTTGATTGACGTAGGTAGAGGATGAAATACTTCATTCAGTGAAAATGTTGTAGGGAAATGAGATTTAGAGGAAAAGTAATGTCATATGATTTTAATTTGGAGTATAAATAGAAATATAACTTTTATATCGCTGTTTATTTGATCACTTTGAGTATACCATGAGCAATAGGAAAAGTAAAACAAATAAAGTATATTTACATGGTATAAATATATTTGTCTGAGATAAGATCAATTCTGTGACGATATCTTCTTGTATTTTGGACTGTGACGGAACTATGGACTGAGAACAACAAAAATAATGTTTATTTATTTTGTTTACTGTGATATTGTAATTTCAATTTGAACTATTTTATTTCTGAGAAAATAAATATATTTTATTCTATTCTTTTATCTTTTAAAAAAAGTGTTTGTTACCCTATTTCCAGTCGATTGCTAATTGTTATATTGCTTTAAAATCTTAAGATACACATTTTTACCGAGAAATCGGAGTGGCTTGCAGACGCCCGGCCAGTGCATAATCTAGATTATTTTTAGTTAAAAAAACCAGTGATATTGTGATATTTTGTAAAATAAATATATATACCCATGCAAACACAATATTTATAGCATTGAATAAGATTAGCACGTATTTGTGTCATGAGGTGTAAACTATTAGATCACATACAATAATTGACGTATTCAATTATTTGGCAGATAAATAATTTCTTAGAGCAGTGAGAATGGGGAAGGGGGCGCATTTTTCAGTTCCGGCACCTATGCTGACCGGACTCTGCGCACGCCTATGACTTTAATGGTTAATGACTTATAGCTTAACAAGTTGATGTGGTGTTCAATGTAAATTATTTGAATTTTGACCTAATACCTTTTTCATACATGGAAGCAGATTCACTTGGATTGTCATCTGTGTCATTTGACCGTTTTTTCGGTTTCAAATCATGTTTCCTTCTTTGAAATGAAATAAGAGGCTCGTCATATATACCAAAATCTTTATCTACGGTTGGAGTTCTTGTTTCACTTTGTTGTGTTTGACGTTTACTCTTCTTCCTTTTCATACAAGATTTGATATTTTCATCATTTTCATAGTGGTGAGAAGCCCAGCCGTCCAAATCCTGTTCAAAAGCAAATATGGATAAATATAGCTAGGAATAAATTTCCAAAAATGTGGATTGTCTTACCAGAGCGTTTTAAATAAGTTTGTAAATTAAAATGTTGTAATTGTGCCTTGCATTTAAAAATGGTGAATTTGTTATGTATATTAATTTTTAAAATTTAGAATTTATAAAATGTGTTGTTTTGCTTGTGTACCACTAGATACAAAAGTTGGTAACACTGGCAACTATCAAGCATTATCAAACCAAACGGTAGTTTTTGGTTATCTGTTAACATTTGTAAAACATTGTCTTGTAAAGTGCAAATGCACTACAGCAACCTTCACTATGTCCTATACTTTTTTTGGGACAAATCTGTATTATCGATACAAAATATAAATAACTACCTACCATAACCTAACCAAACCATCACAGCGCATAGTTATGAGTAGACATGTTTTACTCGTAACAGTATGCTGCGGCAGGTAGTTCAGGTTTGGCTATGACAGGTGTTTTAATTCTTCAGTAACGTAGATTTGTTCCGAAAACAGTATAAAACGCATTTGAACTCGCTAGATGGCATTTATGTTTAAACACTTTAATTGAAAGATGGTTCAGATTTACCTTAAGTGGAAAACCCGGTCTCAGATACCTTTATTATTTCTACATTTTTTTTACAATTTAAAACAATTTAAAATGACTAAAAATGATTCCTTGGTATTACAGTATTTAAAAAAAATTATATTAATTAAAATATGGAAGAACAATTTGATCAAATCGAAAATTACATAAAATAAAAAGCCTGGTTTGTAAGACCATTTTATATTTAAATGGATGGATTGGGGTGTAAAACTTGCAGAAATATCTGGTCTCTTAGACCGGTAGTTAAATATTTTCATTGAAAAAACTACTTGAGGAAATCAAACATAAATTTAAAATGATATTTATTACAACTTCTTTGTCATAAATTGCAAGGTTCTGTAATGTTTGATAGTCACAGGTTTTCGACAAACAAACAAAATGTGTGTCGATCTTACAGACCGGTATTGCGCTTAAAGTGGTAACCAAGAGAATGTCACAACAAGAGAATGCTATCCTGAGAACGCTCACGGAGTGATAGGCTCCGTGAACAAGTAACTTACATAATGATAAATTAGTTCATATCTGTGCCTTTTTAGATGAATTTTATAATTTTGAATAGTTTCCTTCTTTTATCATTGCAAAATAAAGTGGTTTTATGAATGTCGACAGATAACTGAAAAGTACAGACTAAACAGCATTACTTGTTCCCTGCTACTACTATAGAAATAATTTATAACACACCTTGTCCTAAAATTAATCATCCCCTCCTTTAATAAATCAGAAATCAGAAATTTTGTATTCATAAAATTCAAGATTAGAAAAAATGTAAATTTGCTATCTACAGGAGTTAAAATACAGATAACATTTTCTTTTTAGCGAATTTCCCCTATAGGGAAGAAGCTATTACCGTAGGTCTCATAGTAAGACTTAAGCCCGAGACCATGATAATTTTTTGTTTTGAGGTCCCCAGATGACAAAAACACTATTCGTTCAAATTTATATATATGTATATATATATATATATATATATATATATATATATATATATATATATATATATATATACGTGTCCGTGAATGCGATAACTTGAGTAAAAAACGTCCGATTTTGATGAAATTTGGCTCAAATGTGTAAAATGACATTCATGACTTTAAGTTCGAAAACCAGAAAAATCGGACCATGGGATGGGGGGTTTATGGGGGTTTTAAATTTTTCAAAAATCAGTTTTTTGCATTTTTCACCCTAAAATTTGTGAACAACTTAATTTTGGTTTTGACCATGTTATAGAGTTTAAAAAAACAAATAATATAGTATTTTGAATTATTAACCTAGGTTAAGTGGTTGCGGAGAAAATCCAAAAAAACCTGCTCATAAAATCGCCCATGTTAATCTTATGGGAAAAAGGTTTTTGGCTTTTCCTCAGTTTATTTTAATGTAAACTTCACATTTGCTTTTACCAATCTGTTCAGTTCCACAAAACGATCATTTTGGTGTTTAAATTGTGATTCTACGCCCAACCGTTGCAGAGATATTCAAAGTGCTAAACACAGTACGTTGTCCAATGTTATCCTTATGGAGAATAAATAAAATTTGATATCTCGATTATTTATGAATGTATGTTGATGAAACTTGGTATGTGGCTTCACGTAGTACTGGTATATTGATATTTGCACAAAAAATTGATTTTTTGTTGATTATTCCCGTAGCAGCAAACCTGCGTACTCAGCCCCCATGTTATTCTTATGGAGAATAAGTAAAATGTAATGACTCCCTTAATTATGATCATAAATTAATAAAACTTGGTATGTAGCTTCACTTCGTTGAGTTATATTGATAATTGCAAAAAAACCCATTTTTTTGTTCCTCGTTGCAGCAAACCTGCTTACTCAGCCCCCATGTTATTCTTATGGAGAATAACTAAAATGTTATATGGCGCTTATTTATGATTGAATATTGATGAAACTTGGTATGTGGCTTCGCCTAGTTAAATTATATTTATATTTGCATAAAAACCAATTGTTTTGATCCTTGTTTCAGCAAACCTACGTACTCATTACCAATGTTATTCTTATGGATAATAATTAAAATCGCTTATATGTAAATATATTTTTATGAAACTTGGTATGCGGCTTTATGTGGTATTAAGACAAATATTTTGCATTTGAAATTCGCTGAGGACGCAGGTTTGCTGCGACGGGGGTATTTCCTTTACGCGTGCATTTGTGCATTGTCCCCCAAATGAAGAACCCTTCTAGGCTGTTCAGAAGAAAAACTGATTCATCTATGTTTAATTAAACAGGATACAATAAATTAAATCTCACAACAATACAAAAAATCAGTTATCAGAAACCTAAAATCCATATTTGTAGCCCCTGAGCTGCGGTTAAATTGTAAGACTAATACACTTAATGTGAGACCGTCAGTCAGCTCAATTTATGCAGGTTGAAACCTAGTACATGTTTCGACGCAACGGCGTCATCATCAGCTCCTTACAGAATGAAGTTGTAGACCAGATGGCTTCGTCAGAAAATTAAAAAACACAACACAGTACATTCACACGGACACGACGATTACACGAAACGAATATTACATTTAAACAGTTAGACAGGCCTGTCGACAAAAACATGATCACGGCGCGGGCAGGGGATAGACTGGTCTATTTTCCTTGACCCGGCGGCGTATCATCCTTATCAGTCAGGGGCGGGGGCGGGGAAGGGTTGTATGGACTTTTGTTGAGATGAGAGAGTTAAATACCCCCGTCGCAGAAATAGTATCAGGACACCTCAAGTCATCGAACCTGCTACCTGAAGCAGTTAATGAATTAATGATTTTGCTTAGAGAAATACTGAAATAAAAACTATTTCACTTTCGATAACAAATTTTATCATCAAATGGACAGCCTAGCCATGGGTTCGCCCTTATCCGGTATTCTATCTGATATCTATTCATATTGAAAATAAATATATTATGTCTGACCTAAACAAACACCGAGAGAAAATATTATTTTACCACAGATATGTGGATGATACATTAGTATTGTTCAATGGCAGCTTAACATCCTCTATAGTTATCACCATACTCCATATAAATTAGCACCAAAATTAAAGTTCACCCTGGAACTGGAAGATAAAAACCGATTGAATTTTCTTGACTTGACCTTGGACAAAAGCAATGACAGATTTAAATTCAATATTTATAGAAAACCAACTATTACCAGTCAGACCATCCACGCCAGTTCATACCATCCTTATTCGCAGAAAATGGGTGCTTATAACTCAATGATACACCGGCTACTTAACATACCGTTGAGCGATGAACAATACATCAGGGAAATAGCGATAATAAAACACATCGCTCAAGCCAACGGGTATGTAACGAGCATGGTGGACAGACTAATTTCAAAACATAAAAAAATTCTTTATTTGTGAGTACAAAACCTGTACATAAATTGTGTCCCACAATATTCTCATTAGTCATAGTCTAAAACTGTAATACAGAGAAAAATCTATGATTTGAAATACAATGATTGCACCTTCACAGACCAGCAGAGAAAAATTCAGTTAACACGCTGAGTGCGGGCCGGTTACCGGTGACCGGCCGCTGGATGCACGCTCAGGCCGCCCCGGTCACAAGAGACCGGCAAAGGAAATCAGTCAGTGTAACGCGCTCCCGCAAAGTATATTGGAGATTGCTGCGAATGTTGTTTGTGGTGTCCTGACCTACATTCTGCGTGAGTCGCCCACCATTCCCTAGGACTGGTGCCAGTCACCCGAGACCGGTAGTTGCGCAATAACTTTGCGAGCTTATTGACGTTAAATATGTTAGTGATTTGAGTATTCTACGTCACAATAAATTATTTTATGGTTTATTATTTTAGTTTTTGTAACTTGACCGGATAAGCCAGGATTGTGTTTGGGGGATTGCTTTGAGCAATTTCATGATAGTCTCTAAGTAAAATAAACAGTGGTTGGGAGGGAGGAAGAGGCTGTATAATTGTAAATATTTTGTTTAATGCTATTCACCATATTTAGTGTAAAAACCCGTGTCCGTAACATCAAAAGGGTGATATTGTAGTCACGACGCCTACAGATTTTCCTGCACGGGCCGGCCCGGTCACGAGTGACTGGCGGATTTTGGACGCCATTTTTTTGTGTGAAAAAGTACCAGAAAGGCAGTTTGGGACCTTGATCCTGTCTTCTGAATAAAAAAAGTTAGATTTATGTTAATACAAATTTCAGGCCCTAGGGTACACATGCGGACATTTTTACCGCACTCAAAGTGTTACGGAGTAATATGGATTATCTATTAGAATAGTTTTCAATCGGGTCTTAAATTTTACTTGATTGGTTTCATTTTTAATTTCTAGAGGTAATAGTTTATCAAGTTTTTACTTTAGCTGGAATCTGGTACTTGACCATGGTTTACTTTATCTGTATTGGGGTTTGGCATAGCGTTATGCTTCGTTATGTGGGGGAGAGGGAGGGTTTGGATCAACATTACGTAACTCACACATATTAACTCTAAGAGCTGGCACACTCCCCGTATCTATTGAGATCGTTTATTTTGTTGTTTATATTATTGTAACAGTCTTGTTTGTTTGTATACATTTTGTTTTAAAAAAGTTATTAAAAATGTTGTTAAAAGAAAGTCATTAAAGATTTAATAATTGATTGAAATCCATATTCCAAAATGCTAATAGAACGATGTTTAAAAGGTTTAATCTGTAGTAGAGCCTACTACAATTGAGTTACATAACACATTGGGGGGGTAGGCGGGGTATGGTCAAGCGTTATGGTGTGTTACATGAGGGAAGGGGGGGTCTGAAATGTGTTATGTAATATGTGTGTGGCCCCTTAATCGGCTCAGTAGTTGGAGCGTGATCGTGCCACAAACGAACAACCTCACAAACTTTCAGCTTTATAATATTAGTATGAAGTATGATGATTATGTTGTAACTTACTACGTCATGTGACTTTGGTGCTACTAAAAAGTCTTTTAGCCACTCGTTTAGTTTTGGAGGGTGGCTACTTTTTGTTTTCACAGATGATTTTTTACAAACTGCATCCATCTGTGCGGAAGTTGCAGCCTCTGTTTTGTCTTTTTCCACCCTTAAAAACATTACACATATGAATCAACATATGCTCTTGAATGAATACAACCAAACGTCAATTCGAGTTCGGTGAATGCTCAACCTATACACAAATATTCGCTTAGCCTATGTTTTGATAACACATCATACCCTGCTGCAAATATATCCTTAGCTGTTAGTTGTTTGATAATAATAATTGTCATATATTGTCAAATTTGGGTTAGGGATTTGAGTTAATGTTTCTAGGAATTCTTCTTTTAATATATTAATTTGTTTACAGCTTCTCGAAGAAATAAAGATATCTGCAGGGCATAAAAATATGTAAATTAAGAATAGGTTTAGTTTTAAGTAATTAAAACAGACTCTCTGTGGGGTCAAGCCGATATGTATTACATGTGATTCTTATATAATTCGTTGCCAATTAATAAATTCCTCATTTTTTGCGAGAATATTCCCAAACCAGTTAAAGCAGGCCAAAATAATACCATTAGCTTACATAAAAAAAAAAACGATAAGACAAAAGTTACAAATTACCGACCAATTTCTGTGCTGCCATCCATAAAAAAGGTATATAAAAAAACAGTATATTTGCAACTATCAGAATTTTTTGAGACATTTAATTTATTGGACGATAATTAGCAAGGGTTTTGGCATGGCAGGGTTTTGGCGTGATCTTTTATTGAATCTGTAATTGAGTCAGTAGACAAAGGAAAACATACAACTGGTTTATTTATAGACCTCTCAAAAGCTTTTGACAGTGTTGACCATTCTAAACTAATTGAAAAACTCAAAATCCTTGGAGTAAGTGAAATAGCTCTGAATTGGTTCAGTTCTTATCTCACCAACAGATCTCAATGTGTGGAAATTTCCCACTTGTCAAAATACAGCCAGATTATCAAAAAATCTTCTGATTACAAGCTACTCAGGTTTGGAGTACCCCAAGGGTCGATTTTGGAACCTTTGCTCTTTCTATACCTGAAGGGTATGATAATGCATAACAAACTAAATAGTGAACGCTGTCTTTACGCTGATGATTCTAATTCTAAACTCTACCGAAGAAACCAAAATTTACGCTTTTGTTGAATTGGAAAATATTGGAAATTATTTACGTAACCACAATTTACTTTTAAACTCACAAAAAACTAAATTTGTAACTTTTAAGACTACACAAAATATAATAAGGGAACCAACGATAATTTATGACTCACATGGTATTGAAAAGGAATATAGTACAAACTTCTTCGGTTTGACAATAGATCAACATCTATGAATTGGGATGATCATAGTTAAATTTAACTCTGGAATTTACGCTTTGTCAAAAATGTCTTATTACTCTGATAAGTTAAAAAATATTTATTTTGCCCAGCGCACTGTCACATTTCCTATTGCATAGCCCTGTATGGTTCTATAAAAAAGATAAATATGGATAGAATTTTGAAGCAGCAAAAAAAGAGCTATTTGAACTTTGCTTGGGTTAAAGCATTAAAATCAGCCAAGGAACATTTTAAAAATTTAAAAATGTTTACTGTTTATGGTCATTAAATCTTTTAATGCATTATCATTGAAAAAAAACCGCAAATGTCAAAAATAAACTTGAAGGCACCCACTCACTCTTAAAATATTAGGAAAAGGAACAGCCTCATAGACTTAAGTTTTTTGAGAAAAAATTACCTATACAGGTTATAAATTTCTAAAATATATTTCTGATATAATAAAAAGGAAACCAATTCAACCAGGTTTAAAAATTGTCTTAAAGAGTATCTGATAAACAGAGCTGTCTACTCAATACAAGAATTTTCTACCTCCATTGAATAGTTTTATGTTAATTATTTTATAAGACGCTGTTCTTTGTACAATTTATGTAGACAAACATGAATAAAGATATTTGACTACTGACTATAAAGCATTTGTTTTAATTGTTTCAAATGAAAATTTAGCAATAAAGGGGTAAGTAATAAGGAGGATAATTTATTAAATATTATAAATCATATTATGCTGTTTATTAAAAATAAAAAAACATAAAACATCTAAATATACTTTGAATTATATACAGACCTGTTCTTATCTTTCAGTACATTTCTCTCCAAACACCTACTCTGTCTTAATTTGCAATTTTTCAATCCCCGCTTCAATTCTTCTTGCCTTTCCAGTAACCTTCAAAATAAAAATAAATTTGTAATAATTATAAATAACATTTGTTATAGGCTATAGAAAATTCATTATTTGTTAGTAAGGCAATATGATTACAATAACATCTTACCCGGAACCTGAAGCCTAATAATCCACAATTAACTCTAGGAGTGGCCCAATGCTAAAGTGTGGAATGGCAGGCTAAATTTGTCGAAAAATTTATATAAATTCAACCGTAGAAGTAAACCTAGCCAACCTTATATTCATGTTGATCGGAAAGAACAGGGAATCTAGAAATACTGAAATAATAAAGATCTAGAATGGTAATTTTTTTCGGTAAAGTGAAAAGAAGAAAAAGAATTAGAATTTTATTTTTGAAATTTCAAAAGTAGCCTCGGTGAAATTTTTTATACAGATTTTTATGGAAAATTCATTATATACATTTTGTAGACAATCTAATTCCCTACACATAAATGTATAACATGTTGAGGAAAGAATTTTTTTGTAATCAATATTTTGTTCAAAAAATCAATACCAAAATAAAGTGCAACTCTTTAGCAGTGCATTGGTACCAACCGAAACTTCCCACGAAAAAATTACCCGAGCTGGGTAATTTCAAAAAAGTCACGTTTTGACATTTTCCTAGCATCGGCTGCAAGAATCGCATCGCGCCAAAAATTCATTTGATTTCTAATCGTCGTGACATTGTTGTATAGCTGCTACAGGGTTTGTTTATGTAATAAAATGTAAGTTCAGAATATTATCTTTCGAATGATATATATATTGTTCACTTTTGAGTTGATTATTAGTGTTTTTTTATGTTACAAAATTTTCGGTCCCGAATGGCCGATTCTCAGCCCCCGCCACAGTAGGCTGCACAGAAAAGGGCCGAATCTCGGCCATTGGCCACTGATAGGGTTAACCCAGACTGCCAGCACAAGCACAGATGACTTTTTTGAATTTCACGCATAGAGAGGTTAGCAAACTTGAATAAGATAATTAAAAATACCCCCTTAGCAGCAAACCTGCGTACTCAGCGAATTTCCAATGCATATATGTATCTTAATACCACATACCAAGTTTCATCAATATACATTCATAAATCAATATAACTCAACTAGGTAAAGCCAGATACCAAGTTTTATTAATTTATCCTGATGAAATTAATTTTATTAACTTATCCTGATGAAAATTGGTATATTGCTTCATATCGTTGTGGTCTATTCATGTTTGCACAAAAAAAACAAACAATTTATTGGTTGATAGTTTCCACAGCAGCAAACCTGCGTACTCAGCCCTCATGTTATTCTTATGGAGAATAAGTGAAAAGGTTATCTCCGTTAATGAGAGAACTGACCTTTGTCTCATTGGCCTGATGATGACTGGTGTGACTGGTCGAAATCGATAGCCTAGTACCATCTTTTATATATGTTTACCGTCTGTATATGAATCAGTATAAGTGTAAATATATCTTAAGTGTTGTAAGACGTCTTTTATTACATCCCGTATTTAGCAATTGTAAATAAATTTCTGATGCTTCTTACAGCATAAATACAATTGATTTGTGATATTTTACCTAAATGTAATTCAACAAGTTTTTAACGAATTTCCTCTATAGGGAAGAAGCGATTACCGTAGTCGACATGGTAAGACCTAGGCCCAGGATCATAATAATTTTTCGTTTTGAGGTCCCCAGATGCCAAAAACACCATTCGTTCAAAAATGTATATATATATGTGTGTCCGTGGGTGCGATAACTCTCGTAAAAATGATTCGATTTGGATGAAATTTGGTACAAACATGTAAAGCAACATTTATGACTTAAAAATCGAAAACCAGCCAGATCGCTCTATCCAAAGGGGGATTTTGGGGGGGTTTTGTACCCCAAAAATGGGGTTTTTGAGTTTATTACATATAATATTTTAGTAAATCCAATTTTAGTTTTCACCATTAAATTCAGCTTTAAAAAACAAACAATTTGGTGTTTTGATCATTGCTCTACCTCAATTGGTTAGCGAGATATTGAAAGTGCTAAATGCAGTACTTTGTCCAATGTTATCCTCATGGAGAATAAGACAAATTGTATATCTTGCTTATTTATCAACTTATCCTGACAAAACTTGGTATATTACTTCATACTATTGTAGTCTATTGATATTTGCACGAAACATTATTTTTTTCCCGATAGTCCCCGTAGCAGCAAACCTGCGTACTCAGCCCCCATGTTATTCTTATGGAGAATAAGTCAAATGTAATCTCCCTTAAATATGAACATAAATTAATAAAATTTGGTATGTGGCTTCACCTAGTTGAGTTATTAGTTAAAACAAAATTTTCATAAAAACCCATTTTGTTGTACCATGTTTCAGCAAACCTGCATCCTCAGATGCCATGTTATTCTTATAGAGAATAATTAAAATGTAATAAATCATTTATTTATGAATGTATATTGATGAAACTTGATATGTGGCTTTAAGTGGTATTAAGATATATATGTACATTGGAAATTCTGCTGAGTATGCAGGTTTGCTGCTACGGGGGTATTTTACTATTTTAAAATAGTGTATCCTTAAATTTAAAATGAAAAATTTAATTCTTTAGACAGTTTGTCGGTGTCTTGAACTGGACCAATTTAGAGGATTATACTAATGAAATATTCCTACATTTGCAGATTTTAATTGTATTTTAGATATTTTTATTATATATCAGGTTGGCCATTGAAACAACATTTTAAAACTCCTAGTTTAACTCTGGATTTTCCGGCCTTAAACTGCTAAAATCCTGGTCCTATTTTTTAAACTGGTCACCAATTACACAGTCAACCCGGCAGGCAGCAGCAGCGGTACCGACTAACTGTGTAATATATATTTGCTGATGGGGTATGTTTGAACCCGATTCACCTAATTCCAGCTTATTTTGACTTTTTCTAGGTTTCCCGGTTTTCCCAGTTGAGTAGCCATAAATAATTCCTATACAGTAGAACTCCAATTATCCGAATTAATTGGGGATCGGGCCAATTCGGATATGCAGAAATTCGGATAATCAGGTATACCTCGGGAATTAAGCAAAAAACATCACCATACATAAATACCCCCGTCGCAGCAAACCTGCATACTCAGCGAATTTCCAATGAATATATAACATAACACATTAAAACACTTAAAAGGATTCAAAAGAAATGTATTCACAAACAAGCGATATTTAAAATATTAATTATTCTCCATAAGAATAACATTGGGGATGAGTACGCAGGTTTGCTGCAACAAGGAACACAAAATAATGGGTTTTTATGCAAATATCAATAGAACTCATCTTAGTGAAGTCACATACCAAGTTTCATCCATATACATTCATAAATAAGCGATATATAACATTTTAAGTATTTTCCATAAGAATAACATGGGGAACAAGTACCTAGGCTTGCTGCTACAGGAACCATAGGCAAAAAATTGTTTTTTTGTGTAAACAACAATAAACCACAACCAGATCAAGCCATATACCAAATTTCGCCAGTTTATGTTCATAAATAAGCGAGATATACAATTTTTCTTTTTCTCCATAAGAATAACATTAGACAACGTACTGTGTTTAGCACTTTCAATATCTCGGTAACCAATTGACGTAGAGCAATGATCGATATACCAAATTGTTTGTTTTTTTAAGCTGAATTCAATGGTATAAATTAAAATTTGATTTAAGTTAAAATTGCATGTGAAAACCCCAAAAAACACATTTTTGGGGTACAAAACCCCCCAAAAACTCCCCTTCGGATGGTGCGATTCATCTGGTTTTCGAACTCGTTCAAATAAATGGTACTTTACACATTTGTACCAAATTTCATTAAGATCGGACCTTTTTTACGAGAGTTATCGTGCTTACGGACACATATATATATATATATATATATATATATATATATATATATATATATATATATATAAATATATATATATATACATATATAAAAATTTGAACGAATGGTGTTTTTGGCATCTGGGGACCTCAAAATGAAAAGTTATCATGGTCTCGGGCTTAAGTCTTACCATGAGACCTACGGTAATAGCTTCTTCCCTATAGGGGAAATTCGCTAAAAATCAGAATTTTATCGACAAAGTTATTATAAATGTAGTGAACAGAAAGTGAGTGAACTGTATCAAGAATATACGTCATAAAAATTAAATTACAGGTGTTAAATTGAATACAGTATATACAGTTGCTCTTTTCAATACATACTGTACGTATTTCACTGTTCAATGTTGGTTATTTCACTTGAACATCTCGAGCAAAGTGAGTTTATCACTTAGCGAAAGGACAACACGTTTACGTTTTGTACTCATTTCGAACGATAATCTCGGTGAAAGAACAGTAGCGACTGATGATGAGCAGGGCGGGAAGAGGGTATGACTCATTGTTCCCTGCGAAAATATCGTCCGGAAGGTTACAGCGCGGGCTTTTATTTTAGCGCTCACGGCGCATTATCGCTACACGCGCTCCCGCTGTTATTTTCTTGATTTTTATATTTCTATTATTTCACTCAAAATCGATTCGGATAATTGGATATTCGGATAATTGGAGTTAGGATAATTGGATTTCTACTGTAATTCATAAGTCCTATTTTCAAAGAAAAGGTTTCATTGGAGAAAAAGGTTGTGTGTAAAACAACCAATTGCACTATTGGACAGGTGCAACAAGTCCCAACAGTAGAGATGTACCGGATGTGCAGGTGGAGGTATGGGTAAAATGATCTTGAATTTACCTATGTGAAACAGCTGCAGCTAAATCCACAGAGCACACAAAACTGCTTCCAAAACCAGTTTTAGCTGCGGCTGTAGCTAGTTTAACCTGCGGGACTTGAGACCTAAAACGCTGCAGCTGTTTTCAGAACGGTCCCCTTGTCTGCTATGCAGCTGTTTTTGGAATGAATCGCTGCAGCACTAACTGAAGCTCCAGGTAGCTGGTTTGAAAAGAAGTTACAGGCGGAGTTGTTAAAAAAACTCGCTTTTCGGAGTTACTGATTTGCTGTTTTAGCATCAAACCTTACTACTAAGAGCTGATAATAGGTTCTACTTTACTCACAGTTTTAGATTACTTAGATGTTCAATTTCTGAGCGAATCCAAAACAATTGGTTTTCACGCTCCATATCCAGAAGTTGAGAAACACTACCATGACTGCCAGACGACTCATCTAGATATGAAACGAAGTACAGAGTTTGTGTTAGGCCTATTGTTTTCTTAGAAAATAAAATCTCAATAGGTTTTATATTTGAAAGGCAGTTTGTTGGAGAATCCAAAGTTAATAACAGTATTATAGGCTTAATGTCTATTTTAGTGTACATCATACGTGAGAGTGTAAAATATACAATATAGTACATCGGGTACACCAAAAAAAAACTGTTTGATTGAGGTATGGAACTTTCTTATGGTTATAGTTGATGCCAAAAGATGGCACTTTCTGTGGTCATAGTTGATGCCAAAATATAACTTTTCAGTTAGGGAGCCACTTGAAAAACCAAGCAGGACACCAAAATGGCGGCCAAAAATTTTAAAATCCGTCATAACTTGATTAATAGATATCCGATTTCGTGAAGTTCGTTTTGTTTAAAAGGAATTTTTAAACAAAAACTTTTTTATGTAGACTTCTAATGAAAAATAGTGGTTTTCCAGGTATCTAAAGATTATTGATTAATTTCATAAAAATTGCATTTCTCTAATCCGTGATAGAAAATGCCTGCAACAATTGCTTGGATAACAATAAACATGGCTTCACAAACAATGAATTGCAAACAATGGATTAAGTGGGTAGTTTAAACAATGTCCATCGTACCAAAGTTGTATAACTTAACACGTTCAATGCTGACAAACATGTTTAAATATGAAAATCGTATAAGTTTCAATCCACATCCAACATACTAATCTTTGCTCAAAAAGTATTTCTTATAATTTTTGTATATAACTTTGAAGTTTTTGGCTGGCTGATCTTAACTTATTTTAAGTTTGGCCTTAAAATTACCAGAGCTAAAAGAAATATAGGAAGTGATAGATTTCTCTGGCAAAACACCCATAATGTTATATCACTTCATAAAACAAAGAATATTAGGCTGTTTGTAATAATAGAGTTTGTAATTGAAACAAAAAATATCCAGCTCAAAAAAGGTGATTCAAAAGTATTTGGGTGATTTTGGTAACATTATCTGAGCCTCTTCTTATTCACTGAAAGGCAGTGAAATAGGTAGTAAATAAACTTTCATTGTTTGGTTACTTGAAGTTACCTCACCAGAATATATTTACTCATGAGTCTTGTGATATAAATTGGATTTATTTTTATCTGCCCAGTTTATACACCAGTCAATAGACAATTACCACTGCCTCTTGACTTTTGTCCATGCACGTACCTATGAATGGCATTAAAAACATTCATTATCACTGTAACTAATTTTGTATACATAAAATAACTATAATAATAATTTAATGTATACACACTTTGTACTTTCCTTCTTTCTTCAATAAGTTTTTCTGTTTTTGTTGCTGGTTCCTTCCAATTATTAGTCCGTAAAACCTTATTAGATGAAGAATTGACATTTGGTTTGGAAATATGATTTTTTCTTATCTTCTGTGTATTACTATCCATTAACTTATGCGATTTTGGTGACCTGTCAAGAGACTTTGCTGTTTTTTCAGGTGTAACATTGGAAGTGGATGAAAGTTCACCTTGATCTGAAAAATTCACAATCGGCTACATGAATATAACTATTTATAATAAATTGTATTAACAATTAATTTTACCAAGTCGATAGAAAACTTAAACATGATTTTGCATTATATAGGCCTAGGCTGGACACAAAGATGCAGTTAAATATATTGTAATAAAATAATTAACAGGCAGTGCCATTATGTGACTTACATATTTTGTTTAATCCTATACTGAGTGTTAAAAAAGCCCTGGGACAGATGAGTAATTTTTAAACATTATAGTTAGAGCTACAAAAATTGGAACAAAGTTCCTCGACATAAACAACTATTTTAACACACTTTCAGTGATCCGCGGTGATTTGCTACTTCTTCAGGGGGACTAGAAGCCTACTAGGAGTCAGAGGGAAATCTTAAATGACAGTAGGTTGAGTTGTACATCAAATTAAATTGCCTATCTTAAGTAATAGAACACAATGCTGCAAATTTGATCCCAAACGGACCACTGAGTCAGAAATTGCATTACTGTCTTTTGATTTTTGATTTTGAAGGGTAATTATCCCCCAAAAACAGCTAAAAAACATGAAAAATCTAAATTTTTCTAAAAAGCGGTAATGATTTTACTTTAACTTCGGTGGTTTATAGTGCCTGAAGTACCTAATAAATTGACACCAACTGAATTTGTGGAAAAATTCGGGCTCAGAAATTATAGGGCTTAAAAGGCTCAGAAATGTAGTTGTTTTAGTTATTATTAAGTGGACCATAAACTTTAAATCCACCATTAAAATAATGATTGATCAACTGACTAATGGATACGGAGAAAACTGAAATTTTCATATAGCAATAAAGGCATTAGGGGCCAATGTTGTTAGCATTGACCATCAGAGAATATTCAAAATATGTTGCAACCTAACTCTGTGGTGGAGGCGGGAGCATTTCCCCTCTTAAAGCCAATGTGACTAGCAAATGATTTTGAAGTGTTTCCTAAAATGGATTTGGGCTGGATATTTCTGGGAAAAGGTTATTAGAAGATTTTATATAGGGTACATGATATGGACGTTCTATATTTATTAAATAGTACCAAGACCTCCAAGTAAAATATTTTCACAATAACATGACAACTTTTGAAGGCCACTGGGGCGGAGTCCTAAGGTTGGAAAAACGTATCCACACTAAATACGTGGTATGGTCCAGGATCAAGTTTGAGGGGCCGTTCTCGACCCTTTTAGATACGGTATCGTATTTTCACCATAAGTATAACATGGCCACTTTTGAGGCCATTGGAATGGATCCCTGAGACTTGGGGAGGGGGAAATCATTGCCAGGAGGGCAGAGCCTTAAGGTTGGTGGGGGGGGACGTATCCAACGTTGGGACATAATTCAGGACATGCGGCTTTATAAAAAAAATCCAAAGAACCATCACACGTACAAATTGGACGTCGGGAAATGATAGAAGAAGCCAGTGGGCAGAGCCCTGAGGTTGCGAAAAAATTATCCGAAAGCCTTTAGCCCCTAACAACGAATTATGGTCCGGGAGCATATTTGAAGAGCCATTTTCGAGCCATTTCGGAAAAACCTTTTCTCCACCAAAATAACGTGGTGCAGCTTTTGATGCCACAGGGGTACAGCCCTGAGGTCTGAAGAAAAAAAACGTATTTAAAATCTTTTGGTCCTCTACAACGTGGTGTGGTCCAGAGCAGTTTTGTGGTGCCGTTTTCAAAATCACCTGCGACGCCCACACACACACAACTACTTTATTAGTATAGATAAAGTAATCTATATTATCAAAAGAATTTATCGATTTTTCTTCGCAGCATATCGACCCCTAGAAATTTATTTTTATATACATATTTGGTACCAAATTAAAGCTATTTCTCTCTAGATGTGCCTTTTTTGGGTTTGGAAAATATCACAAGAAAAGCCTTCGTCCAGGAGGCATTTGAAATTTCAGCGAATGTGCTACTATCTGTTGTTAAACCTGTGAACTTTTTTCCAATTCAAATTTGTTTATAACAAAACATGTGGTGATGATTTGATCGAATTCTTAAGTTTGACCACAGAATACAGCTCTTACATTTATTTTATTTGGTGAAAGTGGTATCTATTCTATACTTATTTAATAGGCAAGCAGGTTTTTTGTGACAATCACTCCTCGTAAACTACTGAACCGATTTTCATGTTTTTGGTGTCATTGGAAAGAGCCTAACGTGAAGTTGGGCAGGAAACTTTTTTTATAGAGAAATAATATGTGAGTGAGGCTCTAGGAACCCTTAAAGTTGAGTTTTTTCCCATAAGCTTAACATTGGGAAATAAATAACTATAAGATTTAAGCAATCAGCTGCATAGAGTAAACACAGTTAATCGGCAGGCTATGTTGCCATTGGAACGGTAACACAATATTTATACGGGAATGTGAGTACAATATTATGTTGCGATCGCGAGCGAAGCCGCGACGGGCTACTAGTTATTGATTAAATTGGAATAAAAGTGAGAAAGTATATCAGTTTCCTGATGCCATTTGTTCTGACAGTTTTGGGTCATATGGGATGCTTATGAAAGCTTTTGGTTTGCCTACATTTGAGATATAGGCTTAGTGTTTAACTTTATCCCTATCCTTTTCCCTATCCTAAAAGGATCCCTATCCTTTTTTTATCGGAGAAACTAAAAGGCCGTTTAGTTAATAGATCGCATAAACAAACATTAACACAAAAAAGGGGAAAAACGTAAAATTTTAATTGACAAATCACTCCCGGGAAAATTATCAGAAATTTAGTTGGGAAGAAGCAAAAATATATTCATGAGTCATACTGTTAGGCTATAAAAGAAAGTTTGTTGATGGTACATTAGGAAAATTAAATTGCACGAGAATTTTATATAAGTCCAAGTAATATTGACGTCAGCCCACTATGGGTTCCCTTATAAATACCCCTGGATCAGCAAACCTGCATACTCAGCAAATTTCCAATGCATAAACATACCTTAATACCACATACAAAGTTTCATCAATATACATTCATAAATAAACGATTTATGACATTTTAATTATTCTCCATAAGAATAATATGGCGGCTGGTATACAAGTTTGCTGAAACAAGGATCACGAAAATGGATTTTTATACAAATATCAATATAACATGTGGCTGATTACGCAGGTTTGCTGCTAGGGGAACTATCGCAAAAAAAATGTTTTTGTGCAAATATCAATAGACCACAACCTTATGAAGCAATATAGGTACCAAGTTTCATCAGGATAAGTTGATAAATAAGCAAAATGTACACTTTTTCTTATTCTCCATAAGAATAACATTGGACAACGTACTGTGTTTAGCACTTTCAATATCTCTGTAACCAATTGACTTAGAGAAATTATCAAAACACCAAATTGTTTGTTTTTTTAAGCTGAAATCAATGGTGAAAAGTGAAATTTGATTTACTAAAATCTTATATATAAAAAACTAAAAAAAAAAAACATTTTTGGGGTAGGCTACAAAACCCCCCCCAAAAAAACCCTTTGGATAGAGCTATCTGGCTGGTTTTCGAACTTAGTCATAAATGTTGCTTTACATGTTTGTACCAAATTTTATCAAAATCAGACCATTTTTACGAGAGTTATCGCACCCACTGACACAAATATATAAATATATATATATACAGTTTTGAACGGATGGCGTTTTTGGCTTCTGGGGACTTCAAAATTAAAAGTTATGATGGTCCCGGGCCTAGGTCTTAGCATGCCGACTACAGTAATAGCTTCTTCCTTATAGGGGAAATTCGCTAAATCATTTCAGTCAGAATCCTATCCCTAAACACTTGTCAGTTTCGTGTTCCAGATGATCCCGCGCCTAGAGGACATCCAATGATATTTGCATCCATGATCACCTTTGGAGGAAAACAGCCACCTGATTGCATGACGTGTTCCCAATGATCACCTTGGAGACATGTGGTAAACTCTATGAGGTTACCCTATGGGTGCCAGTATAGCATTATGGGAGGAATCATGCAATCTTTATTTTTTCGTATCATGTTGTCGGTGACACAGAATCAGTTGTCGCCCAGCCGCCCCTGGTGGTGAGTGGGGGGGGGGAACTGCCTCTTCTCCCTCCTCTACCACCACTGTGTGGTTTACCATTTAACTGTTAGCTTGGTGGCAGCGATGCAGAACAGGTAATGTATTTTCAGTTTTTCATTTGTTTAATTTATTGTGTGTTATTTTTGTGTTTATATAAATCAAAATGAAAGGAAAAAATGGAGGCCTTTACGTAGGGTTCACTTGATCACGGGAGGAGATTCCTTACCTCCCTCCCCGAGTCATAGTGTAGTTTTAAATGCTAGAAGCAATAGGTAAGTCCAGATAAATCAATAATAAATGAATATAGGTAATGGACTCTTTCCCATTTAAAATAGGGATCCTGCACAAAATGATGTGTGAAAGAATTATCTCTGTTAGTTAGTTATACAATACACTTCTAGAGATTATGGTACCTACATATTTTAAGTTAATCTTTAGGCCTAATGTACTTACATTTTTGACAAGAATCATCTCGAAAAAAAGATGGGAAGCATTTATTTCTATCAGCCAGCTTTGGAATAAAACACTCTGAAGAAGTATTTGTGGTTCCACTTTTTTCAGAATGAGAAGAAAACTCACAGGGTACTTTCGACTTTGGAGTTTTAATGGTGTTCCTCTCTAGTGGATTTGAGGGTCTTGGAGGGACCCATGGTGTATTCTTCATCAGGTCTTGATAAGATTTAATTTTTTTATCAATGTGATTTTTTGAAATTAATTTATCAACAACTCGTCTCATTAATTTCCTCTTCAGTAGTGTATCATTATCATAGGCACCCTTCACAAAATCCGAAAGAATATCAACACCGCTTTGAGCATCTTTTTCAAAAGTACTTGATACACTACCACCACCAGAACTTTCCCAAATCTTATTCTGGTCTTCAGGAGTAGCGTTATTAGAAGTTTGATTTTCTATTGACATTGAAGATGTACCACATGAAATAATAGGTTGTTGCCTTTCATTGTTTTCATACACATGGCCAGGCAAGTATTCAAAACTGTTTACCCTGTCTTCAACAGTAACAGAGTACTGTTTGTCAGTACCACAGCCACCACTTTTAACACTGCTTTCAACACTGTCAATTCCACTTATATTTTTTCCTTGATTAAAATTAGCAGAACAAACTGCACTTTGACGTATTTTTTTACTGGCAAATGGCGCAGAAACACTAGTATCTAAACCACAGTTATTAGAGTTTATGAAGTTTGAACTATACTGATTTAAATAATCTGGGGATTCATTGCTGACCAAATTTTTTTTATGAGCTCCTCTGCAAAGAATTCCATTATGAAAATGAGTTCCCACAGTAGTACTTATAAACTCTTTCTCCTCACAATTGTCATTGGCACCTACTAAGAGCTGATCAACTGGAGCATTTTTATATTTATCAGGATCGTCATTAACTTCAAAATAGTTGCTTTTCTTGATGAGCTGCTGGGTTAAAACTGCTTTGGGCAAATGAGGAGTCTCACTAAAGACACTACCTGTGAATGGTGTTGAATTGGTTGTGTTTCTATCAATGCTCTCATTTACTTGAGTCCCAACAGATTGTTTTTTTAAAATTGATGTTTGTACACGTCCATGTTTTGGTGAATCACCCTTTCTATGAACAACCGTGGCTACAGATGAAGATGACGCTGATTTGTTCTTAAATAAGTTTTGAATTACTATATTACCTTTTGATCCTTTGCTGTTTATAATATTTTCATGAGATAATTTTTCAAGATATAAATCTGTCTGACTCTGACTTCGTGGTAAGGTACTTGAGATAACTTTTCCATTTGAAGGAGCATTAATATTTATATTATATATGTTTTCGAGAGATGAACTCAACTTTTTATGGACCATATCTAAACTGTCCACTGGTTCTAACTTTGATGTTGGTTCATTATTAAATGATTGCATTTTACTGTTGATGTACACTTCAGTGTCAGTGTTTTTATGAAATGCAGTGCAACTTTCTGCAAGGTTTTTTCTTTCGCCACATTGTACACGATTCAAAACATTTTCATCTGAATTTCTACCCACATCAACTTTTTCAATACCATTTGGCAGATAACTGCCTATATTCATCTCAGGAAAAAGTGGAACTTTGTGCTTAGTAGCTTCATTAACGTGAGAGATGGTAGGTTGATTTTCAATGTATTCATCTTGTAAAGGCCTAAAGAGCTTTTGCCCACTAACTTCTGATTCAGATGAGTTTATTTCAGGTTCAAAATCTTCTCTTCTTTCATAAGGAATAGGAGATATAAAATCTCCTGTGTCAGGACTTACTTCACTTGCTACATGGGTGCCTAGTGGTGTTGACTCAGCATTTGGGTAACCAAATTTATTTTTAACCCTCATTTTAGGTTGTGTGGTATTTTTGATTTGTTGGCAAATCCCCCCAGTGGTACCTTCAGGATCTGATCTTAATAATTTTGAGCTACTTACCAATGCCATTCTTTCAACAGTACTCATGTTTGGATCTAATATTTTTCCACTAATAACATGACACTGGCTGTATCCAACATCAGCACCATTATCCCATTCAAGTGGCCTACTAGATGTTACGCTGGATGCCGATGAAGATGATCGAACTCGTGTTAAGTCGTGATTACTTTCAGTTGGTTGCGATGATGTATAAATATGACAATAAGATCCCTCAGGAGGCTTCTGATTAATGTAGTCATTACGACTGAGCAAGTAAGATGTTCTTCGGCGATCTAAAGAATCATTTCTTTGATTTGGTTCAGCATTATTCTGAGTTGGAGATGTCATTGGCCCATCATGTGTGTTTCCTATACTCCTTGTTTCAAAAGAGAGGGAGACACTATCATTAGATGACGAAGATGCTTGTCCCACTAATGGAGGTCTTATTCCTTTACTTTGTTTTCTCAAACTCAAACTTGATGAACTTTTTGAAAAGGATTCAATGGCAGTATCTTCTTGTCCAACAATTCTCCGAGGTTCTACAAAATTATATTCTACTTGCGTAGAAGTGTTAACTTTATTACATGTTCCTGAACTCATCATTAATAAGTTTATAAGCTATATTTAACAAACGTCTTTTAAATAATACTTCATATAGTTAATCCAATATTTGAACATCTTGATATTCAACCATAACGATCTCAGATGACAATTATTGATCACATTTAAAGACACAAATAACGTCAAAATAGGCTTCTAAGTATTTGAAACTCAATAACAGGTCATAGGTTTAGAATACGTCAAATTACCAGATAAGAACACGATTATATTAATCATATAAAACACAGAGCAAATGTAATGCTCTAACCTCTAATTCAAACAAAACAACAAAACAGCAATCTGTCAACAGTCAACAGACAACAACCAGTGAGTGTTGGCAACATGCCAGTCTTACCACCGCACCAGGTAAATGGAAACACCAATGAAACTTACCCTAATTCGAGCTGTGAAATTATAGTACCAACAAAATTATCCTACATTTTCGTAAACTACCCAACAAGTTATTTTTCTTTTATAAAACCCCAAACAATTAAACAATTAAATACCCCCGTCACAGTAAACCTGCGTACTCAGTGAATTTCCAATGTATAATATATGTTTTAATACCACATAAAGCCGCATACCAAGTTTCATAAAAATATACAGTATTCACAAATAAGCGATATATATAACATTTTACTCATTCTCCATAAGAACAACATTGGGGATGAGTACGTAGGTTTGCTGAAACAAGGAATGCAAACAATTGGTGTTTATGCAAATATAACTCAACTAGGTGAAGCCACATACCAAGTTTCATCAATATTCAACGACCTTCTACGCGCACGGTAGAGATGGGCGTTATTTAACATAACAGGATGAATAACAGTGTTGTGGCCGTGGCAACGTTATCGCGGCAACACGTTGCGGAGAACTCCCTGTTATTCTAATAATGTTTCTACACCCGTTGCAGAAAAGCCGCACGGACAACGGGACAACGTACAATGCCGTTTCCGTAACGTTACCAGAGCAACGATAACTTCGGCAACGAACTGAATAATTATTACTGTTATAAGTTTCAAAACGGGCTTTAAATTAAATTTTTGTTTGATAATTCTCAGTGGCTGCTACTGAGAATTCCTCGATATTGTATCAAGTTTTGGTTTAAAGTGTTATGGATCTTTATTATAATTAAAAAATATGCTACAAATTATTTACACTAATAACCAGTTAGTTGTTATTCATTCATTAGCAATAGTTAAAGTAGATAAAGGAGAAGTAATACTTGTTGCAGATGAATACAACTCTCAATATTACCGAAAGTTCTAACAAACAATTAGAGATATCTTCTTTTGTTCAAATTTCTAAAATGGAACAATGGTTTACAGAAAACAGTTTGATAGTAAATGATTTGAAATCCTCAGCTTTACAATATAATAAAAAATTTAATAATGAAACAATTCAACTTGTTCAACTTGCCAACTCTACGATACCACTGGCAACTGAGTATAAATTTCTTGGATTAACATTACAACCAAATCTTTCATGGTTATCTCACATTGATAAAATTTGCAAAAAAATCAGTTCAGGAATCTTTTTGATAAAATATTTTTCTAAATGCTGCACTCTAGACATAAATAAAATGGTATATTATGCTTATCCATTCACATATATCATATGGACTAATTATATGGGGTTCAAGCCCAAATGCCAAAATTGTATTTAAAATGCAGAAAAAAGCTATAAGAACACTTTGTCAAGTCTCAAGAAGAACATCGTGCAAACAACTATTCAAACAATTAAATATTCTAACATTATCGTCAATTTTTATATTACAAGCAGCAAGTTTTGTACATTTGAACCTTGATAAATTTTCCTTCAGAAGACAAATTCATAATTATAACACGAGAAATATCAACCATATAGACTTGCCACATACAAATTCAACATTCCGACAAAGATGCTCAGACTATATATCAATCAAAATTTACAACAAAATTCCTTCAGAAATAAAATCTTTAAGTAACATAAGACAATTCAAAAATAAATTAAAGCAATACCTTATCGTTAAATGTCCATACAAAATTAAAGATTTTTTAAATGAAAACAACAATGAAAATATAATATAAATTTAAAATCAAAATGTTGTGTTTCAAGATTGGACGAAGATTATTTTGCAAGATTCAAGGATTTAAATAATCAAAATTCTATCAGTTATTATTAGCATTACATACTCTGTTAATGTAATTTAGTCTTAACCATAATTTAATTATGGCAATTAAGATACTTACCAATAAATAAATAAATAAATAAATTTATTTATGGGTAATTAATTAGAGATGGTTCTAAGCAGACGGTGTCGAAATAGTTTTTAAATAATTAATTTAAGTATTGTATCAGGTAAAAGGTAACACCAACACCATGGAGTGAATCATGCTGCAATAACCTAGCACTGTAATGTAACGTTTAAATAACGTCCTGTCTGTATAACGCCCTACTTATAATTTTATTGAGCAACCGACAACGACAACGTCGACAACTGAACGCCGCAACGCCGGCCGACGGACAACGGTTTTTAGCGGCAACGAGTTGGCAATCGTTATTCAAATAACAGGTTGCCGCAACACGTTATTGGATAGCTGCGTTGTCGTTACAACCGTTGCCGGAAAACAACGATAATTCCCATCTCTAACGCGCAGGATATGCCGAAGCTGTTGCGCATGCGCACCAGCGTTGGATCGGTGTCACTGTTACAACTATTATTCACCCGTTCCTTTCTGTGTTCCAGGGTTGGGTTAAATAAGTAACAGTGTGTAATGTAGCAGTTTCAATGCTCGGTTGGTTTCTAGGTGCTTTTTTATTAGTTGATATTGAGATATTTTATGGCAGTTTACCTTAATAATAAAAGAATAGATTATTTGGTGCGGTATAACTAAATTGAAGCGATGTTTTTTATTGACACTTATATTTTATTTATCTGTTAAGTTAGATTTTCACTTTTTCAAATGTGGATGTTTTAGTGATAGATGACCAGATTTGCCTTATAGCCTAATACCATAGACTAACTACAGTAGTTAGTTACTGTAGTTAGTCTATGCTAATACTACCAGTTTTATGCACTGCCTATTATTTATTTTGTGAAGACTATTTATCACAGCTAAGTTGTTATTTGCATCAGCTTATAGTACCTATATAATTTTGTCAATTAAAAATACATGTAAAACGTCAATGACAAATAAATGATTTTGTATTTTATTGCGAGAGAAATTACTAATTTATATCATAGAAAAGGTTATCACAATAAAAATCTGCATCTGGTAAACATTTGTTCTTTATTTTTGATTAATAAATATGAGGGTGTTGAGTAAAAATACTACTGGAATTGCAAATGTAGGATGTGAAGCAGACGATAAAACGGTTACTTTAAACTAAAGCAGTAACTGTTACAGTAACAGTTACCTGGCATTGGCGACATTCCTCGAAGGGACAGTTACTCTAAAATATAGCAGTAACTGTTTCAGGGCACTTCCTGCGCATAGACGGTCGTCTCATCACTAATTTCGGTATGCCCCACCCACTGAGCTCTATGTTATATCTGGAGTCACTACTCTCAGAATAAATATTTTCCAAAAACGTGCCGTCAACACAGACATATTACTCTATTATTGTGTTATCACTTTGACGTTAACTGGACCAATCAGAATGCATTGGGTGGACAATGTCAAAATTTTAACCAATAGGAAATAAAATAACTATACCACCAATTAAACTGTCAAAAACACATCTGGCCAACATAACGATCATAAACACAGCGGCACGCTTTTTCACCGCGGAGTGGTGACTCCAGATATAACATAGAGCTCAGTGGCCCCACCCCTCCACAAATCATCACAGACAATGCATGGAAGCAGTGTTTCTACTTGAGGGTTTTTTATCCCATATATGGGATATTTTGACTGCTTGTAGGATAAAATGGGATTGTGGGATAAAGTGGGATATTTTGTAAATCATCATTATGGCTGCTAGTTTGCTTACGACCAGACCACCTTAGCAGTAGCACTTCTAGTCGTAGTGAATTTTCTCGTCGTACTGGCAGTTGCGGGGTTTCCAATTTCCCACGTTGTTATTATTTTACCTATTTTATTGCACCTATTATTATTTTATAAACGTCAAAGAACGAAGAATGAACACTAAATCACACCAATGAATGTCGCTGGCCTGGCCATGTTGGAATTAACAAGGAAAATATTTGCTATTATTATTACCTATGTCGTGCTCTTTAGTACTACAGTACCATTACAACTGCCAGCCTTATGGCAAACCGTATCATTTATATCGCATTACTCAAAATCCTTTGAGGTACTAAAATGTGAAATATAGGTATTTAGTAGATCTAAATAAGCTCTATCTATCATATAATATTTAACATTAACTGTGTTACTGTGTTGCACTGTTTGAAAAATCAGTGGGAAAGTGTGGGATATTTAGAGGGATATTATAAGGTGAAGTGTGGGATAAAGTGGGATTTTTTGTATCAGCTCATGGGATATGTTTTACCGCTGAGTGGAGACACTGCATGGAAGTGGAAAGGTTGAGGCTTGTTTTTGTTGTGTCATATTGTTTACCAATTTGAAAGTGTAAGGAAAGGGGGGAGATTTTTTAATTTTCCAAATCCACATCCACATTCAGAATCCAGCATACTGAGCATACCGGCATTCTGCATCTTGCTTGCTCTTGGTCTCGTAGATTATTATTTAAGAAAAGTTCTTTACATTGTAACATAAACCCGATTATATTGCTTATTATGAATACTTTATACAGACGTATTTTGTCACCATCATGTGACAAACTTTTATCTTGTACCAAATCAGTTAGCAGTACACAATCACATTCTCCAAGCCACTTTGGATTTTCTATTAAAATAAGAAGAAACCTGTCACTTACAAATATAAGTCCTCTGAAAATGCGTTTCGTCCAATTTAAAAACTTAAAAGGCGGGCCTCAAAGATTGGGTGTTCAGTTGACACGAGATGGTGATATTATAGATGTAAGTGGTGTTGATCATTCTATTCCAAACAAACTTGTTCGGTTTCTTCAGAGTGGATCTTCTACCTTGGAAAAAGCAAAAAGGTAATTGTCATTTTGTAAAATTGATTAAACAAAAAGATAACTTATTGACAGGTATGGACTGCTTTCCCTAAACTAGGGTTACCATATGTCCTTTTTTCCCCGGACATGCCCTCTTTTTGGATCATTCCAGGCGGATTTTTGAGAAAAACCTATTTGGGTTTTACAAGCAGCAAACTTAATATTGGGAATTACGTTTCTATCAACTTTATAATCAAGATTAAGATTAAGGCGATATTTCGGCAGAGTAGTATTAAAATCATCAGTTTTTTCGTGCGAAACCATGGCCCCCTCTGAGGTGAGGCTGGGTGGACCCCTTGCCCCAGGGCCTAACGCCCTTGCATAACGCAATCTTACGATAATTAGTTGCAATGCCTAAAAAAAGGTTATTATGAAATTTGAATCTTAAATCCCCTAAAGATTAATCGTATGATTTGAATAAAAAAAAACACTATTTTAAATTTAAAACATTAGGTAACTATTTTAAATACTTGACTTTCATACTTAACTTTGCTTGTAGGGGGGGGGGGAGCTTTGTTTTTGCGATTTATTAACCCTAGCCGTGGCCATCCGACCAATTTGGTCAGTAGATACAGTAGTATGAACAGATGATGAATAAAGATATTTTGATTGATTGATTGAAATGTTAAAATATGATTCAAAATATATAGGGTTTTGATTCGATATATGGAATGTTTAAGATCGATATATCACATCCGATTAGTTGGTGGCCTCTTATGAAACTTTACCCATTATTACAATATTAGGTACTTTGGTATTATACGGATGCCACTATTTTTGGAGGTTAAATTTTTACCGGATACAAAGGATAAATACATAATTCGAAAAAACGTACTTTTATTGACTTACTGTAAAAATTTTACATCATTCTGATGAGCGGTCTTCGTGTTGTGCCTCCCAAAAGACAGCGATGTCCGCTAGGATCGTGTTGAATGCGTCGCCGCCGCTAGCAACCACACCCGATCGCCACATGTACTCCGCCAAATATACAGCGCGCTGCGGCAGTTATGTTGGGATGGGTTATCATAAAAATACGTACGGTTTCCTCTTTATTTCGAGGTAAATCCCACACCAAAAGAACGTCACTCATTATGAAATCAAATGTAACGTAGTGACGGCAATAAATCACTCATGACACTGACCCAGATACAGACGGTGACAGGTGATGCGCGCGCTCCGGTCAACGACCTGACCTTGGCCTATTTGGAGGGGGTTTGGTGGCCTGAAGTATGATTCATCAGGTATCATTCGATTCTTAACGAAACAAGAAAAGTCCTACAATCATTTTTATGATAACCCATCCTAACATAACTGCCGCAGCGCGCTGTATAAGGGTGGCATCCGTATAATACCAAAGTACCCAATATTACTAAGCGTTTTATATTTTTATGTAGGGAATTAAACGTACTACAACATGTTTATAGTGATTTGGGGGTAAAACATTTGGCAAAATAGTTATATACTAAATACTGTGAAATATTTTTTTTCCAAATACGCAAAAATAGCAAAACATTCTTTTATTTACATTTATTTATAAGTGATACAAATTTTTTACCATAAACTTTATGACTTTTTTGGATTCCTTACTTTATTAGCTTTATAAATATGTATGTTTCATTATTAATATATACATATAGGTACTTTGGTATTATACGGATGCCACTATTTTTGGAGGTTAAATTTTTACCGGATACAAAGGATAACTACATAATTTGAAAAAACGTACTTTTATTGACTTACTGTACAAATTTTACATCATTCTGATGAGCGGTCTTTGTGTTGTGCCTCCCAAAAGGCAGCGATGTCCGCTAGGATCGTGTTGAATGCGTCGCCGCCGCTAGCAGCCAGACCCGATCACCACTGGTACTCCGCCAAATATACAGCGCGCTGCGGCAGTTATGTTAGGATGGGTTATCATAAAAATACGTACGGTTTCCTCTTCATTTCGAAATAAATTCCACACCAAAAGAACGTCACTCATTATGAAAACAAATGTAACGTAGTGCACGGCAATAAATCACTCATGACACTGACCCAGATACAGTCGGTGACAGGTGATGCGCGCGCTCCGGTCAACGACCTGACCTTGGCCTATTTGGAGGGGGTTTGGCGGCCGGAAGTATGACTCATCAGGTATCATTCGATTCGTAACGAAACAAGGAAAGTCCTACAATCATTTTTATGATAACCCATCCTAACATAACTGCCGCAGCGCGCTGCATTTGGGTGGCATCCGTATAATACCAAAGTACCTACATATATTACATGACTTATTTACAACACAAACTAACACTGTACAGTTTACACATATTTCGGGTTCCCGTTTATTATTATATTACGCCCCTAATACTTACAAAAGAATACTTTCCCCAACATGTTATATTATATTTATATGTAGGGAATTAGATTGTTTACAAAATGTATATAATGAATTTTCCATAAAAATCTGTGGAAAAAGTTTCACCGAGGCTGTTTTTGAAATTTCTAAAAAAAATTCAATTTATTTTTTCTTTTACTTTACCGAAGAAACATTTTCCTAGATCTTTTTTATTTTAGTATTTCTTGATTCTCCTGTTCATTCCAATCAAAATGAATATGAGGTTGGCTAGGTTTACTTCTACGGTTGAATTATACAAATTTTCAAAAAAAGGTCTGCATGTAAACATGTATTTTTCTGTTACATACACTTATAAAGCTGACAAAAACGTAAATATAGTTGCTTGAAATTAATTTGTACATGAATGAGAGGGCTAGCAATAACTTGATAACCTACCCCGTCCCGCGCCAAAACGGCATTTTTTACCGTCGATTGGCACCTTAAAACGTCTGGTCGTTTACCGACCATGTATTTTTCTGTTACACACACTTATAAAGCTTACAAAAACGTATATATATTTGCTTAAAATTAATTTGTACATGAATGAGAGGGCTAGCAATAACTTGATAGCCTACCCCGTCCCGCGCCAAAACGGCATTTTTTACCGTCGATTGACACCTTAAAACGTCTGGTCGTTTAACGACCATGTATTTTTCTGTTACACACATTTATAAAGCTTACAAAAACGTATATATGGTTGCTTCAAATTAATTTGTACACGAATGAGAGGGCTAGCAATAACTTGATAGCCTACCCTGTCCAATGCCAAAACGGCATTTTTTACCGTCGATTGGCACCTTAAAACGTCTGGTCGTTTACCGACCATGTATTTTTCTGTTACACACACTTATAAAGCTTACAAAAACGTATATATATTTGCTTAAAATTAATTTGTACATGAATGAGAGGGCTAGCAATAACTTGATAGCCTACCCCGTCCCGCGCCAAAACGGCATTTTTTACCGTCGATTGACACCTTAAAACGTCTGGTCGTTTAACGACCATGTATTTTTCTGTTACACTCATTTATAAAGCTTACAAAAACGTATATATAGTTGCTTCAAATTAATTTGTACACGAATGAGAGGGCTAGCAATAACTTGATAGCCTACCCTGTCCAATGCCAAAACGGCATTTTTTTCCGTCTATTGGCACCTTAAAACGTCTGGTCGTTTACCGACCATGTATTTTTCTGTTACACACACTTATAAAGCTTACAAAAACGTATATATAGTTGCTTAAAATTAATTTGTACACGAATGAGAGGGCTAGCAATAACTTGATAGCCTACCCCGTCCCGCGCCAAAACGGCATTTTTTACTGTCGATTGACAGCTTAAAATGTCTGGTCGGTTACCGACCATGTATTTTTCTGTTACACACACTTATAAAGCTTACAAAAACGTATATATAGTTGCTTAAAATTAATTTGTACACGAATGAGAGGACTAGCAATAACTTGATAGCCTACCCCGTCCCGCGCCAAAACGGCCTTTTTTTACCGTCAGTTGCGACTTTAAACAGTATGGACGTTTACCGTCCATGTATTCTTCTGTTACATATACTTATAAAGAATATATTTACGTACAAATAATTGTTAAATGTGACTTCTTCCTCGAATGAGAGGGCTAGCAATAACTCGATGGAAAAAGGGTAGAAGCTTTGATCCTGACCGGGCTTGTGGCTAGGCGCCAGGCGCCGCGGTTAGCGCCTATCCACCAACCAAGGTCGGGATCAGAACTTTGGCGAACTAGCCTTCCACATTCTTGCGTTCGCCATCGCTCAGCGAGAGTTTCACATGTTTATGTGTGGTCTGCTACGTGTTAGTTTTTATGTTTCCAGTACTTATATCATCTCGTTTTGAAGGTTTTATGTATTAGCTGACTGACGGGAGTCAGTGGTCTGCGAAAGGGCGGGAAGTCATTTTGAGGTTATGTACATACCGATGTGGCATCCATTTTAGTCTCTCTGACAGCTGGCCATGTGAAGTCATAGTTTAAATACCCTGTTCAACAGAGATGGTCTCTGATGTCACAGTTTAAATACCATATTGTTGGGTTTTATGGATATTCTATTGCCAGTTTCACATCGATTGCAAAATCGCCAAATCTGCTTGGCCATTTCCCACTTCAACATTAGGCCACTGCTAGGGTTAATCCGCCTACTAACGGGTAAGGTGAAGTGGGGTATTTGGGCCCTGTTTTTTTTTAACTCGACCAAGTAATTTTTCATTTCAGACATGTCTAAATATCATGGTTTATACTTTTAACCCTAGCAGTGGCCTAATGTTGAAGTGGGAAATGGCCAAGCAGATTTGGTGATTTTGCAGACTTTTTTTGGAAATTCGTATAAATTCAACCGTAGAAATGAATCTAGCCACCCTTCTATTCATTGTGATCGGAAAGAACAGGAGAATATAGAAATACTAAATTAAAAAAGATCTAGGAAAATATTTTTTCGGTAAAGTGAAAAAAATTTAAAAAATTTTTTTAGAAATTTCAAAAACAACCTCGGTGAAATTTTTTCTACAGATTTTTTATGAAAAATTCATTATATACATTTTGTAAACAATCTAATTCCCTACATAGACAAAAATGAAATGAATGTCTATTCCGTAATATAATATGTTGGGGGAAGAATTGTTGTTGCAAGTTTTAGGGGCGTAATATAATAATAAACGCAAACCCGAAATTTATGTAAACTGTAGGGCCTACAGTGTTAGTTTGTGTTGTAAATAAGTCATGTAATATATGTATATACTAATAATGATATATACATATTTGTAAAACTAATGAAGTAAGGAATCTAAAAAAGTCCCAAGTTTGATGGTAAAAAATTATTATCACTTATAAATATTTGTAAATAAGAGAACTTTTTGATATTTTTGCGTATTTAGAAAAATAAAATTGCACAGTATTTAGTATATAACTTTTTCACCGAATTTGTTTACCCAAAACCAATATAAACATGTTGCAGTACATGCAATTATCTACATAAAAATGTGTAACTCCTAGAGTAAATTATTGTTTTTATATGTGTTACGTAGCACTAAACAAATAGTCGCGGACTTGGCAAATTTCACTAGGCCTATGTAGAAGTAAACACAACACTTTATAAACACTATTTGTCACACTTCAGTAATATTTATGCATAACATAAAGCATAAAGATTACTGTTATATAAACATAAACACTTCAATAACACTATAACTCTGAAATAATACCTAATTTATAAATAATTCACAGATAAAAATTACCTAACACGTACAAAGGAATAAACCAATATTGCAATGGTGAAAAAAGTAATCTAAATATATGACGAATTATTTTGTATCTGACAGGTGTTGTGTTAGGAGCAGTGCTGGCAACGGCAAAACTAAATTCTTCTACATTTCATCCTCTTCAATTTGACTAGTAATTATAACATACTGCATATAAATGCGATTTTCTGATCCGACCAATTTGGTTGGATTGGCCATTCCACAAAAAAACCAGAAACACCTGTTTTCATAAAATCATATAACCTGTCCAATCAATATTTCATTCTAAAAATCAATGCCAACATAAAACGCTACTCTTTAGCTGTGCATTAGCAGCAAACCTGCATACTCAGCGAATTTCCAATGAATAACACATATCATAACATAACACATTAAAACACTTAACAGGATTCATAAGAAATGTATTCACAAACAAGCAATATTTAAAATATTAATTATTCTCCATAAGAATAACATTGGGGATGAGTATGCAGGTTTGCTGCAACAAGGCACACAAAATAATGGGTTTTTATGCAAATATCAATAGAACTTATCTTAGTGAGGTCACATACCAAGTTTAATCCACATACATTCATAAATAAGCGATATATAACATTTTAAGTATTTTCCATAAGAATAACATGGGGACCAAGTACCTAGGTTTGCTGCTACAGGAACCATAGGCGGAAAATTGTTTTTTTGTGCAAACAACAATAAACCACAACCAGATCAAGCCATATACCAAATTTCGCCAGTTTATGTTCATAAATAAGTGAGATATACAATTTTTCATTTTCTCCATAAGAATAACATTAGACAACGTACTGTGTTTAGCACTTTCAATATCTCGGTAACCAATTGACGTAGAGCAATGATGAAAATACCAAATTGTTTGTTTTTTTAAGCTGAATCCAATGGTATAAATTAAAATTTGATTTAAATAAAAATTACATGTGAAAACCCCAAAAAACACATTTTTGGGGTACAAAACCCCCCAAAAACCCCCCTTCAGGTGGTGCGATTCATCTGGTTTTCTAACTCGTTCAAATAAATGGTACTTTACACATTTGTACCAAATTTCATTAAGATCGGACCTTTTTTACGAGAGTTATCGTGCTTACGGACATATATATATATATATATATATATACATATATAAAAATTTGAACGAATGGTGTTTTTGGCATCTGGGGACCTCAAAATGAAAAGTTATCATGGTCTCGGGCTTAAGTCTTACCATGAGACCTACGGTAATAGCTTCTTCCCTATAGGGGAAATTCGCTAAAAATGGGTATTTTCCCGGGTACTTACCCCAAGCTCCGGGTAAATACCCAAAACGTGGGTATTTATGATTTTGATAACTTTTAGGCAAATTTTACTAGGTTCATTGACATTCTCATGCTGTAAGGATTATAAAATGATCATAAAAACTGGTTTGAAGAGTAAAACATGGTTACCACAAGCATTTAACTTCTGAACAAGATCCAGATAAATACCCAGGATTGGGTATTTATTACTTTGATGGTCTTTTTGATTGTTTAATAAATTTACAATTTTGGAGGGAAAGAATTAAAATTCAATTAATTACATGCACACTTTTGTTCCGTATTGGACCAATTATAAAATTATATATTTTTAATTTGTATAGGATGTCTTGTATTTAACCAGTTCCTTCATAGTTTGGCAGTGGTGTGGTTTGTAAACCACACCACTTGACGGGTCTTTTTACAAAAATTGCCATGTTATTATTTATTTATTGGTAAATAATTAATAAATGTAATCAATAAAATATCCTCAACTGTTATGCCGGTACCGGTACATTGAAATAAACAAGGGTAGTAACTGTTTTTATAAACTACATTGGCGTTTTTATGTAAAATATCATAAATACCCAAAATATCCGGGTATTTATGAATTTGGGGTATTTACCCGAGCAAATAGCCAGAGTATTTACCTCGAGTTTTAAATACCCGGGTATTTTAAATCACTAGAGTAACCCTTTAATACCTAAATGTGACACAAAGGAGTAAGAAAAAAATAACATCAAAATTACATTAAATCTGTCTGTATTTACTAAAAATACAATAAAATGGTAATATCAGTAAGAAAAACTAAAAACAACAAATCATAAAAATGCCAAAAATCAAACACAAAAAAGCTTGAGCTTAGAAGTTTTTTGAGTGTGTAAAGCCTCAAAACAGGGATAAATACAAAGTATAAGCAAGTGACACTACTAGCGCTTGGCTCGGTGACAGGTTGCGTGGCGCGGGAAAGAACTATTACTAGCGCTCGGCTCAAGTGACAGGTTCGCGGCGCGGGAAGGAACTAATAGGCCACACCTAGAACCATGGCCACACTGTACCGTCTCTCCCGTGCACTATAGTACGAATCAAATAAAAACCGCTCTTCAGCGTGATTCAGTTAAAATGTTGCAATTTAAATAATCGTTTTTATAGCTAATAACGGCATTTATTATATAAAAAAAGCCTAGTAAAAAATTCACCAGGCAAAGCCATTCCAGAACGTCTTAATATTTTCAGACATTTCATACTCCTTTTACATGAAAATACATTACTAGCCAAAGGGTTAACATAGTTTAATGTAACTTTCATAACTTGTAATTGAAGACAAATTTTGGAAAACAAACTAAGTTAACTGTTGCTAGGTAACATATTTCAGATGTATTAATGTAACATCCAGGATAAACTTACAGAAATACCTAACCTAACTTGAACTTGTTATTAAAATAAAATAAAAATTGAAAAAAATTATGAAATAAAAATTGTGAAAATTGAAAAAGGCAGTAAGTTATCCGCAGCTTATTACACATAGCTAACTTGTGTAAATTGAAATTCGCTTTAACCAACTGAACAAACTTTATAAGCAACTTAATTGTCTTTTTCTAGTTTCCTTTCTAAAAAGGTATAAAAAATACAATTGGACTGATGATGAGATTGTGAATGAGCGGGATAAACATAACCATACGATTGCATCATGATTTAAGAAAGGAGAAAAACAATATAAAATTGAAGGAAAAATGAATGAGCAAAAAAAATACTATAGAAAATTATTCAATGTAAGAACACTTCAATAAAAAAAATTAAGACTTCTACTAATTTCAATAAAACAACATGGCAAATTATCAATAATGAAACAAAAAGTAACAAGGAAATAACAATTTCTAACATTGAACTTAATCAGGATGGTACTATTGTTAAGGATTCTAATGCTGTTGCAAACATACTTAATGATAATTTTATTGACATGGTAGATAAATTTGTAATTCCTAATTTTTAAAAAACAATAACAATGCACAGTTACATCCTATAATATACACTCCCAACTGTAAGTTCTGCTGCAGAACAATTGATATTAATGAGCTAAATAAAAAAATAGATTCTATAAAACCCAAGTGGTCTGCTGGTTATGACCAAATACCCATGAAGATCATCAAACATGTTAAGTTGGCAATCATAAAACCTCTTCTACATGTGATAAATGCATCTTTGATTACGGCTAATGATCATTAGAGAATCATTAGATACCCTAATGAGCTTAAAATATCAAAAATAGTTCCGGTTTTTAAGAAAGGAGAAAATACAGACCCTCTTAAGGCCATTGGCAATTCAGCCCTCTTTTTCAAAAATTCTAGAAAAATGTTTACTTTCTCTGTTGATAACTTATTTTGAAAGCAATAAACTGTTGGATACAGAACAGCATGGGTATCGGGTAAATAGATCAACCATAACAGCTATTGTAGACTATGTTGAAAATGTTTTAGAAAAATTATATGAAGGAAATAAAACCGTTGGAGCTTTTTTTGACATGACCTAAGCTTTTGATAGCGTTAACCACACAATGTTACTTAGTAAGCTCAGAAGTTAAGGCATAGATGGAAAAGAGTGGAACTGGATCAAGTCATACTTAGAGGGACGACAGCAGTATATCTGTGTAAAACATATGTCCAATGGTTACGAAAGGGTTGAAAATAGTAAAGTTTGTTTATATGCTGATGATATCAGCCTCAGCATATCCGACAAAGGCTTAATTTCAACAAAAAAAGTTTGTGAGAGTTCAATAGAAATAAAAAAAACCTATTTAAATAATAAAAATTCCCTACTTAATTCTGGTAAAACTAAATTAATACAGTTTAAATACAGAGATTCAGAGCTGATGATGCAAAGTACAAATAATAACTATGAAACTGAAACTAAATTCTTAGGACTTCTTTGTTTTAGCCCCCTTAGTTGGACAACTCATGTAAATGCAATTTGTAAGAAAAACAGTTCTAGCCCAATTTTGCTGTAAAGAAACATTAAAATCTGTATATTTTGCCAATGTACACTCTCATATTTCTTATGGAATTGAAGTCTGTGGTGGAACTAGCAGTTTTAACTTAAATAAAATTTTACTTTTACAAAAGAGAGCCATACGGTGCATACTTAGCTTAAAAATAGACGAATCTTGCAAAACACAGTTTACAGAGTTGCAAATCATGAATGTCTATAGCCTTTTTATATATATATATATATATATATATATATATATATATAAAAAAAACAATAATGTTTGTAAAAACTTATTAGTCAAAATTTAAACGACAAAGTGATATAGATAACTACAACACCAGAAGCAAAGAAACTTTTACTGTAAAGAAACATAACAAAGAAAAGTGTAAGCAGAGTCCTTCTTTCAGTGGAATAAAATTTATAAACAACCTTCCGGATAGCATAAGAAATGAGGAAAATTTGGTTAAATTCAAAAATAGATTAAGGGAATATTTAATAGATATGCCAATTTACTGTATGGATGATTTTCACTCTACTAACGCTAACTATTTAATTGTCATGAACAAAAAAATATTTGTATATTTTGTTAACAATATTTGTCGTAGGAAATTTATCTGTTATAGTTTATTTAATATGGTATGGTTTATATATATTTTATGATGCATTCTTGTACATTTTGTAAGTATGTTTGAATAAAGAGTGATTTGATTTGATAATATATGTTTGTCAAGTCAATGAAATCCTTCTGGGGTAACTGGGCCTGCCACGGTCCCATTTACCCCAATTTCACAAAAACATTGGGGTAAATGGACCACCCCCTTTAGCCTTAATACTAGTAGAGAAAAATAACTGATACCATTAATTCATGTTTATATTATGCTTTAAATTTTTACTAAAATAGTAATTACAATCATTGTAATTACTCTGATTCCGTAGATTTGTCTTTTAATGTAGACTACAACATATTGTTTTCTAATAATTCCGGTACAAAAATCATCAACTACTATTACAGCGGCCATTACAAAATGAGATGTTAAACATATTGTTTGAGGAAGAATTTGCAATACAGCAGAGGTGCCAACTGGTGAAACTCAAATTTCCCTCTTAGGTTTCTGGAAAAAACCCATGGCCCATTTACCCCTTGGTCTAGTTACCCCACTTCACCTTACCGGTGTTCTATTTTTTAACCTACAGAATATGGTAACCCTAACACATTTGTGTGCTCTATTAACAAAAATGCCGTTGCATTGAAATAAAAAATTATCCAAAAAAGCAAAGGCATAGGTCAAGTTTAGGCCCAAGAGTGCCAACTTACTATAATAATTTCAGTATTAATTTAGGTATAATTGTACTAAGGGCCAGGTACGAATTTCACTGGCCCCTGGGCAGGCCGTCTTTGGGCACCCCTTCCTCCTCACCCGTTCTTCCTTACCCCTTCCTATTTGCCCCTCTCCCTTTTTCAAGATATAGATATAAGTGGTATTTAGAAAATCGTAAGGAATTGCAAATACAAAGTATGATTAAGTTAAATTTTTTAAAGTGCTTCTGTATCAGTAAACGTGTGTACATGTGTATATGTATGACGTTTTAAAATGGTTAATTCATTTTATAACTTGTAAGTTTGATTGTCTGGAAGGTAATTGGTCTGTGTTCTGTAGCCTTTGGAATGTTGTCGTTAGTTGTACCGGTATTGGATTCCTTTCGATACCGGTAATTTTTTATACCGGTAGTTATTTTATCAAACCTTTTTCAGTAAAAAAACATTCCTCCACAATTTCTCATGACTTAATCTTATTCCCTACAAACCTACAATAACCATCCAGTCTATCTAGGGGGCCCAGTGTAATCCTAGGGAAACAGGTGAGAAGAATTTTGTTAATGTGAAGGAAGAAACAGGGAAATGAACACGATGTAAGTTATGTTCTGGACAGTCCTATTTTTTAAGTTGATTGGATTTTTGTTGTAATTAACTCAAATTTATAGTTGGTTATAACATCATCAATCACAGAAATACCCACTTGTACGTGAATTGAAAGGCCAATAATTCAGAGCGACAATGACTGCCTAGGCCTAGATATAGTTTTCATTCCAAGATAAACCTTTCACTTCAGGCAGTGGTTTGACATGCTAAAAGCGCGACCCAGAGCAGGACTTACATTGTGTGGGGAAAACACTTGCATTTACCCTTTTCTCCCTACTACTCTTGACCATTTCTCACCCATGGATATGAAGCTTGATATAGTATTCCTAACGTACCTCACATGCTTCTGTTTTGTTTAGTCGTTCTTAGAAAATTTGGCGTTTCCTCGGTCTGTCTCGTAGTTTTAATTTCACCAATATAATGTTTATGGTTTTATATACGGTTGGTATATACGTGTAAAGTAACATTTATGACTTTAAGTTAAATAAACGGTATCAGGAAACTGACACATACTTTCTCCCTTTTAGCCCAACTTTAACGAATAAATTACTTTTTATTTCCTAAATATAGAATACAAAGCACGGTCGAATGTACCGAAAATCTTGTAAACAAGTTGTTTTAAAAACATCCACCCAAATTCCTGCTTTGGAGGCACTACAGAATTCATTGCTACACTCGTGGTTTTAAGAGGGGAAATGCCCCCTATTCCCCCCCAGGGTTATTAAGGGGCATCATATTTCGAATTTCCTATGTTGGTCAATGCTAACTTGACAAGCAGATATGTCATTAAGTTTTAATTAAATTTATCAGTAAATAAGAGAGAAATAGTAATTTTTGTATTCCCCATAAGAATAACATTGGACAACGTACTGCGTTTACCGCAAAAAGAAAATTTCAATTTTCTCCGAAACCAGCAATCGTAGAATAGTAATTCAAAATACTAAATTATTTAGTTTTTTGAGCTTTTTTTAATGGTGAATAGTAATATTTTTTTATATTTATTTCTTTTTATGAAAAATCCAAAAAACTGAATTTTTTTATGTTTTAAGTCCTGTAATTTCTGAACCCAAATTTTTACAGGAATGCGGGTTGTGTCATTTTGTTGGAAAACTAAAGTTCTACAAACGACTAAAGTTTGATCAAAATCGTTAGAGCGGTTTTTGAGAAACTTTGATTTTTCATGTTTTTTGGCGGTTTTTGGGGGATAATTACCCTTAAAAATCAAAAATTCAAAAAAATGAAAAAAACGCCTGGAGATATCGTGGATTAGTACCTACATACCAAATTTCATAAAAATCGGCCCATTGGTTAGGGCTCTAGCTCTGTACACATCCACACAGACACACACACACACACACACACACACACACACACACACACACACACACACACACACACACACACACACACACGGACACACACACACACACACACAGACAGACATCCCGTAAAAACCACTTTTTTGGGTTCAGGGAGCACCAAAACGAATATTTCCACTAACAACTCAAATTCGAAAATTTTGACGAAAACAATACTTTCTCCATATACTATGTATAGGGGGAGAAAGTAAAAACCAGCCAGATCGCTCTATCCGAAGGGGTATTTTGGGGGGGGGGTTTGTACCCCAAAAATGGGTTTTTTGAATTTTTTACATATAATTTCAAAAATAGTTAAATTTTAGAATTTACCATTGCTTTCAGCTTTAAAAAAATACACAATTTGGTATTTTGATCATTCCTCTACGTCAATTGGTTACCGAGATATTGAAAGTGCTAAACACAGTGCGTTGTCTAATGTTATTCCTATGGAGGAAAATAGAAAATTTATATCTTGCTAATTTATGAAGGTATACTGACGAAACCTAGTATACGGCTTCATCTGGTTGTGTTCCATTGATATTAGCGAATTTCCCCTATAGGGAAGAAGCTATTACCGTAGTCGGCATGGTAAGATCTAGGCCCGGGACCATGATAACTTTTCGTTTTGAGGTCCCCAGACCCCAAAAACACCATTCGTTCGAAACTGTATATATAGTGTCCATGAGCACGATAACTCTCGTAAAAATAATCCGATTTTGATGAAATTTGGTATAAACGTGTAAAGCAACATTTATGACTTTAAGTTCGAAAACCAGCCAGACCGCTCTATACGAAGGGGTATTTTGGGGGGGTTTTGTACCCCAAAAATGGGTTTTTTGAGTTTTTAATTTTGGAAAAAGTCAAATTTTAGTTTTTTCCATTGGATTCAGCTTAAAAAACACACAATTTGGTATTTTGATCATTTCTCTACGTCAATTGGTTACCGAGATATTGAAAGTGCTAAACACAGTACGTTGTCTAATGTTATTCTTATGGAGGAAAATACAAATTTTATATCTCGCTTATTTATGAACGTATACTGACGAAACTTGGTATACGGCTTCATCTGGTTGTGGACCATTGATAATTGCTCAAAAAACAATTTTTTACCAAAGGCTCCCGTAGTAGCAAACCTGCGTACTCAGCCCCATGTTATTCTTATGGAGAATAAGTAACCGTGTTATCTGCCTTCATTATGAAAATAAATAATGAAATTTGGTATGTGGCTTTACCTACATGTGTTATATTGATATTTGTATAAAACCCCATTTTTTGTGTTCCTTGCTTCAGCAAACCTGCATACTCAGCTGCCATGTTATTCTTATGGAGAATAATTAAAATGTCACAAATCGTTTATTTATGAATGTATATTGATGAAACTTGGTATGTGGCTTTGTGTGGTATTAAGATACATATATATGCATTGGAAATTCGCTGAGTACGCAGGTTTGCTGCTACGGGGGTAATTAGTCAAAACAATAATTTTTTGCTAAAGGCTCCCGTACAGCAAACCTGCGTACTCAGCGCCATGTTATTCTTATAGATAATAATTAAATGCTATGTCTCCCTTAATTATGAACATAAATGAATAAAAACTGGTATATGATTTCACCTAGATGAGTTATATTGATATTAGCATAAAAAGCCATTTTTTGTGTTCCTTGATGCAGAAAACCTGCGTACTCAGCCCCAATGTTATTCTTATAGAGAATAATTCAAATTGTATATATTGCTTATTTGTGAATATATTTTTATGAAACTTGGTAAGTGGCTTTATGTAGTATTAAGACAGTTATATCTCAATTGGAAATTCGCTGAGTAAGCAGGTTTGCTGCATTGGGGTTATTTTTGTTTCCTAGAACCATGAACACTACTTTAATGTGTACAGTAGAACCTCGATAGTTCGGCAATCTGTATACTTCGATGCGGGCCGTGACGACATGACATGGCAGTTATGAATTTTGTTGTAAAAAACACATACAGACAGACAGACGCCAAACAAAAGGAGATATGTTTATATAAACTTTTTCCTTATTTTGACCCAAGGAATCACTACGTAAATTATGTCACCACCTTTTTTGAACACCCTGTGTATATATATTTGTGTGTGTGTGTGTGTGTGTGTGTGTGTGTGTGTGTGTGTGTGTGTGTGTGTGTGTGTGTGTGTGTGTGTGTGTGCGTGCGTGCGTGCGTGCGTGCGTGCGTGCGTGCGTGCGTGCGTGCGTGCGTGCGTGCGCGCACGATAACTCTCGTAACATTAATCCGATTTTGACGAAATTTGGTATAAACGTGTAAAACAGCATTTATGACTTTAAGTTCAAAAACCAGACAGATCGCCCTATCCAAAAGGGTATTTTGGGGGGGTTTTGTACCCAAAAAATGGGTTTTTTGAGTTTTTTACTTATAATTTTTGAAAAATTCCAATTTAAGTTTTTCTCCATTGGAATCAGCTTAAAAATACGCTCAATTTGGTGTTTTGATCATTGCTCTACGTCAAATGGTTACAGAGATATTGAAAGTGCTAATCACATTACGTTGTCCAATGTTATTCTAATGGAAAATAAGAAAAATTGTATATCTCGCTTATTTATCAACTTATCCCGATGAAACATGGTGTATTGCTTCATATCGTTGTGGTCTATTGATATTTGCACTAAAAGATATTTGTTGGCCGATAGTTCCCGTAGCAGCAAACCTGCGTATTCAGCTCCCATGTTATTCTTATGGAGAATAAGTAACGTGTTATCTCCCTTAATTATGAACATAAATTAATACAATTTGGTATGTGGCTTTACCTTCTTGAGATGTATTAATATTTGTATAAAACCCCATTATTTGTGTTCCTTGCTTCAGCAACCCTGCACACTCAGCTGCCATGTTACTCTTATGGAGAATAATTAAAATGTCATAAATTGTTTATTTATGAATGTATATTCATGAAACTTGGTCTATGGCTTTATGTGGTATTAAGATACATATATATGCATTGGAAATTCGCTTAGTACGCAGGTTTGCTGCTACGGGGGTATATATGTATATATGTGTGTGTACGTGAGCACGATAACTCTCGTAAAAAAGTCTGATTTTGATGAACTTTGGTACTAACGTGTAAAGCAACATTTATGACTTTAAGTTCGAAAACCAGATAAATTGACCCACCCAAAGTGGTATTTTGGGGGGGTTTCGTACCCTCAAAATGTTTTTTTTTAATTTTTATATGTAATTTTTTTTAAAGTCAAATTTTAGTTTTCACCATTAAATTCATTTTTAAAAACACACAATTCGGTGTTTTGATCATTTCTCTCAGTCAATTGGTTCCAGAGATATTAAAAGTGGTAAACACAGTGCGTTGTTCAATGTTATTCTTATGGAGGATAAAATAAATTTTATATCTTGCTTATTTATGAACGTATCCCGACAAAACTTGATATCTGGTTGTAGTCTATTATTATTTGACCAAAAACACAATTTTTACCGATGGTTCCCCTAGTAGCAAACCTGCGTACTCTGCCCCCATGTTATTCTTATGGAGAAAAAGTAAACTATTATATCTCCCTAAATTATGAACATAAATTAATATAACTTGGTATCTGCCTTCCCCTAGTTGAGTTCTATTGGTATTTGCATAAAAACCCATTTTTGTTTACCTTGTTACAGCAAACCTGCTTACTCAGCTCCCATGTTATTCTTATGGAGAATAAAGTAGCTCATATCCCTTATTTATGAATGTATATCGATGAAACATGGTATGTGGCTTGACCTAGTTGAGTTTTAATTATATTTGCATAAAAACCCATATTTTGCTTTCTTGTTGCAGCAAACCTGCGTACTCAGCCCCATGTTATTCTTATGGAGAATAATTAAAATGTTATATATTGCTTATTTATGAATGTATATTAAAGGAACTTGGAAATTCGCTGAGTATGCAGGTTTGCTGCGACGGGGGTATTTTATTCCCTGATGTAACTCCGGGAAACTCAACATTTACCAAACTTTACAGTGTCTAAGTCCACTTTGTGTCAAGTTTATGAGACTTAACTATAGGTAACTCAATAATCAGCTGTGGAATATATTATATTTCCACATCATATTTATCCCCGTTTTAACCTTATCTTCTATCCCTTTCGTTTGCTTTTCTAGGATTGACTCTTGAAATTAATTACCGTAACATAAAATCAAACTGAGAGTTTATGAGAGGGTGTGTTATATGTTTGAGATGTCAAATGGTGCATTTAGTATTTCGTGCAAGATATAAACTTGGTGATGCATATTATCAATTTTAATTGTTACTTTCTCCCCTTTACATAGTATATGTAACATAGTATAGTATGTATTTTTACATAGTATATGGAGAAAGTATTGTTTTCGTCAAAATTTTCGAATTTGAGTTGTTAGTGGAAATATTCATTTTGGTGCTCCCTGAACCCAAAAAAGTGGTTTTTACGTGGTGTGTGTGTGTGTGTGTGTGTGCGCGCGCGCGTGTGTGCGTGTGTGTGTTTGTGTGTGTGTCTGTGTGGATGTGTACAGAGCTAGAGCCCTAACCAATGTACCGATTTTTATGAAATTTGGTATTTAGGTACTAATCCTCGATATCTCCAGGCATTTTTTCATTTTTTTGAATTTTTGATTTTAAGGGTAATTATCCCCCAATAATCGCCAAAAAACATGAAAAATCCAAATTTCACAAAAACGGCTCTAACGATTTTGATTAAACTTTAGTGGTTTGTAGAGCTTTAGGTTTACAACAAAATGACACCACCCACATTTCTGAAAAAAATCGGGTTCAGAAATTACAGGACTTAAAACATAAAAAATTCAGTTTTTTAGATTTTTCATAAAAAAACATAAATGTTAAAAAATATTACTATTCACCATTCAAAGTAGCTCAAAAACTAAATAAATTAGTAATTTGAATTACAATTCTACGATTGCTAGTTGCGGAGAAAATTGAAATTTTTATTTAGCAGTAAACGCAGTACGTTGTCCAATGTTATTCTTATGGGGAATACGAAAAAAAACTATTTCTCTCTTATTTACTGATCAATTTCATTAAAACTTGACATGCAGGTCAAGTAAGCATTGACCAACAGAGGATGTTCGAAATATGTTGCCATTTAACCTTGGGGGGGGACAAGAGGGCATTTCCCCTCTAAAAACCACTGTGTGTAGCAATGGATTCTATAGTGCCTCCCAAAAAAAGGGATTTGGGTGGATATTCCTGAAAACAACTATTTCAGACAATTTTCTGTACATTTATCTGTACTTCATATTCTATATTTAGTGAATAAAAGATAATTTTTTCATTAAAGTTTGGCTAAAAGGGAGAAAGTATGTGTCAGTTTCCTGATACCATTTATTTACATTATTTGTGGTAAGGCCTATCTTTATATTTTTCAGAATTGTATCAGAGGGTAAATCAGTGACACAATTGGCTGAGGTGGAGCTACTTGCCCCAGTAACTTGGCCAGACAAGATCCTTTGTGTGGGACTCAACTACAAGGCTCACTGCGATGAGCAGAATAAGCCGTATCCTGAGGAACCGTTCTTCTTCAACAAGTTTCCTAGTACTATTGTCCATCCTAATGGCAAAGTCATACACCCACCTAATACTACGGTAAGTGTTTGAAATGGGCATTTGTACATTTTAAGTAGTGTTTTAAAACTCCTTTAACACGTTAGCTGCCGAGCCCAACGTTCCACATTCCTCCCATATTGCCACTCTGAAATAATGGACTAATTCCCAAAATATTTTCAAAAGTATTTAAAATATAGTCCATTTGTACTATTTCAACAGATGTTGTATGTAAATAATCGTTAAAAAGCCTTAGGTCTGTTCAGACCAAAATTGCAGGTTTACGGTATTTTTTTCCTTGTTTTTAGCGAATTTCCCCTATAGGGAAGAAGCTATTACCGTAGGTCTAATGGTAAGACTTAAGCCCCAGACCATGATAACTTTTTGTTTTCAGGTCCCCAGATGCCAAAAACACTATTCGTTCAAATTTATATATATATGTGTGTGTGTCCGTGAATGCGATTTCTTGAGTAAAAAACGTCCGATTTCGATGAAATTTGGCTCAAATGTGTAAAATGACATTCATGACTTTTTAAGTTCGAAAACCAGAAAAGTCGGACAATGGGAAGGGGGGTTTATGGGGTTTTTAAATTTTCCAAAAATCAGTTTTTTTGCATTTTTTACCCAAACATTTTTTAAAAAACTTAATTTTGGTTTTGACCATGTTATAGAGCTTAAAAAACAAATAAAATAGTATTTTGATATTAACCTAGGTTAAGTGGTTGCGGAGAAAATCCAAAAAACCTACTCAAAAAATCTCCCATGTTAATCTTATGGGAAAACAGTTTTTGGCTTTTCCTCAATTTATTTTAATGTAAACTTCACATGTGCTTTTACCAATCTGTTCAGTTCCACGAAACAATAATTTTGGTGTTTAAATTTTGATTCTACGCCCAACCGTTGCAGAGATATTCAAAGTTCTAAACACAGTACGTTGTCCAATGTTACCCTTATGGAGAATAAATAGAATTTGAAATATCGATTATTTATGAATGTATGTTGATGAAACTTGGTATGTGGCTTTCCGTAGTACTGGTAAATTTATATTTGCACAAAAAATTGAGTTTTTGTTGATTATTCCCTTAGCAGCAACCTACGTACTCAGCCTCCATGTTATTCTTATGGAGAATAAGTCAAATGTATTGACTCCCTTAATTATGAACATAAATTAATAAAACTTGGTATATAGCTTCACTTGGTTGAGTTATATTGATATTTGCATAAAAACCCATTTTTTTGTTCCTCGTTGCAGCAACCCTGCTTACTCAGCCCCCCTGTTATTCTTATGGAGAATCACTAAAATGTTATATAGCGCTTATTTATGACTGAATATTGATGAAACTTGGTATGTGGCTTCGCCTAGTTAAATTCTATTTATATTTGCATAAAAACCAATTTTTTGTGTTCCTTATTTCAGCAAACCTACGTACTCATTACCAATGTTATTCTTATAGAGAATAATTAAAATCGCTTATATGTGAATATATTTTTATGAAACTTGGTTTGCGGCTTTATGTGGTATTAAGACATATATTATGCATTGGGAATTCGCTTAATGGACGGGGGTATTTGCAGTTAGGTCCGTCAGGACCGAAGGTATTTTACGCCAATGATTGTAAATTTAATTACTTTTTCCTTAGATAACACAACAACAACGGTGTTGCATAAGCGATTGACAATAAAATATAACTCCATAGTCGTGGCCAAGTCAAATAATAGACCACAGCGTATTATCCAGTTTTAAATATCCAAATAATTTTGATGGTCACACGGTTACATTAGACAACTAACTGTGTTTATTTACTTCAAAAGTCAGTCAACGAGTGATCCTATACTTTTTTATCTCATTCTTAATGGCTAGTCTATTGTTTGGCATCCGGTCAAGGGTTGATGTAATTTATTCAAGGGATAAGACTCGTCCCACTACAAAATGCTGAAACTGAAACTAATGGGCGCAAAAAGACAAATAATGGCTCATTTTTTTGTCTATCACAAATTAAATTAAATGTCAATCAAAAGTTGTGTGACATTCCGTACAAGAGGTACGAATAATATAATCACTGTTTATCAGTTTATTCACTGTTTATTAATTTTCCAGTCTATTCAAAATTGTCAATGTTGATTTCCTCCTTTCCTGACATTTTATTAATTTATATTCAAATTCTCGACTTTCCCAACTTTTTCGTCTGCTAGACATCCTGAAATTTATTTGCAATCAATTTCAGAAGATCTAGCCTTACACAAGTAATGTTACGAACAAATGAGGAACTTTGACTTGTTCATCAATTTTATAAATAAGGTAATATTCCTTAAAATTACCTTTGTATAATATATTTTTAATCGTAATTACTCATTTACATTTCTTTTATTTCAAGTATGTAGTATATTTATCTTTTTTAAAATTTGTTGTACTTTCACCTCGGCTTATTTCAAGTATTTTTAACTATTCTTAACTAAAAATTTATATTTTTCCTGTAATTTTATACTCTGTTTTTATAATTAAAAAAAATTTATAACATTGGTACTTATAAAATTCAGTGTTTAGTATTGCAACAGTTCATAATTTATGTTGATAAATATTCAATAATAATAGCTAAGTAGGCCTATATAAAAGTGTGTAATCATGTACAAACCCGGATTAGGCCCCTATAAAATATAAATATGCCCTTATAAAAACCCATTAGACCTATCCATATATATGTAATTAATTTGTATAAAAAAAACTATCTCTCTAAGTGTTATGGATAAATGTATTACTCACCTATGTAACCACCTTGTATTAGAAAATAGTACAAACCACTTCAAACACAAATTTTAATTATCACCTGATCTTAAATACATAGATTACTGGCCAAATTTTATATAGTAATAACAGTGAAAATTCAAAGTGAAAGTGTCATGTGTACTGAAAACCTCAAGAAAGAAAATCATATGTGAATGCATTCTTGAGGTGGTGGATTCAACTCTCTTTCCTTCTTCTAAAATGGACCGGCCTTGGTGTTAGACCTAAATTTTTGATGATCATTTAAAATTAATAAATTCCCATTTAAACAAGTAAATCGGACATCTCCAAGTTCGATATTTTAAAATAGGAGAAAAGCCAAACTATCACGAGCATTCCCCTTTTATTTATTTGAGGCCTGAAGAGATGGTTTGGTGAAGAAGATGCCATTGGTAACACAACTTCAACTTATCTAGCCTAGAGACAAAAATTGAATCAGAATCAGGCGGACCGAACAGCTTGATTACTGATTACCTTCAAGTTTCTTTATCAATAGACATTTTAAATTCAAATTTTGTAAGAAGAGAACTTTTTATTTGTTATTAACGACAGTGAAAATAGGACAGAAATCATTAGGCCTAAAACATTTTACTCAAAATCATGGCCGCCATTCCCTGTGTGATGCCAAGCCAAAATTGATTCCTTGAACATTCGAACAACTTCATACTTAACAATCAATAATCGGATTCTAAAATTTATTATAAAGAAAATCAAATTTAATTTTAAAAAGAAAAATCTAGAATTAAGGAACAGAGTCACCACACGAATCCATTGTAACGCCCTGAAATAGAGACTTTTATACCATCCACAGGGTGACGCCGAGGCATATTTCATTATTTTATAAAGTAAATCATACATATTTCCCCTACCTTTGTAATACAAATTGTTAATCCTTTGCAATTTGAGTATGTTGAAATGTAAATTTTGTAAATAAATAATTGTTTTGTTAAATTGTCAATTTTTCAAAGTTTATTTATCTGAGGCAGAAATCGCCATCTTGTTTTATGTTACCTAGCAACCTTAGTTTAGAGCTAGGAGTGTATTTACCACATAGAGTATACATATAAACATAGACGTGAGAGAGTGTTTTTCAGTATTTACACACCATTCCTTATATTTTGAAAATTATTCATAGGTCCGAACGGACTTAATAAATTGTAAATATTTGTTCTACTTTTTGAGTCGACAGTTTGCAGCCCTGGTTGAAGCAACAAACCAAACCAATGAACGGCGAGAAGGTGTGGTCTATCTAGTATGCTGGAAGTTCAATGTTTCGCCGCTAAGTCGCTCTGGTGACTTAACTTTAACCAGTTTAGTAAAACGGACCTAAGTGTCACTCAAAATCAGCGACCAAAGAATAACATAGATTGGCAATAGCACGCTGGGTTTGAAGCCGGGTGACCTCTGAGTGGTGATGTGAGTCATCCACTCCCGAGGGCTGTCCAGCGATGTAAATATTTATATCGCTGGCGCTATCTCACCCTCCACACTTGTCACTCACTCACTGTCTTGTAAAAAAAGCTACCACTTAGTCTTGCGTATGATAAATCAGTATACGGTGTATATGCATGAGTTTTCACAAAGTTGTATTGTTTGCCTACGACATTGATTTTGAATACAGAATAGATATCCCAAGACTAGTTAATTTTTGAAGCCAGGAAAATGAACCAGCTGGTCCACTAATCAGACAACTACATCAGCTGCGTATGAAACAAAACTAACAAACCTATTTTTCATATAAAAAGAATCCCGTTTTATCCCTTTGAATCACATTAAAAAATCATTTTTCATCCCGCTTTTAATCTGAGATCACAGATTGCACTAGATTGCAAAATCAAATATTTTTCTATTTACTTTTACTAGCTGCTCTCTTTTAATTGTATATATGTTTATATTTACCTATTTTTCGTGCTAGAATTACATTATTTAAACATGTTCTACTCTTTCAAATACCATTTTATGTCTTTAAACATCTATATTATGATCAATTTTAACGGAAGCAATCAAATTTTATCTCTATATACAAATTTTGTCCAGCTAGACTAGTCAAATAACCAACAACGCGAAACGAGTAGTGTAAGGGGTGGAGAAGGGGTTACCTTCATACTGGTTTTCTTAGAGTAAGAAACAACGCACATACTACTACTTCGTTCTACTGCTTCTAAGGCTCCGTTCTAGCTAGGCGACGAGAATTCTGTCGGCGATATGACCGATATCACTCCTGCCGACGAAGAAAATGGTGTCCAAACTATTCAAAACAACAAATTATAACGGTGACGACGCGATGTGTTCTCCATTCTACATATTCATGGTAAAAATCGCATCGCACACCCAACTAGGACACGCTCACGCTCATGCCCAAGTGGAATGGAAGTGGTGGAATTGAGTAAGGGGGGGTTCAAAATACTTCAAAGTAAGGGAGTCTGGGATCTGTAGGCTTCTAGGCTCAACCTGTAGCGTGTATCCCCTTACCGCCTATTGCCAAGGTCGACAATCTTTTTTATGTATGTGGTATTAGATTTTAGTATACGTTTAGCAAATCCCGCAAATTGAAACATTCGTTGCCAGAGCCTTTTCTTGAGATGGTGTAGCACTAGTTTCATGGTATATTTTTCGGGTTACAGATCAGCCATAAGCTCAGTTCATCTATTTTGGTATTCAAAATCAATGGTAGTACTAAATAGCACGATACGACATAGGTACTAGAAATGGCAAATATTTTACTTGTTAATTCCAACATGGCCAGGCCAGCGGGCAGCGACATTGATGTGATTCATTGTGCGTTCTGTGATGTTTATAAAATAATAATAATAGGTGCAGACAAGGCTCAACGATATTTAAAATAATGGGAATGCCCGCTTGTGCCAAGGTGCTCTGTTCGTAAGCAAACGAAGACGTAATGCCGATTTCCCCAAAAAATCCCACTTCATCCCACAAGCAGTGAAATATCCCATATATGGGATAAAAATCCATTAAGTGGAAACACTGCTGGTAGCGCTCTGGTGGCATCTCACATCAAACTCGAGCAGCGCAGACAATCCCGAGGCACGCTTGGCCCGTAAGCTAGGTTTATCTATTCCTTAGGATGTATAATCAATGCCTACGATGTCATATTGTGTTGCTTATGGTTGCAATCATTCAACAAATAGTAAACAGGGGGATGTTTATTTAGTTCCAAGTAGATTTAGGTCCAAAATTATATTTCAGTTCTTTAGTTCCAAAATGAAAAAAAAATCACCAGTGGCGTTAGTTCCAAATCTCAATAATGATTTAAAATAGGGAGTGGATTTAGTTCCAAACATCGTTGTGTCCAATATTAAGTCAATATAGAAATTAGAAATATTTTGTTTAATTTTAGACAGAACGCGACTAGAGAAAACGCTACAAACTACTTTTAAAAAGAGTGGATCTAGTTCCAAAGGCGGCCGAGTGGATTAAACTCTAAAAGTACAGCCGCCTCGAATTAATGTAGGCCTTGCAGTCGTCTAAGCGGGCAACGATACTGCATGGCTGACCCCTGCGCATGTATATTGCGGAGCAAATAAGTAAGGAGCCATGGAAATAAAATTTAGAAGGAAACTCCAAAAATCAATAGCATATTTATAAGGTTAACACACTTCGTGCTGGCGACCCAGAATCGGGTGATGGTTCAGCATTAAAACAAATTTTCGCAGCAAACGTATTATCAAGTTATCGAAGTTCCACTGTAATTATAAACTTTACAATAAAAATAGCTGGTTTTATCTTTAAAAAATATATTTTTGGATGAATGTATTACACACCAACGGTAACAGTAACAAAGCCTCAGCAGTAATGCGGCGGCGGCGTCGCGCCTGCACACAGCCTCGTGTGACTTAAAGTGAAGCATTAAACGGGCATCAGTTACACGTTAATTTCACTATAGAATCGTGGCAATAGACAAAATCTGCAAAAGATTTACTGTTCTATATCGTGGGTTAGGTCACAACCATTTCAAATCAAAACGCCGACATTAAAAAGTTATATTATTATATACTAACGAAAAATTATCTATAAAAATTAGATTTTAAGTTAAATAATTTCCCATTCTCTCAAATGCCCCAACTCTTCAAATGCAACAAATTTCCCCTATAGGGAAGAAGCTATTACCGTAGTCGGGATGGAAAGACCTAGGCCCGGGACTATTAAAACTTTTCGATTTGAGGTCCCCAGATGCCTAAAACACCATTCGTTCAAAACTGTATATATATGTGTCCGTGGGTGTGATAACTCTTGTAAAAATGATTCGATTTTGATGAAATTCGTTACAAACATGTAAAGCAGCATTTATGACTTTAAGTTCGAAAACCAGACAGATTGACCTATCCAAAGGGGTATTTTGGGGGAGTTTTGTACCCCAAAAATAGGTTTTTTGAGTTTTTTACATATATTTTTTGAAAGAGTCAAATTTTAGTTTTTTTCCTTTGGAATCAACTTAAAAAGACACACAATTTGGTGCTTTAATCATTGCTCTACGTTAAATGGTTACAGAGATATTGAAAGTGCTAAACACAGTACGTTGTCCAATGTTATTCTTATGGAGAATAAGAAAAATAGTATATCTCGCTTATTTATCAACTTATCCTGATGAAACTTGGTATATTGATTCATATCGTTGTGGTCTATTGATATTTGCACTAAAAAACTTTTTTTCAATAGTTCCCATAGCAGCAAACCTGCGTACTCAGCCCCCATGTTATTCTTATGGAGAATAAGTAATGTGTTATCTCCCTTAATTACAAACATAAATTAATAAAATTTGGTATGTGGCATTAACTACTTGAGTTATACTGATATTTGTATAAAACCTTATTTTTTGTGTTCCTTGCTTCAGCAAACCTGCATACTCAGTTGCCATTTTATTCTTATGGAGAATAATTAAAACATCATGAATCGTTTATTTATGAATGTATATTGATGAAACTTGGTATGTGGCTTTATGTGGTATTAAGATACTTGTATATGCATTGGAAATTCGCTGAATACACAGGTTTGCTGCTACAGGGGGTATTTCTAATCATCACTCTGCTTTGGAGCGACGAAAGGCTTTTGGTCTAGATATTAAGAATAACACTGATAGATAACTTATTGCTCATTACTTTCCCTCAGTCATTTTGTTATGAACAGCTAGGCTTACCATCTATTATTACCATCCTAGGTGAAACATTACTTGTGGTCACATGTGTTAAGCGGCTCAATGTAGAAACCCTAACATTCAAAGCCTAACATTGAAATTATTATAAACATGTTCCAGTAACGTTTTACTAGCTTGCATTTTTGTATTTTAAGAGTCAACTGCATTTAACGGAACGTAATGGTAAAAGAACAGTGTTTAAAAATAACTAGTTGATTGAGGATTATGCTTATGTGTATGCTTATCTTCACTTCCATTGTCGTCGCCGCGCCGCCGAGACTTTTACATTTGTACTACCTCTTTCTAAATCATTACAATTAATATTCAAACGTACTCTTGTGAAGTGATACCGCTCGCGCGCATAACCACTATTCACAGTAAATTATCCGAAATATAATAGGGATTGGAGTCTATTCTCTAGCATGGGAGTTAATTTTGTTCAAAACTGTTATGAAATTGTCCCGATTACCATTTACATTTTAAACATGCATGTGCCTTCATGAGCTCATAGACTTCTTTTACTGCCTTAATCAGTGAAGGACAGCCGTCCATAAGTCGATAGGCTTCAGCCACCTGGCTAGGCACCACGCAAAATACCGAGATAGACTATCATATAAGGAGGAAATGCAAACACACACATCATAGAACTCTTCTACTAAAATGATCAGCGTCGCGTCGCGTCGTTTGCACACAAAACATACACGAAGGAGGGATACTTTTAGTCATAGTTATATGCAAGTATGTTGCTATTAAAAATACTTGTACCAACCTCCTTCAATTTAAAGTATTATGTAAAATTAAATATTTCCATTAAACATGTCCTCTTTTATTGGGGGAAATTATTATTTTCTCGTATTTTTGGTTTGAAAGCTAAATTAATATAGCGTTGATGCTATCTCAGCGACAAGAGCTAGTACAGGGCAGAGGCAACGCGTGTCGGTGGGGAGTTATTTCTCTCGCGTCGCCTGATCCAGTCAGCCCATATAAACTGAAATTCGCAAACATGATTTTATTTTATTTTGTATTTAGCTCTTTTTCTTGATTTTATTTTTAAAACCTTCTTTATTTACTCTGCAATATACATGCGCAGGGGTCAGCCATGCATTATTGTTGCCCGCTTAGACGACTGCGAGGTCTAAATTAATTCTAGGCGGCTGTACTTTAGGAGTTTAATCCACTCGGCCGCCTTTGGAACTAGATCCACTCTTTTTAAAAGTAGTTTGTAGCGTTTTTCCCTGTTGCGTTCTGTCTAAAACTAAACAAAATATTTCTAATTTCTATATTGACTGTACTATTGGACACAACGATGTTTGGAACTAAATCCACTCCCTATTTTAAATCATTATTGAGTTCTGGAACTAACGCCACTGATAATTTTATTCATTTTGTAACTAAAGAACTGAAATATAATTTTGGACCTAAATCCACTTGGAACTAAAGAAACACACCCGTAAACAGGAAGGCCTAAGTTTTCACAAGTAAGTAAACCATATTTTAATTCTCAATTGTCAAACAAAACAATTTCAAGATTATCTTTGTTCCAACATGGAATTAACTGAATGCTATCGATTGAATAACAGTATTATTCCCTTCTAGTCTTAGTATCGTTAATTTTTATTATTTACCTCATTATCCTCAATAAGTAACATTTTTAGCGAATTTCCCCTATAGGGAAGAAGCTATTACCGTAGGTCTCATGGTAAGACTTAAGCCCGGGACCATGATAACTTTTCGTTTTGAGGTCCCCAGATGCCAAAAACACCATTCGTTCAAATTTTTATATATGTATATATATATATATATATATATATATATATATATTTGTAAGGTTCGTTTTATTTTCCTTACAATTTTTATTTATTTATTAATTTGAAATATAGGAATATATGGTTTTGTTTAGGAAGAGAAAGAAACTCTTATTCGAATAATTATATTGTACGGTTGTGAGAATATTTATTTCATAAGTAAATAGAAATTAAATTCGTAAATGGAGAATTGTTTATTTATTTGACCGCAACAAGAAATTTTAAGTTAGAAGGAAAGGTTGAGTTGGAGCTGTCAATCACTGATAAGATAAGAGAGTCGGGCCGCCCGGCTGAACAATAGGTTAGGATGGGTCGTGCGGCGGGCCGCGAGCCTGTCCGAGCGGGCAGTACCTGCCGCCCCTACACCGCTCCTCCTCCGCCCCTCCACCGGCTGCACTATATAAGGAGGACATCCGGAACCCTCGGTCAGTTGTGCCCTGACCGCGCTTCAGCTCTAACCTCCCTTGGTAAGCTGCTTAACGTGAACGAATAGTTTGCGGATAAAATATTTAAGTGTGAATAACAACATTCACACTTATTAAGCTCACTTTAGGCTAGCAACGGGATTGTAGGTAAAGTATAAGCCCGGGGTTGTGAAAGGACATTTCACAACCCAGACAATAGAATACATCCCGTGCCAAGCGACATATCTTGGAACGTGGAACGACCTACGGTGGGCCCGGCAAAAGAGTGAGTATTAATAGCCAGTGAACGTATAAATCACGGCCTTGGTGATTTCACGTAGGTGTTGCACCCTGCGGAGGTCAGGAATTATTTTACAGGACCCTGAATTGGACTCCGGCAGTCCTCATCTGGCTTCCGGCCAGCGTCGTAAGTATACCTGACCCCGTGAGCGTGTACCTCGCAGTCCGAAGGAATCGTCCGTAGGCGTCAAACCCTGCGGCGGATTTTAGTGTCCTCGCGGACCCCAAGGGTAACGCCGAGCGGCCTTAGTGATCTTGTTCTGACCACTGGCCACGACGATAATTACGGCAGCACCGTGACTGGGGAAGTCGCGGTTACCACAGTCGGTGCGTAGACGTCGTACCTGCGGCGAGCCGGAAGACCCTACATCGGCGCACTGTGGTTGCTACGATAATCGTGTCACTCAGTGGCCGAACAGGTCGCGGCTATCAGACTAGTCCGAGCGTGTAACTCGTACCTAGTCCTGCCGTTCATAAGCTTTAGGTGACCAGGCGCATAGGTTTTCACCATGGCTATTGGTTTTAAGGCCACAGGGCCAGAAGAAAAATTCGACATCTTGAGGCGGGCGATGATGAACCTATGAGACGTAGGGTTATTGTTGCGGACTGAGCCTTAGCCTCAAGTTATTAAAGAAACAACAAAATTTTAGGAAAATACTTGTAGTTGACCCTGGAACATAACTCAGACACTGTGAGCTATCAAGGGTAAATTCAGTGAGCCCTGATTTCCCACGAAGGGTAAAAAGTACCTCACATATTTATATATATATATATATGTGTCCGTAAGCACGATAACTCTCGTAAAACAAGTCCGATCTTAATAAAACTTGGTACAAATATGTAAAGTACCATTTATTTGAACAAGTTCGAAAACCAGACAAATCGCACCATCCGAAGGGGGGTTTTTGGGGGGTTTTGTACCTCAAAAATGGGTTTTTTGGGGTTTTCACATGTAATTTTTATTTAAATCAAATTTTAATTTATACCATTGACTTCAGCTTAAAAAAACAAACAATTTGGTATTTTGATCATTGCTCTACCGAGATATGATCATTGGTTGGATCATTGGTTTGTCATTGGTTACTGAGATATTACAAGTGCTAAACACAGTACGTTGTCCAATGTTATTCTTATGGAGAAAAAGACAAATTTTATATCTCGGTTATTTATGAACATAAACTGACGAAACTTGGTATATCGCTTCATCTGGTTGTGGTTTGTTGATGTTTGAACAGAAAACCAATTTTTCGCCCATGGTTCCCGAAGCAGCAAACCTAGGTACTCGGTCCCCATGTTATTCTTATGGAGGATAATAAAAATGTTATATATCGCTTATTTATGAATGTAAATGTATGAAACTTGGTATGTGACTTGACTTAGATGAGTTCTATTGATATTTGTATAAAAATCCATTATTTTTTGTTCCTTTTTGCAGCAAACCTGCATACTCATCCCTAATGTTATTCTTATGGAGAATAATGAATATTTTAAATATCGCTTATTTATGAATATGTTTCTTATGAATTCTGGTAAGAGGCTTAATGTAATATTAAGACATATATATTCATTGGAAATTCGCTGAGTACGCAGGTTTGCTGCGACGGGGGTATTTCAATAACTTGTAGCCTTTCTCACATGATAGGGTTGCCATACGTCCCGACTTTTCGGGACGGTCATCAGTATTCACGTTAATGTCCCAGTGTCCCACGGCTCTTGGGACGCGGAATTGTCCCGATTTTCTGATGGTCAATAAAATAATTCCGGAAATTCATATAAACAATGATTATATTGATAACATATTTTTTTTATGATTTCATCTGAATCCTGTGAACCTCCTCCATAGTTTACGTATGCAGGAAATATGTTGCGTTTCCCAATATATGCACAAGTTGATGGGAGGGAAATTTAGCGTTATATGTTTTTACCCGTATTGTACCACCGGATCACCGGAAGTACTTCCAGCGCTGATGCAACTAGCCTATAACTGCACGTGAAAAGGAAACAAGTCATATGTTCAGTATTTGTTATATTTTCATTTGATCTGTTTCTTCTAAATCTCCTAATCTCTCTATCTCCTGCTCATTCTTATTTCCATCACATTTCTCAACTGGAGCATACGGTAGCCAAGGAGAGTCAACCTGTTGCGTTTTGTTTGCAGTTATTAGAGATCTTCTGTTTCTTGATGAAATACAGAGCTGTATGTCAATTCTGATGTGTCTTCTCTACCGTGTACGGACAGTAAACTTGAAATTATTCGACAAGCGGTCAAAGAAGATAAAACATGTGATTTAATAGGTAAAAAAAATTGACAGTGGAGACTGGACAAACTTGAAAAATAAAAGTTTTTTAGAGACCTAGGGAGCTTATCATTTGTTGACGGACTACTATTGAGAGGATTGAGAATTTTCATTCCAAAAAAGCTACGAAGCGACATTCTTGGGCAGATTCATAACGGATATTTCGGGGTCAATAAATGTCTGGCTCGTTCCAGAGAAAGTGTTTGGAGGCCAGGTATATCCATCGAAATGTCCCAGTTGCTTAGAAAATCGTGGAAATCCAGCAGAACAGTTGCTACCCTCAAGCCTACCTACCCGCCCATGGGAAGTAGTGGGAACTGATTTGTTAGATTATAAGAAGAACTTATATCTTTGCATGCAAGACTACTTCTCTAAATACATCGAACTAGTATCTCTCAGTGCTGTGAATACAAATGCCATCAAACGTGCATATTTGTCTATATTCTCACGGCATGGCATTCCGAATGTAGTAAGATCGGACAATTGCACTGCCCTTGTGTCTCATGAGATGAGTAACTTTGCAGCTGAGGCAGGTTTAACAATAGTTACTTCAAGCACACGCTTTCCTCAATCAAATGGTCAGGCCGAGAGAACCGTGGAAATCTGTAAGGGAATACTTAAGAAAAATAAGGATCCCTACCTTGGATTGTTGGTTCATCGTGCGTCGCCTTTAGACTCTGGTGTTTCACCTGCAGAGTTACTTTTTGGAAGAAAGGTAAGAACTACACTTCCTTCTATTCCAGAGAAACTAAAACCCGGTTGGCCCGATTTAGATAAATATAAAACTGCCTGTGATGAGAAAGGTAGGAAGAATCAACTTTATTACGATCGTCGTCACAGAGCACGGGACCTTAGGATACTCAAGAAGGGAGATACAGTATGAATTACGGCGGTACAAAACAGTTGTTGGTCAAGGTCCTAATGAGCGAGATTACATAATAAAATCTAATGAAAGTCAGCTAAAACAAAACAGAAGATTTCTAATATCTGCAAACAAAATGCAACAGGTTGACTCTCCTTGGCTACCGTATGCTCCAGTTGAGAAATGTGATGGAAATAAGAATGAGCAGGAGACAAAGAGAAGAGGAGTTTTAGAAGAAACAGATCAAATAGAAGTGAGACAAGAACAATCAAGAAATGAAAATCGCCCGCATGGCCGAATGTCAAATGGTCGTTATATCACTAGATCAGGAAGAGAGATAAAACCATCAAGACGCTACAACGAATGTTAAGATTCTTTTACTTCCTTGGGAAAGAGGGTGTAAAGGAAACAAATCATATGTTCAGTATTTTTTATACTGTCATTCATTCTGTTTACTTCTACCAGATGTATGACTGGTTATTGTAGATGCTGCTTGATGTTATGAATTTTTTACTTTATAATTAAGTATTCTAATTACTTTTCAGCACATATCAACAATATTTGTTTAAATGTTATTGTATAATTGAATTTAAAGTTATTTTAGTATTTTAAGCGGCCAAAGAATAACAAACGCTCATCTCATGCTAAAAATAGATGTTCGTTTATTTCAAGTAATGTACTAATGTTTTTATAGTGTTATAAGCAGTGTATATGGATATGAAAAGGGACAAAAATATTATAACCTACTTTTAGCGAATTTCCCCTATAGGGAAGAAGCTATTTCCGTAGGTCTCATGGTAAGACTTAAACCCGAGACCATGACAACTTTTTGTTTTGTGGTCCCCAGATGCCAAAAACACCATTCGTTCAAATTTGTATATATGTATAATATATATATATATATATATATATATATATATATATATATATATATATATATATACATATATGTTTATATATATATATATATATAGATATATAGATATGTGTCCGTAAGCACGATAACTCTTGTAAGAAAAATTCGATCTTAATGAAATTTGGTATTAATGTGTAAAGTACCATTTATTTGAACGAGTTCAAAAACCAGATGAATCGCACCTTCCAAAGCGGGGTTTGGGGGGGGGGGCGTTTGTACCCCAAAATGGGTTTTTTGGGGTTTTCATATGTACTTTTTATGTAAATAAAATATTAATTTATACCATTAAATTCAGCTTAAAAAGCAAACAATTTGGTATTTTGATCATTGTTCTACGTCAATTGGTTACTGAGATATTGCAAGTGCTAAACACAGTACGTTGTATAATGCTATTCTTATGGAAAAAAATAAAAATTTTATATCTCGCTTATATATGAATCTAAACTGACAAAACTTAATACGTTGCTTAATCTGGTTGAGGTTTGTTGTTGTTTGCACAAAAAACAAAATTTTCATGTATGGTTCCCGAAGCAGCAAACCTAGGTACTTCGTCCCCGTGTTATTCTTATGGAGAATACTTAAATGTTATCGCTTATTTATAAATGTACATGAATGAAACTTGGTATGTGACTTTACGTTGATGAGTTCTATTGATATTTGAATAAAAACCCATTATTTTGTATTCCTTTTTACAGCAAACCTGCATACTCATCCCCAATGTTATTCTTATGGAGAATAATTAAAATTGTATTTGTCGCTTCTTTGTGAATATATTCTTATGAAACTTGGTAGGTGGCTTTTGTGGTATTAATACATTGGAAATTTGCTGATTACGCAGGTTTGCTGCGACGGAGGTATTTATAATTTACTGTATTGTTTACTAATATAAAATGTTACTATAGTTAGGCATTTTATTCAAATTCATTATAAGAATTAGAATTAAGTTTTGGCTTTGTTATAATGCTTTTAAAACCATTTAATTTAATAATATTTGGTATAAATATACAGTAATAACCATTACTATTACAGTAATAACTATTACTATTACAGTAATAACTATTACTATTACAGTAATAACTATTACTTTTACAGTAATAACTATTACTATTACAGTAATAACTATTACTATTACTATTACAGTGATAACATTTTTCTCGGGTCGCCCTGCCGTGGCTGTTACAACCCACGGCTCAGCGCGGTGTTCATTTGTATTGCGCACGCCGATATCTTTATTTCTTTCCCACCTCTATTCTGAAAGAACTGATCACCCTATATATATTTTTTTTAAATACCGGTATAAAAAAAAAACATGATATTGTCCGTTTCATTCCACAAACTTTCTCATGGACGAAACTCACCTGACCAAAAAATAAAAAAAGTAGTAGCCAACTTGCTTTTTCATTTCAAACATACTAAAGTAAACTATTTTTGTTTGTATAAAATATTTTACAGTCTTAAAACAAATGTTAATAATTTTTTTCGACACCATAGTCATAGTGATAATATCTTAATTATTATACCAAAATATCAAAATTCTATATTAACTACAAGTGTTGATTTCGACGGTGTTAATGAGACGCGGCGAATTAAAATTTGTGCCAGTGGCTGAGGCGTTTAAGCCTCTGAGTGGTGGGAAACCGGCTTCAACTACAGTAATGTATAGGGGATAGGGATTGCCAGTCTATGTGATTCTTTGGTCGCTGCTCGAAACGTACCCCATGTTTAGGTCTGACCAGACCCATGTGGTAGCTAACGTGATAAACTAACTTGTTTAAACTTTTATTTTATATTTGGTAGACAATTTTGTAGCCTACTTTTCCCAAATGATATAGGCTAACAAAATAAAACTTAACACGTACCCTGCGGGGCTGCGGGTACACCCGGTGGCGAGGTCCTGCCACATGGCAATTGTTCCGATAGGCGCGGTCACATTTTGAATTACTGGCTAACAAATTACTAAAACGCTATACAGTGCTGTACTGTGTTACAACACAACTGGACGCAGTTCTACAAAATGCCAACAGGTAGCAGCACAATCCAGAAAGCAGTAGTCAACCAGGGTTGCCATCTAGAGGGACTAAGTTGGACAAAAACGAATGCGGGGAAGTTTGCTCCTTCTGCTCCTACGTATTAAAATTTGTTATTAAAAATTTGAAAGTGGAGAGACAATGGGATTATAAGAAATGGAACTTTAACTATCAGCATATACATTAAAAATAGAGTCAAGATATGCCAATATTTAGGCAACATGCTTTATTAACAGTATATGTGTCAAGTTAAAAGTTACAGGTACAGTTTTCTTCCTCCACATGGTTTAGTGATTTTGATGCCTGGGTATAGTTTATGCCCTGATGAATTCCTTTTCTGAGTAGAAAGGTCTCTCAAGGAGCCAGAGCTTCAGTTGGTTTTTGAAGTAGTTTTGGTTTGTTTCTTTTTTCAGGTGTTCTGGGAGGTGATTAAAAAAAGCAGCTCCTTTGTACGGTGGTTTTCTTTCTGTTGAAAGCTGGAAGGTTTAAATCACAGGCTTGTCTAGTGTTGTACTGGTGTATGTCTCTGTGTCGGATTTGATAGGTAGCAATTGCGTGGAGAATTGTTTGACATATATTTAGTGACTCTGGGAGTATTTTTAATTCTTTGACAGCTTCTTGTTGCCTAATGTATCCGATTGCACTTTTTTGTTGCATGAGGACACATTCCAGGTCGTTAGCGGTGGTTCCCCCCCTAAGTATCGATACCATATCTCAAATGAGATTCAAAAAGGGCGAAATAGGCAACCTCAGCTGTATCAAGTCCGCTTATTTGCTTCATTCTCCTGATATGGACTTAAGCCCAAGACCATGATCTACCTTTTCGTTTTGAGGCCCCCAGATGCCAAAAACACCATTTTGTTCAAATTCATATATATGTATATGTGTCCGAAGGCACGATCACATTCGTAAAAAAAGATCAATCTTGATGAAGTTTGGTAAAAATGTGTAAGGCAGCATCTATTTTTATGAGTTCTAGAACCAGACAGATCGCACCATTATAAGAGGGGTTTTGTACCCCAAAAATGGGTTTTTTAAACTCTTTACATAAACAGAAAACAGTACATTTACATTTTTACAAAAACAGTATAATATTATATTTCACATTAAAATTAGCAAGTTGAAATGTATCAAAGCTTATCTTCAATCTACGATGACACGGGAAAGGCTAAATACTTTGGAAATGTTATCCAAAGAGAATGATGTTGCAAAAAAGTTGGACTTAAAAGACATTTGAAATTCTTTTGCGAAATCCAAGGCAAGGAAAAATCCTTTTTAAAGTATTGACGAATCAGACTGATTATTTTTAAGTTGTTTATTAAATCAAAAGTTTTGTTAACAGAAGTTTTGTTTGTTGTAATTCCTACACAACATATGTAAATCTTTTTCACAAAATTAACAAAAATGATATGTGTTATGTCAGATCCAAATCTCGGCTCAGGCGCCTATTAACCTTGGGGCGGTCCTGCATGATGTAGGTGAACTACCATTTGGAATACGTTGAGTACGCAGGTTTGCTTAACGGGAGAATTGTTTTATATCTGTAATCTGAATGTGCTTGCCTAGTTTTGTGTTGAAGGAGAAATGTATGATTTGATGTGTACTGTTTAACGTAACCAATTCTTATCAATTTTATAAGTTTATGGAAATAAAGGAATTTTTGAATTGAATTGTGTGCAAACAATCACAGTTTTTATGAGTAAAATTGTAATTCTGGTTTACTAATTTTATTTTCAAAGTATATTATTGGACTGCTTCCCTGTATGGTTTGGCCCACCTAAAGAGAACCAAAAGAAAATTTTTAAATTACAAAAACGAGCAATAAGAATTAAATTATGCACCAAACACGACAAGCCAAGTTGGAAACTCTTTGAAAAGACAGAAATTATCACAATTTTTGGACTTATATTATAGAAATTTTGAAATGATATACAAATGAACAAAGCATAGTAAAAAAAATTACAACAATCATAATTATTACACTAGAAACCAATTCAACATCAAATTCACAGAACCATCACTGATGAAAATTCACCCCAATTCATGATGGAAAGAGTCATACATAAACCAAATAAAAAAGACAACAAATTGAAGTAATTAGAATAAAATAAATAAAAGAGTCAAACATTCTAATAATCATTTATTTTCGTTGGATGAATTTTTTATAGGCCTAGAAAAAACACTAAAATGAAAAAAGTAGAAAATTTCAGCTGCAGTATTTTTAGACTTAATAGATATTTTTTTAAAGCCTATACTATTTATAATTGTTTTTCGGCAAATAAATATTATTATTATTTACATAGAATTTGTATAATTTTACTATGGATCAAGTGTTTTTTATAATCTTTACTCCATCCTTTTTGGCTTGAAATCACACATTTTTAAAATCACAATTCAAATAATAATTTACCGTTTTCAAGATGTTAAACTTGAAAATATTTAAGTGGTCACCATTTTAAAAAGGTTAAAGATAGAAACGCCAAATTTAATACCACACTAGCTGATTACCCTTGCTTCGCACAAAGAATTCAGGAATGAACAGCTGATTAAAATTGTTGCTGCAACTACATCTGTTTCTGATCTATTAAACATATTACTCATAAGAATAACATGGAAACTAAAGTCCAATGGGGTGAAGCACATTGAACTGAGGGAGACAAAAGTTATTCCATGAATTCTACAGAGAAATCCCTTTAATTTGACACCTCAATCATCAAAATTGGTTCATAAATAAAGAGTTTTGCTTTACACAAGAAATACCTAAGGGAATTAGTATAATAAATGGATTAGCCCTAAACTAGTATAATACACTAGCCAAGTTTAAAGTCAGTATCTCAAGTGGTTCCTAAGTTATGGTGCATTGTTTAAAAATCACATACAGGCAGAGAGGCGGAAAACGAAGCAATTTAGAAACAAGTTTATGTGACGTGTTTTGCTCCTTTTGATGAGTTCTACCAAATCCTGCATTGTGCCATACTCTCGTGGGACACCATTTATATTTATAGCGATAGTAAACAAAAGCTTGTGGCAGACTGCTTGGTGCCAACAATTGCCACGAACAGACAGGTGGCGTCAATCAGCTGATCACTGTCGGCGCGGCGCACTTGATCGTTATTATTTTTGATATTAAGATACTATAATAACAGTTTTAGGTAATTTTACGGAGTAGAACCATTTAGAATAGTTCTTTAGCTTTATAGTATGATGTTTACGAATGCATGAGCAAAAATAACAGCGCAATAAAACAAATACGCAAAGCCGATCTGATCAACCCATGGCACTTTTTGCCAGACATCGCAAGGTCAATAACATCGGCCCATGGCGGTCTTCGAGTCAAATGTGTAAGTTGATGAGATTGGTCCATGGTGGTAAATCAGTTAAACTTGACTTAACGTTTCTGATTAGGTACTGTACTTACTTGTTTATAGTCAAATTACATTTAATTTTAGACTACATATTGCACATAAACTCATCAGAACAGTATTGAATAGGCATATACTTAATTTAAATTGATATTGTGACGCGACATGCTAGGCAATTATCCCCCCTCCCTCTCCCCCTTGGAGCGTGTCGTAATATATAAACAACCACAAATGAGGATATTTGAAATGAATTTGTAAGCAACCTTTAGAGAAAAAAATGTTGTATTGTAGTATAGGCCAAGGCTATGTTTGAAAACTTATGGATGACATTAAAGACGTTCAATCCTTATCTTAATTTTGGTAATAAAGATTAGATACAGTTTGAATTTGAGTGTTGTCAGTGACTCAATGTTCAGTCATGAATACAATGTTAATTTTTAAAAGGAAAATACCCCTTTTAAAACCATTACAAATTATAAGGCTTTATTAAAACGTAAACAACATTTGTTTTTTATTTTACTGTCAGAATTTATGAGAGGCAAATTTTCTTCACCCATCACTTTTAAAAACTGTGGTTGCTACATTTTCTCAAGTTTCCGTTATAATCCTTAAGCCTCTGTGTAAATGATGTGCCAGGGCCTGCCCAATTTATTGACCAAGACAAAATTATGTTAATTTGAGCAGGTGCCTCAGGATCAGATTGGGATCAGAGCCCTTTACTTTACCTCCTCATATTTAGACAAAGAATCAGTGTACCAAATTGTACCTCATGCATATTAGGAAGATGGAGAACTTTTGATGACACCCCGGGTTAACATGATAATATTTGACCATTTTATTTTGAAAGATTTTTTTCCTGTCAACTAACATGGTTTGTTGTTGACTGGTGAAAAGATATTAACCACTCAGCCATTTTGAAAATTGGTACATCGGGTGTTCATACGCTCCAGAAATTTCATAGAAATATTGTACAATGTCCATTCTCGTACCGAGCCATCCAAAAATTGTTTATGAGTCATCAAGCCGGCTCAGATGCTTGGCATTTTCATTTGGTTTCAACTCCCAGAATTTTGAAATGTTCCAAGAACAGAGGATAGTCTATTGCAGTTAACGAATATGTATCACATGTGCCTCTGTAAGAATAAATGCTACTGACTTGAATAAAAGGTTCTGCTAGATGCCCCTGACATCTCAGTATGTACATTTGCCTTCAGTTGCTTTGGAAACTGAAACAGCCTCTTGGTTTTATCCCTGTTATCTAAATGTTGGTGTTTACAGAAGCTAGACTGGGAGGTGGAGCTAGCAGTGGTGATGGGGCGAGTGTGCCGCAACGTACAGGACAGCGAGGCATTGGACTATGTATTCGGCTACACTATCGCTCAGGACATTTCGGCTCGAGATTGGCAGTCACCCAAGAAAAACAATGGCCAGTGGTTGTTTGCCAAGAGCATGGACACTTTCTGCCCCCTTGGGCCTGCCGTCGTTGTAAAAGAGGTATTCGGTCCCCCCAGTGGCAAGAGCATCAAGTGTTCCATAAACGGCAGTGTCAAACAAGACTCCAACACTGATGATCTCATCCATCCTGTCGAACATCTCATAGCTTTTCTTTCACAGTGAGTATTTACTAGAATCATGCTTTTATAAGGTTTGTGTTAAGTAATTTTGTTGAGAGCTAAAAAGGGAAGTAAAAAAATAAACAGCATTTTATAAATGTATAAATTGGGATTGAAGCTGGTAGGGAATTTAGCAAAAAAAGCAAAACATTGTAGTATGTTTAGCATAATTTGAATACAGTATAGTAAATTCTGTGGGCTGGCACGGTTTTATTTTAATTGGTTGCTATTATTTGTTCTCAGTTGTCAGCCCTAACGCGGCTATAAATAGTTAAGAGTAACCTTTGATTGTCATTTAGAAATGTAAATATTTGTGACAATAGTATCCATAAACCTATCTCCCAAGTCCTTGTTTGATTACAACCATTGTGGTGTGTGTAGCTGCATAACTCTACAGCCTGGCGATGTGATCCTGACTGGGACACCGAGCGGTGTAGGGCTCCACTCTCACCCTCCACAATTTTTAGCTGTAAGTACAAGTAACACAAACATACATTAGGTGTACATGTCCCTAGACCTATAAAAATAACAGCTGTTTTAAGTACCACCTAGTTGTTGCTAAGTTCTTAAGGTTGAAACTGGTTGTTAAATAACTATATTAAAAATAAAGGTACTTTATTGTGAAATGATGGTGTAAATCTTACTTATTTTATGCAGTAATACTCCAGATTCACAGTTTTTTTATATTCCACCCAAGGCTCTGCCCAGGCTTGTTTCATTCGGATCCCTGGTCATCTGGACAAGCTGGCCGATATAAAAAAAACAATGCAAGTTATTAAATATGTGGTTCTGTACTCACTTAGTGCCATGTTTCTTCTGTATAGTATCATAACAATTGCAGGTTTGCCTGAAGTTACAAGTTGGTTTTGATTTACTCTTGGGTGATAGCTTACTATTAGCCAGTGCCGAGGATTTGATCTTTATTTATGACATCTGTTCACATTAAAACCTCAGTTGCATTTTTTTATTCATGTGACATGATTGCACACAATTTTTCTCATACTAGATTTTTTTATTCATACTAGATGATATTAGACACAGGTAATGCTTACAAAAACTACATTTATGAGCTATCCGAATCAGGGCACTGCTGCCTGGTTAAACGGAAGATTACTGTAGCCTGTTAAAAACATATGTTCAACATTTTCTGCTATTCATTTTATTAAACTAAACAGCTTTTATAAGAAATATTTACGATTGTTACTGCACCCCTTCCAATTGTTATTACTATAGTTCATTCTCTGTTAAATTATGAATTCTTGATAGATTTTACAAACAAGTACATTAGGGCTGCAAATTGTATGTGTATGCTGTATTTGTTAACTGGCCCCATTGTCCGGAAGAGGTGAATGAGAGGATCAAATTCTTTCTCCATGTTTTCTGTAGTGCTTCAGAAAGGTAAGTAAGCAGAGCGAATCAGTCCTCAGTGCCCACCATGAGAAGCAATACCTTTCTTTATAAATCTATAATATGTATTTAGTCGACATGATGGACAATTCAACAAAAAACTTACTGCCAACTGTTGCTGTAGTACATTAAATGTTAAAAACTTAGTGTGTATCTTAATCCAGAATAAAAAATTAAATTTGTTTCTTTAATAGTAGCAAATAAATCATGGCCTGTTTTGTGCTTAGCTTTAGCTTTATAATGCAGTAGCTGGAAAAAATTACTAAATAAGGGAAACAATGCAAGTAATTATTGGAATTTTTAAAGGCTGGTCTCTCGGGTTCTGAGGGAGTGTTACAAAACTCTTTACCTCTGCAGCTTGGAGACTTTTAATACAAGATAAGTCCATGAAATAATTCAATTCCACTCAATGCGATTCAGTAAGTATGCTAATTGTGATAGTAGTATTAGTCTTGATACAACCACTTTTAATACATTTAACTATTTGTTTCAGCGGGGTGATGTGATTGAAAGTGAAATCAGTGGCATTGGAAAGTTGGTGAATACTGTAGAATGAACCTTCAGGAGCCGTAGTCAAGATCTTCAGGTTGAAGTGCGAAGATTTTTGTATTAGTAACAATCTATATTGCCAGAATGGTTTATTGTTTCAATCAACATTTTTGAATTAATTGATAAGATGTTTAGTACTTTTAAATATAATTGGTTGGTATTTTTTTTACTAGTTCCTAAGTTTACCAGTCAGATAAGCAATTTTTATTAGTTGTAGATTTTGATTGAAGGTGTGCCTGTGTTTAGGGATTTTTCCGTAAAATTATATTAAACCTTTCAGTGCTAAGCTTCTGAAAGAAGTAGTTGAATCTGTGATATTTTGTTGATTTTTTTAAACAAAGTTAACGCCTAAACAGTTAAAATAAAAAATTGTGCTTCCGGTGGGCATACGTAGTAAAGGATAGGTAAAAAGTAGCAAAACCGCTGGTCAGATCTGCAACTCACAAAGAATCCACCCATCCCGTCAGCATGGACCCGAGCCACCCTCCCCTTCAACTCTGCCACAGACAGGTGAACTCTCCCTGAGTTGCACATAAAAACCACCGACTCTGACGGGATTTGAACCCTCGATCCAACAGTCACCCCCGGCCGGGAAGGTAACGCCTTAGACCGCACAGCCACTCATCAGACCAGTAGCTGTAGCGGACCTGGGGTATTAGAGCCTAGCGCTGGACGAGGTAGTTCAGTTTGTGTCTACTATGTTACACCACATGTCAGATGCAGACTGCAAACTGAGCTCGTAACGGTACAATCGCTTATGCAGCAATAACAATGTTTATTGGTTGCAGATTCAAAAGCTGATATATCGGTCCTTAGCACTGAAAGGGTTAAATTGGATGAATTTACTTAGTTTCTAAGCTATACAAAAACTAAAAAAATACATTCCTTAAATTAAAGTTTATAATTTTAATACCGTGCCATCACGTAAATATTTTTATTTATTTACAATTTATATTCTTTTTATGTTGTTTTTCCCATGTTTTTTATAGATACTTTTTTCCACATTTCCATCCAATTTTTAAAACTTATTTTGGATTGCATATTTATGCTTTGTAGTTCATTTAGTATTTGTTATATTTAAATCAAAGTTATTATCTAATCTAGAGATGAATTTTCAAAACTAATGTCTAGTTGTGAAAAGTGCATACAGACAAGAGAATTTATGTAGACTTCTTTAAACACGACAAATAAAGCAGATATGTTATTTTTTATTGAAGGAAGATAGAAGTACAACTAACTGGCTTGGTAGGGCAGTGGTTAGATTGCTTGTCTCATGATCTGAGGTTTGTCAGATCCATTCTGAGCAGAATCTGGAAATTTTGTGAAGTTCAATTCTTGACCCAGCTATTATTTGCATTTGACTGTTAATTAATGATGCTTTCTAAGAACAGGTTGGTCTTAGGTGAAAGGTTTGGACTGTCCCCAATAACAACGTTAAGAAATGCCAATGGCATAGAAAGACGCAAAAAACAAAACAAAACAACCCTTTGAAATAATAGACCAAATCAGTGGTGGCTCGTCCATAATAATAATAAACTTTATTAAAAATCCTTTAACTTTATTAACTCTATATAAAAGTAAAATAAATACAATAATTGTTAATCAATTATACAATATGATTGTAGTTGTCAGAAAAATTCTTCAATTTCATAAATACATTTTGTTATTAATTTAAATTTTACTTTTTTTTGAATTTTTTATATGACAATTCTCTTTTTTCAAGTCTAATCTGTTATATACTTTTCTTTACATTTCTTGTAGATTTTTCTTGGTGTGACTCCCAATAAAAATGATTATACAATATATAATTCATCTTCAATGACACAGTACTAAATGGCTTATCTTCGGTAAGTTTAAAAGAGCACTTAGTGAAAAGTGTAGAGCTTCCAAGTGGCATTGAGAGTAACGCCAGTAGCTAGGAGCGCACCGAATGTGCAGCTCTCGATGCTGTACACATGGGATATGGAACAGAGACGGGCGAATCCATTTGCTCTCAGTAGGAGGAAATATGTTTACAAGCGTGTATATATATATATATATATATATATATATATATATATATATATGTATACACATACTGCAGGCGCTAAACAAACATTTTCATATATTTTGCTGTTCAAACTTACTGTCGCTCTGTAATAATAATGTTAAAATGGAATTTGTTTCATAACTTTTTAAATTATTGATTGTGAACCCCCTGTAAATGTATTCACGAGTTGCCACTGGACTAAATGTATTTCAAAAGTTTTCAAACCTATTTATGTACAGAACACACCTTTGCTTAGGCAGTAGAGAAATCTTTATAAAAAAGCTATCGGGTAGCACATGAGGTCTACAATTATTACATTTACACATTATTATACGATCACCATTGTGCCAGGAGACCCTGAGTCAGTGTATTGGGACAACTTTAATATTTATAATGAAATTATTCATCAATGACATCTTCGGGTAGTTAGGAGTTGTTAAGACAATGCTCAGGTGCCTATTGCCATAGCTTAGGAGGAGTAGTAATAGGGTTTCTAGTCTTGTAGCCCTAAATACAAAGTCCCCTCACAACCGTAAAAAACATGAATCATACATAAGCTGTGAATTTAATTTTCAAACTTTAAAAATATATAAGACTTGCAGGTCAATAAATATTCTATATATGACAACTTATCATAAGAATATAAAACCCTTTTTGAGTCACAAAAGTGTACTTTGAAATTATTTCATATCATAAGCCATAGTTACACAATGTTGTGTTGACTGCTTACTTGTGACTACGTGGATGACTTAGTGGTATGCAATATATATACCTGTCTTATCGAAGTATCACAATACGGCAGGCACAATACATCACTTATCGTAATTTAGTTTTAATATGTACCCTTCATTTTGATATTTTAAATCACATCGGAATATAGAAACAAAATTGGAAAAAGAAAAGTGACATTACCCAAAATCTCACTAAAATTGGTAAAAATGTAAATGTAGGAAAATATTTAATACATAATTCACTTTAATTCAGCTAATAAACTTTTTTTGAGGGGCATCAACTATTTTTAACGATAGCAAATTTTCATAGGGACGCAATATGCAGCACTCAGTTGTATCACACTCATGCTATTGGCTTAAAGTCGTGTTTCACATCAAATTAAGACATTTATCAAGCTCATAAGGATGTTTGACAGCTGTTCCTGTAATTCCTAGCAACCAAATTAAGATTTTATGCAGCAACAAAAATTTAGGCTGTAGGTATAAGTTGCATTCCTAAATGGGTTTTCAGGTAGCAACCTACCTTCTTGTGTAGCATTAAATGTGCTAATTATAACTTTTTAGTAATATAAACTCATTCATTTAAAAAATAACTGTCTTTATTGAATGAACACTGAGCGCATTTAAAAAAGCATTAGATCACACAAATACACTCTTGAAAATAGACTGATTTATACTGGTATTTATAATATGAAAATGAAAAGTATTGAGTGTGATCTGACTGTTCTATTTTGGGTCTTTACTTTATAAGGTGTACATTTTTGTTATAATAAAAGGCTTTTTAATTATAGTTTCTATTTCTAGTTGTTTGCACTGTCCACAAGAAAGGTTTTACAACATTTACTTTAAAATTTGCCTCACCAAAAAGATAATATAGTGTAATAGGTACATTTAGGCTCATATAACTATATAGGTAAAATAACTACTGGAATTGTTTTGTTAATTGTTTTAGTTTATTGACACTAATGGTTAGTTATTTTGAATTAACAAGGCTATTGAGTCCTGGCCCTTCATCTCACACTGCAGTTGTTGAGGAGCAGCCTTCATGTCCTGTACCGGGTAGCTTAGCTTGACTCTGATCTGGGAGCAGCACAGATGGTCAATAGAATCTTTGTTGAGGAGCAGCCTTCTGCTCTCTGCTTTTACCTCTCTCTGTTAACCTCTCTTTCTTTACAATATAATATCTGCTGGTGCTGATTCAATTGGACTATCGGTTCGCGAACCGATTGTTGTTATGTCATTCAGCTAACTTTGAGTATCAGCTAATCCGTCTAAACGCTTGCTTATTGGTTCTTTAAGGAGTTTGCAGCTGCGCAATAATAATTTATGATGTTCGATAGTCAAATGTCATTGCATCACTTGGACTATTAGTTCGCATATCGCATATTGGAGTCCTAACATAACAGGACGGCCAAATAATCTATAACAACCGATTCGTTTACATTATACGGCGAGGACAGATAATGAATCAAAACGAACTAAATGAATCGGTTCAAATTTTGATTCTTTTGAATCGAGTGATTCAAATGAATCGGTTCGCTAGGAAGAATCGCACTGCCCATCACTACTATACAACTGTCGCGTCAGTAACTCGCCCATTCCGTTTACACGGTGCGTAGTCAGCGTTGCCACTTCGAGAGAAATTACCCTTGCCGGTGATAATTTTGAACTTCGAGGGTAAAAAGGGGTAATTTTACTAAAGCCTTTAAAAATATACAAATTTATATTATCCTCTGTTATACACTTATTATACATTCATTGATGTTTATTTATGATTAAATTAGGCCTACTACATTTCTCTACTTTATCGACCCTTCCGATTTTCGTGACTCTTGACGAATACTCACGAACTCCATGACAGAAATCAAGCTTGAGTAAGGATTACATGTACAGTGATTGTCTCATGTTAAAAACGTGAAAGAGCCACGAGTGCCAGGACGACAAGAAGTCCGTTAAGTTGCAGTAATGTCTGGAAAGTTTTAACGTCAACCAGACAATAAATAACAAAAATAGAAAATGGGGATTATTGTCACCTGTCTCCGCCTACCTAATCCTAGCAGTTGATAGACTGAAAGATAGACAGCGTTAGCTGTTTTATAATTGACGTTTAAGGCTGTAAAAAAAATTGCATCAGCTGTTAATCATTTATATACTGTGATTTTTTAAGCAGTAAAATAAATTCTGAGAAAAGTCCGTTATATATCGCATGAAAAAATTGAGACAAAAACTGGCTGGCGTAAGCAACTTCTATTTTCCTTCTTTATTCTAAACTTTAAAATTAATTATACGTCAGTGACATCTATAGGTGGCTCCTCAAACCTATCAAATTTCAAGCACATTTCCTTTACTTCATTAGCACTCTTTACTCAAATACAGGAGTTTAGATTTTGAGGGTAATTTTGACGAGGATCGAGGGTAATTCGGGAAAAAGTGATTGGCAACACTGAGCGAAGTAGAAATCACCAGCAACCGATAGACTGATGACATGACTTACGACGACAGTAAAACAATAAGAAACTCTAAAATAGTTCTTATTTTTTAAAAGGTTCACTTGGGATGTATGATATGGTTTTATGGTTCTGTGATATCGTAATTGGAATGTTTTAACTAGTATTTGACCGCTGCGCTGCGTCTGCGTTGTTGTTTTGCAGCCGGTATAGGTTATGTTTTTTAATATTTCGACCGTGAAATTGACAATTTTTAGACCTTGAAAACCATGAAAAACCCGTGAATTTGATCATTAAGTTTGAGTGAGAACCCTGCATAATAATATAATTCTTAGTGCTAAAACTCTTTTTTTAAATAGAAAAAATTACTATAAAGTTGTTCTGTCTTTGGGTATCGGCAACCTTTGGCATGGATAACATATAGTAAGGAATTTAAATCAACCGATTTTCAATTGTTTCTTTTAAACAATGGACCAGTAAGTGTCATTTGCATGTAAGAACAACAACTGGCACACTTTTGATGAATTTAGGCGAGTACGCCTGTCACTAATAACCTCCCCAGCTTTAGAAAAAATCCACTCACAGGGCACGGATGTGGCGACCATATTACACCTTTTATAGACAATTTTGGAGAGGACTGGATATAAGTGCTGATGTTCAGCCCACCATTTAATAGGGTATTTCTTTCTATCTAAGGTTGGCTCGTCAAAATATCGTTTTAGTTCAAGCAGATTGCGGGAACCCACCAGCACATGATGACAGTCGCTGCTGTGCAGTGCTGCTAATGAAAGCGTTGCGGAGATATTATAAACCACTCTTTGACGAGAAGAAGGGGGTATGGGCTGGTCGCTAGCGCCCACAACGGGCCACGGGCAAGACGACAACTAAGAACCAAACAGTTGTTGAGAGTCAGACAGTTGCGTTTTTTAGTACATAGTAAATAGCGTTGGCGCTAGACCGTTGTGCTGCCAACGGTTGTCTGCAACTCCCTGTTTTGCACAACCGTTTAGCTTGACAACGGTTGCCGCTTCACAACCGTTGTAAAAGAACCGTTGCGTTGTTTTTGACTCATCCCTAAGCAGGACAGATGGTCAATAGAATCTTTGTTGAGGAGCAGCCTTCATGTCCGGTCCCGGGTAGCTTAGCTTGACTTGATCTGGGGGCAGCACAGATGGTCAATAGAATCTTTGTTGAGGAACAGCCTTCATGTCCGGTCCCAGGTAGCTTAGCTTAACTCTGATCTGTTAGCAGCACAGATGGTCAATAGAATATTTGTTGGGGAGCAGCCTTCATGTCCGGTCCCGGGTAGCTTAGCTTGACTCTGATCTGGGAGCAGCACAGATGGTCAATAGAATCTTTGTTGAGGAGTAGCCTTCATGTCCGGTCCCGGAGAGCTTAGCTTGTCTCTGATCTGGGAGCAGCACAGATGGTCAATAGAATCTTTGTTGAGGAACAGCCTTCATGTCCGGTCCCGGAGAGCTTAGCTTGTCTCTGATCTGGGAGCAGCACAGATGGTCAATAGAATCTTTGTTGAGGAACAGCCTTCATGTCCGGTCCCGGGTAGCTTAGCTTGACTCTGATCTGGGAGCAGCACAGATGGTCAATAGAATCTTTGTTGAGGAACAGCCTTCATGTCCGGTCCCGGAGAGCTTAGCTTGTCTCTGACCTGGGAGCAGGACAGATGGTATAGAATCTTTAACCTTCAGACTTTTAGATTTGCATACTTATAACAATCCTGACTACTGTTGCTACCAATGTATTAGAATGTCAGTTATCCCTCTTAATAGACATCCTCCACTTGTGTGTGCTTGATCACCTACAGAATGTGATAGTTTGCAGCAGGTCTTGCCCCTCGGAAAATCCTGCCACTACATATCCATGCCCTGTAGGGCTCCCAGCGTAAATATAACGACTCCGACCTTAACAATTATAGCATTCTTTTTCTTGTCATGCTACATGGCAAAATTTAACTGTCAGGTACGAGAGGTAGGGCAAGAACTCAATTCCCTCGTTAGATTGTTGTATTGTAAATATTTTCACAATAATTTATTGTATTTATGTTTAAACTTGTAATAGCTATTTGCTCAGTGTCAGTTTTAACCAGTTTTAAGTTTATCTTAAATTTAAACATCACGAGAGTAAACCATTTGAAGTTTAAATTTTTGTGCAAACAAATAAGCCTAAGAGTACTTACAAAAATGGTGGTTAGTAATAATTTTGTATAGGTATGACGTATACATAATGTCATGTAATGTACTCCACAGTTAGTAAGTTGTATGTAAAGGTGACATAGTTCATCCTCAGTTTTATTCACTTTGGGAGGATTTGTAAATGAAGCTTAATATCACAACGGTTTTGGTTTCCGACACTAAACAGTTTAATATTTTCAATTCAGTAAAAATAATATCAACCAAAAAATGTTAAATAGACCTAAATACATCTTCCTCTAGGTGTTTTTAAGGCGCATACACACTTTGGCAGATCCTAGACATGTGATGTGCGAGAGCAACTCCGCAATTGATGATCTAATGAACTAGCCACACTCCTTCATACTGCCTTCCCTTGCCTAGATTTAGCCAATTTTATGTTCGCCTAAAGTAGTGTAATTAGTATAATTGTAGTTCTTCTTTGTTTACAACTTGCAAACACCTTAAACAAAAATCACTATTTAAATGTTCTTTTCTCAGAATTAAACCTCAAGTCATTGCTTTTTTGAAATACTACGTTGAAATTTATTTCCAGTGTTATGGTTAAGATGGTTGCAAGGGCGTATCCAGGATTTTATTTTGGGGGGTGCTGAACCAGGGGGAAAGGTTTATAAGGATGAAACGGTAACTAAATTCAAATTCATTAGGATTTAAAAAAAACGAACAAGAGACAAAATAAGGTTTATTAAGGAGATTAAAGAAGCCTCTGTTAATCATTGATAAAAACGTAATTTGCTGGGAATTTTGGGGGGTGCTGGAGCACCTTCAGCACACCCCCTGGCTACGCCCTTGGATGGTTGTGTTTATTCTGAATTACCAAAGAAACTATTTTAGTTACACAGTACAAAGCCTCAAGACTTTTAATTTTAAACTTTCAGTGTCTTGCATTTTTGTTTAAATATATAATTTTATAAATGTGTTGTTTTTAATTCCTGTGGTTATTTCAAAATGTATTGATGTGTGATTCGAGCACGTATCAGGATATAGCGATGCGATATGTATCCAAATATTGTATTGGGCATGTGAATCACAATACGCATATCGATATATAAACTACACAACCATTGAAAACAAAATGACCAATACGAAAAAAATGTATTTTAAAATATTGAGAATAAGTAGTTAGTTAAAAGAAGTAGTGTTGACAAACAGTGTTTTCTGAATAAAGTTATTGATAACTCTTATGGATAACTCTGGCCAATGGGTGGCTTTAAAGTTGTCTTAAAACTCTTAAAATGCATTAATAATAAGGGATAAAAATATGTTAAAGATATTTTTGATCTATTCTGTTACGTACTGGTGGATAAATTGAAAAATAACCTGGTAGATAATTTTTAGTGGGTACTAACCACTCACACTTTGTTCCAATTTTAGTCGTGTTCTAAAAACTTATTTCCATAAATGATAAACTTCAGGGCAAGATTTAAAATTTAAACAAAAACTTAGTAAGAATTGTAATTGCACTTTCCGTGAATTTTTTCAAAGCAAATTTTCAAATTTTAGAAAATCTTTTTTGGGGATCAATATTTATAATTCTTTGAATAAGATTCAGCCAAAACAGTTGTGGAGTTGTTAAAGAGAAAGAATGCTCTATTATTTGAACAAGTCTACTCTACAGATATTTGTTTTAAAACTTCCTGATAAGTGAACTAGTAGAGTACAGATCGGTAATTGGGGCACATATATTTGCAGTGTTATTTCACCTACGTTATTACTATTGTTTAATTTTTTTTAATTTTGGCATTATTCTTTTTGTTTATGACAGTCAAATTAGTGAGACTAGTGAAATCTTGAGATCCTTTGTGTTGTTACGTTTAAGAAATTATCGTGTGAGAGTTATCAACCATAAATATAATAGTTGTTTTTAAAGCATATTTTGTTCTTTAAAACAACAAACAAAATATATATTTATCGTCACATGAAGTGAGTTGGTGTCGTATTGGTAAGGGCGGTTCTAGAGAAGGGGCCATGCCCCCCCCCCCCCCCGAGATTTTGGAAAATATGTTTTTTTTATAACTGAAATTAAGTAGGCTAATAAAACTTTTATGAACTAGCGATCATTTCCTATGAAAACAAACCATCAAAAAAGCATTTGCAAACAACAAAGTATTTATAGAGGAGCATTATAGAGAACATTGATTGATGACTATTTTTAATTTCTTTGGCATTAAATAGTCCTATGCCTTTCAAAACATTAATCTGTATGGCTATGCCATTTTAATAATAGTTATATTTTGATATTTTGTAATCTGTTGATAAGCAAGAGATATTTATTAGTCAAGCATTGCAACATGCAATAGACATTGTAAAAATAACTGCAGGTGTACGCTCATTCTTCACGTAAGAGGATGAACAAAGATTTGATTTACAAATAATATCCTACAATACATATTTTACTTGCAATATAATCCATGTAAAAGTGATTACAAATGTTAATACATTAATTGCAATTACAATTTGTTATAACATGGTCAGATTGGCGTAAGAGTACCGATAACTCCAATGTTTGATCACAATTAAAATGTTGTCAACAGTAACAGAGTCATATTCTGTTAGCAATTTCAAAGGACTGCTAAAGAGAATATGTAAAATGAATAAGCGCAAAACCAAACAAAATATTTAAATAATACAAAGGGATTTGTACCGAATCCCGCTGAAATGGAAACAAAATTTCCTACGTTAAATTACTTAGACAAGGACTGGCAAAAATGAATTTTGTTATTTATGATGTAACTAAATAACAAAACTATAACTTTGTTGTTCATGAAATAAACCTAGCAAAGAACCTAATATGCTCTCCTGATACTTGATAGGCAACACCAAAATTTATATAAAGGACCAGAATTTATATTATTAATGATGATATAACGGAGGGTTGTAAAAGGGTGGTTAAAATCTTTTCTTAAGTAAAGTTTTGCAAGGGATCCGATGGTTCAATCAGATTTTTACTTGGACATACGGTAAAGGAGTTATATTATTTTACTAATTTCAAAGGGCCACCATACAGAAACGGTGTAAGTGGATAGGCCAGTTAACGAACTTGACCTAAAAATCAAAGCAAAGAATTTGTGTGCCAAATTTATAACTGTAATATACTATAGTGTTCTTGAGTTATGCGACCAAAATACAAACAAATTGGAATGAATTTAGTTGTTGAGTATATGGACTAACTTTGTTCATCCAATTAATTGTAAGGCATAAACCTTCAAACAGGTTTAAAAATATATTGTTAAATACAATGTTCGTTTTGTAGCGATTATCATACCAGGTTTCACATGACTATAAAACAAAGTTTCGGAACGCTCGTACATTGACACAATACAACCTAACCCTCCTCCTCCCAGGACATTTTTCACGTGACTGTTTAAATTGCTTTTACAGCTTGTCCTCTTTTCACAGATAGGGCAAATAAACTTGTTATTTTCCATCTTTATGCATCTCCGAACTTCAAACAACAATTTGTATTTACCACTTGTTTTGTACTATACCACTCTTTCTTTGCCTTCTAAGGAAGCGATTAGTGAGTGAGTAGGTAGAACTTGAACTGAACAAGTCGTTATTTTACTTGTAGAACACAATCAAAGGAACAAAAGCCGTTCATTTCTGGCGCATGCGCATAGGCCTAGTCCTTGTTCCTGCGACGAAAGGGTCGCCTCCCGCCACTCGTCGGTCTCTACTCACAGTATAGGCGCGAAATGGTTGGTAGGCTTAATCTTCTCAACATTAAAGAAGAGTTAAGACTTGGGTTAGGGCAAGAATGGGAGAAATACGGCTCACGGGTCTTTGCTTGCTTCACGTTCACTGAGACCTTGAAGTGAACACAGAACAAATCATTGAAAGATTTGCGAAAATGGGTGCCAGACGACTTGACTTTGTTTTATTAAGAGGTATAGACACAATTTGGCAGTTCTTACAGCTTAACAGTTATTTTATTGTAAGGTATATTAATAAAACGTACTTCTTCAACAATATTTTTTTTTATTTATTCAGTCACAAATTACACCATATACAAAGGTAATACCTTAATGGTAGGTAACTAAGTAAATTAATTAAATCTAATGACAATTACATTACATAATTGTTATGCATGGTGGACAAGAACATAACAAGTAATACAATGCTGAGATGTTTATGACATTTTCTATGAAAGAAACTCACTGACACTGTAAAAAAAGTTTTCAATTAAATACTTAATGCGCTTTTTCTTAAAAGCATGAACACTTTGAATGTTTTTTATTTGAGAAGGCAGCTTATTGTAAAGACGAATACCCTGGTATGACGGTATCCTCTCAAAAGCAGCTGACTTGTGGAGTGGATATAAAAGTTGTCTGTTTCTTGTTGGGTAATTATGATTTGAACTTATTGAAGCAAACTTATGTTGATTATTTTTTACAAACAGAAGTGTGTATAGGATATCTTTCAAATACCCAGTTTACAGTTAAGAACATTATAATATTACAACTTCTTAGTTTTTATTTATTGCCTTACTGCTCAGGCCTCATACAAACTTTTTATTCGATTCATATAAATAATAATATGCTATATTTTGTAAATAGTATGTTATGATGTTTATATCTGTTTCATAAAATATAAAATAATTCCCGGGTTAGGGCGATGCTTCTCCTTACTTTGGGTTCTGCTCTCGATAAAATTTGAATATCAATTACAACAGTAATTATTGAATTTTTCTATGAGCTCATTAACACCACCCTTGCAGACTCTTAAGACCGAAAGTAACTTTAACCTTAAGCAATATGGCCGCTCCCGAAAATCAGTCCTGGAACCGCCCTTGCGTAGTGGTCAAAGTTACGGACTTCGAAACCCCGGCAGTGGGGTCATGGGTTCGAATCCCAGACATGGCTGGTAATTTTGACTGTCTAGCCTGTACTGTAACGGCTAACCCCCTTGCTTTGCTTGATACATTGCATGCACAGGCCTGAGGCCCATGTGCATGAAAAAGGTGTAGGAAAAGAGGCCGCCACCCTCTCAAAAAATGTTTATAACTGCATTACAAATTAGTTAAAAACATAAATGTGTGTAGTTTAAAAAAATCACTACAAATGTCCATTAATCTTTTTCGAGTGTGAGATTATTTCATGTACTTACAAAATAAACATTTTCAGTTCACTTCTATTATAAGTGTGTCATAACAATGTAAGCCAAAACAATGTGGGATAATGTTTTATTTGAAAATACTAATATTATTCTGATATATGCATATTTGTCACATAAACTAACTGCTTGAGAATGTTCACCCAGGTCTAAAATTAATACGTTTTCCAATTATTGGCAAAGTTAGGAGCTATTTATTCAAAAACTGTTGTTGAATTTCTTAAGTCTAAATTGTGAATACATTTTCAGCCATTCAGAAACCTCGGTTACATTTATAACTGCATGGGTTTTCAGCTTAGACTAGTAATATGAGTGTTTTTTTTAATGAAAAATGTTTTTAAACTATATGCAATTTTTACCTTTTCCCCATTAAATACATGGATGCTGAAATTTTTCCTACAATAAACATTTGTTTATTTCAAACTAAGTAAGAGTTAAGGAGACAACTTTAGAAAAACAAAATGTTAAAAAGGACACATTGAAAGGATTATAATTAATTTGGTTTCTATCTAAATTATGTTTTGGTTTTGTATGGATGTATTGGCTTTACTGACAACTTTATGTTGATATATTGCTTTAGCTGCTTGGAGTTATTTTGAAACTAAAACTAGGTAATTAAAGTGCTGATAAACAATAGATATTTAACAAGGTTTACAATCGACCTACTTTTTTTCTGTAGAACTATTATTAACTAGTACCTTTTGTAGTCTCCATGAATCACTGGTCTTTATTTAGGTTACAAGCTCTCGATTTTGCATTAAGGTAATTTTTTTAATTTGTTTACTAACTCATCAGGTTCCAGGTTGCCTACTCATTAATACATATATATAGATAATTTATTCAAACAAATTTAACATCTTTTTATACAACGTAAAATGCCTAATTGACAAAGAATACTAATTACAGAAATTTTGACTTAATGTTTGTTGTTATATAAATGGTTTTTAAAAATCTGAATGGAGTGTTTGGTAGCTGCTAATGCTATACTGTTTAGTATTTTATAGTCCAGGTTGAATTTTCTCCAAAACTCCTGGATAAACACTGGTATGGTCCCTCTTGCACCAATTAAAATTCCGAATAGCCTACTTCAAATTCTCTTACCTTATACTTTCTTTATAATAAGGGATTGTGTTTTCATAGATTTTGATTTTTTCCAAATTCACTTCATCTGGTTGACACTGATATGTTTCAAATCTCACAGTGGGATCTATGATGTATCCTCCTCGGCTCTTCTTCCTGTCAATGACAATAATGTCACTTCTTCTTATGGAGCCGTTAACCTCTGTCACAGTAACTTCCTCAAAAACCTCGTAACTGCCTTTAAGTCTGAACTGGTCTGCAATGGTTTTTCTTATTAAGTGATGGCGAGTGTTTCGAAGATTACTAAATGGACATTGTCCAAGGACGTGGGGTAAAGTTTCCAAAACATACTTCTCAGTGCTGGAACAATGCCGGCACTGGTTCCCGTCCCTGGACCTTCCATGTAAACTTCTGACAGAGGCTACATCATTTATCATTTTAAGATAATATTTCAATTCAGATTCCGTCAACCCATGACTTTTCATTAAATTATTATTAATCTCTGGACATTCTTGGACTAAGATAACTCCTTTTCTTTTGTAAGGAAGTTTATTCCATTTTTCAAATTTGATTTGTTTTAACTTATTACGTAATACTTTAGCTGACATATTAGGTTGTCCCTCTTCATATAAACCAATCTTCTTTAGGCATCAAATTTCTTCAAGATAATTTTAAGTTTTGAAGGTAAGGATTCTTAGTTGTATTTAAGGTACGGCAAATATTTATGTGCTGTATCACCGCTTCCCATCTTGATTTTGATAATCCCATACCTTTGGATTTTGAACGACTATAAAAAAACGAACTTGGTGTGTCATTTGGCATTTCCAAGATTTCTTTTAGAGTAGAACGTATAATTTTATCAACATCGTTAAAAAACTCTAAGGAAATTTTTGGTAAAGGTGCAGTCTGAAAGGGATATATTAAAGTAGGCCAAATATAATTAATTAAAACAAAAATTTTTTGTTCTGTTTTTAAAAAGGGCGAGCAAGTTAATTTTTCATTTTTTTCTGTTAGAGATCTTATTAACATTATGTGTTTGTTGAGGGTCAAAAATGATTTCATTTGCAAAATTCACCCCTAAATATCTAATTTTGTCCTTTGGATCAATCAAAGTGATTTCTGTCATTTCTAACAAATAATTTTCTTGTTGCAATATACCTTTTTCAATGTTTATAATCTTAGTTTTTGATGGGTTGATATTTAATCCAATTTCAATAAATAAACTATTAATAGTATTAAATGATAATAATGCACTTTCTTTATTCTTGCCAACTAAGACCGTGTCATCCGCAAATCCTAAAATACTAATTGACGGTAAGTCAATGCAGAGTTTAAAACCAAGTTCTTCGCTGATTGAATGTTCTGACATTTGATCTAGTATGTGATTAATAGATAAATTGTATAAGGTTGGTGATAATGGTGATCCTTGTAAAACATCCCTTTTGATTGTTTTGTTTTTCCTTTAGAACTTTCAATTTGTGTCACATTATGGGTTTGTAGTTGAATAACTGATTCAGCAATCTTTGATAGAATAGGCAATGATTTTAGAACTGAGGCTAAATGCAGATGACCCACATTATCATATGCCTTTGCGATGTTCAAAAAGAGAATACTGCAATCTTTTCTGTTTTGTTTAGCTGAACACAATATTTCATTTAATAATTGTGTATATGTGTCCCAGGCATATTGGTAGAACCACCTTGAAACTTATTAAATGAAACATATTCTTTCAACCTTTTGTCAAGGATTTTTTCAAATATTCTTCTGAATACTGAACAAATAGTAATAGGTCTCCAGTTGTTGACCTCGTTCTCATCACCTCCTTTATGGATTAAAACTGTCCTCGCCTTTTTAAAACATTGAAGTATTAGGCCTGAGTGATGAAGTTTGTTATATATTAAAGTATTTTTGATACTCCTTTTAATTTTACAGTCCTCATCAGGACTTTACAGGATCGGGAGCTGTTAAATTGTTATGCTATTAATGGCGTGTATAATTTCTTTTTCATCAATTGTGTGGTTGCAGCTGATTTCCAGACCTTTATCTACTAAACTATTACCTTCTTTTTCAGAATTTTTTATACCGCTATTGTTGGGAGTTGAAAATCTCTTTCCAAAACTGTCATGTAGGGATTCCAGACTTATTTTGCAACCTTTACCATCACTTCCAATTATTTTCCTTACTGCTTTCCTTCGCTTATTGTAATATTCAAATTGAATCAACTCATACTCAAATTTATCCCTTCATTTTTTGTCTTCCTTTCAGGGTTGGATGATTTTTGAAAATTGCTGTTATGAGAAAATTTTTTTTCTGTTTTCTAAGATTGTAATATTTATGGGCAGGATGTTTTGGACCAGGTAAGTGATATATGGCAGTCGATAACAATTTGAAAATTTATCGACATATTAGGAAATCATCATTGCTCTGTTCATTTTTGAATATATTAAACCATAACTCTAGTTCTTTTTCGATGTTATGATTTTTATTGGTACTATTTGATATATTTTCAAATTCTCTAACTGTGTTATTCAATGATTTAATACTTCTGACTGGGAAGAATATTTCTTTGCTATATTGCTTCGATGACTATTGTAATGCGCTTTTGAAATGTGAATTGACAACCCCTTATTATTCATAAATATTTTACCACATTCATTACATTTTACTGTCCCTTTTTCTATAATAGTTTTCATGGAAATTTTACTTCTTGATGAATCTTTAAATATAATATTTGTTGGCTTGTTACCAGCATGAAGAACCTTATTGGAATTACTCACGTTTTGTTATTGTTTGGGTTGAAGTTAAATCTTGAAATGGTGATATAAATAAGCTATTTAAATCATCTTGTTCATTTAAAACACGCTCATACTAATTTTCAACTGAGAAAACTTGTTGATATATTTCAGAGACACAAAACTTTTCTTTAAACCTTATATCTTGACAGATATCTTTATTATTAGGTAAACAGGAACAGACAATTTGAGAATTGCGTATCACATGAATTCCACACTCAATATTGTGTTTCTGTTTATAGTTTTGTATTTCTTTAACTTGAACTGTTTTTCCAACAAGATAATTACTAATTCTATTTGCTAGGGTATTGGCATGGCTATGGTTTAGTGGTGACATAGAATCTATGTGGTAAAATGAAAGATCTTCTATATTAATACACAGCAAGGACCAGTGGCACCCTTTGTTCCTATCCTCAGATGTTCTACTATTTACACAGTTTAAAATGTATTTGTATTTTCTTAAATTTAATTTGTCAAACATATTTTTTAATAAAGTATCATCAGTTTCGACCTTCATAATATGACTTACAAGAGGATCTATTGCTATGCAATTATTGGGGACTGTTGAGTGGTTGTCCCACCATTCCTTTATCTCGTTATCATAAAGTTCTTGCCATGTTTTTGGAGTTTCAGAATACATTTCTTTGATACCATCTAATTTGTTTTTCCTTTGAACACTCCCTTTATTACAAGGTTTTCTTTTAAGGAATGTGTCATTTTTATGTGTGGCATTAATATGTGCTCCTAACCTTTTAAAATATTTATTACAAAAAATGCATTTTTCCTTCTCATTACCTTCATTTATAACATTTACATTATTTGTACATTCTACACATTGAAGATTAGAGCCATCAGGGCCAGGGTTTTCTTCAATATCTCCACTTATCAGAATCAATGATAGTAAAATAAAATAAGAATGGTTAAATGTGCACTTAATCATGTTCCACCTTTTCCTCCACTCTCTTTTGTTGTTTCTATAGTTCAAGCCTTTAACCCTTTCAGTGCTATGGACCGATATATCGTATTTTGAATCTGTTATCAATAAACACTGTTACTGCTTCATAAGCGATTGTACTGTTAGACGCTCAGTCTGCGGTCTGAGTCTGACATGTGGTGAAACCTGGTAGACACAAACTGAACTACCTCGTCCAGCGCCTAGGCTCTAATACCACCTGGTCCGCTACACCTGCTAGTCTAATCAGTGGCTGTAGGTCTAAGGCGTTACCTTCCCGGCCGAGGGTAACACTTGGATCGAGGGTTCGAATCCCATCACAGTCGGTGGTTTTTAGCGAATTTCCCCTATAGGGAAGAAGCTATTACCGTAGTCGGCATGGTAAGACCTAGGCCCGGGACCATGATAACTTTTCGTTTTGAGGTCCCCAGACCCCAAAAACACCATTTGTTTGAAACTGTATATATATATATATATATATATATATATATATATATATATATATATATATATATGTGTGTGTGTGTGTGTGTGTGTCCGTGGGTGCGATAACTCTCGTAAAAGGTCCTATTTTGATGAAATTTGGTACAAACGTGTAAAGCAGCATTTATGACTTTAAGTTCGAAAACCAGACAGATCAACCTGTCCGAAGGGGTATTTTGGGGGGTTTTGTACCCCAAAAATGGGTTTTTTGAGTTTTTACACATAATTTTTGAAAAAGTGAAATTTTATTTTTTCCATTGGAATCAGCTTAGAGACGCACAATTTGGTGTTTTAATCATTGCTCTACGATAATTGGTTACTGAGATATTGAAAGTGCTAAACACAGTACATTGTCCAATGCTATTCTTATGGAGGATAAGAAAAATTGTATATTTCGCTTATTTATAAACTTATCCTGACGAAACTTGGTATATTGCTTCATTTCATTGTGGTCTATTGATATTTGCACAAAAACCCATTTTTTGGCCGATAGTTCCCATAGCAGCAAACCTGCATACTCAGCCTCATGTTATTCTTTTGGAGAATAAGTAACGTGTTATCTCCTTTAATTATGAACATAAATTAATAGAACTTGGTATGTGGCTTTACCTAGTTGAGTTATATTGATATTTGTATAAAAACCCATTTCTAGTGTTCCTTATTTCAGCAAACCTGCATACTCAGCCGCCATGTTATTCTTATAGAGAATAATTAAAATGTCATAAATCGTTTATTTATGAATGTATATTGATGAAACTTGGTATGTGGCTTTATGTGGTATTAAGATAATATTATATGCATTGGAAATTCGCTAAGTATGCAGGTTTGCTGCTACGGGGGTATTATGTGCAACTCATGGAGAGTTCACCTGTCTGTGGCAGAGTTGAAGGGGAGGGCGGACCTTAAGCAAACGGTGGACGTCTTGGGTCCAAGCTGACGGGATGGGTGGCTTTGTGAGTTGCACAACTGATCAGGTGTTTTGCTACTTTTTACCTATCCTTTACTGTGTGTGTCCAGCGGAAGTACGTTTTTATTAATTTTGACTGATCAGGCGTTCAAGACATTTAAAAAATCAACAAAAAATCACAGGTTCAACTACTCCTGTCAGAAGCTTAGCACTCAAAGGGTTAAAGCAACTGTTGAGATTCATGTTAAACTGATCAATAGTAAAATGCCATATTTTCGTATGTACTTCAAAAGTTATATTACTATTACAGATTTCTCTTGTATTTATTGATATTACTTGAAGTATTCTAATGAACTTTATGAATTTTAAAAGAATCAAAACAGAGTTATTCCTCATCTTAACCCTTTCAGTGCTATGGACCGATATATCATCTTTTGATTCTGTTATCAATTAACACTGTTACTGCTTCATAAGCGATTGTACCGTTAGGCGCTCAGTCTGCAGTTTGAGTCTGACTTGTGGTGAAACCTGGTAGACACGAACTGAACTACCTTGTCCAGCGCCTAGTCTCTATAATACCAACTGATCCACTGCAGCTGCTAGTCTGATCAGTGGCTGTGCGGTCTAAGGCGTTACCTTCCCGGCCGGGGGTAACACTTAGATCGAGGGCTCGAATCCCGTCACAGCCGGGTGGTTTTTATGTGCAACTCATGGAGAGTTCACCTGTCTGTGGCAGAGTTGAAGGGGAGGGCGGACCTCAAGCAAACGATGGACAGCTCGGGTCCAAGCTGACGGGATGGGTGGATTCTGTGTGAGTTGCACATCTGATCAGGTGTTTTGCTACTTTTTACCTATCCTTTACTGTGTGTGTCCAGCGGAAGCACGTTTTTATTAATTTTAACTGTTCAGGCGTTCAATATATTAAAAAAATCAACAAAACATCGCGGATTCAACTACTCCTTTCAGAAGCTTAGCACTCAAAGGGTTAAGTATTATTATAAATGCTAACCTAGAATTTGGAATGGGTCATCTAGAAGTACATAATTTGTAACCTTAACAGCCAAATTGTAGTAATTTATGTAAATATATAATATCAATTACCTTCCATGGAACATTATAAACAATTAAGCACAATTATTACAAATATTATCATAAAAACTTTAAAAAAACTGAGAGTTTTTAGATTTTGATGTTGATAGTAAGTAACAGCTGTAGCTGAATTCTAAACCATGGTGATATTGTCAGCTTAACTGTTGAGGCCTTACACAGGTGTGACAAGTACTAGGAACGTGTATGTGAATTGAAGGGTAATTAGAAATAATTGTGATCCTATCTGCGTTGCTAAGACTTTTACTTCTAAGATAGGACACTTTTAGGCATTTAACAAGTGCTCCAGCAAAATGTTGGTTGTAATGACCTACCCGATTGATGGTCTTAGAAATTTGTTTAAAAATCTCTGGTAAAACAACAGGTAATGTAATTACTGTTATGTATATATTATAATATTTGAATACTTTTCATTATGCTACATTTAAAAATATATATTTTGTTTAGTATCATCACTATAAGTAAACTTATTTATTTTGGAATGCCAATGATTGATTTTGACTCCCATGATTCACTGACCTGATAGTAATATTATTTTAAAGTGAGATATGATAATTTTTCCTGATCAATCCTACCTCAACAATTTATTTCCTTGATTCAAATTGATCAGCCAGTTAACAATTCACCCTAAGACACCTTGACACCATTCTTGTTTCACCAATGGTATTCCTATCCATAATGGATCAATAAGTCATTCATCAAACCCTGAGTCTTAAGTTATCCTAGTCACTTCACACACACCGCAATGTCCGCTCCTATAATTAGGTAAGGTGTGATCTGTTGGTGTTGAATTTAATAAAATTATAATATAATATCAGGAAACTTTTTTTAACATTCAAAAGTGATTTTACACATAACTTGTTTGGGTTGATATTTGAACATATTTCAGTCATGAAGGCATTTACAAATAAATGTGCACATAGTGTTATGTGATTATAATTTAATGACTGACTATTATAGTTACTTCTGGTTTGGCATGTGAAGGGGTATCTACAAACTCAAATTTGAAAATTAAAATTTTTCTAAACAAATAACATCAGTTAAGTAAATAGTATGTGCAAGGCCTCTGAACCACTTAATTAACCAATTGGCATAGACTTATGTGCTGGTTCTGTTCCTTAGGCTAGGTTCACACGCATCGACTTTACGCCGTGCGCCGTGTATGGCACGACGTCGTGTTTATTCAATAGCATTGTTGTAAATGTGCCTCTTCACACGTATCGACCACGGCGCCGCGCCGTCCACTGCGCAAAACGGCGGCCATGGACATCACGACCTTCTTCAAGCGACGTCGTGCCGTACACGACCTGTTGAACACCATAGTCACTTATGGACGCATTCACACAGGTCGATGCAGGCCGTCCCGACTCGGTTTAGCGTATGCGCAGAAGTTATTTATTTTAGTGTTTTCCTGGATTTGAGAAGTTTTGTATTGTTTTCTGAGTGTTTTGTGAACTGTGCGTTAAATTGAAATGGCGGAATCATTGATTGGGAAATTATAAGTATTATGAAAACAGCAAAAAAATATAATTCTCCTTTTATTATTTGGGGACTTATTTTATTTGGGGGACTATTTCCCCCTAATATTATTGTTGCTGCCTCTAAGCACTCAAATTATAATTCACCTTTGGATTTTTATATGAAAAGTAAACAATTTATCTCATATATTATTTCTCTAGCCTGTTTTTCTGTCAGTCCGCAAGAACTTCCTTATTCCTTTATCAAATTCCATGATTTACCCCTCATTTTAAAGCTTATCGTGTCAGCTAATGACGAAAAATATACCCGCGGTCTAAAAATGTACCTCTTCTCTTAAATTTGAATAATATGAAAGATGAATAAAGGGAATAGTTTGTTTTGACAGGAGCGAAAATGTAAACAAAAGAACATCTGATCAGCTGACAAGATTTGGTTCGTAGTGTGGAATTCCGCACGGGTCGACTAGTTACTAAGAATTACCTGATGAATCTAGTGTTCCAGCTGCATCTGATTTTTCGGATATAAATTTTGGAAACTAGGCATATCATTTTGAAAAACCGTAATGAGAACTATCTGTTAAACCATCATAGCCCTTGTGTATTCTTATTTCTTGTTTACGCTAGTTATTATTTGATGCAATATTAGCGTTAAGAATTTACTTTTGTGTGCAATCTCATAAGTAATGTGGAAATTAGGCCAATCATTTTGAAAACCGGCCGTATTGAAAAGGGGAACGAATGCGCCTGTTATTGGCCAATGCACGTTTAAAGGGTGTAGCCTACCCACTTAAGCCTATTACGCCTTCTTCTGCTTTGACAATGTAACAAGTATAAATGGAGCATCCTCGTTTGGTTATCCATCTTAACAGAAAGAACAATGTGGCAGTAAAGTCATCTGACGAACGGCGCAAGTCGTGTTGTCCAGGGTGCAAGTTGAGTGGTCAATGGCGCAGTTCAGGAATGCACGGCGCCGTGCCATCCACGACGCACGGCGTAAAGTCAGTGCGTGTGAACCTAGCCTTACTTGTCATTTTTAAAACCTATGAGTTGGACAAAAATTGTATTTAAAATGGATTAATAGTGTATTTTCATACAAATTTTGTTTTCTTTCAGTTTAAAGAGTTGTAGGGCCTAGTGGCACCCACAGATTATAAAAATAAGTAAAAAGTAGCAAAATCAGTCTTGACCATGTGCAACTCGCAAAGAATTAACTAATTCCGCCAACTTCCAAGCTAGCCTGCCATCATTCGTTTCACTTGGGCACGGATAATGAGATCATTGAGAGTTGCACAATATTGGTCAGTTTTGGTTGTGAGCGGGAATAAAACCCCTGTAAGTTGGTACAAACACCTGGTCAATGTGTGTCTAGGATTTAGCCCACTCGGCTACCACGACCGATATCATAGTGGCGAGATAGGGTAAGGGTGTGGAGTCGGTCCACACCCTTAGCGGTGAGAACCATATAGCTTCCTGCATTCATTAGTTATAAATTTTGCTACTAGAGTGCAGCAAAAATTGCAGTCCGTTGTAGTTTATTGCGAATAGAATAATATTATTACGTTACTGGTTACTGGTTAATGGTTATAATTATATGTAAGTTAATGATAGAATTTATTTGAACTACTTATAAATTGTGTTTTAAAAGCAACAAATAACAGATAAACACTGAGGATATATTGAAATGCACAGAAGTAGTATCATGTACTCTAAACATTACCAAATGCTATTGCAGTAGTTCTGATAAAACAGGAACTGCAATCAAAAGTACTTAAATGAAATTAAACAATTTTGGTCCTTCTTAAACTGTCACTTTGCATGAGAATCACACCTTACAACAATAGAATGCACATCCTTATTGCATCTGCAGTGGCTGTTCCGTCAGACTGCACTTACTAATGACACAGAGGACCATTTTTCACAAGTCACTGTTTGATAAATTTAAATGGTACTTGGTCACCTAGTTTCTTGGTTCTTAATTTTGGATCAATCAGTTTGCACTTGGATTTTGGTATGTTTTTTTTGAGTTATTAATAGTGACTGTTTTACAAATATGTTGCTTCATTTAGAGGTGATCCATTGGTATTTGCATAAAAACCAGATTTTGTGGTCATTGATGCAGCAAACCTGCATACTTAGTCCTAATGTTTTTCTTATGGGGAATACAAAAATTTCATGTTTCGCTTATTTATTAAAATACTTTGGTTAAAGTTGCTAAGTGGCTTCATGACTTAGTGAAGTACCATTTGAAATTCGCTAAGTATGCAAGTTTGCTGCAACGGGGGTATTTTACTTTCTCTCCCTGATACATAGTATATGGATAAAATATTGTTTTCGTCAACATTTTCGAGTTTGAGTTGTTGGTGGAAATATTCATTTTGGTACCTCCTGAATTAAAAAAGTGATTTTTTAGTGATGTCTGTGTGTCGGGCTGTCTGTCTGTCTGTCTATATGTGTACAGAGCTAGAGACGACACCAGTGGACCTATTTTGATGACATTTGATATCTAGGTATTAATCTACACATATTTTCATTTTTTTGAATTTTAGATTTTTAAGGTTAATTATCCCCCAAAAAAGACCTAACGGTTTTAATTAAACTTTAGTAGTTTATAGAGCTTTAGGTCTAAAACAAAATGACACCACCCGCATTTCTGGAAAAATTTGGGTTCAGAAATTACAGGGCTTAAAATTTCCAAAATTTGGTTTTTTCATTTTTCTTAAAAAGATTTAAGTGCTAAATAAAATGTACATATCACCATTAAAGAAAGCTCAGAAATCTAAACAATTTACTATTTTGTATTATTAATCTATGATTACTGGTTGCAGAGGAAATTGAAACTTTCATTTAGCGGTAAACACAGTACGTTGTCCAGTGTTATTCTAATGGGGAATACAAGAATTAAAATTTCTCTCTTATTTAATGATTAATAAAATCAGGCCAAGTTAGCATTAACCAACAGTGGATATTCAAAAATATGAATTCCCCTAACCCTGGGGGGGATAAGACGATAAGAGGGTGATTCCCCTCTTAAAACCACTGTGTACAGCAAAGGATTTTGTAGTGACTCCAAAAATGGGATTTGGGTGAACATTTCTTAAAAGAAGGTTCTTTAGAAGATTTTCTGTGCATTATTCTATAGTTTGGAAATAAAAAACAATTTATTCATTAAAGTTGAGATGAAAGTGAGAAAGTATGTGTCAGTTTCCTGATACCGTTTATTATAAATTGGAAGGACCTTGGATATTTTTAATTTATTAAGAAATATTCTTGAGATAAAAGAAGAATTTACTCAATGTAAAATAGGCTCAATTAATGGATATTTAACAAATTGTACACCAGTAGTCTGGTTGGAACTTCGTCATAACCGCTTGACCGCTAATTTTTTTGAAAATGCCTTCCAATTATTTTTCATCTAATAGTGGACATTGAAATTTTGGGATGGTCTGATTTTTTCTTTTATGTTTTTTGATTGTGATGAAGAGGGATCATTAAACTATTCAAAATCTCATTGTAAACAAGGAATCTCCTTTTTTTCTTTTAACTTTGGAATAATCCTTATTTGTTTTTGTTACTTTTTTCTAAACATTACAAGAAATCACATATTAAAGTAATAAGTGAAAAATTGTCAAAATAGTCATACTTCTTGTCAACTGGAGAACAATATAAATGGAGCTAATCTTTTTCTCAAAAAACTTCTTGAAAAGTTTCATATTTGCCACTGAAAAATCTTGAATTTGACATCAATGTTGCTGGCCTGGCCATGTTGAAATTAGCAAGTAAAATATGTGCCATTTGCTAGTACCAATTTCATATTGTTTAAAGAATGTTAAAAGAAGAACTTATTTCAAAGTGTGTATACACAATTGAGGACTTTTTTGAAACTTCTGATTAATCTTAATTAGTATATTAACATTTAATTTTAATATTTTTATGTAATATTACAATCAAAAAAACATTTTCATGGCAATTGGTTTGTTATGCAAATAATCAAATAAATTCTTTTAGTTTCCATGCTAGCCTTATAAAAACTCATATAAATTATGTCCCATTACTCAAAATTCCTTTGAGGTACCTACTTAGTTTTAACATACAAGGAAATAGTAGCACCAAATAAGCTCTTACCCATGTAAATCAGCTAATGGTATAAATATTATGATAATTTCAAAAACTGGCCAAACCTCCCACGGCTGACTTGAGATTTTATTAATGTATTAACTCTAAAATACAGTAGAACCTCGATAACTCGAACCTCAGGGGGAACGGGAAAAATTCGAGTTATCGAATATTTTGAAATATTGAGGTTCGACTTATCAAGGTGTTTTTCCACAGACTTCGACTCACTGAGGGTCACGGTAACGCAATAATAGATGGGTTATGGAAGGGTAGAATCCTTACTTCATTTCGTGCTTTGTATCATAAATAACTATACCGTATAATAATTATTACTAAAATTAAGAAGGATTTGAAAAATTTTGAATGTCTAAAATAAGCCCGGAAATATTTTGTGAAGCTTCTTTGGTTAACGTAGTAATGATATACTTCCCTCTGTGAAAATATTGTAGAGTAGGAAAGTAAACAAATAATGACTCATAGTTCGGTATTTTGGCGTTGTTTTCCCCGTTCGACCACTTCCTGTTTTTTTTCTAGACTTTTTTGCTCACTTCTTATCACCTGCCCCAAACAAATCCCTCCCCCTACGGAAGTCAGTTCTGACCAACTGTGCAACAATTTAAATTTGGCGGAACATCAAATGATCTGTAAGCTATTCAAATAATTTTCAAAACTAAAAGGGAACAAAACATAATAACAATTAAAATTGAAGAGTATTGTTGGAATTGGAATTAGGGTGAAGAGTACGCCACTTATTTTTGTTTTAAAATGTTCGACAGTGTCTACTGGTGTTTCTAAACTTTCCGATGTCACTTTTTTATTTTTCGTGTCAACAGCCTCAAATAATCTTCAACTTTTACTCATAGGGTAGAGTTTTGCCAACACGTTTTGCCAAACTGCAAACACTTAGTAAAACACAACCTAAAAACTATCCAGAATCTCTAAACTCACACTAACTGACACCGGACACAAATCTAATCAAATCAAAACCATCTTATTATTTAAAAAAATACATAATTTCCAACAACATGAGACTGTTCCTTATTTATGAAATGAAATCCTCACGTATGTGATACCCATGCATGTGAATGAGTGTGTTTGACATATGTGTTGCTCATCAATATAAATTTTTCGATTGTTTTACCGACACCAGGAGCACCCAGAAAGAGATGTAGTGGGGAGGGAGGGTTGGAATTTCCGGCTGCAAATAAGTCACTGGAGGTTTGGTGAATGAACAACTTCGACTTAAAGAGGTTCTCTAGTCAATACTTCGATTTGTAGAGATTGTAATTATTCGAGTTATAGAGGTTCTACAGCTAAAACTTCGACTTATAGAGGTGCGTTGACAGGCTAAGAATACTGCACAAATTCGAGTTATCGAGGTGTTTCCTACTAACCCTTCGACTTATAGAGGTAAAATAACATAGCATTAGGTAGGCACGTTCAGGGGGAATGATAAAAATTTGAGTTATCAAGGAATTCGCCTTATAGAGGTTCGAGTTATCGAGGATCCACTGTAACACCAATGTTTGAGAGGTAATAATTTTCTTAAGTTTGATATTAAATAGTATAAATTAGGGACTTAAATGGCATATATTTTTCTTTAAAGTTCAGATATGTCCAGGCCAGTGATATTCTAATTTGCACTCACCAACAAATCGGCCTTTGAGTCCAGAGCTCTAACCCCTGAGCTATCCTTGGCAATTAACTCATGAGTTTCTTTTTAAGCCTTTGATATCAGTGGTTATAAAATTATATACATGTTTTCCAACTATTGATATGCTTTTGACACAATGAACATTCGATTGAAAATATTTCAGAGTGAAAACATCAGACCAGGGCAGAGAAATGTATGCTGTAAATAGGGTCAACCTCTTCCTGGCAACATTTATTGGTGAGCATGTATACATATTTATCTTTGAAAGGGCCTGATTGTTCAGTTATTTTGTAATTGATTTCATCTAAGGCATCAATTCCAAAGCGGGGATCTGTATAGGGGTTTCAGAGGTCCGCTTATCAATCAATGTTCTAAATTTACCGTCATTAACAATGTACATGCTATATGTCATGTGTCAGCTTAATACTAATACAGTTGGGTCACGGTGCTTGCCCCCTGGGAAAGGCGAGAAACTACTAAAATTTCTCATAAATAAAAGTAGACATTAACAAAAACAACCAAAACAAATGTTTTAAAATTAAATAAGTGATTTTTGCTTTCTGTTGACAAAAGTAGACTCTAACACTAACGGTACTAAGCCAAATAGAGGCGAAAAGTCATTTCAGAGCATACACTAACCAGCACTGTGACCCGAACTGTACTACATATAATTAAATCAAAACATGAATTCCAAGCTAAAACCTCTTTAGTAATAAAATAAAACAAAGATAAATGACAGTACAACTTTCCTTTAAAAAAATCATAAAGAAATATAAATATCTAAACTAGTTATAAAATTATCAAAAACATTATAAAACAGTAAGTCCTCTCAATTGCAAGTTCTTTTCTTGGAATAGAGGGGGATAAATCCATGAGGGATAAACCAATACAAAGCCTTGGATATTAAAAAGCAGTGCAATGAACTTTTGAACCTTTCCTTGAATTGCTTTTATTTCTTGGGGGAGATAGTTAATGAATTTGACACCCATCTGAGATGGAAGATCCTTATCTGAAGCCTATGTTGGGTAACTCTGTAGTTTTCCTGGCCTCTAGTCATATAGTTGTGAGCATCTCTGTCCTGAGTCATAGTGCATTTGAAACGAGAAATAAAGTTGTTTCAAAAAATATAAATTAAAGGCAATGCTGAGATGTCGAGTTATTTGACAAGATTCTCTGTAGTGCAACAGTTGGATTATTTTTATTGATTTTTTTTATTTGCTTAAGACTTTGGGATAACACATAAAAGAAACTGGGTAGAATAGAAAAAGCTGTAATAATTTATCAGTTACGTAGAATTTGATAATAAATGTTCTTTTATCCTTAAAATAAGTGCATATCGAATTTCAAACAGTGCATTTTAAGGCCAGCTTTCAGAAGCCTGAAATTTGCTAAAGGATTCAGATTGCTCTATGAAATATTTCAACAAAAACAATTTTGTCCCAAACATAAACGTGTTAAGAGCAAAATGTCAAATATTTTAGAACCATTTCTAATAATTTGAGAAAAAGTTTATTTATACAATTTTGAAATAATTGAAATGAGGATTTTATATGCTTTTTTAATCAGTTAAAAAACATGTATTAAAAACTATAAACCAATTTTGAAGTAATTACAAAACTTCATTATGGGTTTAAAAACATGATCTTTTAAAAAAATTAGTTTTTATCATTCTGCATGAAATCCACCTGTTGTTTGTTCTCTAAATAGTACACAAAATGTCACTTTATTGTCCTAGGACCTAAAAAATCAGTTGTGATCTTTTTTAAGTCCTAGGACGTAAAAAATCAGCTGTTTTCTTTATCTATACATGATAGAAGCATTCCTTACCACACGTTATAAAAAGTATTGTTTGTAAATAACTGAAATGTAAACACTGTATATTACTTACTTTGTAAACATAAATAAAACTTAACTAAAATAAAAATTTATAGTTAACATTTTCTACGATTAAAAGTCTAATTCCGCATTATGATAAAAATGTTGTTCATCACTCAGAGCTAAAGTGTCTTTTTGGTGCTTAATCGTTTTTAAAAGCTCGGCTGTGCCTCGCTTTTAAAACACGGTTGCGCACCAAAAAGAGTCACTTTTGCTCCTAGTGATGAAAACTACTATTTAAAATAAAATTATTATTATTATTATTACAGTATTTTAAAATTATGTATTTAAACATTTTGTGTTATAATTTAAATGTCTCTAAAAATGTCCATGAATTAAAAGCCATTAAATAAGGTTAAAGTTAAATTAGATTACATTTTGATTTTAAATCTTCATAATGATTTTAAAATTACTGACCCAATCGTTCTGAAACATTATTCCTCCAATATCCTTGTCACACAATTTCCTTTGCGATGTTTCAGTGAACATTGCAGTTTTTTCGTTGGGTAGTTTGTACAGCTGGACCTCTCCCTCTATTCCCAAACTGCGAGCCAAGGACTCGTGGCTGCACCTCAACACCGACGAGGCCTCATGGATCGGCTCGCTGGTGGCGTTTGGCTCCATCCTGGGTCCGTTCCTGGGTGGCTGGCTGGTGGACCACATCGGCCGCAGACCCACCGTGGTGCTCTCCGTGGCACTGGCCATCATGTCCTGGGCCATACTGTACCAGGCGAGCAGGGTGTGGGAGATATACGTGTCCAGAGTGGTGGGGGGAGTCGGGGGCGGAGTCATCTTCACAGCCGTGCCCATGTATGTTGGCGAAATTGCTGAGGTCAGTTGGGGCTGTGCATAAATTACGTCATCGGAAAGTAGGGGGAGGGAGTCCAGATTCAAAATGACAGTACTGTAGTTGGAGGAAATTAGTTTGAAAGTAATGTATTTTTCTATATTAGTTTTAAATCAATTTCACTAGTAATAATAGAACAACTTGGATAAAATTAAAGGAAATAAAAGTCCACAGTCATAAACAAATGATATACAAATTGTATTAACTATTTTTCAATTTCACTTCCTGATTTCCCAGTATCTTTATATTAATAGGAAAGCACAAAACTTGTCCTCCTTTTTTCTCAGCTTGTGTGCATTGTAGTAGAAATTTGCACATACAGTTAGTAAGGTAGTGTCCTGTAGATGAGCAGAAACCCATTATAATTTACATTGGCCCTCAGGGCTACGCCTCACAGGCTTTCAAAGTTTCAATGTTAATCTCATGGAAGAACAGTAATTGATTAAATAATTCTATATTTGACAGCTGTTGATATAAAAAATACTAGCAAAACAGGGAGAACAGATGTTTCAGGCATAATGTAAATACAAATACTACTAGCTACTGGAATGGAAACACCCTTATATTATCCTTTTTACCTCCACGTTAAACAAATTTAACCTGATTGTGAGGGGGAAGGATGAGGGCTGGGGAGATGATGAGATGGAGAGGTATAAATAAAAAGGCTTCTGTTTACTGGAATGGTAATGCACTTCTGCTTTTTAACTCCACATTAAACAAAATTACCTGGGAGTGAGGGTTTGGGAGGGGGAGGGAGAGAGAGAGGGAAGAGAGAAGGAGAGAGATGGGCGCAACAAAACCCACTAAATATTAAACTTTTTTCAAATATCCGTCAAATAATATTTGGTTGTATTTTGACCATTGGGCGGTTTCTAGTCCTATATTAATACTTAAGCAGGTTTTTTGGAAGAGCCAGATCTAAGGTACTGCTGAATTGTTTTTTATGCTTGATGTGTCAATTTAATGAGGTCGTGGTATAGATTATATAAATTTTGGTAATTTTTGATAATTTACATTCGTCTTTTGGGCTCTACCCCACAAGCCTTCAAAGCTTCAATTTTAATTTTAAGAAAGAAGAGACATTAAATGAATTGTACAGGGTCATCGAAAAAGAATGCCCATATTATAAAAATGTATTACTTCGAGTAGGATGATCATATTGAGCCGAATATGGTCTTAAAATAAAGAGGGAAGTTTGAAGGTTTTTACGTCCCTTAATAAGTTTCGATATGTAACCCCAATAGTAGCTCGGCAGACATCAAAACAATATTCTATTTCTTGCCTTGTATGCTGGAGCTACAGTAGCGATGGCAGCCAATTAGAATAAATTTATTGTCAGGTGCATCGCAACAACCATAAGTTTGTCTAAAATTACTTTGAATACACATTTTTCAGTTCTGTAAACCAAAGCACACACTGAGCTTTCTGCTGCGGTCCACATCATACTGGCTAGACAGGGCCAGCAAAACAATTACACATGTTATGTTATTTCATGTTATTCAGGGTGCACAATGCTATTTTTGGCATCAAGGCCGACGACCCATCAACATAACGCAACGACTACTACCAACTGTAAAAACAAAAACTCCCAACCCTCCTCTTCAATTTGATACCATATTCGCCGCTATATGTTCATCCTACTCCAAATAGTCAATTTTTCAAATATAGGCATTTTTTTATGACCCTGTATATTTAACAGCTGTTTACACATTAAGACATAATATATTGGCTATTCAAGAAATTTTACACACACAGAGTTTCGGTACAAGATTTTCGTTAAATATTTTTGTGGCAGTGTATTTTTTTTTCATTTGAGGATATCAGTCTTAAAATAGGATTTGGTAATAATTTGAATTGAAAGGGTGAAATTCGCAAGTTTTAGGGTTATGAACAACATACAGGAAAACATACAATTTTAAATACTGTTGCGTTATTTTCTAAATATATTTTGTGATTTGGTCAAAGGTGATCATTTTAAGCTGTTGTAATTTTTTATGCTGGGGGTCGAATAAAGATAGGATGATTATAAAATGGGGGGGATCTGAAAATTGGCAAAAGCTGATTACCTAGTTTATGGACTTGTTGTTTGTTTTGTTTATTATATTTGTATTGATTTATACTTTTTTATTATTAATAGAAAAATCTTATAAGTTAGAAATGATTTGTCATTTTCTAATTGGTTGTAGCAGTTTAGATGATTTGTATGAGCTGCGACCAATAACTCTTGAGTGGATTTTAAATCCAAACAAATTAATGCTCATTATTCCACCAAATAAAGGTATAAGCTTTCTCTTAATCATGTGCAGGTATTTCAATTAATTTAGTTTTAAGCTTTCTAAATGAGATTTTAGTGAACTATTCACAGTAAAGTTAAAGACTTCAAGAAGCATTGAAAATTAAGGAAATTCTTTAACTTTAATCTTAATATATAAAACAAAATGGTGTTAATTACAAATGTTATAACTCAAGAATGGCTGAACGGATTTAAATGAAATTTTGCACACGGATAGTTTATTACCTGGATTAACACATAGTATACATTTTACCCCAGAAAATGTGAAAGGATCTGCCCCTTTGGCTTTTAAAGTTTTCATGTTATTCCTTATGGAAACATGTGTTTATCATTTTCTGCTTTTAATTAATTAACAGATAATGTTTTGATAAAACAGCTGGTTTTGTACAAAACTTTTAAAGATTACATGTTATTCGTTATGGGAACATGTGTTTATTAGGAGTATATCTAAACATACTTGAAATACATAAATATATGTTCATTACGGTAATAAAAAACCTATACTTGAATGGCAACTCTCATAATGGAAATAAAAAACATAATTTTTAATTGTAAACCTCAGTCAGTTTACAATCTAGAGTCAAAATTAGATTTGTCCTCACCAGAAAAAATGGAGAGACAACATTTCTATGATGTAGTTCTTTCTGTAAGAGTACCAAAATGTCATGCCCTATGTTTCAGGATGATGTTCGTAGTGCTCTGTCGTCACTTTTTAGCTTCTTCTTCACAGGAGGTTTGCTGGTAGAGTATGTGATTGGCCCGTATGTGACGTACTGGACTTTGATCTGGGTGTCGTGTGCAGCTCCTGCTGTTTTCCTACTGTTCAGCCCTTGGTTGCCAGAGTCTCCTTACTTCCACTTGCAGCATAATTACGATCAGAAGGCTCTAAAAAACCTGGCGTGGCTCAGGAAAGGAACTTCAAATGAGCAAGTAGCAGAAGAACTTAAAATTATAAAGGTAACTAACATAATTTAAACAACAATTATAGTTGTTTGCGTAAGCGCACACATACATACTATTAACTGTAATTGTTGTAATTTCAGTATTAACTAGTTGGGGTGAAAGCGTAAGCGTGATTTTTCAGTTTCGATTGGGGAGGGGAAAATGGTTGTAACCATGATTAGCTTGACTTACATTACTGTAATATGTTCTCAAAATTATTGGGAGAGCAATTGCTCCCCCTTGCCACCCTCGAATTATGCCTATTTATGAGGGACCAGTTTATCTTTGTTAGTAATATAGTGTCTTTGTGGCACATAGTAGAACTGTGAAAGAAGTTGACTTCTTGTTCTTTTGGTCAAGGAGAAAAAGGTTATGCCATTTTAGTACGGGATCTAAAGGGGGTTGAGTAAGGACTACGGTAAGAGCTTCTTCCCTATAGGGGAAATTCGCTAAAATGGGTTTTGTATGCAAATATCAGTAAACTCCAACCACATGACCAAGTTTTACTAATGTATGTTCATTAATAAGCGAGATATACAATTTTACTTTACTTTTTTAATTATTTATAGTAAACAGTTTTTTTAACTCTTAGAGAATAAGAGATATAACTTTTGGTATAATAACCTTTTTTAAAGAACACATTATTTGAAATACATCACCGTTTTATTCACTGTTCTGTGTTGTGTAGTTCTTGAGAAACAACAGCAGGGATTTTCACCAATGAAGCCGAACGTTCTTTTAGCGCCCGCGTAGTTATTGTCTGTTAATTTCGATGTAGCCCTCCTCAACATTTTAAACTGTGTTAAACCAACTTTGGTAAGACTGAAATAAATTACTATAAATTTTAATGTGTCAATATTATTAAATGAACGCCAACAGATTAAAAATTATTGCTAATAAACACCGCCAAAATACAACATTTGGTAGATACACTTGTTTAACTCCTAAACTACAAGCGTTACAAGCGTTCTAGTAAACGGCGTTTCTGCCATGTTTCCCCCCTCCCCCCCATGTTGTCGACCACCCTGGGAGCTGGGAGGTGATGACATATGGTTTTAGCATCACCTAGGTGCACAGAACAATAATCAAAAATAAAATTGCGTCAACCTTTCCGTGCTTACTCAACCCCCCTTGGATCCTGTACTATTTGGTAATGTAAGACTTACAGAGCCAGGCAATAATCCTAAGAATTGTAGTGATCAAAGTGACAGCAACAGCTTAACTGGTTAAGCAAGCAACAGTGGATGACTTTTTTACAAATTATCATTTGAGTTAGGGGTATCATTTCCCATTTAACTTTGTTGAGGACTATTAAAATAGTAATCAAACATGTTTACCCTGTACAATGTATAGATAGCATATTGTAAGACTGTAAAACACCTTAGGATAATAAATTAAAGGAAACATATATTTCTATAACTATGTGAAAATTTCAACCTTAAAAGGGCTAAGCTGTCAGAACGAGTACATAGATTTTTATCATTTAAATTATCGGGATCCTTTCAACTAAAGTTTTTTTTTTATTCCATACACATATTTGCTCATCATACATGTTTGATACAAATGGGGTGTTAATAAAGGTAGTAATGTTTACCAAGCTAGCTAAAATGTTTGAAAAATTTCCTAAATAAGTGGACATTTGAAACTCTATCTCATATCCAAATATACATTTAAAATAAACTCTTCCCTATGAGTTATTTAAATTAAACTATATAGAAAATCGTATTTCCTAAAATATCTCGTAAATGTATTTTTCTTCTTGATTTTTATTGTATTATTCCTCTGCAGAATTCAACAGGAGATCAGATCTTACTGTATTTCAGGAGTCTGTAGAAGAAGCAAAGAAATCCAAGGGGACATTTTTAAACTTGATTCAGACAAGAGGTAGACGCACAGGGCTGCTGTTGTCCATCGGGTGTGTGACGTTTCAGCAGCTCAGTGGTATCAACGTTCTGCTGTTCTACTCCCAGATGATATTCGAGATGGCGGGTCAAACGGCTCTCGGGCCCAGCGAATCCACCATCTTAGTGGCAGTGGTCCTCCTCATAGCTGCAGCTGCAGCAGTCCCCCTCATTCACATGTTTGGGATCAAAACAATGCTGCTCATCTCTGCTCTTGGCATGTCTGTGTTCCTGGTAGGTTTTAAATAATTTAACATTACCGATCATTGATTGTTGACCAGTATGTTGGATGGATCTAGTTAGAAATAATTGAAAAACATGAACAGACTTTAAACTAATGTGAAATAATATTTACAAAATTTGCATACACGGACGCTGGTATAATTCTTCTATGATGCCTGTGACACTTCCAAGAAGAAACTCTTCAATAGAATAAAATCACTTGGATTTGAGCCACTGAGTCAGTTTGTTGAAAAGTTTATAGGCTAGATTTTATCCATGGTCGAGCCCAATCTTCATCTGTGTGCCCATATCAAGTTTTTATTGAGTTTTTATAATTTAGTTAGTATAGCCACGTTTACACAATACCAGGTGGAGGGCAGGTAACTTGTGTCAGGAAACTTGAAGCAGGTTATTTGCCTGGCAATCTGCCTTGACCCTGGTCACACGAAGCCAGTTACGACTGAGCCAGTAGTAATTGAGGTGGTGTGTTAAAATGACAGAGGGTTCTTCTCCTCTGCTATCTTAGGACGAAATACAAGAAAGTACACAAAATATTATTGTGGAATTTATAAGTAAATCTAGTTAGAATACTGAAAAAGAAAAACACTATGGGTTAGAGAGTGGATAAACAGGAAAGTGACATGTGGTGCATTTGTCCAGCTACTAACAGAACTGCGTAACGAAGACCCGGCAGAATATCGAACATACATGCGGATTTCAAATCAAATCAAATTCTTTATTACGATAAAAAGTGTGCACTCATTAGCAAAACGTCATACAAATGGGTTCAACATAAAATTATCAAATGCACTTTTTAGATATATACAAAAAGACAGTACAACAGGAGATAATTATGTCTTATCAGCTAAATATTCTTTGACACCGTAGTACTCCTTGGTGATCAAAAAGGCCTTCAAATCTTGCTTAAAGAGGTGCAACTTTGGTTGAACCTTCAAACTAAGCGGGGTATTGAAAAATGTGATGCAAGCTGAATGCAGTTGTTTATTGAAAAAAACAGTATTGTGGCGAGAAAGTGGATAATTGAATCTATGGTGTAAACTGTAGGTATGAGTTGGTTGGCGTGATTGAAAATAATTAGCATTCTTTTTAAAAAACATGAGAGATTCTAAAGTTTATATACATGGCAAAGTTAATATATTGTTTTTTTTAATATATCTACAGGATTCCTTGGATTTCATTCCGAAAATTGTTCTGACTACTTTCTTTTGAATACGGAAAAGGTGTTGTGATTTTAAGCTTTCAAATCCCCAAGCAGCAACACAGCAAAAGTTTGTATAAATAATACTACTTAGATTATTTCTTTTGCTTCCAGGGCTTGTTATCCTTGTACTTTTACTTGTTGGAAGAGGGAAATGATACATCAACCTACAATTGGTTGCCTATTGTTAGCCTGATTGGTTACGTCATAATTTATTCAGTTGGTAAGTTTGTCAATTAAGCTGCTTTTCTGAAATGGTATATTTTGCTTCTTCAGAACCTCAGATTACTTGCTCATCTTGGCCCATCTACAACTGGTGTGTAGATCTGCTTCACTTTTGTTTGTATGGCAAGTGCATTTATTAAAAGAATTTCTTGATTTTTGTTCGGCGATTTTCGGCCCCTAAAACTATTATTCTATATACATATTTGGTATCAGTCAAAAGCTCTCTACCTCTAGATGTGTCTTTTGGGGTTTGACTGGCAAATTTGCTCATATAATATTTGCTCTAGAACTTTTTTTATAGTCAGAAGTTTACAACATAATTCTTAGTTCTCATTTATATTAATGGTGGGTGGATTTATTTTTCTTATTCCTACCATCCTGTTCATGGGGGCTGAATTTAAAATTTAATTCAATTAAATAATTCTTAATTCTGTATGCAGGGTGGTACCAGTTTGATATTATATGAGTTAATTAGTTATGTATTAGTTATATATTACATTAGTTTGATAATATAGTGGCACCGAACTATAGTATACTGAATTTACATTAATCTAGCCTCGTCAGTTTTAACTGTTAGATCCAAATTGTTGTAACTTTATTTATTTATTAAGAGTTTGGTGAAGAGTGGGCAAATTTATCCAGTGAGTCAATAGGTTTGCAAAAGATAGTCTTTTAACACTTTTTTGAACTTTTCAATTTTTTTATATCTTATATTTTTTGGTATTCCAAAAACCATATTTGCTGTAAGGACTTCTCTTACACTTTGGGTTTTTCCGAGTATACAACGATTGTTATGGCAATAAATCATTTCTAAATTTTTCCTTGTAGTATGGGGATGAATGATTTTATGTGATTAATTACAAAATTTGTCTTTGCCTTCAAAGTTAAAATTATCAAAAAAAATCAAAAGCTTGTCTTGGCATAAACTGTACTGTCCAAAGATAGCCAGGATTTTCCAGATTAAAAAATGATCCTTAGAAAATAAGCCATGATTCAAATTTAACATAATTGTAGTAGCTCTTTGTTGGTTTTTTAAGTATTCATTCATCAATTTGTATTCATGAGAAGATTAAGAAAAAAGAGTATTACAAAAATAATAAAAAAATTGGAGTTATTTATGGTAACCAGCAATTTATTTATGGTTCTTATAGGTATTCTCTTTTCTTTAGACATTCATTTCATTGAACTTAAACACATATAATTTAATTGTATTGTATGTTGAATTTTAAAAGCAAAATTTACTTCACTAGCTGATATTTTGACACCACAGCTTTCAAGTGCAGCTGTAATGTTTCAGGGTTTGGTCCCCTGCCATGGGCTGTAATGGCTGAGGTCTTCACACCAAATGTCAAGGGAATCGCTTCAGCAGTTACTTCGTCTTGTTGCTGGGCGGTAGGATTCATTCTCACCAAATTGTTCCCCATTCTATCAGAAATAATCGGCATACACTCACTTTTCTTTTCATTTTCTATTTTCTGTGTCATTGCCTTTTTTTTCATTCTAATATTATTACCTGACACAAAAGGAATGTCATTGCAAGAAATACACGATCTTTTAGAAGGAGTTCCAAAATCTCAAACAAATTCTCAACCAGTAAGTCCAGGTTCTTGAACAGTTACATATTAGGTGTGAAGGCATCTCCAATTGTTGCAAAGTGTTTTGTAAAAATACTGCAGCATTGTCCATAGAAACATAAAATTGGTCACTGACAGCAAAACTAATTTTTGTGCCACAATGACATTGCGCTTGTGAATTTATTTGCTTATTTGTTACAGTTTTTTTAAGAAATGTTACTGAGTTAAGGCATATGATTTGGTTAAAATTTATTTGTTATGGAAGTCAGTATCGTGCCTCTTGCCATGTTAGTGACCTATTTAATAGTTTAGAAGTTTAGAGTATAGATGGATCCTGGGGGAAAAGGGGGAGCGACTAGTCCAGGGTTTCTCCACTAAGGTTTTCCATATTTTGTCGGAGGTAGTTTTTTTAGAACATTATCTGCAGTATGTTGAAGGTTTTACATCTACAGGTTTTGTATGTTTTTGTAATGTATTTTGACTTGCAAAATAACTTAAAGTTATTTAATCTGTTCTTTTTTGTTTAACTTCTTTTACTGTCATAACAAAAGTATTCAGCACAACAGAAATTACAGATAAAAGTCAAGTAAAATTCGTTGGTATAGTGCTCAATAGAAAGTTTACTTAGGCAGAACATGTTCTATGTAAAAATTCACTACATGTTGTTTGAGGAATTAAATTAAATAGACTGCAGTAATCACTTCAGCTAGTACAACATATGTTGGTATAATCCCATAACTACAGTGGTTTGCTTTTGAACTGAAGCATTTAGTGACATTCCACTCTTACTTAGGCTAATTTATTTATATTATCCATTATTCTAGTGTTTTTTGTTATGACTTTTTTGTAAAAAGTACAAAACTAATTATTTATTTACATTTTATAATACCATTTTTACTGATATGATTATCATTAAAGAGAAACTAAAGGGAGAGATATTTGTGACAGCGGTGATTCTAGTTGACCATTTGCCAATGCCTTATTGCCACCGTAACCATGTTGGATGCGGTGCAGTGTTTCTTTACAGTAGGGGTTTTAATCCGTTTTTAGGGATGTTCAGAATGAATCAAAAAGGGGAAAAAGTTAAGAAGAGAAATATAGGATAGAATGGGATGTTGGCTTGTTTATCATTTTGGTTTTGTGGTTTGAAACAACATTAAGAGTCACCGGAAGTTGCCAGACGCCAGCTTGGAGTTTTGTTTCATAAGGCCAATGTTAACTTTGTGCCTCCTTTACCCCTCACCTAATCGTCACATACAATTAATTTTGGTGTCAAATTAAAGGTTTTGTCGTCCTTTAATGGAATACAATGTTGAATTCCTTAATTTGGGTATTATGGTTTCATTTTCAACTGCAACACTGTACATGTTCTCATTGATTTGAAAACAAAGTCTGAGTTCGACATTGTGTTTTACTAGAGGACAACAAAACATTTAATTTGAAACCAAAATGAATTGTATGTGACGATCAGATGAGGAGTAATGGAGGTACAAAGTTAACATTGGTCTTATGGACAAAGCAGCGAGCACAGAATAAACTAGAGTGGTCATGGGGGCCCGGCGCATGAAGCCAGGTTTGCGCGGCAACCTACAGTAAGATGGCGGCGACGATCGCGAAATCTGCCTAGTAGCGAGCGTCAAACGCTGGTCAGACGGCAGCGCTGCGCTCATGTCAGTAGTTGAGTGCTTGTTAGATGTGTGTGTTTATTCGCTATGTGTTCTACGCTTCTTTATTGTTTTACCATGCCAACTTCTTGTTGTATCCTGGGATGTTCCAATACAGGAAAGACTCCTGGAATAACTCTTCATGTAAGTTAAATCTGATTAACTATTACGATATTCGGCTAGTATTCGGGCTACTCGTATGCTATTAGTAGGTCTATTTTTAGACTGTTAGTAAACCTATGTGCAGGCTATTTGAGTCATATTTGTAGGCTATTAGTACCATAAAGGTGTAAATATATTTACCAAAAAATGTTAGGCACTTACATAAATATACTTAATTTATTTAGTATACTCGGCGAGAAATAAAAGAGTCTTATTGTATAATTTAAAATAAACAAAACTACAATATTGGGTAGTAGTATAATACTTTTTTTATATTTTCTGGCTGGAAGCTGTTTAGTGCACACATTAAAAAATAAGTAAATAAATAACATTTTAATTTTTTAGCTATTTACAAAGCTTAAGAAAGATAAATTTTTTACATTTCGAAACTGCTTTATACTAAACCCTTTGTTTGTTTTTTTAAATAGTAAAATTAAACTATTTTTGTAGCTTTCCAAAAAATCAAGACTTGCGGCATCAATGGATTACAGCTGTAAACAGAGACAACTGGACGCCTAGCCCGTCTTCTAGATTATGTTCTTCTAACTTCCAAGAAGCAGATATGGACAGGACGTTGCTTTCATGTGATGTGTACGAATCAGATCTGGTGCTATACCCAAGATATTTCCGGATCAGCCAATAATAGGTCAATATATTTTAGGTCAATAATAGCAATTTGGGTTACTACATGATTTTGGACTTAGTATTTGTACAGTAAGTACACAGTTAGTTTCTTTAACAATGTAAATACTTTTTCTATGTTATATTTGTTCTTTTTACATACAATACTTATTTTATTTTATTACCAATAGTTATATTAACTTTACATCTAACAATTCAGCCAATATGCGTTCTTTTGTTATTTTTCTATTTTTTTATTGTGTACTGTACAAATAAAATGGGAGTTTCCTCCTCAAACAACTGTTGTTTAATTTTTTCAACACTCAGATGTTATTTTTCAACGTTACATTTATTTAAAGTGTTCCTCCAATAAATATTGTACATATAAAACTAAGTACCGAACCTTTTAAAAGGAGAGGTTAAAAAAGGCAAAGTTGTTTCCCATATGTATCCTTACCGTATTTGTCGATAAACTCGCATCGCGTAGAACGAACGGTCCGCGCTGTGCGTCAATGAAAACTAATTTTTCCGTTCAAATACCTTAACGTCCTAATCAAACCAGATGTCGTAGAGAAACGTTCTCTTCACCAATATTAAATTTGGAATCTCATCCCCAACTTTGCCACAGACACTTTTCACCTGACCAAGAAATACGAAAAACCCTAGCCGACTAACAATTTTAAGTCATTTTGCAATTTCATTTGGAAATATAATAATTTAACGATAATTTAAAATATGATAAACATACTATAAAATTATAATTATTTCACCGACATGGTCTACATACTACAAGCTATTAAGTAGGAAAATTTCAAAAAATTTGTACCACTTTAACGGGGTGAAAACGTCGTTGGAGTGAAGCGCTAACTATTAAATTCTAATGCTGGCCGTGTCTTGTTTTCCGATGTGGCCCCTACAGCAAGATGGCGGATATAGCTTCACTTGCCTGATGCTATCCGAGTACGCGTGGCCACTCTAGTTTATTCTGTGCTCGCTGGGACAAAGCTCCGAGATGGTGTATGACAACTTCCGGTAATGAAGACTCTTAAAATGGTGTAGACGTGAGAAAATTAAGTGTTTTCAATGATGTACTCAAGGTTTTTATAAATCTTTAAAGAACAATATTTTTTTATTTGCATAGTAAAGTTTTGTGCCTATTAAAATAATTCCTTTTGCAAAATCAAGGGTTTTGGTGTAAATAGTTTGAAATCCAGGCTTTAAATAACCTTAAAGTACAGCTTTATAGTGATCTAATTTCAAATATTTTCCAATAGAGACATTCTTTAATGTTTATTTGTGTAAACTGTAGTTTAAGGGTATATTTGGTGTCTGTCAAGGGAATTATTTTTTACTAAAGTGAACCACTGAAGAGATGTAATGCATTTTTATATATGCTTGTGTAAATAAGAAGCTTTTGCTAACGTTTTTGAGAGTTGTACGACATGCGGTACTGCTTTCTTACAGGTTTATGTCTTTGTTTATATGTTTATGTGAAATGTGCATGTTTATGTGTGTTTTTATCTTTTGTTCAAAGTTACTATGTATGTTAACTAAAGCACATTTTCAAATATGTCCAAAGTCAACAAGTTTTTCAAGTTGGTTTTTAATTGATCTGTTTTCTACATTCACTGAATATACTGAAATACAATTTTTAATTGTAGTAAATAAGTTTGTGTAATAACGTACCCAAAACAGTAATAAGAGACTAAGTGTACTTAGTAAAGTAACTATAAGTACAAACAGTATATGTAGTTTATCTAGAAAATTTGCATACCAATTATAGAGTTAGCTCACTACAACTTTTTATAGATCTGCCACTGCACAACTGTTTAGTCAGGAGAGGAATCCCGTCAAAAAATATCAACTGGATTGTTGTATTGTTTTTGTCGAAAGGAAGCTGTCAGAGCTTTGGCAAGCCCTGAATCTTGCCAAACATGCTGACAAGAATTCCAATCTCTGTAGGTAATGGCAGCTGCATCTCTGTACATGCAGGAGTGTACACCGTATATGAACAAACATCTAATACCAAGAAATAGACTTTGACTTGAACAACACTTGCTTTGTTCCACGGGAAAGTTTGGTCCCGGGAGATTCTTCCTTGTCTTGTTGTTTCGTTAATCTTATTTAATATTACTTAGGCTATAGAAGAACTTGTTTTTATCCCACTATAAATAGGTTTGTAGAACTTGCAATGCATTGTTAGATAAAATAGATTTTTCTAAACCATTTAAACAACCTGAAATTGTTCATTTTGAATACTTTTTTAAAATAGTGGTTTTAAATCACAAATTATAACTTAAATAACTGCTTTTCTGTTGATGTATTTATTTTTGTACTTATTTGTCATGGTTGTAAGTTAAACTTTCCAGTTACTTGCACCTCTTTAGCAGAGACAGTATAACATCTTAATTATTGGCTGCAAACTTCAAATTTGTCTATTTGCATTTATGGAGGACTTTTTGGGGAACAAGCTAAAAACTGAGTTAAAGTTTAAGCTAATAGGAAGGCTTTACAGCAATATAAGCAAATGCCCCAAGAAGCAGAAAACTCTCGCATCCAGACAAAATTGAAAATTTCAGACTTGTCTCTTCAAATTAAGTAATTCTTAAATAATGTACAATAAAAATGTTTTGATAAATAAATGTATAACTTTTGTATGCCTAATCTTAATATATAATACCCCCGTCGCAGCAAACCTGCGTACTCAGCGAATTTCCAATGCATGCATATGTTTCTCACTACCACATAAAGCCACTTACCAAGATTCATAAAAATACATGAATAAATAAGTGCATTTTATTTATTCTCCATAAGAATAACATTAGGGCTGAGTACGCAGGTTTGCTGAAACAAGGAACACAAAATATGTGTTTTTATGCAATTATCAATATAACTCAACCAGGTGAAGCTATATACTAAGTTTTATTAATTTATGCCCATAATTAAGGGAGATATAAAACTTTACTTATTCTCCATAAGAATAACATTAGGACTGAGTATGCAGATTTGCTGCTACTGGGATAATCAAGAAAAAATCAATCGTTCGTGCAAATATCAATTTACCAGTACTACGTGAAGCCACATACCAAGTTTCATTGATAAACATTCATAAATAATCGAGATATCAAATTTTATCTATTCACCATAAGGATAACATTGGACAACGTACTGTGTTTAGCACTTTGAATATCTCTGCAACGGTTGGACGTAGAATCACAATTTAAACACCAAATGATTGTTTTGTAGATCTGAATTGATTGGTAAAAGAAAATGTGAAGTTTACATTAAAATGAACTGAGGAAAAGCCAAAAACCTTTTCCCCATAAGATTAACATGGGAGATTTTACGAGCAGGTTTTTTGATTTTCTCCGCAACCAGTTAACCTAGGTTAATAATTTAAAATATTATATTATTTGTTTTTTTAGGCTCTATAAAATGGTCAAAACTAAAATTGAGTGTTTTAAAAACTTGAAGGTGAAAAGTTTAAAAAACTGATTTTTGGAAAATTTAAAACCCCCATAAACCCCCCTTCCCATGATCTGATTTTTCTGGTTTTCGAACAAAGTCATGAATGTCACTTTATACATTTGAGCCAAATTTCATCGAAATCAGACTTTTTTACTCAATTTATCGTGTTAACGGACATATATATATATATACATATATATAAATTTGAACGAATAGTGTTTTTTACATCTGGGGACCTCAAAACAAAAAGTTATCGTGGTCTCGGGCTTAAGTCTTACCACGAGACCTACGGTAATAGCTTCTTCCCTATAGGGGAAATTCGCTAAAAGCCAAAGCCCTCATTCACTCATCACTAATTCTCCAACTTCCTGGCATGCTAGAGTGTTGAAATTTAGTACATTAATTCTTTATGTCTAAAATAGGAAAGTTAAAGTTTTTTCATTGCGATTTCATCCATAGGGCTTTGCCGCACAGGGCTTCTAAGTTACTATGTATTCCTTATGGACATTAGAAAATTCAAACAGCTGATCTTGATTTGTAGTACTTCCATGGGCTAACCACAGAATACAGCACAGACAACTGTCATAGTTCACACGGGCGAAGCCGCAACGGTCTCATCATCATTGTTGTTGGATTAGGAAACCCCAGCATAGCTGCTAGGAACGTCTTCCACAAGCGGGAATATTGTGTAGGTTAACATAAGGATAGGATATAGCAGGAAAAGAAAGGTTGGGATGGGACGGCAGCCAAATTGACCCTTCAGAGGGCCAACTCCTGTGCCCCTGTGAGAGCTGGGATGAGTCTCAAACAGGGGACCCGTGTTCTGCCCTCCAACTGGTCAACTCAACTGACAGGGTATCCATGTACAACAGCCAGGGACCATCCATTCTCAGGTTGGCAGGCATGGGCGCCGACTCCATGGGGCCCAAGGGGCTCGAGCCCCCCCAATGTTGTGGGAAGGGGGGCTCAGCCCCCCAATGTTCAGGAAGGCGGGCTCAGCCCCCTTCCCAAAAAAGTACCGTTCAAACCATAAACGAACTATTAAAAACTGTACAAAAATTCTCGTATTTATATTTTGTTGTAATATTTGATACATTTTTTAAAATTCTAAATTATTTATTCACTTGAACGAATGAATAAAGCCTTTGTAAAGTAATAAAGTTTTGTAGAAGGCAGTTTACGCCTTTTGCCGGCAGTGAGAGATATTATGAATCTCTCCAAAGACATGATCAACACAGAGAGTCGCCGAAACGGCTGAACCTTTTTCAAGAGGTCCAATTTCAAAGTGGTAAGTCTACAACTGGCCTTCGTCCACTGTGCCCAACAAGATGGACTATGAGGGCATCTAGTATCAAACAAATCATAAGTAATTATGATTTACTTTTCAAGTTTTTGAGAGGTTTTCCACCAAAGAATCCAGTGATGGGGCATCAAAATGTGCGGGATATGCTGAAAAATAGCAGCAATTTCAGACATATTTTTTCATCTCCTTATACTACCACGTCATGGCTCCTGTAGAAGACATCAACACGAAGATCCAGTGTCCTCACGTAGGTGTCACTGAAGTTGAAATTAATCTGGAAAATCTGGCAACCGTACTTGACAAGAAGCATTTTGAATTTGATAATTTCTGGGCAGAAACATTACAAAGGAAACCTTCTGTGGTTGATGAGCCTAGATTGCCTCGGAAAAAGCGTGTGTACCAAAGAAACCAAATACACCAAGAGCAAGTGAGCAGCACGCTTTTCTCACCTCTAAAGCCTACTTTTTACAGGTATACAATGAAACTGTAGATGTTGTTAACAACTGCGTAAAAGAAAGATACCATAACACTGGATTACAGCAGCTATTATTAGTTGAAAAGGAATGTGTTTCAGCTGGAAGAGACAATAACTCAAAACTGGAGTAGACTAAAGCATTTTTTAAAGATGACATGGACACTGAGCGACTTGCTTTACATTTATCTATGCTCGGGGACATAGCCACTCAAAAACAAGTGCCAGTTATATCCTTATACAAAATGAGGAAATTTTTACAATAGACAGTAGTGTGCGTAGTTTACTAACTGAAGCTACCAAATGTATAAAACTACTTCGCACTGTTCCCCTGTCTACTTCTACAGCGGAGAGATCTTTTAGTGCACTTTGTCGTCTCAAGAGCTACCTCAGGACAACGATGACTCAGAGGCGTCTAAATAGTATTGCAGTTCTCAACGCACATCAAGAAATACTAGACGACGTTGACCTGAGACCGCTGGTCAATGATTTTGTGAAATGAAATGCAGTGCGTCCGAAATGTTTACTCTGTACTGATTCCGAATTCATTATTTTTGAAAATTCATTGAACTAATGTAAAGACAGTTTTTTTATGTTTAGAAAACTCTATACCATATACCATTTTTACGTTTATTAATAATTTTGAAAAAGAATTTAATATGTTGTTAGGCCTCTAGACTTATTATATTCATTCTTACATTTGCTTTACATTAATATCTTATGTAATACAACCACTGAAGGATGTCAAAGTTCATGGAAGTTATAAGGACAACATTTATTTAAAATGTACTACCCAATCTACTAATGTATTGTAGTTTTATGTATATGACAAAAAACTACGCTACTGTGCAATTTCAAAGTTCCTATATGATGCTAGTACATTTATATTATCGTACGTTGGATGATGTACAACTATATTATAGTTCCTATGGGTCACCAGTACATTTCCTTGATATTTAATACGTATTATTCTAGTTCTGTTTTACTTCCTGTTCTATATGTAATTATTTTATTCAATAAACTTTTCTTAGAGGTGTTCTAAAAATGTTATTTTAAATACTACCCTTTTGAACTTTGAAAGTTATCGTTTTAAGCTGTGCATTCTACACTCTCGCCAACCACTCTGCCACTCTGCCACTCTCTGCCACTCTCTGGTGGTTGTAAAATCTTGACTTGTTAAGTTCAATCTCTTAACCAAGAATATTAGGCCCAATGAGATATGCTGGGTAAACGTTTTAATAAACTGGCACCTTGGCAGCCAAAAACATTCTTTCAGTCGTCTGCACCTGCGGCCTCTCGAAGTATCCTCAATCTATTATTTAAAATTAGTGTTTAGGTTTCGTTTAAATGAATTACAACCACGGTGTCATTCAGTAAGTGTCGATGCACAATGAACTGTAATGTCATTAGTGAGAGTAGCTTTATTCTAATTTGTAACTAAATCTTAAGAAGTTTAGCAATACAAAACGTAAACTGTTGATTATCGTTAAAAGGACAATCCAAGTAAAATGTTCAACCTTGACCCCTAACCCCCCCCCCCATCAATCACTTTTACGCCCCCCCAATAATTTGTAAAAGTCGGTGCCCATGTTGGCAGGTGGTATTAAATGGCAGGTGGCAGAACTGCTGTTGCTATGTATGGAGTGGGAACGAGGGCGTAGCTCCCTCGTGTAGTACTCGCGGCTGCAGGGTGGGGGGATAGCGCCAGTTCCCCACCAATCATTTTTACTGCGTGAGGACCTGACTGTTCCAATTCTGCATTCCCAACTCAACTGATAGGGTATCCATGTACAACAGCCAGGGACCATTCATTCTCAGGTTGGGGACCAAACCTGGAGATTCTCCCCAGATGCTGAAAATGGAGGGACCAAAGGTGAAAGGGAAGTTTGTCATAATGAACAGCCAAAAGAATTACCATATGTAATGACAACTTCATTTGCTGTACCCAATGTCAGCCTCATAACTGGTATAGACCAGTTTTGAGGTTGTCCTGGGACCGCAACGCGTCTACTAGTACTATATAATTAGTTCATGGTTATTGTAAGGCTTGTGGAATTTTCATATATATGGGTTCTTTTGAGGAAGAAATCTAGGGCAGGTTGGTATCTTAAATGTGATAAGGTGAGCAGGTTTATCTTTAAAACAGTTGAAGTCTACTCCATAGATAAAAAAATAAAATACACAATATCTTGAAATATTTCATAGTCACTGATTTTGATCATAAAGAGAAATAAACAAAGAGTCACTAAGGTGTTGAGAAGCAGTATTGCCAAAATTTTAGGTTGATCATAACACAGTGATATCATTATAAAATGTTTGAATATTAATACCCACTTAATTTATACCTATAAAAGGCAAAACCCTCACTCACTGACTGACTCACTCACTCACTGACTGACTCACTCACTCACTGATCGCGAATTCTCCTACTTCCCATTTACCTAGAGAATTGAAATTTTGTACACTGATACATTAGGGATAAAATAGGAAAACCAAATGGTTTTTGTCCTGATCTGACCTTAGAGCTCCTTCAGAGACCCCGACAAAGTTCCCATGTATTCCTTATGGACATTCATTTTTGTTTGAGCTGATGAAAATACTAACAGCTGATCTTGATTCGTAGTAGTTCCACAGGCTAACCACAGAATGCAGTACACACAACGGTCATAGTTTTTATAAATCATGTGCAGGGTGAAGCCTACGGGTAACAGCTAGTATAATATAAATGCGTTGGGCTAGCCAATTTGCTTCTGTATAAAATCCTTAAGCCTGCTCAGGGTAGGAAAGGAGAGGGATACTACTGTTGAGGTTAGGGGTGTATTTTGATCTGGTGAACCAAAAAGAACCCACTAGATCAACTACTAGATTTGGTTTTGTTTTGGTTTGGACTAGTGTTTTGGTGGTGGGGTATGAAAATTGCCATGTTTTCAGTTGAGAGGGAGGGCTCTTAAAGGTATTTTTGAAGAAAAACATTGTACTGTGTTGCATTATTAATACTATTAATGTACTCATACAATACAATGTATCATAACTTATTAAAACAATAAATTTCAGTGTGTATAGAACATGTAACACTTGTAATTATGTTTTGTTGTATAACTTTTAACTATCAATCAATCAAAATATCTTTATTACATTACCACCAATATAAGTGTAGTGTCACAAAAATTCATCTTATCTGGCTGACTTGTTACTTTTACAAACTACTGTAACAAATTGTCAAATCCTATACAGGGAGGTCCAAAAAGAACTGACACATTTTAACATCAATTTGTATTTACAAAATTTTAACTACATGGTAACATTTACATATGTGCAGATAGAAAAACTCAAAAAGTTGTTGGTGGTACTCAATAAATCTCAATATGGCCACCGTTTAAGGCTCTGCAGGTGTCAAATCGAAACTCAACCTCCCGCCAAACATTTCTCATTATTTCTGGAGTAACATGTGCAATAGCATCTCTTATCCGCTCTCGCAGGTGGTTCAGCTTAATTGCTTGGTTGAGTTACGCGAAGGAGAGTAATTAACACCATTCTCAAGTCTAAAACGTCTTTGAACTGAGACTACTGATCTAAATCCTGTAAACCACAAGACACACTGAGCTTTTTGCTGAGGAGCAGCCAGAACAAAGAACAATGAATTACCATCAAACAACTGTTTGACCAGTAATTTAAAAACAGCTGATTGAACAATTAAATTTAAGAACTGAAAATAACAGCTGGCAATAACAAAATTACCCATGCAGTATTAATTCCATCCCCAATAAATGCAGCAAAGGTGTGCGATGTGCTAAATTTTGATTTATCGCCTGTAGAGCCTTAAACAGTGGCCATATTGAGATTTATTGAGTACCACCAAAAATATTTTGAGTTTTTCTTTCTGTACATATATAAATGTTACCATATAGTTAAAATATTGTAAATACAAATTGTTGTTAAAATGTGTCAGTTTTTTTGGACCTCCCTGTATATATATATAATATATAATAATAATATAATATAATAATAATATAATATATATATATATATATATATATAATAATATTAACATTTTAAAAAACAAACACCCTTTTTTAAGATCTTTATTATTTTATTATTTTTTGACTGACATGTTTCGCCAATGATGCCATTTTCAAAGTCAATATAACCTCACAAAATGTTGAATAATTAAAAAAATCTGTATAAAATAAATTAATCTAATCATATGGTCCTAAATCAAAATTAATTTGTTTTATATAAATGTATACAGTATATACTATATTAAATATATCTATTTCTTTTGTCCTCTTATTTGTTTGATTTTATCTTATAAGGAATGCTGTTGTTTTATCTGCATACTATTTAGCATGTTTGGTGCATCTTTTTTGTAGTTAAAATAGATATGCATTTCTTCTTTAACGTTTAGTTTTTCTGATCTCCTTTCATATTCAAGAATATTTAAATTTTCTTCTAAATTGTTGTATTTATGACCTGAATTTATATATACATTTATATAAAACAAATTAATTTTGATTTACTTGATTGACTATAAAAAAATTAAACCATATCTTATAACTGACTGAAAAAAGTAAAGTATGAGGATATAATATATTTCTGTGGAACAAAATTTAACAATCTTTGCAATAAAAATACAACACTAGATATCTTTTTGGTCTCCATATCAACATGTGGAGCCCAGCTGAGCTTATGATCTAACATCATTCCTGAATATTTAACTGGTTCAGGATCTGTTAAGATATTGTTGGGGATTTTTCTTAAAGAAAAAATAACTATCTGAGTCTTTTCATTGTTAAGTAGGAAATTGTTTGAACTAAACCAGTCAGAAGCATCTTTTAAGGACGATTTCACTAAATATTTGAGCTCGTTGATGTTAGAATTAAATGATAACAACGCAGTATCATCAGCATACATGTATGAAAGAGATTTGATATTATACAGTATAATTAATGTATACAATAAAAAGTAAAGGGCCAAGTATTGACCCCTGAGAACACCACATGTGATATCGGTCATCGGCGACCACTCACCCTTCACACAAACTGATTGTTTACGACCATAAAAATAACTTTTAAATAAATTTAGCTGGCTATCACAAGTGGCATAATATTCTAGCGTTTTGAAAAGTAATTTAAAAGGTAAGCAATCAAATGTCATAATATTAGGTCACAAAAGGTGCCCCAAGCAAAATTATTACTTTCAAATCCTGTTAAAATTTGTTTCACAATAGAGTCAACTGTGTCTGTAATAGAACAACCACTATGGAAACCAAACTGAAAATTACCAAAAAATTGATGACTTTCAAAGAAGCAATAAACTTGATTAAAGATTATGTACTCAAATATTTTAGCAAGTATATGGATTAAAGATATTGGACGATAATTATTTGGATCAGATGTACTACCATTATTAAAAATAGGTATTACTTTTGATAATTTACACTCGTTAGGAAAATAACCCTCTTCTAGACAACGGTTCAAGCAAAAAGTGAGCAGCCGCAAATAAAGACTAATTGTTCGCTTTATAAATGTATTAGAGAAATCATAAATATCAAGGCTAGGAGAATTTTTCATATTCTTTACAATTGGAACAATTCCCTCCTCTGTTGTGAACTTCCAACTAAAATTTGCATTTACTATTTTGTGATTCTGAACAAGCTGAGTTTAGTTAAATGATGAGTGAACTATTTTTGATGATATATTTTTTATTGAATTTATGAACAAATTGTTCAGCAAAAGAGGAGAGAGGGGGCATTCGACCTTGTCCACTACACTGCAACTGTTGGAATTTTTTATTAATTTCCATGCAGCACTACAGTTATTTGAGGACTGTTCAATTATTTGAGCATTGAATCTAAGTTTAGCCTCCTTCAAACCTTTTTTATATTCTGCTCTTAAAATAGACAATAGCTTTTTTGTTTCAGATGAACCAGTATTTTTATACACATCATGACATGCTAACATTCTTTGTTTTAGTAAGTTCAGCTCAGGTGTGTACAAAGACTTATTTATATCTTTAGAGTTTGAATTCAGTACTCAGACTTTCTTAATCTTAAAACTTTGATTAAAAACATGAGTCAAAGTTCTAAAAAACAAATTAAAAAATTCATTAGCAGACAGGTCATAGTTAAGTTTGGATTAATAATGAACTACTAACATCAAGTCAAAAAATGCATACATGGAGTCTGGGTTAAAAATTCTTTTACTAGTAAAAAGGTTAAGCCCCAGAGTACTGATGTTTACCTCTTGTGAACCACACTAAAAAATAAAGCATCATGATCCGAAAGGGCATAATTAACAACATTTATATAATAGTTTGATGGCTGTAAATTTTAAAATATATTATTGTCTAAAAATGACTTAATAATGTAGGTTTAAAATTAGTAGCATATAAGTTGTTTTGTCTCAAAAGGTTATCAAGTTTTTTCATTGGTTCAGTATCTGGTCTTGAAATATCAAAGAGTGAATTAAAATCACCGCCAATAACTACTGTATAACCTGTCCATTTAGATATAAGAGTAAAAAGATCTAATCTATCCAAAATAACTCTGGATTGCCATTGGGTAATCTATAAAGACAAATTACAATTAACTTTAAGTCTGCTATTATCACAAATGAACCTTCAAAATCAAGATCAGAACAAAATCTATTTATATATATTATTTTAAAATTAATTGTTTCTTTGACATATATGGCAACACCACCATGTATATGTGAACTTCGACAATAATAATGCCAATTTATAACCACAAGGTGCAAAAAACTCTAGTTTTGTTGAACCTGCAGAGCCAGTAAACCAATGCTCGGTAACACAAAAATTTTACATTTCAGATCAATTAAAAAATCCTCAACAAGACTAAATTTACCACCAAAACCTTGAACATTTAAGAAAACAAAATTACAAGACTTTTCAAAAAGAAGGGAGAATAGAACACAATTAAATTGTAAATACAACAGCTGTTGGTACATTAACACAGCATAGCAGAAAAAACATATGTTACAGATATTAATTTTAAAATACTACTGGAAAAACAACGAAAATGCAGAGTACATTATTAGGGGTGATGTAAGTTTAGAAGTACGAGAAGAAAATTTGCTCAACTTGAGCAGAAGGTCCTACTACTATTTAATATTTAAAACGTTCATTTTGGAATACTCGTAAAGAATGGGAAATCCACCATGCTATCTTTGAATGTGTTATTGTGATAAAACCTATCATATAATATTTAAAATGTTTGTTGTAATTACTGGTGATTACTAATTGTGTAAAAATTAAGAAAATATTCAAAAATCTTTAGGGCTGTGCATCTTTGGCCTTTCAAGTTTCAATGTTTTTCAACTGCAGACGATGGTTTTATTTAATCAGGTGATCAACTCACATTTCATTTAAACGAATGTAATCGTGATTATATGTTTCCGGTGTAAGTGGGATTGTCAGGCCTAGTATATTATAAACAAAAGAAATAGGAGGATCTTGTGAAGTATTTTGTACAACATCTGTTCAAATATTTTATTATGTAATAATAATGAATGTATAACTTTATAAGGAAACAATAATTACAAATTAACTCTTTGAGCGCCAAGGGCCAATTGTAATAGCTTTTGAATATACCACCTAATCAACACTTAAATACAGTATAAGCAAAACTGTACTGTTGTGAGCTTTGTCTGACATGTAGTGTAACCTGGTAAACACAAACGGAACTAATTCATAGTACATCTACGACATAATATCTCATAAGACCGATACAACTGCTAGCCTGTCTGGTTGGCTGAGCGGTGTGGGATGCTGTCTGTCTGCTGTATCCCCAACTAGGGGGTAGTGCTTGGATCAAGGGTTCGAATCCTGATAGTTTTTATGTGCAACTCATGGAGAGTTCACCTGTCTGTGGCAGAGCTGAAGGGTAGGGTGAATCTTAAGCAAACAGTGGATGGCACCGGTCCAAAAGCTGAAGAGATGGTTGAATTCTTTGTGAGTTGCACATCTGAACAGGTGTTTTGCTTCATTTTACTTATCCTTAATGTGTGTGTCTACCAGAACCAAATTTTTTACAATTTTAAGTGTTCAGACGTTCAATATATTATTTTTAATCCAAACAACAACACAGATTCAACCACTCTATTCGCTTCACTTGAGCTTGTTGCTCAAAGAGTCAACAACAAGTTATTTCTCTTAATCTTCATCAAAAGAAACACAATCTCATAAACTTTACATAAAATACTCCTCTGCTTCCTTTGGACCAAGTTCAATTGATTTCTGGATATCAGAGGCAGATTTATTCTTAGTTTCGGGTACAAAATTATAAGTAAATACCACACCAATAGAACAAGATGTGGCAAAAAATGCAAAAGTTACAGCATGGCCAAATAAATCAACACTGCCAATAAAATATTTGGTTATCAGAAATGTGAGCACATGTGTGTAAAGGATAATGGAAGAGTTGGCCCAGGCTTGGACCGATCGGGGGCAGAGCTCAGCCACCATGAACCAAGGAATGCAACCGAAACCGATACAAAAACCAACCATGTAGAGGCATAACGCAGCAGGGACTGCTAGTTCGCTCATGCCAGGGAGGAAAGTCGAACCTGTAAAAATGGAAATGGTTTGAGATGAGGGATGGTTCAGATGAATTAGATAAGAGGCAACCCCAGAATTTGAAAGTAAAAATTAAGAAATATTTTACAGACTAAAATATATCGTTTATTGCCTCTGACTTCATAAATGTAAAATATTATTTTCTAAATTATATAGATAGATGCTTAATCAGACCACCTGCATTTATGCATTCAGTCCACTCTATTGAGCAAATTTTAAAAACCACATTTGTACGTTTAATGTAATAGATTAAAAATAACAACAAATAAAATAATTAACATTGTAACAATACAAACAAACTATGGAAAATTAACTAAGAAGAGGAGGGTTGCCAACTTATGAACTTTCATTGATTTTAAAACAGTGACTTTTTAAACTTGTAAATTGTAAACTATTTATGTTTCAAAACTTGTACTTGGGGCACTTCTGGTTACTGAGAAATATTTATCTGGGCTTTGAACAAAAATAAATACTGGTGATTATATAATAAGATAAATTTAGTGGCTTCAACATCGTGCATTGAAAATATATATTTAAAACTATGATTTTGTTAAATATTAAAAACATTTTTGGTTGATTATCCCTAGAGCAGCAATCCTGCATACTCAGCCTTAATGCCTCGGCCTTAAGTTTAATATCTCTCTTAATTATGAACTTAAATTAATAAAACTAGGAATGTAGCTTCAGCTGGTTGAGTTTTATTGCTAATAGCGTAAACAAACTTGTTTCTCCTTATTCCATGTCTCCTCTTCCCAGGGCTTGGTTGTACTCCTGGGCAGGCCTGGTGGTGTGGGCCTAAATAACCTAAATAAAACACTGGCCCGGCCAACCAGGCTCCAGGGCAGTTGTCCCCCCTAACTCCCTCCCCCATGAGTATGGCCCTGCCTCTTCCACTTCCATTTTTTGTTTTGCTGTGTCTCATAAGCTTGCTTTCGTAGAAGTTCCATAAAAAGGGGTTCTCTTTGCTCTCTCAAGACGCTGTATTATCATGCATGTCCGCCTAAAGTGTATTAAAAGCAGCTACCTTCTAGTTCCAACTCAGGATTCAGAACATTTTCTTGGTTCTCTAGATGATTGGATTTTACTCCATACAATCACTTTTGAGTGAGAGAATTGAGCACATCATAAATATTTCCAACCTACCTTTATTGTACTATAAGCCTTTACAAAATCTATATAAACACTAATTTTTGAATGCATGTAATAATGCCCCCATCTCAGCAAACCTGCGCACTCAGCAAATTTGCAATGCACATATGTGCCACTCTCTTTAAAAGGCATGTTTTAGGTGGGGCATTTTAAGTAATCGTATTTTAAACTTATTTTTAGGCACCACCAACCTTCAGATTTATGTACCACATGAAGCAACTTATGTTTCATTAAAAAATATTCATAAGGAAGTGATGGGCTTTATTTAATTTACTCTCCATAAGAATAACATGGCGATTGAGTATGCAGCTTTGCTTCAATAGGGAACAAAAAAAAAACAGAGATTTTACGCAAATAACAATAGACCATAACCAGGTGAAACCACATGATAAGTTTCATCAATAATATATGTTCACAAATAAGCAATGTAGACAATTTTTAAAATCTCCACAAGAATAATATTAGAGTTGAGCATGCAGGGTTACTTCCACAGCAATCACAAAATGGGTTTTTATGCAAATATGAATACCACAAGCAAATAAAGCCACAAACCAATTTATATATATATGTTTATGAATAACTGAGATATAAAATTGTACTTAATCCCCATAAGAATGATAGTAATGATTCAAACTACCAAATTGTTTGTTTTTAAAATAAATCAAATACCGGTAATGCCAAACAAAATTTAAATTTATAAAAAAGTGTCTTTCTACACTTCATCTGAAGAAGTTTTCATTGGAAATGCAACATTATGTATGTGTAAATATATTTTTATTGTTGCTATGCTAATTTTAACCAGTTGCTTCAGGTGAGTTAGCTGTGTATCCGACCTGTTTTTCAATAAAACAATTTATAAAAAATAATTTGTAAAAATAAAAAAAATAAGATACAAACCCCCCTCTCAAAATCCACTTTTGGATGGGCAATCTGTCTGGTTTTTGAAATTAGAACAAATGTTCCTTTACAGGTTTGTATCAATTTACGTCAAGATCAGACCTTTTTTAAGAACAGGGATGCCTATCCCCCCTCCCCCCCCCAAAGGCAATAGCACAATTCCTCCCAAAATCATACTAGACCTCTACTAACTGGACCCGTAGCCCAATAAATACGGGTAGTTTAACCCGTAAACTAATTAAATCATATTTCCTAGCAGTGGCAGTTGCGTAGTCAGAAGTCAGAATTATTTTAGAAGAGTATATATGCTTACGGGGGGGGGGATGAGACCTCGGGTGGACTCATTGCCCAAAAATGCTGTTAAATTTAGTGGATCAACTGATGCTAATAAGGGTTATTTTACACACACCCTTTGTCTCCTGTTTGAGTAAAACAAAACTCAATATAAACTCTAATTCATACATTTATTATTATTTGGTATACCGACCTACAGACTGGTATGTATATTAGTTTTTTTGCATAAATTTGTAAATATGATTGCATGATACGACAAGTCAGTGGCATTTATTTTGTATTATAATTATTTTAATATTTATTTTATACAATCCGTATCTTAAAACTGCTAGTTATGTTTTAAGTAAAAGTATTGAATAAATAGGCTAATATGAATCATGAAATGAATATGTTAACTACCTAAATACATATAAATCTCGTCACACCGACTAATTATTACAAAAGAACTAATTTGGAATGAATTTGTTAATAATTACAAGTTAACAATTTGCTAATTGTATTGATATTTAGCCAACAAGATTTTGTTTGCAGTGTTAACATGTGGGGGAACATAATTCCCTGAACTGAGACTAAAATACCCTCATATTAATCCTCATTTCACAATCCATAGTAAATGAAGGCTAGCTCCCCTCGAAACAAATTTAAATTCTCGCTTTAAAACCCATAATTTTAGATAATGCAGGGCCTAAAATGTAAGGAACATTTATCAGAGTAGGTTTTTAAAGATAGTTGTACAATCAGTGATTGTAAGATATTTACCAACACAAAAATATTCTGGGGCGGACCCAGAATGATAAACATCGAATGATAATCTCACAATACTATACTGTATTTAAAATGTGCACATAAACAAGTACATTTGAATGTAAAAAATTGAATTTGGGAAAAATCTAAAATAAAAATCCAACATTTTAGAATTGAGAAACAAAATATGCCTAATTGACTGATAAATAGGTGCTGGGATCAGAGAGGTCCAAAGCCTGGTCTAGTCTGAATAGCCTTCGTTAGAAGTCATTAGGCGTTACAAGACTCCGAGACAGACAGGTGACAAACTGACTAGCCTACTTTCAAAAATTAAGCATTGTACAAAACCTAGAAAGTTTTTACAAGAAGTTATACAGTTTTTTACTTCTAAAAAGTAAATTACTTAAGATAATTTACCGGCGTGTAAAGTGTTCCCTTACTTTTCCAGATATTTTGGGGGGATATATCCCAATATCCCCTTTGGCTAAGCCCTTGTTCCCGGGAACTATTTTAGGTTGTGCTTTGTCTATCAGTCAGTGTTAAGAATTTGATCAAGTAGATACTAGCAGGTATCCCGTTCTTCACACTGAGATCTGACAGGCACAGAACCAGACGTTTTTGAAAATTTACATTACATTCAGCTGACAATTTACTCCACAAGGTTAATACTGAAACTTCAAAATCCCAAGGGGCGGAGCCCTGAAGGCGGATGTTTTTCAAAACCCCAAAAGGCAAATAAGGTCTTACTGTCTAGATTAATTAAGAGCTATTGATTGAAACCATCATGTTTGCAAACTAATACTTTTAATGGCCTACAATCGCTGAACAAAAAATTGAAAAACTTATAATACCCACAAACATGGCCATTTTGCCCCCCACCCATTGAAATACTCAGATTACGCTTATGTGAACACATTGAGCTATGTGACGGGGTGCAGTAAGTAGTTTAGACTTACAATTAATTAATTGTACAGCTCAGGAGCTGTACCATGGATAGAAATCTAAATGACAGTAATTAAATAGAAAGGAAAATATGTGACAATATTACCCATGTATTACATAGTTTTGGAGATTGTATGCTAAGAAGCGTTAACACCTGTTAAAACAAAAGAGTTAAATCAAGGAGACTTAGACTGTTTTTAAACATTAATATTTTTTCTTCAACATGCAACCTTAAATATATGAAATATTCTTTGTTTTGGAACATGAAATGTTTGTTCCATTTTCTGATAGTAAGTTTTACAAGACACATGATGACTTTTATTCAGTTTCAGGAACAAAAATATCAACTAAGTCAGGCAAACAAAATACATGAATAAAATATCAACAAAAACATGTTGGCATTAACACGGTTGGGCCAACAGACCAATCGTTGGCTAGCTCACGTTGGCAAATCCAACCATATTATATTATTATTAATTATATATATATTATTGGTTTACCAAACAATTCAATTGGAGAAATCATGCTTTTTAAAATTAAAATTAGCATTTAAATAAAAAAAATATATAAACTGATGGCATTGGGTATAGGTTGGCATTGTTGGATAATAGTTGGTTAATCCACCAATGGGCCAACCTCGTGCCTTGCGATATGCCCAACCGTTGGCCTACCATTTCTGCCGACCATTTTCCAACGTTGGCCCAATGATTTTTACCGATAAGGATATACATATTAACATTATATTTTTATTATTATAATTATATTAAGTATATATTAATTTGCTCGTAATTTTTAATATTTCACAGATACATAAATCAAATTAATTTGTTCCTACTTTTATTACAGTGATTTGCACGAGGAGATTCACTTAGAAGTATAAAACGAGTATTATCTAATCTTAGAATCATAAAACATAAGTATATAGTACAAGTCGTGCAGGTACAGACTATTGGTAATTTCTACATATCAGTCCATCCTTTGATCCTAATGAGTCAGAATGGCCGTGGGGGTTAAGGCGATTGTTCAGTATCACAAAGGTTGTAGGTTCGAGACCCGACCGGGACTCAATATTTTTGCAACTAAATTCCTTTTTTAAAAATTTCTATTGGTTTACCAAACAATTCAATTGGAGAAATCATGCTTTTTTAAATTAAAAATAAACATTTAAATAAGAAATCATAAACAGTTGGCATTTTGTTGGGTATAGATTGGCAATGTTGGATAATTGGTTAATCCATCAATGGGCCAACCTCGCGCCTCATGACATGCCCAACCGTTGACCTACCATTTCCGCCGACCATTTTCCAACGATGGCCCAACGATTTGTGCTGATGGGGTGATTATTATTTGTTATTTGATAAATAGAAAGGAAAAGATATAAAGAAATGATCTATTTACTGCCATTACTATACAAAATGTTAATTTAGATTATGTTATGGTGAATAACTTTAATGCCTGTTAAAAAGATAGGGTTAAAAGAAACTAAAACTGGTTAAAAAAATGAATAGCTTTATTTCATTTACCATACTTAACATTCAACATTTAAGAAGTAGAAGAGTATTTATTCTTTCTTTTACATCAAATGTTTGTTCCCTTTTCAGATAAGTAAGTTTTCAAGTCATATGACTTTTTTCCAGTTTTGGGTACACAGAAGTACATGAAAAAAATTCCAATAAAACAAGAAAATGAGAAAAACCCAAATATTATCGAATTGCCCACCATATTTGTGAAAAATATATACACTTTTAATATGACAAAAGAAAACAAAAATGAATATAAAACAGCGAGTGATGTTGCCCAGGACTGAGCTTCCCTTGGAATGAGTTCACTTGCCATGAACCAGGGCAAGGGGCCCAGTCCTACTGAGAAAGCATAGACGTAGACACACAATGAGATAACAGGAATCCACATCCACTCGGAGTCTATTTTCAAAGCTGAAACATTCAATGGAGTAAAGATTTGATTTTACTAATTAGGTATACCTAATAAATACTTATGTTATGATTAGACATATTTTTCATAGAATATGATGAACAATTCAGTTATTCTTTCTATGAAAAAATAATAAAATTGAGTTTACAACTTTTTACAAGCACATATACATTTTTTTTTCATGGTATACCGTATTTTAACTAGATACTCATGTTAGTTTCTTTTGGGAAGCAAATTTGTTGATTACATGTTCCTAGATGGTTATCGTGTATTATTTATAATATCAAACTAACCGATCATCCTTAATAGCTGCAATTCTAATATAAACTATCTGAACTCGACCAATTCAGAAAACATTAGTAGTTTTTTTTTTCATTTTATTGAGGCCTCCCATTACTATTTTAACACCCCTCCCCTGTTATCCAAGGCTATTCTGGTTGGGACTGGGGGAATGGTTCTGAAATCCAGCTACTTTGAGGTAAAATTTGTTGGATGATTTGAAATAATGAGACCATTGATCTGCAATCCATAATGATTATAATTATCCACCTTAAGCGAAAACGTCTTGAAGATGAGTACACAAAACAAACCAAAATCATTTGATCTAGGTTTTTTTTTGCTATTGTGCAGACAGTAGACCCTCTCCTTAACTGTCCCCTCCATCCGTCGATTTACTACCCCTTCCTTGCAGAAATCAGAGTTTGCCTTAACTGCCCTAGATTTGGCAACAGTTCAGTTTAACCCCCTGTTTCCAGGTATTACCTCCCATGCTCAGCGATTTAATAACAAACGAGAGTTCACACGCAGCACGCTGAGGTGAGGGAAGTGAATTTCCACATAACAACTTTTAAAACTCAAAATTGGTGTAAAAACAAACATTTATTCCAATTTTTATTGAAATCTGAAAACATTTATTTTTTGGCTGTTCTGATGCTCCTGGTTTCATTTACCTGCAAAGCTGGGAATACAATTTTGCGCATTATAATGTTAGGAGAAGGCCCAGACAGGCTTGAAAGTAGGCATGAGTTGCTGGGGATGACAAAAGTACTCTAACAAAGGAAAAACAGACTTTTCATGTGTAAAACCCCCCTAAGACAACGTACTGTGTTTAGTCTAAACACATTTTCTTTAACAACTCGGTAAATATTTATGCTAGAATGACGAGAGAGAGCTTAAAACTTTTGCCTCACTAATTCCCATCTTTTTACATGCATTAATTTTACATCCGGGGATTTTATGACCCTTTTTGGGCCCAAAAACTCGAAATTTGAAAGATTAATCCCCAAAAAAGGGGTTTAGAGTTTTCCGATTATTTTGCCCAACGAACTTGTCTGACTGATTACAGAAAGGAACGTCCCTACCAAATGTGAAGTAAATCAGACAAAAAATGTGACCGCTAGAGTGCAAACACACACATATTTAAATATATATATATATATATATATATATATAATTGTGAACGACCCCCTAAAACATATTCAGGGGGTCACGTTAGGAACTTCTAAGGTGGTCCCGGGCTTAAGTTTCACTGTGCGGGTCATGCTAATAGTTCACTTTCCAAAGGAAATTCACTAACAAGTGTGTCTGTATAGGCAAAGTATTTATTTTGGGAATACTATATATAACATCTGTTCGTTACTTCTCTTCAACAGAAACTGGGGAACTTTTAATTTTTTACTTTGTGTTAGAACACCATGAGAAAGGTGAATCATGTATATGTGTTAGTGATTGGTCTGGGGATAACAACAGTAAAATACTAGAGTACCATAAAATAATAAACTGAATCAATAAAGAGGGGAACAAATTAGTATTTTGCAAGTTTATTATTCATAGCTTCTGTATACTTTGAAAATGGTTCAAGTGCCCTTTTTATTAGGTAATCTACAGCATGTTAGATTAGTGAACTAGGGAACTCCGGAAGAGCCGCTAAGCATGTTTTCCGCAGGCCACTGGGATGAAAGGTACCTGGAAATGGGCTGTAAAAGGTGGGTTATAATAGAGCAGCCAATTAACCTTTTAGAGGTCAATTTCCCATGACTCATGTGACAGTTGCTTATAAACCCTCAAACAGGTGGAAGGCCATGCCCTCTAAACTGACGAGTATCTATGTTCATCAGCTGGGGACCACATCAGCTGGGGGTCATAGGGAAGAAGTTCCATCATCTGCCGTCTACAAATATAGAGGGATCAAGGTAAAAAGAAAGCTTGTCATAATGGGTCAGCCAAAGACTTATCCACACTATATATGACATCTCCATTTGCTGCACCCAATGTAAACCTCCAAGCTAGTATATACCCGTCTAAAACTCGTCCTGGGACATAGCTGCAGTGATACTGTATATTTTAGGCCGTTGAGATCACTGTTAATTTTAATCAGCTTTTACTTTCTCCCCCTATGCCCTATACATAGTATGGAGAAAGTATTGTTTTCCTATCCACATCCTGATGAGTCCCTGATTGTTGAGGACCGGTTAAGAGGGGGTCTACAATGCAAAAATATAGTTGTAAAACATTTAAGTAAGTTAATAAAAATTAAAAAATATCAGTTTTAATTATAAACGTAAATCAATTAGTTTTTAAATTATAATCCCATACTCTTAAACAAGCAATGTCTGTATATGACAAATGGATCACAAAATCCTGCTGAAGGATTTTGCTTAAACTTTTAAGATATGGTTTTTGGGCCTCCGAAATAAACTGGCAAAATCCATAACCTCAAGAAAACTTAAATTGTTCTGGAAACTCATTTGAAAATTGAAACTTTTGGTATAGGCCTCTTATGGCGTTTCAAATCGTAACAGCTAATAAAAATTTAAAAAAAAACAGTGACCTGTCAACAAACTTCCACATGGTAAATTACCAACATGTGATTCTCTTCTGAGTTAATCTCAGCTGCCAGGTACTTAAAACTAACTAGGAGTACTCTCAAATATTCGCGTAATGGGATGACCGAACTCAGAAATGGTAGATGAAATTAACTGCTGTTAACATAAGTTCTAACCAAAATTTCATCACAAAATATTAAATAAATAGTCTTGATCCTGGGGACTACCTATGTAGGAAAATATCTACTTTTATTTTGGTTAGTTTTAGGTCTTGGTTAATACATCGTTCTTAAATATATTTAATTATACCGTGTGTCCCAAAAGTCCCACCCCTCTCTATTATTTTTTTAACGACTGTATATAACGAGATTATCTTCCGAGGAAGTCTTAGTGACCCAAAAAGTAAACTTTTGAAGAGTCAGAATTTTCAACCCCTTCCCCCAAAATAGGGGTTTTGGGGGGTAAGTCAAAAAACTTAAATGGTAACCCCCCTTGAGTGATATATCATTTTAAAGGGCGTAAAAAAAAGAAGAAAGGCGCGAGTTAGGGGTTTCTAGCTCTGTTCCATCAAACACAGCGTTCAATTGAATTTTTGAATTTTATAACATCATTTTGCATTACTTTTGCATAGCAGTAATTTAAATTTACCAATAACGTTTTGAAATAATACGATTTTTTGATTGGATAAGTAACCAAGCTGTGAATCTTTTAGTGAGTGAACAAGTTTGGCCCCATCCCTAAAAATAGGGTGTTTGGGGGCTAAGTTAAAAATGTTAAATAACAACCCTTACTGAGTTACTGAGTAACTGAGTTAAATAACAACCCTTACAACTCTTTTTAAATGTCTTAATAAAAGAAGATGAATGGTGCAAATTATAGGGCTCAACGATGATCCTCTAAATCATAACAGCTTATTAAATATCATTAAAACATTTAATATTTAATAAACTGCCATGTTTTAGGGGAGGATCATTGTACCTCTAGTTTGCACCATTCATCTTCTTTTATTAATACGTTTAAAAACGCGTTTATCACGCAATAAGGGTTGCTATTACAAATTTTTGACTTGGCCCCAAAATCCCCTATTTTGGGGGTTGGGGCCAAACCTGTTCACTCACTAAAAGATAAATGGCTTGATTACTTAAATGTGCCCATAGAAAAATCTTATTATACCAAAACATTTTGGGTGAATTTAAATAACTGCTATGCAAAAATAATGCAAAATGACGTTTTAAAATTCAAAACTTCAGTTGAACGCTGTGTTTGATAGAACAGAGCTAGAAACCCCTAACTTGCGCCATTCTTCTTTTTTTTATACGCTCTTTAAAATAATACGTCACTTAAGGGGGTTACCATTTAATTTTTTTTACTTACCTCCAAAACCCCTATTTTGAGGGAGGGGGTTGAAAAATTGGACTTTTAAAAAGTTTCCTTTTTGGATCACTAAGACTTCCCTGGAAGATATTCTCGTTATATGCAGTCGTTACAAAAATAATAGGGGGAGGTGGGACTTTTGAGACACACGGATATTAGAGGTGCATATTCTTGAACAAAAAATAACACAGTAAGATGCCTATGCAGTGAGGTGTGCCTCTATTTTTAAATTGGAAATTCCCTGAGTACACAGGTTTGCTATGACGGGGGTGCTAAAATCTCATAAACTGACAAAAGAACACGGCTGGTAGAAGTAAATACGAAATAAATGGCTGCTGCAATCTAGTGGATCAACTATTAACTTACTCACAACTTCTCACCTTATAGGAGAACGTTATCTTTATTCGTAAAAACTTGTATCAGTTTTTAATCTAAAAATTTCAGAAACCTTTGATAAATTGTATAACGGAGAGTTAACAATTCATCAAACTTACAGTGTTCACTTTTTTTATAGACGGTGTGCCTCTATATCTTTTGATCTCATGTTAAACGGAGAGTTCTTTAATTATTTAATCATAAAACATATAAATATGATCATTTTTAAGTAGTTGTTTGTCATTACGAAACAATATTTTATTAGCATCTCGCACTTACTAAAGTAATTTTTGTCCAATGATTTACCTTATGGATATCTTACAACTTTTAAAAGTTAATTATTAAAAAATAATTAAATGAGTGTGAACAATTGTTGAACTAGAAGCGTAAAGTACGTGTACTGGAAAATATTTGTGTAAAATTGAAAGCGATCCGTGAAACTGTTTTCATGTTATTGCTTTATGAACACCACACACTGACGGGCAACGAATCATTGTCTCTGCTAATACATAGATTCCTTCACTTCATTCCTTCATCAATTAATATATTATCAGTATAAAATAATGGATTAAACTATTCATTTTTTTATAAATAAACTACTTTCTTCACCCTTTTATGCAAATTTTGTCAACCTTCAATCTACCCTATACATCTAATCTGTATGAATATTGTAAAATGAGCACACTAAATTTCAGACAAAATAATTCAGTATCCAGACACTCTCTTAGTAAAAAAAATTAAATTTGTGTTTAAATGTGGTTTCCTCTACAGTAATCTCCAAAAATGTATAGGCCTACAAATACCACTGACACCTAAAAGTGCAAGTTATCTAAGCAAATTCTCTAATCTCTCTTTTTACCTATGATTTATTCAAGCTAACATATTATTCAAATAAACTATGGTGAAATTGTCAGGTAAAGTAAACTATTCAACTTTTCAAAAATTAAAAATGATTTTATTAATTGTAAAATTAATGATTATACATTCATATGTAACATAAATAAATATCATTGTATACCTTGAAAGAGAATAAGCTCCTTTGAGATTTTATTAATCATTTTGAATCAGTTGAGAGGATTAAAACTAATGAAGTAATAAATAACACTAAAATAATAAGTATCACAACCACTGCTAAACATGTTAAACTACCAAAAGAGGCAGGACAAGCTATAATACTGATTATTGATATATTATTTATTTAATACTCATCCTTGACCAATATTTATATCTTTGTATATTGAACTCTTTGAGCCCCGTTTTTAAGCTCATCTTGTATTTGTTCACTTGATTTTTGATTTGTTTCTGGCACACAGAAGCAAATGAATATAGTTCCAACTGTACAGGTACAAGAAAAGAAGAAAAATGTTGGTCCAAAGCCAAACATGTCAACACCCCATATGAATGAATATAAAACGGAAAAAAGTGCTACATAACTGTAGCAAGTACAAAGAGAGTTTGCCCATGATTGGGCGTGTTTAGGGATTATTTCTGGGACCATGAACCACGGCACGCATCCTAAACCGATGCGGAATGCAATCGTGTGTGTAGATAATGCGATAACCGGGATCAAAGATTTCAGCTCCGCGTTCATAGCAATCACATCTGCAACAAAGTATATAATCTACAATCTAAAAGCATATAATCTTTTGGTTTTTTATTACCGATTTAAGTAAGCAAGTTCCCTCAAATATGTTTTTGTACAATGACAACACAACAGCAATAATAAAAAGTAATACAAAATAATTTTATCTTTTTTTTTGGTAGCATAAGCTGTCAAAAGTAGTGGAACGGATAAAAAAAATTCTTTAGTTCAACTTTAGGATGAAGGAAAACTTACTTTGAATTAACTAGAATTGTGGTTCTCAAACGATGGTCTTCTTTTAAACAATTCTAAAACCAAATTAATTCGCTTCAAAGTAAACAATCATTAAAGCAATTTCCTTAATAACTCCTGAATCTCAACAATATAAATTTCTTCACATACCTACATTTTTGGGCCTTCACATTCAATATTTAAAATAGGAATGTCATATTAATTTAATTGGCAGTAAGTTAAATATATGTAGATATGCTTTAAGTATTATTAATTAAATTCTATAGATGTCTGTAAAATTGTATACCATGCACAATATAGTATCCATATTAAGGTACGGGATAGTACTGTGGGGACTCCAAAAAAAATAGAAAGAGTTTTTATTGCCCAGAAAAATATCATTAGAACATTAGTCCAAAAAAATAAAAGAACAACTTGTAGACCTTTTTTCCAACAGTTTTAAATCATCATAGTTGCCACTATTTATAAATTATTTATGCAAGAACAGATATATTTGATAGATTAAAGTTTAATCATAGCCACAACACACAAAATACTGTAATTCATTTACTTTTCCTTATCACAAAATGAAATTATTTAAAATAGTCCAGTGTATATGGTTTTAATAATTTTTAACAAATTACCTGTCAGTCTTTATAAAGTGCAGCTTCTTTGCAAAGTTAAACTTATATTTACTGAAAAAGTGTATTGTAACATGGAGGAGTTCTTTACATATATTTGGGAAACAAACCATCTATATATTTAAAAAAATCCTGCCTTTTATTCACTCACTTCCTAAATTTAATACTTAACCGGTTTTGATGATTCTTTTTTTTTTATTTAAAAGATAATTTCAAGTTTTAAGTCACTGTGAAGCTAAATATTTAATTTACACTTTTATTTTAGTTAAATTCTGAGTTTTAAAATTGCAGTTTTTCTTAATTCAAAAAACAGCTGTTATAATGATTATATCCGCAAAATAATGCGGGGGAGCAGCTCGTGTACACTTAAATTTGTAAGTAATATTAGAAAACAACTGTTTAATTTACCTATAAGGTATAATATTACAAAAATGCCAATGTACCTATATTTTGAACTTTGTTCATTCTGTGCACGTTTTTTGCAAAGGTATTTTTTTATGAATGATTATGATTTATGATTTATAAATGTGGATCCTACATACAAACGGAATTCATCATCAATTTTACAAGTTTGAAAAACAGATTATGACATTTGATTTAATGACTTGATTAATAAATGTACTTATACTCAACACTGGCAATGGCGTTAAAAAGTGATTGAGTTTTGCTTTGAATTTTGTATAAGGAACTCCAACCATTCACAGTATACCATGGAGCCATGTTTATATGTGGGCCATTTCAGTTCTGAATCAAAACCTACTCGATAGCTTAGCCAGTCAGGTACACAGCCTACATGACATATATTACAGCTGAACCCATGCTTTAAGCAACTGAGCTACTTAGTTGAATGAAACACTGTATGACCTTTATTATTCTAGGCATTATTTATTACCTACAGGACACTGAACAGTTATCTAGCTGTAATTCTCACCGTCAGTTACAAGATGCTATTGTTTAGTTATCTGATAAATCAATTGCATGTATGAATCTAAACAGTGCATACAATCTGCAGTCTGCTTTTCATGGGGAAGATTTTCCCTTATTACTTAAATATATTAAATTTGTCAAAATAACTGCTATTTTTTCTGATTTTATTCGGCCAACACCTTCAATTTAAATCATTTCCAATCATCATGCACTATACCAAATTTCCACAGTTCCTCTTTAGAAATGTCTCTTATGAAATTTGGAATATAGGTTGTATTTTTTCTATAAAAATACAATTAAAATTGTCAAAAATATATATATTTTTTTAAATAGCCTAAGTTAAATAAATGCATAAGGAAAACTAGTGCTTCCCTCAACTTTTTATTAGGTAAAAAAAGTAATAAAGTAGTATTTTATTGTCAAAACCAGAAATGAGGTGAGTGAATCCACCACAATAATTCATATATGAAACTAGCATGTCTTTAAAAATTATAATAATTTCCTATCTTAGGCACAAAATTATTTTTCTGTTATGTTGAATAAACTGCTATGTATTAACCTAATCAAAATAAATTCAAAAGTCTATTTTCATTTGTTGTTATGGCAAGCCCAATAACATATGCATATAATAATTAAGCCAATCAATGTTTACACTTCCCTGAATTCAAATTTATATTCATTAAGAATATTTAAAAAATTGCCCTGATTTTTAGTTGAACATAAAGGTCGTATTTTCTTTCTTCAGGTCACTGGATGTCCTCAAAACAATAGTTAATTATTTTTTAAGCATTTTAAGAAATGTAATTTTTAACAAAGTATCAGCTTTAAAGATTTACAACGATCTTTCCAATCAAAAAACCAAAGCAGTTTTGTGTTTAAATAAATAAATATTTAATAATGCTAAGCAAATCAAACTCATTTTCAACTATCAATAATAAAAAGGTGCAACAATAAATAAAACACAATCATATATAGATAACAAATTAAAATTTCTTCAAGCACATTTTTACAAATGAACTATTGTCATGTATTGTAAAAATACCAAAGATAATAAATTATAAATATTAAGTAAAAGCGCCTTAATCTAAACATTTAAAAAAATAACATATATGGCTTATAAATATTTTAAAATCTACATACAAGACTTTCAAAATGTTAAGTATTTCAATCATTAATCATAAATGATAAATAGTAATCCTTACCTAGACGCTGGTATAAAGCTTATAGTGCTTAAATTATAAATATAAACTCTAACAAGATCTCGTCGGTTCCTAGGAAGAGATATCTTTGGAAAATTAGGAGCAATTACATAATTCATTACCTATTATCATAATGAATTGTTTTAATGTGCTAAAATTATCACAGACATATTTAAAAGCACCTGTTCAGAACACTAAAGAACCTATCCAAATAGTAAATGGCTCAGTCTTAATCTTCTGTGGTAACAATAAATCCTTTGGTGATCAATAAAATTACTTACTTCAGTGGAACCTCAATAACTTAAACATCAATGGGAAAGGAACAAATCTGACTATCGAATAATTTGAAATATCGAGGTTCAACTTATCAAGGAGGTCTTCCACAGAGTTCAACTTATTGAGGGCCATGGTAACACAATTGATAAGTCATGGAAGAGTAGAATCCTTACTTCTTTTAGTTTTAACCAATTTCTCCTATAGGGGAGAAGCTTTTACCGTATGGCAAGACTTAAGCCTGAGATCATGACAACTTGTTAGTTAGAAACAAGTATGTTCTATATGGAGATGAGGATTAAAAAAAAAATCTAAATGACTAGAAAGAGTTAGAGCTTAGAAAATGTTCTATATTATTTAAGACCTACCTCATAAAAAGAGCTTAATATACATTTGATGAGTTCTTAAATGAAAATATGAATGTACATTAATTTTAGCTTGAATGAATTTTTTATTTGACTTGTATTGCAATTTACTTATAGTTTCTTCTCCGTAAGGCATGACTAGTCACCTGTTTGAGCAGGAATGTTCCTGTATCCATCAAATGTTATGTGATGTTCAAATACAGTAAATGAAATAAAATAAACAAACAATGAATCACAGTTCGGCAATTTGGTGATGTTTTGGCCGTTTGAAAACTTCCTGTCTGTTATTAGATGGTTTTTTTTCGGCTTTCAACATAGATAGATGCTCAAAAGTATAGTAACTAGGGTTTTGATTCCGATCCATTAATGTACAATTTCGACCTATAGAGGTTCTCCCCCCATCACTTCGGCATACAGAGGTATTATATTGACATTACAGTTTTGAGTTACAAAAGTTTACCAGCTAAAAACTTTGAGCCATAGGGGTGCTGTGGTAGGCTTATAAGACCATAAAACTTCAAGTTATCGAGAGGTTCTCCCCAACCCTCCAACTTATAGAGATTAAGTAGCACTGTGTTAAATAGGCAAGTTCAAGGGGAATAACACAACTTAGCCTTAACAAGGAATTTGATTTATTGAGGTTCTGCTGTACCTGTGTTTTTTTACTGAACCTTCTAATGGCTCTCTTCTTGTTCTTTAGTTAATTGTGTAAGAATGTTAATTATAGTCTCAAAATGCAAAAAATCATAAACAAATCCCATTGGGATAAATTTTTGAAACAAACAAATATTTGCATTTTTGCACTTTTATCATTTACATAGTAAAAGTGGTTTAAACCGGTTTTTTTAGGGTGGGGATGAGCGATTGACATTTGTTCTTAGGTTGTTGACTAAAATCCGCCTGTTACGTGCCAGACATTGCAAACGCGAAGTGATTGTTTTGCAAAGATCTTTATAGGATAAGACTGTCCCACACATCTCGCAAACATCAGGCCTGAACATTCGGCCGAACATCCTCCCGAATTTTCAGTGAACATTCCGTCCTGTATTCTTGCTACCATTACACTCTGGCCCAAAAAAGGTGAGCTAAGGCGAGCGCAATAATGTACTTGGTGTGCTTGTGTATGTTCGGGATAGTTCGCCTCGCCATGATTCGTGTTCGCGTGTGCTCCGTTTTTTGTCGGGTTTTTGGCACGAATCAAAGGAGACGAGCGGAAGCAAATGGTCGGGAGCATGGTGTTGGGAGAGTGTGTACTTGGATAGTTCGTTACACAAATTCGGTTTATTTGGTGCAAGACTGGTTGTTGTGACTCGTTCTGAACATTCGGCGGGTCATTCGAGCGAATCATTCGGCGATAGTGTACTGGTATCAAAACGTTAGTGCAGCTCCCACACTTCTCGCGACTACTCCATAGTTCGGCCGAATGTTCGGGCGTACTTGCGTAAAGTGTCGGACAGCCTTTATTGGTTAGGTCTGACACAAATTATTTGAATTTGCCTTCAACCTAGCGAGTTAGCTGCGTACATATGTTTAAACATTGGTTTTATAGGAACAAAATTGAAATTACAAATAAACAATCAGCAAAAGCAAACACACTTTTTTAAGAGTAAAACACAGCTGATCATACAAGAACAAATATTCAAAATATACTGCCTACAACAGTGAAACAGTTCAATGGCTTGTGTTGACGATTCCATTTGAAAAGAAACTCAAGAAGCCTAATTTAATAATTTAGAATTTGTTAAGACATAATTTAAAATACAATACTCAAAAACATAATGAGTATATTGTCAATTATGGGTTAGATACCATGAAAAGACTATCATAAAAACGTAATTACTGTACGTTCACCCAGTAAAATGTATTTATTATACTGAGTAGCCAAATGTTTTCTGCAGGAATAGTATTATGACACATAGTTTTGTGAACTTCCCCTCTAACACTGATCCCCCCCACTATTCTGCTGGCACCCCCTACTCAGGCTTCACGAAGATCCGCACGTCTAATTAGTTTATATTGTGATGTCATTCGAGAAGTTAGCTTGTAACAGCTATTCTTGTTCTGTACTGTGTTATGTTATTATCAACAGCTGCTGTTAATTAATTTTTGATTAAATTGATTCTATCCTCCCGTAAGATTTTGAGGCAGAGAGCCCTAAAGGTGAATGATTTAAAAAACCCAAAAGACACATCTAGATGTTAAGGGCTTTCAGATAACACATAAACCTTGAGACATAGTAGTGTCGCCGGTTTACTAAGCCTGCTTACTTGAAAAATATTAATAACTTGATAAAACTTTAAACATGACTTCATTCATGGTTAGTGTTCATTTGAAATTCGCTGAGTGTTCATATTTGCTGTGACGGGATTATTATAGCAGTTTAAAAATCAGTAATCCATATTTGTATATACAACCCACTTAAACTGTGTTCCTCCATCTACATGTTTCTGAGTGTTTTCAGTTGATTAATATGGATAAAAACTGTGATATAGTCTTATCACATGCCATTACTGTGCCAATTCTTTATTTAATCTACATAAGAATCATGTATCATTTCTTATTTTCCAATAAATAACTTTATACTCACCTGATATAATGTCTCTTATTTCCTCTGAACTTTTATTTTTAGTTTCTGGGACATAAAGTAAAATAAAAACAAGTCCTATAGTAGCAATAGAACACATAAACAAAAATGTATAGGCAAAGCCAATATAATCTACAGTTACCAAAAACAGTTTTGTAACAAGGAATGTACATATCCATGTGTGGCAAACAACAACAGATGAGGCCCAAGTTTTTACTTCAGTTGGTAGAAGTTCAGCCATCATAAACCAAGGAATAGGGCCCAGACCTACACGAAACATGCCGTAAAGTACACAAATAACCACCACCGGCAACCACCCCAAAGCCTGCATGTCCACACCTGCAACCATGACATTCAGTGATTTATTTCAGACCTACATCATATACAATGTTAAAAACCCTATCTCAGAAGATAAACCAATCCGGTACCTCATTCATTTGTGTTCCTGCTCGGGGTGTGCGAGTAGTGATTTTTTTAATCGAGTCGAGTTGAGTAGTGCCAATTATTTTCGGGTTTCGAGTATTTTTGAGCGAGTATTTGCCATCAGTTGGTAGTTTAAAATAGAGTAATGGGATTTGAATACCACCCTAGATTTGATAATCTCAACATGGTTTCTAACTAATTCATGAGTAGCAATACAAACTTTTAGCCAGTGCAATCAAACTGGATTACGAATTGACAAACAAAACGCGGTTTGACATTCATTTCCGGCTGATAAAACACGGTCCGGTTGTCATTTGGCCAATATAACCCGGTCCATACATCTCCTATAATCAACATTAGATGACGAAATTGTTAGTTACGGCCGATATTAAGTGGCCCGGTCGCCACTTTTGCCGATATTATGTTTTCCATCGCTATTTACGGCCAAAATTACGCGGTCCGATCGTCATTTACGTCCGATTTTACGTGATGCAATCGACTTTTGCGACCGTTTTGTCCGGTCACAATTGCTAGCGATCGTCATTTTCGGCCGATATTTCACGTGATGCGATCGTCATTTCGGCCGATTCCACGTAATGCGGTCGTCATTTTCGGCCGATTTCACATGATGCGATCACCTTTTGCGGCCGTTACTATGCGTTTTGGCCTGTAAAAATCATTAGCGATCGTTATTTTCGGCCGATTTCACGTGATGCTATCGCTTTTTGTGGCCGTTATACTACGCGTTTTGGCCTGTCGCAATCGTTAGCGATCGTCCGGGAATGGCGGGAAATACTCGCTCGAACTTTCGAGTACTTTTCAAAACTTTGAGTCGAGTTCGAGTATTAAAATACTCGACCGAAAACTCGACGTTTCGAGTATTCGCACCCCCCTAGTTCCTGCCTTAATGACGAATGAATACAAATTTTATTTTATTTTATATTTTCAAACTATAATCTAGCAAACTACTATTATAGTTGTCCCATAAATATTTTGAAATGTTATAAATTACTTTAAGGGTAAGTCCTGATGTTCACTGTGAAAATTAATTACTGGACTACAAGTTTGCTAAAGAGATAGAGAGGAGAGATACTCAGATGTATAAGCAATTAATTATTTTACAGAACTAGAGCAAAGCAATGCAAGTTTTAATAACAGAAATAGTTTATTAAAATAAAAAATATAGGAAAAAGTATGTTACCATCACCAATGAAGATATTTTATATCAGATACAAAATAAAACAACTCTATTTATATATGACTTACCACTCTCTTTGTAAGCGAAGTAGATAGCCATAACAGCCAGACTGACAGCCATGACAGCATCAGAGAGAATGAGAAGGAATCTGCGTCCCAGACGATCAACGAGACAGGCACTAGTTGCCGATGCCACTACGGATACGACTCCTACGATGATGGTCGCAGTGGTGGGGGCAATGGAAGTTCCTGCGCCGCGGAAAATGTCAACAGTGTAGTAGACAACTGCGCTAACTCCACTGAGTCTCTGGAAAGTCATCAGTCCAAAAGCTATTCCAACAGCTTTTGTAGTTGTAGACCTATAACGTGAACAAATATATTTTAACTCAGTGAAAATCTGGCATTTTACGTTTAAGTTTACATTGCAAACTGTCTTCTACAGTTGCCATAGTTAAAAATGTGATTTTAATGTACCTACCACTACAACTTTATGGTACAAGTTACATTATTTTCAATTTTAAACTATTTGTTGACCACTATTCAGTAATAGTGTTTCATTTTCATTGGTTAAGGTACTTGTTCACAGATAAAGAGTATAGAAAACTTGTCTCAATAATTATGTAATTATTGTGAATTATCTCTCTAGTCAGTGATTTAATTAATGCATATAAACAAATTCACTTTATGTGACTCTTAGTGTAACAATCTTTGTAGAACAACTAGTTTTAATCTTCAAAGAAGACAATATATAAATACAATGTGTAAAGCCACACCTACAGGAAAAAATGCTATCTATTATTATTAGTTTTATATAGTAGGTTTGTTAGAACACAATAACTTTGTGAAAATTAAACATGTGAGTTGTGCAACCAATTGTGCACTTAAATATTTAAATCAATAAAAATGTCCTATTTAGGTAAATTCAGACATTTACTTTAGATTATAGCCTTGAGGAACTTCACTGAGTGATATGCTATTTTAAAACAGGGAAAGGAAGTGCTGTGCCATTTTAGTATAAGGAAGTAGAGAAAATTTGAAGCATGTAAACAAGCTCAGTTATGAGTGAAACCGTAAATAATAATTTGAAATGATTTTAGCTTTATGCCAGTGCAATATCATGATGTCAGTTATGTGTGGTAGAAAACATACTCTAAAGTTATTTTGTTTTGACAAGTGAATCTGCCGTGGAAAATGATTTCTTCAAAAGTAAATTTTGAGCATTTTAAACCGGTAGCCTGGTATTATAATTTGAATGTTATTGCTCAACTTTTTTTCACCACTCCGAACCAAATAAATGTATGCCAAAAAGGAAATGTATATAAGCTCTATAATAGTAGACAATTAAGTTGCCAGTTGAGGGTGTGGTTTGCCGGGTTATCAATCAAGATGAGCCAATAGTGGACGTGCTGCATTGCCAAAACTCGACACCAGCTCATCGGAATAACATTCAAGTGATTTTTTGTCATGGTAAAATGGCAAAAGTGACAGCATACAACACTGCTATTAGCTGCAGCTCAACTGTCAACTTAATTGTCCGCTGTACTAATTTTCAGTGTTTTGCTAGTTTTAAGCCATACAAGCCATATGGCATGTTCATTACCGGAAGGAGAACGATGCTAGTTTCTCTCGGAAGGTGGCCAGGTCTGATATCTTGATCTGAGCTCTCGCCCTCTCCTCCGCGTCGTCAACCAGTCGTTGCAGTCTCGTCAGCTCCGGACCTGAGTCGTACTGGTGGTGCGGCTGCGCCCCTCGCAGCCACCTGCCAGTCGCATTTAGGCATGTAATGAACGAGTAGTAACTAGGGATAGTTGCCCCTCCAATAATTCCAGAAAATTACCATTTCAAAATAATAAAAGTCTTAGTAATCATGTTCAAGATATTATCAGCCCCCCAAACAAAATACTCCAATTATACTTATGGTTGTATTAGCTCCCATCGTACCCGGTTTCACCAGGAATAAAATTTATAGTGTGTGCTGTATTCAGTAGTTAACCTGTGGAACTACTATGAATCATTATCAGTTGTTTAAATTTTAAACAGCTCAAACCAAAGTGACAGTGTTATTCCATAAAACAGACAAAACAAAACAAAACACTGGTTTGGAACTTTGCCTCCTCGTGGGGCGGAGCCCTATGTGAAATTCTTAAAATCCTTTCTTATTGGTTACCTAAATTATGGAAAGAGTTCAAATGCCAAATTTCATGGTTGTAGGTGTTGAGGTTTAGACTGGGGTATGATCGTTTTTTTTTATTTGTAGAACGTCCGTGAGAATAAAACTTGATTGAAATGTTAATTCACTGTGGTGTGGAGCCCAATGGGAATTTCTTAAAATCCTTTCTTAGTGGTTACCAACGTTATAGAATGAGTATACGTGCCAAATATTGTGGTTGTAGGTGGCCTGGGGGATGATCGGTTCTTCATATTTATACAGGGTGGGTGAAGAAGTAACTAGGTATCAAAAATCTGCTATAAATTATTTTATAACGCTGATTTTATGTTAGCAAAAGTGCTATTATACTGACTATTATAAGTACTTAGCTACACCAAGGAGGAGGTATACAAGTCCAAACCTCGAACAGTCGAGGAATTGGAAATCATAATTCAAGAGGTTATCATTAATTGACTTACTTCAGAAGAGTGTAATTGGTATCCCTGGCCATTTGAGGAAGTTGGTTGACAACACTGGTGTCTATGTTGTGATTTAACTGATTCCTATGTTTTCTTATCACTCATGCACGTGTTTTTTTTTTTAATAAATAACGTTCATTATTACAGAATTTTCAACAGTTTTTAATACCTAGTTACTTTTCACCCACCCTGTAGATATAGATTACAATGTAAAACACCTTTTCAGTAATTCACCCTAATATATATGATGCTGTTTCGCCTTGATTAATACCGGTATGAAGATTATTTGAACATTTAATTGAGTTATGAAATTTAATTAAGAAATTGCTTTGTTGTACAAATCTGTTGTACTACATTAATTACATTAAAAAAAAAACAATTAATAAGGAATACAAATTGAAAAAAAAAACTTAATAAAAAGCATAAACAATAGTCTGTTATAGACGGTCTAATCAGACCGTTGATTGAGTTAAGTTCAACTCATGAGCGTTATCGTTTAATGTGGACTCTTAAAACTGAGTACCTATTAACAGACACAGTCACATTTATAATGTGAATTGTGTACTCATAAATGCAATAAGTGTTATCAGGCAGCACTGTTATTATTCAGCGAGTTGCACAAATTATGTTCTCCTGATATTTCAGAAGTGAACTATCATTTTATTATGTATTATTGGATTCACTATGTAAGCACTGTAAAATTAACTCAATTAGACAAAACAACAAATTAGACTCTGCTGAAATCCAATAAGGTACAATAATGAAATAGGTAAGCCATGTCTACCAGGATCAAACTTCAGCCGACCAAGTGAGGGCAGCGGTCTGTCTGAGTTACCAATGGAAGACTACAATTAACCAGTAATAATATATTTAGCATGGTTAATTATTGTTTGAAAATTGTTGGAAATCACTAGCCTGAGAGCCATTTCTGCATCCTCAGTCTTGCCCTGAGCCAGCAGATGAACAGGAGACTCTGGCATCCAGTAGAATGTGAGTAGGAAGATGACGGGGATCATGCAGCAAGAGAAGGAGAGCCAGTAGAGCGAAGTGAGGGCTCCAACCACGTAGGACCACAGGATCCCGACACACAACATCATGTCAAGGTAGACTCCCACATTGCCTCGCACTCTGTCCTCCGCAATCTCATTGTTATAGAGCGGCACAGCGACCGTCACTGCGCCGAACGACAGTCCGTTGATGAAGCGACCCAGGTAGATCTGTTGTACCTGTCAGCATCAGAGCGGGTGAGAGAAACCGCTTTGTGAAATTAGGTGTAGTTTTGCTGTAGATGCAAACTCAAATTACCTCACAATATATTCTGTAAACGTTTGAAACTGGACCCAGTTGCCTTTGGTCATTGGGCTCTTGATTAATGATCCTTAAAAATAATCAACCTGTCTTAGTCGGTAACAAGGATACACGTGGTATCTGACTCTTTCTACACTCCTAATTATTTCATTTTTGCCTTAAAATATGCCTCAGTTGCTTTCCCGTCTTAGATAGTGACTAATAGGGAGTGATCGATTATCAGTGATTAACAGATACACAGCGATAACTCAGAGTGCAGAGTAAAAACAGAGCCATCATTATTCTTTCATTACATTTCAAGTTTTCATCCTGAAATGACAGTACCCACTGAACTAAATAATGCTACTCTATATTAATAGGGTGATGTAGTCAGGCATAATTTGAAAAATCAAGTATAAAATATCACATACACATGTAGAGAAGAACGATACAGGTCCTGAAATTATATTTTGTTTTAAATGTGTACTGATAAATGTACACCCCATTTAAAATTTCTTAAAAAATCACTTTAAAATTAGAAAACTTGTTTAAAGTTAAGACTTTAAAATTGATTTTCCCCATCTGAAGATAGGCACACGTACATTGTTCTCGCCATAAATAATGAGTATCCAGCCAAGGATGAGGGGCCAGGCGAGCAGCAGCAGGAAGCCCCGCCGGCCCAGCTTGTGCGACAGTGTGCCAGCGGGGATGGCCCCCGCCAGACAGCCCAGTGTGACGATGCTGCCCACCCACGAGGCCTGTTCGTCGGTGATGGGGGCAGTCACCTCCACACCCATGTGGCCCTGCAGGTAGGGGATGGCAGGGGACGACCACCCTGCCACAGCCCCCGTCGCCATGGAGATCAGACTGGCTGGAAATTGTCAGGTAACATTAACTCATTGCTTACCAAAACTGAGCCATCTGCTCTGTATAATGGTGTGTGAAGATGGTATCATGAACATGACGTAACTCCAAGAAAAGGCTAAAATTAATATATCTAAAGAAAATTTGGATTTGAAGACAAAGAATTTTTACTCTTACTAAGAACTGTATCACTGAAATAAAATTTTGTTTGTATATACAAAAATCAATTTTGTAGAATTATTAAAATTGATTTTTAAAACATGTAAAAGTTAAGACAATGTTCATTAATCTAGTTATTAATAGTTAAGACTGTACACAACAAAAGAACAGTTGCAAGTGTGTTTTAACTTCCAGTCACAAAACATTTATGTTTTTACCATCATCTCTTATAAGACTAAAGACCAAAGCTTTAAAATGTAAATATTTTGGAATTTATATTACAAAAAGAATTTCTTGATTTTTGTTCAACAATTTTCAGCCTCTAAAACTATTAATTTTCTTACATGTTTAATATAAATCGAAAGCTCTTACCCTCAATCAATATGCTTTTTGGGGTTATGAAAAACATCCACCTTCAGCATTTTAAAGTTCCCGTGTTTTACTGAACAATCAACAATTTGTCTGCTCATTAGAAACTGCACGATAATTTCTTGCTGTTCTTTAAAATGAGTCATCAATCAATGGTTTTAGTCCGTTCGCGATGTATGGGACTCATTATGGTAATAATTGGTCTTATATGTGAGAAGCAAGTAGGTACTCTTTTGTGAATGGTGAATGGTGCCCCTCTTGAAAAACTAGTTTAATACGTTGGTCTTAAATATATGCCAACCAGTTGTAAGCGTTGTGATCTTTTGCTGTCTGTAACATATGATTTTACAAATCCTTATATATAATACATGAAGGCGTTTTTTGTTAACGCAACTCCTCCCTTTTTTCTTGACCAATTTTAATGTTTTAAGTGTCAAAAAATTTGTCTCGGTTCGTAGTTTTGCAATAAGGTTTTTAATTTTAATTTTATTTATTCTCAAGGGCTCGGGATGCCCTCAAAGTTCGTTTTTTGCCCATAAGATTAACATAGAGAATAATTTGATTTGAATTGCAGCTGTCAACACATTATGGACAGGTAATTAGCAATACCAGATAAGGAAAGAATTTATCTATATAAATAAAATAATTTTTGTTTCTGCATAGCTTTCAGCAGTGATATGTTGTATGCAGAGGAGATATTAAAATTTTGTTTATCTGTCTGTTTGTTTATGAACCAGGTTTGATCCGCGTTTCACAAAAAAAGACTGAACAGAATGAAATCAAACATTTTGCTCATTTCTATGTGGGGCAAGAAAATGTTAGACTTCTGCAAATCATTACGTACGTCATTAGGGTTATGCCCATTGGTCTGTCACTGCTTCAAAGAAGATGTTATGGGCACAGGTTACTCAACCTTTCACTTTAGAAGGCACCATGTTTGTTCTAATGAGGATTTAGTCAGCTAATTTATCTTTTACTACAGAATGGAGGAAACACATGTGTTAATAACTATTCCACAACGGTATACTAAACAATATAAAATAACGGCATGGCAACGAAACATTGGGTAGGTAATACATAAGCTCTTGCATCATGGTATTTAATGCTCAGTTTGTCCCAGCAAGGCTCCGCTATTAATGACCTTCAAAATATCCTTGTTAATTATATACTTACTAGACCGATTGAACCGACTGAAATAATTGGTAGAAAGACAGCAGACAATGGGAATGTACCATAAGCAGAAATAGGTCTATACTTTCCGTCCCTTATGTACTTTGCTCCATTGGCCTAAAATTTTAAATCGAACAACTACACTGATCGTCATAAGTTCACTGGACCGATTGAACATGCATTTTTATTAAAAATATAGATATTACATCACAAAAAAACCACGACCTTTGTCTACCCCTGTTCCAAAACTGCTTTAGGGCCCTCCAAATGTTGGAGATATAAAATTTGTGGGTAAAGAAATAAGTTCTAATTGGCCCTTATCCTCGAAAAAATAAAGTTGTGTATACAAATTTGTTTGAAAAAAAACAACATTAAGGTTAGGGTTAAGATTTGTAAATAAAAACAGAATAACCTTAACAGCTGTTCAAAAACAACCGGTCAACTGTAAAAAGAACACTCACTTGGTAAAGTAACAGCATGTGATTTTTGTGAGAATAGTGATTAGAAAAAATGTAAACATAAATTTATTGAACAGATTATTAGGTTGTGTATAAATTTGTAGAACCATTACAAATTAAGATTGAATAATTGAATATAAAGTGGACATGTCCAAAACAAAACGAAATGAGCAAATAAACAAAGTAAATATGCGCGCCTTGGAGAGGAACCTTGAAGATAGGCATTTTGAACAAACTGAATGGCTTTTCAAGAAAAGCTCGGTCCCCCAGCTGATGAATTGCTTAAACAAATGTATCTAAATTTTCAAATATAATGTTACACTATGATCGCGAGCGAAGCCGCGACGGGCAAATATAATGATTACCTAAATGCTGAAAGAGGCATCAAATCAAAATACATGTGCAAGTCTTGAGTTTTATAATATACAAACCCAGTAGGGCAGCGAGATGTTGGGGCCACTTCTTGCTATAGGACAGCACCGTGGAGTCCTTGGCTAGCAGAGCCTGGGTCTCGGAGATAAGCACCTTGCCCTCAGTCATCCTGTGAGAAGAAGAGGTCAAATGATCTATTTAGGAAATGTAAAATTATTGGACATATTTTTCATTAACTTGAAATGTGTCACACTCTTGTAGTGGATTTGTCACAGCTAAAAGATAATTTGTAAAAGTTGAGTTACTTGAGCATAATAAAGAAACATATCGATCAAGGTGGATACTTTCTCCCATTTAACATTTTCACTATGGAATCCATGTGGTGGTATGTTCAGGTTGAATTTTCTTTGCTAATATGTGCCTCTGTATCTTAGCCTTTTCTAATGTACAAAAGCTAGTACATCAAGACTTGTGGAACACTATTCATATTAAGGGATGATTACAAATCAAGGAATCAAAATCCAATATCCTTAATTCATCAGTAAATAACCTATTTATTAAGTAGTTGAAAACAGTGAGTATTAATAGAGAAATTATAACTTAGTAATTATAAATAAGAAATGTTACTGTGTTTACAGCCAATTGTTCTGAAACATAATTTTGAATAATAATAAATCAAGAAAGAAGTTTACAACTGCATTTTAATTTAAGCAAATATATTTTAATCGAGGGCAAAATTAAGGAACTTCATTTTGAAATTAATTTAAGTTTGATAACTTCTGAAACCACAAATTTACCAGTTATTAAAGCCATTTTGCGATTGGCTAAAGTACATCAGAGATCTATGGAACTTTAATCAAAATTATTGGAACCAATTTAAGAAATCTAAATTGTTCTACATTTAGTAGTTTATTTTGTTTTTAGCGATTTTTGAGAATAGTGGCTCTTCAAAATTAAAGTAAATAAAAAATTATAAAAATAACAAAACGATATAAAACAATTTTCTGGAGATATAGTATAAATGAACCTGCACATCAAATTACATCTATGCCGGTATTGTTATGATCTCTAGGTCATTCTTTTTATAGTATTAACAGTTACGTTGGTCATGCATTGTAAGCACTACAACCCGGGTGACCCCTGTGATAATCCAATCCCTTGTCCTGTGATATCCCTCACCTAACCAACCAACTATCCTGGTCACTCATTTAGAGCATTACAACCTGCCCAACGCTTCGCAGTCTCACAGAGATAAAGACGAAGTAACTAGTAGGTGAAAGGCTCTATACATCCAGACAAACAGCTAGACATACATCACAGTAAAAACGATTTTTTGGGGGGATGGAGTTAAATAAGGGAGCATAAAAACAAATATTACCAACTGAAATTCGAAATTTTTTACCAAAACAATCATTTCTGCATACATAGTGGGAGAAAATAAAAATAATAAAACACCAAATACCATCTATTATACAATTAAGTTATGAATAACAATAATAAATCGCTCTTACTTGATGAGCGACACAGCTTATACACGTCTCTGCTGGCTCCTGAGAAACAACAATACATGCGCACTCTTAGTCAACAAATTATAAAAAAAAACTGTATCCAATAACGGATGAAATAGCGACGCTTGTTATCATATCAGTTTTTATTATTGGGGCGTGGATCGTGTGACCTGGGCTGACCTCTCGTGTGATAGGCCCAGGGGTCGGGGCGCTGCTGGCGTGCTGGGAGACTCGACAGCGCAATAGTCATGGTGAGATGGATATCGCCGCCGGTGGCCCAGATTTTTATTTATTCACTTTAGTACAGGATGATAATAAAACACAAAATAATATTTTACGTAGTTAGCAAAATATAAATGCGCATAGGGCAGACAATACGAAGCATGCACAAAATAGTAGCCTATCCTTCAAAGTCGACTATATAAAAGTCCTTTTAGAAATCAGAAAATATTCATGGATAATATATCTGCTTTGAAATATCCTCCTAGAGAATATGTCTCCCTTACCTAAAATTAAGTCGTGGTGCCTAAAAAACACAGGATTTGTCCCTATCAATTCGATCGATGGCGGGTCACGTAAGCCTATACACAAGCGTAATATGCCGATTGGTCCCACACTGTGACTCCGTTTATCCCGTAGTACGAGGCCTTATACATTTCATAGATGGAATTATACAACAGACATTGAATGATACGTGATTTAGAAAAAACCCGCCATCTTTGTAATTGGTTTAATTCACTTAATTGATATATTAAGTTGTTAAACATGCTGGACGTTTCAGTATACGTGCACTGTGCAATATGTTATACAATTTTCCCTAGATTGTACTGACATAACCTATATCAGTTTGTTATCAGTTTGGTGAAACTATCAAATTACGATCGTGATGTTTTAACGTTAACTACGTAGGCCCTACGGGCAAAGAGTTTTCATTACAGTTATGTAAAAGCTATTGTTAAACAACTTCACGAGGATTTTCTGATACAATCTTTAATTTCTACTGATGAACGTAATGAATTATTCCGTAAACTAATGGCGTACATTAAGCGAAATCATAGAGCTTGATTATAAAACAAATAGGTTTTATCAAGTCTTCCATTGAAACATCTCTTAATTCGAACATGTTTCATTATTTCGATTCTCCGTATAGAAGGCGGCTATTCAAAATCACAAATATATACAACTAGATTATATTTTAACTTTTTTTTATAAATACCAATAGATCACATGTAGAAGAAGTGACCTACAAAAGATTTTTGCAAAGTAAATTCATAAATAATCACAGGGCTGAGTTCATGGGCTTGCAACAATTAGGGTATTAACAAACATATAAACATGACAATTTAAACGAATTGTGTTTTTGCATATGCATCCGAGTAAAGTATTACCGTCCCGGGCCAAGGTCCCCTACATATCACCTCCAGAAATAATTTTTCCATCAAATAAATTCGCTAAAAACCTTTTAACGTTTTGATCGTTTTATAATTATGGCTGTAATAAGATTTGAAATTATATATTACTTGTTAATTTTTATTACCTACTCTTTCAAATATCAAAATTTTAAATTTATTGGAAATATAAAACTGTTTATTTTAAAGATGACTTGTCGAGAATAGAATCCACGACAGCCTTCGTGAACAATAAATAAAACAGGTGTTTGTTTTTATAATACAAATCTTTCAGCGATTGCTTCACCTTACTAAGTGCAAAATGGCAACAAAATTGTTTTATAACACAACCTTGAAAAGGTGTATGAAAAAAACGACCATTTTTACACGATATTAGCATACATAATTTAGAATCCGATATAAATCCAGGCGGAGAACCATACGGGTGTTTAAAATTTAACATTTTAGAGTTTGTTTAAACAGCATTAATAATTACGGCAGATGGCAGATATATGCGGTGGGACTGGCTGACTACTCAGGTGAATGCCTACGATAACAGTTTAAACCTGTTTTATGCGGAATTCCGTGTTTATGCATTTACCTGAAAGTGATATCTATAATCTCATAATACTTTAAATTACCCTGGATATATTTTGATGAGCGGATTGGCATAGTGAATGTTTAAAAATCCGGGGAAACATTTTGTCAAATTGAATTCTTAAGGTTTTTTAAATATAGTAGTTACACAATTTTCCAAGGCTTTAGATAAAGGAAAAGTTGTATGGAATCCCGTGAAGCATGTTCTCTGTGATAAGTGGGAAAATCAGGTCAGTACTTTAAAACGACGTTTTAGATAAAACTGGCAATGAATTCCATGAAAAGCTATGAACAAACGTCAATTTTGACACGATATTAGAACCATACATAATTTAGAATCCGATAAAAATTCAGGCGGAGAACCACGGGCATTTAAAAGAATTTGTGTATAATTCTATTAGGGTTTATTACGTTTATTAGAACAACTTAGTATTCAGTTACGTAAATTGTAAGCCTGAATTAAGCGGTATATATTCTGACAATTACATTTGATTTGCGTTTCACAGAAAAAGTATAAAACCAGTGTAACTGACGCCTTATGATAATCAGTATAGCATATAGACTAGGCCTAACGACGACGTACTATTTACCACAGCAACGATCCCAGTCACACCGGGAAGATTCATGGAGAACGTTGATTTTAGCGACCATCTGTTTGTGCCACATTAGCATATGCAGGAAGACCAAAGCACTTTTACGTCTAATATTCAGGGTGATTCACGAATATAGGCTATGCAGAAACTTCGGGAGCTCATTCTGCGTGTAAAATTACATAAAAAAGTTACATAACAATAGGTCCGGAAGTGCTTTGTTTTCCGGAAACAAAGTTAAAACATGATGTTTTAGTCTAGAAATGGCAAAAAAGCAAGTTTTAACTTGTAAAAATCACAATTACTCAGTTATTCAAAATCCTATCGTCATAATCTTCATAGGCCTATTATTAGTGTAATAATTTTAAATCAAAATATATTCAATACCTTAAAAACCCTTATAAGCATAAGGCTTGGTGTGTGTGTTTAATTTTACCTCCGGAATAACATACTAAAAGTCCTCGAAAAAAACTTGTGCTACGGCCACCATCTTGGAAAATGGCAGCCAATTTTCAATTTTTTGCTTATAACTCTTTTATTATTGATGATAGAATGAAACGTTTAAAATAAAAGTTGTTTGAAATTACAAATTTACAATTTCGGTTATTATCACTTTTGCTCTAAACCTAACGGTTTTCGAGTTATTAATGATTTAAATATATAAATATATGCAGGGTGAGTCAGATCACACTTCCAGCATGTACAAGGGGGGGACTTTTTATTATAAAGACTTCTAACACAATTATCTGTACTAAATCGCATATAGGAAATCTATTTAAAATATTCTTATAAAAATCCATATACAGAATGCTCAAAAACGAAGGTCATGAGTTTGAATCTGTAAATGTTCTAATATGAAACTAACACAATTATACATCATTGTAAAGGTATCGTAAAACAAACATTTTGGTGGTAACAGAATCCACTTATCTTTATCCGTTTCGAAATGGCGGCTATTTTTGTACAAAATATTTAAATTTACAGAATACTCTGTATTTTCTAAACCAATAAATGTATCTTGTTTCCAATTAATATTTCTTACTCGTAACAAACTCAGCTTTACTCTGATGTGATACATAATGAAAGTGGTTTTAGAACAAAACAATAATTTAAATACAATATTTTGTATTATTCTTATAAGAATACAATTTTATAATTAAATATATACAATTTATATATTATATTTTTTCATACCAAATTTTTTGTTATATTTTATGAAATTTGTTGCCCTTATAAAAACAAATACTTAAATAGTTATTTTGTTCTAAAGCAACTGTCTTGTGTATCACATCAGAGTAACGCTGAGTTTATTACGAGTAAGAAATTTCAATCGGAAACAAGACACATTTATTGGTTTAGAAAATACAGAGTATTTCGTAAATATCAATATATTTTACAAAAATAGCCGCCATTTTGAAACGTATTAAGATAAGTGGATACTGTTTTCACAAAAATGTTTGGTTTTACGAGACCTTTAAAATGATGTATAATTGTGTTAGGTTCATATTAGAACATTTACAGATTAAAACTCATGACCTTAGTTTTTGAGCACTCTGTATATAGATTTTGATAAGAATATTTTAAATAGATTTCCTATATGCGATTTATTACAGATAATTGTGTTAGAAGTCTTTATAATAAACCGCCCCCCCTGTACATGCTGTAAGTGTGATCTGACTCATCCTGCATGTATATATATATTTAAATCATTAATAACTCGAAAACCGTTAGGTTTAGAGCAACAAAATAATAACCGTAATTGTGAATTTTGTAATTTCAAACAACTTTTATTTGAAACATTTCGCTCTATCATAAATAATAAAAGAGTTATAAGCAACAAATTGAAAATTGGCCGCCATTTTCTAAGGTGGCGGCCGTAGCACAAGTTTTTTTCGAGGACTTTTAGTATGTTATTCTGTAGGTAAAATTCAATACATCCACCAAGTCTTATGCTTATAAGGGGTTTTTAAGCTAGCATGGCAACTAGTAATCATATAAAAATGTAAACAAATAGTGTTTTTGGCATCTGGGTACCTCGAAACAAAAAGTTATCATGGTCTTGGGCTTAAGTCTACCATGAGACCTACGGTAATAGCTTCTTCCCTATAGGGGAAATTCGCGAATATGGACTATAGTGGCACAGAGAAGAAAAAATTGTATATTTATTTGTTATATTTGTTTTGTAATTCGAAGTTACTAACCAACTGAAACATAAGAACATTACATAAAATAAAGGGTAAGCTCCCTGACTACTCAGTTGTTTACAATGGTCATTCACATTGAAATTAAAAAAAAATTTGATAGGCTACCATTTTCAAATGAATAGTCCTTATCCAGACGGGTTTGCGGCAATGTGTCCTCCAAACAAATACCTTTAAAATAAGGTATAATTCAACCTATGCTTACGATTTTACCTTTTTAAGGTATTATCTATACGGTAATAGCTTCTTCCCTACAGGGGAAATTCGCTAACATTATAAATACCCCCGTCGCAGCAAACCTGCATACTCAGCGAATTTCCAATGAATATATAACATAACACATTAAAACACTTAACAGGATTAATAATAAATACATTCACAAACAAGCAATATTTAAAAATTAATTATTCTCCATAAGAATAACATTGGGTATGAGTACGCAGGTTTGCTGCAACAAGGCACACAAAATAATGGGTTTTTATGCAAATATCAAAAGAACTCATCTTAGTGAAGTCACATACCAAGTTTCATCCATATACATAAATAAGCGATATGTAACATTTTAAGTATTTTCCATTAGAATAACATGGGGACCAAGTACCTAGGTTTGCTGCTACAGGAACCATAGGCGAAAAATTGTTTTTTGTGCAAACAACAACAAACCACAACCAGATGAAGCCATATACCAAATTTCGTCAGTTTATGTTCATAAATAAGCGAGATATACAATTTTTCTCTTTCTCCATAAGAATAACATTAGACAACGTACTGTGTTTAGCACTTTCAATATCTCGGTAACCAATTGACGTAGAGCAATGATCAAAATACCAAATTGTTTGTTTTTTTAAGCTGAATTCAATGGTATTAATTAAAATTTGATTTAAATAAAAATTACATGTGAAAACCCCAAAAAACACATTTTTGGGGTACAAAGCCCCCCAAAAACCCCCCTTCGGATGGTGCGATTCATCTGGTTTTCGAACTCGTTCAAATAAATGGCACTTTACACATTTGTACCAAATTTCATTAAGATCGGACCTTTTTTACGAGAGTTATCGTGCTTACGGACATATATATATATATATATATATATATATATATATATATATATATATATATATATAAATATATATATATATAAATATATATATAAATATATATATATATAAATTTGAACGAATGGTGTTTTTGGCATCTGGTGACCTCAAAATGAATAGTTATCATGGTCTCGGGCTTAAGTCTTACCATGAGACCTACGGTAATAGCTTCTTCCCTATAGGGGAAATTCGCTAAAACGAAGATCTTCAGATTTGTTTTGACCATGTTCAGCTGAAAATTGACAGTCACGGCTAAATTAAAAAGAATATTTATTTTTCAGAACGATCAATAGTCTCAATAATTGCCGTTGATTTTTCAACGGGTGTTACGCTAGTTTAATTATAATCGACAGCAAAGGTAATGACGTAACCTAACAATGTGTTTTCACTTCGAGTTTGAAACATTGCAATGTTAAAACTCTAAATATCACGACCCAAAACTTTAGGAGCACTTAGAATGGTACAAACAATTTAAATAAGTACATATAACCGAAAAGTAACGAACATTTACCAGGGTATTGCTCAACATTATCTAAAAGGGGGAGAGGGTTTGTAGGTATAGCAAAACATAGTTGCTTCAATTAGAGGTTGATCAATTAGAATACAAAATACGATTTTACTTTAATTTAAACTAATGAATTTGTTTAGTGAGTGATGATGTAATAAACGATATATAACGACATTATTTCGAATTAGATACTTTACTAACATTATAAACTGAATTAATTCAAGCCTTTCGCGTCAACTTATTTATAAGATAGATAAATGGATATAAACTGATCCTTCCATTTAAACTAGTTTCTTTGGGTAGCCAGGTAGCCAGTGGTACCCGTGGTACCTCAATAGTTTGAGAATCCGTTTTAATTTATCAACGCGCGTGACGCACCTTTAACACTCTAAGCTAAAAGTTTGAAAATTAAAATTCCAAAAAAACGGTACCCAAAATGTTAACTTTTCTGAAATTTCACTAATGTTAATCTCAATAAGTTTATTGTTTATTGTTTATTCAGTCAGTTACATAACATCATATTTATATGACAGGTAACGGTAAGTAGGTATTTCATAAATTTGGACTTAATATAAAAAAATACAAAATAATAATTAAAATTAAAAATATGTCATGTAAATTAAAGGTAAATATAATTATAATATAATTTTTCCTGCCGTTAATTACCGTTTAAAAACTCTAACTTAGGTACTTTTTAAAATTACAAATCAAATTTATAAGCAGTTTAAATATTCTTCAATCGAATCAAAACAATTTGTTAATAAATATTCTTTTAATTTATTTTTGAAACTATTTAAAGACATTTCATTTTTTAAGTTTAGTATGTTTTCTGTTTAATCAACAGTTGATACGTCATATAAACTAGTAATTAATCTACGGAAAGATAAAATACCCCCGTAGCAGCAAACCTGCGCACTCAGCAAATTTCCAATGCATATATATGTATCTTAATACCACATAAAGCCACATACCAAGTTTCATCAATTTACATTCATAAATAAACGATTTATGATATTTTAATTATTCTCCATAAGAATAACATGGTGGCTGAGTATGCAGGTTTGCTGAAGGAAGGAACACAAAAAATGGGGTTTTATACAAATATCAATATAACACATTTAGGTAAAACCACATACCAAATTTCATTAATTTATTTTCATAATTAAGGGAGATAACACGTTACTTATTCTCCATAAGAATAACATGGGGCTGAGTACGCAGGTTTGCTGCTGCGGGAGCCTTTGGCAAAAAATTGTTTTTTTGAGCAAATATCAATGGTCCACAACCAGATGAAGCCGTATACCAAGTTTCGTCAGTATACGTTCATAAATAAGCGAGATATAACATTTTTCTTTTTCTCCATAAGAATAACATTAGACAACGTACTGTGTTTAGCACTTTCAATATCTCGGTAACCAATTGACGTAGAGAAATGATCAAAATACCAAATTGTGTGTTTTTTTAAGCTGAATCCAATGGTAAAAACCAAAATTTGACTATTTCCAAAATTATATGTAAAAAATTCAAAAAACCCATTTTTGGGGTACAAAACCCCCCAAAAATACCCCTTCGGATGGAGCGATCTGGCTGGTTTTCGAACTTAAAGTCATAAATGTTGCTTTACACGTTTATGCCAAATTTCATCAAAATCGGATAATTTTTACGAGAGTTATCGTGCTCACGGACACACACACACACACATATATATATATATATATATATATATATATATATATACAGTTTCGAACGAATGGTGTTTTTGGGGTCTGGGGACCTCAAAACGAAAAGTTATCATGGTCCCGGGCCTAGGTCTTACCATGCCGACTACGGTAATAGCTTCTTCCCTATAGGGGAAATTCGCTAAAATTAACTAAAATTTGTAACATCTCTGTTAATATACTGTTTAAACCTAACCCGTAGTAATTTATTGTATAAGTAGTTGATTAAAGACTGACCGTAAACTTCTTGCTAGTTTATTACAGTATTCCAGAAACTGTTACATAATCATAAGTCGTGCAACAATAAATGATTGAATTTAAATAAATAAATTATCAAACAGGCAATGACTACAAAATACCAGCTCTTTAATTATATCTAGGATAATTATCGGATGTAATTTTAGATAAGAATATATCCAACAATCCACAGTGAAACACAGTTATACTGTTGTCATGTCTAACACTTTCAGCATCAACAAGTCTCTCGTTGTGAATCCGTGCTGAACCGGTTTGTTTACCGTTACGGATTTTAACTACGATTAAAGTCTAAAACTCTTGAGAGAGAAAAAGCAATGATAGCTTACCTTGCTGATGTTGTATCGGAGATCAACAACTCATAAAACTAAACTAAAATATCACAGACATGCTGCAGTTATGTAACGGCGTATCACCTCGTGGAGAGGTTATGTTTGGCCACCCCACCACTCGTCGCTGGCCGCCGCGGGCCACGGGCTATCGCGGGCTAAACCTGATCCGGGAACCTTGAAATTTGAAAACCAGAAACACGGCAACCGCACATGTGTCACATTTCTTTACGCCTTTTGGTTTCGGAACAGTAAAAAGACAAATTAAATATCTGATAATATGATAGAATTCGATAAAAAAATTATTAGTTCGGTATTACTTAAAAATTTTGAATCACAATAAGAACGATTAATATAATTTGAAAGATTATGATTGTGTAGCATAACAGGCATATTATGTAATATATTAACAAACATATTTATATATACCCCCGTCGCAGCAAACCTGCGTACTCAGCGAATTTTCAATGTATTTATATGTTTCTCACTACTACATAAAGCCACTTACCAAGTTTGACAAAAATACATTCATAAATAAGTGATTTATAACATTTTATTTATTCCCTATAAGAATAACATTAAGACTGAGTACGCAGGTTTGCTGCAACGAGGAAGATAAGAAATGAGTTTTTATGCAATTATCAATATAACTGAACCAGGTGAAGTTACTTACCATGTTTTATTAATTTATGTTCATAATTAAGGGAGATAGAAAACATTACTTATTCTCCATAAGAATAACATTAGGGCTGAGTATGCAGGTTAGCTGCTACGGGGACAACCAACAAAACCTTTATTTTTTGTGCAAATATCAATATACCAGTACAACATGAAGCCAAATACCAAGTTTCATCAATATACATTTATAAATAATCGAGATATCAAATTTTATTTAGTCTCCATAAGGATAACATTGGACAACGTACTGTGTTTAGCACTTTGAATATCTCTGCAACGGTTGGACGTAGAATCACAATTTAAACACCAAAATGATTGTTTTGTTGAGCTGAAGTGATTGGTAAAAGCATATGTGAAGTTTAAAGTAAAATTAACTGAGGAAAAGCCAAAAATCTTTTTCCCATAAGATTAACATGGGAGATTTTATGAGCATGTTTTTTGGATTTTTTCCGCAACCACTTAACCTAGGTTAATAATTCAAAATACCTTATTATTTGTTTTTTAAGCTCTATAACATGGTCAAAACCAAAATTAAGTGTTTTAAAAATTTTAGGGTGAAAAAAGCAAAAAAACTGATTTTTGGGAAATTTAAAAGCCCCATAAACCCCCCTTCCCATGGTCCGATTTTTCTGGTTTTCGAACTTAAAGTCATAAATGTCAGTTTACACATTTGAGCCAAATTTCATCGAAATCGGAGGTTTTTTACTCAAGTTATCGCATTCACGGACACACACACACACACACACACACACACACACACACACACACACACACACACACACACACACACACACACACACACACACACACACACACATATACATTTGAACGATTAGTGTTTTGACACCTGGGGACCTCAAAACAAAAAGTTATCATGGTCTCGGGCTTAAGTCTTACCATGAGACCTACGGTAATAGCTTCTTCCCTATAGGGGAAATTCGCTAAAATAAACAATTGTATGTAGTTGAGGACTAAAAAAACTATTTATATGGATAGTTTTTAACTGAATGTAATAAAACTTAAAACCTTAAACGAATTGGCTTATATACATTATCTGCTCACTGGTCTAATGTAAACCCGAAGAGCACTAGACAATTTGGTGTCAGGGGTATGAACAATGCCAAACGTTCTGACACGATACGTAATACACACTACTTACTTTCTGATCTGAAGTTTTATATTATGCTATAAATGGCAGAAAAACTGGAAGTTAAATTTATATTATTAAATAATATATTTCATCTTATATGTTTAAAACAGATCGTCTAGCCGTTCTATTCGGCCAACTTTGCTTAGTTATTTTTTAAAGTCTTTACTTGTCGCAGAATATGACCTGTGGCTAACTCCACTGCCGGAGTGACTGAGATAACCAGCTGGGCCATCTCTAGCTTACATCCCCAGATACGAAAAACTTACCTTTACACCTAGAACAACGAAATTTGTCACTCATATATTCTTTCCATAAAGTAGGTAAGCACTAAGAAAGGATTTTAAGAAAATCCCATAGGGTTCCGCCCTATTGGGAGTTAAAGTTCCAATTCAGTGTTATTCTTATGGGCATTCAATTTGGTTTGAGCTGATGAAGATTCAAACAGCGGATCATGGATTCAAACAGCGGATCATGATTCATAGTACAGTAGTTCCACGCTTTAACCACAATACACACGCCACAGGTTTTATTCTCGGTGAGGTCATTTGCAACTTGGTATGTCGTTTCAACACTAAATGTCTATGGTAAGTCTATAGTTTCAACATATTTATGTCTCGGTATTTTCGTTGATCTTTGTACACATCCAATTTTTGTTGATCCCTGTAGCAGCAAATCTGCGTACTCAGCCCTAATGTTATTCTAAATGAGAATAAGTACGCTTATTAAGAACATAAATTAATAAAACTTGGTATGTAGCTTCACCTAGTTGAGCTTTATCGATAATTAAAAAAAACATTGTTTGTTTTCTTGTTGCAGCAAACCTGTACACTCATGTACAACGTTATTATTATGGATAATAAAGAGTATATTATAAACATCACTTCTTTATGAATACATATTTATAAATCTCGGTAAGTGGCTTTTTGTGGGAGTGAAGTATATACATATGCATTAAGAATTCGCTGAGTAAGTAGCTTTGCTACGACGAGGTATTTCATCATGGGGTTGATACATGTAACATACCTGAAAATATAAATTCCCACCCCTTTTGCATGACAACCCCTCAAATTATGATAATTCTGCTGGGCCATAGTATAGGTATAGGTACAACACTAAATACAAAACACAAACCTGAAAACACACTGTAACAAAAGTGTCTATTTGTTAACATGTAGAGACAACTTAATTGCAGGAAACATCACAACAAACACAATAAATATTTTACTACTATAAATTCTTGGTGAATAGCTTTATGTGGTAGTGAGAAATATATACATGCATTGGAAATTCGCTTAGAATGCAGGTTTGCTGCGACGGGGATATTTATAAATCATTCGCGGGGCGAAGCCTGCGGGTATAACATCTATAGTGCCCGGCAGCAGAGAAGTCCGTTGGAGGCGGAGCCTGCAGTCGACGTGACCTTGAATAAACCAATACGCATCACGCGTGGTTGCCAAGCTATTTCCCCGCTCTAACAGCGCTTGACGCCGAATCATTGTACTAGTTACATTAAATCAAGGCGCTCGGGTAAAATTTGTAAAACTGCAACAAAGTAACACTGTGTTAAAGGACAATAAATTACGAACATTTAAAAAAAAAGTTTAGGGCGATAGCTTTTAGCGAATTTCCCCTATAGGGAAGAAGCTATTACCGTAGGTCTCATGGTAAGACTTAAGCCCGAGACCATGATAACTTTTCATTTTGAGGTCCCCAGATGCCAAAAACACCATTCGTTCAAATTTTTATATATGTATATATATATATATATATATATATATATATATATATTTATATATATATTTATATATATATATGTGTGTCCGTAAGCACGATAACTCTCGTAAAAAAGGTCCGATCTTAATGAAATTTGGTACAAATGTGTAAAGTACCATTTATTTGAACAAGTTCGAAAACCAGATGAATCGCACCATCCAAAGGGGGGTTTTTGGGGGGTTTTGTACCCCAAAAATGTGTTTTTTGGGGTTTTCACATGTAATTTTAATTTAAATCAAATTTTAATTTACACCATTGAATTCAGCTTAAAAAAACAAACAATTTGGTATTTTGATCATTGCTCTACGTCAATTGGTTACCGAGATATTGAAAGTGCTAAACACAGTACGTTGTCTAATGTTATTCTTATGGAGAAAAAGAAAAATTGTATATCTCGCTTATTTATGAACATAAACTGGCAAAATTTAGTATATGGCTTGATCTGGTTATGGTTTATTGTTGTTTGCACAAAAAACAATTTTTCGCCTATGGTTCCTGTAACAGCAAACCTAGGTACTTGGTCTCCATGTTATTCTTATGGAAAATACTTAAAATGTTATATATCGCTTATTTATGAATGTATATGGATGAAACTTGGTATGTGACTTCACTAAGATGAGTTCTATTGATATTTGCATAAAAACCCATTATTTTGTGTGCCTTGTTGCAGCAAACCTGCGTACTCATCCCCAATGTTATTCTTATGGAGAATAATTAATATTTTAAATATCGCTTGTTTGTGAATACATTTCTTATGAATCCTGTTAAGTGTTATGTTATATATTCATTGGAAATTCGCTGAGTATGCAGGTTTGCTGCGACGGGTGTATTTTCCTTTTATATTAAAAACTAATTTGATTAGATTCTTTGATTGTAAGGCTAGCAAATGGAGTTCTTGGATGTTATTTTGATTTTGTTTGGTGTACTAAACGTCTGAACTCTAAAATATCTACAAATCTAGTTTTTTAATAGATATTTTCTGTTAAGGTCGGAACCCAAAAAAGTGTTTTTAAATAATTTCTGGGTAAATATTATAAAATAAATAATTAAAATTACACAGAAAATATTAATTGTTTAAGTGTCAAACAAATGCAATGCACTGAAGTTACAATTATTGTTTTTAAAATCCTATAAGCTTGATAATTCTATCTTTGCTTGAAAAGTAACTACTTATTAAAGAAAGTTCAATTTCAGAACCACAATTGGTTGAATAATCTCCCAATTGGTCTCCCAATGACGGGGTGGAGGTAATCCATACTTACTTATGAACAGCTCGTCATGTCCCGTATTTTGTGCCTAATGATAAGTTGGCTACCCTAGTTGGAGTGGAACTACACCATAGACATAGGCGTGCGCAGAGTCCGGTCAGCGTGGGTACCGGAACCGAAAAATGCACCCCTCCCCCCAAATATAGTTGCTCTTGGAACTTATTTTTCTGCCAAATAATTGATAGCTTCAATCATTGTATATGTCATATAATAGTTTGCTCCTCCTTGACACAAATATGAGCAATCTTATTCAATGCAAATATTTATTGCATTGAATAAGATTGCTCATATTTGTGTAGGTATATTTATTTTATAAAATATCATAATTGTACTTGTTTTGTATTATCTTCAAAAAAATAGTAATAGTACAGCAATTCGTAAATTATACTAATATTATTTTCATTATTTATATGTATTATCATTAATCATTTAAAGAGAATAAATTAAATCGCCCTCAGTATTAACAGTTCATGCCACACCGGAGCTGCTACAGAGCTTAGTTGTGTCTGTAGCCTCGAGCGGCTTTTAGCAGGGTGCCGGGACTGTGCGAGGCTACTGTACACTACTATAGTAGTTTAGTACTATAGTAGTACTACAATTTTTTGTAGTCACTACTATAATAAAAATGAGGTGGTGTCTGTCTGTCTGTCTGTCTATTGTTCCATCACGCCAAAACAACTGGACCAATTCCGCTGAAATTTTGCACAAACGTAGTCTATGTACCCAGGAATGTCATAGGACTAATGCCATTTAGAAATGTCCTTAGGGCTCTGTCCCACGGGACTTCCAAGTTCCCATGTTATTCATATGAAGGAGAGTTTTTTTTATGTCACACTAGCTGTGTACCCGTCCTTCGTACGGGTTGTATATAAATGGTAGATTAACTAAAGCAAATAACAATCTACATTATTTTACAATATTAAAATTATATTTTACACGTTTAATGTACAATTAAATTAAAGTCAACGAAATATACTGACAGATAGATCGGGTCCTGTTGCTAAGTCGAGGAACTCTGTCGGGTAGTAAACGGCGTGTGGTTTGCGACTCCAAATCGGTACACGCAACACTTTGGATTCGCTTTTAGAAATAAAAGAACTCTAGTACAAACAAATAAAAAAATACTGGAGAGGGCAGGAGGGGGGCATAAATATAAAATAGGTGGGGGGGAGCAAAACATAAAATTGGGGAGGGGGGCAAAAATATAAAATGGAGGGGGGACATAACATAAAAATATAAAATCGGGGGTGAGACAAAAATAAAAATGGGAGGGAGCAAAAATATAAAATCGGGGGGCACAAATATAAAATTGAGGGAGGACAACAAAAAATAAAAAATATAAAATAGACGAGGGGGGAGCAAAATATAAAATTAGGAGTGGTGCAAAAATGAAAATAGGGGGATGAAAAATATAAAATCGGTGGGGGGCAACAAACAAAAAATGGGGGGAGGCAAAAATATAAAATGGGGAAAATAAAATACAAATACAAATTAGGGGGAGCAAAAATATAAAACTGGGGGGGTCAAAAAATATGAAATCAGGGGGGCAAAAAATATAAAATAGGGGGCAAAAATATAAAATGGGGGAAATATAAAATTGGTGGGCATAAAATAAAATTATAAAATCGAAGAGGGGGGAGCAGTATATGAAATCGGGGGTGGGGCTAAAATACAAATCGGGGGAGGGGTCAAAACTATAAAATCGGGGGGGGGGTACAGAAAGTATCGATAAAAATTGTGTTTTGTGCAAATAAGAATAGACCACAACCAGATTTTGCTAATTAATATTAACTTATAGCTAGCTGACGTACCCGTTCTTCGCACAGGGGTTTTCTCTACCGGTTCTTTAGTCAATGCAATTTCCATTTTAGTTAGCTTGAAACAGCTGTTCTTGTAAAAATTGGGGGGGTGCAAAAATATAAAATCAGGGGGACAAACAAATATAAAACCGGGGGGGCCAAAAATATAAAATAGGGGGGACATAAAATACAAATATAAAATCGAAGAGGGGGGGGCAAAATATAAAACCGGAGGTTGGCAAAAGTATAAAATGGGGGGACATAAAATAAAAATATAAAATCGAAGAGAGGGGAACATTATATAAAATCGGAGGGTGGGGCAAAAATAAAAATCGGGCGGTTGCAAATATATAAAATCGGGGGGGGGAATATAAAATAGGGGGGTCATAAAATAAAAATATAAAATCGAAGAGGGGGGAGCAAAATATAAAATCGGGAGTGGGGCAAAAATAAAAATCGGGGGGGAGCAAAAATATAAAACCGGGGGGGCCAAAAATATAAATTGGGGGAACATAAAATAAAAAAAATAAAATCTAAGAGGGGGGGCAAAAATATAAAATCGGGTGTGGGGCAAAAATAAAAATCGGTGGGGGGAGCAAAAATGTAAAATCGGAGTGGGCAAAAAATATAAAGTCGGGGGGGGGGGCAAAAATATAAAATGGGGGGACATAAAATAAAAATATGAAATCGAAGAGAGGAGAACATCATATAAAATCGGGGGTGGGGAAAAATATAAAGTCGGGGGGGGGCAAAAATATAAAATGGGGGGACATAAAATAAAAATATGAAATCGAAGAGAGGAGAACATCATATAAAATCGGGGGTGGGGAAAAAATAAAAATCGGGGGGGGGGGAATATAAAATAGGGAGGACATAAAATAAAAATATGAAATCGAAGAGGGGGGAGCAAAATATAAAATCGGGGGTGGGTCAAAAATAAAAATCGGGGGGGAGCAAAAATATAAAATCGTGGGGGGTACAGGAAGTATCGGTAAAAATTGTTTTTTGTGCAAATAAGAATAGACCACAACCAGATGAAGCCACATTAATATTTTTGTTCATTAATATTAATTAATAGCTAGCTGACGTACCCGTTCACACAGGGGTTTTCTCTACCCGTTCTTTAGTCAATGCAATTTCCATTTTAGTTAGCTTGAAACAGCTGTTCTTGCTTCTGCTCTTTAAGCTGTCAAATTGAAGTGCCAACAGCTGTTCGCATTACAGTTTCTGAATGTTTACTTTCTTCTGAAATGTAAACATTGAAACTTAGGACGTTCACGGGGCGTAGCCCAAGGGGATTTTAAGGAAGTGAATAGGCCTATGTGTTGCATGGGTTCAAGATGTGCCTATGTGTAAATTTTCAGCCCACTCGGTTCAGTAGTTTTTGCGCTCACCCGGAACATCAGACAGACAGACAGACAGAAACCACCTCTTCTTTATAATATTATAGAAGATAGAATAGAATATAGATGTGTGTTTTCCTAATTCAATTCATTTAAATAAACAGCTGTTATAAGGAGTATTATCTAACTGTAGACTGCCATTGTTTTGTTTACAATTTTACTACTGTGAATTTTCACCCCGTGGCAAAGCACGGGCGTAGCAGCTAGTCCTTCCTTTTATATAATACGTGAAGGTGATTTCTACGAAACGCTACTCCTCCGTTAATAATGGACGGATTTTTACAACGATGTGTCAAAATTAAGTGTTTTTTATCTAGACGCCCCCTTTCACCAATTCCTGTAATAAAAGTCCTCGGGCTTTGCCCCACAGGCCTTCAAAGTTATATTGTATTCCTTATGAAGAAAATGTTTTGTTTACTTAAACAGACGAATAATTTGTATTGATTGCATACTAAAACAGCTGTTGATAGTAAAACACATGATAACAGAAGAGCTTACATAAATATCTATAATATTATAAAGAAGAGATGGTTTCTGTCTGTCTGTCTGATGTTCCGGGTGAACGCAAAAACTACTGAACCGACTGGGTTGAAACTTTACATAAAGGTAGATCTTGAACCCATGCAACATATAGGCCTATTCACTTCCTTAAAATCCCCTCGGGCTACGCCCCGTGAACGTCCTAAGTTTCAATGTTTACATTTCAGAATAAAGTAAACATCCAGAAACTGTAATGCGAACAGCTGAGGACACTTCTATTTGACAGCTTAGAGGGCAGAAGCAAGAACAGCTGTTTCAAGCTAACTAAAATCCAAATTGCATTGAATAAAGAACGGGTAAAGAAAACCCCTGTGCGAAGAACGGGTACGTCAGCTAGTAATATAATATTACGTTGTGATCGCCAACGAAGCCGCAACAGGCTACTACTATTATATAATATTCAGCTTCCGAGGAATCGAAAAGTTATGAGAGAATAAAATAAGGGAAACCAAACGTTTAGAGAATTGATGTTATGTCCTTGGGAATGTGTTCTTAAATTTATGAGTTTTCAGTTTTAAACCGACTTACGAATAAGTTTTTAAGTGTTTAAATGATTGTGCCCGTCGCTATATTATAGGAAGATAAGACATCTACGGCAACGTGGAGGTTAAACCAGTCAAATTTATGATCATGTTTTTAACTGCACTATATCAAAACATGCTTTAAGCGTAAGTTATAAAATTAGTAGAGTTTTATGAAGAGACTTCAGTCATCATCCTATTAATTTGTATAAGTATATAGCTAGAAAGATACTTTAACAATTATTTATATGAAAAATGAGAACATTTAGTTTACAAAATAAAATATGGTGTTAAAAAGCCCCAATTTGGGGTTGAGGTTGAATTAGTCTTAAAGAACGAACTTTGAGGCAACGTTATCATACTTTTAGGTTAGGTTTTCTACTATAGTCATTATTTTTCTCTTATAATACTGCCTTTAACACTCACTAAAGGGCTGGTCTTCATGGCATTGCATCAGTTTTGTGCCCACGCGAGTCAAATCACTTCTACAGCATTATACTAGAGAGCGGCCTTTCGTCGCTACAATAAATATATTTTCACCCTAACATAACAACTTTTTTAGGTCACTGGGGTGGAGTCGGAGTCCTAAGTTTGGAAAACACGTATCCATACTAACAGCGTGGTATATGGTCCAGGAGCAGGTTTGAGGGGCCGCTTTCGAGCCTTTTAGATTTCGTATTTTCTCCATAAGTATAACTTGTCCACTTTTTAGACCATTGAAACGGAGCCCTGCTAAAGACTTGGGGATGGGGAAACGCATTCAAATTTTGTTGGTCTCCAACAACTTGGTATGGTATATAAATAGTTTTGAGGAGCCTTTTTTAAGTCAACTGTAATACTACTTTATTGGTATAGATCTGTTCTCCATAAGAATAACATGGCAACGTTTTAGCCAGTGGGGCGTTAAGTTCGGGGTTTAAAAAAAGGTATACAAACGTTACAGATCAGTAACAACTGACTAAAATCGGCAACAAATTTGAAAAAAATACTTCCAACAATTAAGATAGATAATAACAAAATCAGGCCTGGTAATCAGGCAAGGTGTGATAGTACATCGATGGAGAAACGATGTCCGATAATACCAAATAAGACTAAGCCTAGGCCTATAGCCAACATTATTATATTGGCTGACAGCCACGGTGGAATCTGTTCAGTAATTTATCCAGTTATAATCAAATGGACAATGGGATTATGTGTTTTTTTCAAACCAGGGGCACGACTGGACAGTGCCGTTGGAAATATTGAAGATCATGCTGTAAGAAACTTCGAAAGTGTGATATGGTAGGGGTTATTGGAGGTTCCAATAATATAATTCTGGAAGAGGAAGATAAAATAGTAGACTGTTATAGAAGAATGTTAAATGCTACAAAATATGCAAATGTTCTGGCTGCTGGGATACCTATCCAACACCATAGGCCTAATGTATGTCAAGGTGTTGATTATGTAAATTTGTAGGTCGTGCATCTTGTAAAAAATACACAGCTTGTCAAATGTTTAGCAGTAAATGAATTTCCTCGACATTATCACATCAATAATGGAGTGCATCCTATATAAAATTAGAATTCTTCCGGAAGAACGTGTGAGACTTACACTGGACTAATATCCCCACGAGTGGTGTCAAATGAAAGGGAATAACCCCTATATTTGCACATTTTACCTACAATTTTGGTATCTGGACAGTAACTATTTAAAAAATGAAATTACAAAATTTCTTATGTCAATTTAACATGGGGTAAAATTTCAACTTGGCACCTCTTTGATCAGTTCATTTGAGGGTTCCACTGAACCGTTTTACACATGGTTTGTTTTGAATTAGAGATCAATCTCTCTATATTTGCACAATTTACTTACATTTTTCTAAGATTTCATTTAGAATGTAAAAAATACTCATAATAAAACCCCTATTTTATAACTATTTTAAGTTTGTATAACTTGCTGATTATTAAAACACGTGCATTGTGTATCCAAACAACTGTGGCAAAAGGAATCAGCAGGCTTAACATAACCGAAACCATATCCGAATAACCTAACAAATCTACTGTATCGAATAATTTGTTTTTTTTTCATCGTTCCGCTTATGAAATTGTACCTGTGCTAATTTAGAAAAACTACAAATATTTCATTGTTTGTGACTTTTCCCGTAGAGTAAAAGCGAACACTCAACCTGCTTAATTTTGTCTCCGTTGAATTTCGACGGGTACCAATTAGTTTTAATAAAAAAGGGGAAAAAGTTATAGCTCAATTGGTGATGGAAGGAGTCAAACTAATACAAAATAAACAGGGTGTTTGTTGTGATAAGGGTCCCAGAAGTGATGAAACAGAATTGGGGACTAGGCTTGCTTCATCTACTGAGCTGCCTTTGCCTAGTGGCCTACAAGTATAAGCCCTGTTGATTCCAGTTTGCAGCAGTTGAAAGACAATTCGTCATCGGATAGTTTCTGTGGTTTCTCTACCCCAAATGTCAAGTCCCTAGATTGTGTTTTTTCAAGTGTTACCTGTTTAAAGTTCAGAAGTTAGCCTAACTAGTAATTTAATAAAATCTGTAATATATAGTACTTTAGAACCGTTGACTTATTGTATACATTGTTGTCTGAATGAAGGTATTTTTCCTAAATGTTATAGATTTTCAAGAGTTTTCCCAATTCACAAATACCCCCGAAGCAGCAAACCTGCATACTCAGCGAATTTCCAATAGAGGTTTAAATGTCTTAATATTAAACTACATAAAGCCACTTATCAAGTTTCATAAAAATATATTCACAAATAAGCGATATATACAATTTTAATTATTCTCCATAAGAATAATATTGGGGATGAGTACGCAGGTTTACAACATCAACGAACACAAAAAATGTGTTTTTATGCTAATATAAATATAACTGAACTAGCTAAAGTCATATACCATTTTTTATTAATTTATGTTCATAATTAAGGGAGACATAGCATTTAATTATTATCCATAAGAAATAACATGGGACTGAGTACTCAGGTTTGCTGCTACGGGAGTCTTTGACAAAAAATTTTTTTGAGCAAATATCAATAGACCACAACCAGATGAAGCATATACCAAGTTTCGTCAGTGTACATTCATGAATAAGCGAGAGTACTTGGGGGGCCGAGCTTTGCTCGGGGGAAGGCCAGTCAGTTTGTTTAGATGACTTGTAGTAATATTTCACCACTTCCCCCTACTGATAATCTGATTTCTATAACTCATTTGCCTCTTTTCTACATTTTTAAGGTCCCTCCAGTTGTTATTTATAGCTCAATATCCCTGTGATTTATTTTACTACTCTATATATGTAATCTTAACTCAAATCTTTTAATCTCTGCTCTCAGGAAACCACATGTTAATAATCATAAACAACATGAGTATTACTTTGACAGTTCCCTGGTTGATTATGAACAGCTGTTGCAATTCTTTTGTTTTGATTTGAAACTCCATAAGCCCAATGTTAATTTTGTTAACTTTTCATTTTAGTTGTTTTACATTATTTGATTTTTCCTGGGGATGAGGCCTGTCTAGAACTTATTTTTATCCCAGAAATTAGTTATTTCGAACGTCTGAAGGAAATCGTTGGAGCCGTTTTTGAGATCAGTGTCGCAAGCAAGCAAGCAAACCTTACTCATATTAGAGTATAGGATATCAAATTTGTCTTGTCCTCCATGAGAATAACATTAGACAACGTACTGTGATTAGCACTTTCAATATCTCTGTAACCAATTGACGTAGAGAAATGATCAAAATACCAAATTGTGTTTTTTAAGCTAAATCCTATGGTAAAAACTGAAATTTGACTATTTCAAACATTATATGTAAAAAATTCAAAAAAATCATTTTTGGGGTTCAAAACCACCCCCAAAATACCCCTTTGGATGGAGCTATCTGGCTAGTTCTCGAACTAAAGTCATAAATGTTGCTTAACACGTTTACACCAAATTTCATCAAAATCGGATCATTTTTACGAGAGTTATCGTGCTCACACACACCCCCCCCCCACACACACACACACACACGCACGCACGCACGCACGCACGCACGCACGCACACACACACATATATATTTATACATATATATGTGTATATATATATATATATATATATATATATATATATATATACAGTTTCGAACGAATGGTGTTTTTGGGGTGTGGGGAGCTCAAAACGAAAAGTTATCAAGGTCCCGGGCCTAGGTCTTACCATGCCGACTACGGCAACATATTCTTCCCTATAGAGGAAATTCGCTAAAATCCAGAATTGTGCTCACTTTGAATCTTTAAATCCGTTTAATATAGTAATCAATATCGTTATCGCCTGGACAGTCAACCATAATAGCGATAGATAATCTGGTAAATCAAGTTCTTTCTGCTCTTGAAGCTAGCAGGTTGCTCTTCTCAGGTCACCTTGCCTGACCTGAGTAAAGCTTTTGACTATGTGAAACATGGCATTTTATTAGGTAAATTAGAGTTTCATGGATTCCATAGTAAAGTTATTTTAAAATCTTATTTGTTTGATCGTAAACAGTTAGTAGAACTAGAATGTAACTACAGTATTCACAAGTCGCTAATATCAACTGCAAGGATCTATTTTGGGACCCATTCTCTTTTTAGTAATGATAATGACCTTTCTCACAATACCTCATGTTCAACAATAGTATATGCTGATGACGCTTCCTTACTAAATATTGATAAAGCTAGTTTTCAGTTGGAACAAATGGTTGATTTTTCACTTATGGAGTCTGTAACGTGGTTTAACGCAAACTGTGCTTGTATTGAAATGAAAGTAAAACCTTTTTTTTGTTGATTTCTCTTAAAGATTTACAACTAGAAAATTGTTCAATAGTTAAACTATTGGTTATTAGCATTTATAATGAATAGGCTTTCGTGCAAAGATCACATTCAAAATGTATGCAAGCATTTATCCAGAGTAATTTATTTTCTGGTCAACCTTAAAAAATGTTTCTTTTAAATACTCGAAAATGGTCTGTTTTGCATTTTTTTGAAGTTTTTTAAAAACTGAATTGTAATTTTGGGAAAATGGTATAGGTAATTAGCAATGGTAATGGTATAAAAAGAATATTTTTTTAATGAAAATAAAATGTGTTTTAAACTATATGAAAAGGGTGCAGAAGAAGGCTGTGATAATTTTACTAGGGGTTCCAGCTCTAGAACATTGTAGACCCTTAATTATAGAAACTGGGATTCTTACAGTAATCAATTTATACATCTATGAGGTTCTAGTGATTGTAAAAAAGAATGTACATTTGTATTGTAAAAGAAATGAAATTCATAATAATTGTACCAGAAACCATAGCAAACTGGATTCTTGAAGAAACGTTCGCACGCAGCACGCTGACGTGAGGGAAGTGAATTTCCACATACAAAACTTTTAAAACCAAAAATCAGTGTAAAAAAATACATTTATTCCAATTTTTATTTAAATCTGAAAACAGTGATTTTTGGCTGTTCTGATGCTCCTGGTTTTATTTACCTCCAAAGCTGGGAATACAAATTTTGCGCATTATAATGTTAGGAGAAGGCCAGACAGGCTTGAAAGGAGGCGTAAGGTTACAGGGGATGTTAAAAGTATACCATCAAATGAATAACATGCATTTATAATGTAAAACCCCCATAAAACAACGAACTGTGTTTAGTCGAAACACATTTTCTTTAATAACTCGGTAAATATGTATGCTAGAATGACGAGAGAGGGCTTAAAACTTTCGCCTCACTAATTTCCATATTTTTACATGCATTAATTTTACATACGGGGCTTTTCTGACCCTTTTTGGGCCCAAAAACTCGAAATTTGAAATATCCCCTAAAAAGGGGTTTAGAGTTTTCAAATTGTTTTTCCCCCAACGAACTTGTCCAACTGATTAGAGAAAGAAATGTCCCTACCAAATTTGAAGTAAATCGGACAAAAAATGCGACCGCTAGAGTGCAAACACACACACACACACACACACACACACACATATATATACAATTTTGAACGAACCCCCAAAACGTGTTCAGGGGGTCACGTTAGGAACTTCTATGGTGGTCCCGGGCTTAAGATTCACCGTGCGGGTCATGCTAACAGTTCACTTTCCAAAGGAAATTCACTAATAATTATCGTATATACGTGGTAATGTTCAATAAATCGTACCATCTGTTATCTGTTACCAGTTTAACAGATAATGTGTTCAAAAGTAAGTCTGGCTACAGATGAGACCTTTTCATAACATAAATTAATTTTTAAACCAGAAAATGAAGCATACAGAATTTTAATAGCCTAGTTTATGGTTGTTAACTATATTCATTGTCTATTGTTGTTGTTGGATCCATTTGTTTTTAATTTGTTTTGTTTATTGAATCCTGTTTTGTTTTAAATTTTAAATTATGACTATTTTTATTGTTGTTAACCTTTGAGACATTTTAAATTGTGTTAAGCTTACTAATGTTTAAAGTACTTTTTTACCGTGTTTAAGATGATTTAGGCCTACTTGTTAACTCCGTCAATTTCTCAAGTACCGTACGATAAAAATTATAGCCTAGCCTATATTACCTAATGACGATAAATATTTTCTACTGTCTATATCGGGAATAATAACTTAAGATTTTCCTTACTCCTCGTGGGCCGTCCCACGATATGATACAAAGTTATAGTTGCTTCAAAAAGTAGATTTTTATGAGTAGTATTTATATACCAAGTATTGTTGCTTTAGCTGTAATGGTTTAATGGTTAACAAAATATTAAACCGTTCCGGGACTTTTCTACCACACTGTGTACGGAGCAGATAAATACTACGCGATCTTTGTCCTAGATTAGTCTCGGCAACGACGTCGCCACTCCAGTTATCCTACCAAAACATACCTAATTGTGGCTATTCGTCTTCGTCATAGTTCCCTCAAAAATTATATTATAAGCATCGTGAATTCTGTGAAATGTAAATCTTTTCTTACGGTTTAGGTTTGCACCAAATTAATGAAATTAAGCCATATAAATAATTGAAAATAGTACCTACTTAACTTTTTTACTTAAAAGATAGCTTAAGACACATTGACTGTACTGTCAAAGATCATTTTCCAAACATCCTTCCAGGACAGAAAATTTCTAGATTCATTTATATCACAAACAAACATTTAAATAACTCCAAGAATAAAGAAACAAAGTACGGCGGGGGTTTTCCGTACGCAGGGTAGGGTTTTATCAATGTTGGAGTGGAGTGGCTGGTCGTCTAACTCTACACCAACGATGTGCGATACGAATCGTATCGTATCGGAATATCGCGATATGCTAGGGACGATACGATATTTTATCACGATATTTTTGAAACGATACGTATCGTATCGCCTAAAACGATACTAGATTTTGGTGTCGGCACATAGAGACGATATTTTGATATTATTTTCTTGACTGTAAAACAATGAGATTATATCTATATTCGACAAGAATTCTTCACAGTGTTCTTTCTGTGGTACTACAATTAAAACAAGTGGAAATACCTCGATGGCCGTATTTTTAACTGTAGTATATAATGCGATATACGTCGTATTGTTTATGCACGGTATGTTAAGTGATACGATACGCGTATCGCGATACACAGCACCGATATGACACGGCCGATACGATATCTGACTCCGATACGTATCGTATCGCTGTATCGCGATACATGGCCGTATCGCACATCACTAACACCAACCGACCATATGCGTAATGACTGCTGATTACAGAATCACGTGACACTCTAGGAACACCACCACCCCTCCCCCCCAAACTCCCCGCGGTCACTGTTCTCAGTCGTTTGGTTCAGTAGTTCGGTTCAAGTTTCACTAACAGTACACCTCTGTGTCTACGACACCGATCAGCTGATAGGTCGGACATTGTTAAGTTGAACAGCTGACTCAGCCATGGCTGTCATTTTGGGAGTGGGTCTGATCAATTTATTGTTTTTGTTTTCGTTGGTTTTTAGTAAAAGTTTACACATAGAAACAGAAAAATGTGGATATGCAGTAAGTGTCTTAGTTTTAGATATGTTTTAACAAATGATTAATTGATTCTGAAACTTCTATTATACTTTATAGTTACAAAAATAATTCCCACCAAGAAGCTTACTATTTCAGTATTTTAGCAAATTTTCCGAACCAATTCAAAATATGTATGGTAATATACATAAATACCCCCGACGCAGCAAACCTGCATACTCAGCGAATTTTCAATGCATGTATATGTTTCTCACTAGTACCACATATAGTTACTCACCAAGTTTCATAAAAATACACGAATAAATGAGTTATATAGCATTTTATTTATTCTCCATAACATTGAAAGCTGAGTACGCAGGTTTGATGGATCGAGAAGGCAGTGGCGTAGGTACGGGGGGGATCAGTGGGATATATCCCCCCCCTTGAAACTTGGAAAAATAAAAATGTATATCCTCCTGAAATCAAGCTTATGCCTGTTGATGAAAAAGAAATGCTGTTGCTGAAAAACAAAAAAATATGTGTGCAATATCTCCAAAATATCTTATTTATATATTACAAATAATGTTCGCGTACAATAAATAGTAGCAAATGAACTGCACCGGCACACGGCACGGTATTTGCTCATTGCGTATTTGGGACGTGAGTCACCGAACAGTCTACCCTCACCCCCTAGCAGCCAGTTCGTCAACTAGCGCACCTGACCTTGACCTTGACGTCTAGACGGACTTAGTGATGAGCTTAACTGCACATGTGTAATTTAACTGCAGGGAGCCATAAATCTTCATACTGATTTTCAGCGTTCTATAACCGCAAATATATGTAAAAGTCAACGATATTTCCCGACGAGTAACAAATAATAGAGGTTAGAATGAATAGGGAATAAGGGTTTAGTTTATTTGGCAATCCTTGCATGACGATGAAGTTGCAAACGTAAATACATTTTCGTTCACAGATAGGATTTCAACACAAAATTTGTGCTATTCAACGCATTTTTGGGAACAATTTCGAAAAGGGGAGATGTGGTACTTTGGTATTATACGGATGCCACTATTTTTGAAGGTAAAATTTTTACCGGATACAAAGGATAACTACATAATTCGAAAAAACGTACTTTTATTGACTTACTGTAAAAATTTTACATCATTCTGATGAGCGGTCTTTGTGTTGTGCCTCCCAAAAGGCAGCGATGTCCGCTAGGATCGTGTTAAATGCGTCGCCACCGCTAGCAGCCACACCCGATCGCCACATGTACTCTGCCAAATATACAGCGCGCTGCGGCAGTTATGTTAGGATGGGTTATCATAAAAATACGTACGGTTTCCTCTTCATTTCAAGGTAAATCCCACACCAAAAGAACGTCACTCATTATGAAAACAAATGTAACGTAGTGCACGGCAATAAATCACTCATGACACTGACCCAGATACAGGCGGTGACAGGTGATGCGCGCGCTCCGGTGCTTGGCCTATTTGGAGGGAGTTTGGCGACCGGAAGTATGACTCATCAGGTATCATTCGATTCTTAACGAAACAAGGAAAGTCCTACAATCATTTTTATGATAACCCATCCTAACATAACTGCCGCAGCGCGCTGTATAAGGGTGGCATCCGTATAATACCAAAGTATCGGAGAGGTTTAATTTTTCAAGGAAATTCCCCGGAGCTATATTTTTATCTTAAAACTCCGGTAATCTCTTGGGAAATCTGGTGACTTGGCAACTCTAGCTTAACGATTACTTTGCAGCTTTCCAGTAATCATTACTTTGTATCAATGGTTTATGTCTTGGATGTGAAGACCTATATCAATAATTAAGAATGTAAGGAACACGCAATGATGTATTCAACTTTATATACCGGTATCCGCGCTAGTCACGAACACAGTTTTTGTTTTGTATTCCCCAATGAGATATCCCCCCCGACAAAGTTCTATCTACGCCACTGCGAGGAGGATGAGAAACGGAATGTGTTTGTATGCAATTAATTATCAATATAACCTAACCAGTCGAAGCTAAATGCCAAGTTGTATTCATTTATGTTCATAATTAAGGGAGATATACAACTTTACTTAATCTCCATATATTCTCCATAAGAATTAGGGCTGAGTATGAGGTTTGCTGCTACAGGGAAAATCGACAGATAATTATTTGTTGTTGTTCTGTTGTTTTGTGAGGTTCCAGTGGGCGGGAAAGTCCCTGGCCCACTGTGGCTGCTTTAGGGCGCTTGGGCCCTCTTCAGCTGTCTTATTTGTTGTGCAAATCAATACAAAAGTACTAGGTGAAGCCACATGCCAAGTTTCATCAATATACCTTCATAAATAATCGAGAAGTCAAATTATAATTCTCCTGCTATAATATTAATTATAAAAGTGAAAGTTTTTTTTTAAAGTTGGATGTATGTTTGGATGTGTGTACGGATATTTGGAGTTCTATCCCGCAAAAATTTTGCAAGAATATAGCTTACATGTTACATTAACATATAGCCCAGATAACATGTACGTCCAACATATAAGGCTCCACCCCACGGGCTCTGTAAGATCCAATGCAAATCTTATAAATTATATATCCCATATTTAATAGTGCTGGTCAGGTTAATATTTCGAATGTGTTTGATTTTTTCGCGAGCGAAACCGCGGGAAATAGCTAGTTCTCCATATTGGACAACGTACTGTGTTTATCACTTTGAATATCACTGCAACGGTTGGACGTAGAATCAAAATTTAAACACCAACATTGTAGAGCTTTGGTGTTTGTGGCTTTGTGAGTTTCGTAGAGCTGAACTGATTGGTAAAAGCAAATGTGAAGTTTACATTAAAATAAACTGAGGAAAAGCTAAAAACTTTGCCCAAAAGATTAACATGGGAGATTTTATGAGCACGTTTTTTTGGATTTTCTTCGCAACCACTTAACCTAGGTTAATGATTCAAAATACTATATTATTTGTTTTTTTAAGCTCTATAAAATGGTCAAAACCAAAATTAAGTGTTTTAAAATGTTGAGGGGGAAATGCAGAAATCTGATTTTTGGAAAATTGTAAACCCCCTTCCCAGCATGGTCTGATTTTTCTGGATTTCGAACTTATGTTGCTTTTTAAGTTTGTGCCAAATTTTATCGAAATTGGATGTTTTTTTTTAAAGTTATTGTGTTAACGGACACACATATATGTGAACACGCGCACACACACACACACACACACACACACACACACACACACACACACACACACACACACACACACACACATATATATATTTATATATAAATAAATTTGAACGAATGGTGTTTTTGGCATCTGGGGACCTCAAAACAAAAAGTTATCATGGTCTCGGGCTTAACTCTTACCATGCCACCGATGGTAATAGCTTCTTCCTTATAAGGCAAATTTGCTAAAACAAATCACATTAAATAGACATACAAACATGCGGTAGTACTTGTTTGTGTGTGTCCATTTAATGTGATATTTTTCGAAAGAAACGTTAGATTTCCATGAAATTTTGCCACAAATGTGTAAACCAATATCTATGACTTTATGACTTTCTGGTCAAAAACTAAAAAGATCGGACTATTGGAAGGGGGTTTTACAGCAGTTAAAAATGTATACAAGTTTTTTTTTTACCATAAAGTTTTAAAACCACACAATTTTGGGTTTTACCATATTATAGAGCTTAGATTACCATACCAAAGCTTAGCTTGGCTACCGTTGTGTTTTGAACTCATAATCTAGAGGTTAATCGGTTGCGGAGAAAATCCAAAAAATGCCCCATGTTAGTCTTAGGCTATAGGAAAATGTGTTTTTATTATTTTTCACTGTTGGGTTTTTATTGAATCTCACTTTTGTATTTATTACTATAGTAAATTTGGCTCTATACAACTATAATTTTCGTGTTTTAGCGAATTTCCCCTATAGGGGAATACAAATAAATACCTATTAGGCATGGTAGTCGGCATGGTAAGACCTAGGCCCGGGACCATGATAAATTATGAGGTCCCCGATGCCAAAACACCATTCGTTCAAAATTGTATATATATATATATATATGTGTGTGTGATGTGTGTGGTGTGTGTGTGTGTGTGTGTGTGTGTGTGTGTGTGTGTGTGTGTGTCCGTGAGCATGATAACTCTCGTCAATGACGAAATTTGGTATAAATGTGTAAAGCAGCATTTATGACAAAGTCCAAAAACCAGACAGATCGACCTATCCGAAGGGGTATTTTGGGGGAGATTTGTACCCCAAAAATGTTTTTTTTGAGTTTTTTACGTATAATTTCTGAGAAATTCAAATTTTAGTTTTTCCATTGGAATCAGCTTAAAAAGACGCACAAATTGGTGTTTTAATGATTGCTCTATACGTCAAATGGTACAGAGATATTGAAAGTGCTAAACACAGTACGTTGTCCAATGTTATTCTTATGGAGAATAAGAAAAATTGTATATCTCGCTTATTTATCACCTTATCCTGATGAAACTTGTTATATTGCTTCATATCGTTGTGGTCTATTGATATTTGTACTAAAAACAATTTTTTGGCCGATAGTTCCTGTAGCAGCAAACCTGCGTACGCTGCCCCCATGTTGTTCTTATGGAGAATAAGTAACGTGTTATCTCCCTTAATTATGAACATAAATTAATAAAATTTGGTATGTGGTTTTACCTTCTTGAGTTATAATGATATTTGTGTAAAACCCCATTTATTGTGTTCCTTGCTTCAGCAAACCTGTATACTCAGCCGCCATGTTATTCTTATAGAGAATAATTAAAATGTCATAAATCGTTTATTGATGAAACTTGGTATGTGGCTTTATGTGGTATTAATATATATGCATTGGAAATTCGCTGAGTATGCAGGTTTGCTGCTACGGGGGATTTGTAAATTGGGACAACTCTTGAAAATTTAAAACATGTAGGAAAAATACCTTAATTCAGACAACAATTTATACAATAAGTCAACGGTTCTAAAGTACTATATATTACAGATTTTATTAAATTACTAGTTAGGCTAACTTCTGAACTTTAAACAGGTTACACTTGAACAAACACAATCTAGGGACTTGACATTTGGGGTTGAGAAACCACAGAAACTATCCGATGACGAATTGTCTTTCAACTGCTGCAAACTGGAATCAACAGGGCATATACTTGGGCATGTACGCAGGTTTGCTGCTACGGGGGTATTAATTTTTGTTCCACGTCAATCCCAATCCGTTACAAAGATATTCAAGGTGTCAAATACTGTACGTTGTCAAATATTATTTAATGGAGAATAAGTACAATTTTATATGACGCTTAAACTTTGAACATAAAATTTTTCAAACTTGGTAGCCTACTTGGCTTCTTATAGTATATTGAAAAACGTTATGTTGCTTAATCTGGTTGTGAATCATTAATATTTGCATAAAACCCCATTTTTCCTGTTGCAGCAAAACTCCAAACTCTGTCCTAATATTATTTTGTATGTAGAAAGAAAAAGTGACATACATCTCTATCTATGAATGTATTTTGTTGAATCTTGGTAAGTAGTTTTGTGAGGTAGCTTATATATATATAAATGCATTGGAAATGTTTTGAGTACACATAGGTTTGCTATGACGGCGTATTTACGTATTATCTGAAACATCTGGTGTTGCTGTAGTGCCAGCATTTGTCATTATATAAACAGCTGTCAAAAATACAATTCAAATGATTACTGTTCTTCCGTAAGATTTACATTGATACTTTGAAAGCTTGTGTGGTGTAGCCTTGAGTAGGTACCGATGTAAATTACAAGGTATTTCTGCAAATCTACATGACAATACCTTTCTAACTGTATGCGTGAATACCTCCTATGATGCACACAAGCTGAGAAAAGTATACCACAATTTTTGTGCTTGTCTATTAATATAATGATGATGCGTATTAAAAAAATGACATTACAGTATTGGCATTAGAGTAAAAAAAAGAATGCTAACATTTTCAAAGAGAAAGAATATTACTTTACAAAAACCATTAGCTCTATTACCCCTAAATAAAAATTGTTGTATAAAGCCCCGTTTCCAATAAACAGCAGTTTCTGCTCAAAACAGTGTTTTGAGCTAAACTCAAAACAATGTTCAAGTAAAATGTATGGAAACGCTCGTAAACTGTTTTCAACTTTGATGGCCAACAAAATGTGTTTTGAGCCGATGAAGCTGACAACGTTTTGAGGAGAGCTCAAAACATAATGGAAACAGTTTCCTAACACCCAACACTGTTGTGAGCAGAGTTCGCGCATACGCAGTGAGCAGAAACAGCCGACACCACGCCACCCCACACCGTCGCGTCGCGCCCCTGATCGCCGCGTCCTTTCGTCTACAACACGTTGTTTTCTTTGGTATACTTTGGTCATTAATGTGCCGTACTACGTACTACTAGTCAGAGGCGGATCCAGCTATAAGTCGGGGGGGGCGAATTTAGTGGTGGATTCCCCCCCCCCCCGATTTTTACTGTTACGGATAATAATTGCAATATCAAAAAGTAACACAATACTAAAAATAACAGCTTAACCCAACATGCACTGAAGTGAACTGAACTAAGACAGAAAAGGCAGAACTGCGTTCCTGCGCAGTGTAAAAGCCCCGTTTCCATTAAACATTTTCTTGAACAATGTTTTGAGCTAAGATCAAAGCTGTTTTCAGATTAGTCCAAAACATAGTTGGAGGCCGTTTCCATTCTCCCAACTCGTACCAACATTTCCCGCGAAAAGCCATCTCCTCTCCACGCGCGGAGCGTTCGTGCATTAATACACTGAAATGCTGGATTAATACATTAATACAATGTAACGCAAAAACTGTTACAGCGTTTGTTAAAACAGTTTTGAAAAAAAAAAAATATATTTCCATACATCGTTTTCCGATAAACTATCCTTGTAATTTTTTATGTCAATCCCAATAGAAGTTGTATATGCCCTAATTTAAAATTAATCATCAACATGTGTTGACTATAGCCAAGTTAAGTATTTATCATTTTTCACTATAATAAATCAACTACATACATTATCGCCGCGTCTGCTGGACAGCTAGGACACTCTTATTTACCTCCGTGTGTTTGAAATTCTCGCTACCGCAATTTCGCATCGCACGCACCGCCGATCGAATTTTTGCCGTCCAGCTAGGCAAATGCGGCGACGGCCTTAAAAAGGCCTTAGGGAAAGGTTCAAATTTAACTGTAGTATCGATAAGATTTCGATAAAAAAATTATTTTCTTACTACGGGGAATTATACCGAGTGGCAACGGAGCGCGCGCTCAGCCGAGGCAACCGGGATAAAAAGGCCACGTATTTTTATCCAATAAAATGTAGCTATATGTATATGGAGTTACTTTGCATTCTATATTTGCAATTAAATATGTTATGTTCACATAGTTTATTAAAGATTACATTCTTACAACAGAACTTGGAACTAGAAAGTAAACATATAAAACATGTTTATAAACTCTGAATGTTTCCAAACTTTTTTAGTTTCTTAATAAGTTTTCTATTGTCGCCACTTGTAAAATTACAATATCTTAGCTTTCTGTTGATTTGCTTGATTTTTATATAAGTTCTTGTGGCCGTTGCGACATTGATAAACTACTGTGATACTACTGCCACTCGCGGTAAACACTAAAACCAAACAACCAAACATAAACACAAACAACACGTGACCGTCTTTCGCCCACACCTTACTAATAACTAACTTATTTTAAACAGAGTTTACTAGATATACTATGTTATACATTTCTTTGCGTTAAAGACAACTTATTATTTCAACCGTTACATGCAAACTGTGATTTTAGTTATTCAATAACGATTTACACGACTTTAAATGAGCTTTGGTTATGTTAAGCCTATCACAATACAATCCGTATTTAATGCGAGTAAGCATTATAGTCGATTTTAATACAAATTAATGCGGAAAAACATACTGCAGTTAACAAAATGACAATTTTCATACATAAAAACATAAGTACATGAATAAACATATCATCACTACTACGTTCACTACATTATGTGAAGGATGGCAATGCGTGATTAGGCCTAGTACATGGCAACTGACTTGACTCGCAGCGCGTGCTCGAATCACGCGCTCATGCAGATCTCAGGATATAACGTCTCTAATAGAATATAGTTTTTAATAATGTTAAATTTGAATCTTTCTCTAAAACTTTACCGCTGGTCGGATGCTTCTGGCCAAATAGTACGTGATTTGATAGCCGACTAACTTTTTCATGTTTAGTTTTATGGGAGCCATTCATGGACCTTCCAACCTTTCATGGGCCGCCCACATAGAACTGCTTCACAAGTCTTCACAAGTCAATTGTCTTCAACCTTATATGCACTGAGGAGACTCAGATTCGTAACAAATAAAGAAACAACAAAAACTGCTTACCATGCTCTGTTTTCGTCTCACATTCGATTTGGAATTGTTGCCTGAGGCTCAGCTAGTAAATTGCACCATAAGAAAGTTCTCATACTGCAGAATAAAGAGTGATTTAACGGTCAATTTTGTAAATTAACAAATATTTTTCCCAACACGCATTGCACACTTATAATTGATGTCCATGTCAAGTTTCGGAATTGTTTTCCAATTCTAACTGTTCCAAATGTTGATGTTAATCGAGCAGCGTCGCACTGAGCTATATGCGCGCGAGGTGATTTACCCTCAAGGTGACGACACGTCCCGATGCGCAGAACGGTCTCAAACTCGTCCGGCTGAATTGCACACCTGGCTTACTTACACCATGGTGTAGTGTGCATTCTGTGGCGAGTAAAATGGTTTTCAGAATCGTATTACTGAATAAATTCTTTATCTTTTGGCACTAGATTAAATGTATTTAACCTCTAATTATGACGTAAAACACGTGTAGTTTTGTAAGGCTTGGAGAAGCTTAGTTTTGAGTTTTGATATCAAAACATTGATTCTATACTATTTAATTTTTATTTTTTGTAGAATGGTTTATTAACAACTAAGTATCCTTCGTATTCAAGTTCCTTGATATGTTCCTCTACTTTTAACGCCAAACATATGTTTATAGGATTGGTTTTATTTCTGATATAGAGGATTAGTTTTGAGTTTTGATGTAAAAACATATATTCATTATTATAATTAATTTTTTTAGTTATAACAATTCATTTACGACTAAGAAGCCTTCGTATTTTAAGGGGAAAATTTTTAGGTAAGTTTAAAAGGAAGTAGGGTTTGTTTATATAAAAAAGCAACGTTATGTTTTCTTACTAAAGTATTTTATTTCATTATTGATTATAACAAGTTTTTGCTTCACGAGTAAAATATAATCACTAATGAGATATTTTTATCTTATCATATAATGTTTTATTCTTTATAACAAATAAGTATCTTATTATTTACTGCCTAATTTACATATCAAATTCCTCATGAGCCTAATAACATCTTAGTAACTGAATTTTCTATAAAAATTGAAACCTATGTTAAAGAACAAAAATCTCAATACAATATGGAGTAAAATGTATCTAATTAATATTTTCTAGATGAAGATCTATGTAAATTGAGGAGCTGGATGTGGTATAACAGCGTGGAGCCGTGGTCCGCGACGGCGGCGAGCGTAGAACTGAACCATAGATTAAGCATACTGACAATAGCGGTTATTTACATCGGATTATTGAAAAAAACTATAAGTTCTATCGAAAATTGTTTTGAATACAAATTTAAGATAATCTAATTAGCTAAAACTTTCTCGCTGGAAGTTTGTTTCTACCTCAAAAATAAAAAAAATTTTCGCTTACTGACTTTTTAATGTCATGCTGTTACAACTCTCTAATATTTTCATTATTAAAAATTACACATAATTTTAAACTAAAATATATTTATACCGTTGGATGCGGAAATTCTTGCAGAAAAGGAATATATAAGTTTCAGTGTAGTTTTGTTATTACTTCGATGTACAGAAGCGTGTAAACGACAACGCGCTCACCGCTCGGGAATACTCAGTTTTGTCGTGTCCTACACTTTAGGTCTAGCCTGACAACGCGCGGACCGTATTCTGTCCATTTGGCGAGCTCCTCCATCCTCGCTGATCAGATCAGATCTAAGATACAACAGCGGTAGCTCGAGTGAACGGGCGGCGGCGAGGTGCAGGCAGAGTGGTGCTTACGTGACGTTACCATGGCAACGGGAGTTTGACCGCGCGTCCACTGAGTCCACGTGATATTATTAGTCATCACACCCTAAAGATGCTATTACTGAAGGCACTGAAGGTAGCATTATCGGATTTATTTCAAACCAAGACCAACCAGATTTTCATTTTTATACCAAAGAAGGCCTGGCGACAGGTTATATCATATGAAAGGTGACACAACTACTTTCAGAAACATGGACAAGCATAGTACCGTTCTAAATACCAACATGAACTGTATAAGACAACCGAAACAGCGACACCGTAACATGGGCAAGGCTGTGTTTGGTGTGTGCTATCACCCCAAGGCTTTCAACCGTGGGGCGCAACCACGGCTTCTAGACTTAAACAACTCTGAAATATGTCTCAAGTCACATATATACTGATATCATATTTGTGTGACATATCAATAATTTAGTACCTGGGGAACCGAGCTTTGCTCGGGGAAGGCCAGTCAGTTTGTATAGATGACTTGGAGTAATTTTTCGCCACTCCCCCCTACTGATAGTCGGATTTGTATAGCTCATTTGCCTCTTTTAGCGAATTTCCCCTATAGGGAAGAAGCTATTGTTACCGTAGGTGGCATGGTAAGACCACAGACAAAGGAATCCTCGTTTCTCTGTGGTAAGACTTAAGCCCGAAACCATGATAACTTTTCATTTTGAGGCCCCCAGATGCCAAAAAAACCATTCGTTCAAATTTTGTACATATATATATATATATATATATATATATATATATAAATATTTATGTATTTATTTATGTGTCCGTAAGCACGATAACTCTCGTAAAAAAGGTCTGATTGTGATGAAATTTGGTACAGACGAGTAAAGTAGCATTTATTTGAACGAGTTAGAAATCCAGACGTATCGAACCATCCAAAGGGGTATTTTGGGAGGGTTTTGTATCCCAAAAACGGGTTTTTTGGGTTTTCCACATGTAATTTTTATTGAAATCAAATTTTAATTCACACCATTGAATTTAACTCAAAAAACAAACAATTTGGTGTTTTTCTCATTGCCTATGTCAATTGGTTACCAAGATATTGAAAGTGCTAAACACAGTACGTTGTCTAATGTTATTCTTATGGAGAAAAATAAAAAATGTATTTCTCTTATTTATGAACATACATTGACGAAACTTGGTATATGGCTTCATCTGATTGTGGTCTATTGTAATTAGCACAAAAACAAAAATGTTTATCAATGATTCCCGTAGCAGCAAACCTGCATACTCACTCCCCATGTTATTCTTATAGAGAAAAAGTAAAATATTATAAGGTATGATCATAAATTAATAAAACTTGGTATATGGCTTCACTTAGCTGAGTTCCATTGATATTTGCATAAAAACCAATTTTTTGCAGATGAATCTCGTAGCAGCAAACTTGGGTACTCAGCCCCTATGTTATTCTTATGGAGTATAATTAAAATCTTATACATCGCTTATTTATGAATGAATGTGGATGAAACTTGGAATATGACTTCACTTAGTTGAGTTCTAATGGCATTTGCATAAAACCCCATTATTTTGGGTTCCTTGTTGCAGCAAACCTAAGTACTCATCCCCAATGTTATTCATTAAGGATAATTATTATTTTATATATCGCTTGTTTGTGAATATATTTTTTAGGAATCTTTATATGTGGCTTTAAGTGTTATTAAGACATATATGTGCATTCGAAATTCGCTGAGTACGCAGGTTTGCTGCGCGGGGGTATTTTACATTTTTAAGGTCTCTCTAGTTGTTATTTATAGCTCAATGTCCTATTGATATATTTTACCACTCTATATATGTAATCTTCATACAAATATTTTAATTTCTGCTTTCAGGAAACCACATGTTAATAATCATAAACAACATACGAGTATTATTTTTACGTTCATTGAGTGATTATAAACATCTGTCACAATTCTTTTGTTTTGATTTCAAACTCCATAAGCCCAATGTTAATTTTTTTAACTTTTCATTTTTGTTTTTTTAAATAATTTGATTTTTTCTGGGATGAGACCTGTCTAGAACTTATTTTTATCTAAGAAATTAGTTATTTCCAACATTTGAAGGAAATCGTTGGTGCCGTTTTTGAGATGAGATCGAGTTGCAAGCAAGCAAGCACGGACACACTCAAACCTTACTCATATTACAGTATAGGATTTAGAAACAACTTGAGTGAGGGCAATTTAGATAGAATCCAAAATCGTAATATATAAAAATGAATGTCTATATCCCTTGGTCACGCCATCACTTGAGAGTAAGTGCACCAAATTGAATATTTATTTTTTTGTTGTGTTCGTTAATGTCGGGACAAGGTTCTTATAAAAGAAATTTTTTAATTCGACCTAAGGGCTGTCCCACAGGCCTTCAAAATTCCCATTTATTTGATCAAAGTTCAGTTAGTTACACCAAACAGCTGTAAACATACTTAAAAGGCATAAACATATGTTCATTATGGAAATAAAAAACTACTTTAATGGCAACTCAAACTCTATTTTTCGATAGGTGAGTGAGCGTAGCGAATGAGCTAATCCGGGAGACGAGTGAGCAAAGCGAACGAGCTCATCTTGAAAATGAACGGGAATTTGACATAAAACAAATTCAATGACATTGGGACAGAATTCCCATTGGGACATTGGGACAGAATGACGTCCACGGGCCAGCTAGTGTTGTTATAAATTGTAAAATAGTCCTTAGTCTCCCAGTCTTATCAAACTACCGGCAATCTAGAGGCAAATCCTGACTCAACTTTTATTATTCATCATACTATTACAGAGTAAACAGAGGTTTTAAAGTATGTTTAAAGCTTCATCTTAATTTTGTAATTGATTGCCAGAGCATCAAATATTTCTGAAGACATAGCAAAGCATTTATGGTTGTTCCAGTATTTTTTCTAGTTTCTGGGCCAACTCGGACTAGACTGAATTATTGTGCCCTACAATACACCAATACATAAAATATGCTATAAATATGTGTTATTGTAAACTGTGTGGAATCTGTAACCTGCAAAACTTATTAGAAGACAATAGGTAATGTTTATTTGTTTTTCGTCCATGTCATCCCTTCTCGATGCCTGTGTTCCAGTCATGCCCTGTGCCCAAGAAAGGGTTCATAAACGTACATCTGATACCTCACACCCATGATGATGTAGGGTGGCTCAAAACCCTCGACCAGTACTACTATGGGAGTGAGTAGCATCTAGCATAACACAATAAATGACACCGCCTCAGCTTTTATGAAAATAAATTATTATATGTTAGTGTAGAAGCTTCAGAGTTTTGAGTTTTAATGACCAGGTTTAATATATTATTGGCAGTCTAGGCTAATTCATACACACACCGTTGTGTGCAGCGGGCTCTCTTTCCGCCTGTGTTACTTAAGTATCTTGATATATTCAGTACTGGGTTATTTAACAAGAGACGACTACAGGCATCAGTTTGTATACTTGTACTTGCTGGTATCTTGTTCTTCGCACAGGGATCTAGAAGCCATAAACACCGAGATGTTTGGAAAATGTTACATTCTGTAACCTTGGAATCCGATAACATTGAACATTTGAAGACCCTTGAGGCGGAGCCCTTGGCATTTTTGAAAACATAAATAGACGACCCATAAATATGAACTACTTTAATGCAAAATATCAGATCGATCAGTTCAACATATTTTGAGTTAGAACGCAGCAACATAAATGACAACAAATGTCGCCAACTCATTATTATAATAGAATAGAATAGATAACTAGAACTAGTATTTGAGACTGAAATATAAATATAAATTAATCTTTACATAATTAAGATGGATCAGCGTTACTTATTTGGCACAGTTATTCTATTCTAAACTAAAATATCAATATATTATGAGCACAAACTAAATTCATCTCGCAGTTGAATTTGAGTAATTTGTCCACTTAGTATTTTCAAATATTATACTATCATCTGAATAGGAGAGGATTTTATGATTAAAATATATTTATATCTAAATTTAAAATTGTTTTATTACAAAAGAAGATGGTATTCCTAACAAAAAATACCCAGCAAATTTATTAATAAATTGGTACTTAGTATAATAAAGATTATCATTAAAAATTGAAATTGAATTACTAATTATATTACTTCATGGTGGTCATTAATTTAAAATATATTTTAACTGACAAATGTTATTATTTTTGTATTATATTTGTTTAGTACTTTACTTCTATGTTAGTTGTATATCAACCAATGAATTTAAAAAACTTTATTCTTAAGGCATAAGGTATAGCAACTTATGGTGCCATAATTAAAAAATAAATATAGCACCTAAATATGACTTTCTTATCTTCATTTGTATGCAGGGCTTTTTATAGGGGAGTTATTTTATTTGTATGCAAATTGTCCTAGACTTAATACAAAAAAAGGAATAATTCAAATAAAAAAATGTAACTGGTATACTCCTTACCTTAAGAACTTAAAAATTCTGCTCTTAATTGCTTATGAAAAATCAAAAAGTGACCCTTCCTACACAGTTACATAAAATTCCCTGAAAACTAAATATAGAAAAGAAATATATAAAGCAAAAATTTGTTGTAATGATAATACCATTTCAAGAGCAAAAAACAAATGTCATACAGCTTGGCAAATAATAAAAGGTAGTACTGATAATAGAGGACACCAGCCACCCATCCCAATTGATCCTAATGAATTAAATAATGGTTTTATAAACCTGGGAAATCACCCGGGTCCGCATCAGTCAGTAGCACAGGACAATAGTTTGCTGAATCTAAATGTTGAACATGTCTTGAGGTTTAAGTGGAGTCAAATACAACCACAAGATATCCTCCATTGTGTCAATAAACTGAGCAGGTTTATCGGGAAGAAGCTATTACTGTGGGTGACAGGTAGGATTTCAGCCCAAGGCTATGATAAATTCTAGAGCAGAAGATTATTATGGTCTGTAAAATTTCGTAATAAAAGAATACATAATTCGTAATTTCGTAATACATATAATATGAGAACCCCTTTGCTGTTTAGTAAATATCATTTTGAAACAGGGCTCATTTCCACCCTGTCTAAAGACCTCCATTATTGTTCCCATTTATAAGAAAGGGGAACGCACAAAAATAGAAAATTACCCACCCGTCTCAATAATATCTTGTTTCTCTAAAATAATCGAAGGAATTTTACATAGCCAGCTCTGTAGCCACTTTGAAGCAAACAATCTTCTTAATTCATCTCAATTCGGTTTCAGGTTTGGTCTGAATACATGAAAGCCTTAAAAGAGATTGTACTGTTATACTTGAACCATTTAAAAACAAATGCTATGCTAATGCCACACTGGTTGATCTTAGTAAAGCCGTTGATTCTGTTTGCCACAAGCAACTTCTGAATAAGTTAAGGTATTGCAAAATAGATGGAGTAGAACTATCACTAATTCATTCCTACCTCAGTGACAGATACCAAGCTGTGATTTCTAACAATAAAAAATCAGATCTACTGAGGGTGGATCGTGGTATCCCGCAAGGTTCGGTCTTCACACCTTTCCTTTTCATAATCTACATTAATGACTTTCCTAGTGTTTTGCCCTATAAATCAAACTTGTACGCTGATGACACCACATTTTTGACAGCAAATAAATATTACCCGGAGTTAGAAGTTTTGACTACATCAATGATGGAAGCCTCTAGCTGTTGCTTTGCAGCCAATTCTCTCAAAATTAATGCCAATAAAACTGAACAGCTACTCTTTTCATTGTCCTCCTCCTTAAATAATAAAGAATTAGATTCTGTTAAACTTCTCGGTATAACTCTTGACAGTAAGCTCAATTGGAATCAACACACTTCTTTACTCTGCAAAAAATTATCTAGAGTAATTTTCTTGATCCAGAAGCTTAGGAAATGTCTCAGCCATCAATATTTACTCATGATTTATTATGCACTTTTTTATTCACATTTAAATTATAGCATAATTCTTTGGGGCAATTCCTCTGGCGCAAAAGAAGTTTTTATCTTGCAAAAAAGGGTGCTCAGAACCATTCTTGGATTAAACAAACTTACCTCGTGTAAAAAATATTTTGTTGAGTTATCCATGTTAACTGTCCCTGGTTTATTTATTTTACATTGCTTACTCCATGCCGAGGACAATTTGGATAATTATAACACCAGGAATAGTGTTCACAGCTACAACCCAAGAAATAAGAGAAATTTGAATATTCCCCATGTAAGATTAACTAAATCCCAACACCACTTTTTGAAAATTAGTCTAAGGTATTTTAATATGCTACCCGAAATTATTGAAAACTGACCAAGAGAAAGTTTTAAAAATATTTTGCATGAGTGGCTGGTGGCATAAGCTTTCTACCAAAAAAGTAAATAAATATGAGTCTTGTATTAGTTCTTTTACGTACAAACTTAAGTTTTTTATCTGTTTTCCTTAAAAGTATGTTAGTATTTTTTTCCTTACAGTGCGTTGTATGACCATTCATGACTTGCTTAATTATTATTGTTGTTTGTAGCATTGTAGTCAATTTTAGATTTAGTTTGACAATGTCGATTGCAATTATTGTAATTGTTTAAAGACAATAAAGACATTCTTATTCTTATGACGAGTGCAAATTGAGCGTTTGTGCCCTATTTTTTAGCCGGCTTAATAATTTTAATTGGTTTTAGCGAATTTCCCCTATCGGGAAGAAGCTATCACTGTGGGTGACAGGTAGGATTTCAGCCCAAGGCTATGATAAATTTTTGTTTGGAGGTCTCCAGTTGCCATTAAAAACTCTCTGTTCAAATTTAAATATATGTGTGCATGTGTGTCCGTTAACGCGATAACTTTTGAAAAAAGCATATGATTTTGATTAAAGTTGGCACAAATAAATGTATAAAGTGACATTCATAACTTTAAGTGTGAAAACCAGGGAGATCGGAACACAGGAAGTGGGTTTTATAGGGGTTTAAAAATTTCAAAAATTTGTTCAAAAAAAGTTCTCTAAAATTTTAATAACACACAATTTTGGTTCTGACCACTTTATAGAGATTAAAAACAAATAATTTGGTAATTTTAATCACTAACCTGGGTTATAAGTGGTTGCATACAAGAAAAAAAACTTCCAATGTTAATCCTATTTAAAAAAGGTTTTTAGGTTTTACACAGATAATTTAATTTAAACCCTCACTTTTAGTTTAACCAATATGTTAAGCTCTAAAAGTTTATCATTTTGGTTTTTAAATTGTTGTTCTATATCAAACTGTTGCAAAGATATTTAACGGGCTAAATACGTTGTCTAATGTTTTATTATTCTTATAGATGATAAGAACAATTTTATATCCCGATTTTCTATGAATGTATATTTATGAATCTTGGAATGTGGCTTAACCTGGTTGTGGTCATATTTGCAAACCAATTTATTGATGGTAAACCTTAGTGTTTAGCAGTAAACCTGCCAATTCATCTTTAATGTTATTATTATGGGGAATAAGTAAAGATTTATGATTCCCTTACTTATGAATATATTAATCAAACTTGGTACCTGGTTGAGTTTTATCAATATTGCATAACAAGAATTTTGTTTTCTACCTTGTTGCAGTAAACCTGCGCATTCAGCTCTAATTTAATTCTTATGAATATATATGGGGGAAGCTCGATTACACATCATATTGATGGTCCATCGACCCTCTGATATATTGAAAGAAATATTAAAAATCTGAGGAAGGGTCTATGGCCCATCGAACCATTTACACAAATTTAGTTTTATTTCCATCGACCGAGTTTATATATTTCTCTATTAAAATAAAATAAAGCTCGACGGCCCCAACATTATAAATATTAAGATTATATTCAAGAAATAAGTAAAGGGTCAATTACACACCAAATAGATGGTCCATCAAACCTTTGAAACCTTATTATAAATATTTTTTATTTGGGGGTCGATGTACCATCTATATGATGTGCAATCGAACCATGCGATTAAAAATCTAATAATATAAAGTGTAGGGTCGATTACACATCAAATAGATGGTACATCGACCCGTTATAACTTTATTCTAAATGTGTTTCTTTGGGGGTCGATATACCATCTATTTGATGTGTAATCGACCCTATGTCTTTATAATATGTTATTTTATGGAGAGAGGGTCGATGGTCCATCAGACCAAAATATAACATTTTATCTTAATTTATAAAATGGTCTGATGGTCCATCGATTGTTTATGTTATTTCATTTATTTTATTCAAGGGTCAATATACCATCTATTTGATGTGTAATCGGCCCAGCCCCATATATATATATGCATTGCAAATTCCCTGATTATGCAGGTTTGCTTTAAGGTTTGTGATCATAATTGTAATGACATCAATTCCACTGATAGTCATAATATTTAAACAATAAAAACTCGCAAGTAATTCTTGTGAACTGCATTTTAATATTGCATTTAAGTTAACAACATGCATTAGTGTTTTCAAGGGGTAACTAAACAGAATAATCTATCTTTATGAGTTAATTCACAGTTAGTTATTTTAAATTTTAAGTGGGATGTATTTTTTTTGTCCATTTAGCTATAATGTTATCACAGATATAAATTGATTTTGTAGTTTAAATGTACAAAGACTTGTACTTTTACTCTGTTGATTAAACCCTGTCAAATTCAACTGAACCAAGACAAAGTATTCTACAAAAACACATCCTTGTATATATAATGTAATTATAGGTTTTTTAACAAGATAATTTGGGTAATATCAATGGACAGATAGAGAGCGGAAAAACTATACAAGGATCTTGAGACAATGACGTTAATGACCTGTGACCTCAACTGATGAGGCTCCATAGTTTAGACTATATTATTAAATTACAAGCTTACAATTGTTTAAAATATTTATTGAAATTATGCAGGATTGTCTCCATATGAAAAGTTAGAAATTACAAAAGGGTTAGGCTCTAAATCTAGCTCTTTTTGTAGTTATATTATTTACATAGGTTTAATATTATAAAAAGTATTTTAGTGATTCAATAAATGACAATTTTAACAAAATACAAATTCATTAATCAAAAATATCTACACACCAATGAAAAATACCTATCTTTATCATTTGTGAATCTATCAAGCCTAGGTTTAAAGTCTGAGTTTGGCATGAGTAAAAAAACTTGAACCGATAGATTTATCAAACAAAAACATACCTTAAAATACTGTGTGTTGAGGGAATAAAGTTGTTTTCAATTTACGTCCAGACTCTATCTAATACTGATTGATCACAATAGGACACAATAGGATCACAATATATAAATGTACTAAGACTTGTACTTTTACTCCTTTGATTAAGCCCTGTCAAATTCAACTGAACCAAGACAAAGTATTCTACAATACCCCCGTCGCAGCAAACCTGCGTACTCAGCGAATTTCCAATGCATATATATGTGTCTCACTACTACATAGAGCTACTTACCAAGTTTCACAAAAATACATCCATAAATAAGTGATATATAGCATTTTACTAGGGGCTTGAAGGGGCGATAGCCCCTAAAAAACCAAAATACATAAATTTTTTATCAACCTTCATTGGTCATTTATAAATAAGCACTGATTTTCTAGCATTATAATATAATATTATTATACTGTCTTATGTTTTTAATAAAATGTCCATTCCTAAACAACTATACATTGCTGTAGTTTAAAAGTAAACAAACTGAATAAGTACAGCTGGTATCAATATCAAAGGCTAATTTAACTCTGTGGCACAGCTGTTTTAATTTCAAAAGATGTAAACAAATTAAACCCCATGTTGTTTTAATGGGAAAAGTTTTATTCTGTTGCGAATTTATGGTAAAAAAATAAGAAAAATGAATAGTTTTCCCTCAAAATTCACGTCAAGACCTTTAAAATGATACCCCTCCCATCCTTCTACGGCCATCCAGTCACTCACAATTTCTTTACAAAAATTTGACTTACGGAATTATATATAGAGATTTATTCTCCATAAGAATAACATTAGGGTTGAGGACGCAGGTTTGCTGCAACGAGGAAGATAAGTAATATTTTTTTTTGCAATTATCAATATAACTGAACCAGGTGAAGCTATATACCAAGTTTTATTAATTTAGGTTCATAATTAAGGGAGATATACAACTTTACTTATTCTCCATATGAATAACATGGGGATCGAGTATGCAGGTTTGCTGCTACGGGGACTATCAACAAAAAACTTGTTTTTTGTGCTAATATCAATATACCACAACTAGTTGAAGCCACATACCAAGTTTCATCAATATACATTCATAAATAATCGAGATATAGAATTTTATTTATTCTCCATAAGGATAACATTGGACAACGTACTGTGTTTAGCACTTTGAATATCTCTGCAACGGTTGGACGTAGAACAACGATTAAAAAACCAAAATGATTGTTTTGTTGAGCTAAACACATTAATAAACAGAAATGTGAAGTTTTTAGTAAAATTATCTGAGAAAAATCTAAAAACCTTTTTCCATAAGATTAACATGGGACACGTTTTTTTGGATTTTCTCCGCAACCACTTAACCTAGGTTAATGATTCAAAATACTAAATTATTTGTTTTTTTTAAGCTCTATAAAATGGCTACAACCAAAATTGAGTGTTTTTTAACATTTTGGGGTCAAATTTGCAAAAAACCGATTTTTGGAAAATTGTAAACCCCCATAAAACCCCCTTCCCATAGTGCGATCGATCTGGTTTTCGAACTTAAAGTCATAAATGCTACTCTCCACATTTGTGCCAAATTTCGTCAAAATCGGGTGTTTCTTTCAAAAGTTATCGCGGTAACGGACACACATATATATATATATATATATATATATATATATAGACATATATATATATATATATATATATATATATATATATATATATATATATATATATACATATATATATAAATTTGAACGAATAGTGTTTTTGGCATCTGGGGACCTGAAAACAAAAAGTTATCATGGTCTGGGGCTTAAATCTTACCATGAGACCTACGGTAATAGCTTCTTCCCTATAGGGGAAATTCGCTAAAAACATGTACTTGTATATATAATGTTATTATATGTTCTTTAACAAGATGATTTGGGGAATATCAACGAACTTATAGAGAGCGGAAAAACTATACAAGGATCTTGAGACAATGACGTTAATGACCTTTGACTTCAACTGATGAGGCTCCATAGTTCAGACTATGCTAGGTGTACGCTCAATCCTCGCGAATAAGGATAAACGAAACACATGATCAAACTTAAATCGAGTCTCATAAAAAATTCAAGATATGATTTGAGTAACATCATCAGAATACATTCTGGTATCATTTAACTGCCACCAGAATCCGGGTTTTACGTCTATATAGCTATATAGTCTCCCTGAAATACCACTTATTGCAGTAGCTCAGTGAGTATCGCACTGACTCTCAGAGCGAAAGGTCGCAGGTTCGGTTCTCGTCGCAGACCTAACTTTTTATCAGTAGAAAATATTCATACATTTATCACTTGTTTTTATCAAAGGAAATGTTGTATAAATCCGTACATTTATTTATTTTTAAAATAAATTTAGGGTTCAGGCATGGTTTGTTGTTAGGATTGGCATGGGTGCATTATCGTAGTACAGAGTATTTTGGGCTAGGCAGTGACTTTGGCAGTGTGATTAATTTAACTTTTGAGAACAGCGAGTTTCCTAAATGAACTAATGTTACAATTTCTATAGGCCTAGTCAAAATATCCTTAAGGATTATTAACAATAAGTCGTCATGTCCAGTTATTTAGATGACAAAATGAGATTTCAATATATTGTTTCAAAAGCCTAGGCTATCATGAAATTAAATGCTATAAACATGGGTTGGTCCAAGACCGTACATGAAACTTCTAAAATGGCAAGTAGCCTAAGTGTATAGGCCTAAATTTCATAGCCAAAGGTCCAAGTTTACGAGGAAAACAGCTCACTGTAATCCAAACCTAGGATGTGTCAAATCATTTCAGATAATCTGGAAAAAAGGCTTAGTTTGGTTAGAATAGTTTAAAGCTTTGGTTTTGGTTGGCTACATCATTTCTAGTAATGTGTTTAAAGTATTTTACAACAGTTCTATTACCAGTTTTATGTCGGCTTACTCTTACTGTAATCCAATCCTAGGCTTTGTAAAATCATTCAAGATAACCTTCCGAAAAAGGCTGTTAGGTTAGAATAGTCCATAGCTTTTATTGTGATTAGCTACAACATTACTTGTAATGTATTTTAGGTAATATAGAACATTTGTATTATTATTTTAGTGAAAATATAACCTAGCAAATAATTGTTGTCATACAAAGTAAATTTAAGGTTGGTCGCTTGCTGTGACTGACTTGATCAAAGCTTTCTAGACAAATTGAGGTTTTGTACTTTTTACAAATGTCAATCACAATATTACCAATTGTCTAAGACAAACTATTTTATAAGTTAAGTTAATACCTCAGTATCTACAGTCATCTATTTTGAAAAGTTATTTTGAGTTTTTCAATCTACCAAACGCGTCGTCTGCCACTGTTACTCATCGCCACCGACGGCTGACGATATTTACACAGAGTAGGCATACTAAGTGAATAATAATAACTGTATGGATATTTTTTTAATAACGTACCCTTTATAATTTTATAAAATAATAAATATGCTCACAAATTAAAAATATACTTCGATTTATCTCTCTTGTGTGTGTTTTTTTGTTTTGTTTTTGTAAAAACCCTTTTGTTATCTTTTGTTATCTTTTGAATCTATATATCAAGCCTAGGTTTTAAGTCTGAGTTTTAGCATGAGTAAAAAAAAAAACTGTACTGATAGATTTATCAAACAAAAACATACCGTAATACTGTGTGTTGAGGGAATAAAGCTGTTTTCAATTTACGTCCAGACTCTATCTAATTAATACTGATTGATCACAATAGGAGACACAATAGGATCACAACATCCCAATTCTGCACTCAAGTCAGCGAGTTTTAAAACATGTGCTCTTTATTTCATGTGGTTGTAAGGTTGACAGCAACTAATACAATCTTCTGAAGCAAGACCTTGCCCAATTTACCTCTGCTGAAAGTGATCCATTTATGAACTCCCTCTCCTCTTGCTGACTGCACTATAGCATATTAAATTGCTTTAGGATTAAACAAAATATATCCTTACAAATTATCTGTTATGTTCTTATAGAATATTTTTAATTTATAATTTGATTGAAGTGTTTCAATACCAAATACCGTCTGGCATGTACATCAATTGGAATGCTTGCATATTTATAATCCAAAATCATAATATTATCAAAACAATTTGTTCTTGTAACTGATTACAAGAAAAGTATGAGTAAGTTTTCTTGGTTTTAAAACATTTGAAATTCAATAGGAATATTTTAGCCTAAAACATTAATGAGTGTTAAAACTATCTAAGTATTTTTCTGTGTTTTTTTTTTCATAATGAGTTGTATGATTGACAGGCAAGTCTGATCTCCAGCACGCCGGAGTGCAGTACATACTGGACAGTGTAGTGGAACAGCTAAAACACGATCCTGACAAAAGGTAGACTTTAAAGACAAGCATTTAATGGGCATCGACCAATAAATAAATGACCCTTATTTATGCACATGAAAAGTGAAAAAATAATAACCAACTAACCCAAGTATCTCAATATATATTTGAAACAAATTATTTATTATTTAAATAGTGAAGAGAGTGACAAAACAATTTAACTTTTTTTCTAAATCCTGCTTTTACATTATGCAAAACAGTGTTTTACATACCATTTAAGTCTATCAACTTTCATTTTATGATCATAATCGCAGTACCTAATATTGTTGATTTATCCTGCATCACGTTTTGATCATAAATAATTTATTGAGCCAACGAACAATTACCCAAGTAGCATTTGTAACGGCCAAATTAATTTTAAAATTATTTTAAGATGGTTTCAAAATTATTATAAAATGATTTTTTACAAACAAATTTCCTGTCTGATCTATTTCATCATATTTTCAAATAATTTTAAAATTTATTTTGCAATAATTTTGAAATAACATGTAAATCAGTTTTAAATTAATTTAAATGATTTCAAAATAATAAAAAAATAATATTTACTGAAAAAATACTGTTTATACTTATTTTCACAATCTGACTAATGTGTTACGCATGAAAATCATTGAACAAAATTATGAAATATATTTTACGTTTCAAAAATATAATGACCAAATTGGGTACTGAACCCGCAGCCTTTTGATCACTGTACACATACTTTAACCCTCTTGACCACTTCGCCCCTTGATTAGTGAAGGCCGGGCTGGCAACATAAAATAACCAATTGACTACACCCTTCGGGGACTTGGTGAAACTATAGCATCCCTTGTTTGCTCTTTCTGTTGCTGTTAAACAGTGTAATTTGTATACATCTTGTAAGGTTGTAGAAACAAAACTTGTAATATTCCTTTTGATATATATACAATTTTTGAGCAATATGGTACCCAAAACCGATTTTACACACATCCTTTGCATGCAACAAATATAAATAATTTCTTCATTAGCACGATACGTGTTGTTACAACTAAACAGGATAAATAAAATACGTCTTACAACACTATAAAGTACATTTTCACTAATAATGTACTTATATACAAGACGGTAAAATATACACAAAAGATGGTACAAGGCGATCGATTTCAACCAGTTACACCGGTCATTATCAGGCCCATCATCATCATCATCTGATTGGCCCTGATGATGACCGGTGTAACTGGTTGAAATCGATCGCCTTGTACCACCTTTTGTGTATATTTTACCGTCTTGTATGTAAGGTGTAAATATACTTTATAGTGTTGTAAGACGTATTTTATTTATCCTGTTTAAGAAATATAAAAAGGCCCAAAAAGTATTTATTTAGTTTACATAGACTTTCACTGGAAGGGAAATTAAATGTACATTTATATAAGTTTTTTGAGGCTGAAAAGAATTACTACATCAACTCATTTTAGGTAAAGATAAACAATTTTGAAACTAATAAAGAACTTCTTTGCTAAGTAATCCATGTTTCTTTCTCATTAACTTTTGATTAGTGAAAAAACAATAGTAATAATTTTTAACATTTCATATTCTTAAAAATTATTTATTTCAACAAATTTCAAAATTATTTTTAAAGGTTTAGTTAGGATTTACAATTCAGTTAGTAAAATGTTATTAAATGTAATTTTAAAGCAATATATAAACAATTTAAATTAATATTTTAAAGTTATTTTGAAATTAATTTAAAGATATATTAAAATAGATTCAAAATTATTTCAAATTATTTTGAAACTAGTGTTAAACTTACTATCACTCTTGATTTCTTCATTATTTTTGATCGATGAAACAATTATTTTAAATGATTTAATATAATGTTAAAAAAGCATAAAATTTTATAATTGAAAATAATTTAAAATTAAATTAATAAAATATTAAAATTATTTTATAATATTGTTTCTACTGTTTTGAATGAGTTTTGTAACATTTATTTATAATCATATTAAAACTGATACAAAAATTACTTTAATATATGTTTTCAAAATTATTTTTAATCAATTGAAAACCCATATCATAATTATATTAAAATAATTTTAACTTGTTTCAAACAAAAACTCATTTAAAAACCATTTGAAATTATTTTGAAAATATTACAAATTATTTCTACGCTACTACAATGAAAAATTGGTTACAGACAATTAGAAAATTTTTAAGCTATAGACAGCGTTACATCATTACAAGCTTCGATGACAAATCCTTTCTACTCCCCTCTTCACACCTTGCATTGCCATGTTGCCGTTTGGTGTACCCCTGCTTCTTTTATTAAAGATATAGTCATGTGTGTTTTATAATATATTGAAACAGATGTTTTATATTTTGTTTTGATTCTTTGTTGTCACTGCGATTATATTTCGGTTATTGGTTTTAAAGAAATATCTAGACCAAGCCCCTTTCATCGCTCTAAAAACAATTTGTTCTCCGTAGCAATAATATTGCAGCTGTTAAAAGACAGCGAGGCGGAACCCGATAATTACGGTAGCATTAAAAACCTATCCAAAAGTTGTTATTTGTGAGAGTTAATAGGCCTATACATAATTTAATTTAATACTTAAAAATGTCATTAAAATTTGTAAATAGATTTTAGAGAATCACTCCAAAACCAAATTGTCAAACAATATAACAACTGTGAACAATTCAATCCAATTAATGTTTATTTCAAGTATCGGTTTTACTTTCAACTACCAGATTAACATTATATAGAGTGGTGATGTTAGATTTTTTATAGATGTGATTGGTGATAGACAGGCTTTGTTGTTGTGATTTGAGGGATTAGTCAAAAGCAAAGGAAATACTGAGTAGTAAGAGAAATATGTGTAATATTTACATGTGCTAGGTTCATCTATGTGGAAACGGCATTCTTCTGGAAATGGTGGCAGCGACAGGCAGACCATGAGCGCCACATCGTCAAGCGACTTGTGGCCAATGGCCAACTAGAGTTCATCGGCGGGGCGTGGTCAATGCATGACGAAGCCACCACACACTACCAGTCCATCATTGACCAATTTACCTGGGGATTTAGGTATACTTGGAAACATGATTTAAGCTATAGTCTATATACAGTTTTCATTGAGAAGTCTCATATAGTTTGAGTAATATAGTATAACTAGCTGTTTCCGCAGGCTTCGCCCCGCAAATAATAATTTATAAAAACTATGACAGTTGTGTGTGCTGCATTCTGTGGTTATCCCGTAGAACTACTACGAATCAGAATCAGCTGTTTGTATTTTCATCAGCTCAAACTTAAAGTGAATGCCCATAAGAATAACACAGGATTGGAACTTTGACTCCCCATGGGGCGGAGCTCTATGGGAATTTCTTAAAACCCTTTCTTAGTGAGCACCTAAGACCCAAGAGGAAGGTATGTTCCAAATTTCATTGCAATCCGTTGTGTGGTTTTTGAGATTTCGTGATGAGTGAGTGAGTCAGTCAGTGGTATTTGAGTTTTATATATTAAGAAAAGGAGTAAAATAAGAGTGAGTGTACAGTTATTGTGGAGATCACTTGAGTGCGATTCACAAGGAATATTCCAGCTGGTGGTGGTAGAGTAAGCAGTTCAATACTGCAGTTTAATTTTTAGTTTTAACTTTAAACACTCATTATGATGCAAAGGTGGTGATAGCCTGACAACGCAGTTAACCACATTTGGTGGTGATACCGATTCCACATTTTGCGGAGAAAGGGGAAAATTAAGACTACTTTACGTTAAGTAAAAAAATTAATTTTCTTATGTATAAGGATTTTAGGTTTGTTGGTCCAGAAAATGATTGTATGTATATTATCTTGTATGATTCTTCTTCAAGGATTGTTGTTGTATGATAATCTTAATATATAAAAATGAATCCCTATTTTCCTTGGTCACATCACTACTTGAGAATGAGTGCACCAAATTGAGTAATTCTTTTTTTGTTGTGTTCGTTAATGTCAGGACAAGGTTTCTATAAAAGACAATTTTTAATCTGACCTAAGGGCTCTGTCCCACTGGCCTTCAAAGTTCCCATTGATTCAAAGTTTGATTGATCAAAGTTCAATTAGTTACACCAAACAGCTGTTAACAAGGATTATACTAAACATACTTGAAAGGCATAAACTTATGTTCATTATGGAAACAACAAATCTACTTGAATGGCAACCAACTCAAACTCTTTTTTCGATGCTGAAGTTAGCACTATATAAAAATAGGTGAGTGAGCGTAGCAAACGACCTCATCTGGGAGGCAAGTGAGCAAAGCGAACGAGCTCATCTTGAAAATGAACAAGTATTTGACATAAAACAAATTCAATGACATTAGGACAGGACAACGTCTGTCAGGCCAGCTAGTATTTAATATTTATAATGATTGGCTATATCAAATTTGACATCAGAAATCAATTAAAAATGAATAAATATGACTAATTAATGAGAAAATGTTTGCACTCTAGCGGTCACAATTTCTGTCTGATTTACTTCAAATTTGATACGGACATTCCTTTATATATTAAGTTGGTCAAATTCGTTGGGCAAAACAATCAGAAAACTCTAACCCCCTTTTTAGGATTTTAATTTCTCAAAGCCAGAAAAGGGTCCAAAATTCCTTGGATTGGATGTACTATATAAAAAGATACCTCGAGTCAATCCATATAAACCGAGAGGCAAAAGTTTTAAGCCCTCTCTCATCATTCTAGCACAAATATTTATCGAGTTATTAAAGAAAATGTATATTGACTAAACACCAGTACGTTCTCTTACGGGGATTTTACATTAGAAACATCTGTTATTCTGTTATTCATATGTTGTGAAGTTTTGTCAGTCCCGGAATCCCCATGCCTATACTTTCAATCTTGACTGGACCTTATAATGTGCAACATTCTTATCACAGCATTGCAGATGAACAGAACCAGGAGCATCAGAACAGCCAAACAATTAAATTATTTCTATTAAAATTGGAATAAGTCTATGATTTATCACAGTTTTTGATTTTTCATACTTTTGTTATGCGGAAATTCGCTTCCCTCACGTCAGCGTGCTGCGTGCAAACTCGTTTTAATGTTAATATCACAGAATTTGCTGTCCTCTAAAATCTGCCACCCTAGACAGCGGCACAGCTTCTCTGCCCCTAGAGCCGGCCCCGTGTTGCTCAGAATCAATCAAAGATCTTACATCTTGTAACTCTTAAAAGAGTTAGCTATGACAAGCACTACACAGATGTGTTCAGATTGAAGGGAATTTGTGTACTTATATTCAGACCATAACATTCGTTAATGTTGTAAAACTGTATTGTATTACATAATCAGTTGTCTTAGAATACAACTGAGTTAAAATTGTATTTATCTCCTTGTTATCCTTATGGGGAAAAATAATCTTTGATGTTGGCCTGTGGCCTTAACCATTTTGCATAGTTACAGATCAAAGAAATTTGATTTTTACTCCGGCCTCAATCGTTGAAATTGGTTCAGAAATAATGGAGGAGATCTGTTTCCAATAGTCTCCTTAGTGAATTATAGACATAGTAAAGACACATTATAAATGGAGAAGCATACATAGGAGAAAAGAAAGTCTGCTATACTCATGACTAGAACTTGTTATGAAGAAGAGATTCAATTATTTTGGTCCTTTAATTATTAGTGGCACACTTGTCTCATAATATTTATCCTATTATTATATACAAACTTTAAAATAACGAGCTGCTCCCCCGCAAAAAATTGCAGTTATAATCCTTATAATAGCTGTTTATTGAATTAAGAGAAAACTCACGTGACATGAACCAAATAAAACTCTCCTCCATCATAGGCCTGCGCACAGGGAGAGCCACAGGTGCCGTGGCACTTGCAAAGTTTTTAGGAGGGGCGCTGCAGCGCCTCTTCTGATTTTGTAGCTGCCACGTTATTTATTTTACATTTGACAAAATCACTAGAACTTACTATTGATGTTAATTACAAAAAAATGTAGGATATTTGTTGCGTGGAAATGTGAATGTTTTGCCGTTTATGAAGATGTGGAAGATGGAAGCAACATAGAAATTAGAATGTTTATGTGGAGCGTACTTTAGAATTGCGTATAGGCCTTGGCGCCGAGATCAATCGCGATCGTAAGCGTAAAAGCCGGGTTTACACTATGTAGCAAAACGTGCTATATGTTACAGCAAAAGTTATATAACATTTTCGACAAGTTCGAAAAATACTTATAGCAGAATCTGCTACATCTAACATTTAGCAAAATTTATATAAAATTTGCTATAAGTAGAAAATTTCAGTTTTTAAACTGCTACATCTAATATTGCTATATCTAGCAGATTCTGCTACATTTGGCAAAAATCGTGCTATCCATTCGAAGTTGGTAAAGATCAAAGAAAACCGTGCTAGATATAGCATTTGCTATATCTAGCAATGTTATACGCGGATTTTTCGTCTAGCATCTGCTACATGTAGCATTTTCTGTCAGTTAGTGCCTTTCTTTCCAATTTTGTGCCCAATCATAAAGAAAATATACTCAAAATGTTCACTGGTCATTCTTAAGAAGTTTTTGAAACTACCGTCACACCCACCTAATTTCACATCTCAATGAAGGATCATTCGTAACATCATCTGCAACAAGATCTTTCAACAGGTCAGTTCCACTATACCTCACCCTCACGGCAAATGACGGCCTGACCCAAAACCTCCTTTCCCTCCTCTGACAGGCCAATATCACAGTTATCACAGCCACGAGCGCTACATCTTGTCTCCGTGACATTTTCACCAATGGAGAAAGGTTTTGCTACATATAGCAAATGATACATAAAGCAAATGTTATATAGCATGTTTTGCTACATAGTATAAACCCGGCTTTAAGCATGACGTATCTCCTTTCTTCTATGGAAAAGCGAAGTGCGACCGCGAAGCTCTTATTTTTCCATTGAGATTGCTTGTGGGTAGGATTTAGTGCGTACTTTTGCAATTTTTATTGTTCAGTGGAGGCAAATTTAAATAATCAATACATTTTAAGATCACTTATTTTGATTTGTTTGCGTGACACTATAGCAAACAAATTATTGCAACTGAATAACAGTGTTGCCACTCTGATCATTACTTCATCGCCGGACTAAAAATCCCCCATTTTACACCCATCTGGTCGCCAAAATCCACCAAGGCTGATTTATAAAAAAATTACCATTTAACCCCAACCATCCTAAAAATCTTCCACTAACCATCCAAAGTTGATTAATCAAAAGTTACCAATTTTACCCTCTAGCATCATTATAAGAGCTGGTTAGTCAAAATATATTTATTACAGCTGACAAAATATATGTGCTTTTCGAACATTATGTGTCATCATTTGTAAAAAACTGTTTTAGCAATTATACCATCATAAATGCCTCAATAATCGTGTATGCCTAAACTCTATGATCTACTGTATAAATAACTGAACATAAAATGGTAAGTCATGCGATGAAGTGAGAACTGAAAGATAACACCATTGGGGTTAATATATAAAAGTAAAGACTACATGGTCAACCCAACGAGGTAGAATAAATATAGAGCTCTCGTCTCGTGTTGAAAAAGTGAAGCCTCGCTGGAGGATATTTTGCAAACAAAACATCTGGTCAAAGAGAAAGAAAGACTAACATAACTTGTGAAGGGAGCATTTGATTGGTTAACATATTTGTTGCCATGGAGACCGGAGGGTATAGAGGGTAAAAATGGCGGAGAGCATGTTGGCACAGTCTTTTACCCCATACGAGACCTCTATGGATATATACCTCGTTTCGTTGACCACTTTTCCCCTCTGCTCCCATGGTAACCAATCAAATCCTCTCTTCACTAGTTATATGTTTGTCAGAGAATTTGATTAGTTACCTGAGGAAAATTAAGGTCGGCATGTAGGCTTTAACTTTTTACCCCAGACGAGAGCTCCAAATCTCGTTGGAAAACCCCCAATAATCCAAGCAATATTGGTTGTATTATTGTACTAATTTTACAACTATTGTTTCCCTGAACGTGATTATTTAGCTTTTTAGCATGTCCTATTTTTCAAACAGCAATCACATTACACCATAAAAATAACTAAATCATCAAATTAGCAAACAAATTAACTATTGTACTAACGAACAAAGTAAACTAACGAACAACAAATGGGACGCCTTAACAGCAAAGGCGCGACGGAGGAAGCGGATCCCCACTGCGAAAAACAAAAATAGTACAAGGGACATAGTGTGTACAACAATTATTTTTAACATTTCTGGCATATATAGTTCTGGTTTGATTTGTTTAGTACCGATACCTCCACAGAGCACCAAATTAGGCAGATATACTTTAAACCATGCACAGTATAAATCACAAATTGACGAAATCCCATAAAAAGATCAAAATCCCCCATGATTTTTTTTCGGTAGAATTCTCCAAAAACATCTCATTATATGCAGTCATAATGAGATCGGAAAAATTACAAAATTTGAAGTACCTAAAAACAAAAAACAAAATCTTGCTCTCAATCATTACTCATAGGCAGAACTTAGTCTTTTTTTTAATGAAAATAAAATGTTTTATAAACTATATGGTTGGGTTTCTAGTGTGTCGTTCCCATACATTTAGTGAAATGTAACTACTCTACTTAATATTGGTGTATTGGCAACACTGCTTGACTTGTCATCTGTTGTGTTGCATGCGGATGCGGATTGTCTGTACTGCATTGACTCGAGTCAGCTGCTGAAACTGACGTTTGCTTTAAGCTGACATCTGTGCTCTCTGTTTCCTCTCCCAAACACATATCAATTTGTCTACTTTTCAAGTAAATTTCAATGTATTGAAAACATCTACAAACGTAATTTTATTATGTTTGATTCCTCGCCCCTCCCCCCTTGGTGGGCGTCTTTTTCCCACTGGCACCTTCAAAGATGAAACCCTGGGCACGCCTATGTCCTCCATATGATTAATATGGGAACTTGGAAGTCCCGTGGGGCAGAGCCCTGGGGCCTAAATCGAAATTCTGGCTCCACAGTGACTTAGAACTTGAAATTACCTTTTAAATAAAAAAAATAATCATCAACATTAGTTAAGTATTAGCATCAGGAAGTGAGTGAATAAAAAGCATGAATTTTTTAAATAATATGTAGATTTACACGAAATAACAATCATAAATAAAGCTGAAGTCCTGTTGATAAATAAAGCTGATGTAAATTCAATTTGCCAATACTCCCCTAGGATTACCCCTGGTTACAGTGTTAGCATTCAAAATACTTTAGGCATTTATAAATAAGCTGCACAATTTTTTGATAGGAAGTTGAACGACACATTTGGTGAGTGTGGAGTCCCGAAGGTGGGCTGGCAGATTGACCCGTTCGGACATTCTCGAGAGACAGCCTCCATCATGGCTCGACTTGGGTTTGACGGTTTGTTCGTGGGGAGAATCGACCACGTGGACAAATCCACGAGGATTGTGCATAAAGAGATGGAAATGATATGGGAAGCAAGTCCAAATCTTGGTATGTCATACTTATGACCATTTATCTTGTGTTTACATTTATTTTTTGGTCTTAAAAGCATTTTTACTGAAACGTGTAATAGTTCATGAATGTTATTTAATATACCGGTAACTGAAATATTAATTTATTAACTAATTTATAACAGTATTCTTTTTTCCAGTGCTGATGAGATCTTCTTGTTTTTGTGTTAATTAATGTTCTTGGTGACTTAACATTAAAATTTCCATTCAGTAAGCAGGAATAAATGGAAATTAATAGTTTTTAAACAAAAAAAAGTGAAATTATAATCTACAGCGTGTCCCATGAGAGTTTGGCACAAATGCAGGATATGATAGAACTCATCAAAAGGAGGAAACACTTTATATCAACTTTTTCTAATTCACTTTGTTTTCCGTCTGTCTGCCTGTATGTGATTTTTAATCAAAACAATATGCCTTAGGAACCAATTGAGGACTTGAAACTTGGTACGCCTATAATTGTTTAGGGCTAAGTTGGTAAACAAATTTTTAGCTAAAACCATTTCAAAATGGTGGCAATTTAAAATCTTTAAAGCTTGAAACAGCAAATTGTAATACACTATGTAAATAAAAAAAAAAAATCAAATTCTAAGCAAAAAATATCCTGCATTTGTGTCATACTTTTGCAGGATACCCTGTATAGAGCATTAAAGTATTTTCAAAGAAAGATATTTGTAGATAAAGGTTCAATTTTGTTACTTTCATAGAATAGATAATTTTCAGGAAAGGAAGCGGATTTATTCACTGGCGTATTGTTCAACACTTACTCTGCCCCAAGTGGATTTTGTTTTGACATTTTTTGCAAGGATGAACCAATAATTGATGACAAAAAAAGTCCTGAATACAATGCTGATAAACGGGTATGTAAAGCTTGACTTTGTATATATGATACAAAATACAAATATGAGATTTATACAAACAAAATTAACATTTCAATGCACCAGTAATTTTAATTTTAGAACTTTTAAGTTTTCTAGGTAAAGTAACAATAAAAAATAAATAAATTGTAAATAAATAAACAATAAATTGTTTTCTAGGTAACAATAAAATAGCAATACTATAAGTTAATTAGTATATAATTTTGTTTTATCTTGATAATATAAACAAATAATTATTGAGAGGTGGACAACCTTTGTATTAGTTTGCTTGGATTCAGTTTTTAATCTTAAATATTAATTCGCTAAGGAATTTCATTTTGGCCCACCACGTTGTTATTTCTCAACCTATATGGACGATCGATGTGTCATTTTAATGTTTTTATACTGCAGATTAACAGAAAGATCTAAAACTCAAAAATACCACTTTAGTTTTTAAAATATTGAGATTTAAACAAATTCTCCATGTTATTTAAATGGGAGAATACCCGTAGTTTGAGAAAATCAGGCAACGTGTAGTCATGGAATTTTTACCAATTTGAAGCTTAAACATTCCGATTCTCCCCAAAATTGTCAAGTTTATAATTTTCTCCATTGATACAAAGTAAAAAGTTTGTTAAATGATACAAAGTAAAAAATACTCAAATTGCTCTATGTTATTCATATGGGAGAATTTTTGAAGGAATTCAGTTTGAGAAAACCTGGATTTGTGTGGTCATAGAATTTGTGCCAATTTGAAGTTTAAACATTCCCATACTCACCAAAATTGTCAAACCTATAAGTTCCTCCTTTTAAATTTGTTTAATGATATAAAGTAAAAAGTCCACAAATTTCCCCATGGTATTCATATGGGAGAATTATCTTAACTTGGCCTTAGTTTGAGAAAACCAGGAAACGTGTGGTCATAGAATTTGTATTTGTATTATTAATGTGAAGCTTAACTATTCCGATACTCCCCAATATTGTCAGATGTATCATTTTCTCCTTTTAGCAAATTTCCTCTATAGGGAAGAAGCTATTACCATAGTCGGCATGGTAAGACCTAGGCCCGGGACCCTGATAACGTTTTGTTTTGAGGTCCCCAGATGCCAAAAACACCATTCGTTCAAAACTGTATATATATATATATATATGTGTGTGTCTGTGAGCACGAGAACTCTCGTAAATATTATCCGATTTTGACGAAATTTGGGATAAACGTGTAAACCAGCATTTATGACTAAGTTTGAAAACCAGACAGATCGACCTATCCTAAGGGGTATTTTGGAGGGGGGGTTTGTACCCCAAAAATGGGGTTTTTGAGTTTTTTACATATATTTTTTGAAAAAGTCAAATTTTAGTTTTTTCATTGGAATCAGTTTAAAAAGACGCACAATTTGGTGTTTTGATCATTGCTCTACGTCAATTGGTTACAGAGATATAGAAAGTGCTAAACACAGTACGTTGTCCAATGTTATTGTTATGGAGAAAAAGAAAAATAGTATATCTCGCTTAATATCAACTTGTCCTGATGAAACTTGGTATATTGCTTCATATCATTGTGGTCTAATTGATATTTGCACTAAAAAACATTTTTTGGCCGATAGTTCCCATAGCTGCAAACCTGCGTGCTCAGCCCCATGTTATTCTTATGAAGAATGAGTATCTTGTTATCTCCCTTAATTATGAACATAAATTAACACGTTGGCTACCGACGGTCCGGAATTCGGGTCGCTGGGAGTTCCCAGCAGACCAAACCTAATACACGAAACTCTCACCATAGACCAAGTCAATGTGACCAATTGTAACCCAGGGACCGAAACTTGTTTTTCCGTATTTTTATATTTTTTGAAGTAGAATATTTATATTTACTCCTAAAAGTAGCAATAAAATATAATTTCAGTACTATTTTAGCATTTTTTTGCGTCAGGTATATGTGTAACATCGGTCTATAGTAACATTTATATGATATTTTTTGTGATAGATCGACTGTCTCACATACGTGACGCGAGTTTTCAAACTTTGGATGACTGGGAGATAAAATAAAAAACCATTTTTTTATATTTCTTTTATTGAGAACAAACTGAAATCGGTTTCAAAACAAAATTATAAAATTTGTATGAGACAATGAAATATGAATCCTAACAAATATGGATGGCCAACTTTGAAAATCTGGAAAAAAAATTGAGGTCGTACCCCGAGACCGAGCGACACGCATCCGTGTCACACATTCCTATAGACCGATATACAGGCTTCAGATCGATATAGGGTACCGTAAGGATGTGGCAAATCATTTAACTGAACGGTGACTGCGTCCCGTATACGTGTCGTCGGTCTACTGGATTTGGCCTGAGCGTCCCGAATACGTGTCATTGGTTCACTGGAATCAGCCTGAATCAACCTATATGTGACACTGATCTATTTTAAGGTTTTTTTAACATTGCGTTACTTATAAGTGACGATCGGTAGTCAACGTGTTAATAAAATTTGGTATGTGGCTTTACCTACTTGAGTTATATTGATATTTGTATAAAACCCCATTTTTTGCGTTTCCTGCTTCAGCAAACCTGCATACTCAGCCGCCATGTTATATTCTTATGGAGAATAATTAAAATGTCATAAATCGTTTATTTATGAATGTATATTGATGAAACTTGGTATGTGGCTTCATGTGATATCAAGATACATATATATGCATTGGAAATTCGCTGAGTTTGTTAAATGTTAGTAATTAAGTTTGTTAAATGATATAAAATATAAATGTCTACAAAGCGGTTTTGTGAGATTTATAGTCTGTTGTGTTTACAACAAACAGCTGATTAGAATCCTGGCTATGTGATTTTCGATAAGCTCATGAAGCTTTTTAAATTTATTTTCGTCTGTAGGAAAACATTAACTTAAACATCAAATGTAACCTTTAAAAAGTAACTTATTATTTAAGTGATAATTTTTAGTTTTGTGATTTTGTGACTTTTTAACTGTATCGTGCAACATATAAAGGTGAATTTTCATAATTGGTAATATTTTTAGTAGGTACGTATATATTAACAACTGCAGGTATTTCATTGTTGGTGATAGTTCCTCAACCTTAATATTGTAGCCGTTGAATTTTGAAGAAGCTATAGGGGAAAATGTCTTCCCTATACATGGAGGGAGACCTTCTATACTCATTAACAGCCGATTTGGTAATGTGCTATATTCAAAGTAAATAATGTAAGTTGCAATGAATCACGCGCTTTGCAGAGTCATCACTCATATGTTAGCAAATATTCCATTGTTTGACTTAAAATACCCCAATTTATGCACAATCACAATGAAAATCAACCAAATATCTGCCATAGCCAATTAGTCTGACAATCCTTGCATTGCACATTATAAATATAAATTAAAAGATATAAGTGGTGTAAATAACTACAATATTAGATTCAGTAGCCAGCAAAACACAAGCTAAATTAGTCAAAATTATAACTATTATAGCGTCCCAATTGCCATTGAAAAACTATATATATTTAATATAATATTTGTGATATGTAAAAAGAAATAATGTATATAATATAAAATAAGTTTTGTGAATAATTGCTGACAAATTGCAAATAAGAATTGCTGGTGCTACTTGGTTTGGCAAGTCTGGGCTAGCTCGCGATTTTCTTGTTCGGGGATGTCGGAAAGAGTTGGAGACAATGATTTAAATTGTTGCTTGGCCTGAAGGAACTGGAGCCGGGTCACGTGACGGCCGGAGTACCCGAGATCGAGAACTTTCTGAACCAAGGTTATATATTCACGGTCGCTGGGAGGCTGCGGCATTTTACGGAGTACCCGGGATCGAGAACTTTCTGAACCAAGGTTATATATTCACGGTCGCTGGGGGGCTGCGGCATTTTACGTATACCTCTGGTGTTGTGAGTCTACCTAGCGAAACGCGAATTTCTTCGGATTGGAAGGTACAAAAGTTTTTTTTAAATTTAGAGTCTTAATTTAAATGATTGCTCCATTTCTCATTTTGTTGTTTTTCAAAAAGGGGAACAGTCTGTAAAACAATTATTATTTTTTTCAGGGTTCGAAGCGTTTCTTCTTTTTGATACTTGGGTTGAAGATAAACTAAAAACCAGACTGTTAAAGTCAGAAAGAAGAATTATAATTAAAGTTCAGTAATATCAAATATCGAAGAGTTAACTTTATTTTGAAACATTGAAGTGATAAGCAAAACCAAGTTTAATTTTATTTTGAATTTTGAATTATTTTATTTGAGAAGAAAGACTTTTAATTTGTTTGTTTAAATAAATACAAGAAGATTTTATTTAGTTCATTTTCATTTATGACCACTTCTTAACCTCAAGAAATATTATAGCCTGCTAGTCAGCGCTATAGAACTGTGCCACTCTGCTTAGAACAATCCGGAATTTGTAGAACGGGAGCCTCAGTTATAGCTTGTTTTAATTTAATAAAACTTTCTTCGCATTATTCAGTCCAAATAAATTTAATATTTTTGCGCCTTAATTCATTTAATGGTGCGCAAAGTTCCCCAAAATTATCAATGAACGTGCTTAAATAAGACACCATTCCCACAAATCGTGACACTTCTTTGGCATTTTTAGGCCTAGTACAATTCCTAATTGCAACGGTGTGGTCTGGGTCAATTTTAACTTCATCTTGACTGATAAGGAACCCCAAAAACTTGATTTGTTTGTAAACAAACAACGCCTTATCTGGTTTAACAGTTAGATTGTGGCGCCTTAATCTTTCTAACACTTCCCTCACCTGTTTTATGTGACTTTCATAATCGGGGGAGTACACTATGATATCATCAATATAATTTAAACAAAACTTATATTTGATATCATACAACACATCATTGAGGTATCTTGACAAAATTCCTGACTCACTAGCAAGTCCAAATGGTATTAACTTAAACTCAAAAGCTCCAAAAGGAGTACTGAACCCTGTTAAATGCTGAGATCCCTTTGCAATTTTTATCTGGAAAAATGATTGCGTTAAATCAAGCACTGTAAAATATTTGCCACCCTTCAAGTGCGCTATCAGTTCTGACATAACACCAATTGGATAAGATACAGGTTCTAGCCTTTTATTTAACTCTGCATAATACTGGTCCGTATTTCCCTTTTTTACTAAAAATGCAGGCGAAATCCAACTTGACATTCTTGGCTTAGTTACATCTTGCTGTAATAACACATTTAATTCTTTACGCATTATTTCACTTTTGGGAGGAGCAAGCGGATAATACTGATATTTAACTGGAGTATTATCTTTAAGTTTTAAATCAATTTCAAAGTTTATTGCGCTTCCAATTTGATCACTAAAAACATTTCCAAAGTCCTTAACCAATTTATTTACATCCGGGATAGCTTCATCGCATCCTATGTTTAGGTTACAAACAGTCTCAATACTTTCTTCCATATTCACTATATTTACAATGTCATGACAGGGTATTTTAACACTTGGCGCAAACCCAAAATAAATTTCTTCCTTATACAAATTAATTACACAATGGCTCTTCTTAATGTATGGTGCACCCAAAATAATGTCCCAGACTAAGTTTTTACCAATCTGGAAATTAACTTCCCAGGAGAAACGCTCTAGTTTTATTTTTAACTCACACTGCCCCATTATCTCTAGCTTATCGCTACCTACACTCTTACAATTGACATCAGTTTCTTTTAGTTGACCAACTATCTTATCTTCTCTTAACCTTGTAAATAATTTTTCACTCATTATGTTGCTCCCTGTGTCTATCAAAGCCTTACATTTTTGTTTATCATTAATTAACACTTCCGCTGTAGGCAAGAGGTTCTTATTATTGCCTTTTACATTTTAACTTAACTGTCTATTTAAACATTTGTCCCTGTAGTTCGCATACTCTCTATTTCTTAATCTTCTCTTCATAAATTGCCCATTAAATTATTTTTTTGTCAGAGAACCAACAAAATTCGGGCTTAATTTAGCTGGCTCTCTACTTACAAGTTTTTTGGGACCGCAGGCTTTGAAAATTCTTTGTTTACATTTTGCCGAAAACAATTTCTCGCAACGTGCCCTAGTTTGCCGCAATTAAAACATTTAATTGCGCCTCGTTTGAACCGATTTGCCGTGTGGGGTCTCGATTGCTGTTCACCGCTATTGGGATTTTCTTTGCGCCTGCAAAAACTCGCATAGGCAACGTTTGCACAGTGTACAGCTAACTGGTCGAGTTCTGAATACGTTTTAGGCATTTGCGCAAAAACCAAGTAACTCCTTGTTACTTCGTTGAGGCCGATTACAATTAATTGCACAATTTCTTCCTCCTTGTACTGGCATTTGAGCAAGCGTGCATGCAACTTAATTTCCAAAATATACTCGTTCAAGTTTTCGTTTTGTTTCTGGGGACGCAAAACCAAATCTCGTTTTAATGATTCTCGCATCGTGATAGGTACAAAATGCGCAATTAAAATTGTGTGCACTCGTTCAATGTCATGACCCTCACTTAAGCTCTCTAAGATTTTTGCTCGCAATTCCCCTCTACAGTAACCTAAACTTAGTTCTAAAATCTCACTGGCTTTAAGCTGTGTTTCATCTGAAAACGTTAATAGTACCTTCACAAAATTCAATAACAATTCCACTACCAGACCATCAGTTGGCTTAAACATCCTTAAATATTGTTCAATGGGGTTGCTTAGTTTCATGTACATTTTACTAACACTAGAGCTAGCATTATCTACCTCAGTCTTATCTCTAGCAATTTCCTTATCTTTATGGCTAGAACTACTTAGGTTTAACTGTGTTTCAAACTCAATTTCATCTTGAAAACTATCCTCGATTATTTTTAATGCTTTAGTTTTTTCCTCTTCTTTATATCCTACCTCCGTTAAATTAACTTGCATTTCATCTAGCACCTTAAACAATTCACTTATTTTCTCTACAGACTTTTTTCTTACATCTAAGACCTTAGCGTAGTTCAATCTGCGGGCATAATGTTCTAGTTTGCATTCTAGGCGCACTAACTTATTTACATTTTTGGCTCCCTGCACCTCACTTATAAGTTCACCAATTTCATTTAAACAGATCTCAATCTCCTCTATTTCCTCCTTTACATTCAAAGGCTCCAAATTACTCACATTCTCCTTAACTCCCAATTTTAAAATATCTCGCAAATCCTTTCTTAACTGTTGCACAACATCGTCCTTGGGACATCCACGAACTTTCAACTCATACATTAATTCTTGCTTTGACAGAAGGTGCACTTTTAAAACTCCCATTTTGACTGTTTTTTAATGACCAACTTCTTTTTAAAACCAGAGTGGCACAGTCTATAGCGCTGACTAGCAGGCTATAATATTTCTTGAGGTTAAGAAGTGGTCATAAATGAAAATGAACTAAATAAAATCTTCTTGTATTTATTTAAACAAACAAATTAAAAGTCTTTCTTCTCAAATAAAATAATTCAAAATAAAATTAAACTTGGTTTTGCTTATCACTTCAATGTTTCAAAATAAAATTAACTCTTCGATATTTGATATTACTGAACTTTAACTATAATTCTTCTTTCTGTACTTTAACAGTCTGGTTTTTAGTTTATCTTCAACCCAAGTATCAAAAAGAAGAAACGCTTCGAACCCTGAAAAAAATAATAATTGTTTTACAGACTATTCCCATTTTTGAAAAACAACAAAATGAGAAATGGAGCAATCATTTAAATTAAGACTCTAAATTTTAAAACAACTTTTATAGCTTCCAATCTGAAGAAATTCGCGTTTCGCTGGGTAGACTCACAACACCAGAGGTATACTTAAAATGCCGCAGCCCCCCAGCGACCGTGAATATATAACCTTGGTTCAGAAAGTTCTCGATCTCGGGTACTCCGGCCGTCACGTAACCCGGCTCCAGTTCCTTCAGGCCAAGCAACAATTTAAATCATTGTCTCCAACTCTTTCCGACATCCCCGAACAAGAAAATCACGAGCTAGCCCAGACTTGCAAAACCAAGTAGCACCAGCAATTCTTATTTGCAATTTGTCAGCAATTATTCACAAAACTTATTTTATATTATATACATTATTTCTTTTTACATATCATAAATATTATATTAAATATATATAGTGTTTCAATGGCAATTGGGACGCTACACTATTAAAGTTAAGTTTGATTTGAAATATCCTAGAATCATCAGAATTATAATTAAGTGTAATTTATTTTGTTTTTAAAAGTTTGAGTATGTGCAATATTGTTTTTAAATGTAACAGAATTGTATAAATTGTGCAGTGTATTTAAATTGGTTTAGACATAAAAATGTTGCAATGATGGTAAAACTAAATTAAAATTGTATCTCCATCTAAAATTACTCTGAAAAAGCTAAATCCTTAAGACCACAAGCATTGCTCCTAGTAGCGGTATTACCGACAGTAGTCAACTTGGGAGTCTGTTGGTTCAAACCTTTTGCTGGAACCTCACACCCGTCCCTGCATCCCTTGCCACCCAATGCCTGCTGCCTGTGTCATCTACAGAACCTAATCAAACTTTTGCTACTGTGTTAGTTTTTGTTATTATATCCCAAACATTTGGATTCTATTCAATTGTTCTAGAAAACCGGATACCAAAAATGAGGTAAATACGATCAATTCATCTACAATAAATGTAAATTCAAAAATTAATTAATTTTAGGTTTTAACTCTAGCAATTATTTCTTCATCCACAGTAATATATGGTTGAGTTTGGATTAATTTTTCTTAGACTTTCCACTCTAGGTCAATAATACAATTGTTACAAAATATTTTTTTTAAGTTGAAAAGTTTTGTCTTAAAATACATACTAGTGTTGGTAAATGTTTAAATTGTGAGAGCTTAGGAGAGCACTGATTAATTGGAAAAAATAAAGGTACATTTGACAGTGCTTATTATAAAATTAAAATTAATTTTCTTTTGAGATAGTTACCATTACACAATATTTAATTTCTAGGCAGATTCATTTATTAAAAATGTAGAAGATATCCAGAAGAGTTATCAGGGTAAAAATATAGCTGTAACAATGGGTGAAGATTTTCAATATCAGGCTTCTCATATCAATTTCAAAAACATGGACTCCCTCATTAAGTAAGTGCTGATCACAATTAATAGCATGAGGTGTTGATAGAAACCTGGTTCATCTGAGCTGAATTTTCTTATTTCCTTTAAATACATTAAGCATGAATGGTGGTTTCCTTGCGTAGTCAGTATGACTGTTGCTTCTGAAGTCCATGGGGTGTTGTTCGCAGGCAACCCTGTTCAGGGCCGAGATATTGGCTCGCCAACTAACGTATCAGGGGTCTAACATCGCTGTGGCTATGGGGGATGACTTTAACTTCCAAGCTGCTCACGTCAACTTTGCCAATATTGACAGACTTATCAAGTAATAATTTCATTTATATTTGTCTTATAATTTTAAAATTATCACCATTGATGTAGATAATATAAATAGAGAAATAACAAATTATGATTGAGTGAATAACATCTTAAAGAAAGGATTCCCACACTGGCTCAAAAGCTGCGCCACTACGGCTAACCAAGACAGTGGCGCGCCTGGTGGTGTTGCAGAATAGTGGACAATACATCGTGTAAACAAATTTAAACTTAGTTTTGATGCATTTCAATTAAAAGTATTAAATTACTGTGTAAATACTTCATACTAAACATTGAAATAGTAAAATTCTGTACAATTTTATAAAATTGTTATTTAAAAAGTAACAGTTGTTCTTGTAAGTAAATTTAAGAAATATAAAACTCAGGTTTTACCTTGTAAATTAATGTTAAAATTTAAACAACTTTTTTATTAGCACGGTGTTCTTATAATCACGGGCCGATCCATAACCCGTAAAACAAGCCAAAAAACCAGCCATATGTTATGTTGTTGTCATATTTTTTTGTTAGTTCTTGCATAACTTAAAAATATATTTACTCTTACACTGTCGCCAGGGAAGCTATTATGATTCTGCCATTCTCTCATTGGGTCTGATGATGATGTAACCGTGCAATTGATTTGGACCACTTATACCTAACTGGTCAAAATTGGTTGCACGGTTTTATCTTTTATGTATGTTTACCATCTTGTACGTGAAGGGTAAATATATTTTGAAGTGTTGTAAGACGTTCATATTTACATCCCATGTTAAAATGTGACCGACAATTACTGTTAAAGATCACTGTTACAAAGTTTAGAGGTAGTGTGTTTCTTCGTCAAGTCTGAGGGAAGCGAGAGAACGTCGTTTGAAACTGGTGGGGGTGTAAAATTCTTTTGAACTAGAGCGTCCAGATCTTTTGGCCATGAAAATAAAAACACACCTCACCTTCATTTCAAAGACAATTTTATAAATAATAGTTTTGGAGTTAAGTAAATAAGTAAAGATTATATATGTAAAAATGAACAAACAAACTTTTAGAACACGTGTTTGACAAAAAATCAAACTTCACTAAAATATTACTATTATTTTACGTTCTACACACTTAAAGTTGTAAAGATAATTTGTGGACACCTGGTATAATCTGTGTATATAAGTTAAATGTGTGATGAGTTCTAGTTATGGTAATGGGTTTATTCTCATGTTTTATGTGCATGCTTTAAGGTTTAACAAACTACTAATAGGTCTAATGTAGATTTTTTATTCATACGTTAGCTTATTTTTGTGTCTTTGAGCATTTTAATGTGCACTATCAGTGAGCTGTTCGCAAGTGGGGCAAATTGCTCTGGACATATCGAACGGGGCGCTAACAGGGGCCCTATTTTAAAATAGAAACTATGAGTAAATTTGTTTGGTGCTCAATTGAAGTTTAATGTTTGTATTTTTGTAAAAGCTTTTCAAGCTTAGTTGTTTGTTACATACAAATTTTTCCGTCTATTGGTCTTTTAATAATTCAAAACTGCCATGTTTGTTCTTTTTAAACCAACAACTTTTTGAAACCTAGCATTTTGACCATTATAATAAGGACGTAATTTATTCTCCTTTATTATGACTTACTTTTACTATGTACAAATTATACTATTCCATTCATTTTGAGTCTTTAGGGAGGATCATCTGTTAAACATAATTAACAAACATCTCTGTAAACCGACGAATGAAATCCAGTCCATAAAATAGACCAATGTTGTGAGATGCCAAATAATAATTGTTGCTGGTTCATGTCATCATAGCAGCCTGCTGTATTTGTACTACTCTTTGGTGAGTAAACAAAGTTGATTAACCAAAGCAATTAGGCCTATCTCCCCTCTGTTGAAATTAGAGGTTCGCTGATGCTTTGCTTACCAAACCTAGCAAATAGAATTGGCTAAGCAGAATAGTTCAGTTTTGTTTTGGATCTCCAGATGAACAATTTGAGCACATTAATTTAAATTGGCTTTATTGCTGGGTTTTGTTCATGATATTACTTTAATGATTTTGACAGTTTAAGGCAACCAGGTTTAACATGACGCTCTTTCATTCCAGTGCAGTGAACTCACAGCAAGGACTAAATGGAAGCAACATTAACTTGCTATACTCAACACCCTCATGTTACCTCAAGGCTATCAATGATGAAAATATACAGTGGTCAACCAAGCAGGACGACTTCTTCCCGTATGCCAGCGACGCTCATGCCTTCTGGACTGGGTATTTCACCTCTCGGCCCACTCTCAAATACTATGAGCGGATGGGAAACAATTTCCTGCAGGTTGGTCATTCAATCGAAAATGACATTTAAAATTAAGACAAGGAACACATCAAACACATTAACAAGTTTAAACTTAGGAGCTATTTCATGTCCTGTATTATTACACTGAGCATTTTTTAGTCATGAAAATGCATCTGAAGAAAATATATTTTTGGACAGTAACTTTTGCTATCTAAATTAATTATATGTAAATATGTAAAAAATTATGTTGGTATATTTGTTTGTTTGATATTTATGCACTCCAATACTACTCAACTGATTGCGATGAAACTTTGCATGGTCATTCAGGTTGATCCGAGGAACATTTATATAGCCACTAATCAAAGTCCTAGGACCTTAGGGCTGTGCCCCACTGGACTTTAACGTTACCATGATATTATTATAGAGGAAAGATATGTGTTATGATTTTCACAGATGACTAATATAAAATATCATAAACAGCTGACTATTTATTTAGGTAGCAAGATGTAATGTAAATATTATGAGTCAAGATTTTTCAACACAATTCTTGGGCGTAGCAGTGTTCGCCGGGAACCGCTAATATAATATAATACTCCCCTCGCAGCAAACCTGTGTACTCAGCAAATTTCCAATGCATGTATATGTGTCTCAATACCACAAAAATCCACTTACCAAGTTTCATAAAAATACATAAATAAATAAGTGATCTATACCAATTTATTTATCCTCTATAAGAATAACATGGGGCTGAGTACGCAGGTTTGCTACAACAAGGAACACAAAATAATGGTTTTTATGCAATTATCAATATAACTCAACCAGGTGAAGCTACGTACCAAGTTTTAATCGTTTATGTTCATAATCAAAGGCGATATAAAACTTTACTTGTCGTCCATAAGAATAACATTAGGGCTGAGCATGCAGGTTTGCTGCTATGGGGGCAATCAACAAAAAATCAGTTTTTTGTGCAAATATCAATATACCAGTACTAGTTGAAGCCACATACCAAGTTTCATCAATATACATTCATAAATAATCGAGATATCAAATTTTAATTATTCTCTATAAGCATAACATTGGACAACGTACTGTGTTTAGCACTTTGAATATCTCTGCAACGAATGGACGTAGAATCACAATTTAAACACCAAAATTATTGTTTTATAGAGTTGAACCGATTGGTATTAGCAAATGTCAAGTTTACAGTAAAATTAACTGTGGAAATGCTAAAAACCTTTTTCCCATAAGATTAACATGGGAAATTTTATGAACACGTTTTTTGGATTTTTTCTGCAACCACTTAACCCAGGTTAATAATTCAAAATAACATTTTTTAAGCTCTATAAAATGGTCAAAACCAAAATTGAGTGTTTTAAAAATTTTAAGGTAAAAAGTTCAAAAAACTGATTTTTAGGAAAATTTAAAACCCCCATAAAACCCCTATCCCATGGTCCGATCTTTCTGGTTTTCGAACTTAAAGTCATGAATGTCGTTTTACACGTTTGTGCCAAATTTCATCGAAATCGGATGTTTTTTACTCAAGTTATCGAGTTAACGGACACACACACACACACACACATATATATATATATATATATATATATATATATATATATATGAATTTGAACAAATAGTGTTTTTGGCATCTTGGGACCTCAAAACAAAAAGTTATCATGGTCTCGGGCTTAAGTCTTGCCATGAGACCTACGGTAATAGCTTCTTCCCTATAGGGGAAATTCCCTAATACCCCCGTCGCAGCAAACCTGCGTACTTAGCGAATTTCCAATGCATGCATATGTTTCTCACTACCACATAAAGCCACTTACCAAGTTTCATAAAAATACATAAATAAATAAGTGATCCATAGCAATTTGTTTATTCTCCATAAAAATAACATGGGGCTGAGTACGCAGGTTTGCTACAACAAGGAACACAAAATATTGGTTTTTATGCAATTTTAAATATAACTCAACCAGGTGAAGCTACGTACCAAGTTTTAATCGTTTATGTTCATAATCAAAGGAGATATAAAACTTTGCTTATCGTCCATATGAATAACATTAGGGCTGAGCATGCAGGTTTGCTGCTATGGGGGCAATCAACAAAAAATCAGTTTTTTGTGCAAATATCAATATACCAGTACTAGTTGAAGCCACATACCAAGTTTCATCAATATACATTCATAAATAATCGAGATATCAAATTTTAATTATTCTCTATAAGCATAACATTGGACAACGTACCGTGTTTAGCACTTTGAATATCTCTGCAACGAATGGACGTAGAATCACAATTTAAAAACCAAAATGATTGTTTTGAAGAGCTGAACCGATTGGTATCAGCAAATGTCAAGTTTACAGTAAAATTAACTATGGAAATGCTAAAAACCTTTTTCCCATAAGATTAACATGGGAAATTTTATGAACACGTTTTTTGGATTTTCTCCGCAACCACACAAAAACAAATAATATGGTATTATTATATAATAATATGGTCAAAATACCATATTATTTGTTTTTTTAAGCTCTATAAAATGGTCAAAACTAAAATTGAGTGTTTTAAAAATTTTAGGGTGAAAAATTCAAAAAAACTGATTTTTGAAAAATTTAAAACCTCCATAAAACCCCCTTCCCATGGTCCGATCTTTCTGGTTTTCAAACTTAAAGTCATGAATGTCGCTTTACACGTTTGTGCCAAATTTCATCGAAATCGGATGTTTTTTACTCAAGTTATCGAGTTAACGGACACATATATAGAAATATATATCTATATATAAATATATATATATATGAATTTGAACGAATAGTGTTTTTGGCATCTTGGGACCTCAAAACAAAAAGTTATCATGGTCTCGGGCTTATGTCTTACCATGAGACCTACGGTAATAGCTTCTTCCCTATAGGGGAACTTCGCTAAAAACAATAACCCTTAAGAACAAATAACCTTTGCCTATCTGAAGGGTTTTCTCAGAGGGGATTTCAGTATAAATTCAATTAGTTAGTTGTGTGTATGTGTTACTACACATTTATTAAGTTGTCAGAACAACATCATTAACAAGACCACAATATCAACTCCAACCACGTTTATTTTGCCTCCCCCTTACATAGCTGAAAACCTTTGAATAACCCACCAATATGAATAAGTACCCTTGAATAGTTGCAACCATATACTTTGACCCCCCTCGAGGAGGGGAGGACACCACAGTTTTCATGACCAGTATTGTAAAGGCTTACTTGGACACCGAAAACAGCAAAAGTGACTCCAGGATTAGTGACAATTATGCTCCAAGTAAAAACAAATAACCAAAGATGGCCCCTCCAGAAAAATCGATGTACTATGGAATGTTTGAATTTTTGAACCTACAGCTCAATTGTTATTAAACTAAGCTTTATTATTTTTTAACTGAGGTATATGTGGCTTCATTTAGTTGTGTCTTATTGATATTTGTCTATAAAGTAAAAACCCACTTTTGTGGGGTTCCTATTGCAGCAAATCTGCCCGTTATTATTTTGAATATTGATAAAATATCACTTATTTATGGATATTTTCTGATTAAAATTGTACACATAAGGTGCTAAGGTTTATGTTTTTGCATTTGAAATTTACTGATTATGCAGATTTGTTGCGATAGGGGTTGTTGATATTATAACTTACCAAAGATGAAGAATTTAAATACAGTAATGTGTTGTTGTTAGGTATGTAAGCAGCTGTATGCTCTGAGCAACTTGGGCCCGGAGGACAGAGGCGACCTAAATGTTCTACGAGAGGCCATGGGGGTGATGCAGCATCATGATGCCGTCAGCGGCACTGAGAAACAGCACGTTGCTTTTGACTACGCGAGGCAGCTGAGTCAGGGCGTTGATGAGTGCAGCATTGTCACGGAAAGTGCTTTCAAGTAAGTTGGATTAATAATGTTATAAAGTAATCAAATACAGTGGAGTCTCACAAACTCGACACAATGTGGACTAAGACCCTGTCGAGTTTGTGGAATGTTGAGTTATCCAGAATTACATTGGGAGGGGAGGAAAACACATTATTTAGCTGTAAATTGTATACTGTATTAGATTTTATTTAAACCCATTATAGTATAAATGTATAATGATACTGTATTACAAACTTAAGAAAAATATAAAAATTAGATAAATACTTAAAAATTGAGAATTAATAACTAATTGTCCTCGTTTCCAAAATATATAGTTTTGTAATACATGTACTGTATAGTAAATGAGGTGTCGAGTTTCCCAGAGTGTCGAGTTATCGGGAGTCGAGTTTGTGAGACTCTACTGTACTCCCGTAGCAGCAAACCTGCATACTAAGCGAATTTCCAATGCATATATAATGTAGCTTAATACCACATAAAGCCACATACCAAGTTTCATCAATATACAATCATAAATAAACAATTTATACATTTTAATTATTCTCCATAAGAATAACATGGCGGCTGAGTATGCAGGTTTGCTGAAATAAGGAACACAAAAATAGGGTTTTTATACAAATATTAATATAACACAACTAGGTGAAGCCACATACCAAATTTTATTGATTTATGTTCATAATTAAGAGAGACATAATATTTTACTTTTTCTCCATAAGAATAACATGGGGCTGAGTACGCAGGTTTGCTGCTACGGGAACCATCGGTAAAAATTGTTTTTTATGCTAATGACAATAGACCACAACCAGATGGAGCCACATACCAAGTTTAGTCGGTATACGTTCATAAATAAGCGAGATATAAAATTATTCTTATTATCCATAAGAAAAACATTGGTCAACGTACTGCGTTTAGCACTTTTAATATCTTTGTAACCAATTGACGTAGAGCAATGATCAGAACACCAAATTGTGTGTGTTTTTTTAAGCTGAATCCAATGGTCTAAAATTTGTCTTTTTCAAAGATTATATGTAAAAAATTCAAAAAACTCATTTTTGGGGTACAAAATCCCCCCAAAATACCCCTTCAGATAGATCGATCTGTCTGGTTTTCGAATTTAAAGTCATAAATGTTGCTTTACATGTGTGTACCAAATTTCATAAAAATCAGACAATTGTTACGAGAGTTACCGTGCTCAAGGACACAAATATATATACAGTTTTGAACAAATGGTGTTTTTGGCATCTGGGGACCTCAAAACGAAAAGTTATTATGGTCCTGTGCCTAGGTCTTACCATGCCGACTACGGTAATAGCTTCTTCCCTATAGGGGAAATTCGCTAAAAAGTAGCTTCGCTACAGCTAAAGCTACGTTTTTTTAAAGTAGCTAGCTACAGCTACAGCTACCAGTAAAAAGTAGCTAGCTACAATTTTAGCTACTTTCAGTCTGGTCCTTACTTTCTTTAATAATGTAAACAAATTTTACTGCCCAGCACACTCATATCTAATAGTGTTTTAGTTATGAATTTTCACAAATACCTACATTAGTTACCTTATTTTGTTGTTTTTAGCCCTAGTTTTCTATGTAATCAAATGTATTTTTAAATCTATGATTGGTGTAAACAGATTAGTAACATGACAAAATAACGTCTTAAAATTAATAATTCAAATGCATAGGCAATAACGTCTTAAAATTAATTAAAATAAATAGGCCTACATCAAAGAAACAGCTGAGGAACCAAACAATTTTCAAGCATAATGTATTCAATAATTCATGACAAATAACGTAGGCATACTTAAGTTACATCAGACTGGTTTCACAATTTAAAAATACTAGGCCCACAGGCATACTTTGCATAATGTATATGGTATTGAAAAAACGTTGGTCTTTGCAATAATTTATTTGTAAAATAACTCCATAGCACATTAATAGACTTGGCCTGAATACATATTTTAAAAGAACTAACCTTAAAATGTAGCTTCATATTAAGTTTTGAATTTCTAGAAACAGTTTGGCCACAATTTCACCACAACTCACATGTTACTACAAAATTACTTTCCTTTACAAGTTTGAAAAAATGTTCTTAACCCGGGCCGGTCATGGTAGGGCTTTTTGTATGTCCAATGCCCTATAGAAATGTACCAGCTTCTTCATCAATAACATTAATGTCATTGTCAATTTGGATTTTGGTGTCATGATATAAAGTATTTAGCAAAATAAAAATATAATACAGAGTATCCTGTGGTATGATGTACGTACATTAAATGTAACTATAGATTAACATACTCCTTAAATGTAACCTACATCTACATGTTATTTAATTGCAAGTTTTTACTTTGCAAAACATCAAGGTCAGAGTCAGAGATTGAGGTTATGTTATGATTAATTAATTGAAGTCACGTATATAAACGTATTATATAAAAACTATAAAAGTAGCGTAAAAAGTAGCTAAATAATCCGTTACATCTACTCTAATAAACGGTATCAGGAAACTGACACATACTTTCTCCCTTTTAGCCCAACTTTAATGAATAAATTACTTTTTATTTACTAAATATAGAATACAAAGCACGGTTTGAATGTACAGAAAGAAAATCTTGTAAACAAGTTGTTTTAAAAAACATCCACCCAAATCCCTGCTTGGAGGCACTACAGAATCCATTGCTACACTCGTGGTTTTAGAGGGGAAATGCCCCCTATTCCCCCCCAGGGTTATTAAGGGGCAACATATTTCGAATGTCCTCTGTTGGTCAATGCTAACTTGACAAGCATATCAAGTTTGAATGAAATTGATCAGTAAATAAGAGAGAAATAGTATTTTTTTATTCCCCATAAGAATAATATTGGACAACGTACTGCGTTTTACCGTAAAATGAAAATTTCAATTTTCTCCGAAACCAGCAATAGTAGAATAGTAATTCAAAATACTAAATTATTTAGTTTTTTAGCTCTTTTTAATGGGGAATAGTACTATTTTTTTATATTTATGTCTTTTTATGAAAAATCCAATAAACTGAATTTTTGATGTTTTAAGTCCTGTAATTTCTGAACCCGTATTTTTACAGGAATGCGGGTGGTGTCATTTTGTTGGAAAACTAAAGTTCTACAAACGACTAAAGTTTAATCAAAATCGTTAGAGCCGTTTTTGAGAAATTTGGATTTTTCATGTTTTTTGGCGGTTTTGGGGGGATAATTACCCTTGAAAATCAAAAATTCCAAAAAATGAAAAAAACACAATTATCGTGAATTCGTACCTACATACCAAATTTCATAGAAATCGGCCCATCGGTTAAGGCTCTAGCTCTGTACACATCCACACAGACACACACACACACACACACACACACACACACACACACACACACACACACACACACACACACACACACACACACACACACACACACACACACACACACACACACACACACACACACACACACATCACATAAAAACCACTTTTTTGGGTTCAGGGAGCACCAAAATGAATATTTCCACTAACAACTCAAATTCGAAAATTTTGACGAAAACAATACTTTCTCCATATACTATGTATAGAGGGAGAAAGTAAAAATGTAGCGCGCTACAGCTAAAGCTACTTTTTTTTTAAAGTAGCGGAGCTACAGCTGACGCTACTAAAAAAGTAGCGTGCTACTGTAGCGCCGCTACTTGTAGCGCGCTACTCCCCAACACTGTATATATATATATATATATATATATATATACAGTTTTGAAGGAATGGTGTTTTTGGGGTCTGGGGACCTCAAAACGAAAAGTTATCATGGTCCCGGGTCTAGGTCTTACCATGCCGACAACGGTAATAGCTTCTTCCCTATAGGGGAAATTCGCTAAAAAGAACTATTATTATTCTATATGTAAAATAAGACTTTCAAATGTCTCACTCTTTAAAAATAAAAATAGTCGTAGGATACATTTCCAAAATAAAAGGTAATGAATAAAAGGTAATAAAGGTAATGTGTTATCATCGTCTTCAATGAGAAATCTGAGAAACTTTTTCTGGTAAATGAGCTTACAAGATTACAGAATCCTCTCATCCATGGACTGTAACAACCTGTCACATTGGGGGGAAGAAACACACAGGTAAATGGGGCAATAACGGCGGCACGGGGTTCGACTGACTCATCTGACATGACAGAAGGGGGAGGGGCTTTTAAAACTGCCCCTTGGTCTATTTTTAGTACAGCTGAACAATAGATGGGACATAATAGTGGATGTTGGGGGTTGGGGAACTCCAGCTTTGAGAAGGTTTTTTTACTAACAAAGCACATTAAATCAGTACATTCCAATGTATTTTACTTCAATATACGATACAAACATGCGTTATTTAGTAAACAATTCTGTTCACAGCACAGCTTAAATGAATTATATAACTGTACAATACACCTATACACATATTTTAATTATTTAAATGGATTTAAAAGTTAAACTTATGATTTTGGATAATCTGAAAATATGGTAATCCGAACAGGGCCCTGACCCAATTACTTTAGATTAGCGGGGTTCTAATGTGTTATGATAAAGACATTCAGGTGTTTAAAACTAATTAGAAACCCAATATTCTCATTGTTATAGGAAAAAAACTACTTTTGTTTGTAAATTAGTCTTATAAATTTTGTTTTATAGCAAGCTAATGCCCAAGACCGCATCCAGTCCTCCATTGGCTCTGAACAGCTGCTTGTTGCTCAATATCAGTCAGTGTGAAGTCTCCGAGTCACACAACACCTTTGTTGTGACTCTGTACAACCCTCTGAGTCGCCCTGTGTCTCGCTACGTACGAATACCAGTCTCAGGAGACGCTCATACATATATCATTCAAGATCCTCAAGGTACTACTACATAATGATGGTTTTTATATTTTTTTAAAAATTGTTAACCCACTGGGGAAGGAATAAATGGGCACATTCCATGGCCTTTGGGCAGCAATTAATTTCAATGAATTTGTAGACATTTGGTAAAAGTGCTATAAAATGAAAACCATTTTAGATATCATAATAATTCTTTCACCATTTTGTCTACTATGAAATTCCTCGCCGAAATAGGTACAGTTTATGTGTATATATATTTTTTATTTAGAAATAATATGCAATATATACAAAAATATAATTTACAAAAAATAAATTTGTACAAGTAAACTGTGATAAAAACCATTAGAATGGTCTAAAACGTAATAATGCAATTATTTCACGATCTACAACTTATTCCCTACGCAAAACTGTAATAGATTATTTTTTAACCTAAAAATACATTATTCAAAAAATGTTACAAAAACGCTTACCAAGGCTGATTCTGGGCCTATCTTCATTCTAAGTCACTGCTATTGCTTCACAGTTCTGTGCACATTTTCACTTCACTGCTTCTTGGAAAAACTAACAAATATAAATAAAAATTTATATACACACTATTTACACTCTTTTTACATGTTTTTCTTGTTTTAGTAGTTTACTTTCGTGTGATAATCCTTGAAACAATTTTCAAGGTGGAGAGGCACTTGGCACTTTTCACACATATATCACGTTTCAGACCTTTTTTCTGTGCTTTGCATACCTTACACGCTCTCGTGGGATTGGTCTTGCATGCTGTTGATGGCATGGGGACAAGGAAATGTCCCCAGTTCTTCGCCTGGAGTCTCAGGGGGTTGTCTGTCACGGGTGCACGACCCGGCGAGAGGCGAGAGGCGAGAAGGTAGTGTTGTCGTCTGCAGCAATTGTTCTACCAAATTGAATCTAAACTCGGTAAAATGCGTATTCTTCTTAGTTATCTTTTTGTAGATGCAATAGGCATTGTAAATTGCCACCTGTCCACTAGGTAAAAAAAGATTTTCTTATATGCCTTTATTGTTCTTTTCATGATTGGAAATGAGGAAAGCACCTGGTCCTGCCTGTCCACGCCAAGCATGCCATGATTGTAATCTATTACGCTCTTTGGTTTCTTCACTGCAACCTCTGAATCTTCCCGTCTCACTTTTGACGTTTCCATGGCAATGCCTTTATGGCATGTTGTTAGCATGTGCACGTCCTTTCGATCCTTCCATTTTATAGCCAAATCTCCTCTTCCAAATCGTCTGATAGCTTCACCCTTTTCAAGCTCAGCGCGTAGAAATACACACAGCATACATTTCCTCACTGCCAATGCGGTTCCTACTGCATAGGTATCCAAATCAAGTAGTTTTGTGTATAGGACGGGGGACGAGTACCAGTTATCTAAATAAATGATGTAGCCCTTGTGATAAAAAGGCTCCATGAGATCCAGTACAACAGATTCGCTGGCTAATAAGGCTCCAATCTTGTCAGATCCTACGTAAATTTTAAAAACACTGCTGTATCCCGAAGAAGACTCACACACTTGATATATTTTTATGCCGAATCGAGCTCTTTTCTTAGGATTAAATTGGACAATCCCAAGTCTTGCACACATTTTGAGGAGGGTTTCATCTAGAGCTAAGTGTTTATCGGGCTCATACATGTGTAGAAATTTAGTTTCCAGATATCGAATCACAGGTCTTATTTTCTTTAGTTTATCGTCGGCATCGTGCTCAACATCCTCGTCATAAAAGTGCAGAAATCGTGAAATTGCTATAAATCTTTCATATCTCATTGTCTGGGCGAAAATCGGAGTTTCTAATATTGTTCGGTGTGACCAGTCCTGTTTTAGGGTTGGTTTCTTTACGTGGCCCATATTTATATATAGAGCGAAATATGCCTTAATTTAATCTGGTGTCACTTTCTCCCATTTTTGGTCACTTTTTAATTTAGTTCGCTCTGCATTATTTATTTGCTTTGCAGCATAATCATCAGTCTTCAAGCAGATCATTTCCCAAAATTCGTCCCCTAAAACTTGCATAAAACAATCTAACTCTGTTGGGTTATTGCCTAGTCGGCGTAAATATAGCGGGCTGATGTCAGGGATTGCTGAGAAATAGATTTTTTTTGGTACGTTATCTGTATCAAGCCACGGCCAATCAATGTCAACAATTTTTTTCTTTGTTTTAGCAGAATCCTTACTTCTTTTAGTAAGATTTTCATTTATTTGAGATGTTTTTCCTTGTTTTGTTTTTGCTGGCTACGCTGCTGATCGAATTGTCACCTTGCCCAAGTTCCACTGTTTTATGTTTTGTAGTCTTAGAAACCTTTTTTATTTTTCCTATTCTTTGTGGTAGGCCTAGATGTTTTTTGTACATCCGGGTTTTCACTAGTTGTAAAAGCACTGGTCGAAGGCTCACCTTGCCCCATCTCACAACTATTTTTAGGAGCTGAAATTATAACATCAGCTGAAGGTTCATCTTGGCCCATTTCACAAAAAACTTCAGACACTGATGTGATAAAACAATCGTCGAAATTGGTTTCGTCATAATCAAATTCATATACATTGTGCAAAGGTTCCAATTCATGGCCAGGCGGAAGTGCATCCGTTTCATTTTCATCATCATCATCTTGTTTAGTAACATCGCAGTTTGGCCCGTCCAATTCTATTACTTCACCGTCAACTAAATCCAGCTCGTGGGTGCTAAGACCGGCTAAAACCAATTCGTCATTACGTCTAATGTAAACTAAATCGTCTTCCAAATCATCCTCTTCTTCCTCACTCTCACTACACAGCAAAAGTCTGTTGACCTCAGGACTACCGAGATTTTCACGGTTCATCACTAATAATGCACAAACGCGAGTTCAATCAATAACAGTCGAAGAAACACTGCCAATATCATACCAAAACAAACAGAAGTGGCATTTTAGCGGCAAAAAAAATGTTGCCAAATATAAAACAAAAAATATTTCAACCCACGAGAATCTTATTGATAGTAAAATGCTCTAAATCAATCTCAGTTTGTTATAAAACAGTCAACTTGTTTATACACTGATGAAAAATCACAGTTTTAGACGATGACACGGCGTCATTATTATTATTCTTGCTTGATAAAAACCAGGGATTTTATTATGAAACATTGTCAGATATACTCATAGACGAATGAAAAAGTGAATTCAGGAGCAATACATCGGATTTCCATCGAACTACAAGGACTAGTGACGCCACAAATGTAATGAACGAGCGGCACTCGTGAGTCGGCATTTGGCCCTGCCGCGACCGCACGAGTAACGCCCGTGAGTCGTCGCCAATGGGTTAATGTTATATGAAAAAATCAACTTTATTCGACTGGCCATAATAATACCAATCATTCTTTTATAATTGGTTTACAAAGGTAATAAAATAAAACGAGTTCGCACGCAACATGCTGACATGAGGGAAGTGAATTTCCAAATAAAAACTTGTAAAACTCAAAATCAGTGTAAAAACATACATTTGTCCAATTTTTATTGAAATATGAAAACATTGATTTTTTGGCTGTTCTGATACTCCTGGTTTCATTTACTTGCAAAGCTGGGAATACAATTTTGCCCAATATAAGGTTAGGAGAAGGTCCAGACAGGCTTGAAAGTAGACATGAGGTTGCTGGGGATGAAAGAAGTACTCTAACAAAGGAATAACAGGCTTTTCTCATGTAAAACCCCCATAAGACAACGTACTGTGTTTAGTCGATACACATTTTCTTTAATAACTCGGTAAATATTTATGCTAGAATGACGAGAGAGGGCTGAAAACTTTCGCCTCTCTAATTCCCATCTTTTTACATGCATTTATTTTACATCTGGGGCTTTTATGACAATTTTTGGGCCCAAAAACTCAAAATTTGACAGATTAATCCCCCAAAAAAGGGGTTTAGAGTTTTCCGATTGTTTTGCCCAACGAACTTGTCCAACTGATTACAAAAAGGAAAGTCCCTACCAAATTTGAAGTAAATTGGACAAAAATTGTGACCGCTAGAGTGCAAACACACACACACACACACACATATATATATATATATATATATATATATATATATATATATATACATAACGTGATCCCCTGAACACGTTTTGGGGGGGTTGTTCAAAATTGTATATATATAGACATATATATATATACAATTTTGAACAACCCCCCAAAACGTGTTCAGGGGATCACGTTATGTATATATATATATATATATATATATATATATATATATATATATATATATATATATATATGTGTGTGTGTTTGCACTCTAGCGGTCACAATTTTTGTCCAATTTACTTCAAATTTGGTAGGGACTTTCCTTTCTGTAATCAGTTGGACAAGTTCATTGGGCAAAACAATCGGAAAACTCTAAACCCCTTTTTTGGGGGATTAATCTGTCAAATTTTGAGTTTTTGGGCCCAAAAATTGTTAGGAAATTCTATGGTGGTCCCGGGCTTAAGTTTCACCGTGCGGGTCATGCTAATAGTTCACTTTCCAAAGGAAATTCACTAATAACATGAAATTACATACGAATATACCCAGTGCAAATGCACGATTAACACAGAACCGGTATATCTTAAGTTAATATTTAACTCAGCTGTCCTACCATCACACTGTGTTATTTTCCTAGGAGAGAGTGTGCCCATACAGACAGTGCCAGTGCCAGAACCAGTGACCAAGATGCCAGGCAGGTTTAGCGAAGCCAACATGGAGCTGGTGTTCAGAGCTACAGATCTTCCTCCCCTAGGCTTCCGCTCATACTACGTGTCACCGAGCAACACAGTGGTCTCTCCTGTCATCACACCCGAGAGTATCAGTGGGAAGCAGTTTACAATTGGGCACAAGGTAGGAGATTGTGACATGTTCAGGAACTTTATACTTACACGATTGAGTTAGTAAATTACTGCTTACTGAATCGTTTGCTATGAATAACTGAGAGACTTGACTACCATTGCGATTGTATTAAGAAAGTATATCCTACTAATATTATAAATTGTGTAAGCTAAGATTTTGCATGAACATATAGCTTATGTATCACATTACAATTTATAATTGTTTTTCGGCAAATAAATATTATTATTATTATTATAGACCTAATAATGTCCACATCCAACCTTAGGGCTCCACCCCACGGGTCCTATAAGTTCCAATGCAAATCTTATGGGAGTATATCATTTATAAAATTACCAGCTGTAGTCGTTTGTCAGTTAGGGCAAAATAAGTCTTATGGTAAAACTAATCAAAGATTTGGTTGTACTGGACAGGTTAATATTTATAATGTGTTTAAATTTGTTGCGAGCGAAGCCTTGAGTACTTTACTGAAAAACAAACAATTCAATAATGCGTTCTGCATGCAGTATATAATTGCATTACAATTGTTTTGAAAACTACGAAATACAATTCATAACATGCACAACATTTTCATAAGTTTTCGACACCAAGGTCCCATATTAAATTGTGGGCTTATATAGGAACTATGACGAATGTTTGCTAAACCCACAAAAAAATGAACAAATACAAATGTGTTTTCTTTATTTGGTGCTGGATGTGCCCGAGTACACTGTTTCTTTTAATGATATTGTTTATAATTATATTATAGTAGCCCTAACAAGTGAATCCAGTTTAGCTCACATATAAATGTTTATGTGTATATGTGTGAGAGATTTACTTCAAATTTGGTAATCTTAATTTACATGTAAATTGACTTCAAAATAGTATGTTGTCACATTGGAAAATGTCGTTTTTCACAGCTTGGCATAGTTCTATCACCCCTAATACGCCCATGCCTACTTTTACACGAAACTGAAACTGACCCCAACCTGATGAATATATAATATCTATGGTATTTTAATAATTAACCTCAATGGCTTGACAAAGTCCCATTACCCTTAGAGGGGGCCCATTGATCTGAAGATGTAAGAGAGCATTTTCAGAGATTTCTTCTGTACTATGACTTTGGTTCATAAATCCTGAAGGTAAAAAATACCAGTTATATTTTCAGTTTCATTATCTTTATGTAAACAAGCATTATTCAATTTGTCTTTTTATCATCCTAGGGATCTCTGAAACTCACCTTTGATGGCAAGACTGGATTACCTACCAGTATTCATGGTCCTGGATTTTTAGACGGTCCAGACTTCCAGCAGAACTTCTACTATTACCAGAGTGCCGTCGGAGATAATGAAGAGCCTACCAACCGATCCTCTGGGGCTTACATTTTCCGCCCGAATAGCTCACAAATAATGATAAACCCGCAACCCACAGTCAAATATTACAAGGGTAAATTTATCTGTTTATTTTTGGTGAATTTATCATTTTAAGATTCAAAATGTTATATGAAATACAAATTTTTAAACCTTACCTAGAATAAAAACTCTTTAAAGGAGGCTATCCCTTTTTAAAGGGTGTACTCCATACATCCAATGCTATTTTTCCCATGTTATATGATTACATTTACATTAGAAATCAGCTGTAGAAATGTTCCCCGTAAGGATCATCAGCTAGATTACCAATTCATCTTTGTTTATACAGGGTGTTTGCGAACTCTCTCCAGGAGCTTGAGGAACTTGTGCCTATGGGGTCAAAACGAACAAAAATGTCATATAAACATAGGGCCTGTCTTTTTTCATTTCCCGTCTACAAGTGGTTTGTAATCAATATATTATTATCATTTGTGAGATATATCTTACTTGAGGTACTGACTTGAAGTTTAGCTCGTGTATTACACTTATTTAGTGCTAGTTTGGTATTGAATTTGATGTTTATAGCTTATACTGTTTCAAAATGTGTTTGGATGCGTTTAAGTGCCTCGCTAGCCTATCAATTTCGCTAGCTTCTTGGATTTCAATGTAAGAGGTCACAGTTTCGATTCCCAGGGTGCCTACATAAATTTGAAAGGTTTGGACCATTGTCCTCTAATAACTAACGTTAAGTAAAATGCTATTGCCGTGCACCAGCAGAAAAATTCTGGAAATGGCTGTTATTTCAATTTTTAAAATATTCAAAATTAAAATCTTCTTTATGTAATTGCAGTTTTTTTTTACATAAAAATCTGGTAATTTTCATATTTTTACTGATATTCTACTAAAGAAATGATTTGGTCATAGTCATAACAATTGAGATATGTTCAGCTACAGGTTGAGTTAATTTAACATTTCTATACTATAATTTTCGGATTGAAATTTCATTTTTTTTATCTAGATAAATTCTGTTGTTTTTAAAATGTTGCGCTTTATAAAACTGAAATTGCCACCATTTTGAAATAAAGCACAACACAAGTGCTAAGTTCCAAGTCAGTATGGCAAGTGGTTCCAAGTGGTTCAGTATGGCAAGATGTGATGTATTGATTAAAAACCCATACAGATAGAAAACGGAGCAGGGATGTTTATGTAGGTACAATTCTTTGTTTGTTTTTAGCCCAGAAACAATATTCTAAAGTTTCTAACACGTTCGGTGCTGAACCTGAAATCATAAGACCATAAAGAGGTCCTAACATATCAAAATTTATAAAATCTTACCTTTGTGTGTAAGTCTTCAGGAAACGTCATTTAGAAGGTCTTCGGATGTTGAAGTGACGTCAGGAATGACGTCATTTGAGATGACGAAAAAATTTGTCATCAGGCTGGTACAAGTGGTTATGTGTTGTAATAATAAAATAATAACATTTCAGTACTAAAATAAACCTAATGTATTTTAAAAGTTCTTTTACCGTAAAACAAGTTTTATGAGGGTAAAATATTTTGAAATAATCTTTTTTATGGTTTTTGCTATGACGAAAAAATGCGTCCTCAGGTCCCTTCATTGTCTACTTTTCACGCCCACTTGTCATTAGCAACCAAATAGTAAAAAAAGAAAGAAATAACCCGTTTTGTGTTTATATTACACAAAATACACAGATACTAATACAAACAGTATTTAAATATATAAAATACACTATAAAAACACTATATAAAGGCATGACTACGACTCATCATAATTTAAAAACGTGGCCGAACGGCGGGCGACGTCAGGGACCTAACCTACAACATCATTCGGCCGGCCTGAACACATAACAACGTATTCTGCCATGAGCCGGGTTCTGAGTAATTCAATGTTAGTAACTCGGCACATTGACGAAATATTTTGGTACGAGGCCCTGTGCTAGGAAACCGATGACGAAAATTGTTGTCATGCCGCACACAATGTGTTAAATTTTTAGCTGATGGGCATTAATTAGTTTTCTTCCGAAAGCTATTGTATAAAGCTATTAGCATCCTATATATTCCTATATGTGGTTTGACGTGACTGTTCAGGGCCCCTGGTAGAGGAGGTTCATCAGCAGTTCTCCAGCTGGGTCAGCCAAGTCATCCGAGCGTACAAGGGGGAGGACCACATGGAGTTCAACTGGATGATTGGTCCCATCCCTATCAGGTATAAACCCTATTGCTAACTCAAATCCTAATTAATAAAATACTCTATTTGAGAAATTCCATTAACTGAAAGTCTGTAGCAATGAGCTTGGTTTTACTTCCTCAGCAAAAGGCTAATGTTTAAAAATACCAAAATCATAATTTGGAGAATATTTGGAGGACCCTTTAATCAAAACATCGGCAATTGGACCGATCATTAGTTTTGTTGTTTTGAATATCAGTTAACCATTTACCTTTTGCAGTTTCCTTTCACAATACCTTCCTGCCACATCGCCCTTACTTTAAAATCACTTTTATACATAGTTCCACTTAAGTGTTTTGCAGTAGCAGATCTTTCTTTTAAAGCATGTCAGAGAGAATGACTGTGCGCTGACATAGGAAGTGTGATAAGACAGTCAGAATCACCTTATGTGTCAGTTACTGTAGCCAGTGTGGAGCAATGCTTAATAAAATGGACAGGATAACAGTCAAAATGACCTTATGTTTCGGTTAGCGTTATAAACATCATCTTTTGTTCAAACGTTAAGTGTTATGCATACTTGTGATATGTGCATTAAGTGACAAACTAATTAGAATGAATGTGACCTAAATTTTTGTATGTTGTAAGCCACCAAATCACTTTAGTAAATTAAATGGTTTAAATACCTGTATTGTCTAAGTGATCCTTAAAGGGTTACTGCAGTTTTGACTCTTCTACCTCGCCTCGCCTGATGAAGACTCAATTATATTACAAGAGTTGAAACTGCAGTAGCCCTTTAAGAATACTAGGATTTTGACAGTACAGGTATTTAAATCATTTAAATGTTTGTAATTAAAAAGGATTTAAACAATCGAAAATGTCTAAAATAAGTCTGGAAATGTTTCAAACAGCTTCTTTGGTGAACATAGTAGAGGATGAAAGACGTTATTTCGTGAACATATTGTAGAATAGAGAATAGGGAAAGTAAACCAACAGAGTGATCCAACTGAGTAACCCACGATTCGGTAGTTTGGTGGTGTTATTGGCTTTACGACCACTTCCTGTCTATTGTAAGGCTTTCCCCCCTCCTTTCACCTGTCCACAAGACACTCCTCCCCACCTCCTCTGAAGTGACATCAGTTTTGACCAACTACGCATCAATTTTCATTAACACAGCCTAAAACTTATATTTCACATTTCACCTACGCACATGAAATTCAAATTTCAAATTTGATCCAAATGTTTTTGGATGTCACCTAACATGAATAAACGTAGGGGGTAGGGAGGGTGAGAGTTTCTGGTTGCATCATGAACGATTGATGCTCAAATACAGTAACTGGGGATTCAGAATTTGAACCATTAATGTATAACTTTGACAGAGATTTTCCAGCAAAAATTTGATTTATAGAGGTCAATGCAGAACAATTGAGATTTCCCTCACCACCCCTTTATTTAAAGAGATAAAATAACTTAGTAGTAGGTAGGCAAGTTCAAGGGGAAATACAAAGCGAATTTATCAATGAATTTATTGAGGTTCGAATTAGAGAAGTTCCACAGCTTTTAGCATGAGAGATTTTTTTACTTGGAGGCCCTTTAGTATAATGTGGAAGAGTCAAGGAGCAGTCATCGGAGGAACGTGAAGTGTTGTCTAGAAGCTTGTGTTATCTAGAGCAAAGGCAGTCCACCATTTTGCCATGCTGGAGGAGTAATTAATGGTGTAACAACAACTTAGAGAGGCTCCTTGAGTAGACTGTGGTTCCCATCTAGAGTGTGGAGAGGAAAGTGATGCTGCTAAACTTCAAAGAACTCCCTCTAAGCATGGTCATTTGATAAAATAACATATTTAATAGTTAGTTGGCCAATATGTATATCATTTTTAGAATTTAAGCTTCAACATTTGGTTTGTGATGACAGAATTATTTGTACCACTTGATTATTATTATTATTTATCTCTCCTAAGTGCTGATCGCAACGCTAAGTGCTAAGTGTTGAGATCGCAACGCTATTTCGTTTTCCGTTATACATATACGAGATACATTGTACGTTATACAAGATCACAATTAAGACTTTTTTACCATGATTGTTTCAACGATGCTGTGCAATACATTTATACTCGATACAACCTCCCGTGAGATTCCAAATGGAATTTGTAATCAAATGTTATAATTGATTACTCTCTTGATAGTTAACAAAAACAATTGTTTTGATAGAAAATGTAGTATAATGTTTCATAAGTAGTTGTAATGTAGTGGTTGAGTGATCATGTCATATTTTTAAAACAGATTATTGTTTTAACCCCAACAATCTTTTTTGTAATCTCCCACAACAGGTCCTTTTGTGGTATCTTTAGACTATCATAACATTCTAAACTGCATTCTTTTTCAAATGGGTAATGACACTCAAGTGTGAATTTGCAATTTCCATAACCAAGTTAATCAAACATGGAATTGTTGGAAATGTTGTAGAGTATGGGGGAAGCAAGCTTTAATAAATTATAGATTTGTCACATTCAAAATACTTGTTTCATTTTCTTTGAGTAATGAATAAGTATATATTCTGACTGAGTCCATTCCATGCTCGCCATTACTACTGAGATAGTAACAAGACCAGAGTTTAAAAAATTCATGATCAAAAGTAAAAAAAAAAATGCCTTTGGTGAAAAAATGTGCAAAAGTAAAAAAATAAACTTATTGTGTTTACGAGGAATAATACAAAAATGCATTGACAGTTTAGTTGGCACTAAAATCTTAGTATTTAATTCCGGAAGCCATTTGCTCCGCACAAAATTTCTCGAGCTAGGAAGAAGATAAGATAGCTTATGACGATTATTATAAAGCTCGAGGGCCAAGGACGGAGGGAAAAATATCAGAAATGTCAAAAATTACCTGGGCTTTGCCCAACTGGACTTCAAAGATACAACAATTTTCTTATGGAAATAACAACAGTGTTTTTATTAATAAGCAAAATATGATCTAATGATTAGCTGTGATTATTTATAATGTGACTAGCTGTGTACCCACCTAGTCCTTCGTACGGGTTGTATATAAATGGTAGATTAACTAAAGCAAATAGCAATCCACATTATTTTACAATATTAAAATGTCATTTTACAAGTTTAATGTACAATTAAATCAAAGTTAACGAAAAATACTGGTAGATAGTTCGGGTCCTGTTGCTAAGTCGAGGAACTCTGTCGGGTAGTAAACGGCATTTGGTATCCGATTCCAAATCAGTACACGTAATACTTTGGATTTGCTTTTAGAAATAAAAGAACTAAAGTACAACAAAATAAAAAAATATCGGGGAGGAGGGGAGGGGGAGCATAAATATAAAATCGGCGGGGGGGGGGATCAAAATATAAAATCGGGGAGGGGGGCAAAATAAAAATCGGGGGGGCAAAAATATAAAATGGAGGGGGAACAATATAAAATAAAATGATAAAATCAAAGAGGGGGGGAGCAAAATATAAAATTGGGGCTGAGGCAAGAATAAAAATAGGGGGAGGAAGAATATAAAATCGGGGAGGGGGCAAAAACATATAAAATCAGGGGGGGCAAAAATATAAAATGGGGGGACATAAAATAAAAATATAAAATCGAAGTGGGGGGGGGGGCAAAAACATAAAATCGGGGCAGACATCAAATAAAAATATAAAATCGAAGAGGGGGGGAGCGAAATATAAAATCGGGGGTGGGGCAAAAACAAAAATTGGGGGGGAGCAAAAATATAACCCAGGTGGGGGGTTACAGGAAGTATAGGTAAAAATTGTTTTTTGTTCAAATAAGAATAGACCACAACCAGATGAAGCCACACTAATATTTTTTCATTAATATTAATTAATACCAAGCTGACATACCCGATCTTCGCATAGGGGTTTTCTCTACCCGTTCTTTAGTCAATAAAATTATTGCAATTTGCATTTTAGTTAGCTTGAAACAGCTGTTCTTGCTTCTGCTCTTTAAGCTGTCAAATGGAAGTATCCACAACTGTTCGCATTACAGTTTCTGATTGTTTACTTTATTCTGAAATGTAAATATTGAAACTTAGGACGTTCACGGGACGTAGCCCGAGGGGATTTTAAGGAAGTGAATAGGCCTATGTGTTGCATGGGTTCAAGATCTGCCTATGTGTAAAGTTTCAGCCCAGTCGGTTCAGTAGTTTTTGCATTCACCCGGAACATCAGACAGACAGACAGACAGACAGACAGACAGACAGACAGATAGACAGACAGACAGACAGACAGACAGAAACCACCTCTTCTTTATAATATTATAGATTTAAGCTTCTGATTTGTTATTGAATTTCCTATAGAAAAATGAACTATTAGCTTGACCTGCATGGTGAAACTTAAGCCCGGGACCACCGTAGAAGTTCCTAATGTGACCTCCTGAACACGTTTTGGGGGGTCGTTCAAAATATATATATATATATATATATATATATATATATATATATATATGTGTGTATGCACTCTAGCGGTCACATTTTTTGTCCGATTAACTTCAAATTTGGTAGGGACGTTCCTTTCTGTAATCAGTTGGACAAGTTCGTTGGGCAAAAGAATCGGAAAACTCTAAACCCTTTTTTTGGGGATTAATCTTTCAAATTTCGAGTTTTTGGGCCCAAAAAGAGTCAGAAAAGCCCCGAATGTAAAATTATTGCATGAAAAAGATGGGAATTAGTGAGGCGAAAAGTTTTAAGCTCTCTCTCGTCATTCTAGCATAAATATTTACCGAGTTATTAAAGAAAATGTGTTTTGACTAAACACAGTACGTTGTCTTATAGGGATTTTACACTAGACAAGCCTGTTATTGCTTTGTTAGAGTACTTTTAACATCCCCAGCAACTCACGCCTACTTTCAAGCCTGCCTGGACCTTCTCCTAACCTTATAATGCGCAAAATTGTATTCCCATCTTTGCAGGTAAATGAAACCAGGAGCATCAGAACAGCCAAAAATCATTTTTTCAGATTTCAATAAAAAATTGGAATACACATATTTTTTTACACATATTTTGAGTTTTAAACTTTTTTTGTGGAAATTCTCTTCCCTCACGTCAGCGTGCTGCGTGCGAACTCGTTTTTACTTTTGATCATGAATGTTTTAAACCCTGGTCTTGTTACTATCTCAGTAGCGATGGCGAGCACGGAATGGACTCAGTCAGAATATATACTTATTCATTGCTCAAAGTTAATGAAACAAGTATTTTGAATATGACAAAAATCTATAATTTATTAAATCTTGCATCCCCCAAACTACACAACATTTTCAACAATTCCATGTTTGTTAAACTTGGTTATGGAAATTGCAAATTCACACTTGAGTGTCATTACCAATTTGAAAAAGAATGCAGTTTAGAATGTTATGATAGCCTAAAGAAACCACAAAAGGACCTGTTGTGGGAGATTAAAAAAAAGATTGTTGGGGTTAAAACAATAATATGTTTTAAAAATATGTCATGATCACTCAACCACTACATTACAACTACTCAAAAATCTAAGGATATATCTAATATACATTTTCTTTAATAGCTCGGTAAATGTTTGTGCTATAATGATGAGAGAGGGCTTAAAACTTTTGCCTCACTAATCTCCATCTGTTTCCAACCCTTTTTGGGCCCAAAAACCCAAAATTTGAACTATTAATCCACAATAAAGATGGTTAGAGTTTTCTGATTGTTTTGCCCAACGAACTTGTCCAACTGATTGTAGAAAGGAATGTTCCTACCAAATTTGATATATATATACATATATGTGTGTGTGTGTGTGTGTGTGTGTGTGTGTGTGTGTGTGTGTGTGTGTGTGTTTGCACTCTAGCGGTCACATTTTTTATCTGATTTACTTCAAATTTGGTAGGAACATTCCTTTCTATAATCAGTTGTACAAGTTTGTTGGGCAAAACAATCAGAAAACTCTAACCCTCTTTATTGTGGATTAATATTTCAAATTTTGGGTTTTTGGGCCCAAAAAGGGTTGGAAACAGATGGAGATTAGTGAGGCAAAAGTTTTAAGCCCTCTCTCATCATTATAGCACAAACATTTACCGAGCTATTAAAGAAAATGTATATTGACTAAACACAGTACGTTGTCTTATAGGGGTTTAACATTAGAAAAGCCTGTTATTCATTTGTTGGTGTATGTATCATCCCCACCATGCCTACTTTCAATCCTGACTGGACCTTCTCCTAACCTTATAATGTGCAAAATTGTATTCCCAGCATTGCAGGTAAATGGAACCAGGAGCATCAGAACAGCAAAAAAATTTAAGTCATTTATTAACCAAAAGACATATGTACATGCATTGGTAATGTCAAACAAAATGGAAATTCAACAAATTTACATAAAGATGCTTACAAGCTAAAATTATTAAATGAAATCAACTTCCTTATTCATTTAATTAAATGAAAAATAAATAAATAAATATCCTTCCAGGCAGACCTAATAACTTAAGGGTCATCATTCAGGAAGTCATGGATGCTGTAAAAACACTTATCCTTAGATTTTTCCTGAATTTCAAATAGTTTGACTCTGCTTTGAAATTTTGAAAATTCGATACAAATTTGAATAAATGTATGTTTTAACACTGATTTTAAAAGTTTTGTATCTGGAAATTTACTTTCCTCACGTCAGTGTGCTTCTTGCAAACTCCTCTATATGTTAACATCTTATATATTATTTCTCTAGCCTGTTTTTCTGTCAGTCTGCGAGATCTTCCTTATTCCTTTATCAAATGCCATGATTTACCCCTCATTTTAAAGCTTATCGTGCCGGCAATTGACGAAAAATAGACCCACGGGCTGAAAATGTATCTCCTCTGTGAAATTTGAATTAAATGAAAGATAAATAAAGGGAATAGTTTGTTTTGACAGGAGCGAAAATGTAAACAACAGAAAATCTGATCAGCTGACAAGATTTGGTTCACAGTGCAGAATTCTGCAGGGTCGACTAGTGTGTTCATACTCCCCTAAAGGTTTATTTTCCTTAGCATGCAAACAGTAGATTAAAATAGAATATCCACTTGCACAAAACCAAATTGTAGGGGCTGTACCCCCTATTACAAACCACTAGTATATTTTTATTTAAAATAATTAAGTAATCATTAAGTCAATTTTGATTCATGTTTATTTCATCAGTATATGTATTTAACCTCTTAACTGTTATTCAACCTTTCACTACCTTTTAGCCTCCATGAATATTTTGCTCGTTCCAGCGACAACCAGGGCAAGGAGGTGGTGAGCCGATACAGTGTGTACGGGATGGCCACAAACTCGTCGTTCTACACGGACTCCAACGGGCGAGAGATGCTGCGGAGGGTGGTGAACCAGCGGCCGACGTACTCTGTGCAGCTGCAGGAGCCTGTCGCTGGCAACTACTACCCGGTGAACACGCGGATCAGCCTCCGAGACCCGCTCACGCAGTTCTCCGTCATCACGGACCGGTCGCAGGGCGGCACCAGCATGCGGGACGGAGACGTGGAGCTCATGGTGAGCATCTGTACGACTCTGCCAACAACAGAACACACATGTCTGACATATTCTACGTTTTAGCTTGTGCGTGCAAACACAAATTTAAAGCAAAATTACATTTTTTTGAACTCATCAGTTATGTATGCTATGGACAAGAAAAAATATTACCAACTTCTACATATAGACTAGTTTAAAATTAAAACTATTAAACCGACTCAGTTCCGGAAACTTTTATAAATAAGTAAATACAAATACGTATTAATTGAAACCATTCAAATAAAAAAGGTGGTTAACAATTGTGTTTTTGTTCATTTATCCACCTACACTGTTAAAACTATTTTCTGTGTGTTCGGCAGTTGCACCGCAGGATACTACATGACGATGCATTTGGCGTCGGAGAGGCGTTGAACGAGCAGGCGTACGGACGAGGACTGGTGGCGCGGGGGACCCACGTGGTGACCAGTGGGCTGGTGCACAGCCAGGCGGCAAGGGACAGGCGGCTGGTCCAGGAGAGGGTCCTGGCCACCTGGACGTTCCTCACCCCCACCAGCCTCAGCTTCGACCAATGGCGTGACCACTACAACATGGAGGTAGGCAGCTGGCCACTCTAAGTTAATATTATTTTATATTTGGCGGTACACTATAGAGTCAAAACACCGTTAATCCAAAAGTCTGCTTAATCCAAACAGTAATTTTGGAAATTAAAAGAGTTTTTCTCTAGTTCATAGTAAAAGAAGCAAACATAAGAAAACTATACTTTTACTAACGATTTATCTTTTTCACTATCTAATCTTTTTTACTACAAAAGTTTTATGTTTACGTTTATAGCCGTAGTGAAATAACTAGCATAGAGTTCTAGACAGAACCCAAGTGTGGGTGACTCAATACATCAAGTGGATGTCTCACATGACAGAAATTTATCCATCCATTGAAATTATACATTCCTAATTAACTGGTGCCTAAAAATCCCTATTATCCTCTGCCTCCCACTAGGTCCAATCATCATCCACACTAAAGACTACCTCCTCTTGTAAATTTCAAACTGTTAAAGAATAATATATTTTGGTTATATAAGATCTTTCAGTAGGAAACACTGGCTGAGATGTGAAAAATGTAGTGCTGATTTAGTAGCATTTTAGCGGGGCAGAGGAGACGATGTGGACATTGTGCATGAAAGTACTCTGGTGTAACATATATGTTATTTCCTAACAATACTGAATTTTAATGTGCAGTAACTAATTTATGAATATTAGTTAAAGTAAAATGCCTGTAAAAATTCACTAAATACATTATTTAAATAGATGTTTAGGTAAAATATAATTTTTAGGATAACCTGATAATTTTGTAGCCTGAACAGACTACAATCCCAAGTCATTTGGATTTGCGGTGCTCGCTTAGTGTATTATGTTTTCCAGAATACAAAAACAACAGTAATTTTCACTCCCCTCACCTACTAGTTGGCTTTATTTCATCCCTGGCTCAACTGATAGGTTTTTGTGTGCAATTTTTATCTAAACAATTTCATGTGAGTTTTCTCTTTCATGAAAAACAAAAAAGGATTCCTAAAATGGTATTTGCTTGAGGGTACTTTACTTTTAAGTCATGTCATAACTTTGCAGAAATCGTCAAGTTTAATGGAAAAAAGCCCACAGTATATTATTTCTGTCTAATTTAGCCAACAGTTAATTTTAATTTTTTTAAAGCTATACAATTATTGAAGTAGTAGCAGTTTAAAAAAAACATAAATGCCTCTTATCGTGCCTTTTGGATATTTCACTTAAGCAGCCTTAACTCTGTAGCATAGTCTAACTAATACTTTCATTTTCACCTTTAGACATAACTATCGAGTCAATAAAATTATGTTGGAGTAAAAACAGATGATGAGTAAGTGGTTTGGAGATGTGCGTCATATCCTATGTAAAATCATAGTACTCTTATTACATTGTAAATATTATACAACCCTTTAAATTATGAGTTACCTTTATTTACTTAACTTTATATAAATTATCAAAAATATATTTGTAGCTCATTATGAAGTTGAAAAACTTCGGACCAGTTCAAGTAAAAGATTATGTTTGTTGCAGTTCTCAGGCCTGCAGAAAGCTTTACCGGATAATGTGCAAATCCTCACTTTGGAGCCGTGGAAGGGCACAACATTCCTGCTGCGCCTCGAGCACATTCTGGAGAAGAACGATGATGTGTCTGCAGCTGAGCCTGTTGTTGTCAACTTGCAGGTGATTTGACATGTCACGCTCAGAGCTTAGAGCTCTTTTTTGGTGAATTTACAATGGAAAATTGAGCTATTAGCATGACCCACATGCTAAAACATGGTAGCCTGGAGCCATTAAGGAGATCTTAACTTGACTTCCTGAACAATTTTTAGGAGGTCACTAAAATTAATTTGTGTGTGTTTGTGTTTGCACTATAGTGTCATATTTATTGCTGATTTACTTAATTTTTGGTGGAGACATTCCTCTCTACAAAGTTATAAAAACCTCCTCTATTATTTATTTGTTTTTTTTTGGTGGAGTTGGGCAAAATAATCGGACTGCAACCCTCTTTATGGGGGTTTGAAAATTAAAATTTGGTGTTTTTGAGTCCATAAAGGGTAAAAAAGCCCCAATGTATAAAATTGATGCATATAAACTGTAGACCTAAATAAAACAGTATAATGTCTTACACAAATTGTACATTAGACAAGGCTGTTTTTCCTACATTGGCATGGTTTTATCAACCCAAAAACCCCAATAACTTTTGATCCTAACTGGACCTCCTCCTAACCTTATAATTCTCAACATGCTATAATATAATTAGCATTGCAGGTAAGAAGGTAGGGCTATTTATTTAAACAATCTGGTGTTTAATTTACAGGGTTTTGGGATAAGTGTAACTAACTTTGCCAAATGATTCCATACATCAAGACAAGAAAAATATGTCCTATCAACATGGGTCCGGAAACCGTTTCGGACTTACAGCCAAAATCCGGGTTTTTAAGATTTTCAGTGTACTTTATTTTAGTTTTGGATATAAGACACTGATCCTATAGCATTACATTCATTATTGTTACATGAAAAGATTGGTAATTAGCACTAAAACAGAGGCCAATAGTTATAACTTCCACAAAAGTAATAGGTGCGCGCTGGCCTAACTTTAATCCTTCCCGGACGGGCGAATTTGTGACATAGGACGGGAAAATATTATAAGAAAAAATAAGAATAAATTTTAATTATTTTTGTTTTGTTATACCAGTATACATTAAATAAACACGATGGAACACTTCGTACTGTCTAAATAATTTTTTACTTGTATTTATATAAAAAAAATTATGTAGATATATCCACCGCCCGTCTTTGAAAATATGGCCAAGGCAAGGATAGGCAATAAATAAAGAACAATATGCTGTTGCGTTATTTATTGTACAAAATAGCATCAAGAAAATAACATTTCAAGGTAAATTTGAACAACAATTTCAGTTTCCAAAAGGTTACAAAATAATTTGACAAGGTTTACAAGGTGCCTGTAAAAAGTCCCACGTTCTTCTAAAAAACTCTTGTTCAATAGTTCAATAATATCACCAGAAAAACCAGGACTAGTTACGTTATAAGCCATCGAGCATATCACTATCTCATGCTGCTAGACAGACAAGTGTAGCTTTTAGCGCCAACACAGTCAACGTGGTGTTGCGCGCGAAATGTCGAGGGGGGAAGCGCGGGAGAGGGTGGTGTGTCGCTTGCAAGGTCACAGCGGTTGTGGAGAGCGCGGGAAAGTAGCGCGAAACATCTGGTTGCTGCACAAACACCTGCCAGTCTGAAGGGTAGTCGGAAATATCCGCTTCCCGTCCGGAACATCAAAAACCATAAGCGGATATATCTGTCACCCGTACTTTATTGCCAAAGACTTAGGCGGATATACCCGTCACCTATCCGGGAAGGGTTAAATGTAATTTGTTTGAAAAAAGTCAATTTTAAAGTTAATTTAAATTTTTGAAATGTTGTCAACCGAAAATTATGATGACCTATCACGCTGCAACTTCACCAAAAGTTTCCTTTTTTTATGGAGGACAAAACTGCATCATTGGTTTATGAGAAATAATTCAATTTAAACTTGTAATAACACAATAATTTGCAACGGTATCAAATTTTCTTTTAAAATCGCATCAGGGCTGAGCTTTTGCTTAAGGGTTTTGCACCATTTTTCCGATGCTCAGAAAGAGACTGTTGATATGTATTCTTTTTAAACTTATTAGTGTGTGTTTCAAATAAAGTGAATTATAATTACAACGTAAGTTTTAACACAACGTTTCTTTTTCTTAGTTCTGAAAATAAATATCAGAAATTGATAGTTTTGTAAAAGTTAGTCATCAATTTGTAACGAAAAAGATTTGAAATGATGTACTATTATGAACCTAATAGTGTGAATTAAAAAAATGGCATTTAATTTTTGTATAATGGTTGTTTATAAAGAGTAACATTTCTCATAACCATATTAATTTACATACAAAACCCAAATAGACCCAGTTCTGATACACTTCAATGGTGTCCATGGGCTTATTCAAGTACAAATTTTACTATGTGTACGAAACCATTAATAAAATAATTAAAAACAAATGAAATTAATACAAAATTCTTATCAACAGTCTCATTCTGTATAGTACATAATTTTTAATCTTTTATGTTACATTTTTTTTACTAACTTTTACAAAACTATCAATTACTGATATTTATTTTCAGAACTAAGAAAAAGACACATTATGTTATAACTTTTTTAATAATTATAATTAATTTCATTTGAAACACACACTAAGCTTCAAAAAAATTAAAAAATACATATCAACAGTCTCTTTCTGAGCATCTGAAAAATGGTGCAACACCCCTAAGCAAAAGCTCAGCCCTTATGCGATTTTAAAAGAAAATTTGGTACCATTGCAAGTTATCGTGTTTTTTACAAGTTTAAATTGAATTATTTCTTATAAATCAATGATACAGTTTTGTTCTCCAAAAAAAGGAAACTTTTGATGAAGTTGCAGCGTGATAGGTCATCATAATGTTCGGTTGACAATGTTTAAAAAATTAAAATTAACCTTAAAATTGACTTTTTTTGGAAAACAAATTACATTTAAAGTGAGACCAACGTGCACCAAATACTTTTGTAGAAGTTTTAACTACTGACCTCTGTTCTACTGCTAATTACCTATCTAGAATAGTGAATGTAATGCTATAGAATCAGTGTCTTTTGTCCAAAACCAAAATAAAGTACACTGAAAATCGTAAAAAACCCAATTTTTGGCTGTAAGTCCAAAATGGAACGGTTTCCGGACCCATGTTGATAGGACATATTTTTCTTGTCCTTGATGTAAGGAATCATTTGGCAAAGTTAGTTACACTTATCCCGAAACACCCTGTATTTGTTTGGTAAATAATTTAAATGTTGTTTCATACAGGAAATATTCAAACCATTCTCAATCAAATGGGTCAGAGAAACTACATTGGGGGCCAACCGGTGGTTAGATGAGGTTTCTCGTCTTGTCTGGAAGAAAAAGGACAATCGAGTGGAGAACTTTGAGACATCTAGCAAGATGGAAGTGCAGGAGCTGCCTAATGTTACTCTCACACCAATGTCCATAAAGACATTTATTATTGATGTATCATTCCAACTTTAAATATGCAGATGTTGTTTTGAACAAGCATTCACATTCGTAATAAACTATGTTTTCTTTTAATAATTTGTTTGTTGAATCCCTAATTCCTTTTGTTGATATTTCCATGGGTGTTATTTTTTATTTTTGTTTGTATTTAAATGCCAATGACATTTTTTGTTTATTGAGAACACAAACGCCTTTAGGGAAAGTGGTCCAAACCCCTCAAATTTTTGTAGACACCCCGGGGTTTGAAGTCGCAGTTCCAAAAAACTATATGTTTCACACATGCCATCCACACATTATAACCTCCAAATTTAGACTAACTGTAATGATGCCAGATAGAAGTAGAGATATAGGCGAGGAATGAGGATGGGAATTTCGGGTTTAAATATGAACCATAGATATTCAAATACAGTTACTGGGGTGTTGGGATCCCGAACCAATAATGTACAGTTTTGACTTAAAAAGGTTATCAAGTCAATACCTTGAAATATAGAGGTACAATGACTTAAAATTTTCGAGTTGCAGAGGTTTTCCAACTAAAAACTTTGAGTTACAGAGGTGCAGCAGTAGGCTAAGAACACCGCAAGACATTTAGTTATATCGAGATGTTCCACTCCAACCAATTAAAATAGCATAGTATTAAATAGACAAGTTCAAGGGGAATGACAAAACTTTGACTTATCAAGGAATTTGAGTTATTGAGGTTCCACTGTATCTTTATTCATTTGTAATAATTTAGGCTTTTTGTAAAAATACATACAAACTCACAGACATAAGACGGATCAAGATAGGAGACATGTTGTGCTAAATTATTTATTTGTTATGACCGGCCAATTAACTCAGTAAACTTTGGTGCAATCGAAGTGGGACACCTTTTAGGCATTTTTATAAGTTAAAAGCCTAATGTGTCGCACTGGAGTTTTAAAATGGATCTGAATTCATATTTTATTTTCAAGTAAAGTCAAATGAAAACCCTTATTTATTATCTCTTTTATACACATAAGTTATAGTGAAGTTGACCAAATCTGTATAAGCCTAAAGCGATACATAGCATAATTAACTGGAAATACTGTGGGCGGGGGGGGGGGGTATGGGGTGTATGGAATACCACCTAAAAAATGGGGGGTGCGGGGGCTCTCCCTGGAAGATTTTATAAAATTGTGAGTTTTGGCAGTTTTTGCCCAAACGTATTACTTATTAATATAACAACAGGTTTTGTAATTAACTAATTATATTCACAAAATCACAATACAATACAGTACCGATTTATTAAATATAAAACACAAGTTAATGAAGTGCACAGCTTTTTTTCTTAAAAACTAAGTAAGACTGGTGTACGATGAAAATCTCAAGAGGCAAGAACATGTAACACAGTTCTTTATAGAGACAGTTCTTTAATGTATGATATGTCTGACCATGGAACTTATGCATCAGCAACTCAGCAACAATACAAACCAATAGTTCATTTGTGTTTCTTATATTGTCAAGAAACGTAATTAAAGTGAGCACATGAGGAGAATTTTCTTTAATTCATTTATTTTACTAGTTTGTTTATTAATCGGACAAATGTGGTAATGTTTGGTGTTAAAGTCTTGAAAATATATTAGGAACCAATTTAAAGGCCATTTGGCCACAATTATCTTAGCGGAAATTGTATTTAACTGCGCAGATATCATGTTTATCCCTATCTTTCCCATATTAAACAGGAGCGCCTCATGATGAATCATCTCTGGCCGCCCTAACTGATTGTGGGTCCGTTACAAAGATTGTCTTCACCTTCTGTAATGCATCCCTATCAGCTGTGCTCCATCTATTGGACTTAAGTTATCGCTGTAAAAAACACAAAGAATAATCATGACATCCACACCACCATGAAGTTTGTGCAAAGGAATATTCAGATGTATAGAAATTCTTACAGTGCAAAAGTCTTTACATTGAAGTTTATGTTGCAGGAAAAATTTTAATAAAAACCTAACTATCATCACAATACAGTACTATAAAAAAATCTCTTTACATCCCTCAACATTCTACCACGGCCTTTGAAAAAGGTATTTACTACTTGGGGATTAATAAGAAAGACCCTGGGGGCCGAGCTTTGCTCGGGGGAAGGCCAGTCAGTTTGTTTAGATGACTTGGAGTAATATTTCACCACTTCCCCCTACTGATAATCAGAGTTGTATAACTCATTTTCCTCTTTTCTACAGTTATAAGGTCACTCCAGTTGTTATTTATAGCGCAATGTCCCTTTGATTTATTTTACTACTCTACATATGTAATCTTCACTCAACAACATGAGTATTACTTTAACAGTTCTCTGGTTGATTATGAACAGCTGTTACAATTCTTTTGTTTTGATTTGAAACTCCATAAGCCCAATGTAAATTTTTTTAACTTTTCAGTTTAGTTTTTTACATTTTTTAAATTTTCCTGGGGATGAGGCCTGTCTAGAACTTATTTTTATCCCAGAAATTAGTTATTTTGAACTTTGAAGGAAATCGTTGGAGCCGTTTTTGGAAGGAAATCGTTGGAGCCGTTTTTGAGGTCAGTGTCGCAAGCAAGCAAGCAAACCTTACTCATACTAATATAGGATAGGATTATCTGGTAATATGACCTGGTACATCATTGTGTCATGCTCAGTTCGAAGAGGGGGTTTTTCTTACTTGAGAACCAGTTGCTAGGTTGAGTGAGAGCATTATGAAGCTATATATGATTCTATCTTTATTATTCTAGCCTATATTCACAATGTTTTAAATTAAATCAACATTAAATCATAGCCTGCTAACACATTATAAGGACAATGAATTGATAATTGAACCAGAAAAACCATTATTACTCAAGACAAATAAAGAAAAAGTGTTGTATTTTTGAATTTAGCAAAGATAAGGGAGAGAATGGTCTCTGACCCCTGTTATCACTGGCTTTGTCAGTCTCTAGCTGCCCACGGAGCTCTTCACCTCGACAGTTCTAGCAACATGTCTGTTGGTGACTGTTCTGGTGAGAGACCCTCCTCCGTGTGGCGCCTGCCCCCACCGACCACCCCTGCAGACCCACCTGCTGAAACCTTCCTCACCAAGATCAGAGGACTCCTCTTTGGAAAGGATAAGTGTTCTAAGAAGAAACCAACGTATCAGTTTGGCTGCTGTATGTTCCATGTTGTTTATATTTTTCTTAATTTAATCTTACTTGTTAATTATTTTACTTAAGGGGAACTTTTGGTTTATACAATTGAATAAATAATTATATACATAAGTTGTTTTTCATAAGTAGATGAATTTTTAAACTAATACGTAAAAGTATATGTATTTTTAGATACATTAAGAAACTTTGCGTATAACTGGCTCCTTAAAATTTGAATGGATTCTTTCATAGCCAATAATGAAATACATTTTTTTTACTAAAATTAAAACTTGTCCAAACATGTTGAAAACAAATTGCATAGTAAGGATAGGTAAAAAATAGCAAAACACCTGATCAGATGTGCAAATCACTCAAAAATTAATTCACCTATCCTGTCAGCATGGTCCCGATCTTGTTTAAGGTTCCACTGTCTCCTTAAATTCTGCCAGACATACAGAATTTGTATATAATGAGTTGCACATAAAAACCACTGAGATGGGATTTGAATCATTAGAGCTACCCCTAGGTAGGGGGATAAGCCTTGGACCGCTGAGCCACTGATCAGACTAGCAGTTATATTGCACTGTGTGCTGTTTGTGTCTACCGGTTATGTTTATGTCTACCGCATAATTGGTAAGGTACAAATATTGGGGAGCATGAAATTGGCTAGACGTGAATTGACTAGCTTGGAATCCACTGGCTTAGTTATAATTGGCAAAACTATATTGTTTCTTGTTTGGGTTGGTACTCAAGTAACTGTGTTAAAACTGAATTATCAGAGTCCCTAGCAAAACAATGATTGTTACTCCAAGGAGTATGACAAGGGGTAGCAGCGAAATCTGAAATTTCACAAATTTTTTACCTGATTTTCTAACTTACTTACCTGAGGAGGTATATAACAAATGAACCATTTTAATGATTAAGTAACTTTTAATGATTGTGTTTTTTATGTGAAAATTTTCCCAAAAATCAGTAATTACTTAACCACTGTATACGACGCCAGTGCAACTATGGCATATCCTTATATATAATAAGTGAAGCCGTTTTTTGTAAACGCAACTCCTCCCTTATTTCTTGACCAATTTTAATGTTTGAAAAAAATCTTCTCAGTTTCGTGGTTTTGCAATAAGGTTTTTAATTTTCGATATTGTTGTTCTTAAGGGCGTGAGCTGCTCTCAAATTGTGCATTTTGCCCATAAGATTATCGTGGGGAATAATTTTATTTGGATTGCAGCTGTTAACACATTATGGACAGGTTATTAGCAATATCAGATTCTATAAGTAAGGAATGTATTTATCTATATAAACAAAATAAATGTTGTTATACATTGTTTTGAGCAGTGAAATTTTGTATGAAGCGGATAAATTTGGTGTATCTGTCTGTTTGTTTATGAACCAGGTTTGTTCCGCGTTTCACAAAAAAGACTGAACCGAATGAAATAAAACATTTTGCCCATTTTCGTGTGAGGCAGGAAACTTTTAGGCTTCTGAAAATAGTAACGTAAGTCATTAGGGTTATGACCATTGATCCATCACTGCTCCAAAGATATCTTATGGGTACAGGTTACTCAACCTTTCACCGTAAAATGCACCATATTTGTTCTAATTGAGCACTTAGTCAGAACATTTATCTTTTACCACAGAATGGAGGAAACACTTGCTTTACTAACTAATACACAACGGTATACTAAACAATAAAAATATCGGCACGGCAACAAAACATTCGGTGGTAGATAGGGTCATCCGACCCCCCTTAAGCCCTTGCAACATGGTATTAAAGCTCAGTTGTCTTATCGTCATCGTAATTATAATGCTGAATTTGCTATGTGTTTTTAAGCCCATCATGCACAAACTAAATGAGTTATCAAGCAGAAATTTGGAAGAAGACAGGTCCATCCCAAAAAGCAGTTATGGGATTATTCCCGTTCCAATGAGGCTCGGCTCTATTACTAACCTTCAAATGTTCCATGTTAATCATATTACTACTTACTAGACCAATTGAACAAATATTTGGTAGAAAGACAGCAGGCAATGGAATGTACCATAAGCAGAAATAGGCCTATACTCTCCATCGCTTATGTCCTTTGCTCCGTTGGCCTTAACATTTTAATTTAAACAACAACTGGACCGATTGAACATGCATTTGTGAGGAAGATAGTTAATACGTCAGAATAAAACCACGACCTCTGACTACATCTGTTCCAAAACTGTTTTAGGACCCTCTAAATGTTGGAGCTATCAAATTTGTGGGTAAAGAAATAAGTCCTCATTAGGCCTCATCCCCGGAAAAATATAGTTATGTATAGAAAGATTTTTGAAAAAAAACAGCATTGCGGCTAGGGTTGAGATTTGTAAATAAAAACAAAAGAATCTTATCAGCTGTTCAGAAACAACCATATTCCATCTTTAAAAACGAGTTTGCACGCAGCACGCTGACGTGAGGGAAATGAATTTCCAAATAAAAACTTTTAAAACTCAAAATCAGTGTAAAACATACATTTTTCCAATTTTTATTGAAATCCGAGAACATTGATTTTTTTGGCTGTTCTGATACTCCTGGTTTCATTTACTTGCAAAGCTGGGAATACAATTTTGCTCAATATAAGGTTAGGAGAAGGTCCGGACAGGCTTGAAAGTAGGTGTGAGGTTGCTGGGGATGATAAAAGTACTCTAACAAAGGAATAACAGGCTTTTCTCGTGTAAAACCCCCATAAGACAACGTACTGTGTTTAGTCAATACACATTTTCTTTAATAACTCGGTAAATATTTATGCTAGAATGACGAGAGAGGGCTTAAAACTTTTGCCTCTCTAATTCCCATCTTTTGACATGCATTTATTTTACATCTGGGGCTTTTATGAACATTTTTGGGCCCAACAACTCAAAATTTGAAAGATTAATCCCCCAAAAAAGGGGTTTAGAGTTTTCCGATTGTTTTGCCCAACGAACTTGTCCAACTGATTACAGAAAGGAACGTCCCTACTAAATTTGAAGTAAATCGGACAAAAATTTTGACCGCTAGAGTGCAAACACATATATATATATATATATGTCTATATATATATAAAATTTGGAACGACCCCCCAAAACGTGTTCAGGGGGTCACGTTAGGAACTTCTATGGTGGTCCCGGGCTTAAGTTTCACCGTGCGGGTCATGCTAATAGTTCACTTTCCATAGGAAATTCACTAATAACACTTACTTGGTAAAGTATCAGCATGTGATTTTTGTGAGAATAATGATTAGAACCAATGTATACATAAATTTAATGTATAGATTATTAGGTTATGTATAAATTTATAGAACCATTACAAATTAAGATAAAATAGTTAAATGTAAAGGGGACATGTCCTAAATAAAACGAAACGAGCAATTAAACAAAGTAAATATGCTCGTCTTCGAGCGGAACCGTGCAGATAGGTATTTTGGACAAACTGACTGGCTTTTCAAGCAAAGCTCGGTCCCCCAGGTGCCTAAGTACTTTAAAAAATGTATCTAACTTTTCAAATATAATTTTTCACTATGATCGCGAGCGAAGCCGCGACGGGCTACTAATTCTAAGGTGAAAATGAATAAATGATGACTGTAGAATGGATGCCTTTTGTAGCCTTGTTACTGATTAAGACCGACTGATGGCCATATATCAGAAAAACCTTTATTTTTTATAAAAAGTATAATTATTATTTTATTATAATTTAAAAGACCTTTGAAGATAAACCAAGTTAACAGTAATCCAACTCCACTAAGCGAGTTATAGCCAGATTTATAATTTCAATAGCAGCTATCTTTAATGATCACCATATTGGTGTGTTCCACATTCAAAATGAATTTTAAGTTGGATCTTCGGATAAGTCTACTCCTACTGGCGCTTCTGATGTTATTTATGCCCACTACGTGGCCAAATTTTGTTAATTATTACAAGCTATTTAAGTTGAACTTGTCACTTATCTGTTGTGATTGTTGATACTTGATAACAAAGATTTTCATTTTGATTTGAACCCAACATCATAAAATTCCAATTTAAATTCTACTTTTTTTTACCACTGCAAGGATAACATTTTGGAATGTTTGAGTTATTTATGTGAGACTCATTGATCCCAACCTTTCTTGGTAAAATCTCCAATTTTCAACTTTTCAGATTTTAACTTTTTTTGGGGGGTCCCCTGTGCCTCCCAGCAAAACGATATCCCTGAGCAAGTTTAGGGCCAATATTTTACAAGATATGCCCTTTTGAGTTTATAAGTGTATTATTACAAAATGCAGTTGACAGGTGTATTGCTATCTGTCTATCGGTCTTGCAGATTGACAAGATGACTATCAGCTGTTGACAGGTGTATTGCTATCGGTCTATCGGTCTTGCAGATTGACAAGATGACTATCAGCAGTTGACAGGTGTATTGCTATCGGTCTATCGGTCTTGCAGATTGACAAGATGACTATCAGCTGTTGACAGGTGTATTGCTATCGGTCTTGCAGATTGACAAGATGACTATCAGCTTAATCTTTCTTTTGATAAAACCTCAGACGGTAATGCCTTCGATGCCAAAAATGTTGAATTTAAAGCTGTCTCTATGTGGTAAATAAAAATATATAAAAAAGCGGATTGAAACTTAACTCTAGATTTTTTATGTTGCACTTCCAGCTATTTTAAACGAGTTCAAGGAAATATAGAAATAAATAGGTTTAGTCTTAAAATATATATAAATGTAAATACCCCTGTCGCAGCAAACCTGCGTACTCAGCGAATTTCCAATGCATATATATGGGTATTACTACTACCTAGAGCCACTTACCAAGTTTCATAAAAATACATTAATTAATAAGTGATATATAGCATTTTATTTATTATCCATAAGAATAACATTATAATTTAGTATGCAGGTTTGCTGCAACAAGGAAGATAAGAAATGTGTTTTAGCGAATTTCCCCTATAGGAAAGAACATGCCGTAGTCGGCATGGTAAGACCTAGGCCCGGGACCATGATAAATTTTCGTTTTGAGGTCCCCAGACCCCAAAAACACCATTCGTTCGATACTGTATATATACATATATATATGTGTCCCTGAGCACGATAACTCTCGTAAAAATTATCCGATTTTGATGAAATTTGGTATAAACGTGTAAAGCAACATTTATGACTTTAAGTTCGAAAACCAGCCAGATCGCTCTATCCGAAGGGGTATTTTGGGGGGGTTTTGTACCCCAAAAATGGGTTTTTTGAATTTTTTATATATAATTTTGGAAATAGTCAAATTTTAGTTTTTACCATTGGATTCAGCTTAAAAAAACACACAATTTGGTATTTTGATCATTTCTCTACGTCAATTGGTTACCGAGATATTGAAAGTGCTAAACACAGTACGTTGTCTAATGTTATTCTTATGGAGGAAAAGAAAAATGTTATATCTCGCTTATTTATGAACGTATACTGACGAAACTTGGTATACGGCTTCATCTGGTTGTGGACCATTGATATTTGCTCAAAAAAACAATTTTTTTGCCAAAGGCTCCCTTAGCAGCAAACCTGCGTACTCAGCCCCATGTTATTCTTATGGAGAATAAGTAATGTGTTATCTCCCTTAATTATGAAAATAAATTAATGAAATTTGGTGTGTGGCTTTACCTAAATGAGTTATATTGATATTTGTATAAAACCCCATTTTTTTGTGTTCCTTCCTTCAGCAAACCTGCATACTCAGCCGCCATGTTATTCTTATGGAGAATAATTAAAATGTCATAAATCGTTTATTTATGAATGTATATTGATGAAACTTGGTATGTGGCTTTATGTGGTATTAAGATACATATATATGCAATGGAAATTCGCTGAGTACGCAGGTTTGCTGCTACGGGGGTATTTTGCAATTATCAATATAACTCAACCAGGTGAAGTTACATACCAAGTTTTATTAATTTAGGTTCACAACTAAGGGAGATAAAAAACTTTACTTCTTCTCCATATGAATAACATGGGGGCCAAGTATGCAGGTTTGCTGCTACTGGGAAAAATAAAAAAATACTTTTTTGTGCTAATATCAATATACCACAACTAGATGAAGCCACATACCAAGTTTCATCAATATACATACATAAATAATCAAAATATAACATTTTATTTATTCTCCATAAGGATAACATTGGACAACGTACTGTGTTTAGCACTTTGAATATCACTGCAACGGTTGGACATAAAACAACAATTAAAACGCCAAAATGATGTTTTGTAGAGCTAAACCGATTGGTAGAAAGAAATGTGGAGTTTTTATCTGAGGAAAATCTAAAAACCGTATTCCCTTAAGATTAACATAGGAAATTTTATGGACACATTTTTTGACTCTTCTCCACAACCACTAAACGTAGCTTAATGATTCAAAATACTAAATTGTTTGTTTTTTAAGCTCTATAAAATGGCTATAACCAAAATCTAGTGTTTTTAAAATTTTAGGGTTAAAAGTTCAAAAAACAGATTTTTGGTAAATTTTAAACCCCCATAAAACCCCCTTCCCATAGACTGATCGATCTGGTTTTCGAACTTAAAGTCATAAATGTTACCCTCCACATTTGTGCCAAATTTCATGAAAATCGGGTGCTTCTTTCAAAAAGTTATCGCTAATGGACACACATATATATCTATCTATCTATCTATCTATCTATCTATCTATATATATATATATATATATATATATATATATATATATATATATATATATAAACATAAATATAAATTTGAACGAATAGTGTTTTTGGAATCTAGAGACCTCAAAACAAAAAGTTATCATGGTCTCGGGCTTAAGTCTTACCATGCCACCTACGGTAATAGCTTCTTCCCTATAGGGGAAATTCGCTAAAACTCTTAGAGCAATTATGGATGAAGACCTAACGCTGTCTGACCATGTAAGCCTAATGGCAGTGAGCCCTGGGCAGGCTGCAAGAAGTCTAAAAATTAAAATATATTTAGCAGAGGATAGCAATGTAAAACTAGTAAAGGTTTTTCAATATTGTTTTCCAGCATATGGAATCAGTATTTTTAAATGAGATCCAAACAAAATACAAATATTACAAAATTCAGCACTGAGATGTAATTATGATGTTAAAAGAAGAGACCATACAATTATATGTAGAAGCTGCATAGCTAATGTCAAATCTCGTAACCTACATACCTGCAGTTTAATACACAAAGCTTTGAAGCTTAGACAGCCTGAGTACCTGTGTGAGAGGCTTAAATGTCTCACCGCAGCACGAGGCAGGATGAGTTTCTGCACTTTCGTAAAGGGTGGGAACGGTTTATCATATTTCGGCCCTACCTTGTATAATGCTCTTACCGGCGAAGATAAATGGACCAGATTTCTCTCGTTAGAAGTTAAAATAATATGGTCTTGTTGTTTCTTATGTATTTTCATACTGTGTACAAAAAATTTAGTTACGTTTTAAATGGTAAGCCACTGCATATTTTAAGAGAAGAGTTATTCTAAAAAACTGTTACCTTGTCTGATAAATGCTTGTTAAATAAAGACCTTTTATTTATTTACCGGGTTGGACCACACATGAATAGACATAGTCCATAGTTAGAGCTTGCAATGGCACTATCACTACACAGTAATTACAAATGCTTTGAGAGGCAGATTCAAAAGCCGATTACATCGGCACTCAAAGGGTTAACAAGCCAAAATGTGCTAAACTAAACACACAAACTAGCTTCATCAATATGACTGTATTTTACAGTATTATCAATATAATAAACTGGTGGTTAGTATCAGGACGTTTTCACTATTTATTAATCTGAGCATATAAATCCAGAAGGGCAATTTCAATGCTGCTTCTGTGTCCAAGAATTGCAAATAAAATAGGATTGAGTCCACCCTCAAAATTAAACGTAAGAGTTGTAAATGTAACAGTATTATAATCAAACCATATTGCCAACACGTATCCTAGAGTCAAGTTAAGGTGTATGAATAGAATAGAATATAATAGGAAAGAATATTTTATTCAGCCAAGCAATATTACATACTAATACATTGGCAATCAACAAGAAAGAATTGGATCGTTTTTAAATTTCAAAGTCCAAAGCAGTCCATTTTACTAGTAGGTACTCTTCCAAGGTATAAAAGGCCCCTCTCTCTGAAGGAACCCTTCAAGTTTTAACTTGAAAATCTTGTCACTTAGTTATCTGAGGGCTTGAGGTGTCTTGTTATACATTTTGGATGCCATAATCAATGGGCCCTTTGTTGAACCTACTGAGGCAGGTTTACGTTATGGCTAAACCTGGTATCATGGCTATGGATAGTAGTGAAATTGGTCCTGATTCGAACACAAAAACATTATGTACTGAAATATATACAATGAATACAGAGTAACGATTTTAAGATTGATAAAAAAATCCCTGCAGTACTCAAATTTTGAAACACCAGAAATGATTCTAATTGCTTTTTTTGGAGCAGGAATAAATAATGTGAGTGAGAAGAGCTACCCCAAGCAATCAAGCCATAAGCCAGGTGGGGCTGAAACAGCCCAGAGTATACCTTGTTACATTCCACTGTTTCAAAAAAAAAATATTATAAGTAGTAGTATAGCAGATCAAAATGTTATTTGCAGTGGATTTGGCTGGGCCCAACATGATCACCCTTGAATCTTTGTAAGGTTTTAGGATTGAATCTCTGAGGGTTCAATCAAATTAAAGATACTCAATAAACAGGTATTATTTAATTACCAGTTCAAAAAGTCATATTACATGAGGGTTTAATTAGCATTAATCAGTTTATCACATTTAGTACAATATGCAATTCAAACTTTTAAAAATCTGTTATATAAGAAAAATACATTTCTTTAAGGAAATACTATGTCATAACAAATTCAGATCTCAGCCTTTGATATTCACAACTGTACAATTTACTTATTTAAATGTGCATTCACCTTTGGTTAGATAGTGCGGAATAATTTCTTGTCTCGTTTAACTTATTATTAATTTACAGTTGATTGTTATTAGTTTTCTTTGTATTTTATCTAACCCTCTAATTAACTCCAGCAAATTTTTACCTTCCAGAGTGGCCTTCTCTCAAGCTGGACACAATATAGGGGACGAAGCGCTTCTTGAGTGAGGTCTTAAGGGGAAATATAATCCTTCCTCCTAACCTTAATAATACATGACCATCCCTCCAACACAATATTAAAATACTTCAAGTCGAAAAGCCTTAGGCCCTAAATCAATTTAATTGTCCATTATGCCTGGAGTAAATTTATATACTGTTAGCCACACTGAATTGAACCTCCTACGGCATCTCACCTAATACAAACCCCCTCCCTTAACTATATAAATATATATTTTTTTATAACAATAAACTGTAATCAATGTTGCAAAGATGAAACACAATGACCAAATTTAAATTCCCTCACTAATCTTTACCAAGGTATAAATTAAATTCCCAAAAATAATTTAAATAGTTACAAGTTAATTTATTTACTTTTCATCTACTAATTGTGTTTATAAATTACTATTGAACAATAATATTCAGAATAAAAACTTAATTACTTTCATAGTTTTCCTGTCGGCACAGAACTATGACATGATTAATAACACACTTAATGAATACACTGTTTTGACACAATTCTCTAAAAATATTAATAATTCAGTATTGACAATTATTAGAAAACATCTTTATAACACTCTTAAATAATACACCCTAGTTTGAATTTGATTTGAATGGCCAAGACAAGTTTTGATTACGTTGCAACCTGTTTCCCGAGAGCATTGCTCTATTCGCGTAAAAATAATTTAGAATGCCCTTGATTTTAAATTTGAGGAAAATTGTGTAATTACCAGGTTTGCAGACGTATCAAAGGATTCAGAACTAAACGATTGTTGAGGGTTTAAAAATAACCACTCCAAAAGTCAATTACTGATTCCGTTAGTCACGCTACTGCCGGTGTACGCAAAATTTAAAAGTTGAATTTAGTTGTAGAATAACGCACGGCAAATGAAGAAATGGGGCGAGTTCGGTGTCCCGACTTCTACATATAACTTCAGACTGGTCTCTTTGACCAATGAGGTTCCTGCATCTGTCTCACGTGTCCTTTGATTCTTATCAGTGCCGTTGGCCGGTGTCAGACAATGTTGTGAGTCGAACAAAACTAAATATTGTTTCCACTCATAACATATTCCCCCCACGCTTTTTTTGAATTTTTGTCCATTAAGAAGAACAAGCAAAACCCTAATTTACACCACAAAAATTTAAAAAAATTCTACGATACATGCATAAATAATTAATAATGTACACAATTACAAATAATTTACCACAGTATGACAACCATAGAAGAAATCAACAGCAAAGGTGCTCATCACTGTAGGTGTAAAAGTCCAACAGGTGAATCGCACTACGGCCCCGGAAATGCTCAATGCCGACGATCTCCCCGGCTTATCAGCTGTAACCAAGATAAGAGTCCACTCCAACCAGTTCGTGCACCACAACAAACGTTATCGGATCATTGGGTTGCCTTGTTCAGTCAACAAGTTTATGTTTAATGAAGCAGAAAATCAGTTCATGTGCTTTGTTATTTAAATGAATACCATAGATTTTCCTGTTGTAGTATGGCTGTTCAATTAAATCACAAACATCGTGACCACCAAAAATTAGTTGCAAGTCCACAATTTCAACATTTGGTTTAGTGTTGAGAGATTTAATACAAAAATTCAATTTGTTTATCTTCTTATTTAAAAAAGGTTGAGAAATGTTAGGTGGAATTGTAGATAGAAAAATTGTTTTGTTAGCTGCAGTTAATAAATTCACAATTGTTTTTATATTGCACTGTATACTGTTGTCTGGATGTTGTTGTCGCACGTCATTCGTCCCAACCATGAGGAAGCACACGGGGTGAAGGTCGTTGACCGCTGCCGGACCAGGTGTTTGATGTTGTCGGTTGTTGCCCCACTGTTGGTCAGATGTTGGGGACTGTCCAGTGACTGATATGTGTGGAGTAACCTTTTCATCTGTGAATCACCAATTCCAGACCATCTGCGACACATTCATCTCAGAACAGAGATAGTAAAGGCTAATTAAGAGGTGTTAGGCATTATGTAACAATTTCATTAGTTATCTGATGTTGCAGGAAAAAATGGTTTAAGCTGATCTACATGAACAATTTGTGAACGAGTTGGATCGCTCTCCAAATAAATTTCAATATTGACCAGTGAAAGTAGGCGGTTTACTATAAAAGGACCTTTCCATTTGTGATTCAACTTGGCTGTGATTCCTTTCTCTTTACTACTTAATGAATGAGTACCTGGGGGGCCGAGCTTTGCTCGGGGGAAGGCGAGTCAGTTTGTTTAGATGACTTGGAGTAATATTTCACCACTTCCCCCTACTGATAATCAGATTTGTATAACTCATTTGCCTCTTTTCTATATTTTTAAGGTCACTCCAGTTGTTATTTATAGCTCAATGTACCTTTAATTTATTTTACTACTCTATTTATGTAATCTTCACTCAAATCTTTTAATCTCTGCTCTCAGGAAATCACATGTTATAATCATATACAACATGAGTATTACTTTGACAGTTCCCTGGTTGATTATGAACAGCTGTTAAAATTCTTTTGTTTTGATTTGAAACTCCATAAGCCCAATGTTAATGTTTTTAACTTTTCATTTTAGTTTTTTTATATTATTTGATTTTTCCTGGGGATGAGGCCTGTCTAGAACTTATTTTTATCCCAGAAATTAGTTATTTTGAACATTTGAAGGGAATCGTTGGAGCCGATTTTGAGATCCGTGTCGCAAGCAAGCAAGCAAGCAAGCAAGCAAGCATGCAAGCAAGCAAGAAAACCTTACTCATAGTTCATATTTTATTCAGCCAAGCAATATTACATACTAATACATTGGCAATCAACAAGAAAGAATTGGATCGTTTTTAAACTAAACACAAAGCTTAGGCTTACTTTCAAAAATAAATACAATAAACCTTAGACAATAAATTTTACCTGTAATATTGTTTTGAATTAAACCTTTATTAGCAAGCAAACCTTAATGGTTAGATTTTACATAGAAACATGAACTTTTTGTTGATTTGATTAATAATTGATTATCAGTTTAATTCTTGGAGATTTTCGATAACACAAGGTTACAATGTTCTGGGAAAGATCCGTAAGGATATACACAATGCCTGCAGCAAAGGGTCTCAGTGCTTCTTCCGCAGTAAGCTCCAGCCAGGGGAAAAGGCCGACCACATTGCTGTTTCATCACCGTATTTGGTTTTTTAAAGTTTTTAATGCAGAAATTGGTAGTTTTCTTTGTATTCTATCTAACCCTCTAATTAACTCCAGCAAATTTTTACCTTCCAGAGTGGCCTTCTCTCAAGCTGGACACAATATAGGGGACGAAGCGCTTCTTGAGGGAGGTCTTAAGGGGAAATATAATCCTTCCTCCTAACCTTAATAATACATGACCATCCCTCCAACACAATATTAAAATACTTCAAGTCGAGAAGCCTTAGGCCCTAAATCAATTAAATTGTCCATTATGCCTGGAATAAATTTATATACTGTTAGCCACACTGAATTGAACCTCCTACGGTATATCACCTAATACAAACCCCCTCCCTTAACTATATATATTTTTTTTTTTATAACAACCACCAAAGAAATCAATAATAATCAATGCGCAATCAATGTGTTTGTAATCAATGCGCAAAGATGAAACACAATGACCAAATCTAAATTCCTTCACTAATCTTTACCAAGGTATAAATTAAATTCCCAAAAATAATTTAAATAGTTACAAGTTAATTTACTTCCTTTTCATCTACTAATTGTGTTTATAAATTACTATTGAACAATAATATTCAGAATAAAAACTTAATAACTTAATTACTTACATAGTTTTCCTGTCAGCACAGAACTTTGACATGATTAATAACACACTTAATGAATACACTGTTTTAACACAATTCCCTAAAATTATTAATAATTCAGTATTGACAATTATTAGAAAATACCTTTATAACACTCTTAAATAATACACCTTAGTTTGAATTTGATTTGAATGGCCAAGACAAGTTTTGATTACGTTGCAACCTGTTTCCCGAGAGCATTGCTCTATTCGCTTAAAAATAATTTAGAATGCCCTTGATTTTAAATTTGAGAAAAATTGCGTAATTACCAGGTTTGCGGACGTATCAAAGGATTCAGAACTAAACGATTGTTGAGGGTTTAATAATAACCACTCTAAAAGTCAATTACTGATTCCGTTAGTCACGCTACTGCCGGTGTACGCAAAATTTAAAAGTTGAATTTAGTTGTAGAATAACGCACGGCAAATGAAGAAATGGGGCGAGTTCGGTGTCCCGACTCCTATATATAACTTCGGACTGGTCTCTTTGACCAATGAGGTTCCTGCATCTGTCTCACGTGTCCTTTGATTCTTATCAGTGCCGTTGGCCAGTGTCAGACAATGTTGTGAGTCGAACAAAACTAAATATTGTTTCGACTCTTAACAACCTGCCGGCCTCCCTCCACATCGACTACCCCACTTAAACGCTTTAGAGCAAATATAATACACTGCTAAGTTTATTTTTTAAACCAACTGCATTATCGTGCCAATTTAAGGAACAGACATAGTCAAACGTAAATATTTAGGAGACTGAACATCAGAGCCAATAGGATCCCTGAGTCTAAAAAAAAAAACAGTGATTGTCTTATCTTGATTTAAGACCAATTGGTTTGCAGTCAGCCAGTATTCAATTCGTTTTTGGCTGCTTTTGGCATTAACTAATACCTGACTGCGATCTTTGTGTCTGTTTATAACAGTGGTGTCTTCAGCGTAGAGAATAACCCCAGCAGGTATATTAACACTCAGGTCATTAATAACTATAAAATACCCCCGTAGCAGCAAACCTGCGTACTCAGCGAATTTCCAATGCATATATATGTGTCTTAATACCACATAAAGCCACATACCAAGTTTCATCAATATACATTCATAAATAAACGATTTATGACATTTGAATTATTCTCCATAAGAATAACATGGCGGCTGAGTATGCAGGTTTGCTGAAGGAAGGAAAACAAAAAATGGGGTTTTATACAAATATCAATATAACTCATTTAGGTAAAGCCACATACCAAATTTCATTAATTTATTTTCATAATTAAGGGAGATAACATGTTACTTATTCTCCATAAGAATAACATGGGGCTGAGTACGCAGGTTTGCTGCTACGGGAGCCTTTGGCAAAAAATTGTTTTTTTGAGCAAATATTAATGGTCCACAACCAGATGAAGCCGTATAGCAAGTTTCGTCAGTATATGTTCATAAATAAGCGAGATATAAAATTTTTCTTTTCCTCCATAAGAATAACATTAGACAACGTACTGTGTTTAGCACTTTCAATATCTCGGTAACCAATTGACGTGGAGAAATGATCAAAATACCAAATTGTGTGTTTTTTTAAGCTGAATCCAATGGGAAAAACTAAAATTTGATTATTTCCAAAATTATATGTACAAAATTCAAAAAACCCATTTTTTGGGTACAAAACCCCCCCAAAATACCCCTTAAGAGAAAGCGATCTGGCTGGTTTTCGAACTTAAAGTCATAAATGTTGCTTTACACGTTTATACCAAATTTCATCAAAATCGGATAATTTTTATGAGAGTTATCGTGCTCACGGACACACACATATATATATATATATATACAGTTTCGAACGAATGGTGTTTTTGGGGTCTGGGGACCTCAAAACGAAAAGTTATCATGGTCCCGGGCCTAGGTCTTACCATGCCGACTACGGTAATAGCTTCTTCCCTATAGGGGAAATTCGCTAAAACAGCAAAGGACCAAGGACCGAGCCCTGTGGCACTTCGCTTGTAACTGGAAGACAGCTTGATAGGATATGAGTTTAAAGAGCATACTATGGTAAATCAGTTATAATATTATGCTTTTCAGTTGTTCTAAAATCCCATGTAATTGTTTACAAATGTTTTTGGAATACTGAAAAAGTGGTATTTGTTTATGGCAATAAATTGCAACTCAAATATTATTCTTATTTTGTAACAAATTTTACCTGTACTATTGTTTTGAATTAAACCTTTATTAGCAAGCAAACCTTAACGGTTAGCTTTTACATAGAAACATGAACTTTTTGTTGATTTGATTAATAATTGATTATCAGTTTAATTCTTGGAGATTTTCCATAACACAAGGTTACAATGCACTTTTAATCCTTATGATTCAGCACAGAACAATTTTCCTAGTTCTTCTGGATAAGTAAGCTGAGATAATAAGAACTCATTACAAGCCTGATAGCAAACACAGACGGATAGATCAACACAAATGTTTAACTTGACCTATTGACCAAAGTCTATCATCAGATTTACGTCAAACTGTTGATGTATTTTTCTAAGCTTTCCCATTTTTTCTTGTGTGTATTTTAGTATCTAGGTTTTTTATGGTTACAATATGAATACTTTTCAAGTTTGAATTGTGGAATTGAAGTATTTCTCTTACCATTAACTTTAAGACAAACATTTAATTGAATGTATTATTCATGCCATAATTTTTTAGAGGGAAAATGTCATAGTTCAATACTATGTAGCTATAAAGTAGCTAAAAACTGCCCTTTTTAAAAACCCAAATACTGGAAAACAGAACAAGTACATATCTCTGAAAAGATACTGCATTGTTTTACTTGGAACTCTTATCAAATTTCTGCTATCAAATTGAAATACTCAAATATTTTTCGATAAAATTTAATTAATGGTTAAAACTACTATGGTATTAATGAACTGATGGTGGCAGGGGGCCTAACCTACACCGATGTTCTGGGAAAGATCCGTAAGGATATTGACCTGGGCACCTGTGCTGCAAAGGTTGTCTGTGCGAGACTGCCTCCGAAGGGGGATGTTCTCCTCTGGCTGGAGAAGGGCTCGGAAAGGAAAGCCTTTGCTGTGGTTTTAGAAGCCGCTGTTGGACCAACGGAAGCGTTTTCGCCCCTGACAGACAGGTTTCTGTCGAGGTGAGGGACCTCGATTTCCTCACTGAGACTTCTTAAGTCGTGGAGGCCTTAGACAAAATTTTAGATGGCCGCAGTGACACCCGAAAGGTGTCTGTAAGCCCACCAAACGAGTGGAAATTGAAGATGGCGGTCTAACCTTTCTGAGGGAAAGGCCACCAAGCTTTTCAAGCTCGGTCATCTTCGGGTGGGTTTTGTCAGCTGGACAGTGAGTTTGAGGAGCGTGGTTCTACGGTGCTTCAAGTGCCTGGGCTACAAGCACCGACGCAGCAAGTGCACTGGTGTGGTTCGGTCCACTCTCTGCTACAAATGCGGAGAGGCAGACCATAAACACAATGCCTGCAGCAAAGGGTCTCAGTGCTTCCTCTGCAGTAAGCTCCAGCCAGGGGAAAAGGCCGACCACATTGCTGTTTCATCACCTTATTTGGTTTTTTAAAGTTTTTAATGCAGAAATTTGTTTCCCTCACATCAGCAAGCTGTGTAGAAAATAGTTTTATCAGTATGTTTCTGAAATTAATTTTACTATTGCCCCACTAATAATTAATTGTGAAGCATAAGATCAAATTTAACCAGAAAAAAGGATACATTCTTATCCTTATCCACTCTGTGATGATAAATAAGTCAACGTTGGTAATTAAATAATATGTTAAATCTTTTACTTGCAAAACTCCAAAAATGGAAACGCTATTTATTGTTGGAATCTGACTCCCTTGTTATCTAGTATGATGTCTTAAAGATCTTTTGTGGTGACCCAGCAATAATTTACATCGATTATTACTATGAGTGTTTCTGTTTCAGGTTTTACAGTGCTCTCAACCATTTTTGTCCTCAGCACAATTGGCTGTCTCGTCATGTGGTTTACTGACCTTTATTTGGACTCAATTTTAAATGTAAGTACTAATAAATGTAAATAATTTTGACAATTTACCCACAAACTGTAATCTCTCATTAGCATAAATTGTGAACTTCTTTTCTAATTTTATTATTTATGTATATAAAACCATTCTTAAAGCATGTTTATTGTAGTCTCGATAATATAATAATTTTATCAGAGGTAATTGGTGTGCACTGTTGTTTTACATTTTATAACAATCTCATCATATTTGAAAAACTTAAAAGGGATACCGCTTAAGTTGAAACTAGTCTAAAGCCTTTACAAAGACTATTTAGATGCGGGAGTGTCAATAAGAGAAGTAGCTCGTGAATTAGCAGTGGGAAAGTTTACAAATGGGGATTGCAAATCAAAACAAAGTGAGGTGAAAAATGATATAGTTCACCTTTAATGAAATTAAAAATTTGTTCACGATAATCTTTGTATTGTCTAAGGTTTTTGATATCCATGTCTCGATAACCTTGAATAATTGGGATTGTACTAAATAGCAGGAATATATAGCTAATTTTAAATGAATTACATGAAAAATACATTAAAATGATAATACATAAGTATATTCGTTATGAGGTATTGACCGTTAAAGATTCACTAAAACCAGATGTTGAAGAATATCTGTCTTTTTTTAGCAATTTTTATATAACTAGTAGCCTGTCGCGGCTTCGCTTGCGATCACTACGCAATATTATGCTGACATTCCCGTGTAAATATTGTGTTACTGTTCCAAAGCCAACATAGCCTGCTGATCATCTGTGTTTACTCTATCCAGCTGATTGCTTAGAACTTATAGTTATTTCCCAATGCTAAGTCTTCCTTCGGAGGCAGTCTCGCACAGACAACCTTTGCAGCGCAGGTGCCCAGGTCAATATCCTTACGGATCTTTCTCACTTATGGGAAAAAACTCAACTTTAAGGGGCCCCAGGGCCTCACTCACAAATTATTTCTCTATTAAAAATGTTTCCTGCACAACTTCACATTAGGCTCTTTCCAATGACACCAAAAATATGAAAATCGGTTCAGTAGTTTAGGAGGAGTGATTGTCACAAAAAACCTGCTAGCCTATTAAATTAGTATGGATATACAACATATTTTTATATAATTATGTGTGTTATCTTAATGTGTTTTTTATTGTGATCTATTTAATGAAAACAATTTTAAAATACAAACTAGCAGATGTCCCGTTCTCCGCTCGGGGATCTAGCAAGCATAGAGCCAGACGTCATAAAAGTTTATTTACATCATAATCAGCTGACTATCTAAATAAAATATAACTCTATAAGATTAACATTGGGCTTTGAAAGCTTACAGGGCGAAGCTCTGTAGGTGTAGATATGTCAAACCCCCAAAAGGCACATCTAGAGAGTAAGAGCTTTTCATTGATACCAAACATGTATATAAAATAATTGTTTTAGGGTTCTAAAATCGCCGAACAAAGATCAAGAAATTCTTTTAATAATGTAGAAGATACAACCTGCAAATAGAGGAACATTTAACTTTCATTCAGTATAAATGTATTTAAATCAGTCTAGTATAAGTCTCAGACAAGCTGTCAAAAGAAGTGCATAAATATACATTTTCATCCCATGTTAAATGCTATAAGGAAATGTTAATTCTTGTTTTTAAATAATTTAAAGTTAAAATAGTAAAAATACAAATAAAATCTGCAAATATAGGAAGAATTATCTTTAATTCACAATCGTATGAAAATTGATCTAGTGGAAGTCTCAGACAGACTGTTTAAAGAGTTAATTTTTTAATTTTAAATAAAATGAGGGTGCTTTAGAAATCTTCAATTTAAAAAGAATTACTTCCAAAATCTACCAGGATTGCTTTTAGCGAATTTCTCCTATAGGGAAGAAGCTATTACCATAGTCGGCATGGTAAGACCTAGGCCCGGGACCATGATAACTTTTCGTTTTGAGGTCCCCAGACCCCAAAAACACCATTCGTACAAAACTGTAGATATATATATATATGTGTCCGTGAGCACGATAACTCTCGTAAAAATTATCCGATTTTGATTAAATTTGGTATAAATGAGTAAAGCAACATTTATGACTTTAAGTTCGAAAACCAGCCAGATCGCTTTATCTGAAAGGGTATTTTGGGGGGTTTGTACCCCAAAAATGGGTTTTTTGAATTTTTTACATAAAATTTTGGAAATGGTCAAACTTTAGTTTTCACCATTGTATTCAGCTTAAAAAAACACACAATTTGGTATTTTGATCATTCCTCTATGTCAATTGGTTACCGAGATATTGAAAGTGCTAAACACAGTACGTTGTCTAATGTTATTCTTATGGAGGAAAAGAAAAATTGTATATCTCGCTTATTTATGAATGTACACTGATGAAACTTGGTATACGGCTTCATCTAGTTGTGATGCATTGGTATTTCCTCAAAAATAAAAATTTTTTCAAAGGCTCTTGTAGCAGCAAACCTGTGTACTCAGCCCCATGTTATTCTTATGGATGATAATTAAATGCTATGTCTCCCTTAATTGTGAACATAAATGAATAATACCCCCGTAGCAGCAAACCTGCATACTCAGCGAATTTCCAATGTATATACATGTGTCTTAACACCACATAAAGCCACATACCAAGACTCATCAATATACATTCATAAATAAACGATTTATGACATTTGAATTATTCTCCATAAGAATAACATGGCGGCTGAGTATGCAAGTTTGCTGAAGCAAGGAACACAAAAAATGGGGTTTTATACAAATATCAATATAACTCATGTAGATAAAGCCACATACCAAATTTTATTAATTTAAGTTCATAATTAAGGGAGATAAGACGTTACTTATTCTCCATAAGAATAACATGGGGCTGAGTACCCAGGTTTGCTGCTACGGGAACTATCGGCCGAAAAATGTTTTTTAGTGCAAATATCAATAGACCACAACGATATGAAGCAATATACCAAGTTTCATCAGGAAAAGTTCATAAATAAGCGAGATATACAATTTATCTTATTCTCCATAAGAATAACATTGGACAACGTACTGTGTTTAGCACTTTCAATATCTCTGTAACCATTTGATGTAGAGCAATGATCAAAACACCAAATTGTGCGTCTTTCTAAGCTGATTTTAATGGAAAATACTAAAATTTGACTTTTTCAAAAATTATATGTAAAAAGCTCAAAAAACCCATTTTTGGGGTACAAAACCCCCCCAAAATACCCTTTCGGATAGGTCGATCTGTCTGGTTTTCGAACTTAAAGTCATAAATGCTGCTTTACACATTTATACCAAATTTCATCAAAATCAGATGAATTTTACAAGAGTTATCGTGCTCACGGACACACATATATATATATATATATATATATATATATATATATATATATAAATATATATATATACAGTTTCGAACGAATGGTGTTTTTGGCATCTGGGGACCTCAAAACGAAAAGTTATCATGGTCCCGGGCCTAGGTCTTACCATGCCGACTACGGTAATAGCTTCTTCCCTATAGGGGAAATTCGCTAAAAACTGGTATATGACTTCACCTAGTTGAGTTACATTGATATTAGCATAAAAATACATTTTTTGTGTTCCTTGATGCAGCAAACCTGCGTACTCAGCCCCAATGTTATTCTTATAGGAAATAATTAAAATTGTATATATTCCTGATTTGTGAATATATTTTTATGAAACTTGGTACCTGACTATGTAGTATTAAGACATTTATATCTCCATTGGAATTCGCTGAGTATGCAGGTTTGCTGCGACGGGGGTATTAATTTTGTTCTGAATTTTCTTAATACTTCACTTCTGCTTTTACATATACTGTAAATTTGTTAAATAAATAAATTATGTTAAAAAGAATATGTTTGTATATTCGTATATACAAACATATTCTTAGGATCGTTCCTAAGATTAAGTTTTCTCAGGATGAAATTGAGATTGAAGAATTAATAATTTAATGGTTTCAACATTTGACAAATTATAGCTTCATATTTGTAATAAATTTAGAAATGTCAAGGCATTGTTTACCATCTCTCATGTATCATATGTCTGCAGCAAATGACACTAAAAGAAGGTACAGAGATATTTGAGGCCTGGAGAAAACCTCCAGTGAAGCCTTTGATCTGTGTACACGTCTTCAACTACACAAACATGGATGATTACACTGCAGGGTGGAGCAGCAAAATCTATGTGAATGAGACAGGGCCGTACTGTTACAGGTATGTACATATCACAGTCTAATATAACATGCAGTCTAGAAACTTAGTTGTCTAAGTTGTCGCCCGGAAGTGGAGCACCTCACAAGTGAGTGCTACGAGTAGCAGTTGGCGGCGCAACTTCAACCAGTGCCATGGTGACAGAAGCCAGAACAGTCTAGTATTCGCCGCCGAGAAACTCACCTATCCAAGTGTCCATACACATATTATACAACACTTTGTTTTGTCATTTCAACCCCTCCCTCCCCCCATGTAACACACCGCAACGCTTGAGCTTAACCTCCCTCCCCCAATGTGTTAAGTAACTCAATCGTAGTAGACTTAAAAACAGCTTAAACCTTTTAAACATCGTTTTATTAGCAGTTTGGAAACAAGACTGTTACTAATAATATAAGTAAAACAACAAAATAAACTATCTCAGCTAAAATGTAACAAATTTAAATTATAACTAATACAAATACAAAACAACTTTATTTTTGTAGTGTAACAGATGTCGAGTAAAAACAAAATAAGGGAGTAGTTAATACAAAAAAATTACTTTTGAGAAATCATAAAACTAAAGTCATCAAATAAATTTAAAAAGTTATATTTATAATTAATAATTAAACAGTCCAATAAAATGTGCATAAGTTTAAAGTGAACAAAACATTAAAGTAATTCAAAACTAATTTAAATAAAAAAAGTTAAGAATAACAAAAATTTAAATAGTAGGATGACAGCATTATTTTATATATATATAAATAACTGTAACCTTAATTTAGATATCAGATTGATTATTTTTTCATTTTAAAAGATTTATAATATTACCAACAGATTCGGGAGGGCGAGCTATGTAAAAACTGTGAGTGCAATCTTAGGGTTAAAATGTGTGAGTTACGCAACTTTAATCCAAGCACCCCCCATTCCCCTACATAACGCTACTCCATACCCCCTCTCCCTCCTTAAGTGCATTACATAATATGTGTATGGTCCCTAAAATGGCCCGGAATTAGGCATGTTTGCACCACCAACCATGAGGTTCGCTAGTGATTTTACATTAGTTGCGCCGCCAGCCGTGTGGATTGCTAGTGTTTTTACATTAGTTGTGCCACCAACCGTGACGGTCGTTCGTGAGTTCCAGGTGACACATTTACTCACATATGAGTTTCACGACTGTATACCCTATTGGTTATATTAGACTGTGAAACACATACTTGTGGATGTCACAGGCAAGAATTAAGAGTTTGCTGGATAAGCAAGGACACCCTAAACCAGGATTTCAAACCTGGAACTTTCTCAATCCTTAACTTAAATAAACGAGTCTAAAGTAATGATCAAAATAAAATAATAATGAGTTCGCACGCAGCACGCTGACGTGAGGGAAGTGAATTTCCACATAAAAACTTGTAAAACTCAAAATCAGTGTAAAAACATCCATTTGTCCAATTTTTATTGAAATCTGAAAACATTGTTTTTTTGGCTGTTTTGATACTCCTGGTTTCATTTACTTGCAAAGCTGGGAATACAATTTTACGCATTATAAGGTTAGGAGAAGGTCCAGACAGGCTTGAAAGTAGGCGTGAGGTTGCTGGGGATAATAAAAGTACTCTAACAGAGGAATAACAGGCTTTTCTAGTGTAAAACCCCCATAAGACAACGTACTGTGTTTACCCGATACACATTTTCTTTAATAACTCGGTAAATATTTATGCTAGAATGACGGGAGAGGGCTTAAAACTTTCGCCTTTCTAATTCCCATCTTTTAACATGCATTAATTTTACATCTGGGGCTTTTCTGACCCTTTTTGGGCCCAAAAACTCAAAATTTGAAAGATTAATCCCCAAAAAATGGGTTTAGAGTTTTCCGATTGTTTTGCCCAACGAACTTATCCAACAGGTTATAGAAAGGAACGTCCCTACCAAATTTGAAGTAAATCGGACAAAAAATGCGACCGCTAGAGTGCATACACATATATATATAAAATTTTGAACGACCCCCCAAAACGTGTTCAGGGGGTCACGTTAGGAACTTCTATGGTGGTCCCGGGCTTAAGTTTCACCATGCAGGTCATGCTAATAGTTCACTTTCCAAAGGAAATTCACTAAAAACCCCACTTACAAATTTTAATTAAAATAGTTTTCTTTCAATAACAAATAAAATGTTAATAACTATTGGAACCAAAATAAACTTTTAAAGAAAACTTAGATGACAAATTTAAATTGACTTACCAACAAACCAGATAAAATAATTATGATAGGTAAGTTCAAAGTGCTTTAAAGAGTTGTTTAACTAAAATGTATAGTTGAAGGGGTACACACAGTTGTTAGTACCTTGGTTGCAACTCTCCTGCGTTAAACAAAGAAAATAAGAATGTAACTGACAATACATTTGTAAACAAATACTTATAATTTCTCAGAGTTACATTGAACTAAACTTGAATTTTTCTACATTAAAAAGGAAACAAGTCAGTAGCATGTAAGGAGCCATTTAGCTCTTCAAAAAACGATACCATCCAAAATACATTTAAACTGGTGAATACCTATCTATAATTATTAAGATTAAATAATTTTAATTTAAAATATATTTTGTCTAGGAATGTAACATGTTCACTAAATTAATCAATTTCAAAGTCGTTGATCTGTAATGAACATATAACCATTAGTCAGTTAATTATATACAGTATATCAATGATTTTATCTTGGTCTATTTCTATTTCTGGGCTGGTATTTGTATTATTATAAATATAAGATCATTCGTAGAAATCAAGTTAGACTTAAAGACTAAGTTAATGTCTTGACAAAGCCAGTTTGTAAATACCAAGGCTAATGGCCAAGATTAATATGATTGGCTGCAGGCCAAGCTTAGGTTATCAGCTTGTCAGCAAAACATATCATTCACTTAAACTTAAAAGTTACCAAATTGATGGTAAATTGATGATTATACTCTAAAAATATATTTCAGAGAAACCCTGGAGAAGATTGATATAACATTTTATGACAATGGGACCGTTTCATATGGAGATCGAAGAACTCATGTATTTGAACCAAAGAACTCATCAGGGAGCATAAATGACACACTGGTTGTCCCCAACCTTCCTCTAATCGTAAGTATGTCTTACGTCTTCGTGACCATTTAACAAAAAGAGCCACAACATTTAATCAAAAGAGTGTGTCCAATTTACAAAAATGGTCTAAAAGATAAGCCAGAAAGTAATTGACCTATTTCTGTCATTCCCATAATTTCTAAGCTTTTGAAATGGTAGTTTACAAGCAAATATCATATTTTTTTGAAAAGAATAATGTTTTGAAAATGTCACAGTATGGTTTTCAAAGAGGCAAATCCACATTCGAGGCAGTGAAAAAATTAGTTAGAGAGGTTCTCTTGGCTCTGGAGGACAATGCCTTTGCTCGGGCCACTTTATGTGACCTGAGCAGGGCATTTGATTGTGTCAGCCATGAGGATGCCCTGATGAAATTAGAGTATTATGGGGTAACAGGTACACCTTTAAGTTTTTTTGGATCATATCCCAGTAATCGTAGGCCTGGCTGTCCTGGAGGGTTATAAGTCTCAAGAATTATTAGTTGAACACGGAGTCCCTCAAGGTTCTGTTTTAGGACCATTTTTATTTTTGACTTATATTAATGATTTGCCTTTTCAAATTGATTCTTCACTCCCACATCTTTATACAGACGACACACCTTTCCTCACGATTAATAATGACTTGAATGAACTTCAAATATCTTATTTAAACACAATGAGTACTGCATATGAGTGGTTTAAAGCAAATGGATTTTTATTAAATAATTCAAAAACTCAAAATTTACTCTTTACCTCAAAATCTCTCAATAGTAGTAAGACTGATATCTCAAATGATGAATTCGCTAATAATGTAACATTTTTAGGGGTGTTCTTTGACAAACAGCTAACATGTAGACCTCACATTGATTACATCACTGCTAGACTGCTAGACTGTCAAGAGTTGTTTTTCTGTTAATGCATCTCATATCATGTATCCCAAATAATTATGTTCGTTCCTATTATTTTGCCTATTTTCAATCGATTCTGAGCAATGGCCTAATTATCTAGGGAAATTGTAGTAAGATTAAAGACGTCCTGCTCCTGCAGATAAAAGCTATTAGAGTAATTTCAAAAGCTGGATTTAGAGACCATTGTAAGCCTCTGTTTTTTAAATCAGGGATCCAGACTGTCGTTAATCTTTATATTTATGATGCAACTGTATATGCCTTAAAAAATTCTCAATTTCTAAAAGCAAAGTCACACTCATACAATACAAGGAATAAAAATAAAACAACAGTTGATTTTCAAAGGTTAACGCCTTGGCTGCGGCAGACCCCGATCGGTGTTTTTTCTTAACATAGAAACTTATGCAAATTTCATGTTAAAAAAAACATGTTTGCAGCAGCGAAAGTGTTAAGCAAATCTCTCAATAGCCACACTAATACTCAATATGCTCAGTTAAACTGGATCATCTAATTAAAAAGTACCCTGCAATTAAGTTTAAGAGGATGTTGTACAATTGGCTTTTGAGATTTCCTTTCTACTCTCTAGATGAATTTTTAATCTTTAATGGTATTGAATTTTAATTTATAATTGCTCATATCTGAAATTTTTGTTAAATCTATCAGAGTTTTATTTTGTTGACATGTTAATAGTTTATAAATTTGTTATATAACATTATAAACATCTTATTGACCATGTTTCATCTTTTTCTAAGTTTATATCTTTAATATTATATATATATATATATATATATATATATATATATATATATATATTGTGTTGTTATATCAGTATAATCACTGAATTTATGTTTCTAGCTTACCTGGTATACCTCATATTTTTTTAGGCCTGTCTATTTATGTTAACAGTCTGACTGCTTTTTTTGTCAAATAGTGTGTATTCTTCTAGTAATTAATATAAATTATAATATCTTGAAAAGAAGACTAAGTTTATTTATTGACTACTGGCTCTATGAGTCATTATATACCAAGACATTATAAATACTTTATAAGTCTATGGCAAATAAACTTGATTTGATTTGATTTAAAATATTGTTATAATTTTTAAATTAAGATATAATTTGTAAATTAATTTGTAATTTTTGTTTTAGTTACTATATTTTGTATGGTAACTCCTAGCTCATCACGGAACTCTTGTCTGTGTACATTGTACATTTGTAAGATGTTTTGAGTTAATAAATAATTGAATTTGATAAATGAAAACAATCGATTTTAAAGCAGATAACAGCTTAAATCAAATCTTTATGTTTAATAATTTGATCTAATAAAACACCTACAGTAGATAATTTTGACAACAAATTAAATTATTTTTAGCTGACATTTGTGGAAGGATAAAAAAAATAGTTCACTTCAAGAGTGAACTAGGGGTGAGATTGTTCTCTTAAAATACATTAAAAATATCTCTGGCCATGAAAAGTACGTAGAGAAACATTTGTAGTAAGTAACTCTTCTGTTACTTTGTCTGACTCATTGAAAGCTAATGTAACACGTTCAACCTCCAACGTTCACAGGGGGCATGCTGGGATTTTTGCACACTTTAAAAATACAGCATGCTAAGCACTAAGACAGAAATTATATAATTTGTTTAAGTGCACCACCGGTGTTGCACGATGCTCCATGGTAATTAAATATGAACCACCAGCCAATGTGTGCCACCTAAGGCGCACACTCTACTAATGAAATGTTATGTTATTTTGTCGTGTTTAATTTATAGACTTTTATAATAGTCACAAAATAGGTATTTTTGTATTAATTACAAACAACTAATGTTGATAGTTTCAATAAATACTTGATTTCTTCATCAATTACTGGATTCCAAATCAAATTGAATGACTAGGTGTTTATATTATTAATGATTTTAATAATGTTTATTTATATTTATATTATAAACTATTTATTAATTTGTAAAGCATTCATTGGAAAGAGTTTTATGTGTTACATTTTGTCTGAAGTAACTTTTAGCATTCAAAGTAGCCAAAATTTGTTCAGCTACCGGGGACAACCATCTAAACCACAATTACTCAGTTTTTAAATCTCACACAGAAAAACCCACTGTGGATATAAACAGCCTTTCATCTATCTAACCAGGGTCTCATTTTGGGGTTATGGAAAGTATAAAATCACACAGTTTATGTCGGGCTGAACGTGTTTAAAAGATCAAATAATAAGCTAATGTTTTTCATTAACTAATTAATAACTATGCAATAAAATAAACTTGGCAGGTCTTTGGTTTCAGAGCGCAATAGCGATGTCCCGTAACTCACCAGCTCTGATTCAGCTGGCTCTTGGAGGGATGTTACGGGGTTTCGACATGACCACCATGATCACAGTGCCAGCGCATGAGTTCTTGTTTGGATACAATGACAAATTCATGTCTTTTGTTAAAGGCATTTCTAAATTCATTCATAAGGAAATGCCTTTTGAAAAATTTGGAATACTTGCAATGGTATGATGAAAATCATAAAATAACTAATCTAGATTAATTCCCATGTTTGTATCTTCTCTGTATGTTAATCATCTATAAATATTAAACTGAGCTAGAAGCACGTTATCTTGAATCAACTGACTGATAAGATACCAATAATAAGCCAAGTCAAATATATTTACTAGTATAACTGGAAAGCCACGAGACTAATAGCCCAAGCAAAATATGAATACCCCCGTTGCAGCAAACCTGCATACTCAGCGAATTTCCAATGGAGATATAAATGTCTTAATACTACATAAAGCCACTTACCAAGTTTCATAAAAATATATTCACAAATAAGCGATATATACAGTTTTAATTATTCTCCATAAGAATAACATTGGGACTGAGTACGCAGGTTTGCTGCAATAAGGAACACAAAAAATGGGTTTTTATGCTAATATCAATATAACTCAACTAGGTGAAGTCGTATACCAGTTTTTATTCATTTATATTCATAATTAAGGGAGACAGAGCATGTAATTATTCTCCATAAGAATAACATGGGGCTGAGTACGCAGGTTTGCTGCTACGGGAGAATTTGGCAAAATTTTATTTTAGAAAATGTCAATAGAACACAACGAGATGAAGCTGTATACCAAGTTTCGTCAGTATACGTTCATAAATAAGCGGGTTCAAAAAATTTTCTTTTCCTCCATAAGAATAACATTAGACAACGTACTGTGTTTAGCACTTTCAATATCTCGGTAACCAATTGACGTAGAGGAATGATCGAAATACCAAATTGTGTGTTTTTTTTAAGCTGAATCGAATGGTAAAAACTAAAATTTGACTATTTCAAAAATTAGATAAAAAAATCAAAAAACCCATTTTTGGGGTACAAAACCCCCCCAAAATACCCCTTCGGATAGAGCGATCTGGCTGGTTTTTGAATTTAAAGTCATAAATGTTGCTTTACAAGTTTATACCAAGTTTAATCAAAATCGGATCATTTTTACGAGAGTTATCGTGCTCACGGACATATATATATATATATATATATATATATATATATACACACTTTCTAACGAATGGTGTTTTTGGGGTCTGGGGACCTCAAAACGAAAAGTTATCATGGTCCCGGTCCTAGGTCTTACTATGCCGATTACGGTAATAGCTTCTCCCTATAGGGGAAATTCGCTTAAAATAGAGGAATAAACCTATGTATTCCCAATTTTTCAGCAATGTGTCGGGGAAGGTCCCCTAATGAATATATGATAGGTGAAAATAAAATCACCCTGCCGCTCTGGGTGGTGGGAGGGGGGGAGGGGTAAATGCCCCATTTTTAAGTTTTTCGATCATAACTCGAAAACGGTGCACCCTAGCTTAAACTAACTTATTATAAAAGTTAAAGCTTATTAAATTTTCAACAACTTTGGCTCCTACATTATCAGTGAAAAACACATAGTTTCAGAGATATCTGCGCTCAAAATAAGATAATGTTAAAAAAAATAGTTTGCATCAAATATTTTATTAAACTCTTACGTTTATCTCCTTACTTCTTATTTTCTCAGAAATATTGACTGAGACAAAGTTGTAGAGCATTAAGTTTACTTTAAGAATATATACACATATGTAGATATATTTTAGGTATGTCAAAAGTTACAGCGTTTTTAAGATTAAATAAAAAATCACGATTTAAAAAAGTAATTGCAAAGTCTTGTTTTTTATCATTACATGATTTGTATGGTTTCTTATAATTGGTTGGGCCAAACATAAGTACAATAAGGGAATAAATAGGAATAGTTATATAAACCATCTTAAAAAAGGGAGGGCTCCATGTTCAGAGATTGACTTTACCCTTTATTAAAATACGTTTAATCCATATGTTTGACCAATCATCTGTTTAAAACCATATGTAGTTATTGTTTGCTATTTAAATAATTGTCATTGTTTGTTTACATGTTATGTTTACATTTTGTGGTTATTGTTTCACTATGTGTTTCACAAAAAACACAATGCCCGCTGCAACGACTGTTTTAACTCCTCTTTCTTACCCAGTAGCGTTTTAAATTCAATGGTAGCAAAGTATAGAGTTCCTATTTCAGAATGCATGACATTCGTTTAGTTTGTGACGAGTTGGCTAGGCGTGGTAGTAGTGGTGTGTATTGTGCCACCGAAAAGGGGATGAACACATTGTTAAGTGCCAGCCTTTCAAGAAGAGATGGAAAAGACTTTAATTTCAGAAGTAGAAAAACTGGTGTTGTTCATCTGGCCTGCAGAAAACAGTATACAAAAGTTGTTATAGGTAAGCCACGTCCATTTACCTCATGTTCTAATTTGCGTTCAGCTAAATCCCAATTCGATTTCCAAACTAAATGTTTTTTGAGCACAGAAACTATCGATGATGTATTTCATAATTAGCAGAAAAAATTGAAAATTGAAAAACGCCGAAAAGTGTTCCATGTAAGAACACTGGGCTTTGATCAAACCATATTAACCCATGCAAATGTTCAAAATGATGAATGGGGGAGAACAGTTTTGGGGTGCATCAGTAGTATCTATGATTTGCATACTGTTGGTGCTGTGTATCATGAGGATTATTACAGAAAATTCTTGTTGGTAAAACCACCCATTGGGCAAAAAGAAGGTAGGCCAGAGGAAGAGTATGTTTCTAAAGCGATGGAAGAGATATCCATTATGTGGATGAACATGGTGATGATCAGCATTCCATGGACGAGTTGATGGATCAAATAAGTGGACGAAAGTCAGAAATAAAGTGGGTGAAGGTTAAACTGAAGGAGAAGTATGGTGAAAGGATAATTTTCAGTAACTTACGTACCCATCAAACAGTTGTATGCTTTCGTGATGTCGGTCAAACAATTTTGAACACTGCTTGGTACGCCTCTCGATATGATAATGATGAGGGAGAAAGTTTAAGAGTGGTAGAAACAGCTGCTGCTATATTATCAGGAAACAGATTCAATCTCAAGCCTACGAAACTAAGAGTTACCCTCCAAACGATGATTCTTAAACGGAGCGGAAGATATGGTGCCTCCTTTATGGGGTGTTGGCTTTCATGAATGCTCTTATCACCAAAAAAGGAATAAATGAAGAAGAAATTACCAGGAAGAGCTTGTCCATTGCCACGCCATGATTACCACTGTTCGTCCACGATCGTTTCTTTCCCCACTCCTCATAAGCATTGCATATTACATACACCGAAAATTTGGGTCAAGGAACTTAATTAATTTACTGGCTGGTTTGGGGTTCAGTGTGTCTTACTATCACGCTGAACAATTAGAAATGTCATCTCTCTACCAACCCCAGAAATCTATCCCCCGAACACATTTTGTCAATACGCGTTTGACAATGCGGACGTAAATTTAGCCACACTAGATGGGCTGAATACGTTTCACAGTTTGGGAGGCATCAAATGTGTGACTCCTGCTAAAAATCTTCCCAAATCAAATGAAATTAAACGAATAACATCAGCCCCTACTGCCGAGGAAGTGGGCAAGCTGGGAGTTCTGGAACTGCAACCATATGAAAGAATGCCTAAAAATGGATTAAAACAAATTTTAGTTCAGGATATAGATTCTTTAAACACCATTTCTCCTGATGAATGGGTACCAAGTCAATACATTTGGATACATTGTGGATGTGCAAAAAGTGGTTATCAGGTGAGGACACCCCGAGGATTCCTGAATGGAAGGGCTTCATGCAGATTGAGTGTGGACAAGTAAATTCTAAAAAAACTGCAGTTATACCCCTTCCATTCATAAATTCACCACCGAGTGACAAAGACACCTTATACACTGCCCTCAGTTATGCTGCAGAAGATGGCGACTCGCCTTGGACTAATGACTTGTTTTGTAACAATGGACCAACCACTTTATTTGAAATCACGGGAAATCCTAGCTTCTTTCTCGAATGACCATTAAAATAACCCTTAAACATGAACCCTTAAAAAACACATACTACATAAAGTAACATGCCTTTTGCTACGGTACGGTGGTTCAGCAAAATTGGGATGATACTCGGAGGGTTTCACATGTTGATGTCTTTTTTGGGCTGTATCGGCCACACAATGGCAGGAAGCGAATTGATAGATCTCTTATCCTGCGTCTTTGCTCCCAATTCTGTTGACAAAATGTTGAATGGTAAGGCTTATAGTAGAGCTGTTAGGGGCCATATACTTGTCCAAACCTCCTTGGCCCACATCATATTGGATAGTTTGGATCTCTCCAAAGGAGCAGCAAGATTTCCATAGCCTGATGCAAACGGAAAATTGGTCAGCAGAGATCGTTCACTCAAATACTACCATAGCATGCATCCAAGAAAAATTTAAAAATCAGCTTTCATGCTTGAAAGACAATGGGCCCACTTCTGCGTTGTGGGTACAGTATTTTAACATGGTTACCCTAATGAAAAACTTCATAACAGCACAGCGACACGGTGATTGGAAGGGGCACTTGTCATGTGCCCAACAGATGATCCCTTACTTTCATGCCAGTGGGCATTTTCACTATGCAAAATGTACGCATCTATATGTGCAGGACATTCTGACACTGCCTAATCGCCGACCACAAGAAAAGTAGTACATGGATTTTGGATACTTCAGTATCAATAGAAGTAATAATCAATGGGCAGGAGTATGGTCAGATATGGCAATAGAGCAGACCCTAATGCGAAGCATGAAAAGCGAAGGCGGACTTACACGAAGGAGAGGTTTGAGTGAGTCTGTTTTGGCTAAGTGGATTCAAGGTGCGCCCATTGCAACTTCTATATGTTCATCACTGGAGGTGTTTGCTAAATGTCATTCTGTTAGTGGGGAACAGCATGTGGACTTCCGCCAATCTAGAATAAATAGAGACACCAAAGATAGGAGGAAGATTCATGATTGGTTGGCGGAACATGATCCTTTTGCAGAACATGACTGTCTCATGTCCCTATCAACTGGAGTAGTTGGTGGCAGCAACATCAATTGCCACCAAGCTACACAGCTTGGATTGAAAACGATGATGTCATTTATTGGCACAAACTTTGCAGACATGAAGCAATCCAAGAAGAATACCGTGCTCCCTTTGCCTGCTATGAGCACCACTATCAAAGTCAACAATGAGTCAGTAGTAGTTTTGGAGCCATTGACGATTTTCCAGAGATCGCTTATAAGCAAGAAAATTGATGAAGATGTCGCTAACCTCTTAAAGTATGAGCTAGCCCCGTATCCAATGACCTTTTTTGATGAATGGTGCATGCGGAAAAATAAAAAATCAGCCCTGTACGATGCCTTTCCTTTGTGCAGCAGTTCAGTCAACCCGAAAACCAGTTGTACTGTTGTAGATGGTGGCTTCCTTCTTCATCGCGTAAAATGGAATATTGGAGACAGCTTTTATTCAATCTTCGAGCAGTATGGAAATTATGTTATTAATCATTATGGTAACAACACATCTATTGTATTTGATGGATATGAAGACATCAATTCCACTAAGAGCGCCGAACAAAAACGAAGAGGGTTACAAACATCTTCTGTAGAGGTAAACATTTCTTTCAATGTAAAGGCCACTATCAAGAAGGAGAACTTTCTTGCCAACAAGAAAATCAAGACTAGGCTGATTGAGCTACTGGTCAGGAGCTTGACTGCAAGAGGGATAGTACCGCTACAGATGACACTGATTATTCCATCGTCATGTGTGGACTGACCAAGGCAACATCTCATTCCTCTGTAGTTGTTGTTGGGGAGGATGTGGATCTTCTTGTCCTGCTTGCCGCACTCACACCACTTGACAAAAATGTCTATTTCCTCAAGCCTGGAAGGGGTAAGTGTGAAATGAAATTGTTCTCCACCAAACAACTGCAGGAGCTTCCATTCATCAAGTGTATACTTTTTCTGCATGGATTCTCAGGGTGTGACACCACCAGTGCCATAGCTGGCAAGGGTAAGTTATCAATTCTTAAAGCTTTCCAAACCCAAACAGAAAAATTGGAGACCATTGCTCTACAATGTGAAGATGATGAGGAAGAAGACAGTGAAAAATAATAACCTCAATCTTTATTATTACATGATTTTATTTTGTAAGTTTGAATTGTTTACATTTTTATCATCGTAATAAATACATAACCTTTTTATTTCGTCGCCTTATTATTTACATAACTATTCCTATTTATACTTTAATTATACTTATGTTTGGCCCAAACAATTATAAGAAACCATACAAATCATGTAATGATAAAAACAATTTATAAAAAGTAATTTTTTCAATTACTTTTGTAAATCACAATTTTTTTATTTAATCTTAAAAACGCTGTAACTTTTGGTATACTTAAAATATATTTACATACGTGTATATATTCTGAAAGTAAACTTAATGCTCTACAACTTTTTCTCGGTCAATATTTCTGAGAAAATAACAAGTAAGGAGATAAACGTAAGAGTTTAACAAAAAATATGAGGCAAACTATTTTTTTCGAACAGTATCTCTTTTTTAGTGCGGATATCTCTGAAACTATGCATTTTTCACTGATAATGTACGGGACCAAAGTTGTTGCAAATTTAATAAACTTTAACTTTTATAAAGGTAATTTTAAGCTAGGGTGCACCATTTTCAAGTTATGAGCGAAAAACTGCAAAATGGAGCGTTTACCCCTCCCCCCTCCCCTCCAACCAGAGCGGCAGGGTGATTTTATTTTCACCTATCATATATTTATTAGGGGACCTTCCCCTACATATTGCAGAACAAATTGGGAATACATAGGTTTGTTCCTCTATTTTTCTTATTTTGGTCTTATTTGCTTGGGCTATAAAGGTACCCTAACTTATTATTGATTCCCAATCAGATGATGCTAATATTGTGCATATACGTTATATAAATAGTCATAGTTATAACAAAATCATATAAATCATCATAAAGTGATTGACATACTAGTTCAGTTAACATTTTACAATGAACATCCTACCAAAAAAACTGCAAGATTAGTTATTGTAGTTACTCTAGGAATGCTACAGAATTATCCTCAACAACTCTGCATGCTAAAATACCTATAGATAAAACATCTTGCCTTGGTAAACAGCATGATCAAATTAAATATGCATCATTGGAGTATAATTTAAGAAAAAAATAGTGTGCTGCAATATGTTTCAAAGGTTATAAGGGACTTGAACCCACTCAATGAATGCTTTCCTGAAATCAGCGCTTTAGCAGAGACTGAATCTTTCTCATATTTAAAACTTAATCCTTCTTTCCATTCAAAAGTGATTCTGGTACTGTAAGCAATTGAAAACCATAACTGCAAATTGTTTAACCCCGGAGTAAGCTCTGTAGACAAACAAATTGTTTTACAGTAGAAATCCAATTATCCGAACCCCAATTATCCGAATATCCAATTATCCGAATCGATTTTGAGTGAAATAATAGAAATATAAATATCAAGAAAATAACAGCGGGAGCGCGTGTAGCGATAATGCGCCGTGAGCGCTAAAATAAAAGCCCGCGCTGTTACCTTCTGGACGATATTTTCGCAGGGAACAATGAGTCATACCCCCTTCCCGCCCTGCTCATCATCAGTCGCTACTGTTCTTTCACCGAGATTATCGTTCGAAATGAGTACAAAACGTAAAAGTGTTGTCCTTTCGCTAAGTGATAAACTCACTTTGCTCGAGATGTTCAAGTGAAATAACCAACATTGAACAGTGAAATACGTACAGTATGTATTGAAAAGAGCAACTGTATATACTGTATTCAATTTAACTCCTGTAATTTAATTTTTATGACGTATATTCTTGATACAGTTCGCTCACTTTCTGTTCACTACATTTATAATAACTTTGTCGATAAAATTCTGATTTTTTATGTATGGTGATGTTTTTTGCTTAATTCCCGAGGTATACCTGATTATCTGAATTTCCGCTTATCCGAATTGGCCCGATCCCCAATTAATTCGGATAATTGGAGTTCTACTGTATTATTAAATAATTGTAAAAATGTAGAACAGTCCTGACTAGGAACCAAGATTTTTGTACTTGAACTTGTTACAGAAATTAAAAGAAAAAAAGTTTTTTTTTAATTAATTGACATTTTTACCGTGGTTGAATTAAACAAAGTATTTCTTTAATACACAATTTAAACTATATCTGGGGCAGGTGATTTTTGTTTTCTTTTATTGTTTATTGTTTTGGGTTGGGGGAAAATGCCAGAGGTATTTATTTTTAAATTTTCAAAGTTAAAAGTCAAAACCCTAGTTTTGCTACTATCTAAGGTCAACAAATAACAGGTGAATCCGGTGTAGAACCTTCACAACATTTTCAGATTTAGATCAGAATTGATCTTGCGAAACTCAGATTATGAAGCAAGCACTCTACCCACACCCAGCCAGGTTTTGGTAGTCTTTTTACTCTTTTGATTTTATTATATTACTCTATTGAGTTTTTACAAACTCAAAAGTTGAAGTGAACTACAAAAGAACAGAATCAACAAAATTGAAGTAAAACCAATCAATGAATAGTTTTATTTTTATTTTTATAATTAATATTGAAGTTATAGTGAACAAGTAGTAACATAAGTGAGTAAGTAGTGAGTAAGTAGTATTAAACATAATTTTTAATGGATTTTGTTCTTTAGAGGGCTGCAGTAACAAAAGAACGACTTACTATTACGACAGGGTCGAACGATCTGGATGAGATCGGGGTGGTGACAGCCCACAATGGTGAGGACAAGTTGAGCGCATGGGACGACGATCAGTGTAACAGGCTGGACGGCAGCGATGGTGCGTTCTTCCCCCGTCACCACATCAACCAAACTGCCAGACTCTATCTGTTCCATAAGGACCTCTGCAGGAAACTGCCACTGGTGTATGAGAAGGAAGTAGACGTAAGTACTTTCCAAACTTAATGGAAAAACCAACTTTAACTGTTTCATAAACCCCCCTATTTAAACCAACCCTTATAGTACTAGAACTTATCCCTTTGAGACCCGCATGTGAATGGAAGTGGTTTAATCTGTTGTGTTTTTTTAATGCTTTGGGCGCCTTAAGATTTTAAATCATAAAAAAACATGCTTCCGGTGGACAGACACAGTAAGAATAGGTAAAATGTAGCAAAACATCTGATCAGATGTGCAACTCACAACGAATTAACCCATCCTTACATTTAAATGCATGAAACCAGGTTTTTAATTTAGAGTGCATTTAAATTCTATCTTATTCAGCCTATCTTCCTCTACTTCTTTTAAAGATTATTTTTCTTCATGCAGGTGTAGTAGTATAGTAGTATAGTAGTGTAGTATAGTAGTGTAGTGTAGTGTAGTAGGTGTATAGTAGTGTATACTGTATATATATACTGTAGGTGTACTGTATTAGAATCATGCTAAAACTGAAATATGATGATTCAGCAAAGGACCATTTTAAAACTTTAAAAATTCTTACGGTCTATGGTCAATATATTTTTGAAACTATTCTTGCTGCAAGAAATCAAAAACTCAGTATAGATATTAACTCAATGAGGACTCATTCCTACAACACCAGAGGAAAAAATCAGTTTTCCCAGGGACACAAATTGAAATTTGTTGAAAAAAACCAACATATATAGGAAATATTTATCTAAAGCATATTCCAAAAAGTATATCAAAAGAAAATGGCTTAAAGTTTAAAAAAATGTAAAAAAATCTTATAAACAGGGCATTATATTCTTTTGATGAACTTTCCACCTCTCTCTAATCTTAGTGAGTAAATGTATTCTTGTTTAGTTTAATAATGAAATGTATTCTTTTGATGATGCATATCTTGACGCTATTTATTATTTAGCTTGTGCATAATGTAAATAAAGATTTGTGACTATGACTATGAGTATATAGACTCGTTTAAGCTTTCCTGCCCTTTTCAATGGCATTGAAACTAACATTTATTAAAATGAAGGCCTATATTTATAAAGTTCCTCTCTTAATCTCTTTAAGTAAGCCTTGACATGGTTAAAAAAGTTAAACTAGAACTTTAAAAATATCATTGTCTATCAACAAACAAATACACTTGAATGAAAACCATTTATTTGTGGTTAACTAAATGGTTCAGGAAATAAGTACAATCAGCTAATTTCAATAAATTAGATGACTGAGAAAGGAATTAGTCAGTTTTTTGCTATTAATCAAGATAGTCTGAAGTCAATTTTTACATCGGGTCATAAAGTGATTACTAAAAAGATAAGTTTAGATTATTTTTTGTTTGATCTTTTCTTACTATAAAGATATTTTTGCCACAGTTCCAGGACGGCGTGATGGGCATGAGGTTTCACACACCACCCGACGTATACAATACCACTGGGACCTGCTACTGTAGACACAACTCCTGTCCTCCTGTAGGAGTTTTCGACGTGTCTCCCTGTACTGCTGGTACGTTTTTTCCTTTTTTATAAAACCTCTATTGACTTATTTGTCTTGAAAAAACTAAATATTTGATACATGTTACAACAAGATACATACAAGATTCTAGAAGTGAAAACATTGTAAGAATACAAAAGTAAATAAAGTTTGATAAAGATCACAAACAAAAAGAAAAATCTAAAGTATTAACTACTTTAATTTAAAATTAAAAACATTATTTGGGAGACTTTATATCCCAAAATAATAAAAATTACTGATTCGATGATATCAATGTTAAATTAATATTTATCAGAAGAGTGCTTCAAGAAATGAATTAAGTACTTTATCTCATGGTCATGGTCTTAACTTAAGTGTTTAACAACAAACATAATATGGAAACAAATAATTTTAACAATATATTACTTTGTTATATTCCTTAGAATAAGCAAAAATTACAATTTAATACCCCAGTCGTAGCAAACCTGCATACTCAGCAAATTTCCGATGTTTTAATACCATAAAAAGCCGCATACCAAGTTTCATAAAAATATATTCACAAATAAGCGATAAATACAGTTTTAATTATTCTCCATAAGAATAACATTAGAGATGAGTGCACAGGTTTGCTGCAACAAGGAATACAAAATAATGGGTTTTTGTGCAAATATTAATAGAACTCATCTAAGTAAAGTCACATACCAAGTTTCATTCATATACATTATTTATAAATAAGTGATATATAACATTTTAATTATTCTCCATAAGAATAACGTGGAGGTCGAGTACCTAGGTTTTCTGCTGCGGGAACCATACATGAAAATTTTGTTTTTTTATGCAAACAATAACAAAACACAACCAGATGAAGCCAGATAACAGGTTTCATCAGTTTATATTCATAAATAAGCGAGATATAACATTTTTATTTTTCTCCATAAGAATAGCGTTAGACAACGAACTGTGTTTAGCACTTGTAATATCTCAGTAACCAATTGACGTAGAGCAAAGATCAAAATATAAAATTGTTTTTTTTTTTAAGCTGAATTCAATGGTATGAATTAAAATTTGATTTAACTAAAAATTACATGTGAACACCCCAAAAATGTTTTGGGGTACAAAACTCTCCCAAACCCCCCTTTGGATGGTGCGATTCGTCTGGTTTTCGAACTCGTTCAAATAAATGGTACTTTATACATTTTTACCCAATTTCATTAAGATCAGACCTTTTTTACAAGAGTTATCGTGCTTACGGACATATATATATATATATATGAGGCAACATATATGTATCTATAAATTTGAACGAATGGTGTTTTTAGCATCTGGCTGGGGACCACAAAACAAAAAGTTATCATGGTCTCGGGCTTAAGTCTTAGCATGAGATCTACAGTAATAGCTTCTTCCCTATAGGGGAAATTCGCTAATATGGACTATATAGTGGCACAGAGAAGAAAAAAAATTGTATATTTATTTGTTACATTTGTTTTGTAATTCAAGGAGGTTACTAACCAACTGAAACATAAGAACATTAAATAAATTAAAGGGTAAGCTCCCTACTACTCAGTTATTTATAATGGTCATTCACATTGAAATTTTAAAAAATTTTGATAGGCTACCATTTTCAAATGAATAGTCGCTTATCCAGTTGGGTTTGAAGCAATGTGTCCTCCAAACAGAGACCTTTAAAATAAGGTATAATTCAACCTATGCTTAATATTTTTGAGGCTTCCTCCACAGTATGTCCCCCTACAGCGACATATGGCCATTACGTTAACCAAATAGTCACTAAGTATAATGAGGTCGTAACCCCAAAGTTCTATCATTCTACATTAATTAATAAACAAAATATTCAGGGATATGTTGGACACCTTTTTGGATATTTAAACAATTTGTAAAATTTCCTTCAGACTGTTGTATAGAGCCGAATTGTAGGACATCTTTTTTAATTATAAGTAATTGTGCCTAGATATGTCATCATGCATCCAAATTATCCAAAATCTTCAATGGGCTTTGCCCCATTGGCTTTTAAACTTGCCATCATGTTAATCTTATGAAGAAAGTTAGTTTACATCAGATATATACTTAAAACATATGTTCAGTAACCAAGAGCGTTTATTTTGTTCATCAAAGAATCATGCTACACGCAGTACAACTTTTTTATTTACACGTGTTTATATATACTCAATAATTTATATGTAATCCACTTATTATGGTTTGATGATAGATTGAGTTAAATAGCTGCTAAATGAGTGAAATAGGGATGCTATTTGTGTATGTTTAGGAATTTTTTTGTTTTGAGGTTCTGCTAAATTACTTTTAAGGCCCATTCAAAAACTTCTGACCCATGGAGCTTTTAAAAACACATGCATGATCACCAAATTCCTCTTTGTTTTGTAATGAGCCTATGTACAAAATGACCTTTTCTGATATATACACAATGAGTTACAGTATCGAATTCTCTCCGAAAACTTGATGAATTTTTCCTTTGGGTGGAAACAATTTTTAATATAAACTTAGGCCTTTCATTTTAGCGAATCTCCCCTATAGGGAAGAAGCTATTACCGTAGTCGGCATGGTAAGACCTAGGCCCGCGACCATGATAACTTTTCATTTTGAGGTCCCCAGATACCAAAAACACCAATCGTTCAAATTTATATATATATATATATATATATATATATATATATAAATGTGTGTGTGTGTCCATAAGCGCGATAACTCTCGTAAAAAAGCTCCGATCCTAATAAAATTTGGTACAAATTTTTAAAGTACCATTTATTTGAACGAGTTTGAAAACCAGACCCAGGACTACCTTAACACTGGTCTATACCAGTTTTGAGGCTGACATTGGGGACAGCAAATGAAGTTGTCATTACAGATGGTAAGTCTTTTGGCTGCCCATTATGACAAACTTCCCTTTCAACTTTGGTCCCTCCATTTGCAGCGGATAGGGACAGAATCTCCGGGTTTGGTCCCCACCTGCCAACCTGAGAATGGATGGTCCCTGGCTGTTGTATATGGATACTCTGTCAGTTGAGTTGACCAGTTGGAGGGCAGAATGCAGTTTAAGAGCCTCATCCCAGCTGTCACAGGGGCACGGGAGTTGGCCCTTTGAAGGGTCGATTTGGCTGGTCCCAACCCGCCCTTTCCTTTCCTGCTTTATCCTATCTTTCTGGTAACCTGCGCAATATTCCCGCTTGTAGAAGATGTGACTAGCAGCTATGCTGGGGTTTCCTAATCCGCAACAATGATGATGATGATTATTTTGTGTTCCTTGTTGCAGCAAACCTGCGTACTCATCCACAGTGTTATTCTTATGGAAAATAATTAATATTATTAATTTGTGAATACAATTTCTTATGAATCCTGGTAAGTGGGTTAATGTGTTATTTAGAAAAATATATTCATTGAAAATCCACTGAGTAAACAGGTTTGTATTTATATATTTATGTATATATGTGTCCGTAAGCACGATAACTTTCGTAAAAAAGGTCCGATCTTAATGAAATTTGGTACAAATGTGTAGAGTACCATTTATTTGAAAGAGTTTGAAAAAAGACAAATTGTTGGCAGCGCGGTGACGTAGCGGGTCACGTGACAGAGAGGGTCCGCTCACAGGTGAAATGTTACAGCCCTTCTTACCTGGCCCTGATCCAAAGGGGGGGTTTTGTACCCCAAAAATGTTTTTTGGGGTTTTCTCATGTAACTTTGATTTAAATCAAATTTTAGTTTTCACTATTGGATTCAGCTTAAAAAAAACAAAAAATTTGGTATTTTGATCACTAGCTTAAAAAACAAACAATTTGGTATTTTGATCACTGATCAAAGAGGAGTCAATTGGTTACTGAGACATTGAAAATGCTGAACACAGTACGTTTTATAATGTTGTTCTTATGGAGAAAAAGAAAAATTGTATATCTCGCTTATTTATGAACATAAACTGATGAAACTTGGTATATGGCTTCATCTGGTTGTGGTTTATAGTTGTTGGAAAAAATAATTTTTCGCCTATGGTTCCCGTAGTAGCAAACCTAGGTACTCGGTCCCCTTGAAGAATAATTACGATGTTATATATAGCTTATTTATGAATGTATATGGACGAAACTTGGTACGTGACTTCACTTAGATGAGTTCTATTGATATTTTCATAAAAACCCATTATTTTGTATTCCTTCTTGCAGAAAACCTGCATTCTCATCCCCAATGTTATTCTTATGGAGAATAATTAATATTTTAAATATGGCTTGGTTGTGAATATATTTCTTATGAATCTTGTTAAGTGGCTTAGTGTGTTATTAAGACATATATATATATACATATATATATATATATATATATATATATATATATATATATATATATATATATATATATATATATATATATATACTGTGTATATATATATTCATTGGAAATTCGCTGAGTACGCAGGTTTGCTGTAATGGGGGTATTTTGTTTTACTGTGAGAATGTAGATTGTATACGTTTTAGTTAATTTCTTTAATTTTGAGACAGCTTTCCTATTTAAATATAATACTTCGAGAACAATACATTTGTGTTGATTTTACACAAATGTTTATGATTCATTATTTTTTAACATTTTTGAAAGTATGTGTTCCTTTGAACTGTTGACGTGAAGTGGACTGAAAAACATTTGTATGAATTCAATCTGAGGGGAGAGATGTATAAACCTAACTAAGATTTTAACTTGATTAGGCTTTGTTTATAAATCAACCTCCAACATAACTGATGCTGCAAAGCAGTGCAGGTTTTCCAACATTAACTGATGCTGCAAAGCAGTGCAGGTTTTCCAACATTAACTGATGCTGCAAAGCAGTGCAGGTTTTCCAACATTAACTGATGCTGCAAAGCAGTGCAGGTTTTCCAACATTAACTGATGCTGCAAAGCAGTGCAGGTTTTCCAACATTAACTGATACTGCAAAGCAGTGCAGGTTTTCCAACATTAACTGATGCTGCAAAGCAGTGCAGGTTTTCTAGTATTTAATAAAATAAAAACTACAAGACACTATACTTTGCTCTACACTCAGGGGCTGACATGAGGCAATTGAGAGCCTGGGGACAAAATTCAGAGGGGGCCCCAGAGACCCCTATTCTTAGTAGTTTTTTACTTTGGGCCTGAGATCCTGGAATTCGGATCTATGTTGCGGCCCCTCCTCATTGCGGTTTATTTACACTCCTAAATCATTTTAATGAAGTGACAAGTTTACTAAATATTTCACCACCCTACTGACAAGGAATATTTCCTTTTTTGTTATTTTTAAAAAGTATTTCTTAGTTCTGAAAATAAATTTATGTATGCAATGTAATAAAAACCTTCGATATTTCTTTGCTCTAGGGGACTGGTCCAGTTTTTCTGGTCTCCTCTACTTTGCAAATCTTGTTGCCCGAAAGAGGAGTTGAAATTGGGAATTTCAAGATTATATCTGACGTTACAGCTTCGAGAGTGATCTTGAATCCCTTTTCAATTGTTGTAATGCCGCACTTGTATGGTCATGTTGCAGGAGCACCCATAATGATGTCGTTCCCTCACTTCATGAATGCCGAGCCCTCCGTGACAGCTCACCTTGAGGGCCTCCACCCTGACCCAAAGAGACACGATTTCTTCATCGATATTCAGCCTGTGAGTGTTCCCAGTTTCAAGCAGTTTTACAATTTTTGTTGTAGTAAAACATACTGTATAAACTCATTACATAATCTAAAGAAAATCTCTCAGTTATATATTTAATTTTACTTTGTGTAATTTATACTTCTTCAACATTTTAAATGCTGGCTTAAAACATCATCAAACGTTATCATCTATAACTTTTTCTGAGCTACATTTCTCAGGCCATTGCCACACAAGAGGAGGGCTATTACTGCTAGGGATCTGTAATTTACATGCTAATTTGTCTCTTGGCTACATATCCTCCCTGGTTCCACTAATAGAGCTAAAAGTAATATTCTTACATTAAAACCAATAATCAGTAATCATGTCCGCCCTTTTTGACATGAAAAATTAATTAATTCTATTAATGCATGCAACACATTAGTGAATGTGTTGACACGTAAAATTAATGTGACTTAAAACTTTACTTACATCACAAAGAAACGAATCTATATAGATTCCATTGTCTGTGCTTACATCCAGATACATGTTTCGTGATGTAACACTCCGAAAAAGAATATTTTCAGAAAAATGTGGGACAATTTACGGGCGCCTAGTAAATCTTATCAAATTATTTTGTAACTTTCTCAAAACATAAAATTGCATTACAACGTTATAATCTCAATGAAGTCTTGTTCAATAAATAACATTAAAACTTATTGTTCTTTATTTATTGTCACTACCACATATTTAAAGACGGGCGGCGGATACATCCAGCGTATTTCTACACATCCATAGACGGGTGGCGGATATATCCACACCCTTGTTGTGGTTATAAAAATATTTATTCATTATGAAGTGATACATTGCAATGTTAAAAAACAAATAATAATAATTACCGTAATTTTATTAATTTTTGCCAGTCATAGGTAATGATCCCGCCCATCTGGGAAGGGTTAGTAGAATCAAAATTAGAAAGTACACATTTACAAATTACTACCATACATATATATATATATATATATATATATATATATATATATATCACTTGTAAGTGTTTTGAGCAGCCAATTGATTAGGTAATTAACACACCAGTTAATGATTCACTATCTCAAGCTTGTCCCATTATAAGGCTAGTCCCTATGTTTCAGTTATATGAGATTTCTACTATGAAACACAACAACCAATTCATTATTAGATTATTAGGCAAACTGGGTACAATAATTCCTTGTTTATTATATTTCACAGTTGTTACAGAAAATCTAATTTGGACTAAATCACAATTCTGGCTAATAAACAGCTAATCTTAAGTCAGTAACAAAACTATACATGAGGCAACTCACCCACCTTACACTCATTACCCATTCTATATAATAATAAAATGTACAAGGCAACGTGTAACCACCTATTCCAAGTAAACTACTAAACGTAGAGAGGCCAGGTTAGTGTCAAAAGATTCCACTTAGGCCAAGGATGATGAAAAAATACGATATCCTAAATTTACTCAGTTATACGTTTGCAATCGGCAAAAAACACTGTTTTTTGGCCTTTTTTGTCATCCCCATGCATAAGGAAGTGTAACCACCTATTCCGAGTAAACTACTGAACGTAGAGAGGCCAGGTTGGTGTCAAAAGATTTCCCTTAAGCCTAGAATGATGAAAAAATACGATATCCTACAATTATTTAGTTATAAGTTTGTAAATGGCAAAAACACAGTTTTTATTTTGGCAATTGTTCATCAATCATTTTGTTTACTGTATCATGTGTTCACTTTCCTTTCTTTTCATCCAAATTCATTACGACAGCTGAGTAAAGTTAGAAAGTTGAGCAAGTTGTGTTTGTAAACAAAGCAGACAACTATTCTTAGTTAAATTTAGGTTTTTGGATTGAAATTGGCAGGCAATAAGCAACACAAATTATATGCTGGGTAGAAATAGAGTTTATAATACTGTATAAAAGTGGCAGAAAAATTAATTTCAATTAAAATTCAGATTTAAGTATTCTACATTGTCTATTTAAACTTCTAATTTGTTTCCTTTAATGTTGCAGAAATAATTGTGTTTTATTACTGATAATATAACTAAATATAGATTTTTCCTTTGTTTAATCATGGGTCAAGGAAATGATTACGACCAAAGTGCATAATAGCAGTTCACATCTGGAATTGTAGTCTTTGTTGTTGTTGCAGTTTATGCAGTAAATAATAGTTAAGCAACAGTTTCTATTGTTTTGTGTAAATATGAACAATCAAAAGCTTTTTGTAAACTACGATGATAATAGCCATTATTATTTCTAAAGTGCGATATGAATATGAGTATAAAAAACCATGATTAAAGACACAAATTAATACACGATTCAACAAACCGTAAATAGGGGGAGGGGGGGGGGGGTTATTTGTTATGTTGATGATAAAATGCAAAGGTAAAGTTAAGGCAATTTGTATAGTTCAATAAACAATTTTTAAGTCCAAAATTCAGTTTGATTTCGGAGTCGTTCTCTACTGTATAATATACCTTCTTTGATAAATTGGATGAAATTTGGTGAAGGTAGATGAAACTCAGGTAATAAATTGTGATAAAAGAGATAAGAAAACTAAGGACTATGGACCCATACCACTATTAGCATTTAATACATACATTTTTATTACTTTCTCCCCCTTATATGGAGTATATGGAGAAAGTATTGTTTTCGTCAAAATTTTTGAATTTGAGTTGTTAGTGTGAATATTTGTTTTGGTGCTCCCTGAGCTCAAAAAATAGATTTTTACGTGATGTCTGTGTGTCTGTCTGTCTGTATAGATGTGTACAGAGCTAGAACCCTAACCAATGGTCCGATTTTTATGAAATTTGGTATGTAGGTACTAATCCATGATATCTCCAGGCATTTTTCATTTTTTATAATTTTTGATTTTTAAGGGTAATTATCCCCCAAAAAACATGAAAAATCAAGATTTCTCAGAAACGGCTCAAACGATTTTGATTAAACTCTAGTCGTTTGTTGAACTTTAGTTTTCCAACAAAATGACACCACCTGCATTTCTGTAAAAATTCGGGTTCAGAAATTACAAGACTTAAAATATCAACAATTCAGTTTTTGGATTTTTCATAAAATAACTATAAAAAATACTACTATGCACCATTAAAAAGAGCTCAAAAAACTAAATAATTTAGTATTTTGAATTACTATTCTACGATTACTGGTTGCGGAGAAAATTGAAATTTTCATTTTGCAGTAAACACAGTACGTTGTCCAATGTTATTCTTCTGGGGAATTCAAAAATTACCATTTCTCTCTTATTTATTGATCAATTTCGTTCAAACTTGATATACTTGTCAAGTTAGCATTGACGAAAAGAGGAAATTCAAAATATGTTGCCCCTTAATAACCCTGAGGGGAGAATAGGGGGCATTTCCCCTCTTAAAACCACGTGTGTCGCGATGGATTCTGTAGTGCCTCCTAAACAGGGATTTGAGTGGATATTTTTGAAAACAACTTGTTTACAAGATTTTCTGTACATTCGACCGTGCTTTGTATTCTATATTTAGTAAATAAAAAGTAATTTATTAATTAAATTTGAACTAAAAGGGAGGAAGTATGTGTCAGTTTCCTTATACCGTTTATTCAGTTTAGCTAACTATGTGTTTTTTGTTGGTCTGTCTTTACATAGTTTGTATGTCAGCAGACGAAATACAATTAAGTGTTGGTAAATATGTAGACTGTGTTTACCTTTTAGTTATAAAAACAAGGAAAGCAGTTAGGTAAATTTGTATTGCATATTCGAGCCCAAAGAAAAAAACGTTTAAATATTTAACACAACTTTACTCCAGTTTTTAAGGAACAGAATTTAGCTTGAATTTACATAAATCTGCATCTGATTCAATATCCAAAACTAAACTAAACCATCAAATTCATCTTTTGGGCTTTTTTTCGTGCAGGCATAATAAGTCTTTTGTAAAAAAGAATTTTGACATATTCTAATGAATATTTTAATATTGAATAAGCTGTGCTACAATAGCATCTTACAATTTTGCATGGTGATTTCCTATTTGATTACATGCATTTCAAAATTAGCGTTTTAAATAACTAACAGATATTTAGTTATAGATTTGTAAAGAACAATTTTGAAGCAACTACATTTATTTGATTACTAATGAAAACTATTTGATTTGTGTTTTAAGCCTGTCATTTTTGATGGGCTAATAACAGCTAGTTATTAACAGAAAAAATGTAGAAATAATATTCCTAAAATCTAAAGTGGTTATTAAGTAATTCAGCTTGTTTAAAAAACCACAAAGAAAAAGCAAAGCTTTGCTAATTAAGTTATTTAACTATATTAGTTAAATTAAATAATTACAAATTAAACAAATAAATTCATTAGTAATACAATTACAATATAAATGTAATGAAAACTGATTTTATCCTTACTTGAAATTTAATTAGAATGTGTTTAGTTTGCAGTTTAATTTTAATGAATTAATTAAATTCTTTGTAATATTTATCTGAATTTACATTTTGTTTCACTAAGAAGATTTCTGTTGTTGATGATAGTACCTGAGGGGCCGAGCTTTGCTCGGGGGAAGGCCAGTCAGTTTGTTTAGATGACTTGGAGTAATATTCCCCACTTCCCCCTCCTGATAATCAGATTTGTATAACTCATTTGCCTCTTTTCTAAATTTGTAAGGTCACTCCAGTTGTTATTTATAGCTCAATGCCCCTTTGATTTATTTTACTACTCTATATATGTAATCTTCATTCAAATCATTTAATCTCTGCTCTCAGGAAACCACATGTTAATAATCATAAACAACATGAGTATTACTTTGACAGTTCTCTGGTTGATTATGAACAGCTGTTACAATTCTTTTGTTTTGATTTGAAACTCCATAAGCCCAATGTTAATTTTTTTTAACTTTTCATTTAAGTTTTTTTTTACATTATTTGAATTTTCCTGGGGATGAGGCCTGTCTAGAACTTATTTTTATCCCAGAAATTAGTTATTTCGAACATTTGAAGGAAATCGTTGGAGCAGTTTTTGAGATCAGTGTCGCAAGCAAGCAAACCTTACTCATATTAGAGTACCTATAGGATAGGATTATAATATTCTAGTTGTACTTTAAGAGTTTGTTTAATTATGTAAAATCAGATGATTTTTGTTGTGTGTTCAAGACTTCAGATTGTACTAAGCAGTCAAATAAAATATATGTTTTGGTTTCAGTATCTATTGATTATTCTTTTCAAATGTGTTTTTAAAGAGTCACCAATTTAGTTGTATCAGGTTATGGTGCCCAGGTAATGTTATTTGTTTAAAGATATTTATTAAAGGTTTGAATTTTATAATTTAATGTAAACAAAGTTATTTTGTAAACAATGGATTTTTCAAAACACATAAGACTTTAGGCAGTGAGTCGGACTGGCCTATATGGAAAAGAAAAATGAGAGATCTGTTAGATTATCATGAAGGGGCTCTAGATGTCATTGAAAAGATGCTAGTTAAACCTCAATCACTAAAGGAGGATGCTACGGAATCAGAAATCAAGATGCACAAGAAGGCTTCAGATTTGTTCCTTAAGGCAAACAGCTATGCTAAATCAATGATTACAAGCTCGATAACAGATAAAGTTTACCAAAAGATAATGGACCAACAAACTGCTAGTGAGGCATGGGATATGTTAAAACTAAACTTTGAAGCAACAGCTAAAGATCAACTGTTCAAAGTATGTTCAGGGTTTTTTAGTTTAGCTGGACACCAGGAGAGGATGTCTCATCCCATATAGCAAAACTGAAAACATTGTGGAGTGAGTTGCACAATGGTTTAAAGATGAAAGAGGAAAGTCAGTTGCCTGAGTTATTGTTAGTTTGCACGACTTTACACATCTTACCGAAAGAGTTTGAAAATTTTCAGTCAAGTTTGATGATTTTAACCAAGGATGAAAGTAAGACATTTGATGAACTGACAAACCAGTTGTGTATGTTTGAAAGAAATTGTTTAAAGAACACAATTCAGGGTAAGTCAAAATCTTTGCAAGAGGCATTAGTAACTAAAGTAAATAAAGGTACATTTACTCAGAGACTTAATGGCAAGAGCTAAGGTAAGCACTCAGTGGCGGATCCAGCCAGGGGACGCGGGGGGCACATGCCCCCCCCTTTGACTCTTGAAATGTTTAATTAAATGGGTAATAGTGTGACGCTGTCTGTCGCTGTACTGCTATACTGGCTGTACTTGTTTTTCTTTTTAATATTTGCAAATTTCAAATTCCAAAAACAACTACCGTATACTGCCGTTGGAGAGTATTATCGTTTTGCACGGCGGGTGTGCAGTCCTGCAGTCTTCTTCTTTTCTGAAACCTTTGCATTCTACCTTCAGTGTTGCCAGACTGGGTTTGCTATTTTACCCAGAAACTACCTATAAAATCTCCACTTTTACCCGGTTATTCTGTAGTAATCCCCACAAAATCCCTGTGCAAGCTTCAAATATCCAAAACCTGGGTAATTTATTGGAAATTGCCAGATGATTACCCGGAAATTAATCTGTATACCCAAAATAATGCCAGTTTTAGTAATCTTAGCGCTGAGTCAGGGCCGGATTTAGGAGCCATGGGCCCCTAGGCTCAACCACTGGTGCGGGCCTTGTTGGTGATCTTTTTTTCTTGCTTGTATCAGGCTTTTGAATGGGGATCTGTGTGGTGCGGGCCTCTAGGTGTGCCCCTAAGTAACCTATGCTTAATTCCGGCCCTGTGCTTAGTTTCAATCAAGGCCAATTAGTGTTACTGGAGACGACACTCTTCAACAATAATGCGCTAGATTTCTTAAGTCCAAAAGTTGGTATACTGGTCAGAGGATGACAAACTGAACAATGAGTCAATAAAAATAATCATATGATTAAACTATTTTAGTGCAGTTAACTGTCATATAATTATTTGTTAATAGTTATAGATTGATTATTTTTTATCGGGTTGTTTTCACCATATATGTAAGTTTGAAAATGTAAACCGGATCAAAATAGTTGGATAGATTCAATGAGTTTAATATAACTAGAGGTATTGCCTGGCTAAAAAAGTGAAGCCTTCATGTTGACCGTAATTTTCTTCAGGTACTCTTAAGGTCGCCTTCCCACTAGGTGGCAGCAAAGAAAAGAAAGAATCAGAGGTTGCTTTCTTATGGGAGTAGCGAACGCCTCAGTGGCAGTTACAATTCTTTCCGGTAGGCAGCGCTGAATTTTTGAAATGCATCTTGTTTGAGAGGGGAAGGAAGTTAGTGACGTACAAGAGGATTGTCTCATCCCCCTCCCCCTCCCGAACAGTTCCGCTCGCGATCTGTCAGCCTCAAAAATGAGTAGAAATTGAATTATCAGGCTAGACCAAAAGTATAGGTCACGGCAGAAGAGAGAGTAATCCCGAGCGGTGAGCGTGCTGTCGTTTACACACTCCCGGACCTCTTAAGAATAATAAAACTACAATGAAACTTATATATTCCTTTTCTGCATAAGTTGCCGCATATAACGGTATAAATATATATTAGTTTAAAATATGTTTAATTTTTAATAATGAAACATATTAAAAAGTTGTAAGAGAGTGACATGAAAAAGTCAGTAGGCCTAAGCGTGAACCTTTTTTTATTTTTGAGGTAGAAACAAACTTCCAGCGAGAAAGTTGTAGCTAATTAGTTGGTATTAAAAATTAATGGAAAACATTTTCTATAGAACTTCTAGTTTGTTCAATAATCCAATGTAAATAACCGGATTAGTTTAGTTGGTTGTACCAATTTGTAAGACATAAATTAATGAGATAGTGTTTTCTATTTCTTTCATAGAATAAACAGAATATCTTATGGTAAGTACAGTTATAGGTTTTATTTTAAACCCTTATCATGGTTCACTAAACAGCTTCATTTTCATTTTATTTATAGCAAAAATGCTGTCTATAAAATAATTTAAATTCTCAAGTGTGCCCCCCCCCCCTCAACAAATACCTAGATCCACCCTGTAAGCACTATAGCAATAAAGCTAGAGAAAATGACATATGCAATTACTGTAAACAGAAAGGACATTGGGTAAAGGATTGTTCAAAGTGGGTTGCTGATGGTAAGCCTGGTAAGTTTGTAACAAAAAAAAAGTATATTCAAGCCAGATTCAGTAGTTATGTAGCAACAACCAATAATAAAAGGAACAGCACCCAATCAAAAAATAAGCTTCTATCCCATTTTGATTGTAGAGCTTCTAATGTATATCAGTGAAGAGGCATACATTTCTGAGCCAGATCCAACAGTTTGGTGGATAGACAATGGGGCAACAAAACATGTTACCAATTGCCCTGACTACTTCATAGAGTTTGATAAGTTAACGCATTCTCACGGGGTTAAAGCTGCTGGAAAAGAGACACTTACTGCATTAGGAAAAGGAACTATTCAAGTGTCAAACGGGTCTAAACTTCTAGACGTTTGGTATGTTCCAAATGTGAGTAGAAATTTATTTTCAGTACTCGCTGCTCAAGACAGGAATCCAAATAGTAAGTTTGAGTCAACTGCTACAAATTGTCAGTTGAATATCAACAGAAATATTATTTTTCGAGGAACAAGAAAGGTAAATGGATCGTTGTATAAAGCAAATATAAGTGCTGTTTTCCCTAAAGAACAAGTGGAAGTTAATGCTCTAGAAGGTAAGGAATTGTTACAGTTGTACCACGAGAGATGGGGTCATCAAGATAAGCGTCACGTAAGACATATGCTTATGAAAGAATTAAACGTAAAAATTCCTCAAGAAACAGAAGTATGTAAACCTTATATCTATGGTAAAGCTCATAAGTTACTATTTGGGCATAGAGAGAAATGTTCCAAACCCGGAGAACTAATATCAGTTGATGTGTGTGGACCTTTTAGTGAATATTTTTGGAAAAAGAGACACTTAGTGTTATTTAAAGACAATTATACTAAGTTTAGGTATGGATTTTTAATAAGAGAAAAATCAGAGGTCAAAGATAAGTTACTTCAAGTAATTCAGCACACAACGACATTGGGTCACAGTATTAAAGAACTACTGAGTGACAATGGTGGTGAATTTGACAATAAAGAAGTCAAAGAGACTTTGAATAAAGAAGGTATTGTTCAGAGATTGACAGCGCCCTACACTCCTCAACAGAATGGTAACACTGAACGCAAACTCCGCACAGTTGTGGAAATGGCAAGAACTTTAAGGTTTTCTAGGAGAGACGTCGAGTTTCCTGCTGCCATGTGGGCTGAGATAGTTGCTGCATCAATATACATCCTTAATCGAACTGGAATGTCATCAGTAGATGGTATAGGTCCATTCGAATTGTGGGCAGGTAAGAGACCAAGGATTAAGCACTTGCGCATCATAGGATCGACCTGTTATGTTCACGTTCCAGAATGTGAAAGACGAAAAATGGACAGTAAGGCTATCAAAGGATTCCTTGTAGGTTACGATGGAGATGAACGTTACAGAATCTGGATAAAAGAAGAGAACAAAGAAGTTTTGAGTAGGGATGTAGTTTTAGAGAACGCAAGAACAAGTGTGACAGTCCATCTGAATTGCTTTTCAGAGATGTAGAAGATTCAAATAAGGGAAAGCTGCCAGAAATACAAGAAAAATATAGAAATAGCTCTGAAGAGGACTCTCAAAGTGAAGAAGAGCGAGAGGAAGGAGAAATTCCACCTCAAACACAGCTTAGAGATCGGTCAAAAATGAAGAAACCAACACGTTTTGATGATTATGTTATGATGAGCGATGAAGTAGTTAATGGAATAAGAACTCCAGAAACATATGAAGAAGCTAAACCGAGGCTGTTAAGTATCTGTCAGAAGGTGGGTCTCTCGATATGAAATTTTGTTTGTTTACGATACCTAACTAAACAAAAGGGGAAGTATTTTAGTATTCCAGCTGTACTGTCTGCTTTTCTTTAAGAGTTTGTTTAATTATGTAATCAGATGTTTTTTGTTGTGTGTTCAAGACTTCAGATTGTATTAAGCAGTCAAATAAAATAGATGTTTTGGTTTCAGTATCTTTTGATTATTCTTTTCAAATGTGTTTTTGAAGAGTCACCAATTTAGTTGTAACAGATGACTGTTGAACTCTTCCTTACGCACAGACTTATAGTATTGTGAGAAATATTTTCCATGTAAATATTGTAAAATTATATATTATTTTGGAAATAAACATTTTGAATCTTGACATTTCTGAACAAACATAAGAAACGATTGACCTTTTAAAATAATCTTTAACATCCAATTGTTTATTGTATTTCAGATTCTTGGATTCACCCTTGGAACGGTTTCAAGGATTCAGCTCAACATTCAGATCAGAAAGTCTCGTCAAATATCAATGCTTGATGAATTTGATGACAGAACCATTCTTCCAGTGGTCTGGTTTGAAGTTGTAAGTTAAATTATTAAACATTTTAAAAATTAATTAAAAAAAATTTAGAACGGTATATTATAAACGGTAATTTATAATGAAACACCAGTAGACACAGACTATTCTTGTAGTACAGTGATTCCCAAACATTGTTAGCCTGTGGCACATGATAAAAAAAGCCAATAGTTTCGGCACACATACACAGTATTTTACCTATTATCTTTATTTTCTCTCTGTCCCGTGGCACACCTGGCCGGCCTTGCGCCACACAGTTTGGCAATCTCTGTTGTAGTACATCACTGATTCTTACATTTTTACTTTCTCCCCCCCCTTTACATAGTATATGGAGAAAGTATTGTTTTCATCAACATTTTCGAATTTGAGCGATTAGTGGAAATATTTGTTTTGCTGCTCCTTGAATCCAAAAAAGTGATTTATTAGTGATGTCTGTCTATCTGTCTGGATGTTTACAGAGCTAGAGACGAGACCCGTAGTCCGATTTTGATTAAATTTGGTATGTAGGTACTACTCTACAATATCTCCAGGCATTTTTTCAAATTTTCAATTTTTAAAGGTAATTATCCCCCAAAAACCGCCAAAAGACATGAAAAATCCAAATTTTTCAAAAACGGCTCTAACGATTTTAATTTAACTTCAGTAGTTTGTAGAGCTTTAGGTTTCCAACAAAATGACACCACCCGCATTTCTGTAAAAATTCGGGTTCAGAAATTACAGGGCTTAAAATATCCAGAATTCAGTTTTTGGATTTTTCATAAAATTGTAAGTGCTAAATCAGATTTACTTGTCATCATTAAAGAAAGCTCAAAAAATTAAACAATTTAGTATTTTGATTTATTCTACGATTACTGGTTGCAGAGAAAATTGAAACTTTCATTTAGCGGTAAATGCAGTACGTTGTCCAATGTTATTCTCATAGGGAATACAAGAATTACAATTTCTCTCTTATTTAATAATTTATTTATTAGCATGACACGTGTTGTTACAACTAAGAAGGATAAATAAAATACAGTTATTTAATGAAAATTTTATTGAAATTTGATATGCAGGTCAAGTTAGCATTAACCATCAGAGGATATTAAAAATATGGATCCCCCTAACCCTGGGGGAGGATAAGGGGGCGAATCCCCTCTTAAAACCACTGTGTGTAGTAAAGGATTTTGTAGTGACTCCAAAAATGGGATTTGAGTGAACATTGCTGAAAAAAGGTTTTTAGAAGATTTTCTGTGCATTATACCGTGCTTTATATTCTATAGTTAGTAAATAAATAACAATTTATTTGTTAAAGTTGGGATAAAAGGGAGAAAGTATGTGTCAGTTTCCTGATACTGTTTATTAACATAATCACCAGTCCTGTAAAAATGTGTAGCCTAACAAAAATTTGCAAGTGTCCCAGTAAAAATATTTTAAAACATAATCAGTCCATATGTTGTAGGGATGTTGGATGTCATGTTGGATGTAGGGATGTCATTTTAAAGTTCAATATCAAACGGCTTGTACCATAAACAAATTATTGAAGTTTTGAATTTAGCCAGCAAGAAAAGCAAGAAACACGTCAACACGCCAATTTAATGCAGCTTAAATTAGCCACGGGCATAATTTTTTATATCAACCTCCAATAGGCCATAAATAAAAGACAAGTGTAACAAAATGATTTTATTACAAAATGATAGGTACACTTATGCTTACTTTTCAACATAGTCACCGTGCATTTGTCAAACCTGTGTACCGGCTTTTCAATACCATCTTCAAAGAATGTTGCCAACAATGAATTGAAGTGTGTCATGACGTTGTCTGTGCACACCGTAAACACTGGACAAGCAATAGGTAGGTAATGTTTACATGATGAAACAGCGCATCCCAACACCAACCATTCTAGTCACTTTCAGCTCTCGGGTTAAGTTTAGATCGTCACTCTGAGTTGAGTTGCGGACGCATAAACATGACAGCCTCAATAGATTCTCTCGCCAAGTATGAATTGCAAACCGTTATTTGTTTCCTGCACGTAGAAGGGAACAGTGCAGCAGAAATTTATAGATGTAAGAATGATTTTAAGTTTTCAAACAAAACATCTGCTTACGGCAATTTCAAAACGCTCTTCTAAACCATTGTTTTATGAAACAGTTTGTATTATATATTTATTTATGTAATTGCAAGATACAGTAATTAGTCGTAGTTACATATAATGTTAAAAGTTTAAATTAAAACAGTAATTATTTGTTACTGAACTACTTTTAAATTCATTAAAAATTATGTGAAATTAGTTTTTAGAATTATCCTACGCACAACTTAGCAATCGATTCCAAACTCGCATTGATTAGTTGCTACGGAAGGTGTTGGGAATGCCAAGCTTAGTAATATTCAGAACTTTTTAACTGTGCACAATTTATTTTTTAACATCTTAAAAACAAATTATATCAACTTTCATGCCAAAAATTAAAATGAAATAATTTTAATATTCAAATAACTAATACCCCAACAGAAGAAGTTGACCAAACTACTTTCTTAAGCCTAAACCATCGATAGCAGTCTCAGTTGAAACACCCAAATCGAAAAAGAGCTCACAAAAAATAGTTCAGGTCTTTATACTCTCATTAAGAAATACTTGTGACTTGTTTATTCTAAAAATGGTCTATTATGGAATGGTAGATAATTCATTCACATTTAGCATATAATATTTGTATCTATGGAGCGACATCTGTAAAAAATTTAAACAAAATTTTAAAACAACAAAAACAATCAATTAGGATAATGCTTAATATGAAACGAGACGACCATGCTAAAGATAAGTTAAAAGAGCTGAGAATTATGACAGTCTTTAGTCTTTATGTTTATGAAACACTCTGTATGTGAAACAAAATGATAACAATAACTGTCAAACTGATACTTCAGTTCATCACCGTAACACCAGAAATAATAGTGGACAGATTAGTAAGCAACGATCGGCAATATTTGAAAAAATAAAATATATATATATATATTGGGTCAACATTTTCTAACCAAATTTCTGCCATTACAGACCAACATCAAAACCATTCCAAATAAAAAAATAAAAAAGACTGTTAAAAATATATTTAATACAGAGAGCCCTTTACTCATTGAGCGAGTTCTTAGATGAGAAAAATAGTTATATTCAATACAAATTTTACTATAAGTGAAACCATACCATACCATCATATATGTATGTAATTATAACTATGACACCATTCAATGTACAAAATGTATATATTTATTGAATAAAGATTGTTTTGACTAAAGTCTATTGACTAACACTTTTTAACACGTTGACTGCTGAAAATAATTAACATTGCAACCCATAAAATTAGGCAAAAGTTTTTTGATGACTTCCCAAATAAATTATGTCAGGATATCTAAAATGTCATTTGGAGATGGAATGGCAGCCATTTTGATGCCTAGCCGTGATGTACCTAGGTGCTGAAAATGTCACTAAATTGTAGGAACCCTTCAGTTAAAAAAACCTACGTGTTCATATATATATATGTAAAATATTCAGACAACCCCTTCCGCTGCCATTTGTGTGAATGGCAATGTTGCCAGTGAATATTATTTGACAACATAGTTCTAATACACACTGAAACCACGTACAATGCATGATTATGAAAGTATTCTAAAATAATAAATATACACTAAAAATCATCATTAGAAAATACTATTCTATATACAGCCCCTCCCGCTGCACTTTGTCAGATTTCGGGAAACGAAAGCGCCAAAATAAACAACAAGACTGGCACCACATCCGGAGAGTGACACACTCTTCCCTGGCAACAACGGAGCTCAGACTGAAGCAATGTATTGGAAGCAATGTGTTGAGAGTCCCCGACATACACCTCGCACACTAGTGTCGTGTGTCGAGAATTACCGACACCCGCAGTCAACGAATTAAAAGTTATTTCATATGTTGTGCATGGAGATTTTTGATGGTTGTTATAACTGGGTGCAATTAAAACTCCTCTGTGTATTTTAACCAAGTAGAACTCCCTCTAAATCATAGGAGGCACAAGTCAAAAATGAGGTTTTTTCAAAAGTAAAATTACAAAGTACTTCAGTTTGAGTCTATAATTGTTATTGAAATAGTACTCTATAGTGTAATAATATAATTTTTCCCTGATCTTTCAGTAGTAGTGACACTTGGTTTACAGTAATTGTAACAAAAAAGTTCTTACATTTTATTTTTTTATTTTTCCTACTTTTAAAAATGTGGAAAATTGTTATAGGGTTTTAAATCTGTAAGTTAATCTAGTTTTTCTTGGTTGATTGGTTGGCATTCTCATCGTCTTCTTTAAAACAATATTAAGTGAAACAATTTTAAATTTAAACCAATATATTTTGAATTGATACTCAATTCATTGTCAGTTGTTTACATTTGTTTACATTACTTATATTTATTTAAGCTTTATGAATTTAATTTGAAACATTAAATTAATTAGTGTGAGTAGTGTGGAAATGAATGATAAAATGATTTTGAAAAACTAGTAATTATTTAATTTAGTTTGCAATGATACTCAAATTCAGTATATCAAGAGAGAGGTTTATAAAGGTTATCATAACAATTCAGTAGTTCTCGAACTGAAAATGCTTTGCAGACATACACTTATACACTTACTTAAAGCACAAAGAACCATTTTATTTAATTGATATCTTTTATAAATTCATAATTTTTGAGTTATATTAAGTAACAAAATAAAAACTTTACATAACAAAATTGGGACAACATTCACCTACATTACATACCTACTTACATACATTTTGACCTATATATCCATATTTTCCATATAAAATACAAATTTAAATCTGAAATAAACTTTCTATGCCTGCATAGGAAATTTTACTAACATATTATGTATTAGAGAAAAATATTAGAAAATCCACAAACACGATAAAATTGAAAAAAAGCTCAAGATTTATTTAATAGAAAATCCATTTTACAACTTTGAAGAGTTTTTAGAGGAATCATAACAAAGATGTAGAAGTTAGATAAAGAAGATATTCAAAATTATTGTAAATTTAATCATAGTTAAGTATATTTTATAGTTTATAAAAAATTGTATCAACTTAAAAATGCATGCTCTGGCATATTGTGGATGAATATAAAATATTTAAAAAAATAATCTAACTACATTTGAAATCTCCAAGTTGATGACAGATGTTAAAATTAGTAAAAGGTAGTAACTCATGTGTTTATAATAATTTAAATAGTCTCCAATAAATTAAAAACTTCCTTGAGGTAGAAATTCAATAACTTGAACATAATTAGTTTAGTTTCTAAAGGCAATTTATGAAACTTTGAATTGTTATATACAACTAGGTGAAGGACTATTTTCAAAAATGATGTTCTGTGTTTGTTTTTGTACCACAAGACTACAAAGTAAATGCCAGCGGCATTTTTTTTACGTTTTGATAGAGAACGGACCAAACCCTGGTCTTGTTACTATCTAAGGTCGACCTGTTCTTAGAAAGCATCATTAATTATCAGCCCAATGAGAAATGGCAGCAGCTAAGTCCAGTTTCGAACCATCTCAAAATTTTGCGATTTTGATCAGGATCTGGGAACCACTACCCTCCCCAGCCAGTTGATATTGAGCCATTAAACCATTCTTTGTGTTATAATTATGAAAAGTATTGAATATTAAAGGGATTCTTCTAGAACTGTACTGGTCTTAAGCAATGATCGAACTAGAAATACTGTATTGCCCATTGTACATGGATTTGCTGAATTTGAGAAGTTACAATATTCCATACACATTAGTTGGATCCATGTTTTGTTGCAGACAGCCGACAGACTGCCGCCCGACCTGTTCAAGATGATCTACCACGCGTCAGTGACAGTACAGTGGATCCAGTGGTCCCTGCAGTGGGGCCTACTGGCCCTCTCTCTCCTCTCCGCGGCTTGTCTACTGCTGTGCCCCTGTCTGAGGCAACCTGTCCCCCCACCACCATCCCCGACCACCGAACTGATCACTGTTAGACTGTCCTCTGTCTAAACATTTGTGATCGATCCACTAACATCGTCAAACAAAACAAGAGGTTGTTGGAAGCGGAAGGGTATGTTTTAATAACCCTGGAACTATCTGTTTGTGAGTTAAAATATATTGTATTCTATGTTTTGACTAATTTATACTAGGTAGTGTTTAATTAATAGTATTTAAAAGAATAATTTTTGTATTATATAAATATTAAACATTTTATTATCTGTTGGTATTTGATCTATCTAAGTTGATTTCCTGGATTATTTAATAGTTTAAGAATCACAATTGTTATGGTAAGCGAGCTTATATGCTGGCCAAACAATATAAACCCACTTGCCACAATGAGGAAGTAGTTCAATAAGTAAACAAAACTTGTTCTACTGTAACATTAATTTATCAAAAGACTAACGATTACATTATACATTATAGCAATATTTGGAATCAGTACAAAGAGTTAAGCTTTATAAATATAATTTTAAACATTCAATTAATTAGTGTGAGTAGCCTGGAAATGAATGATAAAATAATTTTGAAATAACTAGTAATTTTTAATAAAACTTACACGAGACCTCTTTTCTGGACAATTCACTTTCTTACCCCAATACCCTACCTCACAGGTTGTCCATGAATGCTGTCACCTGACCAGTTAAACTAGAGCCTCCAGCAGGTTAGTAACTTATTGTTTGATAACACTTCCATCCTAATCACACAACATGGTCAAATACTTTCTCTTTAAAAATCTTCACTTCCCTTCACCATTATTTACATATACAAATATAATTTAAAGCTATTTACTTATTCTCTTTGTTACAAACAGTGCTAGAGAGTACTTATAGTCAGTTAAAATCACACTATAATCAGTTTATTACTGGTCACAATAACAAACTCTAAAGCACAGGCTTGAAAAAGAATTAAGATGTATAAGATGGGTCTTGGCTGTAGACAATAGACAATAGTTTATTATCATATGGGCGTTTATATAAACCAGCAATGCTGGAGAAACAGGTAAAATTGTCAGACTAAAATATACACAAACTAACTAACTGTACATGGAGTCAAATCAACTGTGCGTACATGGAGTCAAACTAAAATATCAATTAAATAAGCATTGACACTATAATAGGCTTTATTTATTAAAAACGCTGAGGTTTCTCTTTTAAACATTTCATTGTTTTCAATTGCTTTTAAAGAATCAGGTAATCTATTATAACATATTTTCCTAGTACTGTGGCAGTTTTTCAAATGAAGTATGTCTGTGGATGGGCAGCTGGAAATTTCTCGATGTTTTGTTAAAGATTAATGCTGATAATTTTCATTCATGAAAAAATTTAAATTGATTTTTATGATCATCAAACTATGTAAAATGTACAGTGGCATTTGCAATTCTTTAAATAATATTTTGCATTAGCTTCTTGAATGTAATAGTGACGTAATAGCAGCAATAACGTTATGTTTTACCAGAGAGTCCACTTGGTCTAAAGATATATGCTACTGAGTCCTGCCTTCACCATGAATTGCAGATTTATGTTGTTTAAGATGAGCCATTCGTTTAAATGTATCACCACATAAATGGCAAGAGATTGGTCGGGCATTTGAATGGGTAATCATATGTTGTTTCAGGTTTCCCTTACTCTTGAATCCTTTATCACAGATGCCACAGAAAAGGGAAGCGGTGGAATGAAATTTGAGATGACGTTTTAAACCTGTAGAACTTCTAAAATGCTTGCCACATTCTTTACACTCAAAAGGTTTCGGAATCTCAGCTCCCTCTGGTAAACGATGTACCTCCTCATGAGCCAAAATATATTTCAATTTTGAATTTATATAGCCACAATAGCTGCACATATAGCGAGGACTCTTAAATTTCTGATCACAATGATTAGTTTTATAATGTCTGAGCCTGGCCTTTTTGCTATTATACCGCTCGGCACAATAAGAACACTTGAAGGGACGGGCATTAGTATGCCAATTTTTATGCTCTTTCAATGTTACATCATTGGCTAAAATTTTACCGCAAATGTCACATTGATATTTCACTTCCTGTCTTTTTACTAAACACAAGGAAGCTTGTTTGTGATGAACATATTGTTCTAAAGCTTCAAACAATTTATCACACTCTTTACAATGATACAAGTGCTGAGGTAATGCTGATTTGTTTTCAGTAGAACTACTACGGTTGTAAGAGTGACCATTTGGGACACGTTTTGCAAGAGAACATTTTTTATGTGAAGGTGCTTTTATTACTCCAAGTGTGTAAGAAGCACATGGTTTTGGTAAAATTTTTCTAAAATTCAATCCATTATCTTTTTCTGAAGTTCCTTTGTTTGCATGAGAGAGGGTAGTGTTTTTATTAGGATTTGGTTCTACAGATGTTTGCAACTTGGTATAATCTCCTCCATTATTCTTACTTTTATGAAGATCAAGTAGACCACTCAAAACCAAAGTCTGGGATTGAATGTTTTTGTTGGAAATGTTTTGAAAATCTAAAATGCTTCCACAACTGACCTCCGGAACAAAATGGACAGAATTCCTCTGATTTTTTGTTTTAACAGGTAATTTGATTTGACGAGTATTACTTTCTAGGTGAGCCTTTGCTAAATTTGTTGGCTCAGTCATAGGATCCTTGGAGGTGGAGTCTTTTGATAATATACTACTTTTAGAACTAGATACTATTTTTTTCGTGCACAATGAATTAGATGGATATGTTCCCATTTTAGGTTTTTGTTTATTTTCCAAATGTATGCCAAAATGATCCTTTTCCCAGTCACTGCCACTGCTACCAACGGAATCAGAATCAGAGTTTACACCAACATTTTCCTCCTCCACATTACTATTACTGCTGTCATCGTATTTATTTAATGATGGTTCAGCCATGTTTTCCATATGGTGTTCTATAATGAATTCTGGTGTTATGTACTCCAAGGGAGAGTCATTTATTACTAATGTACAGTCTTTAACACTGTGAATTTTCTGAAGATCCTTACTTCTAGTATTAATTATTTTAATACTTAAGCTTTTTTGTGAGTTAACAAACTGCTGGGCACTGGAAGACTTGGTAATTTCTTCTGATGAGGACATTTTTTCATATTTTTTTATAATTAGCTCATGACAAATCCTTGAGTCATGTGTTCCAGTGTCACCTTGGAATTGAACTTGATCATTTTTAATCTGCAACAAAAAGTACCAGTAACTAAAGTATTTGTATTAACAATCGTGAGTCATAATATTATTCAGTAAACAACTTGTATTAAATAGTCTTAATTTAGACTTTTATTCCCTGATTGATCGGTTTTTGAACTTTATAAATATGGATCAAGTCTAATTAAATATGAGGGTCATCCAGAAAGTAAATAATTTTTCAGTACTGCACCAAAAACAGCTCCCCACCACTGAAACTGCATGTGCAGCAGTCCACTCATCTAACCGCAAAACAGTGAGCCAAGTCTCGTTGCTGAGAGGTCACACGTCTTGTTTCTACAGCGATTACAAATGGCAGCGTATATTGAAAATCCCTCCAAATGTGAGATCCGCAGTGTAATTTGGTTTCTAAATGCGCAAAGATTTCAGCCTATTGAAATTTGTAGATAAACACCAAAGAAAGATTATGGCATAAGTGCAACGTGCAACAAACGAGTCTTCTTGGGAGAATGTACTGTATCATGTTTAACGAAGGACGACGAGGGTCGTGATGACAGGCCATCGCTTGTTACAGATAATTTGAAAAAATAAAATTGAGGAAATCAGGGGCTTCACTGTTAACACATTACATAAATCCTTTCCAGAAATTTCAAGATACTGATCATTGCCCTTTCACCATAAACTTTCTTTGGTATATTTCTAAAAATGCTAATGGGCTGAATATTTTGCACATTCAAATCTAAATATACCAACACTCATGGGAACTCCTTTGTTATTGCAGCATAAAAATGTCTTTCAAACACATCATATCATACTTATTATAAACCTGAAAGTTTGTGGCTCAATTATGCTCCAACTACTGAACCGATTGTGCTGATATTTAGTAGAAAGTAAGCTAATACCCTAAAGTAACATATAGGCCGATTCAAGTTTTAAAATATATTCAGGGCTTTGCCCCAGTGGCCACTAAACTTCCTATGTTAATTTTATGGGCACTAACATTTACTGGATCAGATGACAACTGGAATAGGTGTTCTGTACTTGAGATTTGCAGCAAGATTTTGAATTTATTTATTTGTTTACATTTTGGTATACAATTTTGTTGCACGTTCAAACCGCAAAGGAACTTGTATCATAATAATGCCGAAGAAACTTAAATCAAATTTGTCTCAAAATTTGGAAAAATCCTGATTTAATAAAGTAGCTAGAAGTCAGGCAACTTTAGCACAAATGGAAATTAGAAGACTTCAACAAGCTCTAAGGCAGGCAGCACACTGAGAAGAAGAAACTCCATAAGAACAGCAACTTTAATATGAAGAGCTAGCTCAGCGGCAGGCAAGTTTGAGAGCAACTGAAATGGCACCGTGGCAGAGCAGTAATCTACAGGAACTGTTAAGGAAGCTAAAGCCCGCAGACGAGCTATTGCTGTAAGGGCTGTCCAACAGCGCGAAACGTTTACCAGAAATACGTAGGGTGTCTTTGAAAATGCTGCCTTGGAAAACGATGTGGCATTCAGTCAGTTAACATATAATCTTATTAACACTATGATGCGGGTGAAGCCGCGACGGGTAACAGCTAGTATAAATATACAATTTGGAGAATAGTAAGGTCTGAAATCAGTCAGTCGGACAGACCAAGCAGATTTAGAATTGTTACCCTCGGTCTCATGGGGGATATACCCCTTAAAATGAGATCCAAAATTTGGAGGACAATGGTGTCAACATTCAGTCAGACCAGGTGTAATTGAAATGGTTATTTGCACTTTGAACTTTGGTATTTCTGGGGGCTACATCTATAATCTGTTTACTGTAAACTGGTCCAATAATGGATGGACTGCCCCAAGTATTTTATAGTTTTTAGTTGTTTTTTTTAGCGAATTTCCCCTATAAGGAAGAAGCTATTACTGTAGTCGGCATGGTAAGACCTAGGCCCGGGACCCTGATAACTTTTTGTGTTGAGGTCCCCAGACCCCAAAAACACCATTCGTTCAAAACTGTAGATATATATATATATGTGTGTCTGTGGGTGCGATAACTCTCGTAAAAATGGTCCGATTTGGATGAAATTTGGTACAAACGTGTAAAGCATCATTTCTGACTTTAAGTTTGAAAACCAGACAGATCGCCCCATCCAAAGTGGTATTTCAAAGTGGTATATCCAAAGTGGTTTTGTACCCCAAAAATATGTTTTTTGAAGTTTTTACATGTAATAATTTAAAAAGTATAATTTTAGTTTTCACCATTAGATTCAGCTTAAAAAAACACACAATTTGGTGTTTTGATCATTTCTCTACGTCAAATGGTTACAGAGATATTGGAAGTACTAAACACAGTACGTTGTCCAATGTTATTCTTATGGAGAATAAGAACAATTTTATATCTCGCTTATTTATGAACGGATACTAATGAAACTTGGTATACGGCTTCATCTGGTTGTGGTCTATTGTTATTTGCACAAAACAGCAATTTTTACCAATTATTCCCGTAGCAGCAAACCTGCATACTCAGCCCCCATGTTATTCTTATGGAGAATAAGTAAAATGTAATGTCTCCCTTAGTTATGAACATAATTTAATACAACTTGGTATGTGGCGTCACCTTGTTGAGTTATATTAATATTTATAAAAACAACCATTTTTTGTGTTCCTTGTTACAGCAAACCTGCGTACTCATTCCCCATGTTATTCTTATGGAGAAAAATCAAAATGGTATATAGCGCTTATTTATGATTGTATATTGATGAAACTTGGGATGTGGTTTCACGTAGGTGATTTATATTGGTGTTTGCATGAAAACCCATATTTTGTGACACAGATAAACACTTACTCCAATGCATATTAAGATGTACATCTTTATACATACTAATTCTGTAAGAAAAATTTTGAAGTCGAAATTGTGGGAGTTGGTCAAATTGCAGGATGATGGGAGATGGCTCAAATTAAAGGTCTTGATTTCAAAGACTCGGGAAAAATAGCAGTATTTCCAAAATGTTAACATCAAACAAAAAATAACTTAAAACACTGCACATGAGAAAAGCATGGAAATTTAAAAACGTCGGTATCGTTTACATTAAAACATGTGATTAATGTTTATTTTGTTTACGAACTGACATGTGTCCCTACTTATATCATTTTATTTTCCTCACCATGTAAATAGTAAACAAATCAGATGAGGCAGAGTATTCAAGAAAGGTTAGGGGCTATGATCCCTTCAAGCCACTAGTTTGCCTATTATTACCAAGAATGTTTTAATGTTTGTACTTTCAGAAGTCTAAAAACAACAAAAAAACTGGACTCTGGATTATTCTATGGATTTTAATGCAGAGAAAACCACAATAATTAGTTGTGAAAAATTTAAATTTAGGATGCTCTTGTGAAACTTTTTTTATGTTTAAGCCAAAAGTTTTAATTTTACCTAAACATTAAGAATCATTTTTGGAAACACTATTTCAATTACTTTAAAGATTAGCTTAAATTGACGACTTGAGCAAAAACTATAAAACAAAGTATTCCGCTTAGTTAATTCAATGTCAGAATTAATTCCCTTTTAAAATTACAGTGACTCAAATGGTAGGGTCACCATAGAACCCTAACATAGAACCATAGAACTTTATTAATACATCTGGAACGATAAGGCTGTGTCAAGAAAACAGTCTTTACCTCCACCCCTTCTATGTCACTCACGGCCGCTCAGCAGAAATCGCTCAGTTGACGAAGTTGACCATTAAGTGGAGGGGGAAGAACCGTTTTTCACTTCAAAAACTCCACTGCGCTATCATTCCAGGTGTATTAATAGAGTTCTGTGGGTTTAGGCCAAAGATCAAGAGAAAATTAGTAGTTTTTTTATAAATTTGGCACAGAAGAAGAAATGAGAGAAAATAGTCCTGAAAACAGCATAGAGATTATAGGCTGAGTTGTTTTTAGCGAATTTCCCCTATAGGGAAGAAGCTATTACCGTAGGTCTCATGGTAAGACTTAAGCCCGAGACCATGACAAATTTTTTTTTTAGGTCCCCAGATGACTAAAACACTATTCGTTCAAATTTATATATATATATATATATATATATATATATGTCCGTGAATGCGATAACTTGAGTAAAAAACGTCCGATTTCGATGAAATTTGGCTTAAATATGTAAAGTGACATTTATGACTTTAAGTTCGAAAACCAGAAAAATCGGGCCATGGGAAGGGGGGTTTATGGGGGTTTTAAATTTTCCAAAAATCAGTTTTTTGCATTTTTTACCCTAACATTTTTAAAACACTTAATTTTGGTTTAAACCATGTTATAGAGCTTAAAAAAACAAATAATATGGTATTTTGAATTATTAAGCTAGGTTAAGTGGTTGCGGAGAAAATCAAAAAAAACCTGCTCATAAAATCTCCTATGTTAATCTTATGGGAAAAAGGTTTTTTGCTTTTCCTAAGTTAATTTTAATGTAAACTTCACATTTGCATTTACCAATCAACTCAGCTCTACAAAACAATCATTTTGGTGTTTAAATTGTGATTCTACGTCCAACCGTTGCAGAGATATTCAAAGTGCTAACTAAACACAGTACGTTGTCCAATGTTATCCTTATGGAGAATAAATAAAATTTGATATCTCCATTACTGTATTAATGAATGTATATTGATGAAACTTGGCACGGGGGGGCACGTAGTACTGGTACATTGATATTTGCACAAAAATTTATTTTTTGTTGATTATCCCCGTAGCAGCGAACCTGCATACTCAGCCCCCATGTTATTCTTATGGAGATTAAGGAAAATGTAATGACTCCCTTAATTATGAACATAAATTAATAAAACTTGGTATGTGGCTTCACCTTGTTGAGTTATATTGATATTTGCATAAAAACCCATTTTTTTAGTTTCTTGTTGCAGCAAACCTGCTTACTCATCTCCCATGTTATTCTTATGGAGAATAATTAAAATGTTATATAGTGCTTACTTATGACTGAATATTGATTAAACTTGGTATGTGGCTTCACCTAGTTAAATTATATTTATATTTGCATAAAAACCAATTGTTTGTGTTCCTTGTTTCAGCAAACCTATGTACTCATCACCAATGCTATTCTTATGGAGAATAATTAAAATTGTATATATCGCTTATATATGAATATATTTTTATGAAACTTGGTATGCGGCTTTATATGGTATTAAGACATATATTATCCATTGGAAATTCGCTGAGTACGCAGGTTTGCTGCGACGGGGGTATTATTGCTACTGTGTTAGTTACATTTAAATCAATTACTAAACAATGTTACATAAAACAATCAGATGCCTGAAATTTCCTCATGCAATGTCACCATAAACATTGACCATCCATAGACAATAATTTAAAAATGTTATTTTAATTTATTAGTTATTTTCCAAGGTTAAATGTTTCAAATAATTAAGTTACCCCAGATATGCATCTAATTTAGTATATCAATGTTATCATCAATTATCTTCCGTCAGATTTATCATACTTTTAACTAGTTTCACCTATCTATTTATCAACCAAACATAATCCACCATTTTACTAATTTTAATTAAATATACTATACAATATTAATGTAAAAAATTGTCTCAGATATACATTTCCATAAATATAATGTTTTCCTACAATAATCTGAAGTCATCATCTAATCCAACAATTTGAATGTCCATAAGAATAACAAGGGGACTCTGTGGGAATTTTGCAACCTAGCTTCATGATGTAAATACCAGACATAGGTGTGCTCCAACCCCGACCAACTTCGGTAATGTTCTGCGCATCCCCCAAAGTTGACGTCATTTGTTTTGATTTTGAACATATGTTTTATTTTTACCATAAGTTTTCATTCTAATAGAAACATTAAAAAGTAAACAAACACGATGACAACAATATGAAAATGACAGATGGTGGGGTGTTGGATTACTACCAGCTGATTTTCCCCGAGGATGACATCACTAAACCTGAACAAGAGCACACCTAAGTCTGGTACTTATATCATGACCTAGCCTAATTACAAATCTACAGCACAAGATGAACCACCATGTCAAGTTTCAGCTTCACAGTCATTGGGGTTTTTGAGTTAGAGTGATTACAAGTGAGTGAATATGATAGATTGGATTTGTGATTGGAAAGTACGTTATTCATCTTGTTTGAATACTTTTAGTGATAACTGAGTAGGTTTTATTAATAAATTGCCGCAGGAGCATATTTTTGGCCTTACTATCTTTATCCGTTTAAAAAGACAATTTTTCTTATCCCCCCTGGGTGTTGACTTGAAAAGATCAGTAAAGAGGGATTTTACTTTGCTTCCGTCTCAAAATCCCCAAGTGTCAAATCCCCAAGCCTGAAAATGGCGAAAAACAGCCTCTAAATCCCCACAAGAAAAATGCAACTGCAATAGGCTAATGAGTCTCCAAATCCTCGAGAGCTAGGATGGGTTTACTCTCGCTCGCACACTAACAAGCCCAACGCCTTCGACCCATGCGTTGCAGGTACACACAGGTTAATGATTCAGCTCATAGTTCTGAAATTTATGAATGTGCTGTATTTATGAATGTGTTATGAACTTCAAATAAGTTATACTTCTTCATTCCAAGAAAAATGAGTCCATAAAACATATGGTAGTAATAAAGGAAATAGTTTTTTTAGTATATACCCACCCAAAAGATATAATGTTTTACTGGATTACAGTACTAATGCAATTTATATAAAATCAAATAGTCTTATACATAACCGCACGAGAAATTACCAATTTTAATTAAAGGAAATGGTCGCAGAACTGGCCAGCTGACGGGTAAATAAGACAGTGACAAAATCGGAGTTAGATGATTTATTTTAGTTTGGATTCCGGAAAAGAATTGTAGGTAATGATAATGAATCATATTATTATACTTCTTTACATATTTTTTTCTTTTTCCGCCTATAAATAGTGTAATACGGAGGAAGAGTTGTTTTTGTCCAAATGTTAGAATTTGAGTTATTAGTGGAGATGTTCGTTTGGTGTTCCTTGAACATAGAAAGTGTTTTTGAATTGATTTATGTCTGTGTATCTGTATGCATTTACAGACCTGTGAGAGCCATACCAATTGGCCGATGTTGATCAAGTTTGATGTGGGCTCTAATCCAAGATATCTCCAGGTGTTTTTACTTTCTCCCCCTATACATAGTATATGGAGAAAGTATTGTTTTCGTAAAAATTTTCGAATTTGAGTTGTTAGTGGAAATATTCGTTTTGGTGCTCCCTGAACCCAAAAAAGTGGTTTTTACGTGATGTCTGTCTGTGTGTGTGTGTGTGTGTGTCCGTGTGTGTGTGTCTGTGTGGATGTGTACAGAGCTAGAGCCCTAACCAATAGGCCGATTTTTATGAAATTTGGTATGTAGGTACTAATCCACGATATCTCCAGGCGTTTTTTTCATTTTTTGGAATTTTTGATTTTTAAGGGTAATTATCCCCCAAAAACCGCCAAAAAACATGAAAAATCAAAATTTCTCAAAAACGGCTCTAACGATTTTGATTAAACTTTAGTCGTTTGTAGAACTTTAGTCCTCCAACAAAATGACACCAACTGCATTCCTGTAAAAATACGGGTTCAGAAATTACAGGACTTAAAACATCAAAAATTCAGTTTTTTGGATTTTTCATAAAAAGACATAAATATAAAAAAATATTACTATTCACCACTAAAAAGAGCTCTAAAAACTAAATAATTTAGTATTTTGAATTACTATTCTACGATTGCTGGTTTCGGAGAAAATTGAAATTTTCATTTTGCGGTAAACGCAGTACGTTGTCCAATGTTATTCTTATGGGGAATACAAAAATTATTATTTCTCTCTTATTTACTGATAAATTTCATTCAAACTTGATATGCTTGTCAATTTAGCATTGACCAACAGAGGAAATTCGAAATATGTTGTCCCTTAATAACCCTGGGGGGGGAATAGGGGGCATTTCCCCTCTTAAAACCACGAGTGTATCAATGGATTCTGTAGTGCCTCCAAAGCAGGGATTTGGGTGGATGTTTTTTAAAACAACTTGTTTACAAGATTTTCTGTACATTCGACCGTGCTTTGTATTCTATATTTATTAAATAAAAAGCAATTTATTCGTTAAAGTTGGGCTAAAAGGGAGAAAGTATGTGTCAGTTTCCTGATACCGTTTATTTAAACATTTATTTTAATTTATTATTTTGAAGGTAACTATCCCTCCAAATAAGGTAGGAAGTTTATGTCATCTTCCTGATACTGTTTATTTGAACTAGTTGTAATATGAACAAAGTCACGAGTCTGGTCGCGGCCCGGGGACACTCATAAGTGTGCGTGTGGGTGTCAGGGATTTTGAGACTCATTGACCAGGTAGTAACCCGTATAATTAGGGTACCTCTAGAATTTGGGGTTTTTGAAACTTGGGGATTTTGAGACAACACGTTTACTTTAACAGCATGATGTGTATTGATTAAAACCGTCTTTGTAATATATCCTGACAAAGCTTTTCCATCCAACTTTTCAAACTAATTGTGTATTAGTCTGACCAATTTTAATGACAGACAAGTCTGATGACTGACTCTATGCAGATTTATACAAATTGGACTGGAAATTTGAAAAATAACAACACAAAATGAACTAATTTTCTTAATTTGGTTTCCATAAATCTTTAGTCTTTTTTAAGTTATGCAAATAATGGGACTTTTTCAAGCGAACCTCCAGTATTTAATTTTCATTATGGACACAAAAACCTGTTTTAATTTAGACTTTTGCAGAACACATATGTACTTACTAAATCATTATTTCCTGCCATCACCGTGAAAAGCAGCAGTGTGTTGTTTAAGATGAGTGATTCTTTTAAAAGTTTCTCCACATTCTGGACAAGATATCGGTCGCTCATCAGAATGAGTGATCATGTGTTGTCCAAGGTTTTTCTTTCTCTTAAATCCTTTGTCGCAGATGTCACAGGAATATAATAACATAGATGAATGAGTCGTACGATGATTTCTTAAAGTCTCTGGATTTTTTAATTGCTTCCCACATTCTTTACAATCATACGTTTTGATAATACTGTGTACAACTTCCATATGATTTCTCAACTGTGAATTAGTTTTGAATTGTTCTGAACACTTGGAACACTTTTTTAACTGATGTTCCTTTTTATGATTTTGTAGCTTCCACAGAGAAATAAACCCTTTACCACAGACTAAACACTTGAATGGCTTTGCAGCCTCAGATCCTTCAGGTAACCGATGCTCTTCCTCATGAGCCAATAAATGTCCTGGACTCGGACATATGTAGCCACAAAAACAACACAAATAGCGAGTCCTCTTATTTAAGTGCACGTTTTTATGATGCATTTGTCTTGCAACTTTGCTATTAAAACATTTGTCACAATCAAAACATTTAAATGGGCGAGCATTAGTATGCGAGTTTTGATGAGCTTCCTTTTTTTCAATACCATTAAAACGTTTATCGCAAATACTACATTGATGTCTGGCTTCCCGCTTATATCCATTACATGACGAATATCTATGGCGACGAAATTTATTTAACGAATAAAAAAATGTATTACATTTATTGCAACAATAAGTTTGATGAGGCAATAATGGTTCAATCTCTGAAAAACTCTCATCATCATCATTATCATCAAAGTTGTCATCAAGGATGCTTTCTTCTTCATGAGAAGATGGTGTTGTTGGTGAGAATGTCTCCACAGCACCTTCAATATGTAAACCAGTTGGAACAGTACATGGTTTCAACATTGTTCTTTTGACATCAATGCCATTATCTTGGGCTTTGTGAGATGTTACATTATGATTCAGATTTGATTCTTTTTTATAAACACTGATGTTCTTAACAGTGTTCTTCTCGTTTTCATAAGTATTAGCTGGTTTACTAAAAGTAACTGTCTGTGCTTGAACCTTTAAATTTAAATCATCATCACCATCAAAGTTTTCACCAAGTGTTGTTTCTTCTCCATGAGAAGGTGGTATAGCAAGTGAAATTGTGTCTGCTATTGCAATTAAGGAACCAGTTGGTGTCGTTCTTGGATAAAGCAAAGATTTTCCAGGTATCATTTTGTTTATCTCATTTATAGTATTTTGGGCTACATGAAGAGATATATTATTATTATTCAGCTTTGATTCTACCTGAGAGGAAAGACCAACACTCTTCTTAATTTTGTTCTCTATTTTATAAGGATCAACAGGTTTAACATTGGTCGAAGTAGTAGTCTGAGCCTGAATCTTGTGATTAGAATTTTGTTGTGAATCTATATTTCCCGCAATATTTTTTTGTAAAATGAAATGCAAGCTTCTTTTATTCTTATTAGTTGTTTTCACAGAATCTTGACATTGAAAAGAATATTTTTCTGAATTTGATTCAATCAAATTTGTGTTAGTTGGTTTGTTTTTATGAAGATACTTAGCAATTTTGTTTTGAGATGGCAAGCAATCATTAGAATTAGAAGCATTAGTATTGATATGGGATGAAGATGCTCTTGAGTTGCTAGTATTGTGTTTCGATACTGAAACAGATGAAATAACTGATGTAATCGATAACCTACTTCTTGAAGTAGTACGGCTCATTTTAATGTTTTTGGTATCTTTGTCTGCACTTGATGTTCTATAAAAATTGTTTCTTACTTTAGAACTGAATTCTGATCTCATACCACAAGGTTTATTGGGTTTCCATATCATGTGGTTGGTAAGGTTCATCTTCCGGTTAAAATACTCAGTTTTATTTCTTATTCCCTTTTTTAATTTATCTTGGATTCTACTTTTTAATAATTCACCTAAATATTCCTTTTCCCAGTCACTGCCACTATTACTATCAACATCAGTATGTTCTTCCTCATAGTTGATAGAATTACTATCTTCATATTCCCTTACTGCAGGCTCAAATCTGTTTTCTAAATTAATACCTTGAGTTCTTGCCACTGATCTGTGTTCAGGAATATAATGGTTTATTGCAACTTCACACTGAACAATATTGTACATTGATCCAAGCTCATCATTATTTCCAAAATGTTTTTGTGACTTAGAATTGCTTTGCATATGCTGGGCTTTAGGGACAGGGTCAGAATTTTTTGGAATCATGCTAAACACATCCTTTGTTTCTTTTTTTACCCGCCTGGATTCTTGCAGAATATTTACATTGTTTCCATTTCCTTCTTGGAATTTGACAGCATGATTTTGAACCTACAACACACAATAATAATAATCATAGAAAATTCAACTTATATTCTAATATTTACAGAATCGACAATTTAACCCAAAAACAAATCATTCAGTTACCTATTACGATTGCTAACCATATTGGTATTAAATAGCATCTCAATGTTTGACTAAACAGAAGAAGTGGAAGTTATGTGTAATCTAACGCTCTGGGTAAACGCATTAGTTGTTTGTAATGGATTTGATCATGTTTATACATTCTAGATATTTATACAGGATGCAATTAAGTACGAATTACAACACTTTAACCCTTTGAGAGCTTGTGAAAAAATAAATTGTTGATTCTGCAATGTTTAGATTATTTTTACTCTTCTCCCCCGATACAATTTGTTTTCATCCAAATCTTTTGAATTTGAATTGTTGGTGGAAATATTTGTTTTGGTGCATCCTGAACCCAAAAAGGTGGTTTTTGAAGTGTCTTGGACTGTCTGTAAGGATGTGTACAGACCTACAGCTTTAACAACAGTAAAATAGAACCAGATCATATAGGCTAACACAAATTATAGCTGACAATAATTGTAAGACATATTGTGGGTAAAAGCCAAGCTCATACTTTTAGAATACTTCAGGTGAATATCCAATGTATTAGGAATAAACTACTAGAGTTGGAGCATTTTAGTAGTAGTGAGAATATTCGTGTTATCTGTGTTTCGGAACACTGGCTTACTGAAAATATAGTATTTTTTTCACTCCACAAGGCTATATTGCTACTGATGTAATATGTAGAAGCATCAGAAAAAATGGAGGAGCAGGCATTTTCATAGGTTATGGTCTAAATTTTCAAAAATTGATTTAGGCGAGTTCAATCCAGAATTAAATTGTGAATTTAGTTGTATTAAATTGAAAGATCTTAATTTAATTATTGTTAGTTTATATCGATCTCCTAGTGGTGATGTAAATGTTTTCTTTGAAAAATTTGAATAAGTTGTAATACATTTACAGAAATATAAATCAAACCTTGCATTTTGTGGTGATTTAACATTGAATTTGATGATTTACGTGAACATGAATCGATTGTTTTTTTCTAATCTGTTAAGATCTCTCAATTTATTTTGCTCAATTAAAAAGCCCACTCAAATGAATGCTTGTATAGATAATGTCATTGTTAATTATTCTAGTGATATCTTCTCTGCTGATGTTATACGAGGTTGTTTTGCTGACCACGATCCTATACTTCAAGTATTTTATTTGTCTACTTTGGAACATCTTGATTGGAGTTTCATTTCTGATTGTCAGTCTGAAGTCTTTGATATTCACAATTTATTTATGACCTTTTTTACAGTGTATGTTAATTTATGGCACCAATGTGAACTTTAGTTAACAAAAGTTATACAAATAAATTTAAAACAAAGAAAATTAGCTGGTATACCACTGAGCTGAATGAAATTAGAGATCAAATGCTTTCTTTAGACCCTATTTATTAAAACTTGTACAGGTATGGATCTAAGCTCACCAACAATGCCCACAAACCAAATCTCGAGTGTAAAAAGCTTTATAGAAGTAAATTAGTTCTTGCAAAGAAAAGCACTTGTGAAAGGTATATAGAAAATGCCCCAAATGTAAAGCTGCCTGGGATATAATTTCTCAAGAATGTTCCCCCACGCACACTCAGGACATCCCACTTGCTTCTAATGAATTAAATGACTTTTTTCTCGATTCTGTTGAAAATCTTAGTAATAAGATTATGTCTGAAAAATATAATGCCAGTGAATTTCTAAAATTGCAACCTGTGAACCAAACTATATTTAGCTGGAATACAATCACACCTGAACAGATAATTTTGATTGTTTCCAAATTTTCAAACTCCAAAAGTATGGACTGCTATTGGCTATCAAACTACATCATTAAGAAAACCATTCCTTATTTGAGAGCCTCTCTCATTCATTTTCAGTAAATGCTTAGAACTTGGTTATTTCCGATTTGTTAAAAATTTCAAAAGAATTCCTGTATTCAAAAAAGATCAAAAAATCTGCCGCAATATTACCGTCCCATTTCCATTGTACAATTTTTTTCAAAAATCTTTGAATCCCTGATTTATAGTCAGTTGAGTTGTTATTTTTGAAAGCCACAATCTTTTAACAAACAGTTAATTTGGTTTCCGTAAGGGTAGAAACACAACATCTGCTGTACTTCAAATTATAAATGAAACCTTAGATGCTTTTGAAGACAAAAACTCAGTTATGCTCTCATTGTGCGATTTAAGCAAACCATTTGATTGCATCGCATTTGACATTTTATTGATGAAATTAGAATTTTATGAAATAAAAAATGATTCATTAAAAGTAATTGAATACTATTTGAGTAACAGAAAACACTATGTCTCAATCAGTAATAATACCTCTTCACTAAAGGATGTTAGGCTGGGTGTTCCGCAGGGCTCAGATCTGGGCCCATTTTTCTTCATCATAGCAATAAATGACTTGCCATCTAATGTTATTTTTAATTCAGTCATTTGTTATGCAGATGACACGACGTTACTTTCTAAACAGAAAGACCTCTTTGTATTAAAAGGGATGGCTGATTGTGCTCTTGATAGTGCTGCTGACTGGTTCACTGCCAATAAACTTTTTTGCAATCAAGAAAAAACTCAATAAATCCTTTTAAGCTTATGCAAAAATACAGAAAATAAAACAGTAAAACTTTTAGGAGTTATCATTGATTCAAAATTAAATTGGGGTGCGCACATTGATCATCTTTGTAAGAAAATGTCTAGGGTAAGTTATCTTATTTGGAAATTAAGGGATATAGTGTCAAGTCACATACGGCTTTACATAGTCACATAGGGGCTTTTTGAGTCACATCTAACTTACGGCTTGCTTTTGTGGGGTCATTCTCCTCTTGGCAATGACATTTTACTGATTCAAAAGGCAATAATTCGCAACATGTGTAGGGCTGGCCCTGTGGAGCACTGGTCCCTTCTTCATCAAACTTAAAATTCAAACTGTGGTAAATTTATATATTCTTTGTTCAATATTGCACATTAAACAAAACTTAGATGCATTTATAATTAGAGAAATATTCACAACCACAACACAAGATATAAAATGAGGCTTGATGGTAAATCGCATAAGGTAAACTGTGTACATTTTTTAATAAGCTACCGATATCAGCTAGAATTGCACCTATAAGTATTTTTAAAACACGTTTATATAGTTGTTTTTTAGAAAATTCATTTTACTGTCTTACTAAATTTTTAAACTCTGACGTTACTGTAGAATTTACTTAGAATCATTGTTCTACTATACAAATTTTTGTATTTTTTTTTTATTATTTTATAATGTCTTTGATGTATGTGTATATATATACTATGTCTGAATCTGATTAGCTTTAACTTTGGCTAAACCTATTTCATGTGACACAATGATCAATGGTTAATAAAGATTTCTGATTTCTGATTCCTATAAACTACACCAATAATAGGCCGATTTTTATCAAATTTGATATGTCAGTACTAATCCATGGTATCTCTCCAGGCATTTTTTAATTAATCATTTTTTTAAATTTTGAATCGTAACTACTCCCAAAAAAATAGCTCAAAACATGAAAATAAAAATATTTCAAAATTATGATTTTATTATTTTTTATAAAACCATAAACTTAAATATCACAAACAATAAAAAACTAAAAAAAAAACCTAAATAAACTAGTATTTTTAATTCACTATTATTCTACGACTAATGGTTGCAGAGAAAATTGAAATTTTCATTTAGAAGTTAACACAGTACGTTGTCTTTGGTAGGGAATAAAACTCCCAGGTGCTTACAAAGTCTTTCAGGGGCGGATCCAGAGGTCATGTTTGGGGGGGGCGGTCACCGAAAGTTACCCCTCCCCCTTTACTGTGGATGGTCCTTGGTACCCCCATTATTGTTTTTAACTATATGAAATTATACAATGAATGAAAGTAAGTTAACATAATATATCAATAACCTTGTACTCAATAAAAAATCAATCTTAACTTTATAAACAAGCTAAACAAAAATTAACTTTAGTTCTACTGCGCCCGACCGTAAATAAAAAAAAAAATTAGGCATTACACTTTTTTCTACGTTATCTGTAGGCGTCTAAGAACAAGTAAGATGCCTAAATAAACAATTTATTTTAGTATTTACCCACGCGAAAAACTATTTACAAAATGTGTTTGAAATCTGCATTACTTAACTATACTACATGAAGATACAATTAGGATTGGGGCTGACAGCCAAGGTCAACCACTCGAAAAATTATAATGTCGTACCACATTTTTACAAAATAAAATACTTGGCGTATGAGCTTCTGTTTGCACGCAATCTAATCTTTGTTTCCTCTTTTTCATTACATATAATTTGAGGCACTTTTACTTCTAGCCTAGCCACTGGATATTTATTGCCTACCAATGGATTACGCGGTTTTAAATAAAAATCAACCCTAACCTGTAAACAAAACACCGCTGATAGCAAACGACGGTAGGCGGGCAAAATCCAGTAAAAAATAATATCCGAATACAATTGTAGCAACCTTTACTGCTAAAATTTATCTCCAAGATCATGTTGAAAACACTGCATTTTCGGTCTGTCGACTGGCAAAACTGCAACAACTTCGCGATACTCGGGAATATCCATGTTTTTGTAAGACGCTTTTAGGTTAAATACATGGATCTAAGTAATGTTTTATATACTAAAATGGATGGTTAAAATTTCACCTGTCTAATTATGTGTATTTTATTTCATTTAAAGAAACGTTTAGGTTCATTAGTTTGAATTTTAATGTAACCTTGTAGACAGGAGCGGCAAAATTTGACTCTAGGAACCGAAAAACGGGGTTTCGGGAGGCTTTTGATGCTTACATTTTCATTCGGATTTATTCAAACTTTCAACGTATGCCTGAATAATAAAATAAAATACAAACATTCTTAGGTTTGTATCCCGGGACCATGATAACTTCGTTTTGAGGTCCCCAGACCCCTAAAAAACCATTAGTTTTAAACTGTATATATATATATATATATATATATATATATATATATATATATATATAGAGGGTGTCACAAAAATGCTTAGCGTGCTATACAGATTCGGGTTCTACATACAAAAATAAGTCGAAAATGTGCAGTAACATTTTTTCGATTTCGGCTTAGTTTATCCTTAATCCGCCATTTTGTATTTTTTTGAAAATAATTAATAATTCAAAAACCCTAAGAGATATTTTTATGAAACATGGTATTTACCTTAAGTTTTTTGTTATTAACATTTTGAAAAAAATATTGTTTATAAAAATAATAAAATTTTAAAATGGCGGTCATTTAAAAATTTCAAAGTCAAATTCCATAAAAACTAGCAACTAAAACAATATTTTACTAGATATCACATTTAAAGCACTTTTTAATCCAAATTCAACAACACTTTGATTTTAAAAATTGATTAATAAATAACAAAGCTTTGATAATTTTTAATTATAAATTCCAAAATGGCGGCCATTTTATAATTTCAAAGTCAAATTTCATGAAAACTAGCAACTAAAACAAATTTTTGCAAGACATCAAATGTAAAGCAGTTGTAATTTTATACCTTGTAAAACTTGGTTTTGCTAGTTTTCGTGAAATTTGACTTTGACATTTTTAAATGGCCGCCATTTTGACATTCATTTCTAAAAATTATCAAAACTTTGTTATTTATTAACCAATGTTTAAAATCAAAGTGTGATTGGATTTGGATTAAAACGTGCTTTAAATGTGATATCTAGTAAAATATTGTTTTAATTGCTAGTTTTCATGGAATTTTAACATTGACATTTTTAAATGACCGCCATTTTTAAATTTGATAAATTTTATAAACAATATTAAAAAAAAATGTTAATAACAAAAAACTTAATGCCAAGTTTCATAAAAATATCTCTACGGGTTTTTGAATTATTAATCATTTTCACAAAAATACAAAATGGCGGATTACAGATAAACTAAGCCGAAAACAAAAAACAGTTACTGTACAATTTCGACTTATTTTTGCATGTAGATTCCGGTTCTGTATAGCATGCTAAGCATTCTCACACATACAGAACAGTGTGCTTTGATACCTCAAGCAACAAGAACTGTTTACAACAAATGCTCAAAAACATTTCCTTGTTATTCTATGCACATTTCCAGTCATTATCTGTGTGCTCATTGTGCAAGTGTTATTGTTGTGTCACTAACAGCGTTGCAAGCACCTCGGATCCTCCACTGCATATCCTCAGGTGTTGGTGGTCGAGATTGGTATACTTTTTCCTTGATTGCCCCTAAAGGAAAAAAATCTAGATGTGTCAGATCAGGTGACCTCGGAGGCCATGCGTCTGGTCCACTAAACTTGAATAATTTTTGCGAAAACTATTGGCTCTAGCACGTCAAAGGTCACATTTAGGTAAAAATTACCAAGAACAAAACGTCTAAAAATCACATGTTCTACCTAAAAACATCATAAAATATAGGGTGTTCCATAAGAAATATTAACATTGTCCGCCATATTGGAAAATGGCGGCCATATTTAATAAATTCGAAACCATCCCGAAAAACATCTTAAAAAATCAAGGGGAGTCCCCCATAAGAACTTCGAAGTAATATTTATAATTACAAAGTTAGCTATTGGTTCACTTTAGCTGAGACACCCGGTATATGTGTCGGTGGGTGCGATAACTTTGGTAAAAAAGGACTGATTTTGATGAAATTTGGTACAAACATGTAAAGCATCATTTATGACTTTTAAGTTTGAAAATCAGACATATTGACCTAGCCAAGTGGTATTTTGGGGGGGTTTTGTTCCCCAACATTTTTTTTAAGTTTTTACATGTAATATTTTAAAAAGTCAAATTTGGATTTTCACCATTGGATGCAGCTTTAAAAAACACACAATTTGGTGAAATTTTATATCTCGCTTGTTAATGAACGTATACTAACAAAACTTGGTACACGGCTTCATCTGTATGTGGTATATTGTAATTTGAACAAAAAAGCAATTTTTATCCACGATTCTCGTAGCAGCAAACCTGCGTACTCAGCCCCCATGCTATTCTTATTGAGAATAAGTAAAATGTAATGACTTCCTTAATTATGAACATAAAATAAAAAAAAACTTGGTGTGTGGCTTCACATTGTTGAGTTATATTGATATTTGCATAAAAACCTATTTTATATGATCCTTGTTGCAGCAAACCTGATTCTCATCCCCCATATTATTCTTATGGAGAATAATAAAAATGATATGTATTGCTTATTTATGAATGTATAATGATGAAAGTTGGTATGTGGCTTCACCTAGTTCAGTTATATTGATATTTGCATGAACACCCATATGTTGTGTTCCTTTTGTTGCAGCAAACCTGCTTACTCAGCCCCTATGTTTTTCTTATAGATAACTAGCTGACGTACCCGTTCATCGCACAGGGGTTTTCTTTACCTGTTCTTTAGTCGATGCAATTTGCATTTTAGTTAGCTTGAAACAGCTGTTCTTGCTTCTGGTCTTTAAGTTGCCAAATGGAAGTATCCACAGCTGTTCGCATTACAGTTTCTGAATGTTTACTTTATTCTGAAATGTAAACACTGAAACTTAGGACGTTCACGGGGGATTTTAAGGAAGTGAATAGGCGTATGTGTTGCATGGGTTCAAGATCTACCTATGTGTAATAATGAGCCCAGTCGGTTCAGTAGTTTTTGCGTTCACCCGGAACATCAGACAGAAACCACCTCTTCTTTATAATATTATATATATATATATATAATATAATAATTAAAATGTTTTATATCGCTTATTTATAAATGAATATTGATGAAATTTGGTATGTGGCTTCGCCTAGTTGAATTCTATTTATATTTGCATAAAGACCAATTGTTTGCGTTCCTTGTTCCAGCAAACCTACTAACTCATCCTCAATGTTATTCTTATAGTGAATATTTAAAATTGTATATATTGCTTATTTGTGAATATATTTTGTTGAAACTTGGTGTGCGGCTTTATGTGATATTAAGACATTGGAAATTCGCTGAGTATTCAGGTTTACTGTGACAGGGGTATTTTTAGTTTTTGACGTATGGCTTTAAAAATATGCATTTTATTGGAAGCACTGTTGAGAACAAAATAAAAGAAGAAAATTCCCTGCAATATTCATACATTAACTGTATTTTTATGACAAATAACGTAGGGAATAGAGTGCGCTGAAAAAAGGCAACTTTTAGGACAATCTGGCCAAAACAAGGGAAATGCCCTGTAGCTAAGTAGCAACGTTCTAGTTTTACTATGTAATGCTAAAATCCAACTTTTTGAACAAATTAATTGCATATTCAGCTTTCTATTGTAAAATTAAGACATAAGTTAAATAATTTAATTTGATCTCCTTCTCAAATTGCATAAGCTTTAATGAGGTAATATAAGTTTGAATCAAAACAATACTTGCAAGGTAAATTTATTTAACGTAATATAATTGTCTAATAAATCTCGTAGTCTTATATAGAGTTAACGTCTAGATTAGAAGGTTAGGGTTTAACTCCATATATGTTCCTGGAAACAATTCCTGGAAACAATTCTTAAATAATTATGAAAGTGTTCAAATAAAAATAACTAGCAAACCAAATGTTTGTATCTTTAATACCAGCTTTTCTGCTTCTTTTGCTTTGATTTGCTATCCAATGTTATTTAAATGGGCCAAAACCGTACTTTGAGGGCTTCCCAAGGGTTTCTGGTTCTATGCACTGACTTGGGACCCCCAAAAGGCATAGCTTGACGTTAAGGGCTTTCAAACGACACGTAAATCATCAAAATCGACCCAGTAGTTTGGTCATAATCTTCTGCACAAAAATCGCCTTATTCTTTTAATAATCTTTTAATCAATTATTTTGATTGAGTTTACATTTAATTACTCCTAACATTTCCTCATATGGCTAGAAAAGAATAATTTTTTGTTTTGTTTTAATGTTTCATTGGTCGGGATTATGCCATTTGCATAAAATATTGAAAGGTGGAACACGGACAACTATTGTTAAATAAATAAATAAATACAATTTTATTGTCATTAAGCATATATACAGCAATAGACAAGGCCAGAACAGATCTTATCCTAATGCAGGTATCACTTGAGTATACAACATACACTTTACAATTGTGCAGTCTACAACCAAGTCATTAGGTAACATTCATAACAGTCCACAATTAAAGTAAAATTAAATTATTGTATAGATAATTATATTTAAACTTACGAATTACTCCAGTGCAAATCACAAAAACAAAGAAGATATTCCGTTAAAGAAAGGGGGTTGAAATCTTTTGATGAAGCAAGTGAATAAAATCTGCGGTATGGAAGGGTTGTTTTATTTTAAAGTAACCAACAAATTGAAGAACAAATTAGTACATTTATAGGAATATATAATTGAGAAATGGTTTGCTTAGAATAACTTATGCAAAGAAATCCCAAAAGAAGCCTGAATCGCCTCAACTGTCATTATCTACTATATATCAGAATTTTCTTCAAAACTAATTGTTTTGTATGTGGAAGGTTATGCTACCAGACTATGGGCGGAAATAAATGAAATAGTGTGAAAAAAAGCTCTATTGTAGATTAACAAAAGTACTTGTAATGGTAATATGTTCATCTAATGCAAATTTTTATTTTTAGATTATACCAAAATCAACCTACTACTTATATAAAGCTAGACGGGTTCACTCACTCACTGACATAAACTATGAGGCACTTCCCGTTATCTAACCCCCCTTGACCACATACTTGAATTAAAGCTCTTGACGAGAAACTCCCAGACAAATTACCAAAAGTTAACATTTTTGAATTTTGGGGGCAACTTTGGGGCGGGGAAAATTCCACTTTTTCAATTTTTCCACTTTGAGCGCATTTTGTACGGAAATGGTAAGAGATGGCGAAAAATTTTAAATACAAAAGTTGTAGAAAATTTGATTTCCAACTAACGATTTTCTGTCAGATTTAAGATCCGATCATCCGTTTAGCCGCTATTCATCGGAGAAGAAGTAATTTTGAGTATTTTGGCCCATTTAAATGTGTACAGTTTTGGAAAGCCGTTTAATGAAAGCACACTATCTTTGGCTAATACCACATGTTTGTATCAGCTGATTTAAAATAAACCGCCCGTGTAGGCAATACTAATTTGCTCACATCAGCTGTTACAAAACAAGGTGAGCACATTATCGCCTACACGGGAGGTCCAATATCACGAATATCGTTTGTTTCGATATTGGAAAATGTAATCAACCGATTGTTTGTTCTATCGAATGATAAATTTGATGGGCCCGCGGCAGCCCAGTGGATATGTTGTCAGGTGATTCAAGATCATGTGGTCACGGGTTTAAATCCTACTTTTAGCGAATTTCGCCTTTAGGGAAGAAGCTATTACCGTAGGTGGCATGGTAAGACTTAAGCCCGAGACCATGATAGCTTTTTATTTTGAGGTCCCCAGATGCCAAAAACACTACTCGTTCAAATTTATATATAGGTATATATATATATATATATATAACTATATCTATATAACTATATATATATGTGTCCGTTACCGCGATAACTTTTGAAAGAAGTACCCGATTTTGATGAAATTTGGAACAAATGTGGAGAGTAACATTTATGACTTTAAGTTCGAAAACCAGATCGATCAGTCGATGAGAAGGAGGTTTTATGGGGGTTTAAAATTTTCTAAAAATCAGTTTTTTTAACTTTTTACCCTAAAATTAAAAAAAACACTAGATTTTGGTTATAGCCATTTTGTAGAGCGTAAAAAAAACAAACAGTTTAGTATTTTGAATCAATAAGCTAGGTTTAGTGGTTGTGGAGAAAAGTCAAAAAATGTGTCCATAAAATTTCCCATGTTAATCTTATGGGAATATATATGGTTTTTAGATTTTCCTCAGATAATTTCACCAAAACCTCCACATTTCTTTCTACCAATCAGTTTAGCTCTACAAAACAATCATTTTGGCGTTTTAATTGTTGTTTTACGTCCAACCGTTGCAGTGATATTCAAAGTGCTAAACACAGTACGTTGTCCAATGTTATCCTTATGGAGAATAAATAAAATGTTATATTTTGATTATTTATGTATGTATATTGATGAAACTTGGTATGTGGCTTCAACTAGTTGTGGTATATTGATACTAGCACACAAAAAATTGTTTTTGTTGATTTTTCCCGGTAGCAGCAAACCTGCATACTCGGCCCCCATGTTATTCATATGGAGAATAAGTAAAGATTTATATCTCCATAGCAAGATTTGTCATAGCATGGTGGACCAAACAACTGCAGAATGTATGTAAACGACAGGCTTGAGCGCTTGAAATTGGCTGCAGGCAGAGGTCCTGACAAAAATATCATTCAAGAAATTACGGCCTATCTCAATGAAGTCAACCCATTCATTCCAGTTCTCCGTCGATTGAGCGCTGAAACATCTGAGCAGGCACACATTGTTTTTAAAAAAACTACTAGACAAACACACGGCTCGGTGCTTGGCGATGCTCCGGTTGCTAATGAAATTGCAGCTATAATCAACACAGAGGTTACAAGTCACTCATCCAGGGAGGTGGCCATTTGGAATATTGATGACAGTAAGCCTCATACGGTTCACATGTTTCATCCATCTTACGAATGTCTCCAGTATCCGTTATTGTTTCCTCACGGTTCTGAAGGCTGGTTTATCGGTATAAAAAATAACAATGGTAACAAACCTTTCAAGTTAAATACTACAGACATTTATTGTTGTCAGACCCTAGATTTACAAATATGCGCCGCCTAAGCCAAGAATACTTCGTTGACATGTACTGTAGAACAGAAGAAGAGAGCCTAAACTTTATTAAAAATAATCAAGGATCGGTTTTGCGTATAGCTACAAGGGAGGAGATAGACAACTATAGCTGGAGAAGGGGGTATGCAGACTGGCAGAATTTATTTACCATGATCTTTTACCAATAGCCCCCGTTACATGCAGGTAAAGTATCAAGATGCCATGGCAATCGTCCACAGACTTGGAAAACCAACTTATTTTTTAACAGTTACATGTAATCCTAAGTGGGAAGAAATTCAGAAAAGTATAAATCAAGGCAAAAAAGCTCAAGACCATCCAGACATATGTAATAAAGTGTTTCAATTACGTCTTAAAGTGAGAAATTGTTCGGAAAAATAATTTACATACTCCATGTAATTGAATTTCAAAAAAGGGGACTGCCTCATGCTCACATATGCTTTAAAGTTGAAGGTAATGGACCAGTGGAGCAAGGTAAAATTGATTTAGTCGTCAGGGCGACAATACCTTTAGAAAGTGAAAAAAGGCTGAGAGAGTTAGTGTTAGACCACATGATTCATGGTCCTGCATGTCTAAGTCGTAAAAGCCTTCCTTGCTTTGACCCTGTTAAAAAAGTGTGCACTAAAAACTATCCCAAACCTGAAACTGAAGAAACTCACGTTGATGACAAAGGCTTTGTACATTACAAACGTTCAAGAAATAATACAACAACCATAAAACGATCAAATAAACTGTATATAGTGAATGATTGTGATCTCGTTCCCTACAATCCAGTTTTAACTTTGCAGCTTGAATGCCATGCTAATTTGGAAATAGCAACAACACGTAAAATTGTCAAGTATTTATATAAGTATATACACAAAGGTCCTGATGCCGTTCGAGTAAGTGTTGTATATGAAAGGCAACAGGAAACAGATGAAATTGAAAACTATGTAACAAGGCGCTACATTGGGGCTTCTGATGCAGTTTGGTGAATTTTAGAATTTGACATCACCCCACAGTGATACAGTTGCCAGTCCATCTACCCAATAAGGATCAAGTTGTCTTCCGACCTGGCGATGAACAAAATGCTCTTGATAAATCAGTGTCCAAACTGGTCCTGTACATGGGAAGGCCACACACTAAGGAATTCACCAACCTAACTTATTGTGAGTTTTTCGAAAACTACATTTTGGAAACTAAAGCTAAAACAAATTCTATTGCAAAAATTGGTAAATATTATCTTACAGAAAGAAAAAGAGGCCAAGTAATAGCCAGAATCTACTGGATTTCACCTCTTCTCGGTGAACTTTACTACTTAAGAATACTTCTTCAGCGAATTCCATGTTTTTCTTACGAAGATTTGAAAACTGTTGAGGGGGCGATTCAGCCAACATTTCAGGAAGCAGCATCCATAGGACTGTTGAGTGATGAAAATGAATACTTTGATGTTTTAAAAGATGCTGCAATTTTTATGATTGGACCAAGCTTAAGAAAGCTCTTTTACGTATTGATAAGTAACGGAGCATCTGCAGTTACTTTATGGGAACATTAAAAAAAAGACCCTCTGTGAAGATTTTCTTGATATTATACCCAATGATAGAGAAAAAGCATGTTCAATGGGACTGTTTCACATTGACAGAATTCTTAGAAATAATGGAAGTTCGTTGGTAGACATGGGTATTCCTGGAGTAATTGATGCCACTTCAGAATTGGGAAGAGAATCTTTGAACTGGAACTGTAACTCATGTTTAGAATTTGTTTGAATTGGCTTCCGCAGTTGTCTGAAGGACAGCAGCAGATTTTGGTAATGATTAAAAGTATGTTTCTTCGTAAAAACCCAAAGTAAGTTATCTTTATTGATGGCGCTGGATGAACGGGAAAAACGTTTCTGTTGAACGTAATTACGGCTTATTTCTGTTCTGAAAGTAATATTGTTTTATGCACAGCAACAACTGGTGTCGCAGCTCTCCTTCATGATGGAGGTGTCACTGCTAATTCTAAATTCAAACTTCCATTAGATACGTCTGATTGTACAGCATTTTGGAATGTACCTGGAAACAGCCAACGAGCGGAACTGATTCGGAAAAGTATTATTAAAAGTTATTATTTGGGATGAAGCTCCAATGGCCCATAAAACCACAATAGAAGTCTTGGACCGCTCTTTGCAAAATCCAATGGAATCTAAAGACATAATTGGTGGAAAAGTTGTAATTTTTTCTAGAGACTTTAGGCAAATCCCCGTCATTCGTTCAAATACTTCCTGTGACGCAATTAGTGTGACTACTAAACAATCTCACATATGGAAACACTTGCTTAAAGTCAACCTCAGTTTACTTCAAAGAACTAAACGCAACATTTCTTTTTCAAAATTTATACTTGCTGTGGGAAATGGATCCATTCAAAATTCGGAAGTGAATGGAAAGAAATGTATACCTCTGAGTGGTATCACTTTTGTAAATACGTTGTCTGAGTTAATCGAATTTGTCTATCCATCTGATATTGTAAAAAACCAAGATGAGTGTTGTGGCAGGGCCATTTCATCAGGAATAAATTCCAGTATTAGAGAAATAAATAGTATGGTCCTTGCCCTGATACCTGGCGAAGCAGTGGAGCTACTGAGTGCAGACACTTGTGTAAGTGAGTCTACAGATGACCAAGATATTCATACAGAACTGCTAAACACTATTAGCCACCCAGGAGTCCCTGACCGTAAGCTAATTATAAAAGTAGGTGTTGTATGTATTCTGATGCGGAACCTCTGTTTTGATGACAGACTTGTGAATGGAAGTAAACTAATTATCACAAATACTTCAAGATTCTGTGTGTTTGCTCGACGACCAGACTCATATGATGCTGTTGTAATTCCTCATATAACATTTAAATTTTCAGTTGGGATGACGGGGATGGAAATAATTCGCCGTCAGTTTCCACTACAGTTTGCATTTGGTCTTACTATAAACAAGTCACGAGGACAGACCTTGAATACTGTGGGGGTGGATTTAAGAAATGATGAGTTTGCTCACGGACAACTATAATTAGCCCTGAGTAGAGTAAGTTGCCAAAAAGTTTTAATTTTACCTAAACATTAAGAAACATTTTTGGAAACACTATTTCAAATACTTTAAAGATTAGCTTAAATTGACGATTTCAGCAAAAACTATAGAACAAAGAATTCCGCTTACTTAATTCAATATCAGAATTAATTCCCTTTTAAAATTACAGTGACTCAAATGGTAGGGTCACCATAGAACCCTAACATAGAACCATAGAACTTTATTAATACACCTGGAACGGTCAGGCTGTGTCAAGAAAACAGTCTTTACCCCCACCCCTTGTATGTCACTCACGGCCACTCAGCAGAAATCGCTCAGTTGACGAAGTTGACCATTAAGTGGATGGGGAAGAACCATTTTTCGCTTCAAAAACTCCACTGCGCTATCATTCCAGGTGTATTAATGGAGTTCTATGGGTTTAGCCCAAAGATCAAGAGGAAATTAGTAGTTTTTTTATAAATTTGGCACAGAAGAAGAAATGAGAGAAAATAGTCCTGAAAACAGCATAGAGATTATAGGCTGAGTTGTTTTTATTGCTACTGTGTTAGTTACATTTAAATCAATTACTAAACAATGTTACATAAAACAATCAGATCCCTGAAATTTCCTCATGCAATGTCGCCATAAACATTGACCATCCATAGACAATAATTTAAAAATGTAATTTTAATTTATTACTTATTTTCCAAGGTTAAACGTTTCAAATAATTAAGTTAACCCAGATATGCATCTAATTTATAATATCAATGTTATCATCAATTATCTTCCGTCAGATTTATCATACTTTTAACTAGTTTCACCTAGTCAACCAAACATAATCCACCATTTTACTAATTTTAATTAAATATACTATACAATATTAATGTAACAAATTGTCTCCGATATACATTTATATAAATATAAGGTTTAGCTACAATAATCTGAAGTCATCATCTAATCTAACTATTTGTATGCCTATAAGAATAACAAGGGAACTCTGAGGGAATTTTGCAACCTAGCATGATGTAAATACTAGACATAGGTGTGCTCCAACGCCGACCAACTTCGGTAATGTTCTGCGCATCCCCCGAAGTTGACGTCATTTGTTTTGATTTTGAACATATGTTTTATTTGTACCATAAGTTTTCATTCTAATAGAAACATCAAAAAGTAAACAAACACGATGACAACAAGATGAAAATGACAGATGGTGGGGTGTTGGATTACTACCAGCTGATTTTCCCCGAGGATGACATCACTAAACCTGAATAAGAGCACACCTAAGTCTGGTACTTATATCATGACCTAGCCTAATTACAAATCTACAGCACCAGATGAACCACCATGCCAAGTTTCAGCTTCACAGTCATTGGGGTTTTTGAGTTAGAGTGATTACAAGTGAGTGAATATGATAGATTGGATTTGTGATTGGAAAGTACGTTATTCATCTTGTTTGTATACTTTTAGTGATAACTGAGTAGGTTTTATTAATAAATTGCCGCAGGAGCATATTTTTGGCTTTACTATCTTTATCCGTTTAAAATGACAATTTTTCTTATCCCCCCTAGGTGTTAGACTTGAAAAGATCAGTAAAGAGGGATTTTACTTTGCTTCCGTCTCAAAATCCCCAAGTGTCAAATCCCCAAGCCTGAAAATGGCGAAAAACAGCCTCTAAATCCCCACAAGAAAAATGCAACTGCAATAGGCTAATGAGTCTCCAAATCCTCGAGAGCTAGGATGGGTTTACTCTCGCTCGCACACTCACAAGCCCAACGCCTTCGACCCATGCGTTGCAGGTACACACAGGTTAATGATTCAGCTCATAGTTCTGAAATTTATGAATGTGCTGTATTTATGAATGTGTTATGAACTTCAAATAAGTTATATTTCTTCATTCCAAGAAAAATGAGTCCATAAAACATATGATTGTAATGAAGGAAATAGTTTTTTTAGTATATACCCACCCAAAAGATATGATGTTTTACTGGATTACAGTACTAATACAATTTGTATAAAATCAAATAGTCTTATTCATACCGCATGAGAAACTACCAATTTTAATTAAAGAAAATGGTCGCAGAACTGGCCGGCTGATGGGTAAATGAGTCAGTGACAAAATCAGAGTTAGATGATTTATTTTAGTTTGGATTCCGGAAGCGAATTGTAGATAATAATAATGAATCATATTATTATACTTCTATACATATTTTTTTATTTTTCCGCCTATACGTAGTGTAATATGGAGGAAGAGTTACAAATGTTAGAGTTTGAGTTATAAGTGGAGATATTCGTTTGGTGCTTCCTGAACCCAGAAAGTGTTTTTGAATTGATTTATGTCTGTGAATCTGTATGCATGTACAGACCTGTGAGAGCCATACCAATTGGCCGATGTTGATCAAGTTTGATGTGAGCTCTAATCCAAGATATCTCCAGGTGTTTTTTAAACATTTATTTTAATTTATTATTTTGAAGGTAACTATCCCTCCAAATAAGGTAGGAAGTTTATGTCATCTTCCTGATACTGTTTATTTGAACTAGTTGTAATATGAACAAAGTCACAACGAGTCGGGTCACAGCCCGGGGACACTCATAAGTGTGCGTGTGGGCATCAGGGATTTTGAGACTCATTGACCAGGTAGTAACCCGTATAATTAGGGTACCTCTAGAATTTGGGGTTTTTGAAACTTGAGGATTTTGAGACGACACGTTTACTTTAACAGCATGATGTGCATTGATTAAAACCCGTCATTGTAATATATCCTGACATAGCTTTTCCATCCAACTTTTCAAACTAATCGTGTGTTAGTCTGACCAATTTTAATGACAGGCAAGTCTGATGACTGACTCTATGCAGATTTATATAAATTGGACTGGAAATTCGAAAAATAACAACACAAAATGAACTAATTTTCTTAATTTGGTTTCCATAAATCTTTAGTCTTTTTTAAGTTATGCAAATAATGGGACTTTTCAAGCGAACCTTCAGTATTTAATTTTCATTATGGACACAGAAACCTGTTATAATTTAGACTTTTGCAGAACACATCTGTACTTACTAAATCATTATTTCCTGCCATCACCGTGAAAAGCAGCAGTGTGTTGTTTAAGATGAGTGATTCTTTTAAAAGTTTCTCCACATTCTGGACAAGATATCGGTCGCTCATCAGAATGAGAGATCATGTGTTGCCTAAGGTTACTCTTCCTCTTAAAACCTTTGTCACAAATGTCACAGGAAAATAATAACATAGATGAATGAGTCGGACGATGATTTCTTAAAGTCTCTGGATTTTTAAATTGCTTCCCACATTCTTTACAATCATACGTTTTGATAATACTGTGTACAACTTCCATATGCTTTCTCAACTGGTTATACGTTTTAAATTCTTCTGAACATTTCACACACTTTTTAAACAGATGTTCCCTTTTATGTTTTTGTTGCTTCCACCGAGAAATAAACCCTTTACCACAGACTAAACACTTGAATGGCTTTGCAGCCTCAGATCCTTCAGGTAACCGATGCTCTTCCTCATGAGCCAATAAATGTCCTGGACTCGGACAGATGTAGCCACAAAAACAACACAAATAGCGAGTCTTCTTATTTAAGTGTATGTTTTTATGATGCATTTGTCTTGCAACTTTGCTATTAAAACATTTGTCACAATCAACACATTTAAATGGGCGAGCATTAGTATGCGAGTTTTGATGAGCTTCCTTTAAACCATTAAAACTCAATACTCCTCTCAATACCATTAAAACGTTTATCGCAAATACTACATTGATGTCTGGCTTCCTGCTTGTATCCATTACACGACGAATATCTATGGCGACGAAATTTATTTAACGAATAAAAAAATGTATTACATTTATTGCAACAATAAGTTTGATGAGGCAATAATGGTTCAATCTCTGAAAAACTCTCATCATCATCATCATTATCATCAAAGTTGTCATCAAGGATGCTTTCTTCTTCATGAGAAGATGGTGTTGTTGGCGAGAATGTCTCTCCAGTACCTTCAACATGTAAACCAGTTGGAACAGTACATGGTTTCAACATTGTTCTTTTGACATCAATGCCATTATCTTGGGCTTTGTGAGATGTTACATTATGATTCAGATTTGATTCTTTTTCATAAACACTGATATTCTTATCAGTGTTCTTCTCATTTTCATAAGTATTAGCTGGTTCACTAAAAGTAACTGTCTGTGCTTGAACCTTTAAATTTAAATCATCATCACCATCAAAGTTGTCACCAAGTGTTGTTTCTTCTCCATGAGAAGGTGGTATAGCAAGTGAAATTGTGTCTGCTATTGCAATTAAGGAACCAGTTGGTGTCGTTCTTGGATAAAGCAAAGATTTTCCAGGTATCATTTTGTTTATCTCATTTATAGTATTTTGGGCTACATGAAGAGATATATTATTATTATTCAGCTTTGATTCTACCTGAGAGGAAAGACCAACACTCTTCTTAATTTTGTTCTCTATTTTATAAGGATCAACAGGTTTAACATTGGTCGAAGTAGTAGTCTGAGCCTGAATCTTGTGATTAGAATTTTGTTGTGAATCTATATTGCCCCCAATATTTTGTTGTAAAATGAAATGCAAGCTTCTTTTATTCTTAGTAGTTGTTTTAACAGAATCTTGACATTGAAAAGAATATTTTTCTGAATTTGATTCAATCAAATTTGTGTTATTAGTTGGTTTGTTTTTATGAAGATACTTAGCAATTTTGATTTGAGATGGCAAGCAATCATTAGAATTAGAAGCATTAGTATTGATATGGGATGAAGATGCTCTTGAGGTTCTGGTATTGTGTTTTGATACTGAAACAGATGAAATAACTGATGTAATCGAAAACCTACTTCTTGAAGTAGTACGGCTCATTTTCATGTTTTTGGTATCGTTGTCTGCACTTGATGCTCTATAAAAATTGTTTCTTACTTTAGAACTGAATTCTGATCTCATACCACAAGGTTTATTGGGTTTCCATATCATGTGGTTGGTAAGGTTCATCTTCCGGTTAAAATACTCAGTTTTATTTCTTATTCCCTTTTTTAATTTATCTTGGATTCTACTTTTTAATAATTCACCTAAATATTCCTTTTCCCAGTCACTGCCACTATTACTATCAACATCAGTATGTTCTTCCTCATTGTTGATAGAACTACTATCTTCATATTCCCTTACTGCAGGCTCAAATCTGTTTTCTAAATTAATACCTTGAGTTCTTGCCACTGATCTGTGTTCAGGAATATAATGGTTTATTGCAACTTCACACTGATCAATATTGTACGTTGATCCAAGCTCATCATTATTTCCAAAATGTTTTTGTGACTTAGAATTGCTTTGCATATGCTGGGCTTTAGGGACAGGGTCAGAATTTTTTGGAATCATGCTAAACACATCCTTTGTTTCTTTTTTTACCCGCCTGTATTCATGCAGAATATTTACATTGTTTCCATTTCCTTCTTGGAATTTGACAGCATGATTTTGAACCTACAACACACAATAATAATAATCATAGAAAATTCAACTTATATTCTAATATTTACAGAATTGGCAATTTAACCCAAAAACAAATCATTCAGTTACCTATTATGATTGCTAACCATATTGGTATTAAATAGCATCTCAATGTTTGACTAAACAGAAGAAGTGGAAGTTATGTGTAATCTAACGCTCTGGGTAAACGCATTAGTTGTTTGTAATGGATTTGATCATGTTTATACATTCTAAATATTTATACAGGATGCAATTAAGTACGAATTACAACACTTTAACCCTTTGAGAGCTTGTGAAAAAATAAATTGTTGATTCTGCAATGTTTTGTTTTTTTTACTCTTCTCCCCCCATACATTTTGTTTTCATCCAAATCTTTTGAATTTGAATTATTGGTGGAAATATTTGTTTTGGTCCTTCCTGAACCCAAAAAGGTGGTTTTTGGAGTGTCTTGGTCTGTCTGTAAGGATGTGTACAGACCTACAGCTTTAACAACAGTAAAATAGAACCAGATCATATAGGCTAACACAAATTATAGCTGACAATAATTGTAAGACACGTATTGTGTGTAAAAGCCAAGCTTAAACTTTTAGAATACTTCAGGTGAATATCCAATGTATTAGGAATAAACTATTAGAGTTGGAGCATTTTAGTAGTAGTGAGAACATTGATGTTATCTGTGTTTCGGAACACTGGCTTACTGAAAATTTAATAAATCTTTTCACTCCACAAGGCTATATTGCTGCTGATGTAAAGTGTAGAAGCATCAGAAAAAATGGTGGAGCAGATATTTTCATAGGTTATGGCTTAAATTTGTCAAAAATTGACTTAGGCGAGTTCAATTCTTCAGGCATTTTAGCGAATTTCCCCTATAGGGAAGAAGCTATTACCGTAGTCGGCATGGTAAGACCTAGGCCCGGGACCATGATAACTTTTCGTTTTGAGGTCCCCAGACCCCAAAAACACCATTCGTTCGAAACTGTATATATATATATATATACCCGCTTCGCTCGCTGGGGGCTCCGCCCCCAGACCCCCGATTGGTGTCCCCACCCTAAAAAAGCTTCACCCCAGGTCGCTGTTTTGCCTCATTATGAAGTGGCGTCAAATCAAGTGGCCAAGAACCCCCATAAGACTGCTACTCTTACTAAGAAAACAGACCAATCTTCAGAAATTTAACTATGAGAGCATCTGTATGGCCGTTGGAACTGTTTAAACAACACTAGATTTCGATTGTTTCTATCCTCCATTATCAAGTTATTGAGGTAGTAAAACTAGAGGATTTTCAAAATTGTTTAGGGTTCAAACAATTCAAATTGGTCATGCGACTTCTGCCACATACTTCCTGTAATGTAGAGATATTCCGTGCCAAATATTAGGACTCTAAGTACTATTATTTGAGTGTCAAATAAATAAAAACCACTAAGTTTTGGTGGAAAATTGCTAAAGATTTAAGAAATCTAGCACTACCTAAGGGTGAAGGGGGTGAGATACGGCAAAATGTCATATGAATAATGTTGTAGTTTGTCTAAAATCCGTGGCACGTAGTGGTCTTCGTTTTTCGATAGGACAGCCCGTTCTGCATCTAGAGCTCAAATAAAAAAATATTGCATTTTGATTTTTTATTCACAATTATTTTTTTTTTTTAGATAGTTCAAACTAAAAATAGTAGTATTTGGGAAGAAAAGGTGCAACGCACACGCATGCCATATCTCACGATCCTAGTTAAAGTATAAATGGTGATACGTGCATTCTATTTAATAACAATTGTTCCAGAACAGGCATTTCCTTACTACTTATACTTAGAAAACTGTAAAATATATAGATTTTAAGAGTTTTTGATTCTCCGACAGGTTTTAGTAGTAAAAATGGTTATATTTCTGCTGCTATTTACTAAGTGTGATGTAGACATACTGCGTGCCCAATATTAGGCCTCCGACAAGTATATTAACGTGACAGGAAATAAACAACGGCCACAAAATATAGAAAATATGCCGAAATTTGAGAAATCTAGCGCTATCTAAGGGTGAAGGAGACAAGATACGACAAAAAGTCATAGGACCAAAGTTATAGATCGTCTAAAGCTCGTGTGTCTTGGTGGTCTCCGTTTCTCGATTGGACCAACTGTTCGGTCGCTACAGCACAAAAACATGCACTATTTTGGAGATGTTCAAAATGTCCTCCCTTTTGAATTTTTTTGAGGAGGTTAAAATAAAAAATTATACCTTTTTGCAATTTTCCTGGGGGTTTCAATGGACAAGCTATATACAGGCCTAATTCCATGTTTCTAGCTTATCTTGAATTACCTGAGTAAGTCGATAATGCAGTTTGTCATTTATAGAATAATTAGGGTTTTTAATTTTTTTAGGATGTTTAATTATTAAAATATGTTAGTTTATCGACTGTTTCGTGAAGGGTAATGTTTAAAGATAGTGAGTGCCAAATATAAAGCCTTTACATACTAAATTAAAGTGATAGGAAATTAAAGACCACGAAAATAACCGTCGAAATTGCCTGAAATTTGAAAAATCTAGCGCCAACTAAGGGTGAAGGGAGCAAGATACGACAAAAAGTTATATGAACAAAGTTGTAGATCTTGTAAAATCCGTGGCACGTGGTGGTGTCTGTTTTTCGATAGATCAATCCGTTCGGCCGCTAGAGCTCAAAAACTGTAATTTTAAAATAAGCCTTTTTTAGGGGGGTTTTAAATATTTTTTTAGGGGGGTTAAAATAAAAAATTGACAGTATTGGAAATTTTTCTGGGGGTTACAAGCTATAAGCTACCTGCATGCAAGTTTCTAGCTAGTCTAGAAGTGGTCTAGAATTCGTATACCTCAGTGAGTGAGTGAGTGAGTCAGTTACACATGCGGCTGTATATATATTAGATATATATATGTGTCCGTAAGCACGATAACTCTCGTAAAAATTATCCGATTTTGATGAAATTTGGTATAAACGTGTAAAGCAACATTTATGACTTTAAGTTCGAAAACCAGCCAGATCGCTCCATCCAAAGGGGTATTTTGGGGGGGTTTTGTACCCCAAAAATGGGTTTTTTGAATTTATTACGTATAATTTTGGAAATGGTCAAATATTGGTTTTTATCATTGGATTTGGCTTAAAAAACACACAATTTGGTATTTTGATCATTTCTCTACGTCAATTGGTTACCGAGATATTGAAAGTGCTAAACACAGTACGTTGTCTAATGTTATTCTTATGGAGAAAAAGAAAAATTTTATATCTCGCTTATTTATGAACGTATACTGACAAAACTTGGTATATGGCTTCATCTGGTTGTGGACCATTGATATTTGCTCAAAAAAACAATTTTTTGCCAAAGGCTCCCGTAGCAGCAAACCTGCGTACTCAGCTCCATGTTATTCTTATGGAGAATAAGTAACGCGTTATCTCCCTTAATTATGAAAATAAATTAATGAAATTTGGTATGTGGCTTTACCTAAATGAGTTACATTGATATTTGCATAAAACCCCATTTTTTTTTTCCTTCCTTCAGCAAACCTGCATACTCAGCCGCCATGTTATTCTTATGGAGAATAATTAAAATGTCATAAATCGTTTATTTATGAATGCATATTGATGAAACTTGGTATGTGGCTTTATGTGGTATTAAGATACATATATATGCATTGGAAATTCGCTGAGTACGCAGGTTTGCTGCTACGGGGGTATTTTTCATATTTTATAATTTTTGATTTTTAAGGGTAATTATCCCCCAAAAAACATGAAAAATCAAGATTTCTCAAAAATGGCTCTAACCATTTTGACTAAACTCTAGTCGTTTGTTGAACTTTAGTTTTCCAACAAAATGACACTACCCGCATTTCTGTAAAAATTCGGGTTCAGAAATTACAAGACTTAAAATATCAACAATTCAGTTTTTGGATTTTTCATAAAAAAAACATAACTATAAAAAATATTACTATTCACCATTAAAAAGAGCTAAATAAACTAAATAATTTAGTATTTTGAATTACTATTCTACGATTACTGGTTGCGGAGAAAATTGAAATTTTCATTTTGCAGTAAACGCAGTACGTTTTCCAATGTTATTCTCCTGGGGAATTCAAAAATTACCACTTCTCTCTTACTTATTGATCAATTTCATTCAAACTTGATATGCTTGTCAAGTTAGCATTGACCAATAGAGGAAATTCGAAATATGTTGCCCCTTAATAACCCTGAGGGGGGAATAGAGGGCATTTCCCCTCTTAAAACCACGTGTGTCGCGATGGATTCTTTAGTGCCTCCTAAACAGGGATTTGGGTGAATATTTTTGAAAACAACTTGTTTACAAGATTTTCTGTACATTCGACCGTGCTTTGTATTCTATATTTAGTAAATAATACCCCCGTCGCAGCAAACCTGCGTACTCAGCGAATTTCCAATGCATATATATGTGACTCACTACTACATAGAGCTACTTACCAAGTTTCACAAAAATACATCCATAAATAAGTGATATATAGCATTTTATTTATTGTCCATAGGAATAATATTAGGGTTGAGGACGCAGGTTTGCTGCAACGAGGAAGATAAGTTAATTTTTTTTGCAATTATCAATATAACTGACCCAGGTGAAGCTATATACCAAGTTTTATTAATTTAGGTTCATAATTAAGGGAGATATACAACTTTACTTATTCTCCATATGAATAACATGGGGGCCGAGTATGCAGGTTTGCTGCTACGGGGACTAACAACAAAAAACTTGTTTTTTGTGCTAATATCAATATACCACAACTAGTTGAAGCCACATACCAAGTTTCAACAATATACATTCAAAAATAATCGAGATACAGAATTTTATTTATTCTCCATAAGGATAACATTAGACAACGTACTGTGTTTAGCACTTTGAATATCTCTGCAACGGTTGGACGTAGAACAATGATTAAAACACCAAAATGTTTGTTTTGTTGAGCTAAACACATTAATAAACAGAAATGTGAAGTTTTTATTAAAACTATCTGAGAAAAATCTAAAAACCTTTTTCCCATAAGATTAACATGGGACACGTTTTTTTGGATTTTCTCCACAACCACTTAACCTAGGTTAATGATTCAAAATACTAAATTATTTGTTTTTTTAAACTCTATAAAATGGTTATAACCAAAATTGAGTGTTTTTAACATTTTGGGGTCAAATTTGTAAAAAACCGATTTTTGGAAAATTGTAAACCCCCTTCCCATAGTGCGATCGATCTGGTTTTCAAACTTAAAGTCATAAATGCTACTCTCCACATTTGTGACAAATTTCATCAAAATCGGGCGATTCTTTTAAAAGTTATTGCGGTAACGGACACATATATATATATAAATTTGAACGAATAGTGTTTTTGGCATCTGGGGACCTCAAAACGAAAAGTTATCACGGTCTCGGGCTATTACCAAGCCACCTACGGTAATAGCTTCTTCCCTATAGGGAAAATTTGCTAAAAAGTAATTTATTAATTAAAGATGGACTAAAAGGGAGAAAGTATGTGTCAGTTTCCTTATACCGTTTATTCAGTTTAGCTAACTATGTGTTTTTTGTTGGTCTGTCTTTAGATAGTTTGATAGTTAGACAGTTAAGATCTCAACATTTATTTTGCTCAATTAAAAAGCCCACTTGAATGAATGCTTGTATAGATCATGTTATTGATAATTTTTCTAGTGATAACTTCTCTGCTGATGTTGTACGTGGTTGTTTTGCTGACCATGATCCTATACTTCATTTTTATTTGTCTATTTTGGAATTTAAGTCTCAACATAATAGACCTATATATAGAGATTAAAACATACTAATAAGGCAGCACGAAGAAGAATACATAGAAACATTTGTTGAGAGTTTGGAACATCTTGATTGGAGTTTCATTTCTGATTGTCAGTCTGAAGACTTTGATATTCACAATTTATTTATGACCTTTTTTTACAGTATATGTTAACTTATGGTGTGGATCTAAGCTCACGAACAATGCCCACAAAGCATATCTCGAGTGTAAAAAGCTTTATAGAAGTAAATTAGTTCTTGCAAAGAAAAGCGCTTGTGAAAGGTATATTGAAAACGCCCCTAATAAATGTAAAGCTGCCTGGGATATAATTTCTCAAGAATGTTCCCCCACGCACACTCAGGACATCCCACTTGTTTCTAATGAATTAAATGACTTTTTTCTCGATTCTGTTGTAAATCTTAGTAATAAGTTTATGTCTGACAAATATAATGCCAGTGAATTTCTAAAATTGCAACCTGTGAACCAAACTATATTCAGATGGAATAGAATCACACCTGAACAGATAGTTTTGATTGTTTCCAAATTTTCAAACTCCAAAAGTATGGACTGCTATTGGCTATCAAACTACATCATTAAGAAAATCATTCATCTTATTTGTGAGCCTCTCTCATTCATTTTCAGTAAATGCTTAGAACTTGGTTATTTCCCTGATTTGTTAAAAATTTCAAAAGTAATTCCTGTATTCAAAAAAGTTCAAAAAATCTGCCGCAATATTACCGTCCAATTTCCATTGTACCAATTTTGTTCAAAAATCTTTGAATCCCTGATTTATAGTCAGTTGAGTTGTTATTTTTGAAAGCCACAATCTTTTAACAAACAGTCAATTTGGTTTCCGTAAGGGTAGAAACACATCATCTGCTGTACTTCAAATTATAAATGAAACCTTAGATGTTTTTGAAGACAAAAACTCAATTATGCTCTCATTGTGTGATTCAAGCAAAGCATTTGATTGCATCCCATTTGCCATTTTATTGATGAAATTAGAATTTTATGAAATAAAAAAAATTCATTAAAAGTAATATAATCCTATTTGAGTAATAGAAAACAGTATGTCTCAATCAGTAATAATACCTCTTCAATAAAGGATGTTAGGCTGGGTGTTCCGCAGGGCTCACATCTGGGCCCATTTTTCTTCATCATAGCAATAAATGACTTGCCATCTAATGTTATTTCTAATTCAGTCATTTGTTATGCAGATGACACAACGTTACTTTCTAAACATAAAGACCTCTTTGTATTAAAAGGGATGGCTGATTCTGCTCTTGATAGTGCTGCTGACCGGTTCACTGTCATTAACTTTTTTGCAATCAAGAAAAAACTCAATCAATCCTTTTAATCTTATGTAAAAATACAGAAAATAAAACTTTTAGGAGTTATCATTAACTCCTAAAATTACATCAATTTTAATTTAATTTTTAATTTAATTTTATCATTGACTCAAAATTAAATTGGGGAGCGCACATTGATCATCTTTGTAAGAAAATGTCTAGGGTAAGTTATCTTATTTGGAAATTAAGGGATATAGTGTCAAGTGAATACCTTAGAACTGTGTATTTTAGGCTTTTTGAGTCACATCTAACTTACGGCTTGCTTTTGTGAGGTCATTCTCCTCTTGGCAATGACATTTTACTGATTCAAAAGAAAGTAATTTGCAACATGTGTAGGGCCGGCCCTGTGGAGCACTGTCGTCCCTTCTTCATCAAACTTAAACTGTGGTAAATTTATATATTCTTTGTTCACTATTGCACATTAAACAAAACTCAGATGCATTTATTATTAGAGAAATATTCACAACCACAACATAAGAGGTAAAATGAGACTTGATGGTAAATCGCATAAGGTAAACTATGTACATTCTTTTAATAAGTTACCGATATCAGCTAGAATTGCAACTTTAAGTATTTTTAAAACACATTTATATAGTTGGTTGTTAGAAAATCCATTTTACTGTCTTAATGAATTTTTAAACTCTGACGTTACTGTAGATTTTACTTAGATTCATTGTTCTACTATACAAATTTTTGTAGAGTTTGTTTTTTGATTATTTTATAATGTCTTTGATGTACATGTGTATACATATACTATGTCTGAATGTGATTAGCTTTAACTTTGACTAAACCTATTTCATGTGACACTATGATCAATGGTTAATAAAGATTTCTGATTCCTATAAACCACACCAATAATAGGCCGATTTTGATCAAATTTGATATGTCAGTACTAATTCATGGTATCTCTCCAGGCATTTTTATTTAATCATTTTTAAAAATTTTGAATCGTAACTACACTAAAAAAATGGCTAAAAACATGAAAATAAAAATATTTCAAAATTATGATTTTATTATTTTTCATAAAACCATAAACTTAAATATCACAAACAAAAAAACTTAAATAAATTAGTATTTTTAATTCACTAATATTCTACACTAATGGTTGCAGAGAAAATTGAAATTTTCATTTAGAAGTAAACACAGTACATTGTCTTTGCTAGGGAATAAAACTCCCAGGTGCTCACAAAGTCTTTCCCAGATAAAGAAACTTAACATGGTTCACCATTTTATTTGGTTAATGATTTCCCTGGCCAAAAAAGTTGATTTTAACCGACTTTCTCTAGCCAAAATAGTTAATTTTCCCTGACTCCCGACTCGAAATGTGCACGTCTTTTCTAATAGGTTTTGATTTTCGCACAGTAGAGCTTTGCGTTTACGATTAAAACAAATCTTTCCCTGACTTGTATGAAATAGTAAGCATTTTCCCTGACTTTCGGTGTTTTTCCAAATTTTTCTCTGACTATCCCTGACTTTCCAGAAAGTGCGAACTATGCTTAATAATATTAAAACTAACAATATTAGAGTACAGAGTGTTTCAAAAAGGACTTTAAAACTTTGAAAATCCATATAAATTTAATGAAACAAGGTACAGAGCTGGTTTTGGTGTTGTTTTAAAGGAAAACACTTCAAACTAAAGATGCTCGATGTGGCTTTCGTTGGTTATCCTGCAGACATCCAATTGGTAGTCGATTTCTTCCCTGACTCGCACTAGCATTTCACGTGTAACTTGCTCAGCGGCAGTGTTAATTTTGCTCTAAGTTCAGGTAGAGTGGCCGGCAAAGGAGGTTTGTACACCATATCTTTTATGAAACCCCAGAAGAAAAAGTCTAGCGGTGTCAGGTCTGGGGAACGGGGGGCCATGCAATTGGCACATCACGGCCAATCCATTGACCTGGAAATTGGTCATTAAGAAAATCCCAGACGTCAGTGAGATAGTGTGATAGTGTGGTGGTGCGCCATCTTGCATGAAGTAAACATGTCGTTTTCGGTCATCCTCATCACTCTGTGGTATCAAAAGTTGTTGCAACATATAAAGGTACACTATGCCATTGATGGTTCTCTCTTGAAAAAAAATGGGCCGACAGGTACATTTTTCTCTTGCTCAACACAAAAAAACGTTCACTTTAGGGCTATCACGAACATGTTGCAATGTTTCATGTGGATTTTCACTGCACCAAATCCTACATTTATGTGTGTTAACCTTGCCACTTAAGTGAAAAGTTGACTCGTCAGAAAAGATTATGTTGTCCAAAAAATGTTCATCATCATCCACTCGATTTAACATATCTACACAGAAGTTCTTACGGGCAATCTTATCAGTGTCTTTAATTGCTTGTAAAAGCGAATATCGGTACGGTCTCAAATGCAAACATTTTCTCAATACACGCCAAACGTTGCAAGTATGTGGGACTTGCAGCTCACGAGATGCACGCCGGGTCGATTTTGTAGGGCTGTTGAAAAAAACTTTGTCTCACTAACTCAACAACTTCGTCAGATGTGCTTGGACGACCTGAGGATTTCTTATGCTTTACTGAGCACCCTCTATAGCTACATCTATGCCACTCATAAATTGTAGGCCTACTAGGAGGATCTTATCGTATTTGGTACGAAAATTACGTTGAACTGTTGTCGCCGACTTTGATTCTTCAAACTAAAACACACAGCTAGCACGCTCAGGTCCAGTGACGGCAGCCATCTTTAATGTAACTGCCGCTAGCGCTTGTGCGGCTTATGTGGCGCGATTAGGCACTAGTGGACTACGCGAGTCAAAACTCGATATGTTTCCCCGTAAAACAACACTAAAACGAGCTCTGTACATTTTTGGAATAATTTTATATGAATTTTCAAAGATGAAAAGTCCTTTTTGAAACACCCTGTACTAACCGTTAAAAAATGACGGGCTTAAAAAAAACTACAGAAATTGTTAGTTATGAAATAAATTTAGTGGTTTCAAAATTCATATTTAAAAAAACAATCCAAGAACAAATTCCGGAAGATTTTTTCCTACCGGTTCTGTATGTTTTTATGAGGTGCTGAATTGAAATTTTATGTTTGCACCTCAATGCCTTGAGAAAGGTAGGCTTCACTGAGAAAATCACAAATATCCTTAAATATTCTGCACTTTTAGTGAATTTCCCCTAAAGGGAAGAAGCTATTACCGTAGTAGGCATGGTAAGACCTAGGCCCGGGACCATGATAACTTTTTGTTTTGAGGTCCCCAGACCCCAAAAACACCTTTCGTTTGAAACTGTATATATATGTATATGTGTGTCCGTGGGTGTGATAACTTTTGTAAAAAAGGACTGATTTTGATGAAATTTGGTACAAACATGTAAAGCATGATTTATGACTTTTAAGTTTTTAAAATCAGGCATACTGAACTATCCGAAGTGGTATTTTGGGGGGGGGGTTTTGTCCCCCAAAATGTTTTTTTTAAGTTTTTACATGTAATATTTTAAAAAGTCAAATTTGGATTTTCACCATTGGATTCAGCTTTAAAAACACAAAATTTGGTGATTTTACCATTTCTCTACGTCAATTGGTTACAGAGATATTGAAAGTGCTAAATACAGTACGTTGTCCAATTTTATTTGTATGGAGAATAATACAAATTTTACATCTCGCTTGTTAATGAACGTATACTAACGAAACTTGGTATACGGCTTCATCTGGTTGTGGTATATTGTAATTTGAACAAAAAATCAATTTCTATCCACGATCCTCGTAGCAGCAAACCTGCGTACTCAGCCCCCATGTTATTCTTATTGAGAATAAGTAAAATGTAATGACTTCCTTAATTATGAACATAAAATTAAAAAATACCCCCGTCGCAGCAAACCTGCATACTCAGCGAATTTCCAATGAATATATAACACAACACATTAAAACACTTAACAGGATTCATAAGAAATGTATTCACAAACAAACGATATTTAAAATATTAATTATTCTCCATAAGAATAACATTGGGGATGAGTACGCAGGTTTGCTGCAACAAGGCATACAAAATATGGGTTTTTATATGGGTTTTTATGCAAATATCAATAGAACTCAACTTACTGAAGTCACATACCAAGTTTCATCTATATACATTCATAAATAAGCGATATATAACATTTTAAGTATTTTCCATAAGAATAACATGGGGACCGAGTACCTAGGTTTGCTGCTACAGGAACCATAGGTGAAAAATTGTTTTTTTTGTGCAAACAACAATAAACCACAACCAGATCAAGCCATATACCAAATTTCGCCAGTTTATGTTCATAAATAAGCGAGATATACAATTTTTCGTTTTCTCCATAAGAATAACATTAGACAACGTACTGTGTTTAGCACTTTCAATATCTCGGTAACCAACTGACGTAGAGCAATGATAAAAATACCAAATAGTTTGTTTTTTTTAAGCTGAATTCAATGGTATAAATTAAAATTGGATTTAAATTAAAATTACATGTAAAAACCCCAAAAAACACATTTTTGGGGTACAAAACCCCCCAAAAACCCCCCTTCGGATGGTGCGATTCATCTGATTTTCGAACTCGTTCAAATAAATGGTACTTTACACATCTGTACCAAATTTCATTAAGATCGGACCTTTTTTACGAGAGTTATCGTGCTTACGGACACATATATATATACAATATATAAAAATATATATATATACATATATATATATATATATACATATATAAAAATTTGAACGAATGGTGTTTTTGGCATCTGGGGACCTCAAAATGAAAAGTTATCATGGTCTCGGGCTTAAGTCTTACCATGAGACCTACGGTAATAGCTTCTTCCCTATAGGGGAAATTCGCTAAAAAACTTGGTGTGTGGCTTCACCTTGTTGAGTTATACTGATATTTGCATAAAACCCCATTTAATATGATCCTTGTTGCAGCAAACCTGATTCTCATCCCCCATATTATTCTTATGGAGAATAATCAAAATGGTAAATATTGCTTATTTATGAATGTATAATGATGAAAGTTGGTATGTCGCTTCACCTAGTTGAGTTATATTGATATTTGCAGCAAACCTGCTTACTCAGCCCCTATGTTTTTCTTATAGAACACTAGCTGATGTACCCGTTCTTAGCACAGGGGTTTTCTTTACCTAATCTTTAGTCGATACAATTTGCATTTTAGTTAGCTTGAAACAAATGCATTTTAGTTAGCTTGAAACAGCTGTTCTTGCTTCTGCTCTTTAAGTTGTCAAATGGAAGTATCCACAGCTGTTCGCATTACAGTTTCTGAATGTTTACTTTATTCTGAAATGTAAACATTGAAACGTAGGACGTTCGCGGGGCGTAGCCCGAGGGGATTTTAAGGAAGTGAATAGGCCTATGTGTTGCATGGGTTCAAGATCTACCTATGTGTAAATTTTCAGCCCAGTCGATTCAGTAGTATTTGCGTTCATCCGGAACATCAGACAGACAGACAGACAAACAGACAGACAGAAACCACCTCTTCTTTATATATTATATATATAGATAATAATTAAAATGTTATATATCGTTTATTTATAAATGAATATTGATGAAATTTCGTATGTGGCTTCGCCTAGTTGAATTCTATTTCTATTTGCATAAAGACCAATTGTTTGCATTACTTGTTCCAGCAAACCTACTAACTCATCCTCAATGTTATTCTTATAGTGAATATTTAAAATTGTATATATTGCTTATTTGTGAATATATTTTGTTGAATCTTGGTGTGCGGCTTTATGTGATATTAAGACATTGGAAATTCGCTGAGTATTCAGGTTTACTGTGACAGGGGTATTTTTAGTTTTTGACGTATGGCTTTAAAAATATGCATTTTATTGGAAGCACTGTTGAGTACAAAATAAAAGAAGAAAATTCCCTGCAATATTCATACATTAACTGTATTTTTATGACAAATAACGTAGGGAATAGAGTGCACTGAAAAAAGGCAACTTTTAGGAAAATCTGGCCAAAACAAGGGAAATGCCCTGTAGCTAAGTAGCAACGTTCTAGTTTTACTATGTCATGCTAAAATCCAACTTTTTGAACAAATTAATTGCATATTCAGCTTTCTATTGTAAAATTAAGACATAAGTTAAATAATTTAATTTGATCTCCTTCTCAAATTGCATAAGCTTTAATGAGGTAATATAAGTTTGAATCAAAACAATACTTGCAAGGTAAATTTATTTAACGTAATATAATTGTCTAATAAATCTCGTAGTCTTATATAGAGTTAACGTCTAGATTAGAAGGTTAGGGTTTAACTCCATATATGTTCCTGGAAACAATTCTTAAATAATTATGAAAGTGTTCAAATAAAAATAACTAGCAAACCAAATGTTTGTATCTTTAATACCAGCTTTTCTGCTTCTTTTGCTTTGATTTGCTATCCAATGTTATTTAAATGGGCCAAAACCGTACTTTGAGGGCTTCCCAAGGGTTTCTGGTTCCACGCACTGACTTGAGACCCCCAAAAGGCATAGCTTGACGTTAAGGGTTTTCAAACGACACGTAAATCATCAAAATCGACCCAGTAGTTTGATCATAATCTTCTGCACAAAAATCGCCTTATTCTTAATGATTGAGTTTACATTTAATTACTCCTAACATTTCCTCATATGGCTGGAAAAGAATAATTTTTTTGTTTTGTTTTAATGTTTCATTGGTCGGGATTATGCCATTTGCATAAAATATTGAAAGGTGGAACATGGACAACTGTTGTTAAATAAATAAATAAATACAATTTTATTGTCATTAAGCATATATACAGCAATAGACAAGGCCAGAACAGATCTTATCCTAATGCAGGTATCACATGAGTATACAACATACACTTTACAATTGTGCAGTCTACAACAAAGTCATTAGGTAACATTTATAACAGTCCACAATTAAAGTAAAATTAAATTATTGTATAGATAATTATATTTAAACTTGCGAATTACTCCAGTGCAAATCACAAAAACAAAGAAGATATTCCGTTAAAGAAAGGGGGTTGAAATCTTTTGATGAAGCAAGTGAATAAAATCTGCGGTATGGAAGGGTTGTTTTATTTTAAAGTAACCAACAAATTGAAGAACAAATTAGTACATTTATAGGAATATATAATTGAGAAATGGTTTGCTTAGAATAACTTATGCAAAGAAATCCCAAAAGAAGCCTGAATCGCCTCAACTGTCATTATCTACTATATATCAGAATTTGCTTCAAAACTAATTGTTTTGTATTTGGAAGGTTATGCTACCAGACTATGGGCGGAAATAAATGAAATAGTGTGAAAAAAGCTCTATTGTAGATTAACAAAAGTACTTGTAATGGTAATATGTTCATCTAATGCAAATTTTTATTTTTAGATTATACCAAAATCAACCTACTACTTATATAAAGCTAGACGGGTTCACTCACTCACTGACATAAACTATGAGGCACTTCCCGTTATCTAACCCCCCTTGACCACATACTTGAATTAAAGCTCTTGACGAGAAAATCCCAGACAAATTACCAAAAGTTAACATTTTTGAATTTTGGGGGCAACTTTGGGGCGGGGAAAATTCCACTTTTTCAATTTTTCCACTTTGAGCGCATTTTGTACGGAAATGGTAAGAGATGGCGAAAAATTTTAAATACAAAAGTTGTAGAAAATTTGATTTCCAACTAACGATTTTCTGTCAGATTTAAGATCCGATCATCCGTTTAGCCGCTATTCATCGGAGAAGAAGTAATTTTGAGTATTTTGGCCCATTTAAATGTGTACAGTTTTGGAAAGCCGTTTAATGAAAGCACACTATCTTTGGCTAATACCACATGTTTGTATCAGCTGATTTAAAATAAACCGCCCGTGTAGGCAATACTAATTTGATCACATCAGCTGTTACAAAACAAGGTGAGCACATTATCGCCTACACGGGAGGTCCAATATCACGAATATCGTTTGTTTCGATATTGGAAAATGTAATCAACCGATTGTTTGTTCTATCGAATGATAAATTTTATGGGCCCGCGGCAGCCCAGTGGATATGTTGTCAGGTGATTCAAGATCATGTGGTCACGGGTTTGAATCCTACTTTTAGCGAATTTCGCCTTTAGGGAAGAAGCTATTACCGTAGGTGGCATGGTAAGACTTAAGCCCGAGACCATGATAGCTTTTTATTTTGAGGTCCCCAGATGCCAAAAACACTACTCGTTCAAATTTATATATAGGTATATATATATATATATAACTATATCTATATAACTATATATATATATATATATATGTGTCCGTTACCGCGATAACTTTTGAAAGAAGTACCCGATTTTGATGAAATTTGGCACAAATGTGGAGAGTAACATTTATGACTTTAAGTTCGAAAACCAGATTGATCAGTCGATGGGAAGGAGGTTTTATGGGGGTTTAAAATTTTCTAAAAATCAGTTTTTTTTTAACTTTTTACCCTAAAATTAAAAAAAAACACTAGATTTTGGTTATAGCCATTTTGTAGAGCGTAAAAAAAACAAACAGTTTAGTATTTTGAATCAATAAGCTAGGTTTAGTGGTTGTGGAGAAAAGTCAAAAAATGTGTCCATAAAATTTCCCATGTTAATCTTATGGGAATATGGTTTTTAGATTTTCCTCAGATAATTTCACTAAAACCTCCACATTTCTTTCTACCAATCAGTTTAGCTCTACAAAACAATCATTTTGGCGTTTTAATTGTTGTTTTACGTCCAACCGTTGCAGTGATATTCAAAGTGCTAAACACAATACGTTGTCCAATGTTATCCTTATGGAGAATAAATAAAATGTTATATTTTGATTATTTATGTATGTATATTGATGAAACTTGGTATGTGGCTTCAACTAGTTGTGGTATATTGATACTAGCACACAAAAAATTGTTTTTGTTGATTTTTCCCGGTAGCAGCAAACCTGCATACTCGGCCCCCATGTTATTCATATGGAGAACAAGTAAAGTTTTATATCTCCCTTAGTTATGAACCTAAATTAATAAAACTTGGTATGTAGCTTCACCTGGTTGAGTTATATTGATAATTGCAAAAAAAACACATTTCTTATCTTCCTTGTTGCAGCAAACCTGCGTACTCAATCATAATGTTATTCTTATGGAGAATAAATAAAATTCTATGTATCACAAATTAATGAATGTATTTTTGTGAAACTTGGTAAGTGGCTCTAGGTATTAGTGTTAGCCATATATATGCATCGGAAATTCGCTGAGTACGCAGGTTTGCTGCGACGAGGTATATTTATGCTTAGGGCCTACTTTTTGAGGTCTGCAATTTCTGTTTGATTTTATTTTATTTTGTTTTAGCGAATTTTTCCTATAGGGAAGAAGCTATTACCGTAGGTCTCATGGTAAGACTTAAGCCCGAGACCATGATAAATTTTTGTTTTGAGGTCCCCAGATGCCAAAAACACTATTCGTTCAAATTTATATATATATATATATATATATATATATATATATATATATATATATATGTGTGTCTGTGAATGCGATAACTTCAGTAAAAAACGTCCGATTTCGATGAAATTTGGCTCAAATGTGTAAAGTTACATTCATGACTTTAAGTTTGAAAACCAGAAAAATTGGACCACGCAAAGGGGGGGTTTATGGGGGTTTCAAATTTTCCAGAAATCAGTATTTGCATTTTTTACCCTAAAATTTTTAAAAAACTTAATTTTGGTTTTGACCATGTTATAGAGTTTAAAAAACAAATAATATGGTATTTTGAACTATTAACCTAGGTTAAGTGGTTGCGGAGAAAATCCAAAAAAACCTGCTCATAAAATCTCATATGTTAATCTTATGGGAAAAAGGTTTTTGGCTTTTCCTCAGTTAATTTCAATGTAAACTTCACATTTGCTTTTACCAATCAGTTAAGCTCCACAAAACAATCATTTTGGTGTTTAAATTGTGATTCTACACCCCACCGTTGCAGAGATATTCAAAGTGCTAAACACAGTACGTTGTCCAATGTTATCCTATGGAGAATAAATCAAATTTGATATCTCGATTATTTATAAATGTATATTGATGAAACTTGGCATGTGGCTTCACGTAGTTCTGGTATATTGATAGTTTTACAAAAAAATGATTTTTTGTTGATTATCCCCGTTCAACAGCAAACCTTTCTTTAGTGAATCTGTTTGATTTTCTAACTATCATTTCATAAACTAACATACTTGGGTTGAGTTTGAAAAATTTGTTTTAGTAAAAGTGTTTTTTTTATCAGGCTTAAGTGGTTTAGGTTTTTTTCTGTTGTTTCATCATTTTATAAAATGCGTAGTCCAGGATCTAGACTCATGCACCTACTGTTGACAGAAGTGGAGTCTGGAACATACCTTAGTGGAGACCACATGGACAAATTTGGGGTGGTATTAGAAGGTAACACGACGTACCAGTACGTAAGTACATTTTACATCCAGCATCCCGAGCTTGTTCAGTATGAAACAGGCCACTTCATTGTAGTTTTCCATGATGGCAATAGGCTAAATGTGTATGACAGTCTAAATAATATGTATCTGTGCCCAGATCAAAAGGAATTTGTTAAGACTATTTCCAAATAATATGAATAACGCTCCTATCTTTGTCACAATCCAACGTCAAGAGAATATGATTGACTGCAGCGTATACGCTATTGCCAACGTCACTTCTCTCGCTCTAGGGCTTAACCCAGCTCAGCAAACTTACATTGTCAACCAGATGCGTCCAAATTTAGTCAGCATGCTCCGCTCTGGCATTTTAACACCATTTCCAACCTACTCTCATTCTCCAAGACATGAAGACCTTGAAAACATAGTTTTGAATAATAATCCACCTTCTCATCTCAACGACATAGATAAAGACTTTCCACCTCTGTCTGCTAATGTTCCTTCTCGTCGCCTTGGGCGACATCCCAAAACGTCTGTTGGACGACCCAAAACATCCGCTTTCTCAAGATGAGCAACATCGCAAGGCTGTTAAACGTTATGCTGAAAACCATCCTGATATTAATTGCAAAGCCGTTAAAAGTAAAGCAAGCTGTTGTAAAAAGTACAATTATAACCACCCAGAAGTAAATCAGAAATCTGTAAAGAAGTACTCTATTTCTCACCCAGAAGTCAACTAGAAAGCTGTAAAGAAGTATTCAATTTCTCACCCAGAAGTAAACGTGAAATCTGTTTCAAAATACAATAAAACAAATAAAGCCATTATTAATCAAAAAAATGTAGTTAAAAGAGCCATGCCAAAAATTTGTTAAAAATAGAACTACTTGGTGCATCCAGTGGTGAATTATTTCAAGAAATTGAATGTCATAGACTAAAACAGCCAAGTCTAAATTGTTCTGAAGTGTATAAATGTTGTTATTGCCAAGCGCCTATGTTCGAGGAGGAGAGAGGTTGTGAAAAATGGTGTTGCAGTTAGGGGGCCTATCACATTAAACTACCTACTCTAAATGGTAAATTTTACAAAAATAACAGTTTTTTAAAAGATGCCCGTTCTTTTCATTTAGTGCCATAGGAGTTACTGGAGGCTTTCAAAGGTACCCAACAGGAATTTCATTTGTGAAGATCTTAGGGCGAACCTACCATCATGTGTTCGATTTGTCATGGCATGGTGGACCAAATAACTGCGGAATGTATGTAGACGACAGGCTTGAGCGCTTGAAATTGGCTGCAGGCAGAGGTCCTGACAAAAATATCATTCAAGAAATTACGGCCTATCTCAATGAAGTCAACCCATTCATTCCAGTTCTCCGTCGATTGAGCGCTGAAACATCTGAGCAGGCACACATTGTTTTTAAAAAAACTACTAGACAAACACACGGCTCGGTGCTTGGCGATGCTTCGGTTGCTAATGAAATTGCAGCTATAATCAACACAGAGGTTACAAGTCACTCATCCAGGGAGGTGGCCATTTGGAATATTGATGACAGTAAGCCTCATACGGTTCACATGTTTCATCCATCTTACAAATGTCTCCAGTATCCGTTATTGTTTCCTCACGGTTCTGAAGGCTGGTTTATCGGTATAAAAGATAACAATGGTAACAAACCTTTCAAGTTAAATACTACAGACATTTATTGTTGTCAGACCCTAGATTTACAAATATGCGCCGTCTAAGCCAAGAATAATTCGTTGACATGTACTGTAGAACAGAAGAAGAGAGCCTAAACTTTATTAAAAATAATCAAGGATCGGTTTTGCGTATAGCTACAAGGGAGGAGATAGACAACTATAGCTGGAGAAGGGGGTATGCAGACTGGCAGAATTTATTTACCATAATCTTTTACCAATAGCCCCCGTTACATGCAGGTAAAGTATCAAGATGCCATGGCAATCGTCCACAGACTTGGAAAACCAACTTATTTTTTAACAGTTACATGTAATCCTAAGTGGGAAGAAATTCAGAAAAGTATAAATCAAGGCAAAAAAGCTCAAGACCGTCCAGACATATGTAATAGAGTATTTCAATTACGTCTTAAAGTGAGAAATTGTTCGGAAAAATAATTTACATACTCCATGTAATTGAATTTCAAAAAAGGGGACTGCCTCATGCTCACATATGCGCTTTAAAGTTGAAGGTAATGGACCAGTGGAGCAAGGTAAAATTGATTTAGTCGTCAGGGCGACAATACCTTTAGAAAGTGAAAAAAGGCTGAGAGAGTTAGTGTTAGACCACATGATTCATGGTCCTGCATGCCTAAGTCGTAAAAGCCTTCCTTGCTTTGACCCTGTTAAAAAAGTGTGCACTAAAAACTATCCCAAACCTGAAACTGAAGAAAATCACGTTGATGACAAAGGCTTTGTACATTACAAACGTTCAAGAAATAATACAGCAACCATAAAACGATCAAATAAACTGTATATAGTAAATGATTGTGATGTCGTTCCCTACAATCCAGTTTTAACTTTGCAGCTTGAATGCCATGCTAATTTGGAAATAGCAACAACACGTAAAATTGTCAAGTATTTATTTAAGTATATACACAAAGGTCCTGATGCCGTTCGAGTAAGTGTTGTATCTGAAAGGCAACAGGAAACAGATGAAATTGAAAACTATGTAACAAGGCGCTACATTGGGGCTTCTGATGCAGTTTGGTGAATTTTAGAATTTAACATCACCCCACAGTGATACAGTTGCCAGTCCATCTACCCAATAAGGATCAAGTTGTCTTCCGACCTGGCGATGAACAAAATGCTCTTGATAAATCAGTATCCAAACTGGTCCTGTACATGGGAAGGCCACACACTAAGGAATTCACCAACCTAACTTATTGTGAGTTTTTCGAAAACTATATTTTGGAAACTAAAGCTAAAAAAAATTCTATTGCAAAAATTGGTAAATATTATCTTACAGAAAGAAAAAGAGGCCAAGTAATAGCCAGAATCTTCTAGATTTCACCTCTTCTCGGTGAACTTTACTACTTAAGAATACTTCTTCAGCGAATTCCATGTTTTTCTTACGAAGATTTGAAAACTGTTGAGGGGGAGATTCAGCCAATCCATCTGATATTGTAAAAAACCAAGATGAGTGTTGTGGCAAGGCCATTTCATCAGGAACCAATTCCAGTATTAGAGAAATAAATAGTATGGTCCTTGCCCTGATACCTGGCGAAGCAGTGGAGCTACTGAGTGCAGACACTTGTGTAAGTGAGTCTACAGATGACCAAGATATTCATACAGAACTGCTAAACACTATTAGCCACCCAGGAGTCCCTGACCGTAAGCTAATTATAAAAGTAGGTGTTGTATGTATTCTGATGCGGAACCTCTGTTTTGATGACAGACTTGTGAATGGAAGTAAACTAATTATCACAAATACTTCAAGATTCTGTGTGTTTGCTCGACGACGAGACTCATATGATGCTGTTGTAATTCCTCATATAACATTTAAATTTTCAGTTGGGATGACGGGGATGGAAATAATTCACCGTCAGTTTCCACTACAGTTTGCATTTGGTCTTACTATAAACAAGTCACGAGGACAGACCTTGAATACTGTGGGGGTGGATTTAAGAAATGATGAGTTTGCTCACGGACAACTATAATTAGCCCTGAGTAGAGTAAGTTGCCAAAAAGTTTTAATTTTACCTAAACATTAAGAAACATTTTTGGAAACACTATTTCAAATACTTTAAAGATTAGCTTAAATTGACGATTTCAGCAAAAACTATAGAACAAAGAATTCCGCTTACTCAATTCAATATCAGAATTAATTCCCTTTTAAAATTACAGTGACTCAAATGGTAGGGTTTAGCCATAGAACTCTATTAATACACCTAGAACGGTCAAGCTGTGTCAAGAAAACAGTCTTTACCTCCATCCCTTGTATGTCACTCACGGCCACTCAGCAGAAATCGCTCAGTTGACGAAGTTGACCATTAAGTGGAGGGGGAAGAACCATTTTTCGCTTCAAAAACTCCACTGCGCTATCATTCCAGGTGTATTAATGGAGTTCTATGGGTTTAGCCCAAAGATCAAGAGGAAATTAGTAGTTTTTTTTATAAATTTGGCACAGAAGAAGAAATGAGAGAAAATAGTCCTGAAAACAGCATAGAGATTATAGGCTGAGTTGTTTTTATTGCTACTGTGTTAGTTACATTTAAATCAATTACTAAACAATGTTACATAAAACAATCAGATCCCTGAAATTTCCTCATGCAATGTCGCCATAAACATTGACCATCCATAGACAATAATTTAAAAATGTAATTTTAATTTATTACTTATTTTCCAAGGTTAAATGTTTCAAATAATTAAGTTAACCCAGATATGCATCTAATTTATAATATCAATTATCTTCCGTCAGATTTATCATACTTTTAACTAGTTTCACCTAGTCAACCAAACATAATCCACCATTTTACTAATTTTAATTAAATATACTATACAATATTAATGTAACAAATTGTCTCAGATATACATTTCTATAAATATAAGGTTTAGCTACAATAATCTGAAGTCATCATCTAATCTAACTATTTGTATGCCTATAAGAATAACAAGGGAACTCTGAGGGAATTTTGCAACCTAGCTTCATGATGTAAATACCAGACATAGGTGTGCTCCAACCCCGACCAACTTCGGTAATGTTCTGCGCATCCCCCGAAGTTGACGTCATTTGTTTTGATTTTGAACATATGTTTTATTTGTACCATAAGTTTTCATTCTAATAGAAACATCAAAAAGTAAACAAACACGATGACAAAAAGATGAAAATGACAGATGGTGGGGTGTTGGATTACTACCAGCTGATTTTCCCCGAGGATGACATCACTAAACCTGAATAAGAGCACACCTAAGTCTGGTACTTATATCATGACCTAGCCTACTTACAAATCTACAGCACAAGATGAACCACCATGCCAAGTTTTAGCTTCACAGTCATTGGGGTTTTTGAGTTAGAGTGATTACAAGTGAGTGAATATGATAGATTGGACTTGTGATTGGAAAGTACGTTATTCATCTTGTTTGTATACTTTTAGTGATAACTGAGTAGGTTTTATTAATAAATTGCCGCAGAAGCATATTTTTGGCATTACTATCTTTATCCGTTTAAAATGACAATTTTTTTTATCACACCCACGAGCCCAACGCCTTCGACCCATGCAGTGCAGGTACACACAGGTTAATGATTCAGCTCATAGTTCTGATATTTATGAATGTAATCATAACTTCAAATAAGTTATATTTCTTCATTCCAAGAAAAATGAGTCCATAAAACATATGGTTGTAATAAAGGAAATAGTTTTTTTAGTAAATACCCACCCAAAAGATATGATGTTTTACTGGATTACAGTACTAATACAATTTGTATAAAATCAAATAGTCTTATTCATACCGCATGAGAAACTACCAATTTTAATTAAAGAAAATGGTCGCAGAACTGGCCGACTGATGGGTAAATGAATCAGTGACAAAATCGGAGTTAGATGATTTATTTTAGTTTGGATTCCGGAAGCGAATTGTAGATAATAATAATGAATCATATTATTATACTTCTGTACATATTTTTTTATTTTTCCGCCTATACGTAGTGTAATATGGAGGAAGAGTTACAAATGTTAGAGTTTGAGTTATAAGTGGAGATATTCGTTTGGTGCTTCCTGAACCCAGAAAGTGTTTTTGAATTGATTTATGTCTGTGAATCTGTATGCATGTACAGACCTGTGAGAGCCATACCAATTGGCCGATGTTGATCAAGTTTGATGTGAGCTCTAATCCAAGATATCTCCAGGTGTTTTTTAAACATTTATTTTAATTTATTATTTTGAAGGTAACTATCCCTCCAAATAAGGTAGAAGTTTATGTCATCTTCCTGATACTGTTTATTTGAACTAGTTGTAATATGAACAAAGTCACGAGTCTGGTCGCGGCCCGGGGACACTCATAAGTGTGCGTGTGGGCATCAGGGATTTTGAGACTCATTGACCAGGTAGTAACCCGTATAATTAGGGTACCTCTAGAATTTGGGGTTTTTGAAACTTGGGGATTTTGAGACGACATGTTTACTTTAACAACATGATGTGCATTGATTAAAACCCGTCTTTGTAATATATCCTGACATAGCTTTTCCATCCAACTTTTCAAACTAATCGTGTGTTAGTCTGACCAATTTTAATGACAGGCAAGTCTGGTGACTGACTCTATGCAGATTTATATAAATTGAACTGGAAATTCGAAAAATAACAACACAAAATGAACTAATTTTCTTAATTTGGTTTCCATAAATCTTTAGTCTTTTTTAAGTTATGCAAATAATGGGACTTTTCAAGCGAAACTTCAGTATTTAATTTTCATTATGGACACAGAAACCTGTTATAATTTAGACTTTTGCAGAACACATCTGTACTTACTAAATCATTATTTCCTGCCATCTCCGTGAAAAGCAGCAGTGTGTTGTTTAAGATGAGTGATTCTTTTAAAAGTTTCTCCACATTCTGGACAAGATATCGGTCGCTCATCAGAATGAGAGATCATGTGTTGCCTAAGGTTACTCTTCCTCTTAAATCCTTTGTCACAAATGTCACAGGAAAATAATAACATAGATGAATGAGTCGGACGATGATTTCTTAAAGTCTCTGGATTTTTAAATTGCTTCCCACATTCTTTACAATCATACGTTTTGATAATACTGTGTACAACTTCCATATGCTTTCTCAACTGGTTATACGTTTTAAATTCTTCTGAACATTTCACACACTTTTTAAACAGATGTTCCCTTTTATGTTTTTGTTGCTTCCACCGAGAAATAAACCCTTTACCACAGACTAAACACTTGAATGGCTTTGCAGCCTCAGATCCTTCAGGTAACCGATGCTCTTCCTCATGAGCCAATAAATGTCCTGGACTCGGACATATGTAGCCACAAAAACAACACAAATAGCGAGTCTTCTTATTTAAGTGTATGTTTTTATGATGCATTTGTCTTGCAACTTTGCTATTAAAACATTTGTCACAATCAACACATTTAAATGGGCGAGCATTAGTATGCGAGTTTTGATGAGCTTCCTTTTTTTCAATACCATTAAAACGTTTATCGCAAATACTACATTGATGTCTGGCTTCCCGCTTGTATCCATTACACGACGAATATCTATGGCGACGAAATTTATTTAACGAATAAAAAAATGTATTACATTTATTGCAACAATAAGTTTGATGAGGCAATAATGGTTCAATCTCTGAAAAACTCTCATCATCATCATCATTATCATCAAAGTTGTCATCAAGGATGCTTTCTTCTTCATGAGAAGATGGTGTTGTTGGCGAGAATGTCACTACAGTACCTTCAACATGTAAACCAGTTGGAACAGTACATGGTTTCAACATTGTTCTTTTGACATCAATGCCATTATCTTGGGCTTTGTGAGATGTTACATTATGATTCAGATTTGATTCTTTTTTATAAACACTGATATTCTTAACAGTGTTCTTCTCATTTTCATAAGTATTAGCTGTTTTACTAAAAGTAACTGTCTGTGCTTGAACCTTTAAATTTAAATCATCATCACCATCAAAGTTGTCACCAAGTGTTGTTTCTTCTCCATGAGAAGGTGGTATAGCAAGTGAAATTGTGTCTGCTATTGCAATTAAGGAACCAGATGGTGTCGTTCTTGGATAAAGCAAAGATTTTCCAGGTATCATTTTGTTTATCTTATTTCTAGTATTTTGGGCTACATGAAGAGATATATTATTATTATTCAGCTTTGATTCCACCTGAGAGGGAAGACCAACACTCTTCTTAATTTTGTTCTCTATTTTATAAGGATCAACAGGTTTAACATTGGTCGAAGTAGTAGTCTGAGCCTGAATCTTGTGATTAGAATTTTGTTGTGAATCTATATTGCCCGCAATATTTTTTTGTAAAATGAAATGCAAGCTTCTTTTATTCGTAGTAGTTGTTTTCACAGAATCTTGACATTGAAAAGAATATTTTTCTGAATTTGATTCAATCAAATTTGTGTTATTAGTTGGTTTGTTTTTATGAAGATACTTAGCAATTTTGTTTTGAGATGGCAAGCAATCATTAGAATTAGAAGCATTAGTATTGATATGGGATGAAGATGCTCTTGAGGTTCTGGTATTGTGTTTTGATACTGAAACAGATGAAATAACTGATGTAATCGAAAACCTACTTCTTGAAGTAGTATGGCTCATTTTCATGTTTTTGGTATCTTTGTCTGCACTTGATGCTCTATAAAAATTGTTTCTTACTTTAGAACTGAATTCTGATCTCATACCACAAGGTTTATTGGGTTTCCATATCATGTGGTTGGTAAGGTTCATCTTCCGGTTAAAATACTCAGTTTTATTTCTTATTCCCTTTTTTAATTTATCTTGGATTCTACTTTTTAATAATTCACCTAAATATTCCTTTTCCCAGTCACTGCCACTATTACTATCAACATCAGTATGTTCTTCCTCATTGTTGATAGAATTACTATCTTCATATTCCCTTACTGCAGGCTCAAATCTGTTTTCTAAATTAATACCTTGAGTTCTTGCCACTGATCTGTGTTCAGGAATATAATGGTTTATTGCAACTTCACACTGATCAATATTGTACGTTGATCCAAGCTCATCATTATTTCCAAAATGTTTTTGTGACTTAGAATTGCTTTGCATATGCTGGGCTTTAGGGACAGGGTCAGAATTTTTTGGAATCATGCTAAACACATCCTTTGTTTCTTTTTTTACCCGCCTGTATTCATGCAGAATATTTACATTGTTTCCATTTCCTTCTTGGAATTTGACAGCATGATTTTGAACCTACAACACACAATAATAATAATCATAGAAAATTCAACTTATATTCTAATATTTACAGAATTGGCAATTTAACCCAAAAACAAATCATTCAGTTACCTATTCTGATTGCTAACCATATTGGTATTAAATAGCATCTCAATGTTTGACTAAACAGAAGAAGTGGAAGTTATGTGTAATCTAACGCTCTGGGTAAGCATTAGTTGTTTGAAATGGATTTGATCATGTTTATACATTCTAAATATTTATACAGGATGCAATTAAGTACGAATTACAACACTTTAACCCTTTGAGAGCTAATATTGTGAAAAAATGAATTGTTGATTCTGCAATGTTTTGATTATTTTTACTCTTCTCCCCCCATACATTTTGTTTTCATCCAAATCTTTTGAATTTGAATTATTGGTGGAAATATTTGTTTTGGTGCTCCCTGAACCAAAAAAGTGGTTTTTGAAGTGTCTTGGACTGTCTGTAAGGATGTGTACAGACCCCTACAGCTTTAACAACAGTAAACTAGAACTAGATCATATAGGCTAACACAAATTATAGCTGACAATAATTGTAAGACGTATTGTGTGTAAGCCAAGCTCATACTTTTAGAATACTTCAGGTGAATATCCAATGTATTAGGAATAAACTATTAGAGTTGGAGCATTTTAGTAGTAGTGAGAACATTGATGTTATCTGTGTTTCGGAACACTGGCTTACTGAAAATTTAATAAATCTTTTCACTCCACAAGGCTGCTGATGTAAAGTGTAGAAGCATCAGAAAAAATGGTGGAGCAGATATTTTCATAGGTTATGGCTTAAATTTTTCAAAAATTGACTTAGGCGAGTTCAATTCTCCAGGCATTTTAGCGAATTTCCCCTATAGGGAAGAAGCTATTACCGTAGTCGGCATGGTAAGACCTAGGCCCGGGACCATGATAACTTTTCGTTTTGAGGTCCCCAGACCCCAAAAACACCATTCGTTCGAAACTGTATATATATATATGTGTCCGTAAGCACGATAACTCTCGTAAAAATTATCCGATTTTGATGAAATTTGGTATATACGTGTAAAGCAACATTTATGACTTTAAGTTCGAAAACCAGCCAGATCGCTCCATCTGAAGGGGTATTTTGGGGGGGTTTTGTACCCCAAAAATGTTTTTTTTTTAATTTATTACGTATAATTTTGGAAATGGTCAAATTTTGGTTTTTATCATTGGATTTGGCTTAAAAAAACACACAATTTGGTATTTTGATCATTTCTCTACGTCAATTGGTTACCGAGATATTGAAAGTGCTAAACACAGTACGTTGTCTAATGTTATTCTTATGGAGAAAAAGAAAAATTTTATATCTCGCTTATTTATGAACGTATACTGACAAAACTTGGTATATGGCTTCATCTGGTTGTGGACCATTGATATTTGCTCAAAAAAACAATTTTTTGCCAAAGGCTCCCGTAGCAGCAAACCTGCGTACTCAGCTCCATGTTATTCTTATGGAGAATAAGTAACGCGTTATCTCCCTTAATTATGAACATAAATTAATGAAATATGGTATGTGGCTTTACCTAAATGAGTTACATTGATATTTGCATAAAACCCCATTTTTTGTTTTCCTTCCTTCAGCAAACCTGCATACTCAGCCGCCATGTTATTCTTATGGAGAATAAATAAAAATGTCATAAATCGTTTATTTATGAATGTATATTGATGAAACTTGGTATGTGGCTTTATGTGGTATTAAGATACATATATATGCATTGGAAATTCGCTGAGTACGCAGGTTTGCTGCTACGGGGGTATTTTTCATATTTTATAATTTTTGATTTTTAAGGGTAATTATCCCCCAAAAAACATGAAAAATCAAGATTTCTCAAAAATGGCTCTAACCATTTTGACTAAACTCTAGTCGTTTGTTGAACTTTAGTTTTCCAACAAAATGACACTACCCGCATTTCTGTAAAAATTCGGGTTCAGAAATTACAAGACTTAAAATATCAACAATTCAGTTTTTGGATTTTTCATAAAAAAACATAACTATAAAAAATATTACTATTCACCATTAAAAAGAGCTAAAAAAAACTAAATAATTTAGTATTTTGAATTACTATTCTACGATTACTGGTTGCGGAGAAAATTGAAATTTTCATTTTGCAGTAAACGCAGTACGTTTTCCAATGTTATTCTCCTGGGGAATTAAAAAATTACCACTTCTCTCTTACTTATTGATCAATTTCATTCAAACTTGATATGCTTGTCAAGTTAGCATTGACCAACAGAGGAAATTCTAAATATGTTGCCCCTTAATAACCCTGAGGGGGGAATAGGGGGCATTTCCCCTCTTAAAACCACGTGTGTCGCTATGGATTCTTTAGTGCCTCCTAAACAGGGATTTGGGTGAATATTTTTGAAAACAACTTGTTTACAAGATTTTCTGTACATTCGACCGTGCTTTGTATTCTATATTTAGTAAATAATACCCCCATCGCAGCAAACCTGCGTACTCAGCGAATTTCCAATGCATATATATGTGACTCACTACTACATAGAGCTACTTACCAAGTTTCACAAAAATACATACATAAATAAGTGATATATAGCATTTTATTTATTGTCCATAGGAATAACATTAGGGTTGAGGACGCAGGTTTGCTGCAACGAGGAAGATAAGTTAATTTTTTTTGCAATTATCAATATAACTGACCCAGGTGAAGCTATATACCAAGTTTTATTAATTTAGGTTCATAATTAAGGGAGATATACAACTTTACTTATTCTCCATATGAGTAACATGGGGGCCGAGTATGCAAGTTTGCTGCTACGGGGACTAACAACAAAAAACTTGTTTTTTGTGCTAATATCAATATACCACAACTAGTTGAAGCCACATACCAAGTTTCAACAATATACATTCAAAAATAATCAAGATATAGAATTTTATTTATTCTCCATAAGGATAACATTAGACAACGTACTGTCTTTAGCACATTGAATATCTCTGCAACGGTTGGACGTAGAACAATGATTAAAACACCAAAATGTTTGTTTTGTTGAGCTAAACACATTAATAAACAGAAATGTGAAGTTTTTATTAAAACTATCTGAGAAAAATCTAAAAACCTTTTTCCCATAAGATAAACATGGGACACGTTTTTTTGGATTTTCTCCACAACCACTTAACCTAGGTTAATGATTCAAAATACTAAATTATTTGTTTTTTTAAACTCTATAAAATGGTTATAACCAAAATTGAGTGTTTTTAACATTTTGGGGCCAAATTTGTAAAAAACCGATTTTTGGAAAATTGTAATCCCCCTTCCCATAGTGCGATCGATCTGGTTTTCAAAATTAAAGTCATAAATGCTACTCTCAACATTTGTGACAAATTTCATCAAAATCGGGCGTTTCTTTCAAAAGTTATTGCGGTAACGGACACATATATATATAAATTTGAACGAATAGTGTTTTTGGCATCTGGGGACCTCAAAACGAAAAGTTATCACGGTCTCGGGCTATTACCAAGCCACCTACGGTAATAGCTTCTTTCCTATAGGGGAAATTTGCTAAAAAGTAATTTATTAATTAAAGATGGACTAAAAGGGAGAAAGTATGTGTCAGTTTCCTTATACCGTTTATTCAGTTTAGCTAACTATGTGTTTTTTGTTGGTCTGTCTTTAGATAGTTTGATAGTTAGACAGTTAAGATCTCAACATTTATTTTGCTCAATTAAAAAGCCCACTCGAATGAATGCTTGTATAGATCATGTTATTGATAATTTTCCTAGTGATAACTTCTCTGCTGATGTTGTACGTGGTTGTTTTGCTGACCACGATCCTATACTTCATTTTTATTTGTCTATTTTGGAATTTAAGTCTCAACATAATAGACCTATATATAGAGATTAAAACATACTAATAAGGCAGCACAGAGAAGAATACATAGAAACATTTGTTGAGAGTTTGGAACATCTTGATTGGAGTTTCATTTCTGATTGTCAGTCTGAAGACTTTGATATTCACAATTTATTTATGACCTTTTTTTACAGTATATGTTAACTTATGGTGTGGATCTAAGCTCACGAACAATGCCCACAAAGCATATCTCGAGTGTAAAAAGCTTTATAGAAGTAAATTAGTTCTTGCAAAGAAAAGCGCTTGTGAAAGATATATTGAAAACGCCCCTAATAAATGTAAAGCTGCCTGGGATATAATTTCTCAAGAATGTTCCCCCACGCACACTCAGGACATCCCACTTGTTTCTAATGAATTAAATGACTTTTTTCTCGATTCTGTTGTAAATCTTAGTAATAAGTTTATGTCCGACAAATATAATGCCAGTGAATTTCTAAAATTGCAACCTGTAAACCAAACTATATTCAGATGGAATAGAATCACACCTGAACAGATAGTTTTAATTGTTTCCAAATTCTCAAACTCCAAAAGTATGGACTGCTATTGGCTATCAAACTACATCATTAAGAAAACCATTCATCTTATTTGTGAGCCTCTCTCATTCATTTTCAGTAAATGCTTAGAACTTCGTTATTTCCCTGATTTGTTAAAAATTTCAAAAGTAATTTCTGTATTCAAAAAAGATCAAAAAATCTGCCGCAATATTACCGTCCAATTTCCATTGTACCAATTTTGTTCAAAAATCTTTGAATCCCTGATTTATAGTCAGTTGAGTTGTTATTTTTGAAAGCCACAATCTTTTAACAAACAGTCAATTTGGTTTCCGTAAGGGTAGAAACACAACATCTGCTGTACTTCAAATTATAAATGAAACCTTAGATGTTTTTGAAGACAAAAACTCAGTTATGCTCTCATTGTGTGATTTAAGCAAAGCATTTGATTGCATCCCATTTGCCATTTTATTGATGAAATTAGAATTTTATGAAATAAAAAAAATTCATTAAAAGTAATATAATCCTATTTGAGTAATAGAAAACAGTATGTCTCAATCAGTAATAATACCTCTTCAATAAAGGATGTTAGGCTGGGTGTTCCGCAGGGCTCACATCTGGGCCCATTTTTCTTCATCATAGCAATAAATGACTTGCCATCTAATGTTATTTCTAATTCAGTCATTTGTTATGCAGATGACACAACGTTACTTTCTAAACATAAAGACCTCTTTGTATTAAAAGGGATGGCTGATTCTGCTCTTGATAGTGCTGCTGACCGGTTCACTGTCATTAAACTTTTTTGCAATCAAGAAAAAACTCAATCAATCCTTTTAAGCTTATGTAAAAATACAGAAAATAAAACTTTTAGGAGTTATCATTAACTCCTAAAATTACATCAATTTTAATTTTATTTTTTAATTTAATTTTATCATTGACTCAAAATTAAATTGGGGAGCGCACATTGATCATCTTTGTAAGAAAATGTCTAGGGTAAGTTATCTTATTTGGAAATTAAGGGATATAGTGTCAAGTGAATACCTTAGAACTGTGTATTTTAGGCTTTTTGAGTCACATCTAACTTACGGCTTGCTTTTGTGAGGTCATTCTGCTCTTGGCAATGACATTTTACTGATTCAAAAGAAAGTAATTCACAACATGTGTAGGGCTGGCCCTGTGGAGCACTGTCGTCCCTTCTTCATCAAACTTAAACTGTGGTAAATTTATATATTCTTTGTTCACTATTGCACATTAAACAAAACTCAGATGCATTTATTATTAGAGAAATATTCACAACCACAACATAAGAGGTAAAATGAAACTTGATGGTAAATCGCATAAGGTAAACTGTGTACATTCTTTTAATAAGTTACCGATATCAGATAGAATTGCAACTTTAAGTATTTTTAAAACACATTTATATAGTTGGTTGTTAGAAAATCCATTTTACTGTCTTAATGAATTTTTAAACTCTGACGTTACTGTAGATTTTACTTAGATTCATTGTTCTACTATAAAAATTTTTGTAGTGTTTGTTTTTTGATTATTTTATAATGTCTTTGATGTACATGTGTATACATATACAATGTCTGAATGTGATTAGCTTTAACTTTGACTAAACCTATTTCATGTGACACTATGATCAATGGTTAATAAAGATTTCTGATTCCTATAAACCACACCAATAATAGGCCGATTTTTATCAAATTTGATATGTCAGTACTAATCCATGGTATCTCTCCAGGCATTTTTATTTAATCATTTTTAAAAATTTTGAATCGTAACTACACTCAAAAAATGGCTAAAAACATGAAAATAAAAATATTTCAAAATTATGATTTTATTATTTTTCATAAAACCACAAACTTAAATATCACAAACAAAAAAACTTAAATAAATTAGTATTTTTAATTCACTAATATTCTACACTAATGGTTGCAGAGAAAATTGAAATTTTCATTTAGAAGTAAACACAGTACATTGTCTTTGCTAGGGAATAAAACTCCCAGGTGCTCACAAAGTCTTTCCCAGATAAAGAAACTTAACATGGTTCACGATTTTATTTGGTTAATGATTTCCCTGACCAAAAAAGTTGATTTTAACCGACTTTCTCTAGCCAAAATAGTTAAATTTCCCTGACTCCCGACTCGAAATGTGCACTTCTTTTCTAATAGGTTTTGATTTTCGCACAGTAGAGCTTTGCGTTTACGATTAAAACAAATCTTTCCCTGACTTGTATGAAATAGTAAGCATTTTCCCTGACTTTCGGTGTTTTTCCAAATTTTTCTCTGACTATCCCTGACTTTCCAGAAACTTCCTGACTTGCGAACTATGCTTAATAATATTAAAACTAACAATATTAGAGTACAGGGTGTTTCAAAAAGGACTTTAAAACTTTGAAAATCCATATAAATTTAATGAAACAAGGTACAGAGCTGGTTTTGGTGTTGTTTTAAAGGAAAACACTTCAAACTAAAGATGCTCGATGTGGCTTTCGTTCGTTATCCTGCAGACATCCAATTGGTAGTCGATTTCTTCCCAGACTCGCACTAGCATTTCACGTGTAACTTGCTCAGCGGCAGTGTTAATTTTGCTCTAAGTTCAGGTAGAGTGGCCGGCAAAGGAGGTTTGTACACCATATCTTTTATGAAACCCCAGAAGAAAAAGTCTAGCGGTGTCAGGTCTAGGGAACGGGGGGGCCATGCAATTGGCACATCACGGCCAATCCATTGACCTGGAAATCGGTCATTAAGAAAATCCCAGACGTCAGTCAGATAGTGTGGTGGTGCGCCATCTTGCATGAAGTAAACATGTCGTTTTCGGTCATCCTCATCACTCTGTGGTATCAAAAATTGTTGCAACATATAAAGGTACACTATGCCGTTGATGGTTCTCTCTTGAAAAAAAGGGGCCGACAGGTACATTTTTCTCTTGCTCAACACAAAAAAAACGTTCACTTTAGGGCTATCACGAACATGTTGCAATGTTTCATGTGGATTTTCACTGCACCAAATCCTACATTTATGTGTGTTAACCTTGCCACTTAAGTGAAAAGTTGACTCGTCAGAAAAGATTATGTTGTCCAAAAAATGTTCATCATCATCCACTCGATTTAACATATCCACACAGAAGTTCTTACGGGCAATCTTATCAGTGTCTTTAATTGCTTGTAAAAGCGAATATTGGAACGGTCTCAAATGCAAACATTTTCTCAACACACGCCAAACGTTGCAAGTATGTGGGACTTGCAGCTCACGAGATGCACGCCGGGTCGATTTCGTAGGGCTGTTGACAAAACTTTGTCTCACTAGCTCAACAACTTCGTCAGATGTGCTTGGACGACCTGAGGATTTCTTATGCTTTACTGAGCACCCTCTATAGCTACATCTATGCCACTCATAAATTGTAGGCCTACTAGGAGGATCTTATCGTATTTGGTACGAAAATTACGTTGAACTGTTGTCGCCGACTTTGATTCTTCAAACTAAAACACACAGCTAGCACGCTCAGGTCCAGTGACGGCAGCCATCTTTAATGTAACTGCCGCTAGCGCTTGTGCGGCTTATGTGGCGCGATTAGGCACTAGTGGACTACGCGAGTCAAAACTCGATATGTTTCCCCGTAAAACAACACTAAAACGAGCTCTGTTTGGAATAATTTTATATGAATTTTCAAAGATGTAAAGTCCTTTTTGAAACACCCTGTACTATCCCGTAAAAAAATGACGGGCTTAAAAAAAACTACAGAAATTGTTAGTTATGAAATAAATTTAGTGGTTTCAAAATTCATATTTAAAAAAACAATCCAAGAACAAATTCCGGAAGATTTTTTCCTACCGGTTCTGTATGTTTTTATGAGGTGCTGAATTGAAATTTTATGTTTGCACCTCAATGCCTTGAGAAAGGTAGGCTTCACTGAGAAAATCACAAATATCCTTAAATATTCTGCACTTTTAGTGAATTTCCCCTAAAGGGAAGAAGCTATTACCGTAGTAGGCATGGTAAGACCTAGGCCCGGGACCATGATAACTTTTTGTTTTGAGGTCCCCAGACCCCAAAAACACCTTTCGTTTGAAACTGTATATATATGTATATGTGTGTCCGTGGGTGTGATAACTTTTGTAAAAAAGGACTGATTTTGATGAAATTTGGTACAAACATGTAAAGCATGATTTATGACTTAAGTTTTTAAAATCAGGCATACTGACCTATCCGAAGTGGTATTTTGGGGGGGGGGTTTTGTCCCCCAAAATGTTTTTTTAAGTTTTTACATGTAATATTTTAAAAAGTCAAATTTGGATTTTCACCATTGGATTCAGCTTTAAAAACACACAATTTGGTGATTTTACCATTTCTCTACGTCAATTGGTTACAGAGATATTGAAAGTGCTAAATACAGTACGTTGTCCAATTTTATTTTTATGGAGAATAATACAAATTTTACATCTCGCTTGTTAATGAACGTATACTAACGAAACTTGGTATACGGCTTCATCTGGTTGTGGTATATTGTAATTTGAACAAAAAATCAATTTCTACCCACGATCCTCGTAGCAGCAAACCTGCGTACTCAGCCCCCATGTTATTCTTATTGAGAATAAGTAAAATGTAATGACTTCCTTAATTATGAACATAAAATTAAAAATACCCCCGTCGCAGCAAACCTGCATACTCAGCGAATTTCCAATGAATATATAACACAACACATTAAAACACTTAACAGGATTCATAAGAAATGTATTCACAAACAAACGATATTTAAAATATTAATTATTCTCCATAAGAATAACATTGGGGATGAGTACGCAGGTTTGCTGCAACAAGGCATACAAAATATGGGTTTTTATGCAAATATCAATAGAACTCAACTTACTGAAGTCACATACCAAGTTTCATCTATATACATTCATAAATAAGCGATATATAACATTTTAAGTATTTTCCATAAGAATAACATGGGGACCGAGTACCTAGGTTTGCTGCTACAGGAACCATAGGTGAAAAATTGTTTTTTTTGTGCAAACAACAATAAACCACAACCAGATCAAGCCATATACCAAATTTCGCCAGTTTATGTTCATAAATAAGCGAGATATACAATTTTTCGTTTTCTCCATAAGAATAACATTAGACAACGTACTGTGTTTAGCACTTTCAATATCTCGGTAACCAACTGACGTAGAGCAATGATAAAAATACCAAATAGTTTGTTTTTTTTAAGCTGAATTCAATGGTATAAATTAAAATTGGATTTAAATTAAAATTACATGTAAAAACCCCAAAAAACACATTTTTGGGGTACAAAACCCCCCAAAAACCCCCCTTCGGATGGTGCGATTCATCTGATTTTCGAACTCGTTCAAATAAATGGTACTTTACACATCTGTACCAAATTTCATTAAGATCGGACCTTTTTTACGAGAGTTATCGTGCTTACGGACACATATATATATATACAATATATATAAATATATATATATATATATACATATATAAAAATTTGAACGAATGGTGTTTTTGGCATCTGGGGACCTCAAAATGAAAAGTTATCATGGTCTCGGGCTTAAGTCTTACCATGAGACCTACGGTAATAGCTTCTTCCCTATAGGGGAAATTCGCTAAAAAACTTGGTGTGTGGCTTCACCTTGTTGAGTTATACTGATATTTGCATAAAACCCCATTTAATATGATCCTTGTTGCAGCAAACCTGATTCTCATCCCCCATATTATTCTTATGGAGAATAATCAAAATGGTATATATTGCTTATTTATGAATGTATAATGATGAAAGTTGGTATGTGGCTTCACCTAGTTGAGTTATATTGATATTTGCAGCAAACCTGCTTACTCAGCCCCTATGTTTTTCTTATAGAACACTAGCTGATGTACCCGTTCTTAGCACAGGGGTTTTCTTTACCTAATCTTTAGTCGATACAATTTGCATTTTAGTTAGCTTGAAACAAATGCATTTTAGTTAGCTTGAAACAGCTGTTCTTGCTTCTGCTCTTTAAGTTGTCAAATGGAAGTATCCACAGCTGTTCGCATTACAGTTTCTGAATGTTTACTTTATTCTGAAATGTAAACATTGAAACGTAGGACGTTCGCGGGGCGTAGCCCGAGGGGATTTTAAGGAAGTGAATAGGCCTATGTGTTGCATGGGTTCAAGATCTACCTATGTGTAAATTTTCAGCCCAGTCGATTCAGTAGTATTTGCGTTCATCCGGAACATCAGACAGACAGACAGACAAACAGACAGACAGAAACCACCTCTTCTTTATATATTATATATATAGATAATAATTAAAATGTTATATATCGTTTATTTATAAATGAATATTGATGAAATTTCGTATGTGGCTTCGCCTAGTTGAATTCTATTTCTATTTGCATAAAGACCAATTGTTTGCATTACTTGTTCCAGCAAACCTACTAACTCATCCTCAATGTTATTCTTATAGTGAATATTTAAAATTGTATATATTGCTTATTTGTGAATATATTTTGTTGAATCTTGGTGTGCGGCTTTATGTGATATTAAGACATTGGAAATTCGCTGAGTATTCAGGTTTACTGTGACAGGGGTATTTTTAGTTTTTGACGTATGGCTTTAAAAATATGCATTTTATTGGAAGCACTGTTGAGTACAAAATAAAAGAAGAAAATTCCCTGCAATATTCATACATTAACTGTATTTTTATGACAAATAACGTAGGGAATAGAGTGCACTGAAAAAAGGCAACTTTTAGGACAATCTGGCCAAAACAAGGGAAATGCCCTGTATCTGTAGCAACGTTCTAGTTTTACTATGTCATGCTAAAAACCAACTTTTTGAACAAATTAATTGCATATTCAGCTTTCTATTGTAAAATTAAGACATAAGTTAAATAATTTAATTTGATCTCCTTCTCAAATTGCATAAGCTTTAATGAGGTAATATAAGTTTGAATCAAAATACTTGCAAGGTAAATTTATTTAACGTAATATAATTGTCTAATAAATCTCGTAGTCTTATATAGAGTTAACGTCTAGATTAGAAGGTTAGGGTTTAACTCCATATATGTTCCTGGAAACAATTCTTAAATAATTATGAAAGTGTTAAAATAAAAATAACTAGCAAACCATATGTTTGTATCTTTAATCCCAGCTTTTCTGCTTCTTTTGCTTTGATTTGCTATCCAATGTTATTTAAATGGGCCAAAACCGTACTTTGAGGGCTTCCCAAGGGTTTCTGGTTCCACACACTGACTTGAGACCCCCAAAAGGCATAGCTTGACGTTAAGGGCTTTCAAACGACACGTAAATCATCAAAATCGACCCAGTAGTTTGATCATAATCTTCTGCACAAAAATCGCCTTATTCTTAATGATTGAGTTTACATTTAATTACTCCTAACATTTCCTCATATGGCTGGAAAAGAATAATTTTTTTGTTTTGTTTTAATGTTTCATTGGTCGGGATTATGCCATTTGCATAAAATATTTAAAGGTGGAACATGGACAACTGTTGTTAAATAAATAAATAAATACAATTTTATTGTCATTAAGCATATATACAGCAATAGACAAGGCCAGAACAGATCTTATCCTAATGCAGGTATGACATGAATATACAACATACACTTTACAATTGTGCAGTCTACAACAAAGTCATTAGGTAACATTCATAACAGTCCACAATTAAAGTTAAATTAAATTATTGTATAGATAGTATTATAGTATAGATATATTTAAACGTGCGAGTTACTCCAGTGCAAATCACAAAAACAAAGAACATATTCCGTTAAAGAAAGGGGGTTGAAATGTTTTTATGAAGCAAGTGAATAAAATCTGCGGAATGGAAGGGTTGTTTTATTTTAAAGTAACCAACAAATTGAAGAACAAATTAGTACATTTATAGGAATATATAATTGAGAAATGGTTACTCCTAATTACTCCTAACATTTCCTCATATGGCTAGAAAAGAATAATTTTTTTGTTTTGTTTTAATGTTTCATTAGTCAGAATTATGCCATTTGCATAAAATATTAAACAACTTTTTATTAGCATATTACGTGTTGTTATTACTTACGGGATGTAATAAAAGACGTCTTACAACACTTAAGATATATTTACACCTATACTGATTCACATACAGACGGTAAACATATATAAAAAATGGTACTAGGCTATCGATTTCGACCAGTCACACCAGTCATCATCAGGCCAATACATTGTATTGGCCTGATGATGACTGGTGTGACTGGTCGAAATAGCAACAACACGTAAAATTGTCAAGTATTTATTTAAGTATACACACAAAGGTCCTGATGCCGTTCGAGTAAGTGTTGTATCTGAAAGGCAACAGGAAACAGATGAAATTGAAAACTATGTAAATAGGCGCTACATTGGGGCTTCTGATGCAGTTTGGTGAATTTTAGAATTTGACATCACCCCACAGTGATACAGTTGCCAGTCCATCTACCCAATAAGGATCAAGTTGTGTTCCGACCTGGCGATGAACAAAATGCTCTTGATAAATCAGTATCCAAACTGGTCCTGTACATGAGAAGGCCACACACTAAGGAATTCACCAACCTATTGTGAGTTTCTCGAAAACTATATTTTGGAAACTAAAGCTAAAACAAATTCTATTGCAAAAATTTGTAAATATTATCTTACAGAAAGAAAAAGAAGCCAAGTAATAGCCAGAATCTACTGGATTTCACCTCTTCTCGGTGAACTTTACTACTTAAGAATACTTCTTCAGCAAATTCCATGTTTTTCTTACGAAGATTTGAAAACTGTTGAGGGGGCGATTCAGCCAACATTTCAGGAAGCAGCATCCATAGGACTGTTGAGTGATGAAAATGAATACTTTGATGTTTTAAAAGATTCTGCAATTTTCATGATTGGACCAAGCTTAAGAAAGCTCTTTTACGTATTGATAAGTAACGGAGCATCTGCAGTTACTTTATGGGAACATTAAAAAAAAGACCCTCTGTGAAGATTTTCTTGATATTATACCCAATGATACAGAAAAAGCATGTTCAATGGGACTGTTTCACATTGACAGAATTCTTAGAAATAATGGAAGTTCGTTGGTAGACATGGGTATTCCTGGAGTAATTGATGCCACTTCAGAATTGGGAAGAGAATCTTTGAACTGGAGCTGTAACTCATGTTTAGAATTTGTTTGAACTGGCTTCCGCAGTTGTCTGAAGGACAGCAGCAGATTTTGGTAATGATTAAAAGTATGTTTCTTCGTAAAAACCCAAAGTAAGTTATCTTTATTGATGGCGCTGGATGAACGGGAAAAACGTTTCTGTTGAACGTAATTACGGCTTATTTCTGTTCTGAAAGTAATATTGTTTTATGCACAGCAACAACTGGTGTCGCAGCTCTCCTTCATGATGGAGGTGTCACTGCTAATTCTAAATTCAAACTTCCATTAGATACGTCTGATTGTACAGCATTTTGGAATGTACCTGGAAACAGCCAACGAGCGGAACTGATTCGGAAAAGTATTATTAAAAGTTATTATTTGGGATGAAGCTCCAATGGCCCATAAAACCACAATAGAAGTCTTGGACCGCTCTTTGCAAAATCCAATGGAATCTAAAGAAATAATTGGTGGAAAAGTTGTAATTTTTCTGGAGACTTTAGGCAAATCCCCCTGTCATTCGTTCAAGTACTTCCTGTGACGCAATTAGTGTGACTATTAAACAATCTCACATATGGAAACACTTGCTTAAAGTCAACCTCAGTTTACTTCAAAGAACTAAACGCGACATTTCTTTTTCAAAATTTATACTTGCTGTGGGAAATGGATCCATTCAAAATTCGGAAGTGAATGGAAAGAAATGTATACTTCTGAATGGTATCACTTTTGTAAATACGTTGTCTGAGTTAATAGAATTTGTCGATCCATCTGATATTGTAAAAAACCCAGATGAGTGTTGTGGCAGGGCCATTTCATCAGGAACAAATTCCAGTATTAGAGAAATAAATAGTATGGTCCTTGCCCTGATACCTGGCGAAGCAGTGGAGCTACTGAGTGCAGACACTTGTGTAAGTGAGTCTACAGATGACCAAGATATTCATACAGAACTGCTAAACACTATTAGCCAGCCAGGAGTCCCTGACCGTAAGCTAATTATAAAAGTAGGTGTTGTATGTATTCTGATGCGGAACCTCTGTTTTGATGACAGACTTGTGAATGGAAGTAAACTAATTATCACAAATATTTCAAGATTCTGTGTGTTTTCTCGACGACCAGACTCATATGATGCTGTTGTAATTCCCCGTATAAGATTTAAATTTTCAGTTGGGAGGACGGGAATGGAAATAATTTGCCGTCAGTTTCCACTACAGTTTGCATTTGGTCTTACTATAAACAAGTCACGAGGACAGACCTTGAATACTGTGGGGGTGGATTTAAGAAATGATGAGTTTGCTCACGGACAACTATACTTAGCCCTGAGTAGAGTAAGTTGCCAAAAAGTTTTAATTTTACCTAAACATTAAGAAATATTTTTGGAAACACTATTTCAAATACTTTAAAGATTAGCTTAAATTGACGATTTCAGCAAAAACTATAGAACAAAGAATTCCGCTTACTTAATTCAATATCAGAATTAATTCCCTTTTAAAATTACAGTGACTCAGATGGTAGGGTTTAGCCATAGAACTTTATTAATACACCTAGAACGGTCAAGCTGTGTCAAGAAAACAGTCTTTACCTCCACCCCTTGTATGTCACTCACGGCCGCTCAGCAGAAATCGCTCAGTTGACCATTAAGTGGAGGGGGAAGAACCATTTTTCGCTTCAAAAACTCCACTGCGCTATCATTCCAGGTGTATTAATGGAGTTCTATGGGTTTAGCCCCAAGATCAAGTGAAAATTAGTAGTTTTTTTATAAATTTGGCACAGAAGAAGAAATGAGAGAAAATAGTCCTGAAAACAGCATAGAGGTTATAGGTTGAGTTGTTTTTATTGCTACTGTGTTAGTTACATTTAAATCAATTACTAAACAATGTTACATAAAACAATCAGATCCCTGAAATTTCCTCATGCAATGTCACCATAAACATTGACCATCCATAGACAATAATTTAAAAATGTTATTTTAATTTATTACTTATTTTCCAAGGTTAAATGTTTCAAATAATTAAGTTACCCCAGATATGCATCTAATTTATTATATCAATGTTATCATCAATTATCTTCCGTCAGATTTATCATACTTTTAACTAGTTTCACCTATCTATTTATTTATCAACCAAACATAATCCACCATTTTACTAATTTTAATTAAATATACTATACAATATTAATGTAACAAATTGTCTCCGATATACATTTCTATAAATATAAGGTTTAGCTACAATAATCTGAAGTCATCATCTAATCTAACTATTTGTATGCCTATAAGAATAACAAGGGAACTCTGAGGGAATTTTGCAACCTAGCTTCATGATGTAAATACCAGACATAGGTGTGCTCCAACCCCGACCAACTTCGGTAATGTTCTGCGCATCCCCCGAAGTTGACGTCATTTGTTTTGATTTTGAACATATGTTTTATTTGTACCATAAGTTTTCATTCTAATAGAAACATTAATAAGTAAACAAACACGATGACAACAAGATGAAAATGACAGATGGTGGGGTGTTGGATTACTACCAGCTGATTTTCCCCGAGGATGACATCACTAAACCTGAATAAGAGCACACCTAAGTCTGGTACTTATATCATGACCTAGCCTAATTACAAATCTACAGCACAAGATGAACCACCATGCCAAGTTTTAGCTTCACAGTCATTGGGGTTTTTGAGTTAGAGTGATTACAAGTGAGTGAATATGATAGATTGGATTTGTGATTGGAAAGTACGTTATTCATCTTGTTTGTATACTTTTAGTGATAACTGAGTAGGTTTTATTAATAAATTGCCGCAGACGCATATTTTTGGCATTACTATCTTTATCTGTTTAAAATGACAATTTTTCTTATCACACCCACGAGCCCAACACCTTCGACTCATGCAGTGCAGGTACACACAGGTTAATGATTCAGCTCATAGTTCTGATACTTATGAATGTAATCATAACTTCAAATAAGTTATATTTCTTCATTCCAAGAAAAATGAGTCCATAAAACATATGGTTGTAATAAAGGAAATAGTTATTTTAGTATATACCCACCCAAAAGATATGATGTTTTACTGGATTACAGTACTAATGCAATTTGTATAAAATCAAATAGTCTTATTCATAACCGCATGAGAAACTACCAATTTTAATTAAAGAAAATGGTCGCAGAACTGGCCGGCTGACGGGTAAATGAGTCAGTGACAAAATCAGAGTTAGATGATTTATTTTAGTTTGGATTCCGGAAGCGAATTGTAGATAATAATAATGAATCATATTATTATACTTCTATACATATTTTTTTATTTTTCCGCCTATACATAGTGTAATATGGAGGAAGAGTTATTTTTGTCCAAATGTTAGAGTTTGAGTTATTAGTGGATATATTCGTTTGGTGCTCCCTGAACCCAGAAAGTGTTTTTGAATTGATTTATGTCTGTGAATCTGTATGCATGTACAGACCTGTGAGAGCCATACCAATTGGCCGATGTTGATCAAGTTTGATGTGAGCTCTAATCCAAGATATCTCCAGGTGTTTTTTAAACATTTATTTTAATTTATTATTTTGAAGGTAACTATCCCTCCAAATAAGGTAGGAAGTTTATGTCATCTTCCTGATACTGTTTATTTGAACTAGTTGTAATAAGAACCGAGTCACAAGTCGGGTCACAGCCCGGGGACACTCATAAGTGTGCGTGTGGGCATCAGGGATTTTGAGACTCATTGACCAGGTAGTAACCCGTATAATTAGGGTACCTCTAGAATTTAGGGTTTTTGAAACTTGGGGATTTTGAAACGACACGTTTACTTTAACAGCATGATGAGCTTTGATTAAAACCCGTCTTTGTAATATATCCTGACATTGCTTTTCCATCCAACTTTTCAAACTAATTGTTTATTAGTCTGGCCAATTTTAATGACAGACAAGTCTGATGACTGACTCTATGCAGATTTATATAAATTGGACTGGAAATTCGAAAAATAACAACACAAAATGAACTAATTTTCTTAATTTGGTTTCCATAAATCTCTAGTCTTTTTTAAGTTATCCAAATAATGGGACTTTTCAAGCGAACCTCCAGTATTTAATTTTCATTATGGACACAGAAACCTGTTATAATTTAGACTTTTGCAGAACACATATGTACTTACTAAATCATTATTTCCTGCCATCACCGTGAAAAGCAGCAGTGTGTTGTTTAAGATGAGTGATTCTTTTAAAAGTTTCTCCACATTCTGGACAAGATATCGGTCGCTCATCAGAATGAGAGATCATGTGTTGCCTAAGGTTAGTCTTCCTCTTAAATCCTTTGTCACAAATGTCACAGGAAAATAATAACATAGATGAATGAGTCGTACGATGATTTCTTAAAGTCTTTGGATTTTTAAATTGCTTCCCACATTCTTTACAATCATACGTTTTGATAATACTGTGTACAACTTCCATATGATTTCTCAACTGTGAATTAGTTTTAAATTGTTCTGAACACTTCGAACACTTTTTTAACTGATGTTCCTTTTTATGATTTTGTAGCTTCCACAGAGAAATAAACCCTTTACCACAGACTAAACACTTGAATGGCTTTGCAGCCTCAGATCCTTCAGGTAACCGATGCTCTTCCTCATGAGCCAATAAATGTCCTGGACTCGGACAGATGTAGCCACAAAAACAACACAAATAGCGAGTCTTCTTATTTAAGTGTATGTTTTTATGATGCATTTGTCTTGCAACTTTGCTATTAAAACATCTGTCACAATCAAAACATTTAAATGGGCGAGCATTAGTATGCGAGTTTTGATGAGCTTCCTTTTTTTCAATACCATTAAAACGTTTATCGCAAATACTACATTGATGTCTGGCTTCCCGCTTGTACCCATTACACGACGAATATCTATGGCGACGAAATTTATTTAACGAATAAAAAAATGTATTACATTTATTGCAACAATAAGTTTGATGAGGCAATAATGGTTCAATCTCTGAAAAACTCTCATCATCATCATCATTATCATCAAAGTTGTCATCAAGGATGCTTCCTTCTTCATGAGAAGATGGTGTTGTTGGTGAGAATGTCTCCACAGTACCTTCAACATGTAAACCAGTTGGAACAGTACATGGTTTCAACATTGTTCTTTTGACATCAATGCCATTATCTTGGGCTTTGTGAGATGTTACATTATGATTCAGATTTGATTCTTTTTTATAAAAACTGATATTCTTAACAGTATTCTTCTCATTTTCATAAGTATTAGCTGGTTTACTAAAAGTAACTGTCTGTGCTTGAACCTTTAAATTTAAATCATCATCACCATCAAATTTGTCACCAAGTGTTGTTTCTTCTCCATGAGAAGGTGGTATAGCAAGTGAAATTGTGTCTGCTATTGCAATTAAGGAACCAGATGGTGTCGTTCTTGGATAAAGCAAAGATTTTCCAGGTATCATTTTGTTTATCTTATTTCTAGTATTTTGGGCTACATGAAGAGATATATTATTATTATTCAGCTTTGATTCCACCTGAGAGGGGAGACCAACACTCTTCTTAATTTTGTTCTCTATTTTATAAGGATCAACAGGTTTAACATTGGTCGAAGTAGTAGTCTGAGCCTGAATCTTGTGATTAGAATTTTGTTGTGAATCTATATTGCCTGCAATATTTTTTTGTAAAATGAAATGCAAGCTTCTTTTATTCTTAGTAGTTGTTTTCACAGAATCTTGACATTGAAAAGAATATTTTTCTGAATTTGATTCAATCAAATTTGTGTTATTAGTTGTTTTTTTTTTATGAACATACTTAGCAATTTTGTTTTGAGATGGCAAGCAATCATTAGAATGCTTATGGGATGAAGATGCTCTTGAGGTGCTGGTATTGTGTTTTGATACTGAAACAGATGAAATAACTGATGTAATCGAAAACTTACTTCTTGAATTAGTACGGCTCATTTTAATGTTTTTGGTATCTTTCTCTGCACTTGATGTTCTATAAAAATTGTTCCTTACTTTAGAACTGAATTCTGATCTCATACCACAAGGTTTATTAGGTTTCCATATCATGTGGTTGGTGAGGTTCATATTCCGGTTAAAATACTCAGTTTTGTTTTTTATTCCCTTTTTTAATTTATCTCGGATTCTACTTTTTAATAATTCACCTAAATATTCCTTTTCCCAGTCACTGCCACTATTACTATCAACATCAGTATGTTCTTCCTCATTGCTGATAGAATTACTATCTTCATATTCCCTTACTGCAGGCTCAAATCTGTTTTCTAAATTAATACCTTGAATTCTTGCCACTGATCTGTGTTCAGGAATATAATGGTTTATTGCAACTTTACACTGATCAATATTGTACATTGATCCAAGCTCATCATTATTTCCAAAATGTTTTTGTGACTTAGAATTGCTTTGCATATGCTGGGCCTTAGGGACAGGGTCAGAATTTTTTGGAATTATGCTAAACACATCCTTTGTTTCTTTTTTTACCCGCTTGTATTCATGCAGAATATTTACATTGTTTCCATTTCCTTCTTGGAATTTGACAGCAGGATTTTGCACCTACAACACACAATAATAATAATAATCATAGAAAATTCAACTTATATTCTAATATTTACAGAATTGGCAATTTAACCCAAAAACAAATCATTCAATTACCTATTACGATTGCTAACCATATTGGTATTAAATAGCATCTCAATGTTTGACTAAACAGAAGAAGTGGAAGTTATGTGTACTCTAACGCTCTGCGTAAACGCATCAGTTGTTTGTAATGGATTTGATCATGTTTATACATTCTAAATATTTATACAGGATGCAATCAAGTACGACTTTCAACACTTTAACCCTTTGAGAGCTAATATTGTGAAAAAATGAATTGTTGATTCTGCAATGTTTTGATTATTTTTACTCTTCTCCCCCAATACAATTTGTTTTCATCCAAATCTTTTGAATTTGAATTATTGGTGGAAATATTTGTTTTGGTGCTTCCTGAACCCAAAAAGGTGGTTTTTGAAGTGTCTTGGTCTGTCTGTAAGGATGTGTACAGACCTACAGCTTTGACAACAGTAAAATAGAATCAGATCATATAGGCTAACACAAATTATAGCTGACAATAATTGCAAGACACGTATTGTGTGTAAAAGCCAAGCTCAAACTTTTAGAATACTTCAGGTGAATATCCAATGTATTAGGAATAAACTATTAGAGTTGGAGCATTTTAGTAGTAGTGAGAACATTGATGTTATCTGTGTTTTGGAACACTGGCTTACTGAAAATTTAATAAACTCACTCCACAAGGCTATATTGCTGCTGATGTAAAGTGTAGAAGCATCAGAAATAAACGGTATCAGGAAACTGACACATACTTTCTCCCTTTTAGCCCAACTTTAATGAATAAATTAATTTTTATTTACTAAATATAGAATACAAAGCACGGTCGAATGTACAGAAAATCTTGTAAACAAGTTGTTTTAAAAAACATCCACCCAAATCCCTGCTTTGGAGGCACTACAGAATGCATTGCTGCACTCGTGGTTTTAAGAGGGGAAATTCCCCCTATTCCTCCCAGGGTTATTAAGGGGCAATATATTTCGAATTTCCTCTGTTGGTCAATACTAACTTGACAAGCATATCAAGTTTGAATGAAATTGATCAGTAAATAAGAGAGAAATAGTAATTTTTTATTCCCCATAAGAATAACATGGGTACAACGTACTGCGTTTACCGCAAAGTGAAAATTTCAATTTTCTCCAAAACCAGCAATCGTAGAATAGTAATTCAAAATACTAAATTATTTAGTTTTTTGAGCTCTTTTTAATGGTGAATATTAATATTTTTTTATATTTATGTCTTTTAATGAAAAATCCCAAAAACTGAATTTTTGATGTTTTAAGTCCTGTAATTTCTGAACACAAATTTTTACAGGAATGCGGGTGGTGCCATTTTGTTGGAAAACTAAAGTTCTACAAACGACTAAAGTTTAATCAAAATCGTTCAAGCCGTTTTTGAGAAATTTTGATTTTTCATGTTTTTTGGCGGTTTTTGGGGGATAATTACCCTTAAAAATCCAAAATTCAAAAAAATGAAAAAAACGCCTGGAGATATCGTGGATTAGTACCTACATGCCAAATTTCATAAAAATCGGCCCATTGGTTAAGGCTCTAGCTCTGTACACATCCACACAGACACACACACACACACACACACACACACACATGTATTCGCTCAATTGTGGAAAACACCCAATTGTAGCATCTTTAAGACGAAAGATACTGCGTTATCGACAATACTGTGGACAGTAAGTTCCACAACTCACTTTCCCGATACACACCGATTTTAGCCCTTACACACTAGAAAACAATTGTAGCAACGTGCCACAATCGTGCAAACTCCAACTTTGGTGTGTACTCCCTACCACGTCACCCCAGCGCTGTTGCCAGTTCGTGCCGGTGCGGCGGCCAGCTTGGTGACTGGGTAACTTGCCTCCACTCCGTGATCTTTGTTGGCTCAGATGTTCGTTTTTAATGCTCTATTGATGCTTTTTGATAATTGGGCTGCATGTTGTATATCATAATATATTGTTGAAATCACTGTATGTTAAATTATCTCTGATTTAAAATAGAAACCCATTTTTACGTAAATTGAACAGTAGGCCCTAAAACTAGTTAATATAGTATGGTATATATTATATTATTTGATAACTAAAATCATTGTAGAACTTTTATATTGTTATTAGTATTCGGTACTTATTTTAGCGAATTTCCCCTATAGGAAAGAAGTTACTACCGAAGTCGGCATGGTAAGATCCAGGCCGGGGACCATGATAACTTTTCGTTTTGAGGTTCCCAGATACCAAAAAAGTTTGTTCTAAAATATATTTATGTGTGTACGTGGGTACGATAATTCTAAAAAAATTGTCTGATTTTTACGAAATTTGATACGAACATTAAAAGCAACATTTATGACTTTAAGTTTGAAAACCAGAAAGATCGCTCCATCCAAAGGGGTATTTGGGGAGGGAGGAGATTTGTACCCCATAAATGTTTTTTTTAGTTTTTTATACATAACATTTTAGTTTTGACTATTTAATTCAGCTTAAAAAAAAAAACAAATTGCTATTTTGATAATTTTTCACAAAAGCAGTTTTGTTACAGATAGTTCTCGTAGCAGCAAACCTGCGTACTCAGCCCCCATGTTATTGTTATGGAGAATCAGTCAAATTTTCTCTCCCTTAATTATTAACATAAATTAATAAAACTTGCTGTGTGACTTTACCTAGTTGAGCTATATTAATATTTGTATAAAAACCCCTTGTTTGTGTTCCTTGTTTCAGCAAACTTGCGTATAAATGTTATAATTAAATCGCTTATTTATGAATGCATATTGATGAAACTTTTTATGTGACTTTATGTAGTATTAAGACACATATATATATGCATTTGTAATTCGCTGAGTTTCCAGGTTTGGTACGACGGGGGTTTGCTACGACATCCATTTATATGATATGGATGTCTTGATATACATAAGGTGCATTTAAATGCTAAAATATTTTCAATCATGAGTAATGAGCGTAAAATTTGAATATAATTCAATAATTGTAAGTAAATAGTAAAACTAGTTTGTTGATTGGTTATCTGATCGCTTTGAGATACCAAAACAAGTTTATAATTCTCATGCCAATAAACAAAGGTGCAAAATGTGTTTGCACCGAATGGTACGGATTTGGAAAAAAAATTTCCTCATACTTGATCAAACATTATTAAAAAATATCAAATTCAAACAGATTTGATTAACTTTGGAAACTCTGATCAAGCAACAAGTCTAAACTCTAAGCAACAACTCTAAACAAGTCAGTTTAATCAAACTTGATCGACTGTCTTGATCAGGCCTGATAAAATGTGTCCCGATCTAACCTTAGGGGATCTAACCCCAGGCATTGTTAAACTCCCCATGTTATTCTAACTGTATAATAGAAATCAATTAAATTGGATATGTAAACGGATGTCAATAAAAAAAAACAGTACAAAACAGGATAACTACGGGATTTTGATTTTGTTTTCGCCTTTAGGGCGCTCTGCCTCACGGGTGATCATGGGATGAGCATGGTCCCCAAGCTAAACTTATGGATATTAATGTTTACTCAACTGTTTAAGCTAAAATTTGTTAGTTGATTAGTAGTTGCTATTATTACTGACATAAACCTTCCAAATATCTAAAAAAATCTCTTAGGCAAATTCCCATTGCCTTTGAAGATTAGTTATTAATGAGGCCTTTGAGATGACATATTGGGAGGGAGGTAAGTAGTACAGTTATGAATGACATATAATTACTCACAATTTAAGTACTCTTTAGGGCTCCGTCCCACTGGTTTAAAAGTTCTCAAATTAGGAACTACTGAACCAATTGGGTTGCAATTCTGGAGGGAGATTGGTGTTAGAATAATTATACTCACACAAATCCGCTCAAGACCTAAGTGCCCTTTTGGGCTCCGCCACACTAGCTTTGGAAATTATCAAATTAAGGATTACTGAACCAATTGAGCTGAAACTTGGGACTGAGATAGAACTGATACATACAAACTGACTCATTCTAAAACTAATTCATTGTAATTAATTCATTGTTGGTGATGGCGAGGTCATGTTATTTCAGGAGTTATTGCAGACATTTTCAATCACTTACTAGTAAATGAAAATTAGGAACTGTAAAAACGAGTTAGAAATAAAGTATGTTTCCTGATTCAATTTATTTAGTTTAGACGAGACGCGACTATGTTCGTGTCCTTGAATTGTCCCCCAATCCACATACTGTTATGTCCATGCTATTTTAATATATAAAATTGAATCTATGTTCCCTATGGATTATTAAGCCACTCAACTGAATTTAATGATATTTTCATTATTAATGTAGCATTGGGTCGGGATGGTTCCTGGAAAGTTTATTAAAAATTTAATAAAAAATATAATACAACAAGCATTTTTTGTAAATCTCATAAGAAATACAGCAGCGTACGCCAGTTACCACTAGTCAATAATAAAATAGCTAACATGAAATGAAAGCCAAATAAAACTCGAAAGTGAAATAAAAATAACATTAACTAAACTAAAGAGAACGTGAGAATCTAATCAATAATTATCTCCTACCAGTGGCTGTCAGTCAAAGCAGAGCCTAAAACGGTGGGTCTTGATGACTGAACTGTAGCACACATGTACTTTACTCAATATACATGAGCACTAATGATTTCAAGAAATTTCCATAGTGCTTCACCCTATCGATTGTCAAATTTTAAAAGTTATTCTTACGGACATTCATGTTAATTGACTAATTAATAGCGTAAGAAATATTACATCTTTGGAGTTGTTCATTATGTTAACGATAGAATACAGCACAGCATACACCTGTTCATGTGCCTAGTTCTTTGATAATCTTAATTTTAAATGAAAATAACTGATGGATAGAGAAGTTCACATCTTGTAGCCTTGAAAGCTATTGTTTAATAAACTAGTAGCCCGTCGCGGCTTCGCTCGCGATCACAGTACAGTGTTATGTTTTAGATGTCAGTTCCATTTGTTAAAGCACCTGGAGGACCCAGGTTTGTTCGAAAAGCTAGTCAGTTTGTTAAAAATGCCTAGAGTACTTATATTCACGATTCCTCTCCAAGGCGTGCGTATTTGCTTTGCTTATTGCGTATTGCTTGTTTCTTTTCATTTTGGGCATGTCCGTTTTATATTAAATCTTCAGTTTGAATAGTGCTCACAATTTATAAATAACCTAATCATGTATATTTAAAGTTATGTACTCATTGGTTCTGATCTCTATTCCCACAAAAACCACATGATACTTTACCAAGTGATTGTTATTTTTATAATTGAATGGTTGATTTTGAACAGCTGGTATGATTCTTTTATTTTTTTTACAAATCTTAACTATAACTCCAATGTTAGTTTTTTAAATATATTTCTATACAATACTATATTTTTCTATGGATGAGATCTAATTAGAACACATTTATTAACCCATAAATTTTATAGTTTTAACATTTGGTAAAGATATTTTGGAGCAGGAGTAGGCAAAGGTTTTATTCTGATATATTAACTATTCTCCTAACAAATATATGTTCAATCGGTTTAGTTAACTACTTACATTAGTGATGAATAAATTACAATTTTAAAAGCCGACAGAGCAGATAAGTCCCAAAGGGCATACTGGATGAAATTATAGGCCTGTTTCTGACTAAAGTGCATTGCCTGCTGTCTTTCTACAAAATATACGCTCAATCGGTCTAGTAAGTACATAATTAACATGGAAATGTTGAAGGCTGTTAGGGCCTAGCCTCATTGGAACGGGAATTAGCCCAATCTTTTTTGGGATGAACCCGTCTTCTTCCAAATATCTGCTCAATAACTCCTGTAGTTTGTTAAACTTATTGAAAGTGGGCTTAAAATTATAAAATATTCGATATTATAATCACAATGGCTACTTAGACAAACTGAGCTTTAATAAATACCATGTAAAGCTTACGTGTTCTGTATAGCCAATGATTTATTACCATGCCGTTATTTTAAATGATTTAGTATACCTATGTAGAGTAGTAAAATATCCATTCTTGTTTTCTTCATTCCGTGATAAAATATAATTAGCTGACTAAATGCTGATTATAACAAATACGGTGCAAGCTGTAGTGAAATATTAAGTAACCTGTACCCCTAGGATCGACTTTGTAGCAGTGCCGGTCAAAGGGGCGTAACCCTAATTACTTACCATGATTTAAAACAGCCAAAAGAGATTCCTCCTCTACACGAAAACAGGCAAGTTATTTAATTTCATTGAGTAAATTTTTTTGTGAAGCGCAGACAAAATCTGGCTTATAAACTGACAGATGGATAAACAAATGTTTAAAACAAATTAAATATCTCCGTAGCATACAACATTTCACTGCTCAAAACGATGTAGAAAAATAACTTATTTAATTTATATAGATAAATTAATTCCTTACTTGTATAATCGGGTTTTCTAATAACCTGTCCATAATGTACTAACAGCTGCAATTCAAATCAAAATATTCCTCATGTTAATCTTATAGAATAATACCCCCGTAGCAGCAAACCTGCGTACTCAGCGAATTTCCAATGCATATATATGTATCTTAATACCACATAAAGCCACATACTAAGTTTCATCAATATACATTCATAAATAAACGATTTATGACATTTTAATTATTCTCCATAAGAATAACATGGCGGCTGAGTATACAGGTTTGCTGAAGGAAGGAACACAAAAAATGGGGTTTTATACAAATATCAATATAACTCATTGAGGTAAAGCCACATACCAAATTTCATTAATTTATTTTCATAATTAAGGCAGATAACACGTTACTTATTCTCCATAAGAATAACATGGGGGCTGAGTACGCAGGTTTGCTGCTATGGGAGCCTTTGGGAAAAAATTGTTTTTTTGAGCAAATATCAATGGTCCACAACCAGATGAAGCCGTATACCAAGTTTCGTCAGTATACGCTCATAAATAAGCGAGGTATAACATTTTTCCTTTCCTCCATAAGAATAACATTAGACAACGTACTGTGTTTAGCACTTTCAATATCTCGGTAACCAATTGACGTAGAGAAATGATCAAAATACCAAATTGTGTGTTTTTTAAGCTGAATCCAATGGTAAAATCTAAAATTTGACTATTTCCAAAATTATATGTAAAAAATTCAAAAAAACAATTTTTGGGGTACAAAACCCCCCCAAAATACCCCTTCGGATAGAGCGATCTGGCTGGTTTTCGAACTTAAAGTCATAAATGTTGCTTTACACGTTTATACCAAATTTCATCAAAATCGGATAATTTTTACGAGAGTTATCGTGCTCACGGACACACATATATATATATATATACAGTTTCAAACGAATGGTGTTTTTGGGGTCTGGGGACCTCAAAACGAAAAGTTATCATGGTCCCGGGCCTAGGTCTTACCATGCCGACTACGGTAATAGCTTCTTCCCTATAGGGGAAATTCGCTAATTCTTCCCTATAGGGGAAATTCGCTAAAAACGAACTATGAAAGCTTGTGGGGTGAAGCCCCGTGGTCGAGAGTGTATGGAAACCCTACAAGACACATCTAGAGAGTAAGAGCTTTCGATTAATACGAAATATGTATATGAAAAAATATTTTTAAGGGTTGAAAATCGCCTAACAAAAGTCAAGATATTCTTTTAATAATATAGATTATTGAATGTAGAAATTATATATCTTTAGCGGAACACATGTCTGATGAAATATTTGCTTTATATAGGTTAAAACTAGTGGCTTGAAGGGGCGATAGCCCCTAACCTTGCTCCAAGTAGGAACACATGTCAGATTGTAAACAAAGTAGACACTCAATCACATGTGTTATTGTAAACAAAGCAGACAATTTAAATTCCCATAATTTTCTTATGGAGGGTGTTTTACGTTATAATTTATCTTTTGCTCCTAAATGTTTGAAAATACAGCTGTTTTTCCCGAGTCCCTGGGATCAAGACCTTTAATTTGAACCGTCTCCCATCATCCTTCGATTTTCCAAATTCCCACAATTTTGACGTAAAATATTTCGCATGCAGAATTATATATAACTAGGCTTATCGCTGTTGGAGGCTTCGCCCCCAAACCCCCTTTCGGAGTTCGCTTCGGTCACTTGCATTCCTCAGTCAACTCAAGTTTAAATCAAACTCGTAGTTCACTAACCAAAGAAAAACTACAAAACAATGACCTTTGGTGAGCACCTACACCGGCGCTCCCGTATCGTTTCGGTATCGAAACATTTTATCAACCAGCTGCTTGTTCGTTTTATCGAATGAACTCCCGATTACGATGGTTGTTTCGAGGTGTATAAAAGCAAAAATACCCCCGTAGCAGCAAACCTGCGTACTCAGCGAATTTCCAATGCATATATATGTATCTTAATACCACATAAAGCCACATACCAAGTTTCATCAATATACATTCATAAATAAACGATTTATGACATTTTAATTATTCTCCATAAGAATAACATGGCGGCTGAGTATGCAGGTTTGCTGATGGAAGGAAAACAAAAAATGTAGTTTTATACAAATATCAATACAACTCATTTAGGTAAAACCATATACCAAATTTCATTAATTTATTTTCATAATGAAGGGAGATAACACGTTACTTATTCTCCATTAGAATAACATGGGGCTGAGTACGCAGGTTTGCTGCTACGGGAGCCTTTGGAAAAAAATTGTTTTTTTGAGCAAATATCAATGGTCCACAACCAGATGAAGCCGTATACCAAGTTTCGTCAGTATACATTCATAAATAAGCGAGATATAAAATTTTTCTTTTCCTCCATAAGAATAACATTAGACAACGGACTGTGTTTAGCACTTTCAATATCTCCGTAACCAATTGACGTAGAAAAATGATCAAAATACCAAATTGTGTGTTTTTTTAAGCTGAATCCAATGGTAAATACCCCGTCGCAGCAAACCTGCGTACTCAGCGAATTTCTAATGAATAAATATGTCTTCATAACACATTATGCCTCTTACCAGAATTCATAAGACATATATTCATAAATAAGCCATATTTAAAATATTCATTATTCTCCATTAGAATAACATTAGGGATGAGTACGCAGGTTTGCTGCAACAAGGAACACAAAATAATGGGTTTTTATGCAAATATCAATAGAACTCATCTAAGTGAAGTCACATACCAAGTTTCATCCATATACATTCATAAATAAGCGATATATAACATATTTATTATTCTCCATAAGAATAACATGGGGACCGAGTACCTAGGTTTGCTGCTACGGGAACCATAGGCGAAAAAGTAGTTTTTCGTTTAAACAACAACAAACCACAACCAGATGAAGCGATATACCAAGTTTCGTCAGTTTATGTTCATAAACGAGTTTGCACACAGCACGCTGACGTGAGGGAAGTGAATTTCCACATTAAAAACTTTTAAAACTCAAAATCAGTGTAAAAACATACATTTGTCCAATTTTTATCGAAATCTGAAAACATTGATTTTTTGGCTGTTCTGATACTCCTGGTTTCATTTACTTGCAAAGCTGGGAATATAATTTTGCGCATTATAAGGTTAGGAGAAGGTCCAGTCAGGCTTGAAAGTAGGCGTGAGGTTGCTGGGGGTAATAAAAGTACTCTAACAAAGGCATAACAGGCTTTTCTAGTGTAAAACCCCCATTAGACAACGTACTGTGTTTAGCCGATACACATTTTCTTTAATAACTCGGTAAATATTTATGCTAGAATGACGAGAGAGGGCTTAAAACTTTTGCCTTTCTACTTCCCATCTTTTTACATGCATTAATTTTACATCTGGGGCTTTTCTGACCCTTTTTGGGCCCAAAAACTCGAAATTTGAAAGATTAATCTCAAAAAAATGGGTTTAGAGTTTTCCGATTGTTTTGCCCAACGAACTTGTCCAACAGATTATAGAAAGGAACGTCCCTACCAAATTTGAAGTTAATCGGACAAAAAATGTAACCGCTAGAGTGCATACACATAATATATATATATATATATATAAAATTTTGAACGACCCCCCAAAACGTGTTCAGGGGGTCACGTTAGGAACTTCTATGGTGGTCCCGGGCTTAAGTTTCACCGTGCGGGTCATGCTAATAGTTCACTTTCCAAAGGAAATTCACTAACAACCGAGATATAAAATTTTTCTTTTTCTCCATAAGAATAACATTGGACAACGTACTGTGTTTAGCACTTTCAATATCTTAGTAATCAATTGACGTAGAGCAATGATCAAAATACCAAATTGTTTGTTTTTTTAAGCTGAATCCAATGGTATAAATTAAAATTTGATTTAAATGATTATTACATGTGAAAACTCCAAAAAACCCATTTTTGGGGTACAGAACCCCCCCAAAACCCCCCTTTGGATGGTGCGATTTGTCTGGTTTTCGAACTCGTTCAAATAAATGGTACTTTACACGTTTGTACCAAATTTCATTAAGATTGGACCTCTTTTACGAGAGTTATCGTGCTTACGGACACATATATATATATATATATATACATATATAAAAATTTGAACGAATGGTGTTTTTGGCATCTGGGAACCTCAAAACGAAAAGTTATCATGGTCTCGGGCTTAAGTCTTACCATGAGACCTACGGTAATAGCTTCTTCCCTATAGGGGAAATTCGCTAAAAACTCATATACTCTATTGATTTATATTTTGTACAAACTAAGATGTTCCATGTTATGAGTATTATAACATTAACTACTACCAACCCCAAATTACGTTCACCACTTGGTGCTATATTTAAAAGTGTAGATCGTACCCAGCCGAAAAATTGCTAACTTTTAAAAGACAGCTCGTTGCTGATTGTCATAAGCAATCAGCTGAATACTGATTTATTATGTGAACTTCAATCACAGTATAGTTTAATAACATGTTCATATTCAATTATTGAATAACACTTAAAAAAACAAACAGTCAACCCCTTTGTTATGTACGATATAGTATCCAGAGTTTTCCCTCTGGATGTCAGTTTTTAATCAACAACTTGGTTAGTTTAGTAATTTTATAGCATTAATAAAAGCATTAGAAATAACAAATGTGTAATTATTTAACATATATAAAATTTTAAAATACCCCCGTCGCAGCAAACCTGCGGACTCAGAGAATTTCCAATGCATAATATTTGTCTGAATTCCACATAAAGCCGCAAACCAAGTTTCATAAAAATATATTCACATATAAGCGATTTTAATTATTCTCCATAAGAATAACATTGGTAATGAGTATGTAGGTTTGCTGAAACAAGGAACAGAAACAATCGGTTTTTATGCAAATATAAATAGAATTTAACTAGGCGAAGCCACATACTAAGTTTCATCGATATTCAATCATAAACAAGCGATATATGACATCCTAGTTATTCTCCTTAAGAATAACATGGGGGCTGAGAACGCAGGTTCGCCGCAACAAGGAACAGAAAAATGGGTTTTTATATAATTATCAATTTAACTCAACCAAGTGAAGCTACATACCAAGTTTTATTAATTTATGTTCATAATTAAGGGAGTCAGTACATTTTACTTATTCTCCATAAGAATAACATGGGGGCTGAGTACGCAGGTTTGCTGCTACGGGAATAATAAAAAAAAATCAATTTTTTGTGCAAATGTTAATATACCAGTACTACTTGAAGCCACATACCAAGTTTCATCAACATACATTCATAAATAATCGAGATATCAAATTTTATTTATTCTCCATAAGGATAACATTGGGCAACGTACTGTGTTTAGCACTTTGAATATCTCTGCAACGGTTGGGCGTATAATCACAATTTAAACACCAAAATGATTGTTTTGTGGAACTGAACAGATTGGTAAAAGCAAATGTGAAGTTTACATTAAAATAAACTGAGGAAAAGCCAAAAACCTTTTTCCCATAAGATTAACATGGGAGATTTTATGAGCAGGTTTTTTTGGATTTTCTCCGCAACCACTTAACCTAGGTTAATAATTCAAAATATTAAATTATTTGTTTTTCTAAGCTCTATAACATGGTCAAAACCAAAATTAAGTGTTTTAAAAATTTTAGGGTGAAAAAAGCAAAAAACAGATTTTTGGAAAATTTAAAACCCCCATAAACCCCCCTTCCCATGGTCCGATTTTTCTGGTTTTCGAACTTAAAGTCATGAATGTCATTTTACACATTTGAGCCAAATTTCATCAAAATCGGACGTTTTTTACTCAAGTTATCGTGTTAACGGACATATATATAGATATATATATATATATATATATATATATATATATATATATATATATAAATTTGAACGAATAGTGTTTTTGGCATCTGGGGACCTCAAAACAAAAAGTTATCATGGTTTGGGGCTTAAGTCTTACCATGAGACCTACGGTAATAGCTTCTTCCCTATAGGGGAAATTCGCTAAAACTAATACCCCCGTCGCAGCAAACCTGCGGACTCAGCGAATTTCCAATGCATAATATTTGTCTGAATTCCACATAAAGCCGCAAACCAAGTTTCATAAAAATATATTCACATATAAGCGATTTTAATTATTCTCCATAAGAATAACATTGGTAATGAGTATGTAGGTTTGCTGAAACAAGGAACAGAAACAATTGGTTTTTATGCAAATATAAATATAATTTAACTAGGCGAAGCCACATACTAAGTTTCATCGATATTCAATCATAAATAAGCGATATATGACATTCTAGTTATTCTCCATAAGAATAACATGGGGGCTGAGAAAGCAGGTTTGCTGCAACAAGGAACAGAAAAATGGGTTTTTATATAATTATCAATATAACTCAACCAAGTGAAGCTACATACCAAGTTTTATTAATTTATGTTCATAATTAAAGGAGTCAGTACATTTTACTTATTCTCCATAAGAATAACATGGGGGCTGAGTACGCAGGTTTGCTGCTAAGGGAATAATCAACAAAAAATCAATTTTTTGTGCAAATATCAATATACCAGTACTACTTGAAGCCACATACCAAGTTTCAACAACATACATTAATAAATAATCAAGATATCAAATCTTATTTATTCTCCATAAGGATAACATTGGACAACGTACTGTGTTTAGCACTTCGAATATCTTTGCAACGGTTGGGCGTAGAATCACAATTTAAACACCAAAATGATTGTTTTGTGGAACTGAACAGATTGGTAAAAGCAAATGTGAAGTTTACATTAAAATAAACTGAGGAAAAGCCAAAAACCTTTTTCCCATAAGATTAACATGGGAGATTTTATGAGCAGGTTTTTTTGGATTTTCTCCCCAACCACTTAACCTAGGTTAATAATTCAAAATACTAAATTATTTGTTTTTTTAAGCTCTATAACATGGTCAAAACCAAAATTAAGTTTTTAAAAAATTTTAGGGAGGAAAATGCAAAAAACTGATTTTTGGAAAATTTAAACCCCCCATAAACCCCCCTTCCCATGGTCCGATTTTTCTGGTTTTCGAACTTAAAGTCATGAATGTTATTTTACACATTTGAGCCAAATTTCATCAAAATAGGACGTTTTTTACTCAAGTTATCGTGTTAACGGACACATATATAGATATATATATATATATATATATAGATATATATATAGATATATATATATATATAGATATATATATAGATATATATATATATATATCAGGGTTTAAGCTGCGGTCGCATTTGTCGCAAAATGCGACATGCACCACGAAAATGCGACAATATTTGGGCAGGCTGTCGCTTTTTTGCTACAAAGAAAAGTATAAGAAATTGTTTTAAATCTTATTGCAGAAAATCTGGTTTTAACAATACAAATTGCATTAAAAGTCCATGATCACGATCCACAACCAAAAAGATTAGAAGAGTAGTTGGGATGTTGTAGAGGCTTAACGTTGCGTTGGTTGCACTAAGTCACTTTACCGATCGCCTCTGAGCGAGTGGTAGAGGAGACGAGCCTACATTACGTAAACAGTGTCTGTCGATTTCAACTGCGTACCTTGTAAACAGAACGGGCGAGTTACTGAGAACGGGCGAGTTACTGATATGACAGTTGTAGTGACAGTAGCTAACCCCCTAGCAGACGTCATGCGCTGTGACTCAAGTTTGGCGCGCACTCTGTAGTAGCCGAGTCTAGCCGAGCGAATCGGCAAATGCGAGAATGTTGAGGGCTAGTTCGCCACCGAAGGGATGATTGCGCTCGCCTCGCAATCACACCGATTCTTGTCGGTTTTTGTGACCGAGTCAAAGGAGACGAGCGGCAGGTCCTCCATACTTAGTGCCGCTCGCGGTCTCGACTCGCTGCAGAATGTGGGCGGTTACACGAGCACGAGTCGCTCGAAATCGCAATGATCGGGCCAAAGTGTTGAGGTACCTTAGCGAAAACAGACAACTCAAAATCGCTGATGCGCAAATGCGATCGCGATATGCTTTGAGGTTATGTTTCAGGTAATGTTCGGGGTGTGTGAGTTTTAGTTGTTCTGGTGCCATATTAGGCCTATTCTATTAGAATGTTTAGTATATTTCCATTACCGACTTTAATGGTTAAAATGGATAAGATAAGTTTCCAAGAAAAGTAGACTCTGCTGAATTATATATTATTAAAATGTTAAACCTTAAAACAAATACAAGCAAAAACAACTTAAGACCAAAAAATAGTATAATGACACGCGATAAAAATGCGAAAAGGAAAATATTTTTGCTACAAGTCTCTAAGAGCTTGTAGCATTTTTGCTCAAAGAATTTTTATCCCAGCTGAATCCCTGATATATATACATATATATAAATTTGAACGAATAGTGTTTTTGGCATCTGGGGACCTCAAAACAAAAAGTTATCATGGTGTCGGGCTTAAGTCTTACCATGAGACCTACGGTAATAGCTTCTTCCTTATAGGGGAAATTCGCTAAAATTTGACTATTTCCAAAATTATATGTAAAGAATTCAAAAAACCCATTTTTGGGGTACAAAACCCCCCCAAAATACCCCTTTGGGTAGAGCGATCTGGCTGGTTTTCGAACTTAAAGTCATAAATGCTGCTTTACACGTTTATACCAAATTTCATCAAAATCGGTTAATTTTTACGAGAGTTATCGTGCTCACGGACACATATATATATGTTACTAAACAATTCACAGTATAGGGCTGCTATTATTATAAATATTAGAAAATTCACGCTCAGTTGAATTTTTATTTTCTAATATTTATATATATATATACAGTTTCGAACGAATGGTGTTTTTTGGGGTCTGGGGACCTCAAAACGAAAAGTTATCATGGTCCCGGGCCTAGGTCTTACCATGCCGACTACGGTAATAGCTTCTTCCCTATGGGGAAATTCGCTAAAAGTACTCACTCAATCATAGTCAATCGGATATAAATAAAAAGTTGTGGTTACAATGTTAAATTGGAGTTCTACAAATGGATTTACGTGTAAAAGATAACAACAAATTAGACTTCAGTTCACGACAAAATGATAGTAACCTAACCTAACCTAACTCCACAGAGCGCTGTACGGTAGCTGATCGTTGAGCAACATAATTACAAATAAATGAATTTGTAAAAACAAAATAAAGTCAAATAAACATAAATTGCAGACCTCAAAAAGTAAGCATCAAAAGTAGGATTCAAACCCGTGACCACTGATCTTGAATCATCTGACAACATATCCACTGGGCTATTGGGCTAAATTCATTCCATAGAACTGGTAGAATCGGTTTGATTACATTTTCCATTCTCGCAACAAACGATATTCGCGATACTGAACCTCCTGTGTAATGTGCTTACCATATTTTGTAACAGCTGATTTATATACACCTCATGTGAGCAAATTAGTATCGCCTACACTACTAAATAAATCAGCTATTGTTTATTTAAATCAGCTGATACAAACATGTGGTATTAGCCAAAGGTAGTGTTCTTTCATTTAAACAGCTTTCCAAAACTGTACACATTTAAATGGGCCAAAATACTCAAAATTCCTCCTTCTATCATAAATTGCGGCTAAACAGATGATCGGATCTTAAATCTGACGAAAAATCGTTAGTTGGAAATTAAATTGTATACAACTTTTGTATTTAACATTTTTTGCCATCTCTTACCGTTTCCGTACAAAACGCGCTCAAAGTGGAAAAATTGAAAAAGTGGAATTTTCTCCGCCCCATAAATGCCTTAAAAACTCAAAAACGTTAACCTTTAGCAAAATTTCTGTCAGTTTCTCGTCAAGAGCTTTAACTCAAGTATGATGTTGAGGGAGGTTAGATTACGGGAAGTGCCTCATAGTTTATGTCAGTGAATGAGTGAAACCGTCTAGTTTTATATATTATAATATTTATATATAAAGACTAGTTTATTTTAATGACGAGGATGATATGTACTCTATGTGCAGAGTGATTCAGTGGCGTAACTTATTAATTTAAACCAGGGAGGTTTATTGTATAACTGGAGGTAACACTGCTTAACGATTTTGGTCAAAAACGCGAGCCGGTGATTTTGTCAGGTTGGTACACTCGGTGAGGTAAATGTATCCGTTCTTTGAACTATCCTCATTGGTTGTTTTATTCCAATAAGTGAATCTACTCATGAAAATCATTGGAATAAAAGTAATAAGAGTTGAAGTAAATTCATATTTTCGTTTGATTTATGTATCTAATCTTTCCGTGAAACATAATGTATTATGAGGAAATAAACAAATACAAGTATATTGTGTTTAAAATCATGGATAGGTACTTGTTTGATTCACTTTGTCGACTCGTCCGATTTCAGCGAGTATAGTTCTTTGCTTCACCAAAATTTGGAAAGAACGGCTCGCAGGTTTGTTCATCAGTGTTACCTCCAGATATACAATAAACCACCCTCATTTCAACCTTAGGTGCGCTGAAGCGAATTAAAGGTTTCAGTCAGAGCGCTCCGAGTAATAATTTATTTATTTGTTAGGACTTTATTCTTCGGATGGCAGCTTGTGTCATAAATAACTCATGCTCCACTGAAAAAATCAAGATTTTGATCAACAGCGTACTTAGATAAATAACTTCTAATAATTCATGCCTCAACTATAACTTGGCTTTTAATGCTTAGGGAGTAGAGAACAAAATTGATTAAAAAATGAATTTTAAGTAGACAAGTTTGAGTTAGCCAATTCCCTTTTGTATATATATATATGAAATAGTATATACCTATATGTAAAATAAAAACAAATAAAGTATAATAATTGTTTTTGTAAAACACAGGTGATGTTTGCAAAATCCTGCAAACAAAGATAGTAAATAATTATGCCCCAATTAATTGCAATAATATCGTTCTATTAAAATAAATCTTTCAGTTTACTGTTGTGTAGCCTGACATACATAATTAGGGTGATACAACAGTAAAGTAATATGACAAAAAAAACAATATAAGGAGAGTCTTCTAACAGTAAAAACCAACCAGCAACGGACGCCGCGAACATGAAATAACGTAGCGGCAACACCGCACGACCTTGCCACTAGTTATACGCTGCTCCGCTAGGATCGCTAGTGAACGATAAGCCGGTGAAATGCCACAATCCAGCGAATTTCGGTGTTTCTTACACACATGATGGAAACTCAAAAGTGGCAACTTGAGTTAGTTTGACTTATTTTGACATTTTAACCTCAAAATTATCGATAAAAATTGTAGCATCGTGTGTAAGATGCCACAATTGGATCACGATGCCACAGTGTGGTTGTGTGCATGTCCATGATGCTACAATTGAGTAAATACACACACACACACACACACACACACACACACACACACACACACACACACACACACACACACAAACAGACAGACAGACATCACGTAAAAACCACTTTTTTGGGTTCAGGGAGCACCAAAACGAATATTTCCACTAACAACTCAAATTCGAAAATTTTTACGAAAACAATACTTTCTCCATATACTATGTATAAGGGGAGAAAGTAAAAATGGAGGAGCAGGCATTTTCATAGGTTATGGCTTAAATTTTTCAAAAATTGATCTAGGCGAGTTTAATTCTCCAGGCATTTTTTTCATTTTTTATAACTTTTGATTTTTAACCCTTTGAGTGCCAGAGTTTTTCGGTCGTCATATCCCTAGAGTGCCAGAGTTTTTAACACAGTATATCCCAAAAGTGCCAGGCACAAAATCAACATATTGCAAGGGTTTGCAAAAAAATTAATAACTTTTTCATTTGGTAAGATATTATTATGAAACTTTTTTTGTTTTGTCAGTTTAAAGTTTAGCTATAATATTATGCACATATATAATATCTAAAAAATACAAAATAAAAAATTTGAATAGGTACATATTATACATGCGGGAAATTTTTTATATTTTTTTCAGATAAATAAACATTGTTCAAATATAAGATTTTCACCAAATAACTACTAGATTTATAGAGCTAGAAACTATCCTGAAAATCACCTGTAAGAAATAATAAAAAGTAATGACGTAAGAAAAATTTTCCATAACAACGATATATCGTTGCAATGTATTTTTCGGTAAGACCACCGACGACGATGTATCGTTGTGAAGTATTTTTCGGATGTTCCGTGCACAACGATATATCGTTGCGTGGCACTCAAAGGGTTAAGGGTAATTATCCCTCAAAAAACATGAAAAATCAAGATTTCTCAAAAACGGCTCTAATGATTTTGATTAAACTCTAGTCATTTGTTGAACTTTAGTTTTTCAACAAAATGACACTACCCACATTTCTGTAAAAATTCGGGTTCAGAAATTACAAGACTTAAAATATCAACAATTCAGTTTTTTTGGATTTTTCATAAAAAAAACATAACTATAAGAAATATTACTATTCACCATTAAAAAGAGCTCAAAAAACTAAATAATTTAGTATTTTGAATAACTATTCTACGATTACTGGTTGCGGAGAAAATTGAAATTTTCATTTTGCAGTAAACGCAGTACGTTGTCCAATGTTATTCTTCTGGGGAATTCAAAAATTACCATTTCTCTCTTACTTATTGATCAATTTCGTTCAAACTTGATATGCTTGTCAAGTTAGCATTGACCAACAGAGGAAATTCTAAATATGTTGCCCTTAATAACCCTGAGGGGGGAATAGGGGGCATTTCCCCTCTTAAAACCACTTGTGTCGCGATGGATTCTGTAATGCCTCCTAAACAGGGATTTGGGTGAATATTTTTGAAAACAACTTGTTTACAAGATTTTCTGTACATTTGACCGTGCTTTGTATTCTATATTTAGTAAATAATACCCCCGTCGCAGCAAACCTGCGTACTCAGCGAATTTCCAATGCATATATTTGTGACTCTCTACGACATAGAGCTACTTACCAAGTTTCACAAAAATACATCCATAAATAAGTGATATAAAGCATTTTATTTATTGTCCATAGGAATAACATTAGGGTTGAGGACGCAGGTTTGCTGCAACGAGGAAGATAAGTAATTTTTTTGCAATTGTCAATATAACTGAACCAGGTGAAGCTATTTACCAAGTTTTATTAATTTAGGTTCATAATTAAGGGAGATATACAATTTTACTCATTCTCCATATGAATAACATGGGGGCCGAGTATGCAGGTTTGCTGCTACGGGGACTAACAACAAAAAACTTGTTTTTTGTGCTAATATCAATATACCACAACTCGTTGAAGCCACATACCAAGTTTCAACAATATACATTCAAAAATAATCGAGATATAGAATTTTATTTATTCTCCATAAGGATAACATTATATAAATTATATTATTATATAAATTTGAACGAATAGTGTTTTTGGCATCTGGGGACCTCAAAATGAAAAGTTATCACGGTCTCGGGCTTAAGTCTTACCAAGCCACCTACGGTAATAGCTTCTTTCCTATAGGGGAAATTTGCTAAAAAGTAATTTATTAATTAAAGATGGACTAAAAGGGAGAAAGTATGTGTCAGTTTCCTTATACCGTTTATTCAGTTTAGCTAACTATGTGTTTTTTGTTGGTCTGTCTTTAGATAGTTTGATAGTTAGACAGTTAAGATCTCAACATTTATTTTGCTCAATTAAAAAGCCCACTCGAATGAATGCTTGTATAGATCATGTTATTGATAATTTTTCTAGTGATAACTTCTCTGCTGATGTTGTACGTGGCTGTTTTGCTGACCACGATCCTATACTTCATTTCTATTTGTCTATTTTGGAATTTAAGTCTCAACATAATAGACCTATATATAGAGATTAAAACATACTAATAAGGCAGCACGAAGAAGAATACATAGAAACATTTGTTGAGAGTTTGGAACATCTTGATTGGAGTTTCATTTCTGATTGTCAGTCTGAAGACTTTGATATTCACAATTTATTTATGACCTTTTTTTACAGTATAATGTTAACTTATGGCACCAATGTTCTCCTTTAGTTAACAAAAGTTGTAAAAATAAAATTAAAACAAAGAAAATTAGCTGGTATACCACTGAGTTGAAAGAAATTAGAGATAGAATGCTTTCTTTTAGCACTATTTTTTGTTAAAAAAGTGTAAAAAGCTTTATAGAAGTAAATTAGTTCTTGCAAAGAAAAGCGCTTGTGAAAGATATATTGAAAAACGCCCCTAATAAATGTAAAGCTGCCTGGGATATAATTTCTCAAGAATGTTGCCCCACGCACACTCAGGACATCCCACTTGTTTCTAATGAATTAAATGACTTTTTTCTCGATTCTGTTGTAAATCTTAGTAATAAGTTTATGTCTGACAAATATAATGCCAGTGAATTTCTAAAATTGCAACCTGTAAACCAAACTATATTCAGCTGGAATAGAATCACACCTGAACAGATAGTTTTGATTGTTTCCACATTTTCAAACTCCAAAAGTATGGACTGCTATTGGCTATCAAACTACATCATTAAGAAAACCATTCATCTTATTTGTGAGCCTCTCTCATTCATTTTCAGTAAATGCTTAGAACTTGGTTATTTCCCTGATTTGTTAAAAATTTCAAAAGTAATTCCTGTATTCAAAAAAGTTGAAAAAATCTGCCGCAATATTACCGTCCCATTTCTATTGTACCAATTTTGTTCAAAAATCTTTGAATCCCTGATATATAGTCCCTGATATATAGTTGAGTTGTTATTTTTGAAAGCCACAATCTTTTAACAAAAAGTCAATTTGGTTTCCGTAAGGGTAGAAACACAACATCTGCTGTACTTCAAATTATAAATGAAACCTTAGATGCTTTTGAAGACAAAAACTCAGCTATGCTCTCATTGTGTGATTTAAGCAAAGCATTTGATTGCATCCCATTTGACATTTTATTGATGAAATTAGAATTTTATGAAATAAATAAACGGTATCAGGAAACTGAGACATACTTTCTCCCTTTTAGCCAAACTTTAATGATTAAATTACTTTTTATTTACTAAATACAGAATTCAAAGCACGGTCGAATGTACAGAAAATATTGTAAACAAGTTGTTTTATAAAACATCCACCCAAATCCCTGCTTGGAGCCACTACAGAATCCATTGCTACACAATTGCTACAATTTTTCATTTAGAAGTAAACACAGTACATTGTCTTTGGTAGGGAATAAAACTCCCAGGTGCTCACAAAGTCTTTCCCAGATAAAGAAACTTAACATGGTTCACGATTTTATTTGGTTAATGATTTCCCTGGCCAAAAAAGTTGATTTTAGCAGACTTTCTCTAGCCAAAATAGTTCATTTTCCCTGACTCCCGACTCGAAATGTGCACTTCTTTTCTAATAGGTTTTGATTTTCGCACAGTAGAGCTTTGCGTTTACGATTAAAACAAATCTTTCCCTGACTTGTATGAAATAGTAAGCATTTTCCCTGACTTTCGGTGTTTTCCAACTTTTTCTCTGACTATCCCTGACTTTCCAGAAAGTGCTTAATAATATTACAACCAACAATATTAGAGTACAGGGTGTTTCAAAAAGGACTTTAAAACTTTGAAAATCCATATAAATTTAATGAAACAAGGTACAGAGCTGGTTTTGGTGTTGTTTTAAAGGAAAACACTTCAAGTTTTTTTACCTTAAACTAAAGATGCTCGATGTGGCTTCCGTTGGTTATCCTGCAGACATCCAATTGGTAGTCGATTTCTTCCCAGACTCGCACTAGCATTTCACGTGTAACTTGCTCAGCGGCAGTGTTAATTTTGCTCTAAGTTCAGGTAGAGTGGCCGGCAAAGGAGGTTTGTACACCATATCTTTTATGAAACCCCAGAAGAAAAAGTCTAGCGGTGTCAGGTCTGGGGAACGGGGGGGCCATGCAATTGGCACATCACGGCCAATCCATTGACCTGGAAATCAGTCATTGAGAAAATCCCAGATGTCAGTCAGATAGTGTGGTGGTGCGCCATCTTGCATGAAGTAAACATGTCGTTCTCGGTCATCCTCATCACTCTGTGGTATCAAAAGTTGTTGCAACATATAAAGGTACACTATGCCGTTGATGGTTCTCTCTTGAAAAAAAGGGGCCGACAGGTACATTTTTCTCTTGCTCAACACAAAAAAAAAACGTTCACTTTAGGGCTATCACGAACATGTTGCAATGTTTCATGTGGATTTTCACTGCCCCAAATCCTACATTTATGTGTGTTAACCTTGCCACTTAAGTGAAAAGTTGACTTGTCAGAAAAGATTATGTTGTCCAAAAAATGTTCATCATCATCCACTCGATTTAACATATCCACACAGAAGTTCTTACGGGCAATCTTATCAGTGTCTTTAATTGCTTGTAAAAGCGAATATCGATACGGTTTCAAATGCAAACATTTTCTCAACACACGCCAAACGTTGCAAGTATGTGGGACTTGCAGCTCACGAGATGCACGCCAGGTCGATTTTGTAGGGCTGTTGAAAAAAACGTTGTCTCACTAACTCAACAACTTCGTCAGATGTGCTTGGACGACCTGAGGATTTCTTATGCTTTACTGAGCACCCTCTATAGCTACATCTATGCCACTCATAAATTGTAGGCCTACTAGGAGGATCTTATTGTATTTGGTACGAAAATTACGTTGAACTGTTGTCGCCGACTTTGATTCTTCAAACTAAAACACACAGCTAGCACGCTCAGGTCCAGTGACGGCAGCCATCTTTAATGTAACTGCCGCTAGCGCTTGTGCGGCGCGATTAGGCACTAGCGGACTACGCGAGTCAAAACTTGATATGTTTCCCGGGTAAAACAACACTAAAACGAGTTCTGTACATTTTTGGAATAATTTTATATGAATTTTCAAAGATGTAAAGTCCTTTTTGAAACACCCTGTACTATCCCGTAAAATAATGACGGGCTTAAAAAAAAAAACTACAGAAATTGTTAGTTATGAAATAAATTTAGTGGTTTCAATATTTATATTTAAAAAAACAATCCAAGAACAAATTCCGGAAGATTTTTTCCTACCGGTTCTGTATGTTTTTATGAGGTGCTGAATTGAAATTTTATGTTTGCACCTCAATGCCTTGAGAAAGGTAGGCTTCACTGAGAAAATCACAAATATCCTTAAATATTCTGCACTTTTAGTGAATTTCCCCTAAAGGGAAGAAGCTATTACTGTAGCAGGCATGGTAAGACCTAGGCCCGGGACCATGATAACTTTTCGTTTTGAGGTCCCCAGACCCCAAAAACACCATTCGTTTGAAACTATATATTTTATATATATATTTGTGTCCGTGGGTGCGATAACTTTTGTAAAAAAGGACTGATTTTGATGAAATTTGGTACAAACATGTAAAGCATCATTTATGACTTTTAAGTTTTAAAATCAGACATACTGACCTATCCGAAGTGGTATTTGGGGGGGGGGGTTTTGTCCCCTATAATGTTTTTTTAAGTTTTTACATGTAATATTTTAAAAAGTCAAATTTGGATTTTCACCATTGGATTCAGCTTTAAAAACACACAATTTGGTGATTTTACTTATTTATTTTTTCTCTACGTCAATTGGTTACAGAGATATTGAAAGTGCTAAATACAGTACGTTTTCCAATGTTATTCTTATGGAGAATAATACAAATTTTACATCTAGCTTGTTAATGAACGTATAGTAACGAAACGGTATACGGCTTCATCTGGTTGTGGTATAATGTAAATTTGAACAAAAAAGCAATTTCTACCCACGATCCTCGTAGCAGCAAACCTGCGTACTCTGCCCCCATGTTATTCTCATTGAGAATAAGTAAAATGTAATGACTTCCTTAATTATGAACATAAAATTACAAAAAAAAAATGGTGTGTGGCTTCACCTTGTTGAGTTATACCGATATTTGCATAAAAACCCATTTCATATGTTCCTTGTTGCAGCAAACCTGATTCTCATCCCCCATATTATTCTTATGGAGAATAATCAAAATGGTATATATTGCTTATTTATGAATGTATAATGATGAAAGTTGGTATGTGGCTTCACCTAGTTGAGTTATATTGATATTTGCATGAACACCCTTATGTTGTGTTCCTTTTGTTGCAGCAAACCTGCTTACTCAGCCCCTATGTTTTTCTTATAGATAACTAGCTGATGTACCCGTTCTTCGCACAGGAGTTTTCTTTACCTAATCTTTAGTCGATACAATTTGCATTTTAGTTATCTTGAAACAGCTGTTCTTGCTTCTGCTCTTTAAGTTGTCAAATGGAAGTATCCACAGCTGTTCGCATTAGAGTTTCTGAATGTTTACTTTATTCTGAAATGTAAACATTGAAACTTAGGACGTTCGCGGGGCGTAGCCCGAGGGGATTTTAAGGAAGTGAATAGGCCTATGTGTTGCATGGGTTCAAGATCTACCTATGTGTAAAGTTTCAGCCCAGTCGGTTCAGTAGTTTTTGCGTTCACCCGGAACATCAGACAGACAGACAGACAGACAGACATACATACAGACAGACAGACAGACAGAAACCACCTCTTCTTTATAATATTATAAATAAATAAATAAAAAAAAAAAAATATATATATATATAATAATAATTAAAATGTTATATATCGCTTATTTATAAATGAATATTGATGAAATTTGGTATGTGGCTTCGCCTAGTTGAATTCTATTTATATTTGCATAAAGACCAATTGTTTGCGTTCCTTGTTCCAGCAAACCTACTAACTCATCCTCAATGTTATTCTTATAGTGAATATTTAAAATTGTATATATTGCTTATTTGTGAATATATTTTGTTGAAACTTGGTGTGCGGCTTTATGTGATATTAAGACATTGGAAATTCGCTGAGTATTCAGGTTTACTGTGACAGGGGTATTTTTAGTTTTTGACGTATGGCTTTAAAAATATGCATTTTATTGGAAGCACTGTTGAGTACAAAATAAAAGAAGAAAACTCCCTGCAATATTCATACATTAACTGTATTTTTATGACAAATAACGTAGGGAATAGAGTGCGCCAAAGCCGTAGACAGGAAAATTGTTTGGGGGGGTTTGGGCTCCGCGGTTACAGGAAGTAACTTCCAAACTTTCATTTTAACGCAATTCTTAATATAATTTAATGTTAAAGTAAGATTTTTGAAGTTTTAAATATTTAAATAGTACTTATATATTATATATTATTATTATTATTAAATAACCCAGAAAACACAGCAGTAATCGTATCAACTAAATTCTTCTTTCTTCTTTTTATTTCAAGCTTGCCAACTTAAAAAACATACTTTTGAACGTCCTTCAATGTCACTACTAACAAGATATAACAACATAAAACGAATTTTTCAACACAATAAATACCAGAGTTTCGTTGTCGGCATATTTTCACTCAGTCCCCAGTCTATAATGATAGAAAGTGTTTGGTACAAGAAAAAAACTAAGGTATATGGAAATTGAAAAATCAAGTTTTAATGATTACAGATAAACTAAACACGTTCTTGTAAGAAAGATACTTCATTTACAAAACAAAGTTAAGCCTCCGGTTCTTTTTTTGGAAAAACTATTAATTACATCTTCCGTCGGAATTTCTCTCTCCCTGTGAACGGACATCAGTGCTAAGCCACTCAGACGGCTTTGACCACAAGAGTTTCTTAACTAAGTTTTCAGCCTTCTGAGGGTCGAAAAGCTACGTTCGGGAGTGCAGGTGGTCACTAGAAGTGTGGAGAAAATATTAAGCATAATAAATATATTGGGGTATAAATATTTGTTGCATTCTCCTAAGCTTTCAATGGCACACGTAGGCCGGTCATTTTCCTTTTTCTTCCCCCAGTAGATTTTCCATATATCGAATTCAGCTGATAAAATTTCCAACTCCAAGTCAAATTTATTTTGGTAAATCTTGAAACTGTCAAGGTCTAAAGACTGGATCGTACAACAGACAGATGGCAACAAAGAATTAAGACCTGCAAATACGTCTTTGTATTCCAGAAATCTTGAATCTAGCTGGCAAACAAAGTCATCAAGAAGAGGAATGGCTACTGCGATCCTAAAATACTTTTCGGGATCGGTTGAATTCACCTTACCTTATATACTGAGCATTTATATCGTCGTATAAGTCAATTAAACAGACGACACAAAGCTTTAGGAAGACTAACTGTCACTATGAAAAACTGTAAACTGCACAGTGCACACACGATCAGCCGAATACGTCCTGATGAGTGAATTGACAGGTTATGTCAAATTCCCGCTCATTCGTTCACACTCCCCCGCGATCCCTACGACGACGTGGCGTCCGCACAGCTGACTAACTACGACCGCTACGACTTTCGTTATGACTTGAACGAACAAAAATATTCAAGATTTTCCATATATCGAATTCAGCTGATAAAATTTCCAACTCCAAGTCAAATTTATTTTGGTAAATCTTGAAACTGTCAAGGTCTAAAGACTGGATCGTACAACAGACAGATGGCAACAAAGAATTAAGACCTGCAAATACGTCTTTGTATTCCAGAAATCTTGAATCTAGCTGGCAAACAAAGTCATCAAGAAGAGGAATGGCTACTGCGATCCTAAAATACTTTTCGGGATCGGTTGAATTCACTGTTTTGTTTGGTTTTACTTACCTTATATACTGAGCATTTATATCGTCGTATAAGTCAATTAAACAGACGACACAAAGCTTTAGGAAGACTAACTGTCACTATGAAAAACTGTAAACTGCACAGTGCACACACGATCAGCCGAATACGTCCTGATGAGTGAATTGACAGGTTATGTCAAATTCCCGCTCATTCGTTCACACTCCCCCGCGATCCCTACGACGACGTGGCGTCCGCACAGCTGACTAACTACGACCGCTACGACTTTCGTTATGACTTGAACGAACAAAAATATTCAAGATTTTCCATATATCGAATTCAGCTGATAAAATTTCCAACTCCAAGTCAAATTTATTTTGGTAAATCTTGAAACTGTCAAGGTCTGAAGACTGGATCGTACAACAGACAGATGGCAACAAAGAATTAAGACCTGCAAATACGTCTTTGTATTCCAGAAATCTTGAATCTAGCTGGCAAACAAAGTCATCAAGAAGAGGAATGGCTACTGCGATCCTAAAATACTTTTCGGGATCGGTTGAATTCACTGTTTTGTTTGGTTTTACTTACCTTATATACTGAGCATTTATATCGTCGTATAAGTCAATTAAACAGACGACACAAAGCTTTAGGAAGACTAACTGTCACTATGAAAAACTGTAAACTGCACAGTGCACACACGATCAGCCGAATACGTCCTGATGAGTGAATTGACAGGTTATGTCAAATTCCCGCTCATTCGTTCACACTCCCCCGCGATCCCTACGACGACGTGGCGTCCGCACAGCTGACTAACTACGACCGCTACGGCTTTCGTTATGACTTGAACGAACAAAATTAACTAAACAAATAAGTAAATTTGTATTTCCTTTGTTTTTAAGTTTATTCCTTGTCATCATTCAATTTTCAAACAATTCGTTATGATAAAATTCTTCACATTTTTTGTTGGTCTGTTTTTTTATTATTTATCTCAAAATTTCGGGGGGGTTTCGACCCCCTGACCCCCCCCATTGGCTACGGCCTTGGAGTGCGCTGAAAAAAAGCAACTTTTAGGACAATCTGGCCAAAACAAGGGAAATGCCCTGTATCTGTAGCAACGTTCTAGTTTTACTATGTCATGCTAAAAACCAACTTTTTGAACAAATTAATTGCATATTCAGCTTTCTATTGTAAAATTAAGACATAAGATAAATAATTTAATTTGATCTCCTTCTCAAATTGCATAAGCTTTAATGAGGTAATATAAGTTTGAATCAAAATACTTGCAAGGTAAATTTATTTAACGTAATATAATTGTCTAATAAATCTCGTAGTCTTATATAGAGTTAACGTCTAGATTAGAAGGTTAGGGTTTAACTCCATATATGTTCCTGGAAACAATTCTTAAATAATTATGAAAGTGTTCAAATAAAAATAACTAGCAAACCATATGTTTGTATCTTTAATACCAGCTTTTCTGCTTCTTTTGTTTTGATTTTCTATCCAATGTTATTTAAATGGGCCAAAACCGTACTTTGAGGGCTTCCCAAGGGTTTCTGGTTCCACACACTGACTTGAGACCCCCAAAAGGAATAGCTTGACGTTAAGGGCTTTCAAACGACACGTAAATCATCAAAATCAACCCAGTAGTTTGGTCATAATCTTCTGCACAAAAATCGCCTTATTCTTTTAATAATCTTTTAATCAATTATGTTGATTGAGTTTACATTTAATTACTCCTAAAATTTCCTCATATGGCTAGAAAAGAATAATTTTTTTGTTTTGTTTTAATGTTTCATTGGTCGGGATTATGCCATTTGCATAAAATATTGAAAGGTGGAACACAGACAACTGTTGTTAAATAAATAAATAAATACAATTTTACTGGCATTAAGCATATATACAGCAATAGACAAGGCCAGAACAGATCTTATCCTAATACAGGTATCACATGAGTATACAACATACACTTTACAATTGAGCAGTCTACAGCAAAGTCATTAGGCCACATTCATAACAGTCCACAATTAAAGTAAAATTAAATTATCGTATAGATAATTATATTTAAACGTGCGAGTTACTCCAGTGCAAATCACAAAAACAAATAACATATTCCGTTAAAGAAAGGGGGTTGAAATGTTTTTATGAAGCAAGTGAATAAAATCTGCGGTATGGAAGGGTTGTTAGTGAATTTCCTATGGAAAGTGAACTATTAGCATGACCCGCACGGTGAAACTTAAGCCCTGGACCACCATAGAAGTTCCTAACGTGACCCCCTGAACATGTTTTGGGGGGTCGTTCAAAATTTTATATATATATATGTATATATATATATATAGACATATATATATATATATATATATACATGTGTATGCACTCTAGCGGTCGCATTTTTTGTCCGATTTACTTCAAATTTGGTAGGGACGTTCCTTTCTATAATCTGTTGGACAAGTTCGTTGGGCAAAACAATCGGAAAACTCTAAACCCCTTTTTTGGGGATTAATCTTTCAAATTTCGAGTTTTTGGGCCCAAAAAGGGTCATAAAAGCTCCAGATTCGAAATAAATGCATGTAAAAAGATGGGAATTAGTGAGGCAAAAGTTTTAAGCTCTCTCTCGTCATTCTAGCATAAATATTTACCGAGTTATTAAAGAAAATGTGTATAGACTAAACACAGTACGTTGTCTTATGGGGGTTTTACACTAGAAAAGGCTGTTATTCCTTTGTTAGAGTACTTTTATCATCCCCAGCAACCTCACGCCTACTTTCAAGCCTGTCTGGACCTTCTCCTAACCTTATAATGCGCAAAATTGTATTACCAGCTTTGCAAGTAAATGAAAACAGGAGTATCAGAACAGCCAAAAAATCAGTATTTTCAGATTTCAATAAAAATCGGAAAAATTTATGTTTTTACACTTATTTTGAGTTTTAAAAGTTTTTATGTGGAAATTCACTTCCCTCACGTCAGTGTGCTGCGTGCGAACTCGTTTTATTTTAAAGTAACCAACAAATTGAAGAACAAATTAGTACATTTATAGGAATATATAATTGAGAAATGGTTGATAAATGGTTTGCTTAGAATAACTTATGCAAAGAAATCCCAAAAGAAGCCTGAATCGCCTCAACTGTCGTTATCTACTGTATATCAGAATTTGCTTCAAAACTAATTCTTTTGTATTTGGAAGGTTATGCTACCAGACTATGGGCGGAAATAAATGAAATAGTGTGAAAAAAGAGCTATATTGTAGATTAACAAAAGGACTTGTAACGGTAATATCACTGATTTTGAATACAGAATAGATATCCCAAGACTAGTTAATTTTTAAACCCAGGAAAATGAACCAGCTGGTCCACTAATCAGACAACTACATCAGCTGCGTATGAAACAAAAATAACAAACCCATTTTTCATATAAAAAGAATCCCGTTTTATCCCTTTGAATCACATTAAAAAATCCCTTTTCATCCCGCTTTTAATCTGAGATCACAGACTGCACTAGATTGCAGAATCAAATATTTTTCTATTTACTTTTACTAGCTGCTCTCTTTTAATTGTATATATGTTTATATTTACCTATTTTTCGTGCTAAAATTAAATTATTTAAACATGTTCTACTCTTTCAAATACCATTTTATCACTTTAAACAACTATATTATGATCGATTTTAATGGAAGCAATCAATAACATAAAAGAGTAGTTAGCATTTTATCTCTATATACAAATTTTGTCCAGCTAGACTAGTCAAATAACCAACAACGCGAAACGAGTAGTGTAAGGGGTGGAGAAGGGATTACCTTCATACTGGTTTTCTTAGAGTAAGAAACAATGCACATACTACTACTTCGTTCTACTGCTTCTAAGGCTCCGTTCTAGCTAGGCGACGAGAATTCTGTCGGCGATATGTCCGATATCACTCCTGCCGACGAAGAAAACGGTGTCCAAACTATTCAAAACAACAAATTATAACGGTGACGACGCGATGTGTTCTCCATTCTACATATTCATGGTATCGCATCGCACACCCAACTAGGACACGCTCACGCTCATGCCCAAGTGGAATGGAAGTGGTGGAATTGAGTAAGGGGGGTTCAAAATACTTCAAAGTAAGGGAGTCTGGGATCTGTAGGCTTCTAGGCTCAACCTGTGGCGTGTATCCCCTTACCGCCTATGTCGACAATCTTTTTTATGTATGTGGTATTAGATTTTAGTATACGTTTAGCAAATCCCGCAAATTGAAACATTCGTTGCCAGAGCCTTTTCTTGAGATGGTGTAGCACTAGTTTCATGGTATATTTTTCGGGTTACAGATCGGCCATAAGCTCGGTTCATCTATTCTGGTATTCAAAATCAGTGGTAGTACTAAATAGCACAGTACGACATAGGTACTAGAAATGGCAAATATTTTACTTGTTAATTCCAACATGGCCAGGCCAGCGACATTGATGTGATTCATTGTGCGTTCTGCGATGTTTATAAAATAATAATAATAGGTGCGGACAAGGCTCAACGATATTTAAAAAAATGGGAATGCCCGCTTGTGCCAAGGTGCTCTGTTTGTAAGCAAACTAGCAGACGTAATGCCGATTTCCCAAAAAATCACACTTTATCCCACAAACAGTGAAATATCCCATATATGGGATGGAAATCCATTAATTGGAAACACTGCTGGTAGCGCTCTGGCGGCATCTCACATCAAACTCGAGCAGCGCAGACAATCCCGAGGCACGCTCGGCCCGTAAGCTAGGTTTATCTATTCCGTAGGATGTATAATCAATGGTAATATGTTCATCTAATGCAAATTTTTATTTTCAATTTATACCAAAATATATGTATATCTATAAATATAATTTATATTGTACTACAATGAATGTATGTAAGACTGACTCTAATCAATGTACCAATATTGTGCAGATGACAAATAAAGATATTTGATTGATTGATTGTCCCTTAAAATAAAAATCTTGAAAAATTGATTACCTTGAGAGTAAACTAATTGGCAGACTGTTTGAGGACTTACAACAAATCGTAATGTTGTCTGTGTACATTCTATAGATCCGTATATCGTGTACAGCCAGTGAATGTCTTAGTAGCTGCTGAAGCACAATATAATTTGCTATGGTAAAAAAATACAAGAACGCAAGTTTCAGGCAGACCCTACAAAGAAAAGGTAGATGCAGCAATGCAAAATATTATCAGTTTTCCTGAAAATAGTGACGAGGAATGCCAATCTACCAGTAAAGAACTGATCAATGTGATTAAAGGTGATTTCCGTACTCATCCAAAGACAGTTAAGATTCTTCTTCTTAAGAGTTTTTTAAACACTATAGTGGTAACGTGAAGTACACCTTTGATTCAAGAGCACTGGTTACAAAATTATTAACGAGTCATGGTTTTGGGAGGTACAAATGTTGCTAGAAAAGAAAAAAGATGTCGAAACAGCAGCTGCAGCAGCTATCAGTTAGCTTGAAACAGCTGTTCTTGCTTCTGCTCTTTAAGCTGTCAAATGGAAGTGTCCTCAGCTGTTTGCATTACAGTTTCTGAATGTTTACTTTCTTCTGAAATGTAAACATTGAAACTTAGGACGTTCACGGGATGTAGCCCGAGGGGATTTTAAGGAAGTGAATTGGCCTATATGTTGCATGGGTTCAATATCTACCTTTATGTAAAGTTTCAGCCCAGTTGGTTCAGTAGTTTTTGCGTTCACCCGGAACATCAAACAGACAGACAGACAGAAACCACCTCTTCTTTATAATATTATAGATGAGGATAACATTGGACAACTTCAGGTGTATAGCATTTTGAATATCACAACGGTTGGACGTAGAATCACAATTTAAACACCAAAATGATTGTTTTGTGGAGCTGAACTGATTGGTAAAAGCAAATGTAAAGTTTACATTAAAATGAACTAAGGAAAATCCAAAAACATTTTTCCCATAAGCTTAACATTGGAGATTTTATAAGCAGGTTTTTTTATTTTCTCCACAACCACTTAACCTAGGTTAATAATTCAAAATACTGTATTTTTTTATGCTCTATAACATGGTCAAAACCAAAATTGTTTTATAAAAATTTTAGTGTAAAAAATGCAAAAACTGATTTTTGGAAAATTTAAAACCCCCCATAAACCCTCCTTTCCCATGTTCTGATTTCTCTGGTTTTCAAACATAAAGTCATGAATGTCACTTTACACATTTGAGCCAAATTTCATCGAAGTCAGACGTATTTTACCTAAGTTATCGCATTCACAGACACACACACATATATATATATATATATAATTCTAGTAAAAAAGGTCCAATTGAATTAAATTTAGGACAAACATGTAAAGCAACGTTATGTCTTTAAGTTCAAAAACCAAACAATCATCCTATCCTAAGGGGCTTTTTTGTGGCGGGGAGGGGGGGTTTGTACCCCAAAAATGGATTTTTTAAATTTGTACATATAATCTTTTCAACAATCTAATTTTAGTGAATTTTTCCTTTAGGAAAAAAGCTATTACAGTAGGTGGCATGGTAAGACTTAAGCCCGAGACCATTATAACTTTTCGTTTTGAGGCCCCCGGATCCCAAAAACACCATTCGTTCAAATTCATCTATATTATAATGTAAATGTATCTGTGGCACAATAACTTTCATGAAAACCAGACATATCGCACAATTATAAGGGGGGTTTTGTACCCCAAAAATGGATTTTTTGAACTTTTTATTTATAATTCTTTTTAAACCCAAATTTTAGTTTGTACAGATGAATTTAGCTTAAAAAACAAACAATTTAGTTAGGCTAATTGAATTATTGCTCTACGTCAATCGGTTACTGAGATATTGAAAGTGCTGAACACAGTACTTGTCCAATGTTAATCTTATGGAGAATAAGTAAAATTGCATATCTCGCTTATTAATGAACATATATTAATGAAACTTCGTATGTGAGTATCGGGGTTTATTGATACTTCAATACAAAACCCATTTTTTGTTTTCCCAGAGGCAGCAAACCTGCGTACTCAGCAGCTACAATGTTACTCTTATGGAGAATAAGAAACATGTTATAGCTTGCTTGTTTATGAACATATACTGGCTGTTACCTGCAGGCTTCGCCCCGCAAATTATTTATAAAAAACTATGATAGTTGTGTGTGCTGAATTCTGTGGTTAACCAGTGCAACTATAAATCAAGATCAGCTGTTTATATTTTCATCAGCTCAAACAAAAATTAATGTCCATAAGGAATACATGGGAACTTTGAACCCCCGTGGGGCATAGTCCTATAGGATTTTCACAACTTTAATATGACTAAATGTTACTCAGGTCTACCAAGTACCTCTCTGCAAAATCTCAGCTCAATCGGTCCAGTAGTTTTCATGTGATGGAACTTCAGAGTTACGCACAAACATCTATACTTTCCCATTTATAATATTAGTGTGATATTGGTAAAACTTGGTATGTTGCTTCATCTGGTGGTGATCCATTGATATTTTTCATCACTTTTTGTTTGAAAATAGCCTATTACCATACAGCTGAAATCAACGAAAATTACCTATTTCCATGTAACAAAACAAATAACGGTCAACTGACTTTGCCTGTCCCAAACAAAACTTTTCCTGTCCTAAACAATTGAAGTTCCCGTTTTGCTCAACAGGAGCACCGGCATGATTTTGTTATTGGTTTTGAAAATTCTTAGTGCTAACAGCTGACTTAAATATTACAGTGAATTGTAAAACCGTGTTGTGTTTACTTATGGAAAATTACTATCCTATGAAATATCAGATATTTTCATTATAAAGTTTAGTGTTTTTCATTATAAAGTTTAGTGTGGTTATTTGCATTGCGATAAAAATTATCGTTCACTACTCATCCCAAAAGTCCTATTTTGGGGCAAGATAGCATTTTACGTATGAGACAAAGCGGAGTCACTACTAACTACTCGTGACTACTAACTTTCGTGATTAGTAGTGAAATGCCGATTTTTGTAGTCCTCGATGGAGCAAACCTGCGTACTCAGTCCTTATGTTTTTCCTATCAAATTTCCTATCAGTCAAATTTATGAATATGCTTTGATGAAACTTGGTGGTGGCTTCATGACGTAGTGAGTTCGCTGAGTATGCAGGTTTGCTGCAACGGGGGTATTAGTTTCACCATTGGATTCAGCTTAAAAAAAAAAATAAAAAATAGGTGTTTTATCATTGCTCTAGGTCAATTGGTTACAGAGATATTGAAAGTGCTAAAGACAGTGAGATGTCCAATGCAGGGGTCCAAGTGGTTTTTGAGGACTAAAAAGTAGGAAAAGTAGGACATTTTCGATGAAAAGTAGGATATTTCCGTTGAAAAGTAGGAAGGACATTTCCGTTGAAAAGTAGTAGGATCATTATCATTGTTGCGGACTAGGATACCCCAGCATAGCTGCTAGTCACATCTTCCACGAGCGGGAATAATGCGCAAGTTACCGGAAAGATAGGATATAGCAGGAAAGAAAAGGGTGGGATGGGACGGCAGCCAAATCAACCCTTCAGAGGGCCAACTCCCGTGCCCTGTGACAGCTGGGATGAGGCTCTCAAACAGGGGACTCTCATTTTGCCCTCCAACTGGTCAATTCAACTGACAGGGTATTCATGTACAACAGCCAGGGACCATTCATTCTCAGGTTGGCAGGTGGGGACCAAACCCGGAGATTCTGTCCCTAGCTGCTGCAAATGGAGGGACCAAAGGTGAAAGGGAAGTTTGTCGTAATGGACAGCTAAAAGACTTACCATATGTAATGACAACTTCATTTGCTGTACCCAATGTCAGCCTCAAAACTGGTAAAGACCAGTCTTAAGGTAGTTCTGGGACCAAGTAGTAGGATTTACTGAAAAGTATGACTATCTAAGCCTACTGAAAAATAGGTAAAACAACTTTTTTATGTTTTTAACCCATTGGCTCACAACCCCGAGTATACTCGTGGCCGCCGAAAGTAGCCCGGACGTGCAACCCCGAGTATACTCGGGATAGCACTTTTTATAAAAAAAAAAAAAAAAAAATATTTTAAAATTTTTTCTTTTTTGTTTATTTGTTGTTTTAACTTGTTTTCATATTTTGTTTGAATGTATTTTTTATGCATATGCCCATCCTTGGGGAAACTTAGTCAAATTTAGGAAAAATATGATTTTGGAAAATATGTTATAACTAAGTCAAATATAAATGTATCACTAACATTTTTTATTTTCACGTAAAAAATAAATAACCCACAAGTACATAATAGTTGTTGGGCTGAAACAATTTTTTTTTGTTATTTACATGTAACTCCTTTTAAAATTTATGTTTTTTATAAACTATATATATATATATGATATATATATAATATTTACCATACATAAATGCTGTCAAAAGTATCTTCTTCTTGTAGATAATTTATTTCTCTAAAGGTTAGTGCAAAAATTAAGTAAATTGAGCAATAATTGTTGCTATAGTGACAGTTTTAGTAAAAGTCTACATTTATGTAATTTTTCTTAGGAAACTGAACGGCTTGTCAGGTGGCAAATTTCAGGTAAGCCAATGGGTTAATACAGGATAATTAAAACACGGACCAGTCCACTAAAAGCCTTTAATGGAAAAACATAGTAACCGACAGTGTTTATTTTACTTAAAATAACTTACTACAAGTATATCTCATACATTCTTAGTTCACTAAGGAATTTAAAAGTTTGTTTTTAGTATTGTGACTTTTTAGATGTATTGTGCCACATGTAAAAGTACATTTTCGTAGTTTGTGATATTTTAAGTAAAGTATTTCATTGTTGGGAATTGCTCCTACAGGGCCTTAATATTTTATCCGTCAAATTTTGACGAGCACCTACTAGTTCTTATAGAGAACAAGATGTTACCCGCAGGCTTTGCCTTGCGAACAATTTATAAAAACTATGACAGTTGTGTGTGTTACATTCTGTGGCTAGCCCGTGCAACTACTACGAATCAAGATCAGCTGTCTGTATTTTCATCAGCTCAAACAAAAATGAATGTCCATAAGGTATATATGGGAACTATTGAACCCCCGTGGGGAATAGTCCTATAGGCTTTTCGCAACTTTAATATGCCTATATGTTACTCAGGACTATCAAATCAAATCAAATCAATCTTTATTCAAACATACATACAAGATGTACAAGAGTGCGTTATAAAATATACATCAACCATACCATATTAAATAAACAATAACAGATAAATTTCCTAAGACAAATATTTTTAACAATTGTTGTTCATGACAATTAAAAAGTTAGCTTTAGTAGAGTAAAAATCATCCATACAGTAAATTGGCATGTCTATTAAATATTCTCTTAATCTATTTTTGAATTTAACCAAATTGTCCTCATTTCTTATACTATCCTGAAAGTAGTTTATAAATTTTATACCACTTTAAGAAGGACTTTGCTTATACTTTTCTTTTTACTTTCTCCCTCGATACATAGTATATGGAGAAAGTATTGTTTTCGTCAAAATTTTCGAATTTGAGTTGTTAGTGGAAATATTCGTATTGGTGCTCCCTGAACCCGAAAAAGTGGTTTTTACGTGTTGTCTGTGTGTGTATGTGTGTGTCCATGTATGTGTCCATGTGTGTGTGTGTGTGTGTGTGTGTCTGTGTGGATGTGTACAGACCTAGAGCCTTAACCAATGGGCTGATTTTTATGAAATTTGGTATGTAGGTGCTAATCCACGATACCTCCAGGCGTTTTTGTCATTCTTTGAATTTTTTATTTTTAAGGGTAATTATCCCCCAAAAAAACATGAAAAATCCAAATTTCTCAAAAACAGCTCTAACGATTTTGATTAAACTTTAGTCGTTTGTAGAACCTTAGTTTTTCAACAAAATGACACCACCCGCATTCCTGTAAAATTTCATTCAAACTTGATATGCTTGTCATGTTAGCATTGACCAACAGAGGAAATTCGAAATATGTTGCCCCTTAATAACCCTGAGGGAGGAGGGGAATAGGGGGCATTTCCCCTCTTAAAACCACGAGTGTAGCAATGGATTCTGTAGTGCCTCCAAAGCAGGGATTTCGGTGAATGTTTTTTAAAACAACTTGTTTACAAGATTTTCTGTACATTCGACCGTGCTTTGTATTCTATATTTAGTAAATAAAAAGTAATTTATTCATTAAAGTTGGGCTGAAAGGGAGAAAGTATGTGTCAGTTTCCTGATACCATTTATTTATGCTTCTTTACAGTAAAAGTTTCTTTGCTTCTGATGTTGTAGTTATGTACATCACTTTGTCATTTAAATTTTGATTGATTAGTTTTCACAAACATTATTGTTCCTATATAGGTACAGGCTATAGACAGTCATGATTTGCAACTCTGTAAAATGTGTTTTACAAGATTTGTTATTTTTAAGCTAAGTATGCACCGTATGGCTCTCTTTTGTAAAAGTAAAATTTCATTTAAGTTAAAACTGCTAGTTCCACCATAGACTTCAATTCCATAAGAAATATGAGAGTGTACATTGGAAAAATATACAGATTTTAATGTTTCTTTACAACAAAATTGAGCTAGTCTTTTTAGTGCAAAAATACCAGAACTTATGTTCTTACAAATTGCATTTACACGAGTTGTCCAACTAAGGGTGCTATCCAAAAAAAGTCCTAAGAATTTTGTGTCAGTTTCATGTCATCAAGTCAATCAGTCCAGTGGTTAGAGCGTGACTGAGCCAAAAATATTTAAACAAACAAACATACATACAATTAAACTGAAAAAATTTCACATTTATAATATTAGTAGGATAATTAAAATTGTATATATATATATATATATATATATATATATATATATATATATCACCTCTTTGTGAATATATTTTTATGAAACTTGGTTACTAGCTTTATGTGGTATTACATCACATATACAGTATATGCATTGGAAATTCGCTGAGAACGCAGGTTTGCTGTGACGGGGATATTTTAATAAGCAATAGTTATGTTTTACATGTTTAAGTCTTTTAACTCACACTAATACCTTGTTTGGACCAAATTTACTTTCGGTACAACCCTGTTGTAGAAAACTTGCGTAATCAGAAAATTTCAAATGATACGTCACTACCACATACAGCCACTTACCAAGTTTTATCAAAAATCATTCATAAATAAACGAACAATACCTATTAGGACTGAGTACACAGATTTGCTGCAATAGTAACCTCAAAAATCTGAGTTTTATGCATCTATAAATTAATTACAACCATATGTTCTATATCTTACAAATTGAATAATTTATTTTGTTTGTTCGTTAATGTCAGGACAAGGTTTTTATAAAAGAAAAATTTTAATCCGACCTAAGGGCTCTGTCCCACTGGCCTTCAAAGTTCCCATTGATTTGATCAAAGTTCAGTTAATTACACCAAACAGCTATTAACAAGGATTACATCTAAACATACTTTAAAGGCATAAACAAATATTCCTTACAGGAATAACAAATCTACTTGAATGGCATCTCAAACTCTTTTTTCATTGCCGAAGTTAGCACTATATAAACACCCCCGTCGCAGCAAACCTGCGTACTCAGCGAATTTCAAATGCAAATAATGGGTATCACTACTACCTAGAGCCACTTACCAAGTTTCACAAAAATACATTCATTAATAAGTGATATATAGCATTTTATTTATTCTCTATAAGAATAACATTATAAATGAGTACGCAGGTTTGCTGCAACAAGGAAGATAAGATATGTGTTTTTTTGCAATTATCAATATAACTCAACCAGGTGAAGCTACATACCAAGTTTTATTAATTTAGGTTCATAACTAAGGGAGATATAAAACTTTACTTATTCTCCATATGAATAACATGGGGGCCGAGTATGCAGGTTTGCTGCTACCGGGAAAAATCAACAAAAAACTTTTTTGTGCTATTATCAATATACCACAACTAGTTGACGCCACATACCAAGTTTCATCAATATACATACATAAATAATCAAATTATAACATTCTATTTATTCTCCATAAGGATAACATTGGACAACGTACTGTGCTTAGCACTTTGAATATCTTTGCAACGGTTGGACGTAAAACAACAATTAAAACGCCAAAATGATTGTTTTGTAGAGCTAAACTGATTGGTAGAAAGAAATGTGGAGTTTTTAGTGAAATTATCTGAGGAAAATCTAAAAACCGTATTCCCATAAGATTAACATGGGAAATTTTATGGACACATTTTTTGACTTTTCTCCACAACCACTAAACCTAGCTTAATGATTCAAAATACTAAATTGTTTGTTTTTTAATCTCTACAAAATGGTTGTAACCAAAATCTAGTGTTTTTAAAATTTTAGGGTAAAAAGTTCAAAAAACTGATTTTTGGAAAATTTGAAACCCCCATAAAACCCCCTTCCCATAAACCGATCGATCTGGTTTTCAAACTTAAAGTCATAAATGTTACTCTCCACATTTGTGCCAAATTTCATAAAAATCGTGCGCTTCTTTCAAAAGTTATCGCGGTAACGGACACACACACATATATATATATATATATATAAATTTGAACGAATAGTGTTTTTGGCATCTGGGGACCTCAAAACAAAAAGTTATCATGGTCTCGGGCTTAAGTCTTACCATGCCACCTGCGGTAATAGCTTCTTCCCTATAGGGGAAATTCGCTAAAATAGGCGAGTGAGCGAAGCGAACGAGCTCATCTTGAAAATGAACGAGTATTTGATATAAAAACAAATTAAATGACATTAGGACAGGACAACGTCTGTCGGGCCAGCTAGTACAACATATTTTTTCAAGCTGAATCCAAACTAATATTTGATAAAAAAAACTCTCTATGTAAAAAGCCATTTTGGGAGTACAAAACTCCCTTTTGGATGGGTCAATTTGTCTGCTTTTCAAATTTTTAAGTCATAAAATTTGCTTTACATGTTTGTACAAAATTTCATCAAGATCGGACCTTTTTTACAAAAGTTATTGCACCCACGGACAACATTATATTATACAAGTATAAAATATGCACAGTAAAAGCCTGCTAATCCGGCATCCGATGGTCCGGCACTTTCAATAATCCGGCATCTGTCAAAGGGTTCTATAAAAAAGTCTGTACACTGCATGAGCCTTTTGGCCGTGTTCGGCGAGTTCGGGCGCGATCGGTGGAGTTTGCGGGTAATCCGCAGGAGTAACTGTGTTGTATGTATGCAAATATAATACCGTAAATCTATTTTCTGATTGAAATGTTGTATTGTTTTACAATTTTCCATCACTACCGAAATCAGAGAAAGCACAATTAAACACGGAATAATGGCCTGCTAACCAATGATTTCCTTTTGACTCTCAATTTTTAGCGGTACTTCCGCTATTCTCGCAATAACGGCTATTTTTAGACGACGCTCACTAATCCGGCATTTTCGGCAATCCGGCACTGCCAAAGTCTCAAATGTGCCAGATTAGCGAGCGTCTACTGTAAACAAATTTGAAAGATTGGCGTTTTTGGTATCTGGGGACCTCATAACGAGAAATTATAGGCCCTGGGCTAGGTCTACGTCTACATGTTTTATGTAAAGGCTAAAATACAACCTAAATTGGGAGACCATATTAGAAAATACCCCCGTAGTAGCAAACCTGCATAGTCAGCGAATTTTCAATGCTTATAACATATATGTATCTTGATACCACATACGAAGTTTCATCAATATATATTCATAAATAAACGATTTACGACATTTTAATTTTATGATAATTTTCTATAAGAATAATATGGCGGCTGAGTATGCAGGTTTGCTGAAACAAGGAAAACAAAAAATGGGTTTTTATACAAATATCAATATAACCCAAATAGGTAAAGCCACATACCACGTTTTGTTAGTTTATGTTCATAGTTAACGGAGAAAACATTTGACTTATTCTCCATAAGAATAACATGGGGGCTGAGTACGCAGGTTTGCTGCTAGTGGAACTATCAGCAAAATATAGTTTTTTATGCAAATATCAATTGACTACAACAATATGAACCAATATGCCAAGTTTCGTCAGGATAAGTTGATAATTAAGAAAATAAGCGAGATATACAATTTTTCTATTCTCCATAAGAATAACATTGGACAACGTACTGTATTTAGCACTTTCAATATCACTGTAACCAATTGACTTAGAGCAATGATCAAAACACCAAATTGTTTGTTTTTACTTTCTCCCTCTATACATAGTATATGGAGAAAGTATTGTTTTCGTAAAAATTTTCGAATTTGAGTTGTCAGTGGAAATATTCGTTTTGGTGCTCCCTGAACCCAAAAAAGTGGTTTTTACGTGATGTCTGTCTGTGTGTGTGTGTGTGTGTGTCCGTGTGTGTCTGTGTGGATGTGTACAGAGCTAGAGCCCTAACCTATGGGCCGATTTTTATGAAATTTGGCGTGTAGGTACTAATCCACGATATCTCCAGGCGTTTTTTTCATTTTTTTGAATTTTTGATTTTTAAGGGTAATTATCCCCCAAAAACCGCCAAAAAACATGAAAAATCCAAATTTCTCAAAAACGGCTCTAACGATTTTGATTAAACTTTCGTGGTTTGTAGAACTTTAGGTTTCCAACAAAATGACACCACCCGCATTTCTGGAAAAATGCGGGTTCAGAAATTACAGGACTTAAAACATCAAAAATTCAGTTTTTTGGATTTTTCATAAAAAATCATAAATGTTAAAAAAGATTACTATTCACCATTAAAAAGAGCTCAAAAAACTAAATAAATTAGTATTTTAAATTACTATTCTACGATTGCTAGTTGCGGAGAAAATTGAAATTTTCATTTAGCGGTAAACACAGTACGTTGTCCAATGTTATTCTTATGGGGAATACAAAAATAACTATTTCTCTCTTATTTACTGATCAATTTCATTTGATATGCAGGTCAAGTTAGTATTGACCAACAGATGATGTTCGAAATGTGTTGCTATTTAACCCTGGGGGGGGGCAAGGGAGCATTTCCCCTCTCAAAACTACTGTGTGTAGCAACGGACTCTATAGTGCCTCCAAAAAAGCAATTTGGGTGGATATTTCTGAAAACAACTATTTTAGACAATTTTCTGTACATTTATCTATACTTCATATTCTATATTTAGTAAATAACAAATATTTTTGTCATTAAAGTTTGGCTAAAAGGGAGAAAGTATGTGTCAGTTTCCTGATACCGTTTATTTTAATCTGAATTCAATGGTGAAAAATACAATTTTATTTAAAATATTACATGTAAAAAACTCAAAAACACCATTTTTGGGGTACAAAACCCATTATTACCAACTCCCTTCATTACAAACCTATCAAAGCAACCATGCAATCCAACGCTTCAGCATTGTACAAACATTACACAGATGAATTATTCCGTTTTCATCTGTTAATTTAATTATTTTCCCTCTTAGTCAGGCACCATTATCATTTTTTTTATTCTGGCACAAGTAGGCCTATCAAAATTTAATTATTCCTCTGCTAATTTACATTTTCATTGTTGATGCTAACAAAACCCTACATTTCTTAAAAAATATACCTACACAAAAATCTCTATGATGCTCCAGCATATTAAAACACTTATAAATCTCCAGTTTTTGTTTGTTTCATTACATTTTTCTCTGGTATGGCACCTGGATGATTTGTTATAAATATTGGTGCACCAGTACTAATAATTAACTTTCCTTCTATAATGTGTAGCTCCTTTTCATTGTTGGTGCATAAAATTGATGAATTTTAAAAGTTTGTTGCATAGGGCAGATTTATTTACAAATACATCTACTATTTTCTACCATCACCGTGAAAAGCAGCAGTGTGCTGTTTAAGATGAGTGATCCTTTTAAAAGTTTCCCCACATTCTGGACAAGATATCGGTCGCTCATCAGAATGAGTGATCATGTGTTGTCTAAGATTACCCTTCCTCTTAAATCCTTTATCACAAATGTCACAGGAATATAATAACACAGAAGAGTGGGTCGTACGATGATTTCTTAAAGAATTAGAATTTTTAAATTGCATCCCACATTCTTTACAATGATAAGTTTTGATAATACTGTGTACAACTTCCATATGATTTCTCAACTGTGTATTAGTTTTAAATTGTTCTAAACACTTGGAACACTTTTTTAACCGATGTTCCCTTTTATGTCTTTGTTGCTTCCACCGAGAAATAAACCCTTTACCACAGACTAAACACTTGAATGGCTTTGCAGCCTCAGATCCTTCAGGTAACCGATGCTCTTCCTCATGAGCCAATAAATGTCCTGGACTCGGACAGGTGTAGCCACAAAAACAACACAAATAGCGAGTCTTCTTATTCAAATGCATTTTTTTATGATGTATATGTCTTGTATTTTTGCTATTAAAACACTTGTCACAATCAAAACATTTGAATGGGCGAGCATTAGTGTGTGTGTTTTTGTGAGCTTCCATTTTTTCTCTGCCAGTAAAACATTTACCACAAATATCACACTGATGCTTCGATTCTCGTCTATTCCCACCACACAATGAATATTTTTTATGGGAAAGGTACTGATCAACAATTTCAAAATATTTATCACACTTATTGCAATGATAAGTATGATGAGAAACCTCAGACAATCTTTGATCAATCTTTGAAGAAAAATCCTCATCACTATCTCCATCATGACAGTCATCTTGAGAAGGTGGTGTAGTATATAATGGCAAATCCAACACGCCGACAGATTGTGAACTAGATGGGGAAATTCTCGGTTTCGGCAAAATTTTTCTAGCTGTTTTTTGAACATGTTTTTTATTGTTCTGTACTACGTGGGGGGAAATAATATAATTTTTCTGCTTTAGTTCTGCTTGAGCAATAGTTTTTCCTACCTTCTTAGGAGCATGAAATTGTTGAAATTTGGTGCAGGTAACTGTCTGAGCTGGAATATTTTTATTGGGCTCAATCTGTGTTTCTGTAGTGCTCGCAATCTTATTTTGAGGCATGAAATAAAATGTCATATTATTTATTTTTGTTTGAAAAGGAAGCTTAAGTTGTAAGGTGTTTTTTTTGGGTTTATTTTTATTACTTTTTGCATTAGAAACACGGTTGTTATCTGGTACTGAAAAAGGTGTGGAAAGCGACAGGGTACCCGCCACAACAGTGTCTGGACCAGTTACAGCAGTATTGGGTTTCAGAATAGAATTTTCAAGTGTTAATCTTTCAGTATAATTCTTACTAATTTGGGCCATGTGGGGAAGAGTTTTGTTATTTTTCTGCTTCAATTCTATGATTTCTTTGTTACTTTTATACGCATCAATGGGCTGAATATTAGTGAAAGTAATGGTCTGAGCTTGAACATTGTCATTGGAATTGTATTCTAAATCTGTATTGCTCACCGTCTTATTTATGGGAATGAACTGCAAACTTCTTACATTCTCAATAGTTGTTTTAACAGAAATCTCAGGTGGGAAGGTACGTTTCTCTGAATTTACTTTAATCAAACCAGTATTATATGTCGTTTTACATCTCAGTAGATCTTTCTTAGAGTTTTGAGATGACAAATGACTTTTTGCTTTGAGGTTATTGTTCTGAGGTGTAGTAAACAAAGATGGCCCATAAATATCACTTCCAGAAATTGTACCTGATGAAGTTGGTGTAGAGAGTTTCTTCAGCGACCGTCTCTTGTTCTCTTCTTCAAAACTGCACCCTAAACCTTCACTGCAAGATTCATTTGTTTGCTGCGTTGAGTGGTTGGTAAGGTTCATACTTTGGACACTATTCACAGTTTTCTTACTAATTCTCTTTCCCAACCACTTTTCGGTTTTCCTTGATTTACCTAAATATTCCTCTTCCCAGTCACTATCACTACTGACATCAACATCAGTATGATTTTCCTCCCTGTCACTAGCACTGCTATATTGGTATTCCTTTAAGACAGGCTCAACTTTATTCCCCAAATGGTTATCTGGAATTGTTTCTGGAGTTAAGTATTTAGAAACAGAACGATTTATCACAACTATACAATCTTTAATGTTGTGCTTTATTCTCAGCTCATCACTAATTTTAGTTCTTTTATTTCCACAATGCTTCTTTGATTTAAGATTAATTTGTCTAAGCTGCACTGGAATTTCTTCCATTTTTTCTCCTACTGACTGCCTGATTTTGGGCCTTAAGATTGAATTTTTGGTCCCATTAAATTCTTGGAATTTAACTGCACCATGGTGGACCTACAACACAAAATAATAATATTGTGAACACTATAAGTTAAGCGGAAAGGTTAATTTAAAACCAAAATGTGTTGGCACAAATTATTTTCATGTTTGTTTTGGGTCATTTAGGTAGGTATCCACAGCCACTAGGATAATATTCAATTTCGTAATAAGACTAGTTTTATATTACTCTGTGTGCAGAGATCTAGCAGTTGTAATAACATAGTTGCTTTGAAAATGTTAAATACAATTGTCAGAGTTATCAGAAACAGACAATAAAAATTACATTGGAACTTTGAAGACAGTACCGGCTCTAGGGCAGTGCGAGTCGTGCTCCAGCCGGGGCCCAGCGCTTTTAGGGGGGCGGCGCTTGGCGCTCATTCAGGGTGTCTACTCAGTCATTCAAACAAAAATCAGGGACTTTTCGGGGACTTTTAGGGGACATTTGGAAAAAATCAGTGACCCATTCGCAAAACAACTTTAGAGCCTAGGCTACAGAAAAGCGAGTCATAGAATAATGATAGGGTACAATACAAGCCCAAACCTGAACAAAACCGTATCATCAGATTGTTATGAAATTAGTTAGCTAGTGTATGCCATTAATGAGATGAAAATGTACCACAACATAGCTCAATGTAGCCATAATTTACTGTTAACTTACCATAAAACTCTTTTATATAGGCTATATAAGTACTGCAATTAAACATAAAACACCATTTCACCATTTACCATGCAATAAAATAGGCCTAAATGAGAATAAAGTTAGGGCCTAGTTGCTTTCCACTTTTCAACAAGTTTTCTAAATTGACATGTTTTTTGCCTTTCATATGGCAGGCTAAGGCATTTGAAACTTGCACTTTCCCGGCATTTTAGCATCGGTCAGTAAACAATAGAAAAATCTTGGCAGGTTATTACTTTAAACTTTAGTTTCAAGAATGAGATTTAGTTAAAGGTAAAACACTTAAACACAAGCCTACACCAAATAATTAAACCATAAGTACCGTACTGCAGTTAACTACTAAAACGATTAATACTGAAAAGCAAAACAAAAACACAATATCATTCCTGGGTTATTTCGTTTCAGTCTTATACTAAACTTATACTTTGTCTTAAACAAAACTAGACAATTAAACGAGAAGGCAAATTAACCTAGGTAAAACGTTCTCACTTTCATCCGGCAACCGGGTTGGCGAGTTCGCGAAATGTCTGCGATAGCTATAGACAATGCATACTTATTTAAATGGAGCAATACGACTGGAGGGAACGATATGAAACTTACATCAACGCCAGCCACCAGGTTCGCTAGTACACTCAAGTTTGTTTAAAGATTAATTTAGCTTCCTACCACTAGGATCGCTAGTGCTTTCAAGGCAAGATACTATTTTTAACCTTCGTAATCGACTACGTTGGTGGCAGTTCATAACTGCGCACCAAAGGGAAACGCGAGTTACTGTTCTGTTATTCGATAGTTGTACAGGTCAGTAGCTATTCCCCGTGCCAAGTAGCTGGTTGTCCAAAAAGCGCCACAGCCAGTCAACAACGATCGCGCAAGTTACTTGCACCGTGGTACTAGGTTATTTGCACCGTTCCAAATAGCAGTTACTGATAACAGTCCTGCGTCCTTAGTTAATTGTACAACTAGTTATCAGTTTCTAATCACAGTTCTTTGCCATCATCGAACTTACATCATGAAAGATTTTTATAAAAAGCTTTAATTAATCTAATACAAGCAGATATCAATTATGTAGTATTACGATGATAAAATTATCATACTGCTTTTGTTCCAAATGTATTGCTTAGAGCTACATTAAATTAGGAAATATAATGGAACTTTATTTTCTAGAAACAACCGTTCTACCGTCAGTTTTTCAATAAAATAATGCAAAAACCGCCAACCTATTACGTTTAGGAAAGTTGTCATTTCACTGTAACACAAATGAAACATTACAAGTTCTTGTTTCATGTCCTGGTTGCACCACAAATGGCGTAGACATATCGGCATATCCTGACATCAATAAATAAACTTAAAGTCTAGAAAGCAAATGTTGAGGTCGAAAATATCCTCTATCGGTTCGGCAAAATGCACCGTAAAAACGTCATGTAATGTGGGGGAAAAATAAATTAAATAACGTGATATTAAAAATTCGTGACTTCTGCACTAAATTCCGTGACTTTCCGTGACATCCGTGCTCGTTTACTGAATTCCGGGACTTTTCCGGGACTTCCGTGACTTCCGTGACCAGTAGACACCCTGTCATTACAGGTCGCAGGGTGGGGGAGTAGTCCGTAACACTAAAATAAAGTATTTGAAAATATACTAGTAGTTTGAAGGAGCCATAGCCCCTAACCTTGCTCAATGGAGTTTGTAAACATGTCAGTTTGTAAACAAAGTAGACACTTAATCACATGTTTTAATGTAAACAAAGCAGACGTTTTTAAATCCTCATGCTTTTCTTATGGTTAATGTTTTATGCTGTTTCTCATTCGCTGGTCACTTTTTCGAAATACTGCTATTTTTCCCGAGTCCCTGGGATCAAGAACTTTAATTTGAGCTGTCTCCCATCATCCTGCAATTTGCCAAACTCCCACAATTTTTAATTAAAATTTTTGCTTACAGAATTATGTATAAAGATGTAGACCTGACCGATTTTGTATATTTTTTGTACATAATTATTAAAAGTTATTGAAAGGCATTATTGGGAAAAAAGTTGGGTATTTCATTCACTATGTTGCACCTTCATTATATACTTAAACATTAAATTCACATATCAGATAACACAAATTCCGCTACCTTCTATTCCAAATCGAGAAGTTGTTTTGATCTCTATCGTTTTGTGACAACTTCAGGGCATTCTGACTGGTGTTGAGAGTGTGAATAAAACTCGCAATACGATGCAAGAAAATTGCAATGTTAAAGTATCAAGATACACGATGCAACTAATTGTTTAATCCGCCCTCGTCGATTGCTTGAAACTAGCTACTTCTTAGATTAGGAAAGATATTATCTGGGGTTTGGAGAGTATTGAATCGGGATTTCATCTTTAATTGAAGTTACAATGATTTGAGTTTGATATCTACATATATAAAGCTAGACAGGTTCATTCATTCACTGACATAAACTATGAGGCACTTCCCGTAATCTAACCCCCCTCAACATCATACTTGAATTGAAGCTCTTGACGAGAAACTGCCAGAATTGCCAAAGGTTAACATTTTGGAGTTTTTGAGGCATTTTTGGGGTGGGGAAAATTCCACTTTTTCAATTTTTCCACTTTGAGCGTGTTTTGTATGGAAACGGTAAGAGATGGCAAAAAATGTTAAATACAAAAGTTGTAGAAATTTAATTTCCAACTAACGATTTTTTGTCAGATTTAAGATCCGATCATCCGTTTAGCCTCTATTCATCGGAGAAGGAGTAATTTTACGTATTTTGGCCCATTTAAATATGTTCAGTTTTGGAAAGCCGTTTAAATGAAAGCACACTATCTTTGGCTAATACCACATGTTTGTATCAGCTGATTTAAATAAACACTAGCTGATTTATTTAGTAGTGTAGGTGATTCTAATTTGCTCACATGAGGTTTATATAAATCAGCTGTTACAAAACAAGGTGAGCACATTATAGCCTATACGGGAGGTTCAGTATCGCGAATATAGTTTGATACGAGATTGGAAAATGTAATCACACCGATGTTTGTTCTATCGAAGGAATTTAGCCCAGTAGCCCAGTGGATATGTTGTCAGATGATTCAAGATCATGAGGTCATGGGTTTGAATCCTATTTTTGATGCTTACTTTTTGAGGTCTGCAATTTATGTTTAATTTGACTTTATTTTGTTTTTACAGATTCATTTATTTGTAATTATGTTGCTCAAAGAACAGCCACCATACAGCGCTCTGCGGAGTTAGGTTACTATAATTTTGTCGTGAACTGAAGTCTAATTTGTTGTGTATTTTTTACACTCATCCTTGTGTAGTTTTTCTTTGGTTAATGAACTACGAGTTTGATTTAAACTTGAGTTGACTGAGGAATGCAAGTGAGTGAAGCGAACTCTGAAAGGGGGTTTGGGGGCGAAGCCTCCAACGGCGATAAGCCTAGTTGCTATTATTGCTATTATATGTAATAAGGGGAAATATTATTTCCTCAGGTTTTGGAGCCCCCTTCGATCATTTCCACACCTTTAGCTTACTTTGAAAAATATAAATTTTAATTCCGCCCGTTTAGTACTATTTCAATCAGTTTCTCATTTGTTAACTGAGTAATTTTAGAGCACTGGATATGAAGGGGGAAATATTAAGTTAAGTGGGAAATGTTAAGTATTAAAAATACTTTTCGTCATTACAGATTATTTGCGCTCTGGTCGTGGTTAATTGACTAATCATCTGAATTTCTTCCAAAAAGGCAGTACTTTAAATGAGTTGCGACAGTATATCACAGTTTTGTATTAACAAAAAAAATATGTTCACAGCCAAATTGAGTTTTAAGGGTCGCTGATATTAAACTTAACTGGTCCAAATACTTTTAGAAAATAAGATTCAATATGTCAGAGAATCAAAAACAATTTAAAAAATTAAGCTTTAGCTACACAAAACCTTAAAGATTAAATACTCAAAGATAGAGTCTGCGTAACTGAAAATCTTGTCATACAAGAGACAAAATAAATAGAAATTGTATTCAGGAAACATTAGTTTTGTCAGAAACAAAAATAACCCTAACAACAAACTTTGCTGTTTTCATCAAAAAACTTCAGCCACAGATTTCCGGGACCGTCCGAATCTTGGTCGGTTTTGATGACTGTTTTGGTTCCCCTGGACGAAATCTTTCCAATGCTCAAAATAGGTGTATTGTTATCAATATTTACTTTTCCTTTCCTATTCAGTTTTAAGGTTTGATTTCATTATTATTTTTCTTAAAGAAATACATTATTGTTTTCTGATGGACAGTGTATTGTGATACGTTGACTAAAAGTGGGCGCATTAGTTGTTTTTAAATATATTTTTTTATTATTATTTGAGGTTTTGTGTTTTTTTTTAATGTCAAAAACATATAGTAGTGCGGAATATCGGAGACAAGATACATTTCCAGGACTATAATAATTCAAAGACTTGTGCAATTCAAAAACTTAATTTCATATATTATATATGAAATTAAGTTTTTGAATTGCACAAGTCTTTGAGCTGAATGTGCTCCATAGCTTGTCATTTCAGGTGATCAGAATTGCTCGGAATCAGAAACAACGCAAACATAACAAGCAAGGAAGCGAGGCGCGCACATTCAGTCTTATCTCAGAGCTATGGGGACTGGGGAGGGGAAGGTTTTGGTTGATGTGGAGGGGGCGAGGGGCGGAAAATTTGGTCTTTGCACGGGCAATGAAAAACTGACCACATAACCCCACCGTTATGAAGACTTGTGTGGAGCGGATCCTAAAGAGATTTCCGAAAAAAACCATGACTCCCCTCCCCCCTAAGAATTCAGAAAATTATAGAAATAAATTTTAAGTTTAGACAAAATTTGAAAAATGTTGAAAATTTTTGTTGTTCAGGAAAACAACTAGAGACAAATGAAGAATTAATAAGATGCGAAAGCACTTCACTTAGCTCGGTCATTGCTGATTTTATGACAGCGATAGGGATAATAATGAATAATAATGAATAATGAATATTTTATTGTCATCAACACAATACATGTTACAAACAACGTCAAGTTATACAATTCTTCTAGAAATAATCAAATTACAATATTACTAATTTGAAGCTCTAAAAATTCATCAACAGAATAAAATGGGGTTGAAAGTAGCCATAAAAAACAGTCTTTTCTTAAATGAATTAAATGGAATGTCAAGAGTAGATTGTGGTAATTTGTTGTACAGTTTAATTCCTATAATGACATGGCTAGTGAGTTTTGGACATTCTTTGATAAGGTACATAAATTTTTGACTAATTTTGTGTGGAGTAGGAGTGAAAACTATTTCTTGATTATGATTACACCCACTCGTGGATCATCATACCCACTTGACAGTTTGTTTGAAAGTGAAATTATGACTTTTTCTACCTCTTCTTTACAAGTTGGTCTAAGCCTAAAGCAAGGGTTTATAAATAATTCAGGGGACCCTACTGAAAAACTGTCATTAACATCTGAACCAAGATTACTCTTATATGTACTATCTTGCACTAAGTTTACAAAGTAATCATTAAATATATTACAGATATATTTTCGATCAACAAACTCTTTACCCTCAATATCCAAAGATAGATGTTCTTATAATTTAGGTTTTTTGTTTCCCACCTCTGAATTAATAATTTCCCAAACCGTTTTTTGAGTATTGTTTGACTTGTTAATTTTGTTTTTGTAATAAGCAAAATTTGAATTTGTTACATCTTTTTTAAAATGAAGTACTTTTTCCTTTAATACATCTGACAAATTACTTATATTGACAGGACAACAGCCCTCTTCCCTCCTCAAATTTGGGCTGCCCGCACGATAGACTTGTGGCGAACCACCAATGCATGTGAGAGCTTTCACTCGCGGTTCAACAAAGAGTGTTCATCACCATATCCGAATGTTTATGTATTTTTTAGAACTTAAATCTATGCAGAGAGAAGTATGTGTGGCTGAATTCAAATGAGGTCCCCAAAAGCCGTAGGAAAACCTGAGCGAGAAGGGACTTTACAGTAAGGGACTCATTTTATAAGTCTTGTCAATGATATAACGCTAAAATCAATGATATAAATATAACTAAAATCCGTTGATCCTAAACAAAATGGTGGCCAAAATCGTCAATTATGTTTGAACTATTATAATGAATGGAATGATTACTTAAGAAATGTTTTAGTATGTGTTTTAGAAAGATATCTCCAAGACCCACATGTTTTATTACAAATTTCAAATGAAGATGGTCTTTTTAAGGTGAGAAATCCTTTTGTAATACTAATAAACATAAATTTAGGTAATAATTTAAGTATTAAAATGGTTAAAAACCACATTTACATTTATCAGTATTACAAAAGGATTTCTCACCTTAAAAAGACCATATTAATTTGAAATTTTTAATTAAACATATGGGTTGAAAAAAGTTGTTTGATGTCAAAAATCCCGGAACCTTTGTTAACAGTCAATGCCATGAACAAAACATTCCTATCTATTGTAATTAAAAAAATAAATATTCGTTTCAATACTTTATTAACACAATGTATATTAGAATTTAGAAATTTCACATTTTCATGAAACTAACTTTTGAGTTTTTATTAAGTTTTAGTCCTATATGTTGTTTTTACCATTTTACTTTTTTCAAATTTTTTTAACACCACTAATACTATCAACAGGAGTATGTCTGTACTTGTCCATTTCTTTCAGGGTACTCGACTACTCTTAACACGTTCGCTGCAAGTACGCCCGTGGGCGTGTTACCGCCACGCTGCAACTGTTCCGATGGGCGCAGTCACATTTTGAGTTCCCGGCTAACGAATGACTAAAAACATTGTGCGGTGCTGTACTGTGATACAACACCACTGGACGTAGTTCTACAAAACGCCACCAGATAGCAGAATTATCCAGATAGCAGTAGACAATCAGGGTTGCCATGTACAGGGAATAAGTCGGACGAAAACGACTGCGGGGAAGTCCCGGGACAGCCGGGATATTGGGGGAAATTTACTACCAACCTACACCAAAATAAACCTCGCATTCTAAGCTACACGCTGGCAACAAATCGTCTACCCCACCCGCCACGCTGGCGCACACTGACCGCATATCTGTTGTGCAAGAAGAGCGTGCCAATTGTTGTAGCGCGTGTGGCGGCGAGACGCGGCACTACACCAATTGGCATAGCACGCAGCCGACGTGTTAACTGTCCCAACAATGCCAGTATAGTTTTCCTGCTGTGAGGCGGCGAGCAGCTTTTGAGGTGACAAATTTGTCTTTTAGGAATAACAAAATTAAAATTTTGAGTTACATTTGTATAACTGCCAAATAATTCTTATTTGTAATGTTAAATTTGTTTAAATAAATCCTCTATAGCTATAAAAGCATGACAAGAGGAACGGGCACGCTAGAATTAATCATACACCTAGAAAAAAATCTCTATAGTGCTCCAGAAAAATAGAATACATAACATAAATTCCTCTGTAACCAAAATCTCCAATTTTTGTTTCTTGTTTCTTTTACTTACTATTTGGTATGGGATCTAGATGATTTGTTATGAGGATTTGTGCACTTATACTAATAACTCATTCTTATTTTATAATGTGTAGCTCCTTTTCGTAGTTGGCGCAGAAAAGTGATGAATTCTAAAAGTTTGCAGAGGGCAGATTTATTTAGTAAAACATCTCCTATTTTCTACCATCGCCGTGAAAAGCAGCAGTGTGCTGCTTAAGATGAGTGATCCTTTTAAAACTTTCTCCACATTCTGGGCAAGATATCGGCCGCTCATCAGAATGAGTGATCATGTGTTGTCTAAGGTTACTCTTCCTCTTAAATCCTTTTTCACAAATGTCACAGGAATATAATAACACAGAAGAGTGGGTCGTACGATGATTTCTTAAAGAATCAGAATTTTTAAATTGCATCCCACATTCTTTACAATGACAAGTTTTGATAATACTGTGTACAACTTCCATATGATTTCTCAACTGTGTATGCGTTTTAAATTGTTCTGAACACTTCGAACACTTTTTTAACTGATGTTCCTTTTTATGATTTTGTAGCTTCCACAGAGAAATAAACCCTTTACCACAGACTAAACACTTGAATGGCTTTGCAGCCTCAGATCCTTCAGGTAACCGATGCTCTTCCTCATGAGCCAATAAATGTCCTGGACTCGGACAGATGTAGCCACAAAAACAACACAAATAGCGAGTCTTCTTATTCAAATGCATTTTTTTATGATGCATTTGTCTTGCACCTTTGCTGTTAAAACACTTGTCACACTCAAAACACTTGAATGGGCGCGCATTAGTGTGTGAATTTTTGTGAGCTTCCACTTTTCCTCTGCTTTTAAACCGTTTATCACAAAAATTACATTGATATCTCGCTTCCCGTCTAAATCCACTACACAAAGAATATTTTATATGGGAATGACACTGATTAGCAGTTTCAAAATATTTATCACATTTACTGCAATGATAAGTATCAGGCAATACTGGATCAATCTTTGAAGAATTATTCTCACTACTACCTCCATCATCACTGTCATTTTGAGAAGTTGGTGTTGTAGGTGAGGAGGTCATGTCCACCACACAGGCAGGTTGTGAACCAGATGGAACAACTCTGGAGTCTGGCAAAACTTTTCTAAATGTCATTATTTCAGCATTATCTTTATTATTTTGGGCTGCAGGAGGAGAAATAACATGATTTTTCTGTTTTAATGCTACCTCAGCTGAATTCTTATCACCTTTCTTATGACCATTAATTGGATGAAATTCTGTGACTGTCTGGTCTTTAATATTTTCATTGAGTTTGTTATTTTTTATACCTGTAATACTCACAATCTTGTTTTGAGGCATGAAATGCAATTTAATATTATTTACTTTTGCTTTGAAAGGCAGCTCAAGTTGGAAGGTATTTTTTTTGGATTTATTTGTATGGATTTTTGCATTAGAAACATGGTTGTCATCAGGTATTAGATGCGAAGGTGATGTGGAAAACGACAATGAATCCACCTCACCAACAATTTTTGGACCAGTTACAGCAGTTTTATGATCCAGAAGAGATTTAAGAATAGGACTTTCAAGTAGTAATCGTTTAGTATCATTTCTACTATTTTGGGCCTTGACTGGAAGACTTTGGTTATTTTTTAGCTTTAATTTGATGACTTCTTTGTCACTTTTACATGCATCAATGGGTTGAACATTGGTGAAAGTAACGTTCTGAACTTGAATATTGTCATTGGAATTTTGAAATTGATTGGTAATGTTCATATTTTGAGCAGCATTCCCAGTATTGTTGCTTATTCCCATTTCCAATATCTTTTGTGTTTTCCTTAATTTACCTAAATATTCCTCTTCCCAGTCACTGCCACTACTATCATCAACATCAGTAAGATTTTCCTCCCTGTCACTAGCGCTACTATATTGATATTCTTTTAAGACGGGCTCGAATTCATTTTTCAAATAGCTACCTTGAATTGTTTCTGGTGGTAAGTATTGAGAAATAGATCTGTTTATTACAACAAATTCTTTTTTGTGGTATGTTGATTTAAGCTCGCTGTTACTAATTTTAATGCTTTTATTTCCACATTTCTGTAATTTAGAATTACTTTCAATAAGCGGAACTTTTGAAACAGGTTCTGTAATATCTGTAGTTATGTTCATTTCTTCCTTTTTTTCCACTCCCGACTGCCTGACTATGTGCCATAAGACTGATTTATTGGTCTCATTAAATTCTTGGAATTTAACTGCACCATGGTCTACCTACAACATAAAATAATCATATTGTGAACCCTTTATTTAAAGTAGGAAGTTGCATTTTAAACCAACGTGTTATCACAAACTGTTTAGTGAAGGAAGCTATTTAGAGTTTCCTTTTTTAACAAAATTCTTTAGGTACCACAGCCACTAGGATAATACTTAATCTTGTAACAATGGTTTTATCTTATTCTATTTATAGAGATCTAGCAGTCATAATAAACAAAGGTGTTTTGAAGATGTTAAATACAATCGGTAGAGTTATCATAAAAAAACAATATCTATAACAAATTATATCGGAATACGGAAGACAAATCTGGAGCGGAGCCTTATGGGATATTTGAAACATACATAGGCATATGTGTTGTCCCCACATGTTAGCTGTCTTTGTAAACAATTACACCTCAATCGCTTCAGAAGTAATATAAAACAGATATGTCCACAGACATACACACTACAACATACACTAACAAACACCACATACCTTTGATATAAGCATAGATAAAAAGAGTAATCTAGAAATTATATGTGCAAAGCCAGGTATACATCAATGGTGGATTCAGGGGAAGGGGGCATAGGGCCTCAACTCTTCCCCACCTCCAAGAATTCAGAAAAATCTTGAAATATATTTCAAATGTTCACTAATAAATTTAATTCTACTTATAAGTTTTAAGCAGTGGTCCTCTAGGAAAAAAAGTAGTTTCAACTTTAAGGAAATTTGTCATCCTTAAATTGGCACCGTTGTTAGCGGCAGGAAGGTGGAAGAAGATCGTGTGGGTTATCTTTTGAATTGTTAGTTATTTGTTCACTACTTTTCAAAACAACAAAATCTTATCACTTTGAAAAAAGTAATGTTATAGTATAGTAGAGCTGTTGAGTATAGGGAGGGAAACATAATTTTACGTTAGGGGCAGGCAGAGTATCTAGCCGCCATGACTAGCAGCTAAAAAAAGGCTGCTCCACTGGAAGTGGAGACTGCCACCCGAAGGAAGCCGAACGAACTATCCGCAACAGATTCTTTATTATGAGAAAGCAATGTGTGTCTTAAATTACCAGTGAAATGCAGTATTTTAAAATGTAAACAGAAGAAACCTACTTATATTCTATAAAATTACGCTACATTTATGATAAAATTATAGTAAAGTAACCTAACCTAACTCCGCAGAGCGTTGTATGGCGGCTCTTTTCTTTGTAACATATTACAAAAATAGGTTTGTGTAAAATATAACAAAAATTGGTACCTCAAAAAGTAAACTTGAAAAGATAGAATTGAACCTGGGACCGCATGATCGTGAATCCAGTACCATATCCATTAGACTGCCATAGCGTATCAAACTAAGTAAAAGTTACAATTCCCCAAGCAGTAGACGGCGCTGTGATTTCAAAATTTACCACGGATAGCGCTCAGTGTGATTTCAGAGTTTTACACTGGCAGCGCTCACATAGGGAATGTCTCCACTTCCAGTGGAGCAGCCTTTTTTAGCTGCTAGTGTCGCCATGCACCGGTTGTCATGGTTTTATGTTTGTGAATAAAAAAGACTCTACAGAAAGGAAATTGCACCCCCCCCACTCTAGCCTTGTAACATCATAAAAATAGCTGTTGGTTTAGGGTCAGTGCTATCACTTCATTCGTAACAAATTTAATACTATCCGACATGGTGAAATGGCTCAGCGGTTAAGGTGAGAATTTGGTACAGTGAAGGTTCCCAGTGCAAAACTGCACATTATGGTTATCTTTTTGAAGACGACAAATTGGTATTCGTAGTGTTTCAACTGTTTGAACCAAAACAGTAACATGTTAGTTTATTTATTTAATTTATTTAGTATGACATTGTATTATGAAATTACTTTTTTAAACTTAAAACGCTGTAAAAATGTCAAAACATAAGCATATATTGAGGGCTCTTCGTTCGGGTGTCATCGCCTATATTCGTGGACGTTCGGTTACGACGGAGTGGGGGGTGCTATTCCCTCTCTGTAGAGTCTTGTGTGAATACTTTTTAAAATATTTTAAGCTAAGAAACAATGTTTCAGTACATGTACGCAGAAATCTTTATACATTTTGGGTTTGATATTTGATTTATAAGTGTATGTGTATTACACATAGGACAGTGAGACTGTATCTGAGAGCTCCCAGCCCACTCTCGGCGATGGTTTGTAGTTATAGTCTTGTGCTCAACCTCTAGCCCAGTCAATAAAAGGAAAAAATTACTCTTAATCAAAAATAATTCTCAAAAGGCTGAATTTTTGGCAGACGGTAGAACGTCTTTCGACATATAGTGTTAAAGTTTCTGGAGGATCTTGTGCCTCCCCCCACCCATCCTCAAAATCAGAAAATGTTAACTATTACAGGGTTGCCACCAAAGTTGCATTTCAAAATTCAAGCATAATTCCAGGTTTTCCAGGTAAAAATCTCAAAATTCCAGCTTAACCCGCGCAGCATTTTTTACACCTATAACGCTTTACAATATAAATAAAAGTGCTATTTTAACAACAAATTATAACTTTTTACGAAGTATATTAATTTTTTTTAATTAAAGTTATATCTCATATTTGTATGCTTTCTACAAAAAATCTGTACATATGCTGGGCCAATTATTTATATTAATGAACTTGATTTTTCTCTCTATATAAAAACATTACAATATTTTATTGGATAGGAGGAGGAAATTATGTCAACACATACACCCAATTATATAACATTCCAACTTTGGCAAATTACTACCTATTATAAGAAAAATAAAATAGTATAAACCAATATTTTTTGCGTGTCTATTTGTAATACAAAGGCATTTTTCAATATTCTTGATGGTGAGTGGGCCCAAAATACTGATCTTGTTACTATCTAAATTAAAAATTTTCTTATAATAGCGCAAATAAATTGACAGTTGGGCTGTAGCTAATAGCATGGCTGTACGCTGTTACTGTTGCCATAGAAAAATATCGCTCAACTGTTATTCCAATCAGCTGGTGTGGAGTTTTGCAATGCAGCACTTTTACTATTGGCTAATCTCGGTTAATAGCCCGGTAAACCACGCCCTCAACTGGCAATTTATTTGGTTGCTATTATAGAAAGCATTATAATGGCAGCTGTTTCCAGTTTTAAACTATCCAAACATTTTCAAGATTTTTGCTAGGAATCAATCTGGCAAAAAAACCTCAGATTATGAAGCGGCCACCCTGACCTCTTATACACTACCCAGCCAATTATGCTTTAACAAATTATCCAACAACTCCAAAGACTACATATTAGAAACTGAGCTCCATATTAACAATTAACAATTTTGACCAGATTGCAATTAATTACAAATGAGCCATTTATATTACCCACTGTTTGTAACAACACACAAATTAATCTTATTGATCTTAATAAAAAATGTCGCCGACAGTTGTGATTGCATTTTGTAAAGTCTCCTCAACAATAGCTCTCACAGTCACATGACTAATGTCGCCGACTATCGGGAACGTATCGCTAACGTCATCGACCATCGAGAATGTATCGCTAACGTCGCCGACTATCGAGAACGTATCGCTGTCGCCGACCATCGGGAATGCATCGCTAACGTCGCCGGTCATGAAGAATGTATTGCTAACGTTGCCGACTATCGGGAACGTATTGCTAACATCACCGACCATTGAGAATGCATCGGTTGCCACCAGCCACCTGACAGGGTTGCCACCAAAGTTGCATTTCAAAATTCATGCATAATTCTAGATTTTCCAGGTAAAAATCTCAAAATTCCAGGTAAACTTGCGTGGCATTTTTTATGTATTTGCGACACCTATAAAGATTTATACAATATAAATAAAAGTGCTATTTAAAAAAATTATAACTGTTTACGAAGTAGGCCTACATTTGCTGGGCCAATTATTTTTATTAATGAACTTGATTGTTCTCTCTATATAAAAAACATTACAATATTTTAATTGATAGGAGGGGGAATAATAATAATAATATCTTTATTTGTGGAATATCTTAATATATCTTTACAATGTGTTCATTTTTTATCCTCACTATTGGGATTTCACATAATCTAACGAAACCCTTTTTTAGCAATCATTTGTTGGATCTGTTGAACTGGCTTCAACATTAAAGGATTAAATTTATGTTTTACAGCTTATTTGCATAAACCTGATTCACAGAGACCTGTACAGCTGTTTAAAAATTTAAGAAAATCATTAAGATTTAAATTTATTTTGAATAACGTGCTGTTACAAAAATGTTATTTACTCTTACATTGTTAAACAGCTGATTTCACCGTGATAAATTTATCATAAATTTAATACATTAATGTTGGAGCCAGTATAACATATCTAACAAATGGTTGCTAAAAAGTGTTCATTATATTATAAACTTATTTTATGAACAAAATATATTTTTTAATTTTTTTAATATTATTAATTTTTTCCTACATGGCTCGAAAACGGCTCTTCAAATCTGCTCTCGTACCATACCACGTAGTTAAGGGACCAAAGGTCTTTGGATAATTTTTTCCCGACCTTAGGGCTCCGGCCCACTGGTTTCTTCTACCACTTCCCGACGTCCAATTTGGACGTGTGATGGTTTTTAGCGAATTTTCCCTATAGGGAAGAAGCTATTACCGTAGTCGGCATGGTAAGACCTAGGCCCGGGACCATGATACCTTTTTGTTTTGAGGTCCCCAGATGCCAAAAACACCATTCCTTCAAAACTGTATATATATATATATATATATATATACAGTTTTGTATATATATACAGTTTTTTATATATATATACAGTATATAAATAAATATATATACAAAACTGTATATATATATATATATATATATATATATATATATATACAGTTTTGTAGGAATGGTGTTTTTGGCATCTGGGGACCTCAAAACAAAAAGTTATCATGGTCCCGGGCCTAGGTCTTACCATGCCGACTACGGTAATAGCTTCTTCCCTATAGGGAAAATTCGCTAAAAACCATCACACGTCCAAATTGGACGTCGGGAAGTGGTAGAAGAAACCAGTGGGCCGGAGCCCTAAGGTCGGGAAAAAATTATCCAAAGACCTTTGGTCCCTTAACTACATGGTATGGTACGAGAGCAGATTTATATATATATATATATATATATACATATATTAGCGAATTTCCCTATAGGGAAGAAGCTATTACCGTAGTCGGCATGGTAAGACCTAGGCCCGGGACCATGATAACTTTTCGTTTTGAGGTCCCCAGACGCCAAAAACACCATTCGTTTGAAACTGTATATATCTATATATATATGTGTCCGTGGGTGCGATAACTCTCGTAAAAAAGGTCCGATTTTGATGAAATTTGGTACAAACGTGTAAAGCAGCATTTATGACTAAGTTCGAAAACCAGACAGATCGACCTATCGGAAGGGGTATTTTGGGGGGGTTTTGTACCCCAAAAATTGGTTTTTTGTGTTTTTTACAGATAATTTTTGAAAAAGTAAATTTTATTTTTTCCATTGGAATCAGCTTAAAAAGACGCACAATTTGGTGTTTTAATCATTGCTCTACGTCAATTGGTTACTGAGATATTGAAAGTGCTAAACACAGTACGTTGTCCAATGCTATTCTTATGGAGGATAAGAAAAATTGTATATCTCGCTTATTTATCAACTTATCCTGACAAAACTTGGTATATCGCTTCATTTCATCGTGGTCTATTGATATTTTCCCAAAAACCCATTTTTTGGCCGATAGTTCCCGTAGCAGCAAACCTGCATACTCAACCCCATGTTATTCTTATGGAGAATAAGTAACGTGTTATCTCCTTTAATTATGAACATAAATTAATAGAACTTGGTATGTGGCTTTACCTAGTTGAGTTATATTGATATTTGTATAAAAACCCATTTTTAGAGTTCCTTATTTCAGCAAACCTGCATACTCAGGCGCCATGTTATTCCTATGGAGAATAATTAAAATGTCATAAATCGTTTATTTATCAATGTATATTGATGAAACTTGGTATGTGGCTTTATGTGGTACTAAGATAATATTATATGCATTGGAAATTCGCTGAGTATGCAGGTTTGCTGCTACGGGGGTATATATATATTTATATATGTATATATATGTGTCCGTGGGTGCGATAACTCTCGTAAAAATGATTCGATTTTGATGAAATTTGGTACAAACATGTAAAGCATCATTTATGACTTTAAGTTCGAAAACCAGCCAGATCGCTCTATCCAAAGGAGTATTTTAGGGGGGTTTTGTACCGCAAAAATGTTTTTTTTGAGTTTTTTATATATAATATTTTAGTAAATCCAATTTTAGTGTTCACTATTAAATTCAGCTTAAAAAACCAAACAATTTGGTGTTTTGATCATTGCTCTACGTTAATTGGTTACCGAGGTATTGAAAGTGCTAAACACAGTACGTTGTCCAATGTTATTCTTATGGAGAATAAGAGAAATTGCATATCTCGCTTATTTATCAACTTATCCTGATGAAACTTGGTATATTGCTTCATATCATTGTGGTTTATTGATATTTGCACTAAAAAACATTTTTTGCCTATAGTTCCCGTAGCAGCAAACCTGCGTACTCAGCCCCCATGTTATTCTTATGGAGAATAAGTAACGTGTTATATCCCTTAATTATGAACATAAATTAATAAAATTTGGTATGTCGCTTTACCTACTTGAGTTATATTGATATTTGTATAAAACCCCATTTTTTATGTTCCTTCCTTCAGCAAACCTGCATACTCAGCTGCCATGTTATTCTTATAGAGAATAATTAAAAAGGTCATAAATCGTTTATTAATGAATGTATATTGATGAAACTTGGTATTTGGTTTTATGTGGTATTAAGATACATATATATGCATTGGAAATTCGCTGAGTATGCAGGTTTGCTGCTACGGGGGTATTATTTGGTTTTGTTTTAAAAAGCTGCATGTCGTGAATGATGTTTTGGATATGGCCCCCACCCACTAAAGGTTCCGCCCTCTGGAAAATTGTTCCTGTTATTCTTTCAGTTTTTTTTGCGAGATTTCAGCCAATGTCATTGATCCATAAAATTTGGGTAGGTTTTTATATGATCCCGACCTTAGGGCTCCACCCCAATGGCTATAACGTTGCTATGCTATTCTTATGGAGAAAAGAACGGTACTAATAAAGTAGTACTCCAGCTGATTGTGAAAAAAGCTCCTCAAAACTAGTCACACATCATACAACAATGTAGGGGACCAACAATATTTTTAATACGTTTCCCCCTTCCCAAGACTCAGAGCTCTGTTCCAATGGCCTAGAAAGTGGCCATTTTACACTTATGATGAAAATACAATATCTAAAAGGCTCGAAAACGGCTCTTCAAATCTGCTCCTGGGCCATACCACGTCGTTAGTATATGAATACGTTTTTCCAACCTTAGGAGTCCGCCCCAGTGGCCTTAAAAAAGTTGGTATGTTATGGTGAAAATATTGTTATTGGAGCGACGAAAGGCGCTGGGTCTAGTTACTAATATACGAAGATAGATAGATGTACTCTTGCTGATTACCTAATCAAAATGTATTAACAGCTGCAATTCAAATAAAATTATTCTCCATGTTGATCGTATGGGCAAAAACCAAACTTCCAGGGCGGTATAAATAAAGTAGGGGTGTGAGAGTACTCAAAACTTTGAGTTTTCGGCCGAGTATTTTACTACTCAAACTCGATAGTTCAAGCGAGTATTTCCCGCTGATTTCCAGACGATCGCTAACGATTGTGACCGGCCAAAATGCGTATTAACGGCCGCAACAGGCGATTGAATGTCGTAAAATCGGCTGTAAAAGACGAAGGAACACATAATATCGGCAAAGTGGCGACCGGACCACTTAATATCAGCCGTAACTAAAGATTTCGTCAACTAATATTGATCATAAGCGATTTCTGGACCAGGTGGTTTTGGCCAAAAGATAACCGGACCGTGTTTTATCGACCGGAAACGAATGTCTAATCATGTTTTGTTTGTCACTATATAATCCAGTTTGATTGTACTGGCCAAAACTTTGTAAACTTTGTAGTTGGAAACCATGTTTAGATTATAAAATCTAGGGTGGTATCCAAAGCCCATTACACTATTTTAAACTACCAACTGATGACAAATACTCCTTCAAAAATACTCAAAACTAGAAAATAATTGGCAATACTCGACTCGATTAAAAAAATCACTACTCGCACACCCCTAAAATAAAGGAAACTTATTATATTAATATAGATAGATGTATTCTTGCTGATTACCTGTTAGTAGTGTATTAACAGCTGCAATTATTTTGGTGGAAAAACAAACTAAACATCTTTGGAAATGTTACACACTTTCAGTTTTTGCGATAGTTTTGAGTTCTAAATCGAAAATCTAAATAAAGCCAGTTTGCACATCTGCACACCTAGACACACGTTTTGGTGTATAATATGTGGGGGTAAGTCTTAAAACAAAAAAGCCTTATTGTTTACAAAGTTTGCATGTAGCGTATTAATAATATAGATAGATATTATGCCTGTCTTGATTACGAACATAAATGATTAAAACTGGGTATGTTGCTTAACCTAGTTCAGTTCTATTGATATTTGCATAAAACCCAATTTTTGTGTTCCTGGTTGCAGCAAACCTGCATCTCAACCCACAACTTATTCTTATGGAGAATAATTCAAATGTTATATATCGCTTATGTATGAATGTATACGAAATACTTATTTACGAAATACTGAGAATACAAAAAAAGCTATTAGCATCATGTTGGGTTTAACACAAGATGATTCAATGAAAATTCATTTTAAGCAATTGACAATTTTAACTGTCTAAGCCCAATATATTTTAGGCAATATTATGTACACAACATTTTATCATTCAACTAATACCCCGGATATAACTCTCCATTCTTAAAATACCCGAAATACCCGGAATAGGGGCCATACACATATTACATAACACATTTTTTCGTCATTTCAGACCCCCCCTGCCCCATGTAACGCACACCATAACGCTTAACCATACCCCCCCTCCCCCCAATGTGTTACGTAACTCAAACGGAGTAGGCATTAAAACATCTTAAACATTTTAATCGTCGTTGTATTAGCAATTTGGAATATGGATTTCAGTGAATCATTAAACTTTTTATGTATTTCTTTTGACAACATTTTTTAATAACTTACTTCAAAGCGAAATGAATACAAACAAACACCAACTAATAATATAAACAACAAAATAAACTATCATGCTAAAAAATAAAAAAATTAATTTATAACTAATACAAATGCAAAACAACTAAAAAACTAAAGATGTGGGGGGCATTTCTGTATCAAGTCATGATTTTACACTCTAAAACAACACAAAACATAGGTGTAAAAAATACAGAACTTATTCAAAACACAAAATTTATTAATTTTTAGTTTAACTGTTATTAAAATAGTTTGACGGAATTATTTGTATATAATTAACTGTAATCTTGATTGAAATATCAATTTGATTTTTTTTTTAAGATATATAACAGTATCAAGAGATACGGGGGTGTGCCAAATCTTAGGGTTAATATATGTGAGTTACGTAACGTTGATCCAAACCCCCCTTCTCCCCCACATAATGCAGCATAATGCTACGCCGTACCTCCTTCCCCTTTAAGTGCGTTACATGTATTGTGTATGGGGAATTTCCCCTTTATGTATAAAGGAGAAATTGTTCCACGTCACGGACCGAATTTTTATGAAAAAAACCTACATCTAGGGGTTCAAAGTTTTTTACAATCATTCCTCTCACCACATCAAACAATAAAATCAACCAAATATTTTAAAGAAAAAATTAAAAGAATACTTGTTAGGTAGAGCTTCATCCATTCATTAGAGGAATTTTTAATTAATTGATACTCTTAAATATGTAAATTATGTTTTCTGTAATGTAATTAAAAATTAAAATTTGTCTTAAGTAGTTATGTTTATTTTTTTTCTTGTAAATATTATGTTTGTAAAATTATAAAAATAGATTAGGTATTTTTTACACTATTTAAATGTTACCCTGTAGGCGTAACTGAAATGAATAAACATGTTTTGAGTTTGAGTTTATATGGATGAAGCTTGGTATGTGACTTCACCTAGTTGAGTTATATTGATATTTAAATAAAACCCATTATTTTTTATTACTTGTTGCAGCAAACCTGAGTACTCTTTCTCAATGTTATTCTTATAGAGAATAATTAATATTTTTCGTCATACTGCTTCGAAAACTGCTGTTTACATACATTCAACTCAATTCAAAATATCTTTACTCGTAACAACGTAACATAAGAGTGTACATAAATAGTGTAACATGTTTGGTTCACAATCCTATATAATAATAGCGTGTACAAGGCAACGTGTAACCACCTATTCCAAGTAAACTACTAAATGTAGAGAGGCCAGGTTGGTGTCAAAAGATTTCACTTAGGCCAAGGATGATAAAAAATACGATATACTAAATTTACTCAGTTATATCAGCAAAAAAAACTGTTTTATTGGCCTTTTTTCGTCATCCCCATGTATAAGGAACGTAAAACCACCTATTCCGAGTAAACTACTGAACGTAGAGAGGCCAGGTTGGTGTAAAAAGATTTCCCTTAGGCCCAGGATGATGAAAAAAATACATCCTACATTTATTTAGTTAGAAGTTTGTAAATGGCAAAAACACAGTTTTTATTTTGGCAATTTTTCATCAATCATTTTGTTTACTGTATCATGAGTTCACTTTCCCTTCTTTGCATCCAAATTCAATACGATAGATGAGTAAAGTTAGCAAGTTGAGCAAGTTGTGTTTGTAACCAAAGCAGACAACTATTCTTAAATAAATTTAGGTTTTTGGATTGAAATTGGCAGGCGATAAGCAACACAAATTATATGCTGAGTAGAAATAGAGTTTATAATACTGTATAAAAGTGGCAGAAAAATTCATTTACATTAAAATTCAGATTTAAGTATTCTACATTCTCTATTTAAACTTCTAATTCCTTTTCTTTAATGTTGCAGAAATAATTGTGTTTTATTACTGATAATATAACTAAATATACATTTTTCCTTTGTTTACTCATGGGTCAAGGAAATTATTACGACAAAGTGCATAATAGCAGTTCACATCTGGAATTGTAGTCTTTGTTGTTGTTGCAGTTTAGGCAGTTTCTATTGTTTTAGCGAACTTCCCCTATAGGGAAGAAGCTATTACCATAGGTCTCATGGTAAGACTTAAGCCCGAGACCAAGATAACTTTTTGTTTTGAGGTCCCCTGATGCCAAAAAAACTATTAGTTAAAATTCATATATATATGTGTCTGTTAACTCGATAACTTGAGTAAAAAACATCCGATTTCGATTAAATTTGGCACAAACGTGCAAAGCGACATTCATGACTTTAAGTTCGAAAACCAAAAAGATTTGACTTTGGGAAGGGGGTTTTAAATTTTCCAAAAATCAGTTTTTTTTTTTATTTTTTACCCTAAAATTTTTAAAACACTCAATTTTGGTTTTGACCATTTTATAGAGCTTAAAAAAACAAATAATTTGGTATTTTGAATTATTAACCTAGGTTAAGTGGTTGCGGGGGAGGATCTCCAAAAAAACGTGCTTATAAAATCTCCCATGTCAATCTTATAGGAAAAAGGTTTTTGGCTTTTCCTCAGTTCATTTCTATGTAAACTTGACATTTGCTAATAACAATCGGTTCGGCTCTACAAAACAATCATTTTGGTTTTTAAATTGTGATTCTTCGTCCATTCATTGCAGAGATATTCAAAGTGCCAAACACAATACGTTGTCCAATGTTATCCTTATGGAGAATAATTAAAATTTGATATCTCGATTACTTATGAATGTATATTGATGAAATTTAGTATGTGGCTTCAACTAGTACTGGTATATTGATATTTGCACAGTAAAATGATTTTTGTTAATTGTCCCCGTAGCATCAAACCCGCATACTCAGCCCTAATGTTATTCTTATGGACAATAAGTAATGTTTTGTGTCTCCCTTGATTATGAACATAAATGATTAAAACTTGGTACATAGCTTCACCTTGTTGAGTTATATTGATAATTGCATAAAAACACATTTCTTATATTTCTTGTTGCAGCACACCTGCATACTCAGCCCTATTCTTATGGTGAATAAATAAATTGCTATATATCACTTATTTATAAATGTATTTTTATGAAACTTGGTAAATGGCTTTATGTGGTAGTAAGAAACATGTACGTGCATTGGAAATTCGCTTAGTATGCTGGTTTGCTGCGACGGGGGTATTGTGTCAATATGAACAGTCAAAAGCTTTTTGTAAACTACGATGATAATAGCCATTATTCTTTCTAAAGTACGATTTGAATATGAGTATAAAAAACCATGATTAAGAGACAAATACACGATTCCACTAACCGTAAATAGGGGGAAGGGGGTTATTTGTTATGTTGATGATAAAATGCGAAGGTAAAAGTTAAGGCAATTTGTATAGTTCAATAAACAATTTTAAGTCCAAAATTCAGTATGATTTCACAGAGTCGTTCTCTGCTATATAATATACCTTCTTTGCTAAATTGGATGAAATTGGGTGAAGGTAGATGAAACTCTGGTAAGAAATTGTGATAAAAGGGATAAGAAAAGTAAGGGCTACGGACCCATACCACTATTAGCATTGAATACATACATTTTTATTCAGTTTAGCTAACTATGTGTTTTTGTTGGTCTGTCTTTAGATAGTTTGTATGTCAGCAGACGAAATACAATTAAGTGTTGGTAAATATGTAAACTGTGTTTACCTTTTGGTTATAAAAACAAGGAAAGCAGTTAGGTAAATTTGTATTGCATATTCGAGCCCAAAGAAAAAACATTGAAATATTTAACCCTTTGAGTGCTAAGCTTCTGAAAGGAGTAGTTGAATCTGTGATGTTTTGTTGATTTTTTAAATATATTGAACGCCTGAAAAGTTAAAATTAATAAAAACGTGCTTCCGCTGGACACACACAATAAAGGATAGGTAAAAAGTAGCAAAACACCTGATCATATGTGCAACTCACAAAGAATCCACCCATCCCGTCAGCTTGGACCCAAACCGTCCACCGTTTGCTTAAGGTCCGCCCTCCCCTTCAACTCTGCCACAGACAGGTGAACTCTCCATGAGTTGCACATAAAAACCACCGACTGTGACGGGATTCAAACCCTCGATCCAAGTGTTACCCCCGGCCGGGAAGGTAACGCCTTAGACCGCACAGCCACTGATCAGATTAGCAGCTGCAGTGGATCAGTTGCGGTATTATAGAGACTAGGCGCTGGACAAGGTAGTTCAGTTTGTGTCTACCAGGTTTAAACCACATGTCAGACTCAGATTGCAGACTGAGCGCCTAACGGTACAATCGCTTATGAAGCAGTAACAGTGTTTATTGATAACAGATTCAAAAGACGATATATCGGTCCATAGCACTGAAAGGGTTAATACAATTTTACTCCAGTTTTTAAGGAACAGAATTTCGCTTGAAGTTACATAAATCTGCATCTGATTCAATATCTAAAACTAAACTAACAACAAAGTTTAAACTAAACCATCAAATTCTTCTTTTGGGCTATTTTTGTGCAGGCGTAATAAGTCTTTCATGAAAAGAATTTTGACACGTTCTAATGAATATTTTAATATGCAATATGCTTTGCTACAATAGCATCGTACAATTTCGCACGGTGATTTCCCATTTGATTACATGCATTTCAAAATTAGCGTTTTAAATAACCAACAGATATTTAGTTTTAGATTTGTAAAGAACAATTTTGAAGCCACTACATTTATTTGATTACTGATGTAAACTATTTGATTCGTGTTTTAAGCCTGTCATTTTTGATGGGCTAATAACAGCTAGGGGATACATAAACTTATAAACTAAAAATAAACTTAATCTTTTAATGACTGAAACAAACCATAAATATTTTACTGGGATCTAGACAATAATTTTTATCCAAATCAGTGTTACTCATGTTAAGCTCTGTTTAAAACTTTTTTTAACATTATAAACAAACATTTATTTTGGATGCTCTAAAACTCATCAAAAGAGTATATAATAGGGTGATCATGATCAGCCTTAAGTTGTCCAATAGTCAACTTGTTTATTTGATGTCTGACAGCTAACTTCTTAAGGGGGACCCCCTCTACCTTTTTAATCTCTGTTTTAAAATGCATTTAATTTCCAAAAATGTCCTGCAAACATGATGTGTGAAGTCACCAACAGACGTATAAACACATGGCAGTGTTTTTCTATTGCGCGTGCCTTCTCTATTTCAGTTTTATTTTGTTTTGACTGCTTTTACAGTTCTCTGTGTTTTGCTTTTCAGTGTTTTTTTCAGCTTGCCTGCATTGTGCCACTAATTTTGTTATGTTCAAGGTATTCTTTCCACCTGAAGACGGGATCAGATTCCAGATCCCGACACTTCGTGAAACTTTGTTTTTACTAAGAAGTGAAGAAAAATGTCCACAAAAATTCCTTTAATAACATAAACTCACCATCACCAACAATGAATTTTAAACAAAGAAAAAACATAGTACCCAACAGATGTTTCTTGAAAAATATAAAAGAATTCTATACTTTTAAATGAGCAATGTTTGCTTGATTGGTTGGTTGCACAATTATCTTGAAAACGGTTCCGAGGATTTCCTTCAAATTTTGGAAATAACTAAGTTCTGGTATAAAAATATGTTCTAGACAGGTCTCATCCCCATTAAAAATCAAATAATGTTAAAAAACGAAACTGAAAAGTTAAAAAAATTACCATTGGGTTTATGGAGTTTCAAATCAAAACAAAAGAATTGTAACAGCTGTTCATAATCAACCAGGGAACTGTCAAAGTAATGTTTTGACATGTTTTTGATATGTGGTTTCCTGAGAGCAGAGGTTAAAATATTTGAGTGAAGATTACATATATATATATAGAGTAGTAAAATAAATCAAAGGGACATTTAGCTATAAATAACAACTGGAGCGACCTTAAAAATGTAGAAAAGAGGCAATTGAGTTATACAAATCTGATTATCAATAGGGGGAAGTGGTGAAATATTACTCCAAGTCATCTAGACACACTGACTGGCCTTCCCCCGAGCAAAGCTTGGTCCCCCAGGTACTATTTATTTATACACACTTTCTACAGCCATATACAATTTTTAGAAACAAATATTTTAATTTTGTCTAGAGAGATTGTGTGAAAGACCAATTAATCATGTAACATTGTTCTGTTGATGTTTCATTTTCACTAATTTTACAGTTAGTTATTAGCATTATGTTGTGACAACTCTCTATGTGCATACTTGTATTTTTGATGGAGAAACAAAACTTGTATTCTTATTCTATCGGTCCGGACTTCCCAGAGTCCCGACTATGCCAATCCGGGTTTCTGAGAGTCTACTATACTAGGTGCTAATGGTGGTAATCAAATTGAGTTTTTGCCAATTATTTTAAGGATTTAAGTATTTTCAAGTGAGCATTTACAATCAGCAATAATAACTGTTAGAAAGTTTTCAATTAGTGAAATGGAATAGAATATTAAGAAAATAATCCGCTTCAGATGGAATTTCATATAGGCCTAACTTATATTCCGTGACCAACATTATGAGAAGCATACAAATCTACAAAATGTTTGGCAGCAATTTCTGGCTGATTAAAATCGGTCTGATATTCATATGGTGAATACCTTGTGGTCCTGTAGACATTTGACCTTGATATTGGGTAGTTAATGATCATTTAAATTCAATAATATGTGGTTAAATGATTATTAAAGGGCAAGATTATGTGGCTAAAAATCATCTTAGGAGGGCAATATTATGTGATCAACTCGCCATTTACAGACAATATTACATGGTTAATCAAGATTTAGGACTGATATCAGATTATGTGGTTAAAAATCATCTTAGGAGGGCAATATTATGTGATCAACTCGCCATTTACAGACAATATTACATGGTTAATCAAGATTTAGGACTGATATCTTGGGTAAAATCATCAGTTACGGCTGCTACTACGCGGTCCGTCATCATTTGCTACCAATAATATCCAGAGAAATAGTAATTTATAATTTACTTTATCTGGTCCGGTTGCAATGAACGAGTTCGAGTCATATTTTCAAGTGCTCCCATACATGTAGTAAAATGTTAGATTTAAAAAATGAACAGTGCTTTTTTAAATTGCTTATTTTTATGTGCGAGTACAGGTTTTTTAAGTCGAGTCGAGTTCGAGTCGAGTGAATGACAAACGATTTGAATCTTGAGTTTGAGTATACAAATAAAAAAAAACACATAGGTCGAGTTGGATTGGATCAAAACAGTGTACAGGGTTCCAATTATAAATGTTGTTATTAAAATATACTTTTTAGTCACTATGACCTGAAAATAATAATAGTAAGTAAAATATATGGATTCCTGCTTCATTGGAAAAAGGTAAGTACATTTATCTGAAAATAAATCATACACAAAGTTATTGCATAACATTTTGCCATGAAGATAAAATACTTTTAATTTTTTGGTATTAAGGTTGTTATAGCCTATATGGTATTAATTAATGGTTTCATTAAAAACTAATCTCAGTTTTTTTTTTATTTCCTCCTTTTTATTTATCCTATGTTTTGTATATTATGTTTAGGCCTAAGCTACATTTTTCTAAGAATGGAGAAAATAAAATTACATTCAGGCCTATACGTTAAAATAAAATTTATTTTAATTTTTAAAAGGCCTATTACATGGTAAAACATTAGCCTACTTACTTACCACACAAAATGTATTTACTAACATATCTTAGTATTAATTTTAACCCTAATCCTATACTCTAATATGAGTAAGGTTTGCTTGCTTGCGACACTGATCTCAAAAACGGCTCCAACGATTTCCTTCAAATGTTCGAAATAACTAATCTCTGGGATAAAAATAAGTTCTAGACAGGCCTCATCCCCAGGAAAAATCAAATAATGTAAAAAAAACTAAAATTAAAAGTTTAAAAAATTAACATTGGGCTTATGGAGTTTCAAATCAAAACGAAAGAATTGTAACAGCTGTTCATAATCAACCAGGGAACTGTCAAAGTAATACTCATGTTGTTTATGATTATTAACATGTGGTTTCCTGAGAGCAGAGATTAACCCTCCCGGTGGCAAGCCTCCCAATGCGAGGTTTTCAAACGTGTATCTCAAGTGGCGACCCTCGCAACGCGAGGATTTAAGACAGTTTTTTTCAAACGCAGAAATAACATTGAAAACGTGCTTGGAATCAGATAATCTTTACACCAATCAAAAGATAACATTTTAAACTTTCATTTTATTACATGAATGAACCTTATATCAGCAGTAGATCGATGTAACTGAAAGTTATATTTGAATAAAAATCTCGCGCGAAGTCGCCTACGCCTTGTAAGTGTTCTGAAATGGCTGAAAAGAGTAAGTTTCAAGAAATCATAGAGGGGTAAATTTTGGTTGTAACCAGAAACGGTACCACTGCAAAAAGGGATAAATTCCCTTTACGGTGATGCACAGTTTTACATCGAGATATAATCGGACAGACTTGTGGCGAAATTATAAAATAGTAATATTTTACGTGTTCAAGCCGTGGCAGAACCTCGCAATGCGAGGTTTGGCAAAACACATGTTATATGGAGTTTACATTTATATTATATGTTTGTTCTTATATCAATTTCAAGAGGAAAGAACACTGAATATTTTTCCTAAGGTTACAAGCCTGTCCCGCCAAGTGACTAATAACGTAAGACGACGGAAGTTGGTCGATCTGTTTCGTTTGTACCCGGCACGTGGCGTACTTCTACTCATTGTAAGGGTGGTTATTATCCGAGTTTATCTGTGTAATCGGTGTAAATTTACAATTTATATTTGGAAATATGTGTAGTGCAGTGTAGTGTGTGTGTGAATAGTAATATTTATCGCATTATTTATGCATAAATATTACTAAAAGTGATAAATTGTGCAACGTGAGTTCTCATTTTCAGATGGATCAACACATCGAAGAAATGCAATTTTTTTTATTTATTGGCTATTATTTTGAAAATAAACTGACCGAAAATTATCTATTTTACCATTTCTGTAATCTCTTTTCTTTGACGAGTAAAAAGAATATGGGGTTCAGTAGGTTTCAAGTAATTATTACTTTGCTGTGATTCGTTCAAAAAACCCTTGCAAACTTTGTGACACCAAGCGATCTGACTTGATTTTTCGTCTGAAAAACATAATGTTCCATTCTCATGAATTACGCGATATAAATTTTATTTGTGTGTATTATTATATATAACTATATATTTTCTTGTAGGGGCATAACTAGTGAATCATATTACATACCTTATTTGGGATGATTAGGTGTTATAAAACAATTATCTCACTTTGAATAACAAATTTATTTATTTTTCAAAAATAAAATTTCAAATTTCACATCTAATAAATTTTTGAAAACATTTTTAGACTATTCATTCTTATATCACTGTAGGCCTATGTATAATTTTATAACCTTCAAATAAAATAAGGTTTTGAAGTATTTATATATTGATAGAGGTAATATTTTTGAATATCAAACTGATCGCGTACAAATAGCCATTTTGCACTTTTTCCTAATTATTCTTTATAATTCATATACAGATTTTTGTTTCTATGACATATATACATTTCTACGTAGGGAATTAGATGAGCGACATTTGGTACATTTATCATTTTTACCTAGAGGGAGGCGAGGCAGAAAGTGCGTCAGTGCGCGCCGCAGACGGGAATTTGTAGATTTGGAAATTCCAAGTCGGGGCAACGACCTTTCCTCGGACTGGCCGCTTGGGGGCGGGGGTTGGGGGATGGTCGCTATTGTTTACCGATCCGCTACGGTCGCGCTGACGAACCTTTTATTCTCGTGTCTCGTCTACCCGATTAGTTTAGCGCTGACTGTTGACAGTTTGAGTTGTGTTACGTGTGCTCGAGTAGAACAGTTTTTTCACTCTTTAGTTCAGTTATTGTTATTGTTGTTGTTGTTGTTTTATTCAGTTATTGTTTTACACTTTTGGCGTGTGTGTCAAAGAAGATGTCGGGGAAAAAGAGGAAGCAAGTGTCGGTTTCAATGGAACTTAAATTTGATGCGTTAAAAAGACTGGAAAAAGGTGAAAACGTCAATAAAATAGCATTAAACTTAAATGTTGGGCGATCTACAGTGCTTGGTTGGCAAAAGAAAAAATCTAAGATCGAATCATGGTGTTTAAAAAGAATGTGTACAGAGTCTATTAAGGAGAGAAAGTCAATGAAATGTGCCGAATATGAAAAAGTAAGCGAGGTTTTGTATCAGTGGTTTCGTGTTCAAAGGGACAAAGGTGTGCCAATATCCGGTCCAATTTTGCAAGAAAAAGCTCTGAAGTTCTATGAAGAATTCAAAGAAGAGGGTGATTCGGGGTTCACAGCAAGCAATGGATGGTTAGATAGGTGGAAACAGCGGTATGGCGTCAAGCAACTCAGCATCTGCGGGGAAAAATTATCAGCTGATCCAAATTCTGTTCGTGAGTTTAAAATGAAATTTCAAGAGCTTATTGAAAAGGAAGGTCTTACTGGCGACCATATTTATAATTGTGATGAATCCGGCCTCAATTATCGAATGCTTCCTGCTAAAAGTTTGGCTTTAAAAAGTGAATTGAGTGCTCCAGGTTACAAAAAAAGTAAAGAGCGAATAACTATTCTTGCTTGTAGTAATGCAACTGGAGAACATAAAGTTAAATTAGCCATGATAGGTAAAGCAAAGAAACCAAGGTGTTTCAAACATGTTAAGTGTACCGAGAATGGCTTTGATTTGCCTGTATGGTACCGGAACCAATCCAACGCATGGATGAGCGAAACAATATTTAAGGAGTGGTTTTTCAACCAATTCGTCCCTGAAGTTGAGAGGTTTTTAAAGTCTAAAAATCTTCCAAGGAAAGCCATACTTATCATGGACAACGCAACGACTCATCCAGACACAAACTTCTTGACAGACAAAGGGATCAAGGCAATCTTCCTTCCCCCGAATGTCACTTCGCTTGTACAGCCGATGGATCAAGGTGTTTTGGCAGCTCTGAAGAAACGTTATCGACGTAAGCTCCTGTCATCATTAATATTAGCCATGGATGAAGGTCACGAGTTGCTAGCTAAACTGAAGCAGATCGATTTGTTGGATGTTATCGGCAGGATTAGCCAATGTTGGAGTGAATTAGAACCGATCACTCTCGTTCGCTCGTGGAGAAAACTCCTAGATCACTCAGGAAATGAGTTTGATCCACAAGAAGAAAGTGAATCCTCTGATTTGGTCTCGGTGATGAAACAGATTCCTGGCTGTGAAGATTCTGTGGAGGAAGATGTACGGGAGTGGATGGATTTAGATGGGGCCAGTGAACCACTTGGAGAAGATGAAATAATTGCTGCTGTGAAAGCCCAAGGAGGAGAGAAGGAAGAAGATGACTCAGAAGACGACACTCAGACAAGTCAAGAGGACATGATGAGCCACAGCGAGGGACTAAAGTGTTTGGAAGGTGCTTTGCGGTACTTGCAGCAACAGCAAGGGACGTCTGCAATGGACATTTTATTCATTCGGAGACTCCGTGATGAAGCAGCCAGGCGCCGAATTGAAAGAGAGAAACAGTCTTCAATAACTAAATTTTTTCAAAGGATTTGATATGGACTTACGAAAAATCACAACACTGTATATATGTAAGTAATAAATTTAAACATGTTTTTATCATCTATGGTGTGTCTATTTAATCAGAATCCATTGAAAATAAAATGTTCTGGATAACTCGACAACCCCCAAACTCGACAACCTCCCGGTCCACAAAGTGTCGAGTTAGTGAGGTTCTACTGTATTTTGAAAAATGACCTTTCTGAATTTCATTTATTATAAAATTTTCAGATTCTCCAGTTTTTTGTGAACAAAATGAATATGCATATTGATATGTTTGCTTCAAAATTGGATTTATTACGAATTTCTAAAAAAATAGTATGCAAAATCACCAAAATAACCCTGCCACTCCAGCCAAAACGTTCAAAGCCTTCATGCCACTGGGAGGGTTAAAATATTTGAGTGAAGATTACATATACAGAGTGGTAAAATAAATCAAAGGAACATTGAGCTATAAATAACAACTGGAGACAACTGGATGACAACTGGATGACAACTGGATCCTTAAAAATGTAGAAAAGAGGCAAATGAGTTATACAAATCTGATTATCAGTAGGGGTAAGTGGTGAAATATTACTCCGAGTCATGTAAACAAAATGACTGGCCTTCCCCGAGCAAAGCTCGGCCCCCAGGTACTAGTTCTTAATAAGAACAATCAGTAAAATCATGAAGATATGTTTGAAAGTGCCTGGCAAATCAATTGATGACATTGAAGCCATGTCTTAAATTGACTTTTCAAATATTACAAATTATTTATTAATGAAACTTAAACAAGGCCAAAACAAATCACTTGTCTTTAAAAACAGCTCAATGCCAAAGGACAGTTGAGCCTAAAATTAATGGATCGACTCAATCATTATGGAACAAAAAACAAGCACAAACTTATGCTTACCTATTAGATTTCATTACAGATATGTTTTTGATATTTAACTTTACAAATTTACAAGGTTAGGTTAACTTAAAAGTGGACTATACAGGCAGTGTTCATACAACTCAATCTGAAGGTCCTGGTAAATACTCCATCTTAGTGTAAAGAGTAACACAAATTTATAAGCCACAACTTACTTATTTATTAATAAAACACTAAAATCCACATCACAATTCTTAACACCTCAAATGCGGTCACACTCAATTTAAATTTTCAGACGACGCGCGGCTGCGGACGACCCTTTGTAGCGCGGTTAACGGCGGGGGTAACTCTCCCCGGGCCCTTGGTAGCGCGAGTAAACTCGCTCGAAACTTTTGAGTTTCAGTAAAACATCGAGTTTCAGTGCCGAACTCGACTCGAACTCGAAATTTCGAGTACTCGCACACCTCTACTTATTTTATTTACTGCTGATTGTTTTAAATGTTTATTTCCAACGAGAAATTCCAACTAACTCTCTGACTCTGCCCTGAGTCATGCTCCTTAACTCGATCGATGCAGGGAAAGCACACAAAGTTGTACTCCAGAACGCCTCCATGAGGACCAAACCTAAATTATTCAAAATAACCACCAATAACAACAAATTATTACTTATTTATTTGTTTAGTCCAAATTACTATTTGAATGTCTGGAACACTAAGAAAATAACAGTATCAAATACTCCACTAAATCACCTGTTTTTCATTGTTTGTACAGTCTCACGAAGTAATTTCATGCTGACTAGACAAACGGCAACACCTTTTATGCAAAAATTGCCTGGAAAGTGCTGCTATAAGTGGAGAAAAAAATAAACTGAAATCTGCTTTTCGTCTGAACCCCCCACGTGTTTCTTAGTGCTTGGCGTCGGTGGGAGAGATCGCTCCCGCCCGCATCGAATGTGTTAAAACATCCACAAATAGGACTAAAAGAAACTAATTATATCACTTACTTCAGCATCTCCTGAATCTGTATGATCTGGAAGGTCTTTATCTTCCATTGGTTCTTCTCCCTCATCTCCTGAATCTGTATGATCTGGAAGGTCTTTATCTTCCATTGGTTCTTCTCCCTCAATCTTAAATTGACTGCTTGTCGTTACAGTTTTTTCACTTTTTAGTTCCTCACTCATGCCCACATTACTCAAGGAGAAAGGCTCAATTTTCTGAAAAATTATAAACATGAATTTAAGTATTTAAAAATATACATAGCCGTCAACATTTACCAATTGTCGTTTTTGTCATCTACAAATGTCTTTAAACCTATTCGCAGTCAATCTAGCACCGTTTAATTATTTATTTTTATAATAGTATCTACCAAAAAACTGATTTTGAAATATTTCACTCTGGGATTTACTATGGTGTGTCATACAATTTCACAAAGCAACATATCTGTACTTTGAACTGTTGCTGAGTTATAAGTAGGTGACCAGATTAGGAGACTTTGAAAACGGGACGCATGAAACCCGTTGGGGGGGGGGGCATTCCGAGGGGCAAAGATTTTTTTGAAAATTAGGAGCAAAATAGTGATTACGAGGAACTTCAGGAGTAGTTTTTTAAGCTCTATGGCTATTAAAACTCATTGTTAAATCTCTTACTTTTAATTTGTAATTGGAAACAGTAATTTGTTTTGGGGTTAAGAAGCTAGAGAAAACAATGGGATGTAATCAAAGGAATCATAGCCAAATGAATTCCAATTAATAGTGTTTTATTCACTAAGGTAAGAAATTAACAGATTATTTCAGATGAAAAACTATTCATAAAAGAGCAAATCATAAAGATAAAGCGAAAACGGGACAAATGGGTTTCCTGAGAGCAGTGGCGGATTTAAGCTATTGCCGCCTAAGGGCTATTAGGAAATTTGCCGCCCTCCCCTCCCCACTAAAATCTTTGTCCTTTTCGCCGCCTAGGTTTACCCACATGTTATATATCTTGTTTGGTTATATTTTGTGACAGTATCTAAAGAAGTTATGAATTAACTGAATGAATAAGTTTAAGAAATTTCTGTTATTTCCTAACTGAAAAAAACAGTAAAATCTATAATATTATAAAGAAGAGGTGGTTTCTGTCTGTCTGTCTGTCTGTCTGTCTGTCTGTCTGTCTGTCTGTCTGTCTGTCTGATGTTCCGGGTGAACGCAAAAACTACTTAACCGACTGGGCTGAAACTTTACACAGAGGTAGATCTTGAACCCATGCAACACATAGGCCTATTCACTTCCTTAAAATCCCCTCGGGCTACGCCCCGTGAACGTTCTAAGTTTGAATGTTTACATTTCATAAGAAAGTAAACATTCAGAAACTGTAATCCGAACAGCTGAGGGCACTTACATTTGACAGCTTAAAGAGCAGAAGCAAGAACAACAGCTGTTTCAAGATAAATAAAATGAAATTTGCTTTGACTATAGAACGGGTAAGGAAAACCCCTGTGCGAAGAACGTACATCAAGTATATTTATATTTATTTCAATATACCGTATAATTAATCTATATAAATAAAATTAGAGTTTTGTCTGTACATTGCTTGGAATTATGAAATTTTTGCATATGGGGTTTTGTTCGCTTTTCACTGGAAAACGGGTGCAGTGACATTAATGAAACGTTGTTTCTTTGTTCTATATATGCGTGAGAAGGTTTTAGGGCACTATAAACTGGCATACGCCTTTTAAAAAATAATGGCGGCCGCTCAAAAACGTGATTTTGTGCGGTTTTGGTCATGTTTTGTTCGCTTTTCACAGGAAAACGGGTGCACCGATTTTTATCCAATTTTTTCTATGTTCTATATGTGCGTTAGAAGGTTTTAGGCTAATTGGATTGTTTTAAATTACCTTAGGACACTGCCCCATAGGGTTTTTAAGATCCTATGCTATTCTTATGGACAAAGCATTTATTTATATTGAACCAGATGATGGCATAGTTATTCTATAAATAGGTTTTTAGTTCTTTTTTAAAACGTTGAGTGAAGATTGGTAATAAATAACATAAGTGGATATACGATCTAAATCTATATTTGTCAGACTCATGCACTCACTGACATAGTGATCACTTTATCTAAGAAACGACAATGTCTATTGAAGATAAAATTTTGGATGGTGGTTCCCCTTATGCTGCAGATTCACAATAAGAATACGTTTAAAAAAGTCCTATAGGGTTCTTCGCTAATTTACTTTTATGGCAATTGTATGAGTATTAGTACTTTCTGAACCTTTGTAAGTTACATTTCGGTAGGAACATAACTAATTCATCAGAAAAAAACGCAGCCTATTCCTGTTACGAAAATGATTATGTGCTTCGCCCCCCGGAATTTCAAAATACAATATTTTAACAATCTTGCACATACTCTTGGACTGATGGATCTGAAATTTGGTAGGAATGTAGCTGATAGGTCAGTGCAGACATTTACCTACTCCAGCCACAAATATACTCAAGGACTCTGGCCCAATGGCCTTAATATAAGCGCGTTAGTCATAACGCATAAACTACTCAACCAGTAGAGCTGAAATTTGATGCCTTAAAGGAAATAAGAAACAACATCATGGGAAGTCACGGTGTTGTTCTCTGGAGGTCTCACACAGACCCTTTGTCGTAAGTGAGACATGAGTGGACGAGTCTACGCCTCTCTAAAAATATATTTTATGTAGCCGACCAGTGAGCGACTGAACTTAACAGTAAATATGAAAATGTATTTTTGAGAAGATTAAGGGGTTGATCAGTTTTCTTATGCGCTTTTAAAAGTTGAGATTGGGACATTGAAAAACAAATTAAGGTCTCAGAAACATCTATCCTTCACTCGGCACTATCGATGAATCACAGGATTTATTGATTAACAGTTTGTTACACCGAGGTTCATAAACAGTTTAATCTGGAAAGTGCCTGGCTCTGCGATTGTGCCATCCTCACGTCCACCAATGAACAAGCAACGGAGATCAACACAAATGTAGGTCTATTCCAAAGGGAGGAACGAACATATACAATATTTAATAGCGTTCATTTAACCATGACCACTGTTAGAACAGTTCTTATATATTGATTTACATTTATTTAAATAAAATCAAGTAGTCATATGTTTTTAAAACATATGATTTTTACAAGTTTAAATTGTTTATTTACAATTATATTGAAAACAGGACCTGGCAAGAATGGTGATTTTAAAAGTGGTTTGTCAATGTTTTTAAAGTTTAATGTTTCGTTACATTACTATTAATTTATTGGAATGTAAAGATTAATGTATCAAAGTATTTAAAATGTTAAATTAAACAGGGTTAATATTTTGTTGTACTTGAGTTCTTTTATTTCTAAAATCGAATCCAAAGTGTTACGTGTACCGATTTGGAGTAGCAAAAACCACACCGTTCACTACCCGACAGAGTTCCTCGACTTGGCAGCAGTACCCGAACTATCTGCCATAGTATATTTCGTTAACTTTAATTTAATTCTACTTTAAAAGTGTAAAATGTAATTTTAATATTGTAAAATTATGTGGGTTGTTAATATTTTTAGTTAATCTGCCATTTATGTACAACCCGTACGAAGGACGGGTACATCAGCTAGTAATGTATAATTGACTTGATTCACATTAACACAGTTTAATATTCAATGTAGCCTACTCAATGACAATCATCCCTAGAGACAAATGTTCGTGTTAAAAGCAGTGAAGCCGTGGGCTTGTTTAATAACGAGAAAATTCTTCAACAAAGGCCTAAAAATCCCTTCTTATACTTCATCAAAACATTAATTTTTACACCAACGCATTGAATACTGAAAATTATAATAAATAACCTATAAATAATATACGATGACACTGCAGCCTTAAAATTCGTAATTCGAACCATGAACCTCAAAATTCTGACTATTTTAATCCTGATTTAGCTTTTCAATTCAGTTTTTCAGTCATTTTGTAATTAAACTTTTATACAAAGAATTGTTTATATGTTTTAGACGGCTCAAATTTTAAATTAATTGATGTAGGCCTAATCTTCATAAAACTCTACACATTTCCCAACGCTTCTTTTAGTTCCACCTCCATGATGTTGTAGATCCAATGAATTAAAATATAATACCATAAATTAAACAGACTCCTTAGTGGCATTACTTACTTTTGGTATTCTTAATCTATGATAATACCTACAGGAGTCACTACTCTCTGACAAATAACCTTCATAAAGCGTGCCGTCATATTTGGTATTTTGTCCTGTTGTGGTGTCAACTTGTTGGTGGGACGGTGTCATTCGATGTACAAGGCGGCTTGTTTTCAACACTATTTCCAAAACTATATTAAAAGGGTGTTTTCATTTAACACAAATCATAACTTTGCTTCGAGATAAACAATAAAATTACATATAAAATATGTCTTAAAATTATAAAGTTAAGTTACATCATGATTCGCCTAAAATGCGACAAGATATTAATTTAAAGACTTCAAATATCACAGTTTTCACTTAACTAAATGGGAGATTTTGACACCGTCCCACCCAAAAAAATATATAGAGGTCTCGCCCGGAGTAAAAAACTGCAGCCTGCATATGCTGACCACCATTTTGACCCTCTGTCAACTATGCTCCCATGGCAACAACCAATCAAAACCTCTTTTCACAAATTATATTAGTCTTATATTATATTATATTAGCATTACAATAATTTTTTACACAATATCAATAACGACTAAGGCACACGGATGAGAAATGTTGCAACAAAAGAAATTTGAGACGTCAATAACATCATTTAGACTACAATGATATTGTCGATTCATTTCCAAACTCTAGGTAACAAAGAAAGTTATTTCAGTCGTCTTATACTTACCATCAAAGGCTACCACACATAATCATTCATTCAGGAGGATATTTTTTTAAAATAAAATTTGTCTTTGGTCAGATGATTTGTTTAAAAAAATATCCTCCTGAATGAACGATTATGTGTGGTAGCCTTTGATAGTAAGTATAAGACGGCTGAAATAACTTTTTTTTTACCTAGACTTTGAAAATGAATCGACAATATCATTGTAGTCTAAATGTTGTTATTGACGTCTCAAATTTCTTTTGTTGCAACATTTCTCATCCATGTGCCTTAGTAATTATTGATATTGTGTAAAAAATAATTGTAATTCTATGGGAATGTACGGGTAAACTTGGAAGTCCGTGAGTTGGACCATAGATTAAGAATTAATACCACAAGGAGTATGTTTAATCTATGGTTGGACTTAGTCATAGTGGCGCAGTGCTTCGTGGCTTGCCGCCCTTTCTCTGTAGCGTAATCGTCTTGTCGCTAGTACGGATGAATGACAAATGCATTATGACTGCTTTGAGGAACTGCAGTGTGAGGGACTGCAAGCGTTATACATTAGTCTCTGATTACTACCTTTACCTTTAAAAGGGCGGCCCGGCACACTGGCATTGTCATCCGTTTTCGTTAAAATGTTCCCCGTTTCAATATTTCTTTTGTAAAAAACTTATTAATTTTCTGTAAATTTGCCGCCCCTAAAAACTTGCCGCCCTGGGCTACAGCCCCTATAGCCCCCCCCCTAAATCCGCCACTGCCTGAGAGGGTTGGTCAGGAAAAGAGGAAGTCTCCAAAAAACAGGACGACTGGTCCCCTTAGTTATAAGCAATATATTTTTGAACATATCTGCCAAAATTCCCTATTTTCCTCTCAAATTCAAATTTATTTCAGAAATTATTGCGGACATTTTCCATCACTGATTTGTTTCACAATGTTTCAGGATCTGGAATCTGATCTCGTCTTTAGGTGAAAAGTATACCTAGAACATAGAACATCTGATTTTATTTATTGATTTTGTAATGTTCTAGGTATTCTTTCCACCTAAAAATGGGATCAGATTCCCATGAAGTTCGTGAAACTTTTTTTTTACTAAGAAGTGATGGAAAATGTGCACAATAATTTCTAAAATAACAAACTCACTATCACCAACAATATATTTTTAGTTTAAAGTGTCTGTTGTCAAGCATATTAATGTAACTATCAAGATATGTTACCTAACGAGATTTTTCAACAACATAACTCAATCATTGAGGTATCGTATCTTATTGCCTAGGATTAAAGTGTCAATAATTAAGGAGGGGATTAGACAGTGTTAGGGAGTAGCGCGCTACTTTTTTAGTAGCGTCAGCTGTAGCTCTGCTATTTTAGAAAAAAAGTAGCTTTAGCTGTAGCACGCTACATTTTTAGAGTAGATGTAGCGGATTTTGTAGCTACTTTTTACGCTTCTTTTACAGTTTTTATGTGATTACGTTTACATATGTGACTTCAATTAATTAATCATAACATAACCTCAACCTCTGACCTAGATGTTTTGCAAAGTAAAAACTTGCATTAAAATAACATGTACATTTAGATGTAGGTTACATTTAATGTACGTACATCATACCACAGGGTACTTTGTATTCTATTTTTATTTTGCTAACTACTATATATCATGGCACCAAAAGCAAAATTGACGATGACATAAATGTTATTGATAAAGAAGCTGGTACTTATATAGGGCAGTGGATATCAAAAGCCCTATCATGACATTTTTTAAAACTTGTAAAGAAAATTAATTTTGTGGTAACGTGTAAGTTATGGTGGAATTGTGGCCTGTTTCTAGAAATTCAAAACTTAATATGAAGCTACATATTAAGGTTAGTTCTTTTAAAATTTGTATGTAGGCCAAGTCTATTAATAATAGACTATATATTTAGATTATATATAAATAAATAATTGCAAAGACCAATTTTTTTAATACCACATACATTATGCAAAGTATGCCTATGGGCCTAGTATTTGTAAATTGTGAAACAAGTCTGATGTAACTTAAGTATGCCTATGTTATTTCTCATGGATTATTGAATATATTATGCTTGAAAATTGTTTGGTTGCTCAGCTGCTTCTCTGGTAGGCCTATGTATTTGGATTAATTTTAAGACGTTATCTTGTCATGTTACTAATCTGTTAATAGCAACCATAAATTAAAAAATACATTTGATTACATAGAAAACTAGGACTAAAAAACAACAAAAGAAGACAACTTATGTATTTGTGAAAAATCGTAACTAAAACAATATTATATATGAGTGTATGGGGCAGTAAAATTTGTTTACATTATTAAATAAAGTAAGGACCAGACTGTGAAAGTAGCTAAATTTGTAGCTAACTACTTTTTACTGGTAGCTGTAGCTGTAGCTAGCTACTTTAAAAAAATGTAGCTTTAGCTGTAGCGAAGCTACTTTTGTATAAGTAGCTGTAGCTAGCTATTTAAAAAAAGTAGCTTCCCCAACACTGGGATTAGATAGCTAAAAATTGTTAAGTAAAAGTTAAAAAAAATCCCGGAAAAAAGTGTAAGAGAATAAGCAATAGGAAGAGTTAGTAAGCGGGAATGTTTGTTTTCTCTCATCTCATTAAAATACTTATTTTTGCTCTGTATCAAAATATATTACATGATTTGTTATTGTGACTCTTGAATCTTATCAAATGCATATTTTTTACTGTCTATGTTATTATTTTGTCAAATTTGTATTAAACGTTGTTAGAGGACAACAGTCCAAACCTCTCAGTCACGTGGGCACCACCAGAATCGAACCCGAGACCTCTTGCACTGAAATCCAAGACACTAACAGTAGGCTAGCGAGGCACTCAAAACATATTTTAGAAAACCTAGAGACAAAAGATAGTCTTGTATTTATGGAAGTTTTAAGTAAGAAGAGAATATCCATATTAAAAGAGGTTTTTTACAACTACATATTAATCACTTAAAATCATACAAAATCTAAAGGATGTTACTAAAATATATTTATTCTGTTGGATGCATGGGCACCACCAGAATCGAACCCGAGACCTCTTGCACTGAAATCCAAGACACTAACAGTAGGCTAGCGAGGCACTCAAAACATATTTTAGAAAACCTAGAGACAAAAGATAGTCTTGTATTTATGGAAGTTTTAAGTAACAAGAGAATATCCGTATTAAAAGAGGTTTTTTACAACTACATATTAATCACTTAAAATCATACAAAATCTAAAGGATGTTACTGTTGGACTGCAAGATAATGAATCGCCAAAACTACTACCGTGGAACTCCAATATCGCATTGGAACTTACAGGAACCGTGGGGTGGAGCCCTAAGGTTGGATGTGGACATTATCATACCTATATGTTAATGTGATATGTAAGCTATGTTCATGCGACATTTTAGCTTAAACCGTCCAGTAGTTTATGCGTGATGGAACTACGCCATCCATACATCCAAACTTTCACATTTCACAGTAGGATTAGTTGCGTTTTATGCCTGTAAAATCCTCGTGGTGACATAAAATAATATAGAATAGATCACAACAAGCTAATATGTGTGACGTGATGTATCACAATGAAAACTCTTGATATAAAACCTATAGTAATAAAATTTAAAAAATGCTATTTCTATTTTATTTGGAACTACTACTACCTAATTTTTAATACACACAAATAATATTAAGCAATAAAATACTGTCAATAACATGTTCCAACACATTTCCATTACCAGCGATACCTACACATTAATTTAGTAGAAGGCTCAATGAAAATATGGCAACAGAATAATACATGTTTTGTAATTTTGTAATATATAATATCACATTTAATATTTGATATAGAACATTGGTTCGTCTGCTACCAGTGCCGGGTCTCGTCAGGATGCCCATGACCATGATAGCACTATCTAAATATTTATTCATTCGTGTATGTGTTGTGTTTTGTTTAACTTTTAAAATTTTGACGACTTGCAAGCCTTGAAAATGTTGCACTTGCAACGAAACATGTTGGTATAACGGATTTGACAAACATTTTGGACTATTGAAGGAGGTAAGAAACCAATTTAGTCTTGAACATAGTTCTGGGGCTAATACAAATGGATTTGAATAAAATCAGAATCATGTTTGATCCTTATGTAATTTTCCTTTTATAATTTGTAAAGTATGTATTAGGGATGTGTCGGTTGTTAAAGTCGGTTGTCGGTTTTGCCGGTTTTTTACAAAAAAACAGAAACCGAGAAACGATAGTCTAATGTCGGTTTCGGTTTTTTACTGTCAGTTAGTGCTCGTATTGGAAATAAGCATGTTGTACAAATATCGAATGACAAGCTAAACAACATTTAAGAAAATAAGTGGTTGAAATAACACTCCTTCCGACATCTAATTACTTCCTTTCCAGTCCCAAAATAACTCTCAACTAAGACAAAATGAGAATTGACAGGAGTTTTATTTATGGAAGTACGTGAATGAGGAAAACAGATAAGTAAACAAAGCTAGTGGCCAAAGTCGAGCAACACTATATTTTTTGTTCCATTCTTAATTGCTGGTCTATTGTTCGACTTTCGGTCGAGGGTCTTGAATGTAATTTATTCAAGAGATAAGGAGTTTCTAGTTCAAAATACTAAAACCGAAACTAACTGTAGTACTAAGACAAATGACGGCTCATGTCATGTCTCAAGGGTTAGGACTTCCTGACATCATGTCATGCTGTTACAGCTTTCTAGTATTTTCATTATTAGAAATTACACATAATTTTAAACTAAAATATATTTATTCTGTTGGATGCGGAAATTCATGCAGAAAAGGAATATATAAGTTTCATTGTAGTTTTATTATTATTAATATGTGCAGGAGCGTGTAAACAACAACGCGCTCACTGCTCGGGATTACTCAGTTTTTCTGTGTCCTAGACTTTTGGTCTGGCCTGACAATGCGCGGACTGGTTTCTTTCCATTTGGCGAGCTCTCCATGGTTTCTACCTCGCTGCCACAAATAAAATAAAATGTCAATCAAAGTTGTGTGACTTTCTGTTCACGAGATAATAGATAATACAATCACTGTTTATCAGAACTTCTATTTATGGATGTACGTGAATGGAGACAACAGATAAGGAAGTAAGGCGAGGAGGGTGCGAGGGTTTGGTAGGGCAAAAAATTTGACCTTGACAGGTCCCGAGCTGAGTTAAACATCTTTCTCTCTGAATACGGAAATGTATATTGTTTTATAATCGTGCTCTTTTCCCATTATAAATTTTAATTAAACTGATTTTGTTTGTTTTATATTATTGTAAGATACTGGTGAAATCAATATTAAATTGCAATTGACAAGGTTGTAAATTTGGTTAAAAATTAACCATAAAATAGCTACTAAATAATTGTAAAATGGCTACAGATGATTTAAAATTGTATACGTTATTTAAAATAAAATCACTTAAAACAGGATAGAGCCAATTAGGAATTTTCTTCTGCTTCAACGGGATTCATTGTTTTCATAAACTCTCAGAGGCATTGAATGACTGGTACAGAGGTAAACTTACTTTGTTTTTAAGGTTAGGCCTACAGTAGGCTAAACTTAAACCTTAACAAAGTTTAAGTTAAAGATTATTTAGACTACGTTATTGCCCTAGACTAACTTGTTATTATTTGACTAAACAAAGTTTTAAGCCTAGGTGATTCAATTAATTTTGTAATGGCCTATAATATTTAATTTAAATTCATTTGATTTGTCTTTGATTGGTTACTTGTGACTTTTTAACCAACTCTCTTGCATAGTGTCTCTGCAGCAGTATTTTTTATAAACCAGTGAAACTAAGTATGAAATAGGGATTTATAAACACCGGTATATAATCAACTAGTTGAATGTACCCGTTCTTCGCACGGGTTAGAAGGTAAGTTAGCTTGAAACAGCTGTTCTTGCTTCTGCTCTTTAAACTGTCAAATGGAAGTGTCCTCAGCTGTTCGCATTACAGTTTCTGAATGTTTACTTTCTTCTGAAATGTAAACATTGAAACTTGGGACGTTCACGGGGCATAGCCCGAGGGGATTTTAAGGAAGTGAATAGGCCTATGTGTTGCATAGGTTCAAGATCTACCTTTGTGTAAAGTTTCAGCCCCGTCGGTTCAGTAGTTTTTACGTTCACCCGGAACATCAGACAGACAGATAGACAGAAACCACCTCTTCTTTATAATATTATAGATAGATTAAAGTTTTTTTTAGGCAGAATTTTAGAATCTAGGTAGAAACTTAAATTTAAAGTATGGACAAGACAGTTATTAGGTAAGTTCTTTGAAAAATAACCGAAACTGACAACAATTTTTTTTGTAAAAAACCGAACCGATAAAAAATGCAACCAACCCATCCCTAGTATGTATAATAAGTTGTTATTGGTAAAACATTTATTTATACTTTAATACAAACAATAGTTTGATTGTCTACTAAATTATAATAAAAAATGAGATATTAGCTTTCCAATAAACTAGTAGCCTGTCGCGGCTTCGCTCGCGATCACAACGCAATATTATACTGATATTCCCGTATAAATATTGTGTTATCATTCCAAAGCCAACATGGCCTAACTGTGTTAACTGTGTTTACTCTATCCAGCTGATTGCTTAAAACTTATAGTTATTTCCCAATGTTAAGCTTGTGGGAAATAACTCTTTAAGGGGCCCCAGGGCCTCACTCAAATTATTTATCTATAAAAAAATTTTCCTGCACAATGACACCAAAAACATGAAAACCGGTTCAGTTTACCTGCTCACCTATTAAATAAGTATAGATGTACTTGATAAATGTATATTTAAGTAAATGGTGTTGCCATTTCAACCACCGCATTAACAATACAACTACGGTACTTTATAATACTGGTAAGGAGGGGTAGGCAAATTAAGCTTTGCCCCCTCCCTACAAATCTCCGAGTTCTGGCCCTGATAAGATGTATGAATTTTGTCCCAAGAACTTTAAATTTGGCAAGATAGATTTTCCACTTGGTTTCATGCACTTAAAAATTAGTGTTTTAAATATAGAAAACCAAAAACGTAACATTTTTATTCATCGAGTTTTCTATTGAAAAACTGTAAATCGTACAGCTTTACAAATATATTATTTAAAGAACTCATGTTATAAATCATGTTGCATTTGGTATATATAATATTTATCCTTTTTTTGTTTTTTTTTAAATTTAGTTATATATTTGTTAGTTTTGCCACATGTTCTTTTCTTCACAGTAAATGTTTAATTTAAATTCAAAGTTAACAATAAATAATAGCGATTTCTATCTCCACACCACTAAGATAAACTTTTCTTTAATCCTTTCCCGTTATTTCATATAGCAAAGTCTTTGTACTAACACACTGGTCACTGCTGGAGCTAATATTCTTCCTATTCTCCCAACTACGTGAGATAGCTAGGCAGAGACTCACCGTAGTCGGGCTCTGCGAGAGGCCCGCGTCGATCACTGGTGTTGCAGGAACAATCACTGCCACTGGGGGGGTTGACAACTGTACTAGGTTCCCATTCATGTTGACCACTGTACCAAAGAAATATTTTATTTACTGAAAGCCTTTGCACATCAGTCATGGCATGGACAATCGGGAGTTGACTGAATAAATTAATTATGCATACTAGTATAAAGACAAAAACTAATCAAATCCCTGACCAAACCTTTACATATAAATTTGCAAAATTTACTGTGAATAACTTTTTGTAAGGTAGGGAATTTTAAGAAACTAAGAGGGGTTTTAGTAAATTGCGGTGTCTACCAAGTTAAAGGCAACAAATAGGAAGACATTTGGAGGATCTAAGGAGGGGCTTTGATAATATTTTGAGGACCCAGTGAGAAATGTTGCGCTCTAGTACAACTATAGAAAAGAAAGTGTAAAAATATAATAAACAAAAATATATTTATGGTAGATCTATTTAATTTAAACAAGCTAATTTATATATATAAATAGACCACACAAGTATTCAAAACTAGTAAAGTTCATAAAAGTAGTAGCGTCAACATTTGAATTTTGTAGAACTGTGAAAAACTTATTGCATTTTTTAAGGAATACAAAAAAAAACGGAGAACCATTGAGGTTAAAAGGAAGACTTTTGGAGGACCTTTTTTCAAATGAGGACTTGGAGGGCCGGTAGACACCCTATAAACCAACAGAGCTCAGGTCATAAATGTACCATGTCATACTTATGGGCATTTTCTTTAGTCTGGTCAGATGATAACTTAAACAGATGTTATTAATTACAAATAATTAGAAGGTTAACCACAAAATGAAACACTCACCATGCAATATAAATAAACTGAGCAAAATTAAAAGCCATATATACCTTACCTATTTTAAAACATCTACAAAGGGTAACAATTTTAAAATGTAGCTCTAATAATGATTGAATGCAGAATTAAACCAATTATTATAGTACCTACTCATCATCCGTTCTTCACTCATAATTCATTCATATTCGCCTTAAAATACGCCCTGGTTGCGTCGGCGTCTTCGACAATGAATTAATGATTTTATAACACTTTGACTGCTAGCTCATATATAGACTCACATTTAAGATGTTCAACATTTCACTATTTTAAAAATGTTTGAGGCTTAAAAACTTAAATGTTAAAAACTTAAAATTAGAAAGTTGAATACTGTATTTTTAAGATGGGTTTTGAGAAGGCTTAAACCTCCTAAGGTGAAATAATTGTAAAAACATGATATTTGTACTAATCTCACATGTAGGCTGAGGCTGCAGCACTATGTTCTCAAGAGACGGCTGATAGCTGTAGGTTGGTCCGAGAGGCGGAATGACAGATGTCTGTTGTGGTTGTTGAATAATCATCTGTGGTGGAGAGGCCTGCAATCAGGTGATGAAAATTAGGGCTTACAAAATCATGAACTTACCATCAGAAATCTAAACTAAAGAATACAACTTCTCTTGTGACTAAGCAACCCATATATTTATAATTTTTTTTTTATTTAACACCTAACAAAAGAAACTTTAATCTTCCCTCCTAAGATAAACTAATACAAATCTGAACAATGATAATAACCAATGATAATCTCCAGAATAAGATATAAGATACTTATAAGATACTTTCACAAAAAGATTTTTCAAATGATAATATTTCAAGTTTTGTTAAATGAATGGAGAATGAAATCTGGGACTCATTTTGGTATAAAAATTGTAATAATGTGAATTTATTGTACAGTTTTTTCCCTGGATTTTAAGTTTCATTTTAACGCTTGCTTCCCAGTGAAAAAATTATAAGTTAAACCAAATTTTAAACTGTCAAAAAGTGTGTAACACCTGGAATTGTTATTTCCAGTAAAAGAAAGAGAGAACTACACATGTTAAGTAAAAAGAGTAATGACAAACATTTTGTACCCTATGTTAAAAACTATTAAAAGGTTTTCAGGGAGTGTATGAAAAGAGCTAAAATGCAATACAATTCAAATTTAATTATGAATGCTTCTAATAAAATAAAAATGGCATGGAATATGTAAAAACAGAAACATCTTTACAGCAAAAATGTTCTCAAACTGACTTGTAAGTTGATAAAGGGAATCGTCTCACAAATCCCTCAGATATTGCAGAAACTCTTTAACAAACACTTTCTGAACACCACAACACATTTAAATCTCACTTCAAACCAAAAAAGTTCACATTCACTATTGAAAAGGTTTGATAAACCAGTCACATGACTTCTAACTCTTCCACAAGCCACAGTTAGAGAAATTGAAGCCCTGGCAAGAGATCTGAAGCCAACAAAGTCTTCTGGATAGGATGATATCCCTCCTTTTATAGTTAAAATCTGTGCTAAACACATAAGCCAGCCTCTGGCACGTATCTCAATGCATCCTTTGAAACAGGTGTTTTTCCTCAACTATTAAAATTGTCTTGTATAACGCCGTTGTATAAAAAGAAGGGTCACTCATCTTCTGCTGACCTATTGCTATTCTTCCTACCTTTTCTAAGCTTTTTGAGTGGGCTTTTTACAATAGGCTTCAGTATTATCTTCTTAATTCCAATATAATATATGACAGTCAATATGGCTTCCAAAAAAATAAATCGACAACAGATGTAATTTTTGAGTTAACTAAGCAAATTTGTTATGCCTTCGATAAGAAATATTTGCAGTTGGAGTATTCTGTGATCTCACAAAAGCTTTTGATTCTGTCAATCATAGTCTCCTGCTAAGAAAACTAGAGTAGTATGGATTAATTGGAAAAACCTCCCAGTTGCTTCATTCATATATTGCCAATAGGTTTCAGTGCACCGGCATCTCTAATCATCAGTCAAAATACCAGCAGGTTTTAGCAGGCGAAACACAAGGTTCCATCCTAGAGCCTTTGTTGATCCTTTTATATGTCAATGATTTGGCTTGCAATGTGAGAAACTCTAGTGTGATTCTATATGCTGATGATACTATGGCTTTCTTGAGGAGTAGCAATGGAGTTGATCTCGGGCAAATGTTGGACGAGGCTATGGAAGACATGAACTCGTGGTTTTCTAGTAATGGATTAATGCTGAATAAAGAAAAAATCGCTATTGTAAATTTTCATCCAAATTATAGCAATAATAGCAGAGCTCGGGCAGAATATTTTAAATCATCAATAAATCTATCCACTTCTATTAATTTTCTTGGTGTCATGCTTGATAAGTCGCTCACTTGGTCCGAACACATAACCAAGCTTCAGTCAAAACTCAACAAGGCTTTTTATGTTTTGCTAACACTTTCACAATCGATTGACACAACTACTCTTAAGGCTGTATATTACGCCTATGTTTATTCCCATTTGTCATATGGAATCGTATTCTGGGGTTCTTCCTCTGAAAGCCTAAAAGTGTTCCGTCTTCAGAAAAGAATACTGAGAGTGATGACTGGTGCTCGTGTAAGGTCTTCATGCCGTAATATATTTAAAACTTTTGAAATGTTGCCCTCACCTTGTGTCTTTATCCTAAACATTGTCATATTTATGAGATTGAATGCTTCACACTTTAATTCTAAAATGGATAGTCATGGTTATCATACTAGACATAAACACTTACTATAAATATCAGTACACAAGTCATCATCTTTTGAAAAATCAGTTCTATTCTCAGGGAGCAAATTTTATAATAAACTCCCTCAGAGCATCAAAAACATTTCCAATATAAACAAAATTCAAAGCAGAAGTGACAAAGTATTTAAAAACAAATTACTTTTATAGTGTCAATGAATACCTTAACAGCCTGTCATTATAGTTATACATTTTATTTTGGTTTTTAGTCTTATTTTGTGACGGATGACTTTTGTTTTAATTGTACTGTATATTTACATTTTGATTGATCATCGAATGTATTGTATATATTGTAAGGCCTAAGTGTTTTAGTATGGACACATTGACAATTCACCTATAATCAGGGAAATTCCCTATAATAGATGTTATGTGATGTAATAATAAATAAATAAATAAAATATATATGTAGTGAGGTGATAAATAAAATAGATATGTAGTGAGGTGATTAAAATACACTCAAACTTTCTGAGAAAATAACAAAAATTAACCTACTTTACAAATTTATTAACAAACTTGTACGGTGTTAACAAACCAAGGACCAAACATTTACTTTAAAGAGATGTACAGGATGTAATTAATTAGACGTCTAACAACACTTAGATTTAAAGACATTAGAAACTTGTATCTGGAACTTCCGGGTAACAAGTCCCCCTGCTGACAGTCCTCCTGCTCTAGCGGCATTTAAGTTAGGTGTGCTACTGCGCATTGCAGCGTGACGACATCTGGTGGCGGAAGCGCGTCACCAAGGTATTCTGACTATCCTATGTGAAGTACTGGGGGACATGGAGTAGTCAGAGTATTTCGGTGACACGCTTTTTTTTAGGAACTAGTTTGCAGCCAATAGGAAATTTCAGTACTAGCGACTATAGCCTATCCAAAAACCCAGGTCTGGATCAGAACGTCTACCCTAAAGTAGACATTCTGATCCCGACCTGGGTTTTTTGATAGGCTCTAGCTGAGAGTAACTTCAGCTGTCACTGTAAATCAGCTGATCAAATAAACACCGTGACGTCACCTGATGGCTGTGCAGAACGTGCTCAAATTCATACTTCTGAATAGCACACCTTGCTTAAATACACCTAGCTCTTGCTAAGAGGATAGAAGTCATTTTTGTCATTTTCTCATTGGGCCAGATGATGATCGGTGTGACCGATTTAAATCAATAATCATGTACTCTCTTTACATATTTACCATATAGTATGTAGATGCAGTATAATTGTAAATATACTTGTAAGAGTTGAAAGAAATCTGAGTTACATCCTGTAGTTAAAAAACCAAGGACCATACTAATCAAGAAGTTGTTTAAAGATGCAGAAGACTCATATGTGCAACATGGTGGACCTCCTATTCAGGTCTGTTGATAATTTGAGAAGAAAAAAAAGGTGCACATTTCCATGAGTGAAAAAAGGTACACATTTTCTATGAGTGAAAAAAGGTACACATTTTCTATTAGTGAAAAAAGGTACACATTTTCCATTAGTGAAAAAAGGTCCCTCCTGAGTGGAACAACCTTCAACCTGTCACTTGACATTAGTACCCATGTGACATTACAACAATTAAAATCAGATCTTTAAAATCAGATTAGCCAGTATGTTCCCCAAATTTACTAGGTTTGCAGGCTCAAAGATCACCAAATGACAACTTATACTTTTATAATTTTATTATTATTATTTGAAGCTGTCATTAGGCACTGTAATTTGAAGCACTAACAAGTGAATCTGGAGGTTACCTGCAGACTGTTTTAGAATCTTTCAACACTGAATTAAAGCCTATTGATTTAATTTTATTCACTTTTAGCCTATTCATTTTTTGTAAAAATTGATGATAATAATTCCAGCCTATACTATATTTCCACTTCGCTTATAGGAAGGCAGGCAAAGCAAATTCGCTCATCATAATGGCTTGTCCATTATGGAAAAATGGATAATAAGTGAATATATATATTGTTGAAATTCAACAGTGTATTAAATCCTGCGCATCAAATTGTAACTGAAAGATCAAAACACTAAAACTCTGATGTCTGATTTTCTGGCGAAATGTTATGAACGTACTTACTGTGTTACTATAAGGTATTTCTTTGATGAAATCCTTAGTATCAAGACCCATTTGAGCAGCCTGTATATCTGTTTTTGTACATATTTTATTGTTTATCACAGTGCATTGATCTGATTTCAGTTCTTCAACAGCTATTTTCAAATCTTCTGCCTGTACATAGCCCATTGCAATGCTTTCTGAAGTAGTATTTTCCTGAGAAATTAACAGCAAATATTAATGATTTATACATAAGGATATACATAGGAAATTACTCTAAAACACATTAACATTTATATAATATATTACAAGTACTGAAAAAATAAAAACTTTGTTAAAGGCATTTCCCACACAAGATGAAATTAGCCAATGAAAGCTCAACAGATTAAGTTAGGTCGACACTTTTTAGCGATTTTTAATATGTAATATCTAGTCAATTACCGGTACTCAAATATCAAAGTTGAAAATTTTGCAGTAGTTTGATATCATATCTGTGCTTAACCCAAAGAAAAATCAGGATTTTACTAGGTCCCCCACCAAAGATAAATGGCCTTAAAGTTGAAGAAAATTTAAAATTTTCAAGTTTTAAATTTTTTTTATAAGGAAACAAGTATCAAGGTTATAGATATTTTTTATGTTAACTACTAAGTGATGTGTATCAGTACAAAAATTACCAACCTTTTTATTTGATCCCTTTTATAAAAAAAAAAACAGCCTCAAACATAAACTCGTGAAATAAAAATATGAAACTTAAACTTTATAGTATTTAATTATATTTGAGCCCAATTATGAATAGGACAAAACAGATAGAGCAAGTTTTAAGGAAAACAATGGTTTTTATTTCAAATCTCTATGATAAACCAATCCAGAGAAATATGGTTTTGCGTAAACATCGACAAACATCAAAATAAGCGTGTGGAGACTGACAAGATGGCCGCCATTTATAAACGGTCATGTTTAAAAATAGAATAAGGTTGGTTTTGTACTACTCACATTTAAGGTAAACAACAGTATAAATATAAATTTTGTCTAAAATGGTCAAGCAACCAAGGTTGGACCACTTGGTATGGATTGACCCCACTCTAGCATGCTGGGAAGTTGGAGAATTAGTGATTACGAGCGAGTGAAGGCTTTGGCTTTTGTATATTAAAATTTATAAAACAAAAAACTAACAAGAAGGTGGATCCTAATAAAATTAAGACTTTTCATTTTTAATAAAAAAACTACCTAAAACATGTCTTTAAAAAGAACAGAATTATTTAGGTTAATTAAATATATTAAAAATAACAAAAATCAATAGGTCTATAAGATTTGGGTCTTTACAGCTTAAATGCACCGGTATTTACAGTAAATAAATAAATAGGTATGGCCATTGACTATACACCTGTACTAGACTGAAAATCTTGTGGGCCCTTCTGATAACAAAAGATTCGGGATTCTTCACGTAGTTCTGACAGCACTGGATAGAAATCGCTACCATCGCACGCAATGGCGGACGTAACTCTGACTCATGCAGCTTGGTGCGCTCAGCTCTGCCGTGGCGGGTTTTTAAAATCTCATTTTTCTAATAAAAGAACTGTCTCGCTTTCCTCGCAACTCGGAAGTTTTAATGTACGATTTAACAAAGGCTGCAAGGCTGTAATAACAAAGGTTGTGTGGAATCAAAATATTGTAATAACTGTTAAAAACTTGTGATAAAACTGGTGTCGACGTCAAAACCGCCTTTCACCAGCGTCGATCAAGCGTACTCTGTCCGTTCATCTACCTATGCGATTCCAAGTAGTTCGCGTAATATCTACTAGGAGGAAGCCCCTGTTGCCGACTGCACTCAATAGATTGTGCTGTTTCTTGGTTAACCAAATTTAGCATTGCATTTACCGTCTAGAACAGGTGTATAGTCAATGGTATTTTAGGCCTATAAACCCTAGGCTACTTTTAAAATACAGTTAATTTTAACCTACCTGCTTAAGTATCTGAGGAGCGTTCTCCCTGAAACAGAAAAGGCCAGTACTCTCATAAATAAGAATATAACACCTTATTAAAATACCCCCGTACAGCAAACTTGCATACTCAGCGAATTTCCACATAATATAATTAATATCTAATACCACATAAAGCCACATAACAAGTTTCATAAAAATATATTCACAGATAAGCGAAATATACAATTTTACTCTCCATAAGAATAATATTGGGGATGAGTACGTAGGTTTGCTGAATCAAGGAATGCAAACAATTGGTATTTATGTAAATCTAAATATAATTCAACTAGGTGAAGCCAGATACCAAGTTTCATCAATATTCATAGATATAAAAGATACATAACATTTTAATTATTCCCAATAAGAATAACATGGGGGCTAAGTAAGCAGGTATGCTGCAACAAGGAACACAAAAAACAGGTTTTCATGCAAATATCAATATAACTCAACTAGGTGAAGTCACATACCAAGTTTTACTATGTGCATAATTAAGGGAGACATTACATTTTACTTTTTCTCCATAAGAATAACATAGGGCATGAGTAAGCAGGTTTGCTGTTACGGGAATCAGTAAAAATTGCTTTTTTTGTGGAAATAACAAGAGACCACAACCAGATGAAGTTGTATACCAAGTTTCATTAGTATACGTCTACAAATAAGCAAGATATAAAATTTGTCTTATTGTCCTTAAGAATAACATTGGACAACGTACTGTGTTTAGCACTTTTAACATCTCTGTAACCAATTGACGTAGAGAAGTGATCAAAACACCAATGTGTGTTTTATAAAGCTGAATCCAATAGTGAAAACTAAAATTTGACTTTTTAAAATATTACATGTAAAAACTTCAAATACCACCGTCGCAGCAAACCTGCATACTCAGCGAATTTCCAATGGAGATATAAATGTCTTAATACTACATAAAGCCACTTACCAAATTTCGTAAAAATATATTCTCAAATAAGCGATATATGCAATTTTAATTATTCTCTATATGAATAACATTGGCGCTGAGTACGCAGGTTTGCTGCAACAAGGAACACAATAAATGGGTTTTACGCTAATATCAATAGAACTTAACTACGAGAAGTCGTATACCAGTTTTTATTCATTTATGTTCATAATTAAGGGAGACATAGCTCTTATTTATTCTCCATAAGAATAACATGGGACTGAATACGCAGGTTTGCTGCTACGGGAGCCTTTGGCAAAAAATTGTTTTTTGAGCAAATATCAATAAATCACAACCAGATGAAGATTTGTACCAAATTTTGTAAATATACGTTCATAAGTGAGATATAAAATTTTTCTTTTCCTCCATAAGAGTAACGTTAGACAACGTACTGTGCTTAGCACTTTCAATATCTCGGTAACCGATTGACGTAGAGGAATGATCAAAATACCAAATTGTGTAATTTTTAAGCTAAATCCGATGGTAAGAACTAATATTTGACTATTTCAAAAATTATATGTAAAAAAAACAAAAAACCCATTTTTGGGGTACAAAACTCCCCCAAAACCCCTTCGGATGGAGCGATCTGACTGGTTTTTGAATTTAAGTAATGAATGTTGCTTTACAAATTTATACCAAATTTCATTAAAATTGGATCATTTTTACGAGAGTTATCGTGCTCACGGACACACACATATATATATATATATATATATATATATATATATTTAAGCTACAATTTTTCCACACAAAAAACAAATTTTAAAGTTTTATACAAAGTTATCCTGGACAAAAATAAATATTATGACTAATTCGCTTATCTAAGATTTTTTTAGGTAGGCCTAACATAATAGAACATTGTAGAATTTATTTTTACAGTTCAAACCCAGCAGGAATGTATAACTTAAATTAAAACGTTCCAGCACAAAGTCTAACATTAGGCCTAATAATGTTAGTGCTTATTTTGAAAATATTTAGCGATTTGATTTTCCTAGGGTTCTTTTTGAACTAGGGTATCCTCTTCAGTTGCATAAAAGGATGGGGAAGGTTTTAGTAACAAAATGGAACTTCCCCATTTGAGACAAAATTATCAGCATTGATCAGGTAGATGGAAATTTATGACAATTTCACCAAATTCAGTAGCCTACAAACAATTAAATTCTCAATGACACTTGCAGTCATAAAGAACCTTTAAACATTGTAGGGCCTATGTCAAACTTTGATTTTAAAGGATTTTATCCACAAACAATTTGAAAACAGTTTGTTGTTAGAAGCATAAATGATCTAGTAACTTATAGGTACTTACAAACTGTTTTGATCCAGGATTGGATCTCTTGAATCATCTGGGTCTTGAGTTGTGTTACAAATGAATACTTGGTGAAACATACTGGGATATGCTCCTGAAATCAATCGAACAGGGATAATAGCCAATAGACAATTCAATTCTTGATTGTACATTACATTTGATATTATTACAAGTGGGTAATAAACAGATACAAAGTCAAGTTTGGGATAGTGACGACAGTTTGACCCGCCTTAATATTTGACACTCTAATATAAGCAAATAGTCATTCAATAGCAGTTTAATTTATTGTACACTTTTATCAGCCTTGCTAGTCCTGATAATGTCAACAAGTAAAATAGGCAGCTGTTTTAGAATTGGAATGAAGTTAAGTGAAATGAAATATCTCTCTTATTTCCACTTGTAAGTGACTTAAGAGGCTCAAAATTCATAGCAGCAAATATAGCCTGAATATAATTTTGTTACTGTTGCAACGGGTAGTAGTGTATCATTGTGCCCAATGGTCATTCTGTCCAAAAGTAAAATCATGTTCATTGTGTCCAAAACCACTGCGCATTCTGCCCAAAACCAAATAATTAATATAAACTATGCTGTTTATTGTGTCCAAAAGAGATGCTTAGTCATTGTGGCCATAAGTAAAGACAAAACAAAATACCCCTGTTGCAGCAAACCTGCATACTCAGCGAATTTCAAATGGTTCTTCACTAAGTCACTTCCGAAGCATAAATAAGCGCAATATGACATGTTATTTATTCTCCATAGTAAAAACATTAGGACTGAGTATGCAGGATTGCTGCATCAAGGACAAGAAAAAATCTGGTTTTTATACAAATACCAATGGATCACCACTAGATGAAGCAACATACCAAGTTGTACTAATTTATGTTCATAAACAAGCAAGATATCACATGATTCTTATTCTCTATAAGAATAACATTATTGTTGCTAAGTACGCAGGTTTGCCATGGGGACCACAACTAATGGGTTTTGTATGCAAATATCAGTAAACCCCAACCAGTAAGTCTCATACAAGCTTCATTAATATATGTTTATTAATAAGCGAGATATGAAATTTTACTTATTCTCCATAAGATTAACATTGAACAACATACTGGGTTTAGCACTTTCAATATCTCAGGAACCAATTGGCGTAGAGCGATGATCAAAATACCAAATTGTTTGATTTTCAAGCTGTATCTTGTGATGAGCATAACCGGCGGTGAACTTTAAAACGGCAGAAAGATCTAAAAGATAAGAAAAGTCCAGCTGGGAAGGGGACGCAGTCGCTTCTCTCTCACTTCTGCTCCATCCGTCCGTGTGTTCGTAGGTTCAGGCTAGGTGTCTTCACGTAGTAAAAAATCTTTGAAATTTGTGCGCTTCACTGTTTAGCGGAGTTTTTTCTTTTAGGCCAACATTAATTTGTGATCAAATTAGATTTGTTTGGAACCGGAGGAAATAAATTCGTTTTTTATAATAAAAGATGTAAAATTATCGGGTTTTAGCTGCAGCATAAATCTCGTGATCAAACGCGAAAATAAGTGAACGCACATTCAAATTTTTCTTGTCGAAGTAAGTGAAATACCTCTAAGAGTGAGCTAAAATAACTCAAAATAAAACATCGAGGACACCTAGCCGAGGCGCGTAAAAAAAGCGGATAAAATTTAAAGAAATAAAAAAAGTTAGTTTGTTTTATGGGCCATTCATGTCGGTGTTTGTCAGAACGTGTTTGTCTATGTGTATGTGGTGAGTGTTTAAATTATTTATTTGTATGTTAATTTGTTACTTTAGTATAGTTGCACCAAACAAATTTTTATTTTAAATGGTTGTATTTATGCCTAATTATTGAGTTTTTTTTAAAAGGTTAAAGTTGTCAATTTATTGAACCTAGGTAAGATCATATAATATGTTGAATTGTTGTAGCTTTTTAAAGGTTTTGGTGTTGTAGGGCTAAACTGTATTAAACCTAGGAAAGATCATTCATGAATTAAATTTTGATAAATTGTATGCTGGCAATATACGATTGTATTTTAAAGATAAGTTTTGGTTTAATTTGAAAAATATTATTACTGGGCAATTTTTTTAAATCAATTATTGTGATGTCTTAAGGATTTTAAGGTGAGGTTAACAAAATGGTATATAATCTGAGGATAGAGAAATGTGTAGTTGCGTGTTGGAGTAGTGGTTAATAATAATTTCACAAAAGGCTCTAAGACTAGTTGTACAATTGTGGGTTGTGTAGTCAGGTCCCTTTGCCTTGTTAAATAAAATTTCAAAAAATTATCGAGTTTATAAAAACGAGTATCCCTGACAGGAAGTGAAGGTGTGGTGAACAAATTGACAACAGTTTTTATTACACCACCAACCATACTTCACAAAAGGTGTTAGGAGGAAATTAAAGGGTTCTGGCCGGAACCTAGGTGTGAAATAATATTGCCAACCCGAGCCTTATTGAGTTTTCGCTTTATAACTAACCGAACAAGATTTAATTATACATACTACTGCTCTGACAGGTGACTCACATCATATCCAAAAAATACAAATTGTGTCAGATATAGCCTCCATTAAGTTAAGTTGTACATCACAATAGTTGAAAAACAAAATATAAAATATAGTCAAGCCCCAAAGAAAATAATCGTATTTGTAATATCGCTGCCATAGCTAAATAATAAATAGAACTGTCAGAGTTGCAGGGAAATACATTGGTCTTATATATAAAAATGCAATGGTTGTTAAATTAATTTTTCCCAGTGTTTCAAATAAATAGTTTTTTCTATAAAAAAGGTTATCCTGTTTTAAAATAGTGTGGGTCACATTGTATCTAGGCCTTTATAAGTTGATCATATATTTTGAGGTATATTTTACCTATTAGTATTTTTTTGACTTGATAGACCCTAACTCAATTGATCCACTAGTGTTTCCTCTGAAAATTTACATTAAAAAATAAATAAAGGGTTTGAGCTATCTTCCACTGCGCCAATCCTTACGAAATTTTTAAGAATTAAGTTTTTTCCCCCAGGTGGGGGGAAACTATAAATTTATGTGAGGATTTTCTTTGCATAAATAAAAGAAACAGTTTTTTTATGTGAGGACACATTTCTCTATCCTCAGATTATATACCATTTCGTTAACCTCACCTTAAAATCCTTAAGACATCACAATAATTGATTTAAAAAAATTGCCCAGTAATAATATTTTTCAAATTAAACCAAAACTTATCTTTAAAATACAATCGTATATTGCCAGCATACAATTTATCAAAATTTAATTCATGAATGATCTTTCCTAGGTTTAATACAGTTTAGCCCTACAACACCAAAACCTTTAAAAAGCTACAACAATTCAACATATTATATGATCTTACCTAGGTTCAATAAATTGACAACTTTAACCTTTTAAAAAAAACTCAATAATTAGGCATAAATACAACCATTTAAAATAAAAATTTGTTTGGTGCAACTATACTAAAGTAACAAATTAACATACAAATAAATAATTTAAACACTCACCACATACACATAGACAAACACGTTCTGACAAACACCGACATGAATGGCCCATAAAACAAACTAACTTTTTTTATTTCTTTAAATTTTATCCGCTTTTTTTACGCGCCTCGGCTAGGTGTCCTCGATGTTTTATTTTGAGTTATTTTAGCTCACTCTTAGAGGTATTTCACTTACTTCGACAAGAAAAATTTGAATGTGCGTTCACTTATTTTCGCGTTTGATCACGAGATTTATGCTGCAGCTAAAACCCGATAATTTTACATCTTTTATTATAAAAAACGAATTTATTTCCTCCGGTTCCAAACAAATCTAATTTGATCACAAATTAATGTTGGCCTAAAAGAAAAAACTCCGCTAAACAGTGAAGCGCACAAATTTCAAAGATTTTTTACTACGTGAAGACACCTAGCCTGAACCTACGAACACACGGACGGATGGAGCAGAAGTGAGAGAGAAGCGACTGCGTCCCCTTCCCAGCTGGACTTTTCTTATCTTTTAGATCTTTCTGCCGTTTTAAAGTTCACCGCCGGTTATGCTCATCACAATCTAAAAGTGTAAAAAGTTTGGCTTTAAAAATAATTAAATGTAAACAGTTCAAAAAACTCTTTTTTTGTACAAAACCCCCCCCAAAACCCCCTTATAAAGATGCGATCTGTCTGGTTGTCAAACTCATGAAAATAGATGCTTCCTTACACGTTCATACTACATTTTGTCAAGATCGGACCATTTTTACAAAAGTTATTGTGTCCATAGGCACAATAACTTTCGTAAAAATGGTCCGATCTTATATACAGGGTGTCTGGAAATTATGGTAAAATATTTTAGTACATGATTGTAGAGGTAAAAATAAGGAAAAAGGTTGATATAAACATATGTCCTAAAGTGCTTAGTTTTCCGTCTGTGTGTCTGTTTCTGTTTTTTACATAATTTATCATATCTTACGAACCTCCTGAGGTATTAAATTCAAACTTGGTATGTGCATGTGGAATAACAAGATGTATTTCGGTATTGAGTATCAAGTTTCTACTTTGTACCATTTCAAAATGGCGACCGTTTTTTGTTTTTAAGGCTAAATATCTTAAAAACCATAAATTTAAAAAAAATTTACAAGAGACAAAAAAGTTGTGTGACATTTAATCCCATTAACTCTGATAATAAAGATTATGATGATCGGACAACTAACAGTGGAGAAATTGCAGCTTTTCCGAATAAAAACACGCACATTTCGGACCGCATGTTAAAAATGACCATGTTAAAAATAAAAATGATAGAGTATTTAATTCTTAAAGGAATTATGAAAGCAATGTTAAGTAATTGTAAATCCATAATTTAATAAAATTATACTCTTTTAAAATAAGTAAACCAATAGTTCATTGGAAATAGCCACATAATAAATTAGACATACTGTATTTATTAAACCAGAAAAACAGCTGATATGTAAAACAGCTGATTTCATTGGAAATAGCACATTGTAAATTACAGTTACACTTTACATACACTGATGCTGATATTGTACCAAAATACTAAAGATGATGTTCAAAATGACCTCCATTGTTCTCCATGCACACGTCCAGTCGTCTTCTGAAAGACTGACGGACCCGTTCTAAAATTCCAGGAGTCTGCCTAATTATTTCTATTCCGTTGAAAATCCTTAATCGAAGTTCATCAACTGTATCAATTTGAGAATTGTATACTAAGGTCTTCAAAATCCAAAGGATTTAAGTCTGGTGACCTTGCTGGCCACGGAACTGGCCCGCCTCGGCCTATCCATTGATTTCGAAAGTGGGCATTCAAGTGATCACGAACAGGAACACAAAAATGTGGGGGTGCCCCATCATGCATGAACCACATCTTTTGGCACAATTGAAGAGGTACATCCTCAAACAATGTAGGTAGCTCCTCTCTCAAAAAGTTTAGGTAGTTTATGCCATTAAGCCTGGGAGGGAGCTTAAACATAACTAGATGATCTGCTATGATTCCTGCCCAAATGTTCACTGAAAACTGTTGTTGTGGACGATTCGGTTTAATGGCATGAGGATTCTCGTCTGCCCAGATGTGTTGGTTATGGTAGTTTATGATCACTGTTCTTGTGAAGCGAGCTTCGTCGGTAAATATAACGGTCATTAAAAAGTTTGGAGCGAGACATTTTTGTACAAACCATTCACAAAGAACAACACGGGGGGCATAGTCATGTGGCAATAGAGTTTGGACTTGTTGGACATGGAATGGGTATAATTGTTGCTCATGAAGTATCTCCCAAATAATAGATGTATTAGAATTAAACTGTAGTGCCAATCCTCTTGTGCTCTTTTCAGGGTTTTCAGCTATTTCATTAAGAACTAATTCTTCAAAGTCAACAGTCCTAATAGATCGGGGTCTACTTGCATTACTGTGCTCTTTGGACTTCAAAGAACCTGTTTCAGACAGGCGTTGATGAATAGTGGCAAAAAACCTTGCACTTGGACAAATTCGGTTAGGAAAGTTCTCTTGATACAGACGCCTTGCTTCAGTACTATTGCAGCGCCCCAACCCATACATTAAATGCATGTCAGCTAATTCAGAGTATGAATAAGCGTGTACATTACCTTCCATTTTTAGGTAAACACAACACAAAAAACACTATGAATAATCATAAATAACTGGTTAGAATACTCAACACAAACACACTGCATTACAGTACTTACTGTAAGTTTGTTTACAATGATTCCCATTGTTGAAATGTTAACAGAAACAAATCAGCTGTTTTACATATCAGCTGTTTTTTTGATTTAATAAATACAGTATGTCTAATTTACTATGTGGCTATTTCTAATGACCTATTGGTTTACTTATTTTAAAAGAGTCTAATTTTATTAAATTATGGATTTACAATTACTTAACATTGCTCTCATAATTCCTTTAAGAATTAAATACTCTATCATTTTTATTTTTAACATGCGGTCCGAAATGCGCGTGTTTTTATTCGGAAAAGCTGCAATTTCTCCACTGTTAGTTGTCCGATCATTATAATCTTTATTATCAGAGTTAATGGGATTAAATTTCACAACTTTTTTGTCTCTTGTAAATTTTTTAAAAAATTTATGGTTTTTAAGATATTTAGCCTTAAAAACAAAAAACGGTCGTCATTTTGAAATGGTGGTACAAAGTAGAAACTTGATACTCAATACCGAAATACATCTTGTTATTCCACATGCACATACCAAGTTTGAATTTAATACCTCAGGAGGTTCGTAAGATATGATAAATTATGTAAAAAACAGAAACAGACACACAGACGGAAAACAAAGCACTTTAGGACATATGTTTATATCAACTTTTTTCCTTACTTTTACCTCTACAATCATGTATTAAAATATTTTACCATAATTTCCGGACACCCTGTATATATATACAGGGTGTATATATACAGTAGAGCGTCGAAAATCCGAACGTCAAAAATCCGAAACGTCAAAAATCCGAACCTCTCCTGAGGATGTTATTAATACTGTACTGTATTGAATTAGCACGGAAACGACATATGTTTTAAAATTTCGCGCCAAACTGCCGGCGCCCGGCGGGGGAATGAGTGAGCGCGCCGAGCCAGGTAAATGACCTTGGGCGTGTCTATTTTTAACCAACTACAGTAATGTAGATAATATACGTAAGTACAAAAAAACTATTGTTTTTGTTTCATTTACTATGGCCTAGAACTGCATATTTAATAGTGTAGGCCTAATTATGTGTCTAAGAGGCATTTCTAGGTTATGTTTGAAAATCCGAACAAATCGGTAATCTGAACCACCTACGGTCCCAATTGGTTCGGATTTTTGACGCTCTACTGTATATAGTTTTTATAAATTATTATTATTATATTATTTATATATATATATAAATATATAAATATATTTATATATATATAATATATAAATTTTTAAATATATAAATATATTTATATTTATATATATATATTATTATATTTATATATTATTATATATATATATATATATATATATACACTATATACTATATACTAGCTGTTCCCACAGGCTTTGCCTCAAAAATAATAATTTATAAAAACTATGACAGTTATGTGTGCTGCATTCTGTGGTTATCCTGTGGAACTACTACGAATCAAGATCAGCTGTTTGCATTTTCATCAGCTCAAACTTAAAGTGTATGTGCATAAGATTAACACAGGATTGGAACTTTGACTCCCCGTGGGGCGGAGCCCTATGGGAATTTTTTTAAACCCTTTCTTGGTGAGCACCTAAGACCCAAGAGGAAGGTATGCTCCAAATTTCATCGCAATCTGTTGTATGGTTTTTGAGATTTCGTGGTGAGTGAGTGAGTCAGTCAGTCAGTGGTATTTGAGTTTTATATATTAAGTTATATATACATATATATGAATTTGAACGAATCGTGTTTTTGGCATCTGAGGGCCTCAAAACGAAAAGTTATCATGGTCTTACCAAGCCTATACCATGGAGGCCTAGGTTTTACCATGCCACCTACGGTATAGCTTCTTTCTCTATAGGGGAATTTCGCTAAAACATAATTAGTTAATATAATTTGGACAGAATGAACTCATGTTGTGTTTTTATATATTTGAATAATACCTGTGCATTCTATCCAAAACATTTAAACTGTTCATTCGGTCAGAATTATATTAAACATAATGTTTACTGTTTTGTCTTTACTTTTGGACACAACGACCAAGAATCTCTTTTGGACACAATGAACAGCATATTTTATAATATTTATTTGGTTTTGGACAGAATGCACAGAAGTTTTGGACATAATAAACATCATTTTATTTTTGGACAGAATGATCTTTGGACACAATGATACACATCCCAACGGGTTTATCACGAAAGCACGAGAAAGGCACGAGTCAGCATGACTTACATTGTGTTGGGTTGGGAAATGATTTTGAAAAATATTGTAACAGTTATCTTACTATTACTCTAAATCTAAATTAACAGCTAGCTGTATTATGACATCACATGCTTTCCCTTGATTTGGTATTTGATCAGTAAGTTGCAACACAGCAATGTCGCACATCAAATCAGTAGTTTTTGTCGATGCTTATACATTGTGTGTTTACTTCTACCATAGGAGGAATATTCTCTTATGTTTTTTGATCCAATCAAAATTGTGGCCGTAATTTATGCAAGATACCGTGTGTTATTACTTACATTAAAAACTGTAACTTATTCATTAGAAAATTACCATTCTTCTACTCCAATTATTGTTGGTTAGTTGCCAGCAAAGATTGTAATCTCCCACCTTATATAGGCTACAGTAAACCTCGGATTATCCGGACTCAAATCATCCGGATCCCGGATTAACCGGCTGTGGTTGCATGAAATCAAAAATGCAAATTACAGTCAAATCACGATTGTTTTCCCGAGCTAGCGCCTTCTAAATTCAGATGCAACCGCAATACATTAATGTATCAATGAAGTTAATATATATCTATTGGTTCTCGTCTCGTGTAAAAAGAGTACAGCCTAAATGGTCGACCACCATTTGCCTCTGTCAACTCTGCTCCCATGGCAACCAACATAAAATCCTCTCTTCACGAGTTATATGATGGCCAGCAGACAACAATTTTATTTGTGAAGAGTGGATTTGATTGGTTACCTGAAGACGATTGGGGCCCCGCGTCCGAGGGGGGCCCCCAGACCTCAAAAGTAGGACCCCACGAGGCACTAAGGGGGACCTCGCGAGGCAGTGTTTTAATTTTGTTCTGAAAAAAGTTTATTATTCCTCAACTGACAATAACACAAATAATTTTAAGTTGTGAAGGGTGTAAGTTCAAACTGAAGTCTCAAAGCCAAAGTTATTCCCTAATGTTTATTATTTTGACGTCCGTGTGCGGATTTGATAAATTTTCAGAAATTAAATTTAGAAACAGGAAAAGACCCAGGTAAGATTTGAAATGTAACTACTAACGGTATTATAGAACACATCTTATCTTGCTGAGTATAAGTTGTAGATATTGTATATTTGCAGTAGATTATCTTTTTCTTGAGCAATTCTTTTTTATGACAAATTGAGTTACATACCTCTGTCAGCAGTCCAAAATGATTTAAACAGTGTTACATGTTTCGGCACTACAGTGTCATTGTTGAACACCACAGCACATAAACTTTACCACATATTATATGGTCTCGTCATGAAGTTAAACAACACAAACACACACAAAACGGATACCTGTACATAAAAACATCGAAAACGAATAGATAGGCCTATCACGCACCACACGACATTGTCTCGGTCCGAGCAGGAACAGACTGACAGTATCACTCCTCCGCGTCTATCACGTGATGTTATCATTGTCCTGTCGAACAGCTGGCTTGTCCTTGCTTCCTTGTTCAATGAGGGCATTAAAAATATAGTTGGACTTGAAGTGGATCTTTCGTTCAAAATGTGTTCTTTGCCTTCCCTATTATCTTTCTGAGCCTTATAAATTTCAAATTCCTCCAGAGTTTTCATTTTATATCCCTTTCGACAATAATGGACTATTTCAAGACCGTTGGAAATGTCATTCATATTGTGATTAGTGTCGATAAGGTATTGGGCAAACGCTGATTTCTGATTAACTTTTCTCGGATCAAGGCTCTCTCTGGATCAAGACTTTTCTCTCTGTATCGGGTTTTAAAGCCCCTTCCAGTTTGACCAATGTACGTACTTGGACAATCTGCACATGTTATTTTGTAAACACCCGTTTTTTAATTTATGTCGTTTGTGTATATTTTCTTTGAACTAAAGAAATTGCGGATTTTGTTGGTAGTCCTAAATGCAAGTTGTATGTCGTGTCCTTTTAGCTGTTTCCTGAGGCTGTTGTCAATCGTGTGGGAATAATCTACGCACGCACACCTTTTACTATCTGCAACTAAAGGAACGTGATATCATTTTGGGCTGCTGACGGAGGTATGTAACTCAATTTGTCATTATACTGCAGTTCAAGGGGCTACATCATGATGAATTTCAATTCTTTTTGAGCCTGTCTCCTAACCCCATAAATTGTTTAATATCCGCCATGCTTTGCCATACAGTACTTGGAAGTTGCAAATTCCATTCAAGCCGATTTAAGTTAATTTTGTTTATCTTGTTGCACAAAACTCAATATCATGTATTATAACAGATTAGGAACAAACAGCCAAACAGAAAGTAATTAAATAATAGTATCAACATTATAATTGGTTACGAAAGTCAGTTAACGTGTAGAACACTGAGTAGTCAGAAGTGTTTCAGATTATTCTAGATATGATAATATAATTAGCCTGATAATAAAGATAATAATAATAATAATAGGATAGCTTGTAGTCTCTTAATTTGTTATTTGGTTTTTTCATATTAAATTTATGGATTTTATATTATAGTTTGAAGGTAAATGTGTTTGTTTTAATCAATTTATTCTCAATACCATCAGCAAAGCCCCGGTCTCGGCAGGTCTCGGTGAGGGTTAAGGGATGAATGTTATCATTATTGATGTTGCCAACACTGAATTCTCTGATAACTCCCTACACCCAGTTTACAATAACACAGGAAGAGATAAGAGCCAATGGTGAAGATAAAATTGCATTTTGTCATCATCACGTAAACTTAAAGACATGAAAATAATGTACAAAAGTCTATAATATTTAACTGACTTTTTACTACATTTCCAAATATTTAAATCTCTTTAATAACATTTTTGTGTGTGATGCTATCAAATGCATTCAAAACGAGATTTTTTTAAAGGTTATACTTGTAAAAAGTTACCTTTGAATTAGCATTAAACCAGAATTGAGTGATTAAACACCTCAGCATCCTGAGTATAGGAAATCATATTCTGCGTTGCCTTGACTTTGAACATATAATTAATGATTTTTCAGCCAAGAAATGCATAAAGAATAAGTTTTTACTGTCTATACTGCATGAATTACTATTTGATAAAGTCTATCTAGCAGTATGTTGATGAAAAACGTTTCAAAGAGTTCCTAATAAACATGCATTTAAATTCAAACATATTGCTTTCATATAAGTTATGCTGTGTATAAGTTGCGATTGTAGCTATGATTGGATTGTGTGTTACGACAGTCAAACAAACCCTTACAGTCTTTCCATGCAATTTTCAGCTTCAATATTGCAAACACGCTAGTGTCCAGATCGTTATTCATGTGATGTTACAGTAGCTTCAGATTATCGGGATATTTTGCTATCTGGATCAATATGCCGCCACATTAGTCCGGATAATCCGAGGTTTAATCTACAGGTAGATTATGTTTAATATTTTTTTCTCATAAAGCGATTGTTGGCGCCTGTACGACAAATATCAACTCCCACCAACCCGGGATTGTTGGGGTGGAAGGGACACAAACCAGTTGCGTCCCAACAGCCGACCGAATCAGAAGTACATATCAGTCACATATTTGACATTTCACATTTGCAACTTTGATTCTCATATTTCATAAGTTCATTTTGTAACGTTAGGCCTAGCATCAATTTACATTTGCATAGTATCAATGAACAGTGTTTCCTCTCAAGTGATTTATTTATTCAATTAACCAATTTCATTGTTTATAAGTTCATCAAGTTTAAAACTATTTCAACTACTCTCATTTATTCAACAGTGTGTGTTTACGCTTACAGCAAAGTTTCCGACAAAATAATTGTCATTTAAGGTATTTTCAAGTCAAAATCTTCTGAGTTAGGCCCTAACAATAGAATTCTACTGAAAATAGACGGTTAACCGATATTTTCTATTCTTACCTGGCTGGTTCAACGTTATCATTGTTTAAGGATTTTAGCGAATTTCCCTAACAGGGAAGAAGCTAATGGTACCAACAGTATTGCATCTGAATTCATGCTTACCCTCAAACATAACTTTGAAATATCATGCCCTTTACAGGTGGCCAAGGCAAAGAGGGTTAGGAAAGACAAGGTATGCATTAACGACAAAGTACTTGCCCAGGTATTGCTACTATACAACAGATGGCATAGGTCCAGATATCCCGACGACTGGGAGGCCAACAAAAATGCTAAGAAAATATATAGGAAAGCCAAAAGGGATAATATCACCCTGTTTCACCGGGGGGTGCAGGTCTCTGAACCAGAGCAGGTGGCCGATATTTTTTTTCAAATGTAGCTTGTGATTTGATGGAAAATGTTTGTTCCAAACAGTTTTCAGGTTTTCAGCGTAAAACAGCTTCTGAGTTTTCCAAGTTTTCCAGACTCTCTGAGAGTGAAATTAGCAACATAATATCCAACATGAAACCTAAGAATTCATGCGGGATCGACGGAATTTCCATGAAAATTTTAAAATTGTGTAAAGATGAGCTGCTAGCTTCTATAACCCACCTTGTCAATTGCTCTTTGAATGAACGTGTTTTTCCTGATGAGTTTAAAGTCTCAAAAGTAATTCCCATTTTCAAGAAAGGTGACAACTAACCCATGTCCAATTACCGTCCAGTTGCGCTCCTCCCTGCAGTTTCTAAAATTCTGTAGAAAGTTGTCTTCATTCAGGTTTACAATCACATTCAAGAGAACAATCTGTTTTGTCAGAACCAGTTCGGTTTCCGAAAAAATTTCTCTAGCAAGCCAGCCCTCATAAAGGTTGTTAGTGACTGTATCGATACGATGGACGGGGGCAATTGGCTGGTCGGATGCTTTGCTGATTTGTCCAAAGCGTTTGATTGCGTTGACCCTGCCCTTCCGGCCGAGAAGCTCGCCGCCTTGGGCATTGTTGACCAGGCCCTGAATTGGATTGTTTCGTACCTGTCGGACAGACGACTGGTCACTGAGGTGCATTTCTCCCACAGCAATGGGTCCAGTTTTTCATATAGATCTGCCTCAGCTTCTGTCATTTTCGGTGTGCCGCAGGGGTCCATACTTGGTCCCCTGCTGTTTCTTCTGAATGTTAACGACGTTTCCGATTTCATTCCCCTTGATAATGTCATTCTCTTTGCGGATGACATCACAATTCTTGTCAAAGGTAGGGACGCCCCTCAGTTAGATAGTTTCTGTCTGGTGAACAATTTAACCCGATTCTTCAATGACAATAGGCTGGTCCTAAATCCTTCCAAAACAAATTTCATGCAATTTCAGACTAGACAACCTAAACATATTAATTTGCCCATTGATGACACTGAGCTTGAGAAGGATCAAAATTCAAAGTTTCTGGGTGTTGTCCTGGGTAGCAGTTTTGATTGGAATTCCCATATTAACCAATTGTCATCCAATCTGTCCAAAAGTCTTTTTGTTCTGAAAACAATTTCTAATTATAGAAACAAGAATCTCTCAAAAGTAGTTTACTTCAGTCTTTTTGAGTCCCATGTCACCTATTCAATTGTTCTGTGGGGTGCTTCAAGCAAGCAGAACCTGGATAGGATTTTCAAGTTGCAAAAGCGTGCTGTGAGGTACATTGCGGGCCTAAAGGGTCGGGATCATTGTTTTGAGGCTTTTCGGCACCTTGGTATTCTCACCGTGACGGTCTATTTATCTTTGAAACTATCTTGTTTTCAAGATCCTCTAATCAGTTGACATTTCAGGTGTCACCAGACCATAACACTAGATTTCGGGATGCTCGTACATCGACTCAACACAACCTAACCCTCTTTGAGAAAAAGCCTGGTTACCAGGGAGCCAAATTTTTCCAGCACTTGCCTCCTGGAATCAAAGAAATAAATTATTTTCCTCTGTTTAAGAAAACCTTGAAAAGTTATCTGATTGACAAGTGTTTTTACACCTTGGAGGAATTCTTTACTGATTAGCATCCGTTTTCTTGTCTTCCGGAAGGGGTCCTACCTGGTACTTCTATGTCTCTGAACTCCTTAAGAAAAAAAATAAATAAAGATAGACCACTAACTACTTTATGTCTCTGTTTAACATTCTCCATCAAGAGCATATCTCCGTAAATCCTAGCCTAAGCCTTATATCCTAAATGTATCTCCGACGACAATCTCCTTTCGAGGAAGAGAACCATTCTTGTACATCGACCAGTCCTGTGCTGTACATCATGCAGTCACTCAGGACTACGTGGGATATGTATGCATATGTATGTATGTAGCTATTACTGTAGGTGGCATGGTAAAACTTAAGCCTGAGACCATGATAACTTTTTGTTTTGAGGTCCCCAGATGCCAAAAACACTATTCGTTTAAATTTATAAAAAGTGTTCATTAATTCAAAAAGTTAGCCTAACTTTTGAAAAAAACATCCGATTTTGATTAAATTTGGTATAAATGTGTGTAAAGTAACATTTATGACTTACAAAGTTCAAGAACCAGAGAGATCAGCCCATGGGAAGGGGCTTATATGGGGAGTTAACACTTTCCAAAATCTTTTATTTTTTTATTTTTTACCCTACAATTTTAAAAACTCAGTTATGGTTTCGACCATTTCATTGGGCTTAATAAAGGAATAATTTTGTATTTTGAATCTTTAAACTAGGTTAAGTAGTTGCGGGGGAAATCCAAAAATTGTATTCATAACATGTCCCATGTAAATCTTTTGGAAAAAGGTTTATAGCTTGTTACCTATTCTTATAGAGAATAAGCTGAGTTTTAAATCTCCCTTAATTATGAACTCGTAGATTAATAAAAATTGGTAGCCTACCTATGTAAGTTATACCTGGTTAATCAAGGCTTATATTGATAATTGCATAAGAAAGTTTATTATCTTCCCTCATGCAGCAAACCTACATACTCATCCCTAATTTTGTTGTTAAGGAGAATAAATAAAATGCTATAGGGCTTATACCACTCTTTTGTTTATGTATTTTGTATGAAACTTGGTAAGTGGCTTAATGTGGTAGTGAGAAACATATAGGCCTACATGCATTGGAAATTTGCTGAGTATGCAAGTTTGCTGCGACGGGCGATTTATTTGTATTGAGCTAGAATGCAAGAGTCAAAAACCCTTTTCAGGGAAAGTAGTCCAAATCTATAAGGTTGTGTTAATTCTGGGAATCAAACCCATGACCCCTTGTACTCAAGTCCATTAGGCTAGGAATGACATCTTATTGGCTCTATTATAACGATCCAGTATCCTTATGCATTTGAAAAGAAGAGTATCATGTAACAGGAAGTATTACAGATACAGTAGAATCTTCAAAGCAAGACTCTCACAGGGTTTTGAGAGAGTCTTGTTTTCGAGGCACTCTTCTAGTGTCCAGGTTTGTGTTTTAAGGTGGTGTGGACTAAAAGTCGCTCTATAAAGGTTGCTGGTTTCTCCTAAAACCACTATATAAGCAAGGGCATTTGGTACTTTGGTATTATACGGATGCCACTATTTTTGGAGGTTAAATTTTTACCGGATACAAAGGATAACTACATAATTCGAAAAAACGAACTTTTATTGACTTACTGTACAAATTTTACATCATTCTGATGAGCGGTCTTTGTGTTGTGCCTCCCAAAAGGCAGCGATGTCCGCTAGGATCGTGTTGAATGCGTCGCCGCCGCTAGCAGCCAGACCCGATCGCCACAGGTACTCCGCCAAATATACAGCGCGCTGCGGCAGTTATGTTAGGATGGGTTATCATAAAAATACGTACGGTTTCCTCTTCATTTCGAGGTAAATCCCACACCAAAAGAACGTCACTCATTATGAAAACAAATGTAACGTAGTGCACGGCAATAAATCACTCATGACACAGACCCAGATACAGTCGGTGACAGGTGATGCGCGCGCTCCGGTCAACGACCTGACCTTGGCCTATTTGGAGGGGGTTTGGCGGCCGGAAGTATGACTCATCAGGTATCATTCGATTCGTAACGAAACAAGGAAATTCCTACAATCATTTTTATGATAACCCATCCTAACATAACTGCCGCAGCGCGCTGCATAAGGGTGGCATCCGTATAATACCAAAGTACTGGGCAGTTTTTATCAACACTCGCTAACACGTTTTTTTTTTTTAAGTGCATTTATTTAATCTTATTGTGATTATTTAAGTGATTATTTAATCTTATTGTAACAAAATTAATTGATTAGTAAATCAAAATTTACAATTTAACACAAATCTTAACTGTATTTTTGTATTATTTTAGTTAAATGAATAGGCCTAGGCCTACTATAAAATTAAATGGTTGGCAAAATGATTGCTCATGTTGACCCTGCTCAAGTGGGAGTGGGGTTTTCATGTTTAGACTTGAACCCAAGGGGTAAAATTAGAGTATAACTCAAGGCTCCATTGCCTACTTTCAGGAATTCTACTCTTAAATTACAAGTTTTTCCTGCAATGCCTCAGATGATCCTCATTTTTCTCGCAAACATCGTTTTGATTGAAATAATTACGAACATTCAAAATTTAATTTAAATGGGAGGTGGACGATTCAAATATTCGCTGGTAACTTACAGTTGGAGAGGAGTAATAGTGGACTTGCAATACAGATACGACAGTTATAAGCAAGTAATGATGTAATTTGAACAAACGACTGTCATAACTTTTGTTGGTAACACAAATACATGGAAATAATCGACTTACAACAGGAATACCAACCGCACGATTATGAATGAGATCAACAACAACTATTGATGTGATGTGTGATGCGATAAATTGCATCACTGTATTGAAACCACATCTCTGATCAAATTATCGAATTAAGGAGCAGGATGTGACGTCATATATCAGCTGTTGGTTTAGAGTCAAAACGTGACAACTTTTAACTAAATAAACAGAACCCTATTAAAATATAACTAGGCATAATCTTAGCCCTATAGGATTATTTTGCCAATTTAAATGAAAACTATAATTTATTTTAGCTATGATAAACCAGCCAAACCTAACCTAATTTGGAGTATGAGGTAAAAATACATCCAGTGTGTCCACAACTAGTACCTTGGTACTAGATCTAGTACCTTTTGAATGGTTTTAGTACTCTAGTACCTTTTACATGGGATCTAGTACCTTTTTACTTAGTAATAGTTTATATCAGATTTTTTGTACAGACATAGGTTTTGGGAGTTTTAACTTTATTTAATCTTAAACTGGCAACACCGACTCAAATAATCACTCTACTACAATATGAATAAAATACTTTCTGTAATTTCAGGAAATAAGTCGTTCGATTATTTCAGCTAAAGTACTTTTAGTCAGTTGTTACTCTGTGTGTACTCAACTACCAAATCCTATAACCGGGACCGGGACCTGGAGTTGTTATTATTAGATTATCACCTCTTGCAGACGATATTTATTGATAAAATCGGGGAATTACAGACAGTAACAGATGTAGTTAGTAAAACTGTAAATATATTATTTCATAATTAATTACTTATAGTATGCCAATATCAAGATACGCTGAAAATAAATGGATTACACATTTAAGTTTATAGTGACACCACAATTATGTAGGTATCAATAATGTATTTTAGAATAAAACTTGTAATAGTTCAATTAATTGATTCTATTATGTATGGTTATTTTTACAGCGTTCCACATTTTAACTCACACTCCTATCCCTACTCTATGTTATGTAATCTAGTACCTTTTTAATGAAATCTAGTACCTTTTTCGGGGGAATTTAGTACCAAATTGATCAACCCCTGTGGACACACTGAATACATCGATTAGGGTGGTTTGTTGGTGAATTTGACAGGGGTACTTATTAGGTTAAATAGTGCTGTGTTAGGTAAGGTTTATAAGACGTTGTGGTCTGGTGGATTTATTTTCGTTTGTTTGACCATTCCAATTTCAGTTTGCCGAGGCACGAGGCAGAAAGTAATTAAAATGGCCAAACAATCAATCCACCAGACCGCACACCATCCTATAAACCTTACCTCAGTTATGTCAACCTCACCAACCAAACATGCCTGTTTAAGTGTACTTGCTGATACCGGTAAGAATCTCGTGATACACAATGGCAGTACAATTTTTTTTAACCGACTAAACCCGGACACGTTTTTAAGTTTTTTAGGTTAAAGTGCCTTTCAAAAACGATATCACCAATAAAAACAATACCATTGTAAAGTGTGTGTATCATTTACTATATCCCTGTACCTTTCTACGTGTTAGATGTTATTATAAAATAAATAAAAGTGTCCGGCTTAACCTTCACAAACGGTCTAATCCCGGTTAGTCGGTTACTGACCTAAATATCATTATGACATTATAACGCCTAACCGTTCTCTGTTGTCTGTAGTTGGGCAGTGTTTTGAGGTCTGCAGATGCCTTTGCACCAGTCAAAGGCTTAAAAATGAAATAAATAAACATTTTTAATGGGTTGGGAATAAATAAAACGTATTCTTACTTCACGTTTTCAGCTATTTATTCTTTGCAACTAACATGAAACTATACAAAGAACCATCAGGGGAAAAGGAGTTTAAATGGAACAAGGAATAATACGACTTATATATATATTTGTTCAACATAATCAGCGATGACATTTTCTTCCTATGGGCTGAAAACTGTCTGCTTTCCATGGGACCCATTATATTTTCCACAGACATGATCATTGATCGTGATTAACTTATTGATCATGAGACGTGATCATTGATCACGATCATGGCATTAACTTTCCTCCTTTACTGCCTGCTCTAACATCTTGGCTCCTAATTTATTTTCGTTCATCTTGGAGACTGTAAAAACCTTTTTTTATAAATTAGAAGCAAAAATTTTAATAACAAACACAGATAGTTACCGTATCAGTGCTAAACACCAGAATGTTGTTATTAGTTACAGCGGGAAATCTGCTTTTTACGTTAAGTAACGGCAGGTGCTAGTCGCAACAGCCGGCCCAACAGTCACATCCACGGAGTATTATTAAAGTGTCCGGGATTATAATGGAATACGTAAATGTGATATATTTTTTTAAATATATGTTGTATCCAGCTTTAAATAGCATGGCGTTATGCACTCTTAAATTTTGAATAAAAATATGCCTTCGCGAAAAGAATCGGACAAACTTGATAAAAATTGCATGTCTTAGTTAGACATGCATTTTTTTCGAAAAGTCATAAGTCGGTAAATCTACAAAATAAAACAAAAAACTATTGTATGCAGTTCTACCCTAAACAGCTGTGTAGGTGTGTCTTCTGCTCTAAACGAATGTATAACGATCGACTACTCAACTTTGTAGGATAGTTTAGAAATAATTATGTTTACAAATATGGGTAATTATATCGACCTCCAGACACCAACGATTTTTACAATTTTTTTTTAAATGTTCAAAATTATATCGTCATTTCGAAAATGGTACTCATTTTTCGTGGAAACGTAAAGAAAACCGGGAAAACGGGCGAAATATATTTATTTTCAAATATTAGGTTTTGGGTACTCAAAAGGTGCAAAATTCCATCCTGAACACGATTACGTAAATATTTTTTAAATACGATCATGTATGAGCAGGAAAAACGTTGACAATTTTTTTAAAATATTATATAGGTTGAGGGTTCTCAAATTTTGCGGAATTCCGTCCTGAATACGAATATGAAACCTGTTTCGCAATTGAATAAGTGTTAAGCAAGCTATTGTCAAAAACGTGTTAAATCCAATCAATCTAGGGGGCCCGGTGGGATTCCGGGGTCGTTGGGTGGGGAATTTTCTTCAGACTATGTTAAATTTATTAAAAGGAAAATTTTCCCCACAACAAGAAAAGATTCCTCTAAACAGAAAAATGTCCCAAAAACGAAAAATTACCAAAAACGGGACATTTCCCCCAATAAGGGGAATGTTTTCCTGTTTCGGAAAGTTTTCCCCTTAAACGTGAATCCCGCTTTACAGCGCTCTGCGGAGTTAAGTTAGGTTAGGTTGTGATAAATATCCACAAAATATTGATACCTGATAAAGCAAATTTGTATTTATTTATCATAACCTAACCTAAGTCCGAAGAGCACTGTTAGGGAAATTTTCACTATTTCAGAAAATTTTCCTCAAAACGGGATTATTCTCCAAAACGGTATTTTTCCCTCCCGCTGGAGGGAATCCCGCTGTACAGTGCTCTGCGGAGTTAGGTTAGGTTAAGATAAATATACACGAACTATTTACCTGATTTGTATTCAAGCAAATTTGTATTTATTTACCATGACATAACCTAACATAACTCCGCAGAGCTCTGTATGGCGGGGTTCCCGGTTATGGGGAACTTTCTCGTTTTAGGAGATACTTATCCGCTTAACTTATTTCCCATACAGCTTTCTGCTGAGTTTGGATGGGTTAGTTTATGATAGATAAATACAAATTTGCTGGATCAGATAAATCCTTTTTAAATATTTATCATAACCTAACTCCGCAGAGCACTGCATAGAGGAATTCCCGTTTTTGTGGAAATTTCTCATTTTGGAAATATTACCTGTTTTTTGGGCAAATTTCCCGTTTTGTTAAAAATTTCCTTTCAATAAATTTAACCTAACTTGGTCTGAAGAAAATTTCCCAACCAATTAACTTACCCCAAAATCTAGATTGTGTGGATTTATCGCGTTGTTGACAATAACTTGCTTAACACTTATTCAATTGCAAAACAGGTTTCATATTCGTATTCAGGACGAAGTTCCGCACAATTTGAGCACCCACAACCTCTATATTTTTTTAAAAATGTCAACGACTTTTCCGTTTTTACCGGTTTTCCTGCTCAAACATTATCGGATTACAAAAATATTTACATTATCGTGTTCAGGACGGAATTCCGCACCTTTTGAGTACCCAAAACCTAATATTTGACAATAAATATATCTCGGCCGTTTTCCCGGTTTTTCCGTTTTTCCCGGCGTTTTCGCAAAAAATGAGTAGGGGCCTAGGCTACTGTTTTCGAAATGAGGATATTATTTTGAACATTTAAAAACAAATTGTAAAAATCGTTGGTGTCTGGAGGTCGATATAATTACCCAAATATGTAGACTGTGTCGGGAGTACCTCCCTGTCCAGGATTAGCACATTTTTTCGGTACGTATCGTATCTAATTAATATTTGCTTATATATAAATTCTACACTAAAAAAACTTTCATAAAATGTAAAACATATATTAACTTTAACAACGGTACATTGTTTTCGATTTGAACCTTGAAGGCTTGCTACAAAGGTTCGATGTCACAAAAATACCCCCGTAGCAGCAAACCTGCGTACTCAGCGAATTTCCAATGTATATATATATATATGTATCTTAATACCATATAAAGCCACATACCAAGTTTCATCAATATACATTCATAAATAAACGATTTATGACATTTTAATTATTCTCCATAAGAATAACATGGCGGCTGAGTATGCAGGTTTGCTGAAGCAAGGAACACAAAAAATGGGGTTTTATACAAATATCAATATAACTCATGTAGGTAAAGCCGCATACCAAATTTCATTAATTTATTTTCATAATGAAGGGAGATAACACGTTACTTATTCTCCATAAGAATAACATGGGGCTGAGTACGCAGGTTTGCTGCTACGAGAGCCTTTGGTAAAAAATTGTTTTTTTGAGCAAATACCACAACCAGATGAAGCCGTATACCAAGTTTCGTCAGTATACGTTCATAAATAAGCGATATATAAAATTTGTATTTTCCTCCATAAGAATAACATTAGACAACGTACTGTGTTTAGCAATTTCAATATCTCAGTAACCAATTGACGTAGAGAAATGATCAAAATACCAAATTGTGTGTTTTTTTAAGCTGAATCCAATGGGAAAAACTAAAATTTGACTATTTCCAAAATTATATGTAAAAGAGTCGAAAAACCCATTTTTGGGGTACAAAACCCCCCCAAAATACCCCTTCGGATAGAGCGATCTGGCTGGTTTTCGAACTTAAAGTCATAAATGTTGCTTTACACGTTTATACCAAATTTCATCAAAATCGGATAATTTTTACGAGAGTTATCGTGCTCACGGACACATATATATATATATATATATATGGTAATTATGTAGTATACATGACTCTAACAAAATCGACGTAAATTTGCATTTTTCTTGTAGATCTCGACCTGAAAAACACGATAAAAGTAATATTTCTACGCGGAAAGACCGTTGTAATGGTGGAAATAGTAAAACAAACTTGGTTTAATGGTGAAAATAGTAAAACAAACTTGGACGATTCCAATTTCTTCTGCCGACTAGTGGTTTGAGGGGAGGACCGTTCGAATTGCAGGATGGAACTGTCTGCAAGAGACTTCTAAGAACTTGTTAAAAAAGTAAACACAAGAAAACAATAGAGATAATTACAATATGTTCATAAAATAACTAAACGTCAGTAAAAAGAAATAAATAACAACTTTTAAGATGAAAACTAAAATTACGAACTGAAATAAACTCTATTAACGTCCATTTTGTTTTTTCCACTTGGAGCAGGTTTGCCAACGCGAAGCCTTGACTATAGCTCGACTGCACCTGTATTGTTTGGTATTATGATTAATAGCCTATGGTTGTTGATTAAAATAAACAGATGTTTTAAATTAAAATAAACAGATTATTACCAAAACACATGTTTTATGTTAATTTTAAGTAAACAGAATGAATACTGTTTAGTTGTGACCTATCAATGGCGGAACTTTGTGAGTATTGTGAAGTAAACTATTTTAAAAGTATTTCTTTCTCTGAAGAACAAATTTTGGAATTTCTTATTAACCACGGAATTGTAAGTAAATTGACTAAGTGCCAGTGGTGTGACAACTGGGTCATTTTGAAGAAAGGGAATTGGCAATTCCGTTGCTTCAATAAAACAACACAGCGGAAGCAGAAGGCTGTAAAGTACGGTTGGAGGGGATCTTGTCGGGCGGGTTCTTTTTTTGAAAAGTCAAAATTACCAGTAAGCACCCTCTGGAAAATAGTAACTCACTTTCTTTTCTTTGGCCCCCCTCGGCAAGAGTTTTTACAAAGAAACCTAGGGGTGCACAGTCACACAGTGGTAGACTGGTATAGTTTTATTAGGGAAGTGTACATCGACTACTGTGTCACTAATTCAACACGTTTGGGAGGGCCAGGAGAAGTTGTTGAAATTGACGAAACAAAATTTGGAAAACGTAAATATAACCGGGGAAGAAGAGTAAAGGGGAATTGGGTTTTAGGGGGCGTTGAACGGGGGTCAAACCTCTCATTTTATATCCCAGTAAAAGACCGAAGCAGACGAACCCTAATTTGGCTGATTCGTCAGTGGGTAAGGCCAGGTACAACCATCATTACAGATTGCTGGAAATCTTACCAAAGACTCAGCAGCTACAATTTCCACCACCTGACTGTAAACCACAGCAGGGAATTTGTTGACCCTACAACTGGCGCCCACACCAACAAGGTGGAGAGAAGCTGGAGAGACGTGAGAGACCACATCCCGAAGTACGGGGTGAAATCCCAACATTTCGCTGGGTATTTGGCAGAGTACCAGTTCAAAAGGAGATTTGTCGACACAACCTAATCAAAACTAATCACCCCTAACCTAACCTACCCTAAACTAACCTAACCTACCGTAAACTAACCTAACCTAACCTACCCTAAACAAACCTAACCGAACCTAACCTACCCTAAACTAACCGAACCTAACCTACCCTAAAATAACCTAACCTACCCTAAACTAACCTAACCTAAACTAACCGAACCTAACCTACCATAAACTAACCGAACCTAACCTACCCTAAACTAACCGAACCTAACCTACCCTAAACTAACCTAACCTACCCTAAACTAACCTAACCTACCCTAAACTAAACTAACCTACCCTAAACTAACCTAACCTAAACTAACCTACCCCAAACTAACCTAACCTACCGTAAACTAACCTAACCTACCCTAAACTAACCTAACCTAACCTAAACTAACCTACCCTAAACTAACCTAAACAAACCTAACCTACCCTAAACTAAACTAACCTAAACTAAACTAACGTAACCTAACCTAACCTAATAAGGAGTATAATACCAGCGTACACTTAGTACAGGCATGGTTGGTTGGTGGGCTTGCCACGGGTACTTATCACTTAACCTAACAAACCTAACCTAACCCAAGCTAGTTAACCTAATAAGTACCCGTGACAAGCCCACCAACCAACCATGCCTGTACTAAGTGTACGCTCGAATGTCACGTACCATACGAAGATGTAGCGTTTTTTATTAACCATTCGTATTCGAGTCAAGCTTCTTCGCCCAGCTCACTCCCTACAGGATGAGCTCATTCGCTCCGCGTTCACTTGCCTCCATGGTGACCTCATTCGCTACGCTCATTTACTTTCAGAATGAGCTCGTTCACTTTGCTCACTCACCTCTCAACACTTAGTCACTTATAATGGGTAAGGGGAAAATAAAGCACGAAACATAACTTTTTATTACGTACTTATTATCTATGACATTTCATTTATATGTTGTATACTCTATGGACGTTTTCCTCATAGTCTGTAGAAACTAGAAACATTAGCTAACGTCGGACGTGTACGTAGCCTTTGAACAGTAACGGCTGACGTCGGACGTGTATGTAGCCTTTAAGATGTTCTAATCTGTGGTTTGTAAGTAGCGTCTGCTTGCATCGAAAATAATAACTTTAAGTAATATTTTCGATAATTAATAATTGTTTCCGCGCAAAATAAATGTTATTTCTGGATTCTAGAGGTAAAAATCTTTAAGAAAAATGCAAATTTAACTGGTTATAGTTGGAGTCATGTATACTACATAAGAACCATATATATATATATATATATATATATATATATATATATATATATACAGTTTCGAACGAATGGTGTTTTTGGGGTCTGGGGACCTCAAAACGAAAAGTTATCATGGTCCCGGGCCTAGGTCTTACCATGCCGACTACGGTAATAGCTTCTTCCCTATAGAGGAAATTCGCTAACACTTGCTAAAGAGGGTTAAAAGAAGGATCTGAACTATTAAAAAAGCTGTACTATTGAGGTTTGTAAAAAATAACAGTCGTATTATAGAGTTGCATTTAACATTAAATGGGGTAATGGCAATCTCACAGGGATTGTAAAAAGCACGTTATCGAGGACGTGCTATTGAGGGTCGTGTTGGCGAGTTTCTACTGTAGGCTACCATACTTGGGAACATCACTAATAAAGAGTATATTTTTTAGAATTAATTGGTTACGGTACTTGCCTTTATCATATGTCTACAGGGCTATTTGGTGATCACTCCTTTCATGTCGGAAAATCCTACTCCTAACTATGGACGAACTTTAAACCAATAATTGAAGTTGACAACATGTTACTTAGCCTTAATAACACCATAACACTCACAGTAAAGAAATCAACTTTTCCGTTTTTAAACTACGATAAGAAATAAAATAATACATATTCTCTTAATTTAGAAGGTACATTTATGTACAGTTTTTAAATACATGACTGTCAACTTAAGTTCTTTGTTTATACTATACTTTAATTACTACTGGTCACAAAAGCCCGTTAACCCATCCGTATCAGTATCACAATCACGCTCCACACTACACTAGCATTGAATTGCAGTGTTGCCAATCCAATTTATGGAAATTACCACCAGCTCCTACAAAAATTACCACCTTTTACCACCCTTCTTCAAAAGTACTAGAAAAGAGCGCGGAAATTTTCAAATCGGGTTGTAAATAGATGTTATACTGTTGTTATTGACACATAATTATTACATTATTGATGTTAATGAAATTAGTATAAAATATATAACAGTTAATACAGTTAACCTAATACAGTAAGTTAATACAGTTTACTTTAATATATAACAGTTAAATATGAATATCCAAAGAAGTTATTTCCATCCTCGGAAGTTCGATGTTTAATATAGTTGTAAATATTCGTTATTTTCAAGTATTTTAGAAAAGTGACGCAGCTAATCCAGATATCCTCTGGTTTCAAGCGAAGGAAGAGGTAATAATAAGTAACAAGGTATGAAGTATAATCAATTTGAGAAAAAGTATCTGCATAATATGCATGTCGTCATTCTGTAAACTAAAGCAGAAAGTAAAAGAATATTTATGGATTAGTGAAGCAAACCTCAGGTATATTGTTTTATGTTAGGGTTACAGAAAATAAAGGATTTCAAGCCTGTATAAGTAGTAACTTGTATTGAAATTAAATGCTAGTTCAAATTTGTTTAAGAAAATAGACTTATTTATAGAAAAAAACAGTAAAAATACTGTTATTTTAATCAAGTTAATAGATTACCACCAAATTACCACCAAGCAGTGATTACCACAAAAAATACCACCAGGGCCTAGAATTACCACCAAATGGGGTAATTACCACCCAATTGGCAACGCTGTTGAATTGAAGCATTGGCAATTGGCAGCATGGTAGCCCAGCCCTCCAGCCCAGTGTTTCCACTTGAGGGATTTTTATCCCATATATGGGATATTTTGACTGCTTGTGAGATAAAATGGGATTGTGGGATAAAGTGGGATATTTTGGAAATCGGCAATACGTCTGCTAGTTTGCTTACGACCCTTACGACCAGATCACCTTATCACAGTAGCATAGACTAACTACAGTACCATTGACTATATAAATGAGTATAGACTCATGTATATAGTCAGTGACAGTACTGTAGTTAGTCTATGGCAGTAGCACTTCGTCTAGTGGATTTTCTCGTCGTACAGACAGTTGCAGGGGTTTCAAATTTCCCACGTTGTTATTATTTTATCCATTTGATTGCGCCTATTAGCGAATTTCCCCTATAGGGAAGAAGCTATTACCGTAGGTCTCATGGTAAGACTTAAGCCCGAGACCATGATAACTTTTCGTTTTGAGGTCCCCAGATGCCAAAAACACCATTCGTTCAAATTTTTATATATGTATATATATATATATATATGTGTCCGTAAGCACGATAACTCCCGTAAAAAAGGTCCGATCTTAATGAAATTTGGTACAAATGTGTAAAGTACCATTTATTTGAACGAGTTCGAAAACCAGATGAATCGCACCATCCGAAGGGGGGTTTTTGGGGGGTTTTGTACCCCAAAAATGTGTTTTTTGGGGTTTTCACATGTAATTTTAATTTAAATCAAATTTTAATATATACCATTAAATTCAGCTTAAAAAAACAAACAATTTGGTATTTTGATCATTGCTCTACGTCAATTGGTTACCGAGATATTGAAAGTGCTAAACACAGTACGTTGTCTAATGTTATTCTTATGGAGAAAAAGAAAAATTGTATATCTCGCTTATTTATGAACGTAAACTGGCAAAATTTGGTATATGGCTTTATTTGGTTGTGGTCTATTGATATTTGCACAAAAACCCATTTTTTTCCCGATAGTTCCCGTAGCAGCAAACCTGCATACTCAGCCCCATGTTATTCTTATGGAGAATAATTAACGTGTTATCTCCTTTAATTATGAACATAAATTAATAGAACTTGGTATGTGGCTTTACCTAGTTGAGTTATAATGATATTTGTATAAAAGCCCATTTTTAGTGCTCCTTATTTCAGCAAACCTGCATACTCCGCCGCCATGTTAGTCTTATGGAGAATAATTAAAATGTCATAAATCGTTTATTTATGAATGTATATTGATGAAACTTGGTATGTGGCTTTATGTGGTATTAAGATAAATTAATATGCATTGGAAATTCGCTGAGTATGCAGGTTTGCTGCTACGGGGGTATTATTATTTTATAAACGACACAGAACGAAGAACGAACACTAAATCACACCAATGAATGTCGCTGGCCTGGCCATGTTGGAATTAACAAGGAAAATATTTGCTATTATTAATACCAGTGTCGTACTCTTTAGTGCTACAGTACCATTATAAATATTAATAGCTCTCACGGAACTAAAATTATTTAACTTAGTTAGTTCACTTGCCAGCTTTATGGCATTTATATCGCATTACTCAAAATCCTTTGAGGTACTAACATGTAAAATATAAGTAATTAGTAGACTTAATTAAGCTCCATCTAACATATCACATAATATTTAACATTAACTGTGTTGCTGTGTTGCACTGTTTAAAAAATCAGTGGGAAAGTGTGGGATATTTAGAAGGATATTTATTATAAGGAAGTGTGGGATTTTTGTATCAGCTCGTGGGATATTTTTTACCGCTGTGTGGAAACACTGCTAGCACCACCAGCACCTGGCCTAGCACCTATGTACCTGCACCTGCACCTGGCAATTGACAACAACATCCTGTCGCAGTGCTGCCACAAGACAACAAAAAAATTACCCTCTCTCGACATGAACAGTATCCTCAATACCCTCAACGAGGGAGAGCTGTTATATGTATACTTTGAAAATCATTTTTACACTAATTAACAGCTTAATACATCTAAAAAATATTAAAAACTCACACAGTCTGCAACTGCCTTAGATCAAGGCTACCATATTAAACTTATCACACAAAAAAAACTAAAACTCAGTATGAAGATTTATGGCTCTCTGCAGTTTATTAGTGAATTTCCTTTGGAAAAGTGAACTATTAGCATGACCCGCACGTGAGACTTAAGTCCGGGGCCATTCTAGAAGACCCTAATGTAGAAGGCCCTGAACACTTTTTGAGAGGTCGATAAAAACTTTACACATATATGTATAAATATGCAGGGTCGTATTTGGGATCGTTGTGGCCCCCGGCGGCTCACTCCATTGAGGCCCTTCTATTATTTTTTTATTTGTTTTAAGATTAATTTGTTGCAAATAATTTGATTACAATTGATTTTAGACTGTTTTTGTGGAGTTTCATAAAATCTTCAAGGAATCCAAATTTCTTTACAACTTCTTTATACTTTTTAACCCGTATTTCTAGTTGTGATTTCAAGAGATCAAGCACTGGGCAGATATTATTCAATTTTTAGGGTTTCCATTCCTTTTAGAACTGTGTCTGATGTTTTGTCATCATCGAAAAATGTGAGTCTGGTACTGCGCTTGGTGGTGCGAGTTTGCTGGCTCCTCTCTGCTTAGCTCCTCTCATTTCTTCCGCAGCTTTCGTAAAGATGTCAAAATTATCTATTTTTTCTAAACGTAGCTTCCAAGAGAATCTAACACTTTAATAGGCACTAATAGTAGTGTTACGGAGGGGTTTTACAAAACTTTGTTGATTTCTAGTATACCTACTATCACGTCGTCCGATCGGTGAATAGACCAAATGACTGGCTAATTTTTTGAAACGAGACGTGTATTGCCAATTACTCTTGAGTTTCGAGTATTTTCGTGTGATTGTTTACCATCAGCAATATACTGTTGTTGGTTGGTAGCTTCAAATTGTGCAATGGGATTTTGATAACACATTCCAGATTTGATCGTCTAAATAACATGGTTTCTAACTAATATATGAGTAGCAAAAATAGACATATTTTAGCCAGTAAAATCAATCTGGAATATGTATTGACAAACTAAACATGGTTTGACCGTTGCTTTCAGCCGATAAAACACAGTCCGGTTGCCATTTTCCCAATATCACTTGGTCTGGACTTCGCTTAAAATCGCTTTTTGACCAACTTTGTATTTTCCGCCGCAATTTAGGCCGATATTACGCGGTCCAGTTGCTATCTCTTGCCAGCATGTGTCGCGAAGTCAGTTTCGGCCGGCGTTAAGTGGCCCAGACGCAGTTTTTGGCCGATATTATCTTTAACGTCGTCATTTTCGGCCGTTATTACGTAGTCCAGTCTTCATTTTGGCCGATATTAAATTTATCGTCGTTTACGGTCATAATTCACACGGTTCGGTTGTTTTTATGACCGATTCATGCATCTCGGTCGTCTTTTGCGGCCGTTACTACGCGATTTGGGAGGTCGCGATCGTTTTGAGATCGGCGGGAAATGTTTACTCGAACTTTTTGAGTATTTTTCAAAACTTATAGTTTTTCGAACGAATTTTTGAGCCCTCGCACATCACTACTAAAATAAAAAAATTAATCTGAATAATAATATTAAATTGATTTATGAGGTAAAAACGGGAAGCAGAACAAATGAGGCGGGTCATAGCAAAACTGCCCACACAGCACACAACGTCCCTAGGATATCCCATTTGTGTCCCACACATCCCATTGCAATCGCAGCAATCCCTTGAATATCCTGCTATGTCCCGGGATATCGTGGATGCCCCAGGGATTTCCACGATCTCCCGGGATAACATGGATATCTTGGGGACATCCCACGGACATCCTTTATATCCCAGAACAATTTAGTATAATTAATTGCAAGTTGTATTTATAGTTTTAGTATTTAAACCAAATTGAATAACAAGTATAATGATCAGATATCAACAATAAAACATGTACAAAAGACGTATAAATGTACAGTTTATATAACGATGAAATATTCATCGAATTCTGACAATTTCTAAGAAAATAAAATACAAATTGCATTAATTTTTAGCGGTACACCAGTAAAATTAACGGCCAATCCCATCTACAATAATCCCCTTTTAAAAAAAGAGAAAAAATCTGGTGCGGCCGGCACCTGCATAACACCCCAGCTGAAACCTACTTCTTAAATCTACAACAGGTCAACAGACGACAGACGAGACGCGCGTTGTAACGGTCCATCTTATCGGTGGGTGGTACTGACTTTTAGACTTAATTCCACTTCCACTTACGTACCAAGTTTTACATTTTGCAGGTTTATTAATTGAGAAAAAATAACATTATCTTCATTCAAGAGTAACACTACAACTGTTTTGTATACAACAGTACTGTTTCTTGTAGCCCAGTCAATATAGAACTAAAACTAGTGAAATTGGAAAAAAATTAGGGTAAAGCTGAATTTTGTACCAATGATAGACCACTACCAGAGGAACATTTTTACAAAAGTCCCCAAAAATCCCCCTGGAGCTTCGCCCCCCAGCCCCCCTTTAAGGTTCAGCTTGTCAATATTTACAAAAGAGCTATTATCTATGTTATTATCGGATTGAGTTCTTTCATTTTTCGTTTTGTTCATCATTAAATTGGCTATAACAATAGTCCTCTTCATATTTTAGCTAAACCCAATGATTCCTCGCCAATTTAAGATAATATATGGACAAAATAAAATTGTACATTAAAGATTTTGATTTTTACTTTCTCCCTCTATATATAGTATATGGAGAAAGTATTGTTTTCGTCAAAATTTTCGAATTTGAGTTGTTAGTGGAAATATTCGTTTTGGCGCTCCCTGAACCCAAAAAAGTGGTTTTTACGTGATGTCTGTGTGTGTGTGTGTGTGTGTGTGTGTGTGTGTGTGTGTGTGTGTGTGTGTGTCATGGGCGGATTTACGGGGGTGCCAAGGGTTGCCTGGCACCCCCTGATTTTTGATGATTTAAAAAAAATTTGAACCATATTTTTGTGATGTTTTTGTTTTGGATCAAACCTTTTTAGGACAGTAAACTTTTTTAACAAGTTAGACGTAAGTCACGTAATCGAAACATCTATTCAAAAGAAAATTACACTATATTTAATTTTGGACACAATGCGCGCGCGTGTGTGCGACGTGACGACGTTTCCGGTTTCAGGCTAGGGCGAGTACCGACCCTGCTCTCACGCGCGCTCTCTCTCTCTCCCCCCCTCCCCCCTCATCCTTTACCTGTGGTGACTTGATTTCTCGGAATATGATGCACATCCGCGAAATAGTTATTTTTATTTTTTTGTAATTCATTGGCTTCTACAGGTGTAGCATCGTTCGTTACTCAGTGCTCAGTGACCAGTACGGTTTGGTTATTAGTTCGTGCAGTGTGTAGTACTTTTTATTTTAATAGTTGTTATTACAAGTAGTTAACTAGTGCATAATTTATAAGCAAAATATCATGAGTTTTAGTAAACCAGTGCGAGGCGGGGGGTGTGGCCGTGATATAGATCTTTTTTTTTCAAAACCAAATGAGATAAAGAAAGTAGAAAATCTTTCAAGTGCCTGTGCATCAGTTCCGTCTACAAGTAAAGGTTCAATCTCAAAACACTTTAAGCCGAATGATAACCTATCAGGTGAACTTCAGCTTGATACGGATAGGCCTACTACACCTGTTGAAGAAAATGATTTGGGAAGTCTTGTTTCCGGCCCATGAAGGCCTATTTTGCCGCAGTTTCCCGTAACAGAATTTTCTGGTAAACCCCGTTTTTTCAATAGCAAATATTATGACAGCTACGAATGGTTAGAATATAGTATAAGGAAAGACGCCGTTTTTTGCTTTCCATGCAGAATGTTCTCTTCTAAAACAAGCGGGAAAGAGGATACATATACTAAAAAGGGAATGAGCAATTGGAGGAAAATAGCAGCAAAATTAGATAAGCATTCCGAGTGTGATACACATAAATTTAGCATGTCTAAATGGTTAAATTAAATTCGCCCTCTGAATGTTCTTCGCAAGTATCTGAAGGCCATAAAAGGCAAATAATTGAAAAGAAGGAGTATTTAAAAAAGATCATTGACATATTGCTCTATCTGGCTCGCCAAGGTTTAGCTATAAGAGGCCATGACGAGTCTGTCAACTCGGAAAACAAAGGTAACTTTTTAGAACTTTGTGAATTATTCAGTAAATACGATCCCTCTTTTAAGTTGAAATATGAGCAATACTTCAATTTAACTGGTTCCAACACACAAAATGAAATAATCCATATTATTTCTGAGGAAGTTCTGAGACAAATTATGATAGAAGTTAATACTGCTAAATTCTATGCTATTTTAGTTGACGAAGCAAGATCCCATAAAACTCAGCAACTTTGTATCTGTATTCGGTATTTTTTCCATAATGAAATTAAAGAAAGGCTAATTTCTATGAAAGATGTTTCACTCGCACGGGATGCTGACAGTCTGTCTCAAATTATTTTAAATTCTTTAAGTAATATGGGAATCTCAACTATTTTGGTTGGACAGTCCTATGATGGAGCATCAGTAATGTCAGGAGTCAACAATGGTATCCAAGCAAACGTTAAAAGGTCCCATCCATACGCCAATTATGTACACTGTATGGCGCATAAACTAAACTTAGTTTTAGTAACTGCATGCAACAGTAACGATCTGTCTTGTAATTTTTTCTACAATGCAAGCTCTATTCAGATTTTTTTCTAGCCCTGATTCAAATGCTATGTTTATAGATTTGCAAAAGACATTAAAAGTTGAAACCAATGACAAGAAAAAACACATTCGGACTGTTGTCAAACAATCTGATACGAGGTGGTCATGTAGGGCAACTGCTGTTTCTGTTGTTGAAGACCTTTCAAGCCTATAGTAGAGGTTTTGAAAAATTTTGCCTCTGATTTGCGGCATGCGAGGGTGCCTGAAACAAAAGGCATACTTGCTTCAATCTTGAGTTAAGAGTTTATTGTCTGCCTTTTGGTTTTATCCGAAATTTTGACCCATGTGAATGTGCTGAGCAAGGCCTTAAAGAAAGAGAACAGCAGCATCGCTTCTTGCTTGTCATCCATTGAAGGAGCAAAAAAGATTATGGAAAGCTGGAGAACCGAGGAGAAATTGAACCAGATTTGGAAGAAGGTAATTCAGTTTGCAAAAACAATCGACGTACCAACTCCATCTGAGGGCAGTGATGATAGCACATCCACAGCCACTGATGTAAGCCTGCCCGAAAGCTGTAAACGGCGTAGGGTACTGTCTAGCAGTGTTGACAGCTACGTCGTTATTACGCCTGTTAGGCACAGACTCACTGACAACATTCAAAGCACACACTCCAATGGAAAAGGGTCGGCGGCATCAGATGAAGCATCAAGCTTCAGGACAAACTTTTACCATCCGGTTATGGACTTGCTGTTGAATGAGATGAAGAGAAGTTTCAGAAGTCAGTTTGAAACTGGCGACATCATCCGAACAGTTTTTGCAATTGAATATAGACAAAAGTATGTTCTTCATAGACACTTACGATATGGCAAATGTCAATATAAGAAGTTTGAAAGCAGAAATGAACCTAGCTAAGCTTATTGCGCAAGAAAAGAAGGACGCTGACAATATGGTGATAAATTTGGGTACTTCATCAATGAAAAAACTCGTTCCTGCTTTAATCGAAACACTCAGTGCTTCAATGTAAGTAGACCTCCCGAGAGTATAAAACCTGCTCCTGATTGGTCGAGAGCCAGTCACGTGACCGATGACGTCATCAAGCCCCGCCCCTTTTCCAAGATGGTGGCACCCACGTGGTTGACCAAGTGTGCTAACCTCACTTTAGACCACGTGTGTTAACTTAACTTTTGTCACATGCTTTTTCCCGCGCTTTTTAAAGATGGCAGTGCCCACGTGGCGGGAAACCTTTTTTGACCACGTGATCCAAGATGGCGACTGTTAACCTCACTTAAACCACGTGTTTTTCCCCACACTTTTTAAAGATGGTGGCGCCCACGTGGCTGACCACGTGTCCTAACCTCAATTTAGACCACGTGTGTTAACCTATCTTTTTACCACGTGTTTTCTCCCGCGCTTTTCCAAGATGGTGGTGCCCACATGGCTGACCACGTGTTCTAACCTCACTTTTGACCACGTGTGTTAACCTAACTTTTGACCACGTGTTTTCTCCCACGCTCTTTCAAGATGGCGACGCCCATTTGGCAGGAAAACGTTTTTTGACCAAGTGATCCAAGATTTCGACTGCTAACCTTACTTTAGACCACGTTTTCTAACCTAACTTTCGACCACGTGCTGATTTGACGCGCTTTTTTCAAGACAGCGGCATCCACGTGGCGGGAAACCTTTTTTTTTTGACCACGTGATTCAAGATGATGACCCAGATGGCTGAGAAAAATATATTGTATAGATAATTAGCCAACCACGTGACCCACCCACGTGATCTAGTGTTGCCAACCCAAGGAACAAAATACCTGCAGTGTATATACAAAGATGTATAAACTATGTTATAGAGTAAGAAAAAGAATAACCTACCAACCTACGCAAAATTAGTATATAACACCTAACCAAGTTACGTCACGCTACCAGCCTCGAATAGATATATCGCCAGCAAGTGCTGCCGACCCGCTTTATATATATACACAGTTATATGTATAGTACCTGGGGGCCGAGCTTTGCTCGGGGGAAGGTCAGTCAGTTTGTTTAGATGACTCGGAGTAATATTTCACCACTTCCCCCTACTGATAATCAGATTTGTATTATTCATTAGCCTCTTTTATACATTGTTAAGGTCCCTCCAGTTGTTATTTATAGCTCAATGTCCCTTTGATTTATTTTACTACTCTATATATGTAATCTTTACTCAAATCTGTTAATCTCTGCTCTCAGGAAACCACATGTTAATAATCATAAACAACATGAGTATTACTTTGACAGTACCCTGGTTAATTATGAACAGCTGTTACAATACTTTTGTTTTGATTTGAAACTCCATAAGCCCAATGTTAATTTTTTTAACTTTTCATTTTAGTTTTTTTACATTATTTGATTTTTCCTAGGGATGAGGCCTGTCTAGAACTTATTTTTATCCCAGAAATTAGTTATGTTGAACATTTTAAGGAAATCGTTGGAGCCGTTTTTGAGATCCGTGTCGCAAGCAAGCAAGCACGCAAGCAAGCAAACCTTACTCATATTAGAGTATAGGATATCGCAAAAAAGTGTTGCCAACAAACTCAAAAATCGCTAATATCTCGAAAACGTTAAGTCCTAGGGTTGTTTTTACCAAAGAAAACCGCCTACTACGTATTGTAGGCACTTCAGAGGGGTATCCACCTGTATGAAAAATCTTAACTTAAATGTTGCGGGGTGCATCTCAAAAAATGAAGAACAAAATTTCAAAATTAAATATCTTGAGAACGGCTCAGCCGATTTACATGAAACTTGGTATACAGGTATTTGTTATCATTCACTTCATCATACAAAAACCTAAACTCTGTACTACAGGTAGTATCGCAACAATTAAAGGAGCTATAGTTTGAAATGTAATATCTTAAGAAAGGCTGGGCCTTTTCGAATGAAACTTGGTGTACAGGTATTTGTTAACTTCCACTACATCTTTCAAAAACCTAAACTCTGTACTGCATGTAGTATCAAATAATTTGAAGGAACTATATTTTGAAATGTAATATCTTAAAAACGGCTAGATCGTTTTAAACTAAATTTGGTATATATGTACCTCTAACTATCCTCTACATCTTACAAAAAAACCTAAACTCTGTACTACAAGTAAGTATCAAAAAAATTGAAGGAGATATACTTTGAAATGTACTTTGATTTACTTAGAACGCGTTGGTTTGTGTTGGTCCCTCAGTTGTCTTTGGTTTGTGTAGATCCCTCAATTGTCATTCGTTAGTGTAGGTCCCTCAATTAACATTGGTTTGTGTAGGTCCCTCGATTGTCATTGGTTTGTATAAGTTCCTCAATTTTCATTGGTGTTTGGAGGTCCCTCAATAACCATTGGTATGTGTAGGTCCCTCAATTGTTTTTGGTTTGTGTAGGTCCCTCAATAGTGAATGGTGTTTGGAGGTCCTGAATTGTCATTGGTTTGTGTGGGTCCCTCCAATGTCAACGGTTTATGAAGGTCCTTCAATTGTCATTGGTTGGTGTAGGTCCCTCAATTGTCATTGGTTTGTGTAGGTCCCACAATTGTCATTGGTTTGTGAAGGTCCCTCGATTGCCTTTGGTTTGTGTAGGTCCCTCAATTTTCTTTGGTTTGTGTAGGTCTCTCAATTGTCATTGGTTTGTGTAGGTCCCTCAATTGTTATTGGTGTTTGGAGGTCCCTCAATTGCCATTGGTTTATGTAGGTCCCACAATTGTCATTGGATTGTGTAAGTCCCTCAATTGTCATTGGTTTGTGTAGGTCCCTCAATTGTCATTGGTTTGTGTAGGTCCCCCAATTTTCATTGGTATGTGTAGGTCCCTCATTTGTCATTGGTTTGTATAGGTCCCTCAGTTGTGATTGGTTTATGTAGGTACCTAACATTGTCATTGTTTTGTGTAGGTCCCTACAATTGTCTACGGATTATCTAGGTCCCTCAATTGTTATTCGTTTGTGTAGGTCTCTCAATTATCATTGGTTTGTGTTGGTCTCTCAATTGTCATTGGTTTGTGTTGTTCCTTCAATTGTCATTGATTTGTGTAGGTCCCCCAATTTTCATTGGTATGAATAGGTCCCTCAATTGTCATTGGTTTGTGTAGGTCCCTCAATTGTCATTGGTTAGTGTAGGTCTCTCAATTGTCAATGGTTTGTTCGGTCTCTCATATGTTACTGGTTTGTGTAGGTCCCTCAATTGTCATTGGAATGTTGAGGTCCCTCAATTGCAATTGGTTTGTGTAGGTTTCTCAATTTTCATTGGCATGTGTAAGTCCCTTAATTGTCATTTGTATGTGTAGGTCTTTCAATTGACATAGGTTTGTGAGGCCCCTCAATTAGCATTGGTATGTGTAGAATCTCAATTGCCATTGGTTTGTGTAGGTCCCTCAATTGGCATTGGTATTTGTAGGTCCATCAATAGTCATTGGTATGTGCGGGTCCCGCAATTGTCATTGGTTTGTGTTGGTCCCTAAATATTCATTGGTATGTGTAGGTCCCTCAAATGTCATTGGTTTGTGTAGGTCCTACAATTGTCATTGGTTTGTGTAAGTCCCTCAATTGTCATTGGTTTACGTAGGACCCTCAATTGTCATTAGTTTGTGAAGGCCCCACAATTGTAATAGGCTTGTGTAGGTCAAACAATAGTCATTGGTGTTTGGAGTTCCCTCAATTGCCATTGGTTTTTGTAGGTCCCTCAATTGCCATTGTTTTGTGTAGGTCCCTATATTGTCATTGGATTGTGTAGTTTCCTAAAATTGTCATTGGTTTGTGTAGGTCCCTCAATTACCATTAATTAGTGTAGGTCCCTCAATTGCCACTGGTTTGTGTAGATCACTCAATTGTCATTGGTTTGTGTAGGGCCCTATATTTTCATTGGATTGTGTAGGTCCCTAAAATTGTCATTGGTTTTTGTAGGTCCCTCAATAGTCATTGTTTTGTATAGATCTCCCAATTGTCATTGGTTTTTATAGGTCCCTCAATTGTCATTGGTTTATGTAAGATTCTAAATTGTCATTAGTATGTGAAAGTCCCAAGATTGCAATTGGTTTGTGTAAATCCGTCAATTTTCGTTGGTGTTTGGAGGTCCCTCAATTGTCATTGGTTTTTGTAGGTCCCTCAATTGCAATTGGTTTGTTTAGGTCCCTCAATTTTCATTGGTCTGTGCCCCTCAATTGTCATTGTCATTTGTAAGACCCTCAATTGAAATTGGTTTGTGTAGGTCCCTCATTTTTCATTGGTTTGAGTAAGTCCCTCAATTGTCATTGGCATGTGTAGGTCCCTCAATTTTCAATGGTATGTTTAGGTAACTCAGCTGTCATTGCTATGTGTAGGTCTCAAAATTGCCATTGGTTTGTGTAGGTCCGTCAATTGTCATTGGTGTTTGGAGGTCCCTTAATTGCCATCGGTTTGTGTAGGCTCCTTAATTTTCATTGGTTTGTGTAGGTCCCTCAAGTTTCATTGGCTTGTGTAGGTCCCTCAATAGTGAATGGTGTTTGGAGGTCCTAAATTGTCATTGGTTTGTGTGGGTCCCTCCAAAGTCAACGGTTTGTGTAGGTCCTTCAATTGTCATTGGTTGGTGTAGGTCCCTCAGTATTCATTGGTTTGTGTAGGTCCCACAATTGTCATTGGTTTGTGAAGGTCCCTCGATTGCCTTTGGTTTGTGTAGGTCCCTTAATTTTCTTTGGTTTATGTAGGTCTCTCAATTGTCATTGGTTTGTGTAGGTCCCTCAATTGTTATTGGTATTTGGAGGTCCCTCAATTGCCATTGGTTTGTGTAGGTCCCTCAATCATTGGTTTGTGTAGGTCCCCCAATTTTCATTGGTATGTGTAGGGCCCTCATTTGTCATTGGTTTGTATAGGTCCCTCAATTGTGATTGGTTTGTGTTGGTACCTAACATTTTCATTGTTTTGTGTAGGTCCCTACAATTGTCTACGGATTATCTAGGTCCCTCAATTGTTATTCGTTTGTGTAGGTCTCTCAATTATCATTGTTTTGTGTTGGTCTCTCAATTGTCATTGGTTTGTGTTGGTGCTTTAATTGTTATTGGTTTGTGTAGGTCCTCCAATTTTCATTGGTATGTGTAGGTCCCTCAATTGTCATTGGTTTGTGTAGGTCCCTCAATTGCAATTTATTTTTGTAGGTTCCTCAATTTTCATTGGCATGTGTAAGTCCCTTAATTGTCATTTGTATGTGTAGGTCCTTCAATTGACATAGGTTTATGAGGCCCCTCAATTAGCATTTGTATGTGTAGAATCTCAATTGCCATTGGTTTGTGTAGGTCCCTCAATTGGCATTGGTATTTGTAGGTCCGTCAATAGTCATTGGTATGTGCGGGTCCCTCAATTGTCATTGGTTTGTGTTGGTCCCTAAATATTCATTGGTATGTGTAGGTCCCTCAAATGTCATTGGTTTACGTAGGACCCTCAATTGTCATTAGTTTGTGAAGGCCCCGCAATTGTGATAGGCTTGTGTAGGTCAAACAATAGTCATTGGTGTTTGGAGTTCCCTCAATTGCCATTGGTTTTTTTAGGTCCCTCAATTGTCATTGTTTTTTGTAGGTCCCTATATTGTCATTGGATTGTGTAGTTTCCTAAAATATTCATTGGTTTGTGTAGGTCCCTCAATTGCCATTGGTTAGTGTAGGTCCCTCAATTGCCACTGGTTTGTGTAGATCACTCAATTGTCATTGGTTTGTGTAGGTCCCTATATTGCCATTGGATTGTGTAGGTCCCTAAAATTGTCATTGGTTTTTGTAGGTCCCTCAATAGTCATTGTTTTGTATGGATCTCCCAATTGTCATTGGTTTTTATAGGTCCCTCAATTGTCATTGGTTTATGTAAGATTCTAAATTGTCATTAGTATGTGAAGGTCCCAAAATTGTAATTGGTATGTGTAAATCCGTCAATTTTCGTTGGTGTTTGGAGGTCCCTCAATTGTCATTGGTTTGGGTAGGTCCCTAAAATTGTCACAGGTTTGTGTAGGTCTTTCAATTGTCATTGGTCTGTGTATGTCCCACATAAGTCATTGGTTTGTGTAGGTACCTGAATTGTTTCTGGTGTGTGTAGGTCCCTCAATTGCAATTGGTTTGTTTAGGTCCCTCAATTGTAATTGGTTTGTGCCCCTCAATTGTCATTGTCATGTGTAAGACCCTCAATTGAAATTGATTTGTGTAGGTCCCTCAATTGTCATTGGTTTGAGTAAGTCCCTCAATTGTCATTGGCATGTGTAGGTCCCTCAATGTTCAATGGTTTGTGTAGGTCCGTCAATTGTCATTGATGTTTGGAGGTCCCTCAATTGCCATCGGTTTGTGTAGGCCCCTTAATTTTCATTGGTTTGTGTAGGTCCCCCAAGTTTCATTGGCTTGTGTAGGTCCCTCAATTGTCATTGGTTTGTGTAGGTCCCTCAATTATCATTGGTATGTGGTGGTCCCTCAATAGTCATTGGTATGTGTAGGTCCTTCAATTGTCATTGGTTGGTTTTAGTCCCTCAATTTTCATTGGTATGAGTAGGTCCCCCAAGTTTCATTGGCTTGTGTAGGTCCCTCAATTGTCATTGGTTTGTGTAGGTCCCTCAATTATCATTGGTATGTGGTGGTCCCTCAATAGTCATTGGTATGTGTAGGTCCTTCAATTGTCATTGGTTGGTTTTAGTCCCTCAATTTTCATTGGTATGAGTAGGTCTCTCAATTTTCCTTGGTTTGTGTAGGTCCCACAATTGTCATTGGTTTAAGTAGGGTTCTCAATTGTCATTAGTATGTGAAACTCCCACAATTAAAATGGGTTTGTGTAGGTCCGTTAATTGTCATTGGTGTTTGGAGGTTCCTCTATTGCTATTGGTTTGTGTAGGTCCCTCAATTGTCATTTGTTTGTGTAGGTCTTTAGATTTTCATTGGTTTGCGTAGGTCCTTCAATTGTCATTGGTTTGTGTATGTCCCTCAATTTTCATCTGTTAGTTTGAGCTACTAATTTGTTAGTCTCCAGGATTTTTCTTCTATTTGCTATGTTGAATTAAGTGAGTGAAGACTTGGTTAATTAATAAAACCTGTAGTTTTCCATTATAAGATTAGCTAAACATTTGCATTAGCCCCCGTTCTTCCGGTATTGTTTTCTCTATATCATCCAAGACCTCAGATACTCTTAAATCACGACACTGATATGGTTGAGCATTTTAAATAAACACACATACAAGTAAACTAGAGAGGAGTGGGTCTTCTTACTAGCTTTCCAGATTATTTTCAAATTTTATCTTCTGTGTTAGTTTGAGCTATTGGTTTGTTAGTCTCCAGGGTATTTTCTTTTATTTGTTATTTAAAACTAAGTGAGTAAATACTTGGTTTATTCATTCTAAGATAGGGGGAACGTTTCGTTCCCCAACCTTCTGGCATTGTTTTCTCTACATCATCCAAGATCTCAGCTACATAACTTCTCTTAAGTCATGCCACTGTCAATTACATGTAATTTAAACATATTAAACAGCACACATACAAGTACACTGGTTACAAACCAACACAAAATTGATTATACTTTGACTGACTGTTTAACGTGAGTAAATATGTTGAAGGTACTGAAGAGGAAGGGGGTCAATACACCCCTCTTCGCTTAAATGGCTCTCTGAATATATTTAGCTGTTATGATGCATGAACAAAGTAATTGTTAGTAAAGTATGTTGACTTTTTAGCTGTTATTTTGGAGCATGAAACTTTATCTGCTTTTTAGCTGTTATATTGGGATGTGTCTCCGTCTTTTTATTAGATCATTAGTTCAATAACTGGGTTTTAGCTTCATCAGTGAATAATTGTACTTGTTGTGTATGCCTGTAAATTGAGAATTAGGGCAACCTTCTATATATTGAACTTTTTATAAACCTCAAGGTACTATTAACAGTAACCTAAAGGAGAGAAAGGGCTTGTAAAAACTAGCAGAAATGGAAAGGCAAGAACAGCTATATCCCCACTCCATGGATCTGGAATTGGGATATACCAATAATAGTATATCCCAACACTATTAATAAAGTGGGCATCTCGTTTTAATAAAATAAACTGAAGGTAGTTTGATCACGTTTTGTGCCCCAACATATGAGATCCAGCAAAGGGTGAGCAATTCCCGCACCCCATCGATAACATTAATATGATATGGTATTGGTACGGCATGGTATGGTATTGGAATTGGTATTTGTATGATGGTAATGGTATGTTATGTTATTGTATGTTATTGGGGTGGGGTGTTAGGGTAGGGTATGGGATGGTATTGGTATTGTATGGTATTGAGATGGTATGGTATCGTTTGGTATAGTGTGGTATGGTATCGTTTAGTACGGTGTGGGTATGGTATTTTTTGGTATTTGTGGGTATGAAATGGTGACTTTGGTGGGGGTATCGGTATTGTGGCTTTGGTATAGGATGTTATGGTTTTGGAGTGGTATTGGTATTGTATAGTATGGTTGGGTATAGTATTGTGATGGTTTGGTAGGGTATGGTGTGGTAAGGGTATGGTATGGAATGTTATGGTATTACTTTGAAACCCCACCGTGATGGTGTAGTTAGATTTTTCCTATTAATTTGGTCAGTATCACTACTTTGCCCACACCCCTTTGATTAAATTACATTTGAAGATGGTAGGACACAAAATATGTCCCACCTGATAAGGATTCTAAGTGTTAGACCCTCCGGGTCCACTGTTTATGAATTAAAACTAATGTGTAATAAAGATACAATTGACAGTAGGGTATTTTGTAAAGTTAAACTCTTTAGAGTTCAGATGTGACTTTTAGTTGTATTAATTAAATTATTTTTACTACAAAACTCTGTTACGATATACCAACAAACAGAGTCGAAGTATATAATATAATTCTACTGCGTCTACTAGTCAAATACTGTTACCAACACTAACATCCACTGAGTCCACTGACAATACTTTACCGGGGGTTGCATTTAACGTATGACCGTAATGGTTTAAACTTCTCGGTAAATAGTGAAGTTACTTTTGTAGGTCCGCTGAAGTTACTTTTTAAGAGTTACATTTAACTCCGATCGTAACTTTATAAAATGTCCGGTCAAACGTTTTCGAGGCCGCTAAAACTGTTTACCGGGGTCTAAATTTACTTGACCGTAACTTATCAAATCCCTCGGTCATTTACTCTTGCCTCCACTGAAAGTACTTGGCCGGGAACTACATTTAACTCTCCGGTCAATTGTGTCCATACTAGTCAACAATTGTTATCAACGCCAACATTGGGGAGTTGACTACGAATGATACATCATGGGTACATATCAAAAGACAATTAAAACGAACATGAAATACATTCTTTAGAAGGCCAATAATGATACAGTATTTTGTTCTGAATCTCTAAACTTGGCTGGTTATTTGTGTCCGAGTTCTGTAAAACATCTTGTCTGACTGTAGTTCCACGGTGCAATTTATTGGTTGAATATTCTCAAGTTCGCTTTAAGCTACTTTTAACCTGGAACTGTGGTATACTTTGACGGTGTAATATCTCGATCAATTATAACCGAATCCACTGAAAATACTTTACCAGGGGTTACATTTAATATGACCGTAATGTTTTAAATTTCTCGGTCAATAGTGTCCAGGTCCGCTGAAGTTACTTTATTAAGGGTTACATTTAACTCGATCGTAACTTTATAAAATGTCTCGGTCAAACGTTTTCGAGGCCGCTAAAACTGTTTACCGGGGTCTTAATTTAACTTGACCGTAACTTATTAAATCCCTCGGCCATTTTTACCTCCACTTTACCCCAGCTAGCATGTTGAATCTTTACTCCACATTTCTCCTCCTCCCATGTTAACCACTGTCACACCAAACCCTACCAAACCATCCCAATACCATACCATACCACACCATACCAATACCACACTAAAACCATAACATCGTTAAGCAACTCTTTTTTAACCGAAAGGCAGGCTGTCGTGATCATCATTCAATTTTCTCTTGGGCCCTGTAATTCTAAACTTTTTAATTTCACTTACTGTAACGACTTATCAATGTCTAGTATTTCAGCAGCTTCGTTAAGCACCATCTTTTTCAGAGATTTAAAGTTTAATGTTTTGGAGGTTTTATGGTTTAGGGTGAGGCCTTTGATTTTACACATAGTTAGTAGCTCTTTTTTTTGGTTGACCGGACAAGGTAAGCGTAAGTCTTAGGTCCCCCAGAAATAAATTTTACGATATAAGAGCCTTAAACAACCAATTATACCATCCTTGGTCTCTTTATGATAACTTTCGGGAGTTCCCGGAAATGTTCGTAAAAGTCCGTTATTATTCGGGTGTTTTCGGCGTCTTTTTACAACTCTTGTCCTGTAAATTTGGTTAATCTTGTGTTTTTCCTCAGATAGGTTTCTGTCTTAAAACTGCTTGGACATAAAAATGAGCACTCCTCTGTCAATACTAAGTGCTTCTAAGACTGTTTTTAGTAGTTTCTTTTTCAAAGACTCTTTGCCTCTCAGAACAAGTTTCACACTCACCCCCCTAATACATTTAAAACAGTATTGTTGCGATACGCACAAGTTAACTTTATGAACTTTTTATCAGAGTCTGAGGGAAGCGACTCGTCCTGCCTTGTTTCCAAGTCAAAATAAGAACAGAAAGTATCGGTCTTTAGGAGTTCTCCTGTCTACCCTCATGAAACACTGATGCGTGTGGTCTTTGAATGCATCACAGGGTTTACAATAAACCTCTCCGCATACATGAGCTGTTTTACGTTTTGTTGGAAAAATAATTTTCTTACAGTCGCGGCAGAACTTTATAGATTTACAAACTTGTCCTTGATGGGCTATTAAACACCGCTCATTTTGGAAGAAACTGTTGCAAAGATGGCATGTGATGCCCCCATGCTCCTCTTTACAGTTCGGAGGGATAGAAAGTCAGGAAGAACATTTGTTAGAGCACCGGGTGCTCACAATTTTCATCGGACTTGGACACAATTGACCGGAGAGTTAAATGTAATTCCCGGCCAAGTACTTTCAGTGGAGGTAAGAGTAAATGGCCGAGGGATTTAATAAGTTAGGTCAAGTTAAATTTAGACCCCGGTAAACAGTTTTAGCTGACTCGGAAACGTTTGACCGAGACATTTTATAAAGTTAGATCGAGTTAAATGTAACCCTTAATAGAGTAACTTCAGCGGACCTGGACACTATTGACCGAGAAATTTAAAGAATCAGAATCAGAAATCATTTATTTCGTGAATAACAAATTGTAATGTGAAACAAGTCAGATTTAAAAACTAATACTTAATGCTAAATTGACAATTTTAAAATTTGTTCTCTAGCAAAAAGTGCACATTTCCTTCCACATATTTGTGCAGTCTGCCAGGAATTCATCCACCGAGTACGGACACCTTTCAATCAGAATATTTTTTACCTTTTTAAGAAAAATTCTTGCACTGGCTATGTTTTTCAGGTGCCGGGGCAGAGCATTGTATAGTCGTAGAGCAGAGTAGTGGATGCCCTTTTCAAGTAGTGCCAATCTATGGATAGGGTAAACCATGTTACACTTATGACTTGCATTACAGGGATGTCTAGCAATATTCTCTTCAAAGAGATGGAAGTTGCATTTAAAAAAGGATAAAACCTCCAGAATATAAATACTTGGGAGAGTGAGAAGATGCAGTTGTTGAAAAAAAGGCTTACAATGCGCTCGGTAGCCAGCTCCACACATAATAGAACAATCCTTTTTTGGAGTCTAAATACCCTCAAGAACTCACTAGACGATCCCCAGAAACCAATTGCATATTTCATTCTACTATATGCATAAGCATAGTAGATCTGAAGGGTAGTTTCTTTACCAACTACAGGCATTAATATTCGAAAAGCGAAAGTAAGTGAAGACAGTTTTTTACATAGGGAGTCAATATGTTTGGACCAGTTCAGCCTATCATCAATGGTAACGCCAAGAAGACAGGTGGACTTTGATGGACTTATTCCGTTTACACTGAAATTTGCTAGGTCACGTTTAACTGTTGATAATACCATAATTTTAGTCTTCTCGTCATTCAAGTAAAGACCATTTGATTCAAACCAGCTATTTAGGCTAGTGTATGTCTGATTCATTACGATCTCTAGGTTATGCATGTTATTACAAGAAGTCAGAGCAGTTGTGTCATCAGCACAACAAACGATGTCAGAATTGTCAGCAGGAAGGTCATTTAGATATACGGAAAATAGAAAAGGACCCAGAATAGAACCTTGAGGTACTCCTGAAGTGACCATCATCCAATTCTCCTGAAATTGACCTCTATTTGTCAATGAAACAGCCTTCTTCCTTTCAGAGAAGTATGAGGACAGAAGTGACAGCGCTGCACCACTCACGCCGTATCCCTCCAGTTTACCCAAAAGGACAGAGTGATTCACGCAATCGAACGCCTTGGACAAATCACAGTAAATTGCACCAACACACTGTGACCCGTCCAAGGCATCCAAAACTGCTTCCACGACATTATTGATAGCGCTAGAAGTTGAACATCCTTTTTTAAAACCAAACTGAGATGTCTTCAGAAGAGTGTTAGAATAGAAATAACGCTGGAGTCTTTCTAGAATGATGATTTCAAACACCTTTGCAAAAGAGGGGAGCAGGGAGATTGGCCTGTAGTTGGAAATTTCAGTTTTCTGGCCTTTTTTATGAATTGGGCGGACAACAGATAGTTTTAGATTTTCTGGAAAAATGTCATCCATAAAGCACCGATTTATAATGTGTAGTAAAGGAATTACTATAAAATCTGCACAACTTTTCAAAACTTCAGATGTTACTCCATCCCAACCACTAGACTTAGAGTTTCTCAGCTTTGATATAGAGTCTAGAACCTCAGCCTTTGTGGCTGGTTCAAATACATGGAGTGAAGGTTTATTTTGTTGATGCAGAGCTGGAATAGTATCAACATACTCGAGTGCTTTCCCCAAAGAAGCATGTTGTGACAATTGATTTCCCACTGAAACAAAGTATTCATTGAACCTTCTCTCTACTTCTCTTGGCGTTTCAATAGTTACGTCACCATCGGAAAGAATTATTGGTTGGTTTGAAGATAAAGAATTTCCAAGTTCATTATTTACAACTTTCCAAGTTGCCCTACCCAGATTTCTGCTTTGTTTTATAAATTTGATGTTGTAATTCTTTTTTGCCTGAAAAATTACTTTGCGAAGAACAGCCTTGTACCTTTTAAAATATGAGATAAAATCTGGAGAAGAATTTGTCTTAGTTAAAATATACAGTTCCCGTTTTCTTGCACACGAAGTTCTAATTCCTGTCGTTATCCAAAACTTTTTTTCTGGATTTTTGCTTTCTTGAACGTTCAGGACAAGCATCATTGAACAACCGAAGGAAAGAATTTAAAAAGAGCCTAAATGCCGAATCACAATCAGAATATTCAAAGACATCGATCCAATTCTCACGTTGAAGGAAAGAATTAAGGGCACGAACATTTTCATCGTTTATCACTCTGAACTTTGTTTCCACCGTTGATGATTGTTGTGGTGAAAGAGGAAACACCACAGTCAGCTGAGCAAAGTGATCAGAGAGACCGGTTTCAATCACGTAGGATTTCATCTGATGTTCTTTCATGGTGGTAATGATATTATCAATACAAGTTTTAGAACCATGACTAGTTATTCTAGTAGGAGAAGTGATATTGATTTGTCCATTACCTGTACATCAAGAAACAAAGTCTTTTCCCGTGATTCCTCCAAAATATTAATATTAAAATCACCACATACTATGAGATGATTACGACCTCGACTGTGACCATCCAAGAGCGATTCAAATACATCAATAAAACAGTCAATATTGGATTTAGGGGACCGATACACTGCAGCCACTGTGATCTTTTCTGAAAAGGCATTGTTTAGTGTGATAGCACAACATTCAAAAGTAAAAGGTACACCCAGGTCACTAAGTTGAGATTCCAACCTGTATTGCACGCCTCGCTTCACCAAAATGCAAGAACCTCCTCTGTACGAATGCTAACGGCCATAAAATGCTGCAACCTCATAGCCTGAAAAAGTATTTAGGTATTTTTTAAAGGGTTTACTCAACCAGTGTTCAGTAAGACAGACAACTGTTGGATAAAATTTCAAACGTTGAAAAGTGTCACTAAGTTCATCAATTTTATGCAAACATCCTTGGATGTTTAAGTGAAAAACAGAAAATTTATCATTGGAATTTAAAAAATCCATATTGTTAAAATATTCCAAAGTCGGTACCGAATCTACGTCAAAATCAGATAAATAGATGCCAGAACTCCTGTCAAACGCACTCACCTCACTAGATTTGGCCAAGATTGAAAGTTTAAAAAATTGTTCTCCAAACAGAATGACTCTGATGAGCAGGCTCCTCCCCAAGGCTCAGACGTAGAGGTGGTATCAGACAATAACTGAGTCAGCTGCAAATTATCAGGCGTACTCATCGGTGTGAAGATGTCACTCGGCGATGGAGATAAGAGGGGCAAACCTGGATAATTCAGAGATTTAGAAGGGCAAGGAATGAAGGAATTTTGGAGCAAATCTGAAGCTGAAGTTGGGGAAGACTGAATATCTGGAGTAGCTTTTGATGTGTCTGGGAAAAGTTTAATGGATGAGAAGTCCCTTGAAGATGGAGAAACATTGAAGGACACAACTGGAGGACTTCGGCGATCCACATTCTTGAGACAGTTCTTGACTTCTTCAGGATTTGCATTTACCTGGTTTTCTACTGTCAGAGTTGATGATTTCCCGTTATAGAGAGAGCCTCTCCTATGCAAAATAAACTCAGACACAAAACTACCCAAAACCGCTTTGCCAGACCTGTTGTAGTGAAGTCCATGTTTTGTAAAGTGTGACCTACGAAGGACAGAGTTAACATCTCCATAAAATAGATTGAGACCGCTCTTGTTGTCAGAAACCATTTTGGAAATAATCTGATTTGCAAAGAAAATATTGTCATTCAAAGACGAATCGTCATGACGGAAGGGGATGCTGTGAACCAATATGTTAGTCTTATTGTTTAGTGAAAACAGACATTTCAGTCCCTGGGTAATGGACAATTGAGCAGGTTCGTTTTTGCTAGTGTCATTTGAGCCTGCAAGTATAATGACGTAGTCCTGATCCGTGATGTCATTTACGAAACATAGTCCATTCTTGATTACGTATTTTAACTTGGCACCAGGCGAGCAGTAAACAAAAACTTCAAAATATTTTTTTAATTCGTTTAAATAACGTTCAAATTCTTTCCCCTGACTGTCAGCTAAAACGATGACTTTTCTTTTTCTTTTTATTTCATTCTCTTGGGTATTTCTCCCAGGTTGAATCACATGTTGTTTTGTAGCTGAAGTAGGTGTCGCTAATCTATGAATTTCAGCTTGCACAACAATGGGATGACCAAAGGAAGGAGGTGAGTCATTTGACAAACAACCGAAACTGTTCACAGTGTTTGTAGGAAGTGCTGTGGTTACACATCTTGGCTTAAAGCAGTGTTTTGGGGGTTACAAAATCATTGTTTCTATATTTTTGTGGAGCCGCATTCTTAAGAGACAGTTCTTTAGAAAGATTTCCACAATCAGATCTCAAAATATTTATGATTTCTGTTTCAGTTTTTATTTCTTGCTTGAGTTCCGCCAATCCACTTTCTAACCTTTTAATATGGCCTGTCAGATTTTTAATTTATTGTTCGTCTTTTTCTTCACATAGCAGTGCATCCTCTAGGTCCTGTTGTCTATTATGTTTTTCTTTTTCCAGCTGACTAGTCAGTAAATTATTTTCTTTTGCCATTTCTGTGATATTCTGTTTTAAGTCAGTGTTTACAGCTAGCGTGGCGTCAAGCCTATTCAAAAGTGAGGAAATTTCCGGTATCAAATCGACTATAGCATCACTCGTGTATTTTACTGATGTGGCTGAAATTATACTATAGAAATGTATAGCCAGGTCAGCTACTTCCGAATTAATAAGTTCATCCTTTAAGTTGGCAAAATCTCCCTCAGCCTCACGAAGCAACTGCCCTCTCTCACCCCTTGTCCTAGCTTTCCTCATTCTTAATAACTTTCAAGAGGAAATAGTTAAAAATAAATGTAGCACCTCAGTTCAGAGGAAAGCCAAAAAAACTTGGCGAGCTAAACCAGCTTGGTTTAACTATAATTTTAAACCCTTTACTGATTTAATAACCAATTAGAAATGTTTATTTGGCTGTCATAAAGCAAGATTCAGCGAGATTTGGCTGTCGTCAGAAATACTCCTTCAGAAAAATTAGAGTAAAGCTGCAATGCAGGACTGTAATTAATTTGCGTCGTGACAAATGCAGGCAAAAACAAAAAGTCAAAACTTCGGACGGCCAGTGTCGTGGGTGCAGCTGCAGCAAAAAGTAGAGTCCACTGGTAGTACTCGAACCAGCGCCGCCAGCGCCGGGAAATGAAGATAGGTTGCTGTGACGCTCTATCCACTTGACCACGAGTGCTTGACAGTCACTAGGAGAAATAGTGAATTATAATACTCGGACTTCGTAAACTTTTTAAATGAGCATGTGCACTGTGCAAATAGTGTTCGTTAGTTAATTTTAGGTTATGTTTTAAGTGCACATATCCGTACTCACACAATACACAACGCAGCACTGGATCAACCAACACTCACAGAGTCAGTCAACACTTCAGAGCCGTTAGTAATATTTTTCTTTGATTACAAAACTTTAAAACTTTGCATAAAATTGAAAAACAAACGGAGCAAAACAAACAGTCTGATTCAACACACACGCCATCTCGCGGCTTCACCGAGAGACCGTAATGTAAAACATTACGGTCATGTTAATTGTAACTCCCGATAAAGTATATTCAGTGGACTCGGTCATAATTGACCGAGATATTACAACGTCAAAGTACACCACAGTTCCAGGTTAAAAGTAGCTTAAAGCGAACTTGAGAATATTCAACCCATAAATTGCACCGTGGAACTACAGTCAGACAAGCTGTTTTACAGGACTCAGACACAAATAACCAGCCAAGTTTAGGGATTCAGAACAAAATACTGTATCATTATTGTCCTAAAGAATGTATTTCATGTTTGTTTTAATTGTCTTTTGATATGTATCCATGATGTATCATTCGTAGTCAACTCCCCAATGTTGGTGTTGATAACAATATTTGACTAGTATTTAATAAGTTACGGTCAAGTTAAATGTAGACCCCGGTAAACAGTTTTAGCGGCCTCGAAAACGTTTGACCGAGACATTTTATAAAGTTACGATCGAGTTAAATGTAACCCTTAATAAAGTAACTTCAGCGGACCTGGACACTATTGACCGAGAAATTTAAAACATTAGGGTCATATTAAATGTAACCCCCGGTAAAGTATTTTCAGTGGACTCGATTATAATTGACCGAGATATTACACCGTCAAAGTATACCACAGTTCCAGGTTAAAAGTAGCTTAAAGCGAACTTGAGAATATTCAACCAATAAATTGCACCGTGGAACTACAGTCAGACAAGATGTTTTACAGAACTCAGACACAAATAACCAGCCAAGTTTAGAGATTCAGAACAAAATACTGTATCATTATTGTCCTTCTAAAGAATGTATTTCATGTTCGTTTTAATTGTCTTTTGATATGTACCCATGATGTATCATTCGTAGTCAACTCCCCAATGTAGGCGTTGATAACAATTTTTGACTAGTATGGACACAATTGACCGGAGAGTTAAATGTAGTTCCCGGCCAAGTGCTTTCAGTGGAGGCAAGAGTAAATGACCGAGGGATTTAATAAGTTACGGTCAAATAAATTTAGACCCCGGTAAACAGTTTTAGCGGCCTCGAAAACGTTTGTCCGGACATTTTATAAAGTTACGATCGAGTTAAATGTAACCCTTAATAAAGTAACTTCAGCGGACCTGGACACAATTGACCGAGAAGTTAAAACCATTACGGTCATGTTAAATGCAACCCCCGGTTAAGTATTGTCAGTGGACTCTGGCATAATTGACCGAGATATTACACCGTCAAAGTACACCACAGTTCCCGGTTAAAAGTAGCTTAAAGCGAACCTGAGAATATTCATCCAATAAATTGCACGGTGGAACTACAGTCAGACAAACTGTTTTACAGAGCTCAGACACAAATAACCAACCAAGTTTAAAGATTCAGAACAAAATACTGTATCATTATTGTCCTTCTAAAGAATGTATTTCATGATTGTTTTAATTGTCTTTTGATATGTACCCATTCGTGGTCAACTCCCCAATGTTAGTGTTGGTAACAGTATTTGACTAGTAGATGCAGTAGAATTATATTATATACTTCGACTCTGTTTGTTGGTATATCGTAACAGAGTTTTGCAGTAAAACTAATTTAATGAATACAACTAAAAGTCACATCTGAACTCTAAAGAGTTTAACTTTACAAAATACCCTACTGTCAATTGTATCTTTATTACACATTAGTTTTAATTCATAAACAGTGGACCCGGAGGGTCTAACGCTTAGAATCCTTATCAGGTGGGACATATTTTGTGTCCTACCATCTTCAAATGTAATTTAATCAAAGGGGTGTGGGCAAAGTAGTGATACTGACCAAATTAATAGGAAAAATCTAACTACACCATCACGGTGGGGTTTCAAAGTAATACCATAACATTCCATACCATACCCTTACCACACCATACCCTACCAAACCATCCCAATACCATACCCAACCATACCACACCATACCAATACCACGCCAAAACCATCCTATACCAAAGCCACAATACCGATACCCCCACCAAAGTCACCATTTCATACCCACAAATACCAAAACATACCATACCCACACCGTACTAAACGATACCATACCACACTATACCAAACGATACCATACCATCTCAATACGATACAATACCAAAACCATCCCATACCCTACCCTAACACCCCACCCCAATAACATACAATAACATAACATACCATTACCATCATACAAATACCAATTCCAATACCATACCATGCCGTACCAATACCATATCATATTAATGTTATCGATGGGGTGCGGGAATTGCTCACCCTTTGCTGGATCTCATATGTTGGGGCACAAAACGTGATCAAACTACCTTCAGTTTATTTTATTAAAAGAGAGTCCCAATTCCAGATCCATGGAGTGGGGATATAGCTTTTCTTGCCTGTCCATTTCTGCTAGTTTTTACAAGCCCTTTCTCTCCTTTAGGTTACTGTCAATAATACCTTGAGGTTTATAAAAAGTTCAATATATAGAAGGTTGCCCTAATTCTCAATTTACAGGCATACACAACAAGTACAATTATTCACTGATGAAGCTAAAACCCAGTTATTGATCTATTGATCTAATAAAAAGACGGAGACACATCCCAATATAACAGCTAAAAAGCAGATAAAGTTTCATGCTCCAAATTAACAGCTAATAAGTCAACATACTTTACTAACAATTGCTTCATGCAGCATATCAGCTAAAAATAGTCAGAGAGCAATTTAAGCGAATAGGGGTGTATTGACCCCATTCCTCTTCAGTACCTTCAACATATATACTCACGTTAAACAGTCAGTTAAAGTATAATCAATTTTGTGTTGGTTTGTAATCAGTGTACCTGTATGTGTGCTGTGTAATATGTTTAAATTACATGTAATTGACAGTGGCATGACTTAAGAGAAATTATGTAGCTGAGATCTTGGATGATGTAGAGAAAACAATGCCAGAATGTTGGGGAACGAAACGTCCCCCTATCTTAGAATGAATAAACCAAGTATTTACTCACTTAATTTTAAATAACAAATAGAAGAAAATACCCTGGAGACTAACAAACCAATAGCTCAAACTAACACAGAAGATAAAATTTGAAAATATTCTGGAAAGCTAGTAAGAAGACCCACTCCTCTCTAGTTTACTTGTATGTGTGTTTTAAAATGCTCAACCATGTCAGTGTCGTGATTTAAGAGTATCTGAGGTCTTGGATGATATAGAGAAAACAATACCGGAAGAACGGGGGAGCTATTCGCTACCACCTTTCTTATAATGGAAAACTACAGGTTTTATTAATAAACCAAGTCTTCACTCACTTAATTCAACATAGCAAATAAAAGAAAAATCCTGGAGACTAACTAATTAGTAGCTCAAACTAACAGATCTAAATTGAGGGACCTACACAAACCAATGACAATTAAAGGACCTACGCAAACCAATGACAATCTAAAGACCTACACAAACAAATGACAATTGAGGGACCTACACAAACCAATAGCAATAGAGGGACCTCCAAACACCAATGACAATTAATGGAACTACACAAACCCATTTTAATTGTGGGAGTTTCACATACTAATGACAATTGAGAACCCTACATAAACCAATGACAATTGAGGGACCTACACAAACCAATGACGATTGGGGATCCTATACAAAACTATGACTATTGAGGGACCTACAAAAACCAATGGCAATTGAGGGACCTCCAAACACCAACGAATATTGACGGATTTACACAAACCAATTGCAATTTTGGGACCTTCACATACTAATGACAATTTAGAATCTTACATAAACCAATGACAATTGAGGGACCTATAAAAACCAACGACAATTGGGGGATCTATACAAAACAATGACTATTGAGGGACCTACAAAAACCAATAGCAATAGAGGGACCTCCAAACACCAATGACAATTAACGGACCTAAACAAACCCATTTTAGTTATGGGCCTTTCACATACTAATGACAATTGAGAACCCTATATAAACCAATGACAATTGAGGGACCTACACAAACCAATGACGATTGGGGGACCTACACAAACCAATGACGATTGGGGATCCTATACAAAACCATGACTATTGACCAATGACAATTGTGGGACCTACACAAACCAAGGAAAATTGAGAGACCTACTCATACCAATGAAAATTGAGGGACTAAAACCAACCAATGACAATTGAAGGACCTACACATACAAATGACTCTTGATGGACCAACACATACCAATGACATTTGAGAGACCTTCACATACCAATGACAATTGAGGGACCTACACAAACCAATGGAAATTGAGCGACCTACATAAACCAATGATAATTGAGGGACCAACACAAACAAATGACAATTGAAGGACCTACACAAGCCAATGAAACTTGGGGGACCTACACAAACCAATGAAAATTAAGGGGCCTACACAAACCAATGGAAATTGAGCGACCTACATAAACCAATGATAATTGAGGGACCTACACAAACCATTGAAAATTGAGGGACCTACACATGCCAATGACCATTGAGGGATTTACTCAAACCAATGACAATTGAGGGACCTACACAAACCAATTTCAATGGAGGGTCTTACACATGACAATGACAATTGAGGGGCACAAACCAATGACAATTGAGGGACCTAAACAAACCAATTGCAATTGAGGGACCTACACATACCAGTGACAATTCAGGTACCTACACAAACCAATGACCTATGTGGGACCTACACAGACCATTGACAATTGAAAGACCTGCACAACAATTTTAGGGACCTACCCAAACCAAAGACAATTGAGGGATCTACAAAAACCAATGACAATTGTCATATATGTATGTCCCATTAATTATAACACTTAACATTAATACTCTATGTTGAGTATGACCTCTGACTGTATGGACAAGAAAGTGCTCTCTATTAAACATGGCTTCAATAGAAACGGTTGGCTTATTTATCTATCCCAGATATAACACATGGCGCAGTCGGTAAATTACTTTTTGCCATGGGATGGAAGTGTAATAACTTAAAAGTGCAATGTATCTAAGTATATGTTTATTAATCAGAACAGTAAGAAGCGCTGTAAGTAAGTAGAAATTACTATTTCATTATGACTGGCACAGGAACAGACACATCTTCAAAGACGTCAAAACCATCTCAAAATGTTTCAACTAAAATGTATCCTGCAGTTAATATTAAAGTACCCACCGAACTTTCTTGGTGTGGTAATATGTCGGAAAATTGGACTTTTTTCAAGCAAATGTTTAACATTTATATCAATGCCAGCAAAGCTGAGGATGACCCAAAAGGTTATCTAACTTCATTACTTCTAAGCGTTATTGGTGATAGAGCATTAAAGATATTTAATAACTTTACCTATGAAGGCTCTGAGTACAAAAATGACTATCAAGTTGTTCTAAAAAAATTTGACTCTTATTTTGTACCAGAAAAGAATTTAACCTATGAAAGGCATGTGTTTTTTCTCCGGGAACAAAAACTTGAAGAGTCTGTTGACTCGTATGTAACTGATTTGCGGGATCTAAGTTCCTCTTGTGAATTTGGGACCCTTACTGATAGCCTTATTAAGGACAGGTTAGTGCTCGGTATTAGGGACCGGCAGTTGAAAGATCGCCTTCTGCGAGTGAAGGACCAAGCACTTGAGGTATGTAGGGCAGCGGAACGTGTTAAGTCCCAGTTGGAGGGTATAGACTCAGAGCAACGATCCAGTGAGGTCAACGAAATCTCCAAGAGCAAAACTTTAAACTACAAGCCGTCAGATAAGCCTAGGCCTAGGTCCAAATAGTCTCCGATGAGGCAGGCGAGTACGAGTTCAACTGTTAAAAGTGAAGTGATACCAGGTAAAAAGTGTCAAAAGTGTGGTTACTCCCATAAGATGTTTAAATGTCAGAGAATATTAAGCTAAATAAAAGTAAATGTCATATAGCTATTGATGAGCTTCGGTACCTTGGTCACAAAATAAATTGCCACGGTATTCAAGCCGATGATTCTAAGATAGAAGCCATAAGCAATATGGAAGAACCAAAAGACAAGAAGAGTTTGGAAAGATTTCTAGGGTTAGTAACCTATATCAGTAAGTTTGTACCTAACCTCTCCGAGCATACTGCTCCATTGCGTCTTCTTCTACAAAAGAATGTTGAGTTTGTTTGGTCACATGTCTAGCAACAAAAGTTTGATTTGTTGAAAAAGCTTTTAGTAAGTAGTCCTGTTTTACAGTTTTTTGATACTAACAAGCCAATCACTGTGTCAGTAGATAGTTCTAGCTTTTCTCTGGGAGCTGTCCTTTTGCAAAATGGACTCCCAGTAGCCTATGCCTCAAAAGCGTTAAATGTAACCCAGCAAAATTATTCTCAAATAGAGAAAGAGATGCTTGCGGTTCTCTTTGGATGTGAGAGTTTCAGTCAGTATGTTTATGGTGTACATTTCATAGTTGAAACAGATCACAAACCTCTAGTGGCTATTGTTAAGAAAAATGTTGATTTATGCCCACCTCGTTTGCAACGAATGTTAATTAAGTTACAGCGATTTAGTTTTGACTTAGTTTACAAAAGGGGCAAAGAGTTATACATAGCTGATGCCTTGTCTAGGTGTCATGGTAAGAAATCCAGTAACGATGATGTAGACCAATGTAAACAAACCCAAACCATTGAAGCTCATGTTTGTTCAATTATACAAAACTTAAATATAAGCTCTGACCAGTTAAATAAAATAACTAATGAAACATGCCCACACAGCACACAACGTCCCCAGGATATCCCATTTGTGTCCCACACGTCCCATTGCAATCCCAGGATAAGCAGGATATCCCTAGGATATCCTGCTATGTCCCGGGATATTGTGGAAGTCCCAGGGATGTCCACGATCTCCCGGGATAACGTGGATATCTTGGGGACATCCCACGGACATCCTTTATATCCCAGAACAATTTTAGTATAATTAATTGCAAGTTTTATTTATAGTTTTAGTATTTAAACAAAATTGAATGATAAGCATAATGATCAGATATCAACAATAAAACATGTATAAAGGAAGTATAAATTTACAGTTTATATATCGATGAAATATGCATAGAATTCTGACAATTTATAAGAAAAGAAAATGCAAATTGCATTATTAGTTTATACCAGTACACTTGTAAAATTAACGGCCAACCCCATCTACAATAATCCCCTTTTAAAGAAAGGGAAAAGATTTGGCGCGCCGGCGCCTGCACAGTACCCCAGCAGGCCAGCAACAGGTCAACAGACGACAGACCAGACGGTGGACGGTGGTTGTAACGGTCAACGGTCAGTCTTATCTTGGTCGGTGGGTTGTTCTCTACCTTGTTGCGCGTTTGTTAATTGAGAAAAATAACATTATCGTCATTCAAGACTAACTACAACTGTTTTGTATACAACAGTACTGTTTCTTGGTAAGTAACATCCTTTTTTAAAACAAATTTATAGTACGTACAGGTTAACCCTAGTTTATTTTACTTCATAAATGTAATAAAGAGTTATTCCCCTAGGATGGTTTGGTTATGGAGTGTTGCCGATTGTACAGAACTAACATATTTAAATTGTTTTGAATCACAGTTTATTTTAGTACTTGAATCACAATGAAATAGTACTGAATAAATTTAGTCAGTCACTTATTCTAAGAACTAGCATAACCTCAATATAACCTAAGTATACAGTCTGTTTCACGATTGGAAAACCAGGCCTTCCTTACTGTCATAAGCCTAATGTTAAAATTGACACTAGTCTTATGGACAGCCAGCCACTTGTGCAACACACTGTACAATACACAGTCCTAGATGACAGAATGATACTGTCATGCGTATTCTTGGGAAAGCGTAGGAATTAGACTATATCATTTGCATTGGGCTAATTAAGTTTTTAATTTTTGTCTTTTACCTGCTGATTTGTGAAGAAATTCTGTATTTAAAATCCTGATTCTAGGCCTGATGATAATGGATTTAACCTAGGATTATATAAGTTCTCTTTATTATAATAAGTACTAGGCCTATTTAATATCTAAATACTACCTTAAGGCAATAAGGATATTTATATCTTAATAGCGGTCAAATAAATTGCCAATTGAGGGCATGGTTTGCCAGGCTATCAACTAAGATCAGACAATAGTAGATGTGCTGCATTGCCAAAACTCCACACCAGCTAATCGGAATAACATTCGAGTGATATTTTTCTGTGGCAACAGTGACAGCGTACAGCCATGCTATTGGCCACAGCCTAACTGTCAATTTATTTGTCCGCTATTATAGTACTGTACATTACACTAAATTTGGTTTAAGAAAAAATAAAATTCATAAACTGCTTAAGCCTAACAGTAAAAAACGAATTCTAAGCTTTCATAGAATATTTGACTTCAGGATTTCCAATCAACTTAGTTAACGGCATTTTTCAGTTAGTTTTATATAACATAGTCATTTAAGGACACTATATTAAGGACACTTAATTTTACATTTCAGGACACTAGAATCACTTGAAATAGGCCTAAATCCTACATCAAATTATGTAAAATTAAAATGTTATATAGGGCCTCATAAATCCTACATATGGTAAGTTAATGTAATAGTTTTTTCCTTGTTAGCACCTATTATTATTATTAGTGCCTATGCTAATTTTGAAGAGAATATCGAGGAACACATTGCATTTTATCCTTTGATTAACTTAAGTGTGGTAAATCAACCCTTTATTTTAATAAACTATAATCATGATGCTAGGTGCTAAGAAAAATCAGCTTCATTGTGTAATTTAGAATGAATGAATACAAAGCGTACGACAAGGTAAAAATATAAAATCTTTTAAAACTGAACCTAAATTGTGATATGATCTTAAACTTAAAGGGCCTTATGAGGGAAGGGGGAGGCCTACATTAAAAGTAGGCATATGACGTAAATATGTGCTTTCAGGAAATTATTAGGCCTAGTTTTCTTGCTAATCAATTTATTTTAATTAGCATGTGTCTCTGTTTAGGAGCTGGTCAGAATCAGTTTGCCGAGGCCAAAGTAAAACACATTGGATTCATGTGATTCAGACCCTAAACGAATCAACTCCTTATATGAAGAGAAATTCAGGTAAAATTATAGAAAAAATTATGTTTATTAAAGAAGCTAAGTTAGAATACCGGTACTATGATTAAGTACAGTAGGCTACTTCATTTGATTATGCAAGGTCTAAGATAGCCTTGACACCTATCGAAATGATTACAATTTAGTTACTAACACAATTGCTTGAAGGTGTCATAAGTTGAAATCACTAATAGGGGCCTATATATAATAACCAATATACATAAGTTGACAGGATCAGTTAATGTTTTGTCAGGTACATGGTCAACACTGATTTTGCTACTTTTTATTTAAGTCTATTCTGTGTATGAGCCAATGTGAATCTTTAAACTGAAAAAACAATATTTTAACTAAAATACACCATTAATACATTTAAATCATGATTTTTATATTCCAATTCAGAGGTTTTAAAAATTAAAGCCAGGAACGGCACCAGTTCGTCATTCTAGTCCAATAGGTTAAGAGTTAAGTCTTTATATCTCTATTATATATGATTGTATATTAATGAAACTTTGTATGTTGCTTAGTTGTGGTCTATTGATATTTACATAACAAGTTTTTTTACTGTCCGCATAGCCGCAAACTTGCTTACTTAGCCCTAATGTTATTCTAATGAGGAGAATAAGTAAAGTTTGACAGGTATCTCCCTTAATTATAAACTTAAATTAATAAAACTTGGTATATAGCTTTAAGTGGTTGAGTTTTACTGATAATTGCATAACAAGACAGTTATTATCCTCCGTGACGCAGGAAACCTGGGTAAGTTACTGAGGCCTAATGTTATCCTTATGGAGAGTAAATAAAATTTGATATCTCGATTATGTATGAATGTATATTGATGAAACTTGGTATGTGGCTTCACCTAGTACTGGTGTATTATTTTTGCACAACAAATTTGTTTTTTATCATCCCGATAGCAGTATACCTGCATACTCAGCCATAATGTTATTTTCATGGAGAATAAGTAAAGTTTTATATCTCTCTTAATTACAAACATATATTATTAAAACTTGGTATGTAGCTTCACTTGGTTGTGTTATATTGATAACTGCTTAAACACACACTTCTTATCTTTCTTGTTGCTGCAAACCTGCGTTTCGTACTCAGTCCTAATGTTTTTTTATGGAGAATAAATAAAATGCTATATTCACTTATTTATATATGTATTTTTATGAAACTTGGTAAGTTGCTTTATGTGATAGTGAGTAACATAGAGGGCTATATGCATTAGAAATTCGCTGAGTACGCAGGTTTGATATCTCTCTTAGTTATGAACCTAAATTAACATGTTTGCTTCCGAACGTCACGTGTGTCTGCCGCATGGGTGTTCGTAGCGTACCAACTGTAAATTATATACTTCCAGAATAGACCAATGCAAAAATATAAAAACATACCTTCAGTCCAAATTTGTTATGCAAGTTTCAACTGTTATTATGGTTCAAAATATCAATGAACAACATCTGACTCATTTATAAACAACAATTGTACTCATTTTGTTTTTATTGCCCCTGAACTGGTAGAACTATTATAGTGGTTTTAAATTACCTTTCCGTCACCAGTTTAAAGTTTTTGTAGTTTCCTACAACCTCAGGTTTTGATGCGGTTGCGTCATGTTCACGTAGTGCAGGTCAATTGTTTCAAGCTAAAAGTGCATTTTGGTCTAGAAGACGTTGTCGTCAAAGTTTTTTAAAAAACACGAAAAACATGAGATACACACATTGACACATTTAAACATGTAAATAAAACTACTGGTCGTATACGCACGACTCAAAACCCGCTATTTGATTCCGTCACGGTAGGCAGTGGCGGCGCTAGGACACTGAGGTCGACGGCGACGTTGACCAGATGTTGTTATCAGGTGCCTTGATAATGGACTCATCCTTGGGGGGTGGGAGTTTGCAGTTATCAAGGTAGATGGACTCGCCCGCCGAATTTAAATGTGAGCTGTATTAGAGTTTTTCGTTTAATACTTACTCGCTATCTTGTCTGAAGGCTTTGTAAATGTGGAACTCTTCTAATGTAAAAAATACTCTTTTATTTCCGATATGTAGATGATACATTAGTCCTATTTGATGGAAATGCCCGCCAACTACAGTTATTAAATAATTACATGAACAGCTTATCTCCAAAATTAAACTTCACTCTAGAAACTGAAACCAACAATAAAATCAACTTTTTAGCCCTCACAATAGAGAATCTCAATAATAAGTTAAAATATAGTATTTACAGGAAATCAACCAAAACTAATCAAACGATTCACGCCACCTCGTTTCGCCACAAGTTAGCTGCTTATAATAGTATGGTCAATATAATGCTCAATTTGCCCTTATCACCTGATGACTACTCCGCAGAATTAAATACCATTAAACATATTGCTCTTTCAAATGGCTATGCCATGAAAATGACTGATAGGCTTGTAAACAAACATTTGAAAAAGAGAGAAAAATTAAATAATACAGACAACGATTCATCGCCAAAACAAAATATGTTCCCGTAGAATACTGCATAGGTTACACTACTTACTTAAGAAGGAGCTGAAAAGGTTTAACATTATCCCAGCACTTAGGACCTCAAATAAAACTGAGCGGCTACTTAAATCAAAAATAGGACCTGACAAAAATAAATTAGAAAAAACTGGAGTATACAAACTAAAATGCAAAATGATTGCGATAAATACTATCTTGGTCAAACAGGGCGCTCTTTTTTAAAACGCATTAAGGAACACAAACCCAACCCAAAAATTAATCCCTAGAAGTCTAGTTATGCTCAACACATCTTCGATGAAGAACACAGCGTTGAAATTATTGAGAACAATGTGGAAATATTAGAAATTTGTAAGAAAGGGCCCATATTAGACACATTAGAAGAGTTCCACATTTATAAAGCCTTTAGACAAGATAGCGAGTCAGTATTAAACGAAAAACTCCAATTCAGCTCACATTTAATTTTTAATCAAATTATTAAAAGTGAAATTTGGCGGGCGAGTCCATCTACCTTGATAACTGCAAACTCCCACCCTCCAAGGATGAGTCCATTATCAAGGCACCTGATAACAACATCTGGTCAACGTCGCCGTTGACCTCAGTGTCCTAGCGCCGCCACCGCCTACCGCGACGGAATCAAATAGCGGGTTTTGAGTCGTGCGTATACGACTAGTAGTTTTATTTACATGTTTAAATGTGTCAATGTGTGTGTCTCATGTTTTTCGTGTTTTTTAAAAACTTTGACGACGACGTCTTCTAGACCGAAATGCAGTTTTAGCTTGAAACAATTGACCTGCACTACGTGAAAATGACGCAACCGCGTCGAAACCTGAGGTTGTAGGAAACTACAAAAACTTTGAACTGGTGACGGAAAGGAAATTTAAAATCACCATAACAGTTGTACATTTTTATGGATTTTTATTATGCGTCACATGTATGTGACGTCGGTCTATAGCATTGTTTTACTGATGAAAATATTTATGAATTGTACTGCTGACCGATTGTCACACATGTGTGACTCAAAAATAAAATATATTTATCAAATTGTATTGCTAAGAAAATAAAGAACACTGTTCAGCTAAACAACGTAGGTTTATTCAAAACTAAATAAAGTCCCCTCACTACAATCATCGTCTATCACACGGTCAATTTCACTTAAAGTCATGACATCTCTCCTCTTCCTTACTTTTCATGTTTTGCCTTCTTCATTTATCACCCAACAGCACAGAAACAGCAGTTTATTATAACATAAACAAACGAATAATACGAGGGTTAGAATCACGTGAATCTCAACCATGGTTCAGCGTAATGTAAACAACAGGTTGGCTAACACACACCTAGAGTCAAAACGAAATATCCACGCTCGGACCAAGCGACCCTTATGTGTGACAGACATTCCTATAGCCCGATATGCAGTTAAAAATACGATCAAATACACTGACAGGCTGCCAAAGCGTATTTAGTAACAATAATAGGCTCGAGTCACAAATACGTGATGTCGGGCTGTGGTTAGCGCTCCACGTGTCACAGATATGTGACATGTGAAATCCCAGATAAAGGATGCTATAGATACAGTTCTCTGGTTTTGAGCAACATGTCCACGAGTCTTGCGAAAACCGGTCTTTATAGCGAAAACCGGAGTGTCACAAACACGTGACGTCGGTCTATTGAAAGTCTAAATTTGGAGTCGGTAGCGAACGTGTTAATAAAACGAAGTGACTACGTACACGTCCAGTGTAAAGGCAAATTCATATCGCTACCGGTTAGGTTAGGTTTAGTTAGTTTTACGTTAGGTTAGGTTAGGTTAGGAGGTTTTCTGGCTCTCAATCTGTTTTAAAAATCACAGGAAAAGTAACGTACGGTGCATAATTTGGAACGGACGTGAACAGTAGCTGCTCACGTCGGACGTGTACGTAGCCTCTGCCTTAATAAAACATGGTATGTAGATAGACTTGTAATTTGTAACTTGGTATCTGGTTGAGTTATATTGATTATCACAAAAACCATATTTCTTATCTTCCTTGTGTCAGCAAACCTGCGTACTCAGCCATAATGTTATTCTTATGGAGAATAAATAAATGCTATATATCACTTATTTATAAATACGTTCATGGGAAACTTGGTAGGAGGCTCTATGTAGTAGTGAGACTTATATATGTGCATTGGAAATTCGCTGAGTACGCAGGTTTGCTGCGACGGGGGTATTTTTGGATAAAATGTTACCCAAGGTTATATGGAGTATTAGCTTAATTTTTTTATTTTCAGGAAACGAGGCCATGATGAAGATGAAAACAGAGAAGGAATTTAATCAACAACCACTACTTACTGTGTGTTTACATCCCCTGGTTTATATAACTTACATTTTGGTTTTATATAAACTTATTTTTACTGCAATTATACTGCCATTTTGTTTGAATTCATTACTGTATTATTTTAAAAAAATCCTTAATTGTTTGTATCACATCACCGAACAATTATAATTTGGAATCCATTCTTCAATTTTTAAAATCTGGATTTGATTCAAGTTTTGTTCTGAGAAATGTTTAGGCCTACATATGCATATATTCATTTTATTATAAACTTGTTAAAACAACTAATTTATTTTAAAGATTTTGGGTAAATTTTAATAGAAAATTATAAGCTGTGTATCTATTTCCAGTGTCAATCCATTTAAGTACCTATAATCAGGACATTTGTGACACTTTACAATTGAATCATGTGCTAGTAATGATAAAAATTAGCATAAAATGTGACAAAGGTAACAATATAAAGTTGTAAAACATGATTTTCAAGTATGTGTCAATGAATACAGTCTTATAAGAAGAACACGTCTTATGGGCCAGAGTCTGTCAGTATTTGAAATTTGCCGTGCTAGTTTTGCGCTTGGCCACGAGGCAGTGCACGCTGTCTACCCAGTCACTCCTCCCCCAGACCGCTGCTACAGCCAACTCCGCCCTACTACAAGAGCGAAGGGACCTAGGCCATGGCAACACCTCGTGTTTTCGGTACCGGTCTGCAGTGCTAGAGGCGCTTCACAGCGGCGTGGCGCAAAACTACAGATTTCCAGCATGCCAACATCAAATAAGCGACAGAATTTTTAACACGAGACGTGTTCTTATGACTCTGTATTCATTGTATTTGTTCTTTTGAACTGTGATGACACAATTTAAAGTTTTGTGGGTATGAAGATGACAAAATTTCCTTTGACAAAAAGTGTCATCCATTAAAAAGATATCCTAGAAACACAAGGTAAATTACAGGTATTTAACGTTTATACACTAGTCAACCTGATTAAAAAACAACATCAATATGAAGTCAAAACTTGTGTTTCTATGTGCAAGCTGGGCATGGGCAATTATAGTATTATTTATAAAAGGATAATTTAAAGTTGTCTGGTAATTTATTTTAGAACTCCAACTGTCTTCCTATCAGATTGTCTGACTATATTGAAAGGTGTCCCATTATTCTATCAGTATGAATCCCCTAATCCCACAGATATCTTTGCCTACCCCATGATAATTCTGTGGTCATCCTTAGGAAGCTATATGGCTTTAGGATACACACTACCTATTACTAGGAGCCATAGGGCCTCCTAAGGATGACCGCAGAATTATCATGGGGTAGGCAGGTATATCTATGTGGGGTTAGGGGATTCATACTGATAGAGTAATGGGACACCTTTCAATGCATGTCAAAGGCATGTCTCCAGTAAATCCTGTGGGTCATCCTGGGGATGTCCTAGGGCTTCAGAGTACAATATCCCTTTGAGGTCCGAGGGATGTCCCCAGTATATCCTGTGGTACATCCTGGGGATGTCCTAGGGCTTCAAAATACAATATCCTTTTGAGGTCCGAGGGACATCCCCAGATAATCCTGTGGGACATCCTGAGGATGTCCTAGGGCTTCAAAATACATATCCTTTTATGGTCCGAGGGATATCCCATGGTCATCCTGAAGGATGTCCCCAGGATGTCGTGGGGAGAGGACATTTTTGTGTCCTGAGGACATCCTGAGGGTATCTTGAGGATATCATGGGATGAGATAGGGATGATCCTGGGATATCCTGCATATCCCACTGTGATGTCCTTGGGATGTCCTGGGGAGAATCTTGTGCTGTGTGGGTGTAAAGACCAGGAACTCAAGTTTTTAAGAAGCTATGTAACAGGCACTTGGCCTGATCATAAGAAAAGGTTGCCAGATATTGTAAAACAGTATTGGAAAGTAAAAGATGATTTAAGTGTTTGTAAAAACTTGATTTTGAAGGGTAAAGCTATTGTTGTTCCTTGCAGTATGAGAAACGAGTTATTAAAGCGCCTTCACTTTACACACAGTGGGGTTAATAAGACACTTCTGAGGGCTAAAGATATTGTGTATTGGCCTAATTTAGAAAGTCAGGTACGAGATATGATCTCAAAATGTGAACCATGTATAACATATTCTAGTAGCTATAGACATGAACCTTTAATGCAACACATTGTACCAAACCTGCCTTGGAGTAAGGTAGGTGCTGATATCTACTATTTGAATGGTAAAAATTATCTGTTAATGGTTGATTATTATTCTAAATATCCAGAATTGTCATACTTGCCTGATCTAACCAGTTGTACGGTAATCAATCACATGAAACAAATCTTTAGTAGGCAGGGCATACCATCAGTAGTGGTCTCAGATTCAGGATCACAATTTAACTCATTTGATTATAAAAGTTTTGCAAGAGAATGGGGTTTTCAAATAGCTTGTTCGAGTCCCCATCATCACCAGAGTAACGGTATGGTAGAGAGACACATTCAGACAATCAAAAGATTGTTAAAGAAATCGATCATGGATAAAACCGATACTTATCTTGTAATGTTAGAGTACAGAAACAGTCCGATTGGGGATGGGTTGCCCTCACCTGCTGAACTTTTGATGAGTCGTAAATTGCGAGGTATATTACCTCTTAGGGAAAAAATGTTGAAACCCAAAGTGGCTAAAAATGCTTTTCAGAATTTGACTCGTAGACAAAGTGTTCAAAAATACTATCACGATCGAAAATCTCAATCCTTGAGAAACTTGGATATTAATGAGTGTGTCTTGTTTAAAATTAAAGGTAAGTGGCTCAAAGCTCGTATTGTAAAAATGTGTGCCAAACCTAGGACTTATGTAATTGAAGACTGTAATGGTAGGCAGTTTGTTCGAAACCGAATTTTGTTAAGACCACTTGGTCATAAAGATCTGTCTAATAACCTACATTTTGAAGGTGAATTTGAATCACATAGGCCTAATGGTTCTAAGCCTAAAACGCCTTTACGCCCAGAAAATCCGGAAAATGTTACCCGTTCTAGTCCTCGTCACTCACCACGGTTTTTGTTAAATCAAAATGATGAAGGAAATAAACAGATAGTTGAGGAAAGCAATACGCAATATGTAACTAAATCGGGTAGATTTGTTAAACCAGTAAAAAGGCTAGATTTGTCACTTTGTTAAAGTAGGCCTAACCTATTGTCATTGTTGAACTATTGTCAGATTAATTTCAATGTAGGCCTATAAGTGTAAACATGAAGTTTTATGTATAAGTTTAAGTTAGTTAAGTATTAGTTTTTTTTTTCTTTTCTATTGGAAGCTTTCCGTCTACACATGGAAATAATGTTTTATTACCCGTAATGGAAAATGGTATATTTTTTGAAATGTATTTCAGGAGGCACAATATTTTTTGATTAGATTCTTTACTAATTATTACTAACTGCATAAGCGTTCCAACGGTGTGTTTTAGATATGTATATTTCATTGAAAGCAGGATGTCACATGTTTATTTAATTTTATTGAAGGAAGGATGTTACATGTTTATTTATATTTCATTGAAAGGGAGATATCATATATGTATGTCCCATTAATTATAACACTTAACATTAATACTCTATGTTGAGTATGACCTCTGACTGTATGGACAAGAAAGTGCTCTCTATTAAACATGGCTTCAATAGAAACGGTTGGCTTATTTATCTATCCCAGATATAACACAGCAATTGAGGGAACTCCAAACACCAACGAAAATTGACGGATTTACACAAACCAATTGCAATTTTGGGACCTTCACATACTAATGACAATTTTGAATCTTACATAAACCAATGACAATTGAGGGACCTATAAAAACCAATGACAATTGGGAGATCTATACAAAAAAATGACTATTGAGGGACCTACAAAAACCATTAGCAATAGAGGGACCTCCAAACACCAATGACAATTAACGGACCTACAGAAACCTATTTTAATTGTGGGACTTTCACATACTAATGACAATTGAGAACCCTACATAAACCAATCACAAACCAAGGAAAATTGAGATACCTACTCATACCAATGAAAATTGAGGGACCAAAACCAACCAATGACAATTGAAGGACCTACACATACCAATGACTATTGAGGGACCAACACATACCAAGGACAATTGAGAGACCTACACAATCCAATGGAAATTGAGCGACCTACATAAACCAATGACAAGTGAGGGACCTGCACAAACAAATGACAATTGAGGGACCTACACAAACCAATGAAAATTAAGGGGCCTACACAAACCGATGGCAATTGAGGGACCTTCAAACACCAATGACAATTGACGGACCTACACAAACCAGTGACAATAGAGAGACCTACACATAGCAATGACGGCTGAGGGACCTAAACAAACCATTGAAAATTGAGGGACCTACACATGCCAATAACAATTGGGGGACTTACTCAAACCAATGACAATTGAGGGACCTACACAAACCAATTTCAATTGGGGGACTTACACATAACAATGACAATTGAGGGGCACAAACCAACGACAACTGAGGGACCTAAACAAACCAATTGCAATTGAGGGACCTACACATACCAGTGACAGTTGAGAGACCTACACAAAACAATGACAATTTTAGGGACCTAAACAAACCAATGTTAATTTTAAGGACATACCCAAACCAATGACAACTTAGGGACCTACACAAACCAATGGCAAATAAGAGACCTCCAAACACCAACGAAAATTGACGGATCTATACAAACCGATTGCAATTTTGGGACCTTCACATACTAATGACAATTTAGAATCCTACATAAACCAATGACAATTGAGGGACCTATAAAAACCAATGAATATTGGGAGATCTATACAAAACAATGACTACTAAGGGACCTACGAAAACCAATGACAATTTTAGGGACCAACACAGTCCAATGACAATATAGGGACGTACACAAACCAATGACAATTGAGGGATCTAAACAAACCAGTGGCAATTGAGGGACCTACACAAACCAATGGTAATTGAGGGACCTACACAAACCAATGCAAATTAAGGGGCCTACACAAACCGATGGCAATTGAGGGACCTTCAAACACCAATGACAATTGACGGACCTACACAAACCAGTGACAATAGAGAGACCTACACATAGCAATGACGGCTGAGGGACCTAAACAAACCATTGAAAATTGAGGGACCTACACATGCCAATAACAATTGAGGGACTTACTCAAACCAATGACAATTGAGGGACCTACACAAACCAATTTCAATTGGGGGACTTACACATAACAATGACAATTGAGGGGCACAAACCAACGACAACTGAGGGACCTAAACAAACCAATTGCAATTGAGGGACCTACACATACCAGTGACAGTTGAGAGACCTACACAAAACAATGACAATTTTAGGGACCTAAACAAACCAATGTTAATTTTAAGGACATACCCAAACCAATGACAACTTAGGGACCTACACAAACCAATGGCAAATAAGAGACCTCCAAACACCAACGAAAATTGACGGATCTATACAAACCAATTGCAATTTTGGGACCTTCACATACTAATGACGATTTAGAATCCTACATAAACCAATGACAATTGAGGGACCTATAAAAACCAATGAATATTGGGAGATCTATACAAAACAATGACTACTAAGGGACCTACGAAAACCAATGACAATTTTAGGGACCAACACAGTCCAATGACAATATAGGGACGTACACAAACCAATGACAATTGAGGGATCTAAACAAACCAGTGGCAATTGAGGGACCTACACAAACCAATGGTAATTGAGGGACCTACACAAACCAATAACAATTTTAGGAAACTACATAATCCAATGACAATATAGGGACCTACACAAAACAATGACAATTGAGGGACCTACAAAAACCAATGGCAATTGGGAAACTCCAAACACCAATGATTATTGTTTGACCTACACATGCCAATCGCAATTGCGGGACCTTCACATACTAATGACAATTGAGGGTCCTACGTAAACCAATGACAATTGAGGGACATACACAAACCAATGACAATTGTGGGACCTACACAAACCAATGCCATTTGAGGGATCTACACATACCAATGAATATTTAGGGACCAACACAAACCAATGAAAATTTAGGGACCCACACAAATCAATGACAATCGAGGGACCCAAACATACCAATGACTATTGAGGGACCTACAAATACCAATGCCAATTGAGGGACCTACACAAACCAATGACAATTGTGGGACCTGCACAAACCAATAACAATTGAGGGACCTACACAAACCAATGACAATTGAGAGACCTACACAAACCAAAGAAAATTGAGGGACCTACACAAACCAAAGGCAATTAAGAGCCCTTCACAAACCAATGACAATTGAAGGACCTACATAAACCAATGACAATTGAGGGACCTACACCAACCAATGACAATTGAAGGACCTACACAAACCGTTGACATTGGAAGGACCTACACAAACCAATGACAATTGGGGACCTCCAAACACCAATGACAATTGAGGGACCTACACATACCAATAAAAATTGAGGGACCTACACAAACCGAAGACAATTGAGGGACCTACCTATACCAATGGTTATTGAGGGACCTCCAAACACCAATGAAAATTGAGGAACTTATACAAACCAATAACAATCGAGGGACCTACACAAACCAATGTTAATTGAGGGACCTACACTAAGCAATGTTAATTGATGGATCACACTAACCAAAGACAACTGAGGGACCAACACAAACCAATGCATTCTAAGTCAATTACATTTCAAAGTATATCTCCTTCAATTGTTTTGATACTTACTTGCAGTACAGAGTTTGGGTTTTTTTAAGATGTAGAGGATGTTTAGAGGTACATATATACCAAGTTTAGTTTAAATCGATGTAGCCGTTCTTAAGATATTACATTTCAAATTATAGTTCCTTCAAATGCTTTGATACTACATGTAGTAGAGAGTTTAGGTTTTTGAAAGATGTAGTGGAAGTTAACAAATACCTGTACACCAAGTTTCATTCAAAAAGGCCCAGCCTTTCTTAAGATATTGCATTTCAAAGTATAGCTCATTCAATTGTTTTGACACTACCCACAGTACAGGTTTTTCTAAGATGTAGTGGATGATAACAAATACCTGTATACCAAGTTTCATGTAAATCGGCTGAACCGTTCTCAAGATATTTAATTTTGAAATGTTGCCCCTTCATTTTTTGAGATGCACCCGCAACATTTTAGTTAAGATTTTTCATACAGGTGGATACCCCTCTGAAGTGCCTACACAACGTGGTAGGCAGTTTTCTGGGGTCAAAACGACCCTAGGACCTACAGTTTTCGAGATATTAGCGATTTTTGAGTTTGTTGGCAACACTGTCTTGCGATATATACATATAACTGTGTATATATATAAAGTGGGTTGGCAGCACTTGCTGGCGATATATTTATACGAGGCTGGTAGCGTGACGTAACTTGGTTAGGTGTTATATACTAGTTTTGCGTAGGTTGGTAGGTTTTTCTTTTTCTTGCTCTATAACATAGTTTATACATCTTTATATATACACTGCAGGTATTTTGTCCCTTGGGTTGGCAACACTAGATCACGTGGGTGGGTCTCGTGGTTGGCTAATTATCTATACAATATATTTTTCTCAGCCATCTGGGTCATCATCTTGAATCACGTGATCAAAAAAAGGTTTCCCGCCACGTGGACGACGCCGTCTTGAAAAAAGCGCGTCAAATCAGCATGTGGTTGAAAGTTAGGTTAGAACACGTGGTCTAAAGTAAGGTTAGTAGTCGACATCTTGGATCACGTGGTCAAAAAACGTTTTCCCGCCAAATGGGCGCCGCCATCTTGAAAAATCGTGGGAGAAAACACGTGGTCAAAAGTTAGGTTAACACACGTGGTCAAAAGTGAGGTTAGAACACGTGGTCAGCCATGTGGGTGCCACCATCTTGGAAAAGCTCGGGAGAAAACACGTGGTAAAAAGTTAGGTTTACATACGTGGTCTAAAGTAAGGTTAGCTACGTGGGCGCCACCATCTTTAAAATGTGCGGGGAAAAACACGTGGATTAAGTCAGGTTAACAGTCGCCATCTTGGATCACGTGGTCAAAAAAGGTTTCCCGCCACGTGGGCGCTGCCATCTTTAAAAAGCGCGGGAAAAACATGTGACAAAAGTTAGGTTAACACATGTGGTCTAAAGTGAGGTTAGCACACGTGGTCAACCACGTGGGTGCCGCCATCTTGGAAAAGGGGCGGGGCTTGAAGACGTCATCGGTTACGTGACCGGCTTTCGACCAATCAGGAGCAGGTTTTATACTCTCGGGAGGTCTAATAACGTACACTAACTTGCACAAAATGATGTGCGTTGCTTTTACCTTGCCTTCCAACAGTGCGATATGCGAAAGGACATTCTCAGCAATGCGGAGAATAAACAACTGGCTGCGTTCGACAATGAACGAAGAACGTCTGGCGGACCTAATGGTGCTGTGCTCAGAAAGTGATATAGTAAAGGACACGGACTATGATAAACTTGCAGACTTGTATCTTTCAAAAGGTCGACGAATATAAGGTAAGCCTAATTGGTAAAGAGACATTAATAAGTATGAAGAATAAATAGACTTTTGTTATACAGTAATCACTATCTAACTCACAAACAAAACAATCTTTTGTTGTACTTTTTTCTTGTTAAAGTTTCCACAGTACTGTATCATAAAAATAATGTTACTTTTAATTTAATTCGTTATGACCATTTTTATATTCCTTAGTTCTTTCGTACGGTAGTTAATTATCCAATCAAATTGTCTTGAAGGTTAAAAATGGATTAACAAACGGTCTTCTTTAAAAACAAATAAATGTTCTTTAAAGATTGTTAAAATGCTTTTCTAGCAGCGATTAAAATCAATATTCTAAGGCGGTTTTCATAATAAAATTCCGAAGTAGAAAGACAGTTTTCTCAACTGAAATGAGCTATATTAATCAATTGTTGGGTTTTATTGGTTATAATAAATGAAACAGCTAGGGCCTACGTGGGCCTTAAAACGGACCATTTAAACAGGATTTGAGCATACAATGAATGACTCATACTTTAGGATAGCTGGCACCCCCAAATATTTTGACCTAAATCCGCCCATGGTGTGTGTGTCCGTGTGTGCGTGTGTGTGTGTGTGTGTGTGTGTGTGTGTGTGTGTGTGTGTGTGTGTGTGTGTGTGTGTGTGTGTGTGTGTGCGTGTGCGTGTGCGTGTGCGTGTGCGTGTGCGTGTGTGTGTGTCTGTGTTGATATGTACAGAGCTAGAGCCCTAACAAATGGGCCGATTTTTATGAAATTTAGTATGTAGGTATTAATCCAAGATATCTCCAGGCATTTTTTCATTTTTTTAAATTTTTGATTTTTAAGGGTAATTATCCCCCAAAAACCGCCAAAAAATGTGAAAAATCCAAATTTCTCAAAAACGGCTCCAACGATTTTGATTAAACCTTAGTCGATTGTAGAACTTTAGTTTTCCAACAAAATGACACCACCCGCATTCCTGTAAAAATTCGAGTTCAGAAATTACAAGACTTAAAACATCCAAAATTCAGTTTTTTGGATTTTTCATAAAAAGACATAAATCTAAAAAAATTACTATTCACCATTAAAAATAGCTCAAAAAACTAAATAATTTAGTATTTTGAATTACTATTCTACGATTGTTGGTTTCGGAGAAAATTGAAATTTTCATTTAGCGGTAAACGCAGTACCTACGTTGTCCAATGTTATTCTTATAGGGAATACGACTATTACTATTTCTCTCTTATTTACTGATTAATTTCATTCAAACTTGATATGTTTGTCAATTTAGCATTGACCAACAGAGGTAAGAATAAAGGAGTTAAGAGGACGCTGAAAAAGAGAAACCTTTAGGACCATCTGGCCAAAACCAGATAAACGCCCTCTCACATACTCCTATTTTGCGGAAACATTATAGTCTTACTGTATCAAAAAAGAACACCAGTTTTTGAAATAATTAGATGAATATTCAGCTTAATAATGTAAATTTAAGAAATGAGTTAAACAATACAATTTGATCTCTTACTCAAATTACATTAGGTTTAATAAAGCGTAATGAAGTAGTTATATAAGTATGAATCAAAACCATTACTGCATGGTAAATTTATTTAACGTGACATAATTGACAAAAGTAGCGTTAATGTATGCATGAAAAGGTTAGGCGTGAACTGCATAGACGTTACATGATTGTTAAAATTAAAATAATTGATTTTATATTTAATTCCTCCTAATATTTGCTCTTATGGCTGAGAAAATGTATTGTCATTGTTATAAAGTTGGTTTTTTTTCAAGGTTCCCACAGTATTATTTTATATATGAGTATTATTATTTTTACTCATAAATTATACGGATATTTTTATACATCAGTAAAACTGAAGCAAAAGTGTTGATAAGAAAGGCTTATTAATGTTGTTTAATTGTTCAAATCTTTGTTTGGTTCGACGTATTCGGTGTCATTGTTCACGTTGGACCTAGTCAACAACAATACTAGCTGTTGTTTTGACTATCAGGCTTCTTTTTTTCTGGCAACATTATTTGTTCCTCTCAAAACCATGGTTCATTAATTATGATTAACCAGTACCCTTGAACAAAAAAATACCCCCGTAGCAGCAAACCTGCGTACTCAGCGAATTTCCAATGCATATATATGTATCTTAATACCACATAAAGCCACATACCAAGTTTCATCAATATACATTCATAAATAAACGATTTATGACATTTTAATTATTCTCCATAAGAATAACATGGGGGCTGAGTATGCAGGTTTGCTGAAGCAAGGAGTACAAAAAAGGGGTTTTATACAAATACCAATACAACTCATGTAGGTAAAGCCACATACCAAATTTCATTAATTTATTTTCATTATGAAGGGAGATAACACGTTACTTATTCTCCATAAGAATAACATGGGGCTAAGTACGCAGGTTTGCTGCTACGGGAGCCATTGGTAAAAAATAGATTTTTTGAGCAAATATCAATGGTCCACAACCAGATGAAGTCGTATACCAAGTTTCGTCAGTATACGTTCATAAATAAGCGAGATATAAAATTTGTATTTTCCTCCATAAGAATAACATTAGACAACGTACTGTGTTTAGCACTTTCAATATCTCGGTAACCAATTGACGTAGAGAAATGATCAAAATACCAAATTGTGTGTGTTTTTTAAGCTTAATCCAATGGAAAAAACTAAAATTTGACTATTTCCAAAATTATGTGTAAAAATTCGAAAAACCCATTTTTGGGGTACAAAACCCCCCCCAAAATACCCCTTCGGATAGAGCGATCTGGCTGGTTTTCGAACTTAAAGTCATAAATGTTGCTTTACACGTTTATACCAAATTTCATCAAAATCAGATAATTTGTACGAGAGTTATCATGCTCACGGACACACATATATATATACAGTTTCGAACGAATGGTGTTTTTGGGGTCTGGGGACCTCAAAACGAAAAGTTATCATGGTCCCGGGACATCATAAAAAATCAAGATATCCAAAACTCCTTAGTCCCAACCGTCTACATTGTTCAACTAATTACGATGTAGACAGATTGCCCTCCTGAAAAATTGTTATTTATGTAGATGTTGGATTTTGCTCTTAAATATCTCGTGCTGCGATTTCAGTAGCTTGTGTATTTAAATCCAAACTAACATATATTAATGATGTAAACATTTTTAAATTTAAGGTATGAATTTTATAAGATACTGTTATATAAATAAATCATTGAATACATTTGTTTACATTAAATGGGTTTAAAAGAATTATATTTCTGTATGTTTAACCCTCTGATTTTGGAGCTGAAAATTAATAGGTGTAATAATAATTTGCAACTTTTCCCTCAGGTTATATATTTAAAACTCGTCGAAAACCATCCGGTGTTAAAAATATATTAGTCATTGGCCGAGTCATAAAAAAGCGTGAACAGGAGCTAGGACCTGTGACCAAATAAACGCAATCAGTTTAATCTAATTTGCTAGGTACACACAGTGGTTTTAAGAGGTTAATTGCTCCACCTCACCCTCCAGGGTTAGATGGAAACGTATTCCGCATATTCTCTATTCATTGTTGCTAGATTAGGAAACCCCAGCATAGCTGCTATAGGCACGTTTTCCACAAGCGGGAATTTTGTGCAGATTACCAGAAGGTTAGGATATAGCAGGAAAGGAAAGGGTGGAATGGGACAGGCAGCCAAATTGGCCTTTCAGATTACCAACTCCCGTGCCTTGTGACAGCTGTGATCAGGCTCAATGTGGACCCGCTCTGCCCTCCAACTGGCCAACTCAACGGATGGGGTATCCATGTACAACAGCCAGGGACCATACATTCTCAGGTTGGGGACCAACCCCTGAGTTTCCGCCCCGAGCCGCTGCAAGTGGAGGGACCAAAAGTGAAAGGGAAGTTTGTCATAATGGACATCCAAAAAACTTCATATGTAATGACAATTTCATTTGCTGTACCCAATGTCAGCATCCAAACTGGTATAGACCAGTTTTAAGGTTGTCCTAGGACGAATATTCTCTATTGTTCAATGCTAACCCACCAAGTTTTAATAAAATTAATCAGTATACAAGAGATATATGTTTTTTATTTCTTATAAGAATAACATCGGACAATATTCTTAGTTTACTGCTGAATGTAAATTGAAATATTCTCCACAAACCATTAGCCGAATAGCCTACTACGAAATACTAATTTAACCGTGTGTGGATTGGAGTACTAATTTTTAATCTTTTAGAGCTTTTTATGGCAATGAGATAAAACTGTTGAAACCTGCTAAAAAAATTTAAAGTTTATGGTACTAAGAAAGGTGATTTCGAAAGCGGCTCCTCAAAACTGCTCCAGACCTATATACTACGTTGTTGGGTACCAAAATATTATGGATACCTCTTTGTTCTTCCCTCAGGGCTCTGCCTTTACTATCACTCCCAACTTTATATTTAACGTATGATTCGTTGGATTTATTTTGTTAAAGCAGCATCTCCTGAAAGATGTCCCCACGTTTGATACGCCGCCCTACTCAACCATAGACCTCCACCGCACAGGAACATTTTATATGTTATTATTTACGCCTTTTTTAGTAATTTTAGAAAATTTTCAATTATACAAAAAATTGTTGTTATTTTCTTTTAACCCCGACCTTAGAGCTCCACCTCGCTGGCTTTAAAAGTTGCCTTGTTAAATTTATAGAGGAAAGATGATCCTTGGGTAAGCGTTCGGGAGTTCGGGTCAGCGTTCGGGTTGAGTTCTACTAGCTGCCCACACAGCACACGACGTCCCCAGGATATCCCATTTGTGTCCCACACATCCCATTGCCATCCCAGGATAAACAGGACATCCCTAGGATATCCTGATATGTCCCGGGACATTTGTGGACGTCCCAGGGATGTCCACGAAATCCCGGGATAACGTGGATATCTTGGGGACATCCCACCGACATCCTCTATATCCCAGACCAATTTTAGTAATAATTAATTAAAAGTTGTATTTAGAGTTTTAGTATTCAAACCAAATTGAATAACAAGGATAATGATTAGTTAACTAAAATAACACATTTATAAAGAAAGAATGAATTTACAGTTTATACATCGATGAAATATGCATAGAATTCTGACATTTTATAAGAAAAGAAAAGAAAAATTGCATACCTTTTACCGGTACACCATTAAATTAACGGCCAATCCGATCTCCCATAATCCCCTTTAGAGAAAAGAGAAAAATCTGACGCGGCGCCTCGCGTCTGCGCAGAATCGCAGCATCCCAACCAAACTCTATGTCTACAGACGACAGACCAGATAGACTTGCGTTATATAACGGTCAATCCGTATTTGGCTTGGTAAATTATGTTTCAGTTACTTTCTACTTAGGCTACCAAGTTTTAAGTTTTGGAGGTTTGAATTGAGAAAAAATATATCTTCATTCAAGAGTTACTTCAGGTGTTTTGAATACTGTACTGTTTCTTGGTAAGTAACATACTTTGTTAAAACAGATTTACAGGTTAACTATAGTTAATTTTTCTTCATAATGTAATAAAGAGTTATTCCACTAGGATGGTTTGTTTATAGAAAGTACCCGTACCTACTGAATCAGTTTAGTCAGTCTCTCATACTAAGAACTACCATAACCTCAAAACTATCTAGGCCTATAAAGTGTATTGCACGAATGAAAAAACTAGGCTTTCCATACTTCCATAAGGCCAATGTTACAATTAACACTAGTCTTATGGGCAGCCTGGATTTACATTTATTTAATCATAAGAACACTGAAGACTTTTTAGCTTAAAGTTGTTTTCCTTACAAAATATACAATTCTTATCCATATGTGTTGTATTATATTAACTCTGATAGTAGGTAACAGCCTTTTATTTTTATTATTCACCCAAATTTGCAATTAGGCTATACCGGTACTGCGCACAGTTACCTTACCCAATGCGCACAGTGACACACCAGTCGGGGAACTAGGCGCTTTTGCATACTTTGACATTAATTTCTGTACAAATAATGGTTGAATCGATTAAATTGGAATTTCCTCCTAAGAAACGAATAAGCTAAACGGGGAGCAGTTATATGTATTCGTTTGAAGTTTAACTCAAAATAAAACAGTTTTACATACCTTTCCGTCGTCAGTCCTTTGGTTTACTAGCATATGACTAGTTTCGGGACTGCTGTTCCATTATCAAATCTGTCGTCGATAAATTAAAATATGAACACATAGTCACAATATATACACTAACACAAGCCAAGGACAAGTCCAAACAGTGGGATTCAAACACGCGGAATGCTACAATGTGACAAGGTACATTGGTAGGAGGTAAGTTAGTCATGTAGGCCTAGGTATTGGAGGTAGTCATGTCACAGCCATCCGCGTGTTCTTGTCCCGCTGTCTGGACTTGTCCTTGGTCGACCAAACCAAATAAATATTTTTTTAATCGTAGCGTCCGTTTGTGTTGTGTTGGTGTATATATTGTGACAAAGTTATGTGTTCAAATTTTAATTTAGCGACACCAGATTTAATAATGGGACAGTAGTCCCAAAATTAGTTATCTGCTAGTAAACCAGAGGATTGATTGACGATAGGGTATAAAAACCTGTTTTATTTTGAGTCAAACTTCGATCCTAGAGGCAATATGAATAAATTGAAGTTTAACTATAAAAATCTTTGAGTACGGTATAATGGATTTAACTTAGGTGTGCCCAGTTTTCCCACTTGCCCCTAAATAGGCCTTAGGTACGATACATAAAGTAATAATGGTTTCTTAATGATTATTTGTTAGCGCCTAAAAATTATGCAAATTTTGAAGAGAATATTGAAGAACATATTGAATTTTATCATTCGGTTAACTGAAGTGTGGTAAATCAACTCTTTAAGATACTATAATCTTGATGCTAGGTGGAAAGAAAAAACAGCTTCATCGTGTACTTTAGTTACTATTGAATTAATAAAAAGCGTATGACGTACGATTAGGTAAATAAATCAAATCTTTAAAAACTCAACCTAAATTGCCGTATGAACTGAAACTTACAGTGCCTGATGAGTGGATATGGTACATTAAAAGTAGGCATATGACGTAACTATGTGCTTTCAGGAAATTTTTAGGCCTAGTTTGTTTGCTAATCAATTAGGTATTTAAATTAGCATGTGTCTCTGTTTAGGAGCTGATCAGAACCAGTTTGCTGAGGCCAAAGTAAAACATATTGATTTAATGGATTGGCTAAAACCCCAAATAAATCAACTCTTCATAAGAAGAGAAATCCAGGTAAAACTATAAAAACAATTCTGTATATTAAATAAGGTAGGTTAGAAAACTATGATTAGGTAACGTAGGCTACTTCATTCGATTATGCAAGGTCTATGATAGCCTTAACACCTATCAAAATGATCACAATTTAGTTACTTACACAATTGCCTGAATAAGGTGTCATAAGTTAAAATTAATAGTAAGGGCCTATATATAATAACCATTTTACATTCAAAGTTAACAGGATCGGTTGATTTTTTTGTGTGTTACATGGTCAACACTGAATTTGCTATTTTTTTACTTATGTCTATTCTGTGTGTATGCCAATTTCAATATTTAAACTGAAAGAAAACAATATTTTAACTAAAATACGCCATTAATCCATTTAAAAACATGATTTTTCTATTCCATTTCAAAGGTTTTAAAAATTACAGGTCAGGAACGGCACCAGTACGTCATTCTAAGCCAATGGGTTAAGAGTTAAGTCTTTATATCTATTACCTGATTGTATATTGATGAAACTTTGTATGTTGCTTGGTTGTGGTTTATTGATATTTACACAAAAAGATTTTTTACTGTCCGCGAAGCCGCAAACTTGCTTACTTAGCCCTAATGTTATTTTAATGAAGAATACGGTATGTAAAGTTTGATATATCTCCCTCAATTATGAACTTAAATTAATAAAACTTGGTATATAGCTTCATCTGGTTGAGTTTTACTGATAATTCCGTAACAACACATTTCTCATCCTCCTTGACTCAGCGTTAATATGGAGAGTGAATAAAATGTTATTTATCACTTATATTTATGAAAGTATTTTCATGAAAATTGGCAAGTGGCTTTATGTGGTAGATATATAAATTGGCATTGGAAATTCGCTGATAATTCTGGTTTTCTGTGTGCGGGGTATTATTTGTTATCCTTTTTGTCTTGATTTTATTTTTTAGAATACGTTAGGCTACTGGCTACCGCATTTATCATTTTATTTTTTCCGCATAATTAATTATTAATACAATTATTTGCTCATCATCTTCATGCACTACGGTACAAATTTGAGGGTGGCCAAGGGGTCAGGTCTACTGGAAACTAGGGGTGAATAGACTCTGCAACTGATTTGCCAAAATTGAAGACCACTTATGCTTTTTGATGTTTCTTTAAGCACTTAAACTGTACCTTATAAACACATGGCTACATAAAATATTCAATGACATATTTACCAAATATAATGTTAAGGGGAGATTAAATTTGCAATATTGCTGACAATTTTCTTTTACATTTTTCAACATTAATATTCATAACATTATATTTCATTTTAGTGTGAATGATTGGTGGTTACCAGTAACTGTAATATAATCATTAACAAGGCGACTGAAATGGCAGCAGCAGAAATAAAATGAGTTTTCACGCTGTGACGGGGGTATTTTATTACTGGAGAAGACATTTTTAATGTTTGGTCTTGTTTACTTCTCAGTTCATTTCTATCTTTTTTTAGCGAATTTCCTCTATAGGGAAAAAGCTATTACAGTAGGTAGCATGGTAAGACTTAACGCCGAGACCATGATCACTTTTTGTTTTGAGGTCCCCATATGCCAAACACATAAGTTGTTTAGATTTATATATATGCGTCCATTACCTCGATAAATTTTGAAATAAATGCCCAATTTTGATTAAATTTGGCCTAAATGTGGAGAGTAACATTTATGACTTTAGTTCGAAAACCAGATCGATCAGGCTATGGAAAGAGAGTTCAAAATAGGTAAAAACCACCTAGTACTGGTATATTGATATTTGCACAAAAATTTGTATTTTGTTGATTATCCCCGTAACAGCAAACCTGCATACTCAGCCATGTGTTATTTTTATGGAGAATAAGTAAAGTTTTATATCTATCTCCCGTAATTATGAACATAAATTATTAAAACTTGGTATGTAGCTTCACCTGATTGAGTTATATTGATAATTGCTTAAAAACACATTTGTTATATTTCTTATTGCTGCAAACCTGCGTACTCAGCCTTTATGTTATTCTTATAGAGAATAACTCAAATGCTATAAATGTATTTTTATGAAACTTGGTAAGTGGCTTTCTGTGGTAGTAAGAAACATATGGGGCTATATGCATTAGAAATTTGCTGCGTATGCAGGTTTGTTGCGACAGGGGTATTATTCATATGGAGAGTAAGTAAAGTTTGATATCTCCCTTAGTTATGAACTTAAATTAATAAAACTTGGTATTTAGCTTCACCTGTTTGAGTTCTATTGATTATCGCAAAAAAACACATTTCTTTCCTTCCTTTTTTTAGCAAATCTGCGTGCACAGCCTTAATGTTATTCTTATGGAGGATAAATAAAATGTTATAGGCCTTTATCACTTATTTATGAATTTGTTTTTTTGTGAAACTTGGTAAGTGGCTCTATGTAGTAGTGAGACACATTTATATGCATTGGAAATTCGCTTAGTACGCATTTTTGCTGTGACGGGGGTATTTTTAGATAAAATATTACCCAAGGCTATATGCAGTATTAGCTTAATTTTTTTTATTTACAGGAAGCGAGGCCATGATGAAGATGAAAACAGAGAAGGAATTTAATCACCTACCAATACTTACTGTGTGTTTATACAGCCTGGTTTATATGACTTACATTTTTTATGTACTTATTTTTACTTCAATTATACTGCCATTTTGTTTGAATTCATTACTGTATTATTTTAAAAAAATCCTTAATTGTTTGTATCACATCACCGAACAATTATAAATTGGAATCCATCCTTAAATTTTTTAAATCTGTATTTATTAATTCAACTTTTGTTCTGAGAAATGTTTAGGCCTACACATGCATATATTCATTTTATTATAAACTTGTTAAAACAACTATTTTTTTAAAAGATTTGAGTAAATTTTAATAAAAAGTCCTAAGTTGTGTATATATTTTCAGTGTCAATCCAATTAAGTACATATAATCAGGACATTAGTGACACTTTTACAAATAAATCATGTGATAGTAATGATAAAAATTAGCATAAAATATGACAATGGTAACCAATATAAAGTTTTAAAACATGATTTTAAAGGATTTTTGCTTTTGGACTGTGATGTGACAATTTAAAGTTTTGTATGGGTCTAAAGATGACAAAATTACTTTTGTCAAAACGTGTCATCCATTAAAAAGATATCCTAGGATCACAAGGAAGATTACAGGTATTTAACGTTTATACACTAGTCAACCTGTTTAAAAAAATAACACCAATATGAAGTTAAAACTTTGTTTTCTATGTGCAAGCTGGGCATGGACAATTATAGTATTATTTTTATAAAAGAATAATTTAAAGTTGTCCTGTAATTTATTTTAGAACTGTCTTCCTATCAGATTGTGTGACCATATTGAAAGGTGTCCCATTATTCTATCAGTTTGAATCCCCTAACCCCACAGATATCCCTGCCTACTCCATGATAATTCTGCAGTCATCCTTAGGAGGTGATATGGCTTCAGGGTGTACACTACCTATTACTAGGAGCCTTATGGCCTCCTAAGGATGACCACAGAATTATCATGGGGAGGCAGGGACATCTGTGGGGTTATGCGATTCATACTGATAGAATAATGGGACACCTTTCAATACATGTCAAAGGCATGTCTCCAGTAAATCCTGTGGGACATCCTGGGGATATCCTAGGGCTTCAGAGTACAATATCCCTTTGTGGACCGAGGGATGTCCCCAGTACATCCTGGGGATGTCCTAGGGCTTCAAAATACAACATCCTTTTGTGGTCCGAGGGATATCCCCAGATAATCCTGTGGGACATCCTGGGGATGTCCTATGGCTTTCATTATGATGTCCTGATTAGGTCCAAGGGACATCCCATGGTCATCCTGAAGGATGTCCCCAGGATGTCGTGGGGAGAGGACATTTTTGTGTCCTGGGGACATCCTGAGGGTATCTTGAGGATATCATGGGATGAGATAGGGATGATCCTGGGATATCCTGCATATCCCACTGTGATGTCCTTGGGATGTCCTGGGGACAATCTTGTGCTGTGTGGGTGGTCAGACAGACATTATTCTGTCCTAATGTCACTGAATTTGTTTTATGTCAAAAATTCTCGTTCTTTTTCATGATGAGCTCGTTAGCTACGCTCACTTGCCTATGTTTATATAGAGCTTGCTTCGGTATTGAAAATGAGTTGCTATTCAAATAGATTTATTATTTCTATAATAAACATATGTTTATATGCTTTTCAAGTATGTTTAGATATCATCCTTATAACAGCTGTTTGATGAAACTAAATAACTAACATACAATCCCGACTTTGTTTTATGTATTTAGATAATGAAAATCACTTAATAATATCTTGCCATGACAACGTTAATATACACTAGGCTGAAATACGGATTTTAGCAATTCGAAATTTAAGTAATTGCACAACGCCATCTGTAGAGCCTGATATAAGCGTTGGTTATATTATATAAATCAAACAGGAAAGTTGGCCGGGCTGGTAAGGGCCCTCACTTGCATTTAGGGTGTAGACCAGAGCCTGTACAGACCTAAATTCAGCCCTGGCCGTCTATATGTAGAACTTCAAACATGCTAGGATCCAGAATCATTGTCCCTGTCTTGTGTACATTCTATGTGCCTAAGAGTTAAAATATGTTATAGTCAATCAATACAAATGCTGAATTATTTTGACTCAATCCTATCCTACACTATAATATGAGTAAGGTTTGCATGCTCGCTTGCTTGGTTGATTGCTTGCAACTCTGATCTCAAAAACGGCTCCAACGATTTTCTTGAAAAATAACTAATCCTTGTGGAACACAATCGACCAAGAGATTACACCGTCAAAATACATCTCGGTCCCTGGTAGACCCTTTTCACCGGACTTGAACACAATTGACCGAGAGATTACACCGTAAAACCGCAGGACGACCACGTCGTTTCACCGGACTTGGATACAAATGACCAAGGAATAACATCGTCAAAGGGAGATGCTGCTCTGGTTTCAGGGGAAACAAAAATAAAACTACCGAGGAGAAAACACTACATAATTGCTGTCCTTATAAAGAACGAATGTCTCTGCTTGTTGTCTTCTTAGATTTACTCTTGTTCATGTTTTTGATGTGGTCAACTCCTCGTTAAGTTTAGTTTTGGTGTTGATCATTAAAATCTTTTTACTTGTGAATGCAGACTGCTGGTATTTAAGACAGGGTATATATTCTGATTGTTGGTATATCGAAGAAGCCGACACTGGAATAGAGCATGAGAACAGAGTTTTACAAGCAACTAACTACAACAAAAAGTCACATCTGAAATCTAAAGTGTGTAATCTCTGTACCTTTTTAACTTTACAAAAATACCCTACTGTCTCTTTCTCAGAACGTTAATTTAATTCAAACACGTTGGACCCGACGTTTAGCTGTGTCTAACACTTAGAATCAGTTCAAAGTGGGTCCAGATTGGACCTACAATTCCGGTGTAATGTTATCAAAAGGGAGCGTTTCGCTTCCCTTGGAATAGGGGTATGGTTTTTTTTGTCTGTGTTTATAAGCCTCTTCTCTCCTTTAAGTTACTGTAATTAGTATATTGAGGTTTCTAAACAATTAAATGCATAGAAAGTTTCCCAAAGTAATCGAAATTGAAAGAATCCTGCTTTTATAAGCATGGTATTACAAGTATTCTTCAACGTCTTAAATTACATACACTAACCATAATAAAAAGCAAAAAGAATTCAAAAACGAGCGGTGTTTAGTAGCCCATCAAGGGTAAGTTTGTAAAACTATAAAGTTCTGCCGCGACTGTAACAAAATGATTTATCCAAAAAAAAACGTAAGACAGTTCACGCATGCGGAGAAGTTTACTGTAAACACTGCGAAGCGTTCAAAGACCCCGCGCATCAGTGTTTCATGAGGGTAGATAGGAGAACACCGAAAGAGCTTAGTTTTTTTGTTTATTTTCTTTGACTTGGAGACTCGCCAAGACGAGTCACTTCCCACGGGCCCTCAACAGAAAGTTCATAAAGTAAACTTGTGCGTTTCTCAACTGTACTGCTTTAAATGTATTAATGGGGGTGAGTGTGAAACTTGCTCGGAACGGCAAAGGGTATTTGAAAAAGAACCGGTAAAACAGTTTATGGACTATGTAATGGAAATTCTAAAAAATTTAAAGATGTTTGTGTAATTGCCCACAACGGGCAGGGTTTTGATTTCCAATTCATTCTACATCATGGAAGATACTAAATTTACCCCAAAAATAACGCCTCGGGGAACTAAAGCTATTTTGATTGAAGTAGCAAACGTAAGGTTTGTGGACTCAATTAGCTACTTTCCCATGGCCCTCTCTGCACTCCCTAAAGCCTTCGACCTGTCTCCTGAGAAAAAGAAGGGCTACTTCCCGCATATTTTCAACACTCTGGCAAATCAAAATTATATTGGTCCTATGCCTGACAAAAAATACTATTGCCCCGAGTCTATGTTTGAAAAGAAACACGATGATTTTGATGTATGGTATGACGAACGAGTCGCTGAAGACTACGTGTTTGATTTTCAAAAATAAATCTTGGAGTACTGTATTTTAGACGTAGAAATCCTAGCTCAAGCGTGTATTAAATTTAGAGCCATGCTTCTTCAAGAGTGTAACGTAGATCCGTTTCCTGAGGCTATAACAATAGCCAGCGCATGTAACGTGGCCTTCCGCCGTAACTTCTTAAAAGAAAATACTATTGGACTTATACCAAAATCAGGGTACCGACTTGCAGATAATCAGTCAGCCGTTGCTTTACAGTGGCTAACATGGGAGGAGGAGAAACGTGGAGTAAAGATTCAACATGCGGGCCGGGGTAAAGAAGTAAAAATTAAAGGAATGAAAGTAGATGGGTTTGACGGTGAGCGAATTTATGAGTTTCACGGGTGTTATTGGCACGGCTGCCCGAAATGTTATCAATACAGCAGAGAAGAACCTCTGCCGGAGGATCCTTCAAACAGTTTGCATCTCCGTTACGAGAGAACCAAGTCCAAAATGGCAAAATTTAATAGCTATGAAGTTGTAGTAATGTGGGAGTGTGAGTTTAGAGCTTTGAAGAAGGACAATAAATTAAATCACCTGATCCAACTGTCCATTCTAAACATACTTCCACTTAATCCTAGGTAGGATGGGTAATACTAAAACGTATTGTAAATGTGAAGAGGGAGAAACAATCCAGTATGTTGATGTCTGATCCCTCTACCCATATGTAAATAAATATTGTAAGTATCCCGTGGGTCATCCTACTGTTTACGTTGGAAATGAGTGCCGAGAGAGAGAGGTCTTGAAGTAGAGGGCTCGTTAAAATGTAAGGTTCTACCTCCTTACAACTTGTATCATCCCGTACTCCCCGCTAAAATGAATAGTAAATTGTTTTGTGCAGAACTTGCGGGGAGACTTTAAACCAAGGGGAATGTTTTGATGATAGTGAGGAAAGGGCAATGGTAGGGACATGGACCATAGGTGAAATTAGAAAAGCTGTAGAGAAAGGTTATGTGATTTTGGACATGTATGAGTAGTGGGAGTATAAAGTCGCCACATACGAGAAAGGTGGACTTTTTACAGATTTTATTAATAAATTCTTGAAAGTAAAGCAGGAAGCTTCAGGGTATCCCGCTTGGTGTAAAACACAGGAGAATAAAGACAAGTATGTTTCTGATTTATTTGAGCGTGAGGGTATTAAATTGGACAAGGACAAAATTGCTAAAAATGGAGGACTCAGGTCAGTAGCTAAATTAATGTTAAATTCATTTTGGGGCATGTTTGGTCAACGCGAAAACATGACAAAACTTCAATTGTGAGAGACTCTAAGGAATTTTTCAAATCGTTAACTCAACCAGGAATAAAAGTAAAGTTTGTTGAAATAACTAACCAAGAGGTTTTATTAGTTAATTGGCAGAATGTTGATGGCGCCAATGAGGCTCTAAGAACTGGAAATGTTGTAATTGCGGCCTACACCACTGCCCAGGCGAGACTTAAACTTTATGAACACTTGGATGCCCTTGGAGGGCAGGTCTTGTATTATGGCATGGACTCATGTATTTATTTATACAGGAGAGGGCTGTACAGGGTCCCTACGGGAGATTACCTCGGGGAAATGAGTGATGAGTTAGTAGACGAGTACGGGCCCGGCTCTTATATCGTAGAGTTTATTTCTGGGGGGCCTAAAACTTACGCATACCTTGTTTGGTCAACCAAAAAGCAAAAACTAGAATCTGTGTGTAAAATCAAGGGCCTCGCCCTCAACCTAAAAACCTCCGAAACATTAAATTTTGAGCAATTGAAAAAGATGGTCCTTAGTGAAGCTGCTAAAGTTTTAGAAATTGAAGAAAACAGAATCAGGAGAACAAAGAGACGAGAAGTCGTTACAGTAAGCGAAGTTAAAAAGTTTAAAATTACAGGACCCAAGAGGAAATTTAATGATGATCACGATACCTTGCCTTTCGGCTTTAAAAAACAAAGACTTGAGTAAAACAACACCTGAATAATTGTCCTTCCAACTACTTGTGTTGTAAAACCTGATATCTGGGTTAAAAATAAGTTCTAGACATGTCCCATCCCCAAAAAATCAAATAATGTAAAAAGCCGCTATGGAAAATTGAAAAATCACATTGGGCTTTTAGAGATTAAAATAAAAGCAAAAGAGTCATAACAGCTGTTCAAAATCTTTCAGCGAACTCTCAAAGTTATACTCATATAGTTATACTCATATAGTTATACTCATATAGTTTAAGTACTACCTGGGGCTGAGATTTGCTAGGGAAAGGTCAATCTTGTTTATGACTTGGAGTTGTTTTTCACTATGTACCCTACTAACGAGCATTTTTGAGGTCACAACAGTTGTTATTATAATGCACCTTTGAGTCATTCTGGATATGACCACTCTACATGTAATCTTCATTCAAAGGATTTATTATCTGATTTTATGGAACCACATGGAACTCATGTTGTTTATGATTATTAACATGTGGTTTCCTTTTTTTTACCATTTTATTAAACCGTTCAGCATTATTACAATTGCTATACAGGCTAAAGTTTAATAAAATACATGTGGATAACATAAGAAATGACAAAGATTGAGGTCAGCCGATCAGCCCCTCAGGCACAGAATTCATAATGTTCAGTGGCACAGGGTATTGCCACATAACTTCTTTGTGTAACAATCTAACAAACAACATAACAAGTAACATAATCTTCGGGTAATCTTGGTGTGCACAAACTTTAATTTAACAAAATATCTTGAGGTAACCTTGGTTTGAGACGAAGCCTTCTGAAATCGGACGGGAGCCCTGTATTGAAATATTGAATCCCTCTTACAGATGCAAGTTTTTTAAAAAACTTCAGAGTTGACTTTTTTATAAATTCTTTGATTTGGGAAATTCCAAGTTCGTGGTGAATTTGGGCATTATGTACATACCAAGGGCATTTAAGTATTATTCTCAATGTTTTGTTTTGTAACCTGAGAGCAGAGATTAAAAGATTTGAGAGAAGATTACATATATAGAGTAGTAAAATAAATCAAAGGGATATTGAGCTATAATAACAACTGGAGTGACCTTAAAAATGTAGAAAAGAGGCAAATGAGTTATACAAATCTGATTATCAGTAGGGGGAAGTGGTGAAATATGCTCCAAGTCATCTAAACAAACTGACTGGCCTTCCCCCGAGCAAAGTTCGGCCCCCAGGTATCATATACTCTAATATGAGTAAGGTTTGCTTGTATGTTTTCTTGCTTGCGACAATGATCTCAAAAACGGCTCCAACGATTTCCTTCAATTGTTCAAAATAACTAATTTCTGGGATAAAAATAAGTTCTAGACAGGCCTCATTCCCAGGAAATATCAAATAATGTAAAAAAAACTAAAATGATAGGTTAAAAAAATTAACATTGGGCTTATGGAGTTTTAAATCAACACAAAAGAATTTTATCAGCTGTTCATAATCAACCAGGGAATTGTCAAAGTAATACTCATGTTTTTTATGATTATTAACATGTGGTTTCCTGAGAACAGAGATTAAAAGATTTGAGTGAAGATTATATATATAGAGTAGTAAAATAAATGAAAGGGACATTGAGCTATAAATAACAACTGGAGGAACCTTAAAAATGTAGAAAAGAGGCAAATGAGTTATACAAATCTGATTATCAGTAGGGGAAAGTGATGAAATATTAGTAGGGGGCAAAGACCGATTCAGAACCAGCACAGGCGCGGTGAGGAGCAAGTGAGGAGCCCCCCCCCGGCCGGCAGCAGCACGCAGGTGAGGAGCCCCCCCCCGGCCGGCAGCAGCATGCAAGTGAGGAGCCCCCCCCGACCGAAATCAGCATGTAAGTGAGGAGCCTCCGGTGACGTCATCACCCGAAAGCAGCATGTAGGTGAGGAGCAAGTGAGGAGCCCCCCACCCCCCCCCCCCCGGACCGAAATCAGCATGTAAGTGAGGAGCCCCCGATGACGTCATTACCCGGAATCAGCATGTAGGTGAGGAGCCCTCAGCTGGCAGTACACAAGTGAGGAGCCCCCGGCTGGCAGCACGCAAGTGAGGAGCCCCGACCCCAGCGACGTCATCACCCGGAATCAGCATGTAGGTGAGGAGCAAGTGAGGAGCCTCCAGCTGGCAGCACGCAAGTGAGGAGCCCCCCCCCCCGATGACGTCACCTGGCGTGAGGATCCACCTAATCAGCAAAGACGCGGTGAGGATCCACCCTCGTCACGTGACCTAGCGGAAACCTAACATAGGCTTCTTCCACCAGTTTTATTATATATATATATATTTTTTTTCTTTTAGTTTATCAATTTATATATATTTTTTTTCTTTTTAGTTTATTAAGTTAATATTATAAAAATAATATGTATTAAAATCATGAATATAACAGCTTATTCAAGCCGAATCCCCCGGTAGCTTACCACAGCCGAAAAACCATTTGCCAAAACGCCGTTCACCCTCTGCTTTACAAGGTCCAGCTCCACTGGCACATTGGCGGTAAACCACCGGGGGAAATAGTGAAGTCTTCCGTCCTCCTCGACACAGCCAAGGCGGAGGATTATCAATCCATTTTGCATTTCATCTTCTATTTTTTGAAATGCAACAGCCACAGTGTAGGGGCAGCACATGACATATGTGATGTCTGACATGGTGCTCTGTTGGTTGTCGACAAGAGAATGAGGGTTCGGCTAATACACAAGCTATTTCTGCGTTGTAAACAAGTGGAACGTTCCAGAAGCTTTCACCGCTCAGTGGAAAGTCCTCTTCAAATCAGTCAACGCCGTAAACAAGCTATTATTGTATTGACCGGCTTTCTCACCCTTGTGGAATAACCCCATTACTGTGGTAACTTGTTATACGAGGTACCAAATACGATCGGCACAGTGTTTCGTTGTGTAGACAGTGAAGAACACTACAAGAGTTTTCACCACATGTCGGACAGCGGTCTAAGTAAACCATCCCTTAAAGAAAATTGAAAAATCCGCTGTTAAACGGGTCCTCTATTAATTTTTAAACGCGTTTTCCTCATGGACAAGTGAGGAGCCCCCCCCCCCCTCGACCGGCATCAGCATGCAAGTGAGGAGTCCCCGGCTGGCAGCACGAAGGTGCGGAGGCCCTCCCCCCCGACCGACATCAGCATGCAAGTGAGGCTCCACGGCGTCACGTGTCGAGGCGCGTGCTAGGGCCTACGTGACTGTCCCAGCCTGTTTACTCATCAGCGGTTCCGGGAACTGTTTACCGCTTACATTACACTACCAAGCTCCTCTGGAGGGCGATGCGGTGGAAAGTTCCACGGCCGAGGCCTCCTCCCGACCGGAGTGCTATTTATGAGCGCGTCCTCAAGGGTTTAGTCAGTTTGTCTTTGGAGCTCTTACTGTGCGGGCGAAGTATTGCCGTCTCTGTGATACACCTTGAGTTCCGAAGCGACAACAGCTACGACGAGATCATGGACAACATCGAGTGGGATTGTGCCATCACAGACGTCGAGTTGGAAGATGTATGTGTTGCGGCGGAAACTTCAATGAATAGCAATGATAAGAAGAGGCCATTTGACGATGAAGATGATTACTTTGAAGGTGATGAATTCTACAACCAAAAGGACGACGATGATTGCACCTTTAAGCATTTCCATAAAAAGAGGCTATGGCGCAATGACAAAAAGTTCAAGCACGTTCATGAACCAAAGGTGTATTCAACCATCCAAGATCTTGACGACGCTCTGTACTCCAAACAACGGGGAATCAACAGCATGTGGAACCATTGTCCGCTGGACGACTTGGAATGGGAATATTGGCAGCGGGACATGGACTACAAGATGAATTTCTACCCTATTGAAGAGGAGCACATCTACGCCATTGAACATGAGCAGAAGTACATGATGCTTGTTGAAATGTGGTGGAATCAGCGAACGGATGAACTCCACCCAGATGAAATAACAAAGTTTTTCAACATTAAAAAATAAATATTTCCCAACACCTTAGCCTCCACCTGATTCCACCATCATAATCGGCCTTTTTCAAGGCCACAAAAGCTTTTCATGTTAGGGATTAGAAGAAAATCTTTCTAATAAGAGGAGATTTCCCTTCTCTTCCTTCCCTCGATCCCTGTACCTTAAAGAAATAAAAATAGAAAATAAAGAAAAGAAATAATAAAAAAAATAATTAATTTGTTGAAGACACGCGATTGCTCAACAGGCTGTGTCGACATCGCGCGTTTTTCTTAGAAGGGTCGAGAGGGCGTGCGCGTACCTCCGCTACCGCTTTTTTCGGGAGAGCCTAGATTCAACGGAATCGTCAGCACCGTCAGTCCGCTGCCCGCCTGGAAGAAGATCGCGGATCGTTGCGTTTCCACCACCGCTGTCGCCATCCCTGAAAAGCGGAAAAAGACGAAAAAATAAATGAAATAAACGAAGTAATTCGATCCTTCCCTTTCCTACTTTTCCATAATGTACACTATTATAAAAAATAAATAAATAAATAACGTAATAATACGAATGAGCGTTTTCCTCGAGGTACATTTCCAGCCTCACCACCCCTCCACTCCTCCTCCACTCCGCTGCCCCTCCACTCCTCCTCCACTCCGCTGTCCCTCCACTCCTCCTCCACTCCTAGTAATTAAATCAACCGAACACCAGTTGTCAAACACCCACGGGCTCATTCTTGTTCGGGAGTTTGAAGTGTGTGTTTGTGTAATAGTGTTGCTGTGTGACGTTCTGTCAGAGTGTTCACCCGACGTTTTGACCTAACCTATAAAATGAACCACTTAACCGCCTATGTGTTTAATGATCAGCCTTTGTCTGTACTGTTTGACAGCAGCGATAATCCATGGTTCAAAGGTAAGGATGTAGCTACAATATTGGGCTACGCTAACCCTAAAGAAGCAATCAGAGTACATGTTAGAGAAAAATATCGCAAAACAATTCCTGAAGTATGGGGGAGCGAAAATCTCCCCCTAACCTATAATGAGAAACATTCAATCTTTCTTAACGAGCCGGGATTATATTCGTTACTTATGAAATCTAAAATGCACATTGCCGAGAAGTTTCAAGATTGGATCTTTGAAGAAGTTTTGCCATCCATTAGAAAAAATTGTCAGTACAGACTTATAAACGAGAACCAACGGCTGCTACAATCACTTACAAAGTCGCTAACAAATAACCGAAAGCTAGATCAAACAAATTCCGAGTTTAAAACTACAGATGATATATTGTGTATGGAAAACCAATCCATGAATCAAACGCTGATTGAACAGACACCTAAAGTGGCAGTGTTGCCTGAAGATGTAAATCTGAAGCATATATTTTGTGTGAAGGGAAACCCTTCTAGAGCAGTACGGAGTTTGTGAATACAAGTGCATTCGAACACAGAAGAGGAATTTCAAACAAGCCTTGAAAAAAGCAAAGGAAGAAGGATTTACAATGTGCTACTGTAGAGAAAATGTCCCCAACGGCATAAACATAGTGAATAAGGCTAAAGAAGTGATGAAGAGTTACGGCATGCACATTGACTGCAGATACAACAACATCCTAACCTCGCACAATTGCATTAATATAGTTGAACATATCTTTGACAATGCATAGGTCTGCGCTTGTGGACTCGTTCCAGAACCTTCGACGCTAGTCAGGTAGTAACAGTCGATATGTGCTTCAAAGATGACCAGTGCGGATGACGCAAGAAAAGTAATCACCATATCAATGAACTAAATACGTTATAAACGTAACAACATCCGAGAAAGGCTCGCAATCAAGTTAGTGTTGGATAGAGCGAGAGATGTGTTTGAGAGAAAATATCATATGAAACAGCATACTTATGAAGAAAACAAAAATATTGAATATCATGTGAAAGAATATAACTATGAAGAAAACAAATCAGACTGTTAAATTTAACGAGGAGCTAAATACACAGTACACTTACGAGCCCTGTGAGGATGTACAACAATTAACGTGGACTCAAATCGCAATAGATGAAATGAGATTCCGCAGACCGTTGGAACTGATGTTGGGTGAAAAAATCAAACATCTAACCTATTGTAACATGATGTGTCACAGCGAGTGCATACAGTTTACTTCAAGGGTGAGCAGACGCACCACCAGTCCGTAGTACGGTTGGAGTCACACGGTAAGGACGTGAACATGGACGCTTACGATTCTGCGGACGACTATATCAAATCGTTTATTCAGGAGATTGAGGTTATTAACAATAATGCTAGTGATCATTAAACACATAGGCGGTTAAGTGGTTCATTTTATAGGTTAGGTCAAAACGTCGGGTGAACACTCTGACAGAACGTCACACAGCAACACTATTACACAAACACACACTTCAAACTCCCGAACAAGAATGAGCCCGTGGGTGTTTGACAACTGGTGTTCGGTTGATTTAATTACTAGGAGTGGAGGAGGAGTGGAGGGACAGCGGAGTGGAGGAGGAGTGGAGGGGCAGCGGAGTGGAGGAGGAGTGGAGGGGTGGTGAGGCTGGAAATGTACCTCGAGGAAAACGCTCATTCGTATTATTACGTTATTTATTTATTTATTTTTTATAATAGTGTACATTATGGAAAAGTAGGAAAGGGAAGGATCGAATTACTTCGTTTATTTCATTTATTTTTTCGTCTTTTTCCGCTTTTCAGGGATGGCGACAGCGGTGGTGGAAACGCAACGATCCGCGATCTTCTTCCAGGCGGGCAGCGGACTGACGGTGCTGACGATTCCGTTGAATCTAGGCTCTCCCGAAAAAAGCGGTAGCGGAGGTACGCGCACGCCCTCTCGACCCTTCTAAGAAAAACGCGCGATGTCGACACAGCCTGTTGAGCAATCGCGTGTCTTCAACAAATTAATTATTTTTTTTATTATTTCTTTTCTTTATTTTCTATTTTTATTTCTTTAAGGTACAGGGATCGAGGGAAGGAAGAGAAGGGAAATCTCCTCTTATTAGAAAGATTTTCTTCTAATCCCTAACATGAAAAGCTTTTGTGGCCTTGAAAAAGGCCGATTATGATGGTGGAATCAGGTGGAGGCTAAGGTGTTGGGAAATATTTATTTTTTAATGTTGAAAAACTTTGTTATTTCATCTGGGTGGAGTTCATCCGTTCGCTGATTCCACCACATTTCAACAAGCATCATGTACTTCTGCTCATGTTCAATGGTGTAGATGTGCTCCTCTTCAATAGGGTAGAAATTCATCTTGTAGTCCATGTCCCGCTGCCAATATTCCCATTCCAAGTCGTCCAGCGGACAATGGTTCCACATGCTGTTGATTCCCCGTTGTTTGGAGTACAGAGCGTCGTCAAGATCTTGGATGGTTGAATACACCTTTGGTTCATGAACGTGCTTGAACTTTTTGTCATTGCGCCATAGCCTCTTTTTATGGAAATGCTTCAAGGTGCAATCATCGTCGTCCTTTTGGTTGTAGAATTCATCACCTTCAAAGTAATCATCTTCATCGTCAAATGGCCTCTTCTTATCATTGCTATTCATTGAAGTTTCCGCCGCAACACATACATCTTCCAACTCGACGTCTGTGATGGCACAATCCCACTCGATGTTGTCCATGATCTCTTCGTAGCTGTTGTCGCTTCGGAACTCAAGGTGTATCACAGAGACGGCAATACTTCGCCCGCACAGTAAGAGCTCCAAAGACAAACTGACTAAACCCTTGAGGACGCGCTCATAAATAGCACTCCGGTCGGGAGGAGGCCTCGGCCGTGGAACTTTCCACCGCATCGCCCTCCAGAGGAGCTTGGTAGTGTAATGTAAGCGGTAAACAGTTCCCGGAACCGCTGATGAGTAAACAGGCTGGGACAGTCACGTAGGCCCTAGCACACGCCTCGACACGTGACGCCGCGGAGCCTCACTTGCATGCTGATGTCGGTCGGGGGGGGGGAGGGCCTCCGCACTTTCTTGCTGCCAGCCGGGGACTCCTCACTTGCATGCTGATGCCGGTCGGGGGGGGGCTCCTCACTTGTCCATGAGGAAAACGCGTTTAAAAATTAATAGAGGACCCGTTTAACAGCGGATTTTTCAATTTTCTTTAAGGGATGGTTTACTTAGACCGCTGTCCGACATGTGGTGAAAACTCTTGTAGTGTTCTTCACTGTCTACACAACGAAACACTGTGCCGATCGTATTTGGTACCTCGTATAACAAGTTACCACAGTAATGGGGTTATTCCACAAGGGTGAGAAAGCCGGTCAATACAATAATAGCTTGTTTACGGCGTTGACTGATTTGAAGAGGACTTTCCACTGAGCGGTGAAAGCTTCTGGAACGTTCCACTTGTTTACAACGCAGAAATAGCTTGTGTATTAGCCGAACCCTCATTCTCTTGTCGACAACCAACAGAGCACCATGTCAGACATCACATATGTCATGTGCTGCCCCTACACTGTGGCTGTTGCATTTCAAAAAATAGAAGATGAAATGCAAAATGGATTGATAATCCTCCGCCTTGGCTGTGTCGAGGAGGACGGAAGACTTCACTATTTCCCCCGGTGGTTTACCGCCAATGTGCCAGTGGAGCTGGACCTTGTAAAGCAGAGGGTGAACGGCGTTTTGGCAAATGGTTTTTCGGCTGTGGTAAGCTACCGGGGGATTCGGCTTGAATAAGCTGTTATATTCATGATTTTAATACATATTATTTTTATAATATTAACTTAATAAACTAAAAAGAAAAAAAATATATATAAATTGATAAACTAAAAGAAAAAATATATATATATAATAAAACTGGTGGAAGAAGCCTATGTTAGGTTTCCGCTAGGTCACGTGACGAGGGTGGATCCTCACCGCGGCTTTGCTGATTAGGTGGATCCTCACGCCAGGTGACGTCATCGGGGGGGGGGGGGCTCCTCACTTGCGTGCTGCCAGCTGGAGGCTCCTCACTTGCTCCTCACCTACATGCTGATTCCGGGTGATGACGTCGCTGGGGTCGGAGCTCCTCACTTGCGTGCTGCCAGCCGGGGGCTCCTCACTTGTGTACTGCCAGCTGAGGGCTCCTCACCTACATGCTGATTCCGGGTAATGACGTCATCGGGGGCTCCTCACTTACATGCTGATTTCGGTCCGGGGGGGTGGGGGGCTCCTCACTTGCTCCTCACCTACATGCTGCTTTCGGGTGATGACGTCACCGGAGGCTCCTCACTTACATGCTGATTTCGGTCGGGGGGGGGCTCCTCACTTGCATGCTGCTGCCGGCCGGGGGGGGGGGCTCCTCACCTGCGTGCTGCTGCCGGCCGGGGGGGGGCTCCTCACTTGCTCCTCACCGCGCCTGTGCTGGTTCTGAATCGGTCTTTGCCCCCTACTAATATTACTCCAAGTCATCTAAAATGACTGACTGGCCCTCCCCCGAGCAAAGCTGGGCCCCCCAGGTACTGTCGTGTTAAAACGGATATGAGAAGGGTGTTACCACTCCAGTAGTCAGTAGTATTTTTTATTTACATTAGTCCTAAATTATCTGTTCTTGCCGTTGTGGAGTTAAAACGGGTATGGGAATGGTGTTACCATTCCATTAGTAAAATGTTTGGCTTATTAATTATCTTTTCTTGCTGTTGTGGAGTTAAAACGGATAACAGAAGAGTGTTACCAATCCAGTACCTGCCTACATATCTTTAAAAATTCAGTCTTCGTTCATCCTCTTACGGGAAGAATGAGCGTATACCTAGTTAATATAGTGTATCAAATATTATTAAGAAACGCCTTGACTGTCTTTGGATGACTATGGAAATAGTTTTTAATCTATTTAATACGGAACTATAGAAAGTCCAAAGACATCATCATTACGATTTTTTGCGAGTCCTCGAAACTTTTGTCTGACAGCTAGTTGTTTTCTCATGAGGTAAACAATATTCCAAGATTTCTTTTTGAGAGAGACTATTTATTTCCTCCCATGGTCTGGTAGCATCTCCTTTCCACATACAAAACAATTGGCTTTTATTTATTGAAAACTCTCTTCTTACTGATAAATATTGGTTACTGCTGTTGTACCTGACTCTCGGTTTCCTCTAAATCCTCTAGGGCTACTCCCCGTGTGACATCCAAAATTTCAATGTTAATCAAATGAGACCATACGGTTACAGTTTTCTGCTATTTATTTAATGTTATTCAAATAAGCGGCTGTTTTAACTACATTTTATACCCGGTTGAAACCGGTATAATCAGCTAGTTTTAAATAAAACAAGTTTCTACCATATTGTATATTGCATTTACTGGTTTTATCAAAAGAGTTCAAAAACTTTTCTTTAACTACAGCTGTAATGGTTTTGATTCAAACTTAAACTATATTACTACACCATTACGCTTTATTAAACCTAATGTAATTTGAGTAGGAGATCAAATTCTATTGTTAAAGTATAATGTCTTAATTTTACATTAAATACGCTGAATATTCAAATAATTCTTTTAAAACGGATTTTAGAATGTTTCCGCTAATTAGGAGTTTGTGAGAGGGCGTTTCTCTCGTATTGACCTGATAGTCCTAAAAGTTTATCTTTTTCAGCGTGCTCTAACTCATACATTATTTGTCATAATAACACAGTTAACATATGAATACTGTACGAATTTTGTCTCCTTTAACTTCATATAGGCTACTAAAACTGTTTTTTGATAAAACGCATAGTTTTAAAGATATAGGTGAAAAACTAAAAACAAGGACAGAATATTTAAAGTTTTTTGAGTTTTTGTCAGTGATGCCGACCCTTCTCGAGGTGGCACACATAAAATTATTCAGCACCTCAAAAACCAAACAGAACCGGTAAGAATAAAACTTCCAAAATATTGTCACGAGAAAAGTACCATTTGACTGGACTAGATCAGGACTTAGTACATGACTAACACATTAACTCACCATTATTAGGCTGCCGCAGTGTGCCGACCTCTTTGCTTTCTTCCCCCTCAGCCTTTTCATAACATACAACCCCATATAATTGTATATCAGTAGACTCGTAAGAGAGTGGCCTCTTTCTGTAATTCAAAGTGTTTGACATACAACCACTTTTTATAAAGTACATTTAAAAACAAATCAAAATTTGTAATGGACAATTTTATTTTGTCCATATATTATCTTAAATTGGTGAGGAACCAAAGGGTTTAGCTAAAATATGAAGAGGGTGATTATAGCCAATTTAATGATGAACAAAATGAATTAACGGTATCAGGAAACTGACACATACTGTCTCCCTTTTAGCCCAACTGTAATGAATAAATTACTTTTATTTAATACATATAGAATACAGAATGTACTATAAATCGAATGTACAGAAAATCTTGTAAACAAGTTGTTTTAAAAAACATCCACCCAAATCCCTGCTTTGGAGGCACTACAGAATCCATTGCTACACTCGTGGTTTTAAGAGGGGAAATGCCCCCTATTCCCCCCCAGGGTTATTAAGGGGCAACATATTTCGAATTATCTCTGTTGGTCAATGCTAAATTGACAAGCACATCAAGTTTGAATGAAATTGATCAGTAAATAAGAGAGAAATAGTAATTTTTGTATTCCCCATATGAATAACATTGGACAACGTGCTGCGTTTACCGCTAAATGAAAATTTAAATTTTCTCCGAAACCAGCAATCGTAGAATAGTAATTCAAAATACTAAATTATTTAGTTTTTTGAGCTCTTTTTAATGGTGAATAGTAATTTTTTAGATTTATGTCTTTTTATGAAAAATCAAAAAAACTGAATTTTGGATGTTTTAAGTCCTGTAATTTCTGAACTCGAATTTTTACAGGAATGCGAGTGGTGTCATTTTGTTGGAAAACTAAAGTTCTACAAACGATTAAAGTTTAATCAAAATCGTTAGGGCGTTTTTGAGAAATTTGGATTTTTCATGTTTTTTGGCGGTTTTTGGGGGATAATTACCCTTAAAAATCAAAAATTAAAAAATGCCTGGAGATATCGTGGATTAATACCTACATACTAAATTTCATAAAAATCGGCCCATTTGTTAGGGCTCTAGCTCTGTACACATCCACACAGACATACACATACACACACACACACACACACACACACACACACACACACACACACACACACACACACACACACACACACACACACACATCACGTAAAAACCACTTTTTTGGGTTCAGGGAGCATCAAAACGTAAATTTCCACCAACAACTCAAATTCGAAAATTTTGACGAAAACAATACTTTCTCCATATACTATGTATAGAGGGAGAAAGTAAAAATGATTGAACTCAATTTGATGATTAGTAACATAGATAATAGCTGTTTTGTAAATATTGACAATTTGAACCTTGAAGGGGTTTGAAATACGATAATTTTTAACCACTTGTAAGATATTTGTCCTTGGCCGAACTGGAGACACTGTTATGGACAACCAGGATTTTCATTGTGCAACACACTGTACAATACACAAACCTAGATGACAGGATACTGTCATGCGTATTCTTGGGAAAGCGTAGGAATTAGACTATAATACCCTTTGCATTAGGCTAATTAAGTTTTAATTTTTTCTTTTACCAGCTGATTTGTGAAGAAATTCTGTATTGAAAATCCTGACTCTAGTCCTAGTCCTGATGATAATGACTTAAGTTAACCTAGGATTATATTATGACTAAAGTACTCTTTAATATAAGTACTATTTAAAATCTAAATACTACCTTAAGGCAATAAAGATATTTATATTATAATATCGGTCAAATAAATTGCCAGTTGAGGGCATGGTTTGCCAGGCTATCAACTAAGATCAGCCAATAGTTAGTTGATGTATTGCATTACCAAAACTCCACACCAGCTCATCGGAATAACATTCGGGTGATATTTTTCTATGGTAACAGTGACAGTTAGCCATGCTATTGACCACAGCCCAACAGTAAATGTATTTGTCCGCTATTATAGTACTGTACTTCAGCACACTAAATTTGGTTTAAGAAAAAATAAAATTCATAAACTGCTTAGGCCTAACAGGAAACAACAAATTCTAAGCTTTCATAGAATATTTGCAATAATTAGGTTTTCCAACCTAATTAACGACATTTTTCAGTAAGTTTGATATAATATAGTCATTTAATTTAACATTTCAGGACACTAGAATCACTTGAAATAGGCCTACATAAAACTATGTAAAATTAAAATGTTACATAGGGCCTCAGAAATCCTACATACCTTACGGTAATGTAATATTTGTTTCATAATGATTATTAGCGCCTATACAAATTTTGAAGAGAATATTGAAGAACACATTGCATTTTATCTTTTGGTTAACTTAAGTGTGGTAAATCAACCCTTTATTTTAAGAAACTATAATCATGATGCTACGTGGAAAGAAAAATCAGCTTCATTGTGTAGTTTAGAATGAATGAATTCAAAGCGAACGACAAGGTAAAAATATAAAATCTTTTAAAACCAAACCTAAATTGCAATATGATCTTAAACTTAAAGGGCCTTATGAGGGATGGGGTAGGCCTACATTAAAAGTAGGCGTATGACGTAACTATGGACTTTCAGGAAATTGTTAGGCCTAGTTCTTTTTGCTAATAAATTATTTTAATTAGCATTTGTGTCTCTGTTTAGGACCTGGTCAGAATCAGTTTGCTGAGGCCAAAGTAAAACACGTTGGATTCATGGATTGGATCAGACCCTATAGGAGTCAACTCCTTATATGAATAGAAATCCAGGTAAAATTACAGAAAAAATCCTGTTTATTAAGGAAGGTAGGTTAGAATATTGGTACTGTGATTAAGTACAGTAGGCTATTTCATTAGATTATTCAATGTCTAAGATAGCCTTGACAGCTATCAAAATTATTACGCTTTAGTTACTTACAAAATTGCCAGGTGTCATAAGTTAATAGGGGCCTATATATAATAACCAATATACATTCGAAGGTTACAGGATCGGTTAATTGTTTGTGAGTTACATGGTCAACACTGATTTTGCTACTTTTTACTTATGTCTATTCTGTGTGTGTGCCAATGTGAATCTTTAAACTGAAAGAAAACAATATTTTAACTACAATACACTAATAATCCATTTAAAAACATAATTTTTCTATTCCACTTCAAAGTTTTTAAAAATTAAAGGCCAGGAACGCCACCAGTACGTCATTCTAAGCCTCTTTATATCTCTATTACATATGATTGTATATTGATGAAACTTTGTATGTTGCTTAGTTGTGGTCTATTGATATTTACACAAAAAGATGTGTTACCGTCCGCTTAGCCGCAAACTTGCTACTTAGCCCTTATGTTATTCTAATGAAGAATAAGTAAATTTTGATAGGTATCTCCCTTAATTATAAACTTAAAATAATAAAACTTGGCATATAGCGTCATCTGGTTGAGTTTTACTGATAATTGCATAAAAACACAATTCTTATCCGCCTTGACGCAGCAGACCAGTGTAAGTTACTCAGCCCTAATGTTATCCTTATGGAGAATAAATAAAACTTGATATCTCGATTATTTATGAATGTATATTGATGAAACTTGGTATGTGGTTTCACCTAGTAGTGGTATATTGATAATTGCACAAAAATTGATTTTTTTTATTATTCCCGAAGCAGCAAACCTGCATACTCAGCCATCATGTTATTTTAATGTAATTTTAAACAATTATTAAAATGTAATGTATCTCTTAATTCTGAACATCTATATAAACAAAATTAGAGTTTTGTCTGTACATTGCTTGGAATTATGACATTTTTGCACATTTTCACGTTTTGCACCCTAGAGAAGCCAAAACAAGTCTTATCTGAATTTCTGTCTGTCTGTTTGTCTGACTGTCTATCTGTCTGACGGTAACGCTCAAGGACGGGTTTGTGTTCGCTTTTCACGGGAAAACAGGTGCACTGGAATTGATGAAAGTTTGATTTTTTTTCTATACATGGGTGAGAAGGTTTGAGGTCACTTTAAACCGGCATATGCCTTCTGTAAAAAGAGTGGCGGCCGCTCAAAAACGTGATTTCGTGCGATTTTTGTCACGTTTTGTTAACTTTTCACAGGGAAACGGGTGTACTGATTTCGATGAAACTTTTTTTCTATGTTCTATATGTGTGTTAGAAGATTTTAGTTCAATTAGATTTTTGAAAATCACCTTAGGACTCAGTCCCACGGGGTTTTAAGATCCTATGTCATTCTTAAGGACAAATCATTTATTTATATTGAACCAGATGATGACTGAAGAATTAAACAGATGTTGGAGTTCTTATTTAAAACGTTGAGTTAAGATTAGTAATAAACAACATAAGTATACCGAGAGGATGTCTATATACAACAAATTAAAGTTTTGTCTGTACATAGCTTGGAATTATGAAATTGTTACTTATTTTCACGTTATACATCCTAGGGAGGCCAAAACAAGTCTTATCTCAATTTCTGTCCATCTGTCAGTCCTTCGGTAACGCTCAAGGATGTGTTTTTGTTCGCTTTTCACGGAAAAACGAGTCCTCTGTTTTTGATGAATCTTTGTTTCTTTGTTTTATTCTGTAGGTGTATGCTCTATGCTCTATGCTCTTTGCACTGTCACTAAATGTTTGTGTTAAACACTAAACACTCACGGTAATTTTCACGACAGACCAAATTTGTTTTGTTTAAACCTCAACTGCCCGTCACCATAGGCTCTTGACCTGTGCAGTGAACTAAAGACAGCGAGGTACTTTAACGGCATTAGTCACATGGGCAAGGCAGAGGTGACCGCTCATGATCTTACAGGAGTCGACCGAGGCCGGGATCGAACTGGCCATGTCTGACTTACTAGGGAGGCATTTTACCTCTGAGGTACCGCGTCCGGTATATTATTTTAAAATAAAACAAAACTCACTAAGCATTCAATGAATTGTACTAGAGGGTAACTAACTACAGACACGCAGTGCCCGAAAAGATACAAAGTTGCAAGTTAGTTCGATGATGAGTCATTCGGTGGGTGACTGTCGTGAATTTACTCCCTCATCGAGCCAAAATACTGTGCACACGAAATTAGTCACAGTGTTTTTTCAGTATTGTAGGATTTAAATATTCTACTCAAAACAATAACTGTAATTGTTTGTAAACACAGAAGATGTTATGAAATTTTAGATGAATTGTAAGAACACCAAGCAGTTAACACTCTCATCCTTACATGATTTTCACTCTTGTTAATGTCGTAAAACCAGTGCAGGAACGGTATTCCGTGCGCTACGGCACGAGTGCATCACTGGTGTAGAGTAAAAGCATATAGTCAATGGTAAAGGCACGTAAGTTGGCATTACTATTTTTCAACCACTTTTGTGTACTAATCACATTACAACCATCATTGGACCACATGTGCCGCTTGTTTACAATTTGCACATACTATTAGATGGCGTTTGTTTACAAATAAATTAAAATACAAATTGTTTACCTGCAACAAAATTACTAAATTTGAATGCAAGAAATTGTCTTTAAACAGGGCCGTACTCAGCTTTCATGGGCCCCTGGGCAGGCCTGGTGGTGTGGGCCCTTGTTGCCGTCCAGATCCAAGTTGGTGACTTTTTTTAGACACTGGCCCGGCCGGTCTCCCCCTGCCCCCTCTGAGTACGGCCCTGTCTGTAAAACTGGCGAAATTTACATTTCAGATGGAACTGCAGCAACGGCTGGTCATTGAAAAAACGATTGATAAGCAAAACGCATGACAAATATGTTATTAAGACTGACATTTATGCTTAAGTTCGCAAAAAGGTAATAGTTTGTTTGTATCTATTTGTGCCAACTATTAACATGTCTCTTACACTACAAAGTTTTGGATGTTCTCTCTTGCCTTTGCTAATACCAATACCACATATTTGAAACAGCTGATTTATATAAACCTTCTGTGTAGGAGATGATGTGCTCACTATGAGGTTAATATAAATCAGCTGTTACAAACATAATGAGCACATTATCGCCTACACACAAAGTTCAATATTGCTAATATCGTTTATTACGATAGAAAAATTCATTTAAATGAAATTGGAATTTTTTTTTGCTGTTGCAGCACAACCCTTCTCCTACTCCAGTTAGCCTTATGTAGTGTTTTATATAACACTATACAGTTTTATATGGTACGGTGTAAGTGAAGAACTGGTACAACTAACTATTATATCTATCTTTAATGTTTAATGAGTATGTACAATGCTTGATTGATAAGTTAGCAAATCAAATCTATTAATCGAAAAGTAAACAAATAATAACAACAATATTTTACAACAAAACTGAATAAATAACATATCTAAAACACAGCATAATCACTCGGGCTCAACCAATTAGTCATGAAGTATGGTACGTAGAGATTACTTCTTCTGGTACTCTCGGTATGCCTGATATGCTAGATCCTGTGCATCGTCTCTGAAAGCCACAGGGGAGGGGGAGGAAGCTGCGGCGTGACTCTCAAATTGGTAGTCTTCCCTAACCTGTAAAAAAATTTATTAAATTGTAATATAGTGGCTTTTAATATGCAAACAATTTAAGATTTTATGTAAACTGTATATGGTTCTATTTTTATTATTCAGGTATTCATGTATTTATTCTTACCGCAAAGAAGGATAGTATTAATTTGTGGTCTTAAAACTCTCCCTACCGGTATATGTTCGATACTCCATATAATGATCACATTTTATGTCGCTGAGGGTCAGTGATCAGAATGGCATGACACATCACATAAGTGACTATATCTCAATGATACCAAAACAGACAACAACTTTCGTTCTGTTTTCATTACTGAATATTGTTACCAGTATACCGTTTAGCCATATTAAGATTTATTAACAAGGCAGCGATATTTGCTACCAGGTCTGCTTATTTCCGATTTTCCAGGTTTGGGGAAATAACATTGCACTTTATAAAGCAATTTAACTACAATTGGGAGTGACCTCGGATAACGTTGCAAATGAATTAATAATGTGAGGCAAGGCACTGCTCTTATAGATATGAGTAGAGATTATGAGTAAAATTGTGCAAATTCTGTATAAATAATCAGAAATTATCATGATTTTACTTTAAAAATTATGTTTACTCAGCTATGGGTTGACTAATCTTTAAAATATTTACATCATCCAAATTTGGATCATGTTCATTATCAACAGCAATAATAGTAATTATACATAACTATCTCTGGTAGTTTTCTTCACTTTCTGGGATATCTTGAATCGATGCAATAAAATATTATGGTGTGGGGTTATATTATGACTTGGCTAGATTGAGTGGGTTTAAAATATAATCTGTAAGGGAGTATTTTTGTCACTGTGTGTTATGGTGATGACCCATTAATTTGTTTTCTGATTATATTCTGTTTAACAAATTTAATTTTTGTATGTTTGCTATTGAGACAATTTGTTAAAATATCTATTTGTCTGGCGTTGCTACTGAAGACGCATATTGTTGATAAAATATTGCTTTGTCTCTGTTTTTAGACATTTCATTCATGATGTGTTTTACCTCAAAGTCATTTAGAAAGAGATTGACTAAAATTCTGGATAACATGGTAACCTGTTGTGAGTTCTTTTTGAATATAGTATAAGTATTTATCTTTTTATTCATGTTATATAGTTTTTATTTAGACTAGATTGATTAGCTCATCTACTTGTTTCCATTTAGGGAATTGTTTCTACCAGCTTTTATGCCACCCAATTGGTTTATCAAGTACAGTACAGTACAGTACAGTACATGGTACAGTACAGGTACAGTACATGGTAAACATTTCCCACATCCCAGCAGGAGGTTAGTGTGTGTCCATGTTAGAACTGAATCTTGTTGATGACTGAATGAAATGAAGGAATCTATGTACAGTATTAGCAGAGAAAATGATTTGTTGTCCGTCAGTGTGTGGTCGTGTGTGTTCGTAATGCAATAACGTGAAAACGGCTGCACAGATCGTTTTCAGATTTTTCACAAATATTTTCCAGTACATTTCACGCTTCCAGTTCAAAAAATGGAACACAATCGTTGAATTTTTTTCATTAATTAACATTTAAAAGTTGTAACATTGCCATAAGGCAAAGCACTGGATAAAAATTACTGGTTTTAAAGTGTGAGATACTAATGCAATATTGTTTCGTAATTACAAGAAACTACTAAGAAATGGTTTTGTTCATATATTTTATGATTAAATAAATAATTTATTATGTAATAAAGTACTCTCCGTTTAATATGATTTAATTCAATTTATCAAAGGTTTTTGAAATTTTTAGATTAAAAAACTAATACCAGTTTTTACAAATAAAGATAACGTTCTCCTATAATGTGAGTAATGTGAGTGAGTTAATAGTTTATCCGCTAGATTGCAGTAGTCATTTACTTTGTATTTACTTCTGTCAGCTGTGTTTTATTCGTCAGTTTTTAGCGAATTTCCCCTATAGGGAAGAAGCTATTACCGTAGTCGGCATGGTATGACCTAGGCCCGGGACTATGATAACTTTTCATTTTGAGGTCCCCAGATTCCAAAAACACCATTTGTTCAAAACTGTATATATATATATATATATGTGTGTGTGTGTGTGTGTGTGTGTGTGTGTGTGTGTCCGTGAACACGATAACTCTCGTAAAAATAATCCGATTTGACAAAATATGGTATAAACGTGAAAAGCAGCATTTATGACTTTAAGTTCAAAAACCAGACAATTCGCCCTATCCAAAGGAGTATTTTGGGGGGTTTTGTATCCCAAAAATGGGTTTTTTGAGTGTTTAACATATCATTTTTGAAAAAGTCAAATTTTGTTGTTACCATTGGAATCAGCTTAAAAAGACGCACAATTTGGTGTTTTGATCATTGCTCTACGTCAAATGGTTACAGAGATATCGAGAGTGCTAAACACAATACTTGTCCAATGTTATTCTTATGAAGAATAAGAAAAATTGTATATCTCGCTTATTTATCAACTTATCCTGATGAAACTTGGTATATTGCTTCATATCGTTGTGGTCTGTTGATATTTGCACTAACAAACATTTTTTTGCTTATAGTTCCCGTACCAGCAAACCTGCATACTCAGCCCCCATGTTATTCTTATAGAGAATAAGTAACGTGTTATCTCCCTTAATTATGAACATAAATTAATAAAATTTGGTATGTGGCTTTACCTACTTGAGTTATATTGATATTTGTATAAAACCCCATTGTTTGTGTTCCTTGCTTCAGCAAGCCTGCTTACTTAGCCGCCATGTTATTCTTATGGAGAATAATTAAAATTCCATAAATCATTTATTTATGAATGTATATTGATGAAACTTGGTGTGTGGCTTTATGTGGTATTAAGATACCTGTATATGCATTGGAAATTCGCTGAGTATGCAGGTTTGCTGCTACAGGGGTATTTTTATATTAATTACCCTGTCATAGCAAACCTGTGTACTCATACAGCTAATTTCTGATGTACCTCACTCATAGAACTCTATTAATACACCTGGAACGCTCGGGCTGTGTCAAGAAATCGGTCTTTACCCCCACCCCTTCTTAGGCACTCACGGCCGCTCAGTGGATTTCAGCATTGTGCGCCCTATCGTTTACACGCTTTTGCGCCTCGCCATATTCATGTAATTACAATAAAGTGTATATATTATTGATCTGCATGAACTACAGAATCTAAAGGTATAAACTTCTTGTAGTTTGGTAATTTAATTTATTTGTAGTAATGAAAACTATTTAGTGTTTTAAAAGTGTGACACGAAAAAGTCTGTATTTTTTGTTTTGGGGTTGAAAAGAAAATTCCAGCGGAAAACTTGTAGATAATTAGTTGATCCACAATTTTTATCCCAAACTTTTTTTCATAAGTTGATTTATTTGTTCTGAAAAGAAGGTATTAACGTTTCCCGTGCTCAAACCGATTCGCGCCGCACTCATCCCAGCTAACTGACGCGACACTTTGCTATACAACACGAATTTGATTGTATTAACAAGCTGAACTATGACTTATTATTTTACAGGCAGTAAGTGCTATGGTAGCCACTCTTGTTTTTATTTTGGAAATAGATATTTGTTTCATTACCGCTGTTTTGTATTAAATAAACTGAATCACAAGTGGAACCAACATATATGGTAGCATGTAAAATGACACAGGGAACAGGTTAATATTCTAAATTAATTTGAAACCCAATTTTAAACGATATTTTATTACAATATAAGACTATACAGTTGCTCTTAGAGATCTTAGTGTGATTAAATAAAATTAACTTGTTCAGTTTCTGCCTTAGGCCCATTGCTTTATTTTCTTCCATGGATCGAGTCCGAGCTAAATCATGGCATCGTACTTTGAAAAACAAATAGCAAATATTTTTTACAAGCTGTAACTCATGCCGATCATCGTCAGGGGAGGTGATTGGATAGGAACAAAAAATGTTGCCACCAAAGTAATTTATTGCACTGTTTACAAATGCATGAATTCCGCACAATTTACTTACATTGGAAATTACACTTTAAAATTAAGTGATGATATTTTTAATATGTAAGCCTACGAACTGGAAATAATATAAGTTAGTTGTAAAATAGTTGACTTAACCCCGCTCCCTTTCTTCGCACGATTGCTGCAGTTGAATGCTACACAGCTTGTTGGCATGATGAAATAACAGCATCACTTATAAATACATAGTCGTCAACCACCTTCTAGACTTTGAGACATACTGAGATATAAGCAAAAAATATTCCTCAACTTAAAAACATGGGAACGGATATCATGGAATAAAGGATGTTTCCGGCGCGGGACAGCGACACGACGGCGACGACGCGACGGCGTGCGGCGGCGGTGGCGATGTTGAAAGCGCGCGTTTAGCCTTTAAATGTAAGAAAACTACAGACTGTATAAACAAATGTTACAAATAAAAGTTGTTATTCAACTCATTTTCAACATTTTTCTCGCTTGAAGTTTGTTTCTACCCCAAAAATAAAAAAAGTTTACGCTTACTAACTTTTTTATGTTCCAATTTGTTTAGCTAATTATATTTTGTATTTTTATAATTCTGTTAACTGACTTATCTGTAAGTTGTTTACTCCGTTAGAATCCTCAGTTCTTCCAGATAATAAATATATAAGTTTCATTAGAATCGGATGATCCCTGTGCGATGGAGGAGCGTGTTAATGAGTGCGCGCATTAAAATATTTGCCGGCAGAAATCGCTCAGTTGACGAAGTTGCCTAAGAAGTGGAGGGGGAAGGACCGTTTTTCGCATCAAAAACTCCACTGCGCTAGCATTCCAGGTGTATTAATAGAGTTCTATGACCTCACTGCATAGGCAACTTACCTAGTTATTTTTTTGTTGAAAAATTTGCACCTCTAATTTAATATAATTAAGAACTTTTTATCCTGTGACCTAAAATTAACCAAAATAAAAGTAGACGTTTTCCTACAGAGTCCCCAGGGCTATTTATTTAATATTTTGTGATGAAATGTCGGTTAGAACTTACGTTAACAGCAGAAACCTTTATCTACCATTTCCGAGTTCGGTCATCCCGTTACGTGAATATTTGAGCGTACTCCTAGTTTAGTTTACTGATTAATTCTGTACTGTTTCCTAAACCAACTAAGTTTATTTAAGCCCTTATTATTTTATCGATTTTCGTTAATGTATGGTTATACTGGTAGTACAGTAAATAACCCTGTCGCAGCAAACCTGCGTACTCAGTGAATTTCTAATGCATGTATATGTTTCTCACTATCACATAAAGTCACTTACCAAGTTTCATAAAAATACATTTATAAATAAGTGATATATATCATTTTAACTATTCTCCATAAGAATAACATTATGGCTGAGTATGCAGGTTTGCTGCTACGGGGATAATCAACAAAAATAAATTGTTTTGTGCTACTAACAATATACCAGTACTAGATGAAGCCATATACCAATTTTCATCAATATACGTTCATAAATAATTGAGATATCAAATTTTAAATATTCTCCATAAGGATAACATTGGTCAACGTTGTATGTTTAGCACTTTGAATATCTCGGTAACGGTTGGACGTAGAATCACAATTTAAACACCAAAATGATTGGTTTGTAGAGCTAAACTGATTGTTAAAAGCAAATGTAAATTTTACCGTAAAATTAGTTGAGGAAAAGCTAAAAACCATTTTCCCATAAGATTAACATAGGAGATTTTATGAACACGTTTTTTGGATTTTATCCGCAACAACTTAACCTAGGTTAATGATTCAAAATTCTATATATTTTTTCTAAGCTCTATAAAATGGTCAAAACAAAAATTGTGTGTTTTAAAAATTTTAGGGTAAAAAGTGCAAAAAACTGGTTTTTGGAAAATTTGGAAACCCCATAAACCCTTCTCCTCATGGTCCGATTTTTCTGGTATTTGAACTTAAAGTCATGAATGTCACTTTACACATTTGAGCCAAATTTAATCAAAATCAGACGTTTTTTACTCAAGTCATAACATTCACGGACACATTATATATAAATTTGAACGAAGAGTGTTTTTGGCAGCTGGGGACCTCAAAACAAAAAGTTATCATGGTCTCGAGCTTAAGTCTTACCATGAGACCTACGGTAATAGCTTCTTCCCTATAGGGGAAATTCGCTAAAAGAACAACAACTTCAAAAGAGATATTGGGCAGGTAAAACCTTGTATTTATATTGATTTGCAAATCAATTAGTCAGCTGTAGGAAAATAATCCAAATTTAATTTTTGCTGAAATGAGGCAGTATTCAACTGTTCATTGGTTAAAGAGGAGTTAGTTTAGAGGGGGTCCTATATAAAATTTAAAAACTATTGTATCTTGTCTGTTGCTCATTAATAAAAAACGGTATCAGGAAACTGACACATACTTTCTCCCTTTTAGCCAAACTTTAATGACAAAAATATTTGTTATTTACTAAATATAGAATATGAAGTATAGATAAATGTACAGACAATTGTCTAAAATAGTTGTTTTCAGAAATATCCACCCAAATCCCTTTTTGGGAGGCACTATAGAGTCTGTTGCTACTTACAGTGGTTTAGAGAGGGGAAATGCCCCCTTGCCCCCCCAGGGTTAAATAGCAACACATTTCGAACATCCTCTGTTGGTCAATGCTAACTTGACCTGCATATCAAATTTTAATGAAATTGATCAGTAAATAATAGAGAAATAGTTATTTTTGTATTCCCCATAAGAATAACATTGGACAACGTACTGCATTAACCGCTAAATGAAAATTTCAATTTTCTCCGCAACTAGCAATCGTAGAATAGTAATTTAAAATACCAATTTATTTAGTTTTTTGAGCTCTTTTTAATGGTGAATAGTAATCTTTTTTAACATTTATGATTTTTTATGAAAATTCCAAAAAACTGAATTTTGGATGTTTTAAGTCCTGTAATTTCTGAACCCGAATTTTTCCAGAAATGCGGGTGGTGTCATTTTGTTGGAAACCTAAACCTACAAACCTTTTGTTGGTTTTCCTACAAACCAGTCAAGTTTAATCAAAATCGTTAGAGCCGTTTTTGAGAAATTTGGATTTTTCATGTTTTTTGGCGGTTTTTGGGGGATAATTACCCTTAAAAATCAAAAATTCAAAAAAAATGAAAAAAACGCCTGGAGATATCATGCATTAGTACCTACATACCAAATTTCATAAAAATCGGCCCATAGGTTAGGGCTCTAGCTCTGTACACATCCACACACACACACACACACACGGACACACACACACACACTCAGACAGACATCACGTAAAAACCACTTTTTTGGGTTCAGGGAGCACCAAAACGAATATTTCCACTAACAACTCAAATTCAAAAATTTTTACGAAAACAATACTTTCTCCATATACGATGTATAGGGGGAGAAAGTAAAAATGAAAACATTTTAATAGAGGTAAATTAATGAAATACCGTGTTTCAGAAATAGATTTATGCAGGTTCACTGCGGCAGATTAATCAATCTTACATTATATATTTTTCTGGAAAGCAGGATCACCAGAAAATATTTTTAATCTGACTTCTTCCTACCAACAAAAGGAAGAGTTCTGTAGTGCCGAAAACATTAACATTAAGAAGTACTTTAACTGAATTGTAGATTTGAAATGCGGTCCCTTTTTAGGAGTTTTTCAACAAGTAACATGTTTAAATGTTATTTTGGAACTAACCGGGTATCTGTCTGATGAGGCTTGGTCCTGCTCTCGGGAGTATGGAGACGGAGCGTATCCTGGCCGTTCAACCACATAGCTCGGTGGCCGGTGACCAAACTGCGGCTTGCGATAGAAGCTGCTGTGTCCAAAACTGCCATAGTTTTGGTGAAGGTCGGGCTTGCACAGCTTGAAAAAGCCAATGAGTCCTGGGATGGCAATGGCAAGGAAGCCAAGCAGTTTCTTGAACGATGCTAGACCGAGGATCAGTGGTAGGAACAGCAAAAGCTTCAGCTTGAACAGCTTCAAGATGATGAGCATTGGGATAAACAGCTTCTTCAGTTTGTGGCGAGCTGTAAGCGAGTAAATGATCAATTATAAATGTTTAAACCAGGAGGAGAACATTTCTTTTAAAAACACTCATTTTTGTCTTCAACTTTAAATCGCAGTACACAATTTTTCACAAGTTCAACTAACTAAAAACAGGTGTTACAATGAGAGATTTCGCATGGGCATTCCAGTTTAATGTTAAACAAAATTTTGAGGAACTCTTAATTTATTTACTTTAGCAAAATGATTAATTTTTATTTGGATAGTGTCAAGTAAATTTCAAAAGCAGTATGTCCCCCTCAATAATACTGAGTATAACGAGATTTTCAAGGGCGTTTAAAAAGCTGCCAACCTGGCTAGTTAATGAATGTTGTTATATTAATAGATTATGCCAAGTCCATTCCAACCCGAGTTCTGAAGCTGTGCAGTTAAGGTTGTGCATCCGCCAGGCTAGTCTGGCGTCGAGGAGCAGTAGTTCCGTATATTGCCACGCACACCGCTAGGACGTCAATTCGGCTGATGCGGGCATGAGTGTGCTTGTGTGGGTTGGCTGGGGGTAGGGAGAGAGGCACTGGCTCCTTCTGCTCCTTCTCTCTCTCTCTCTCTCCCCCCCTCTCACCGTGTTTGTCATCGAGGCATACCTTTTACCTTGCGTTGGCCGGGCGGCCGGCTGGGGCTGGGCTGGGCTGACTCGCTCATTGCAAGCTTTTCGCCTTTGATTTAAATATTTTACTAACGGTTACTAATATTGGTGCTATTATTATAAAGCCCTTTCATTGTTACCAATTGTATTACCAACACCAAACATAATGATTGATAAACGGTATGTGTGAACTACTTTAAAAATAAATAAAGAGTTTGCTATACAAACTTATTTATGTGATTCTCATCTAAATAATTTCCAAATGTAAAAAGTTTTTTGACTAATCGTTTTATATATACAAATATTATTAATTAGAATAAATAAGAATATTCTTACAAATAATACTGATGATTCAATTTTATATTAAACTTGTTATAAACATTTATGGTATACAATTTGTTAAATACTAGTATAATCAGATTTGTGTTGTTTACAATTGTTTTAATTTTTTGTTGAATCTAATTTTAAAGTAGATAAAAACCGTTGATACGAAAAATGCTTGACATTTTGACCTTGGCAATTTGACCGCATTCCATGGTCGCCGTAATTTTTAGACCGAAAACGACAAGTGAACGTAGTTTATCGGCCAAAAATAACCGCATCAGTTTATACCCAAACAGCAATTTACAGTAAGGCCAACCATCGATATATAAACCATATGAATCGCTCGCCGAGTAGCCGTAGGTGAGTGATTTTCGGTCCGTTTCCCCCTCCACATAGGCGTATAGAGGGCCGCCGAGCAATTTTTAGCATTGGACGCGCTTTCAATTACAAGCTTCTGCACAGTACTAGGATTATTTAAATAGGACAAATTTTATATATTTGTAATCTGCGTAATATGTTGCAACTAACAGTATAAATATCTTCCAGTTTGGTAAATGTTCGGAATTTATACAATAACAAATACTTCGATTTTTTAAATCGGGACAAGAAAAAGTAGTAAAGCGTAAACTTTTTTTATTTTTAGGGTAGAAAGAAACTTCCAGCGGCAAAGTTGTAGAACATTAGTTGATCTACATATTTTATTTCAAACATTTTTCAGTCAGATGTTTGGTTTGTCCACAAATCGCTTGCGAATAAGCGCAGCAAATATTATCAGGTACGTCGCGTCGCGCCCACGGTCCCACCGGACGCACAACGCATTCGTCACCGGAAAGACCACAAATTAGTAAGGGTGTCATCAGATGTAATTAGAATAGTGAAATTTATTAACCACACGGTAAATAATTCTGATTCTCTTATTCAAACCTACTCTGTAGGAAATTACTACTCTGTAATAAATAAATACATTGCTGTCACAGTTCTTGTTTAGTTTGAATGACGAACATACAGAGCTACGCGGTGCGACTGTGTACAAGCGTAGCACCACTGTTGCGTTTGTTTGAAAGACATTTTTGAACAAACCGAACGTCTGACTGAAAAATTTTTGAAATAAAACATGTAGATCAACTAATTTGCTACTAATTTGCCGCTGGAAGTTTCTTTCTACCCTAAAAATAAAAAAAGTTTACGCTTTATTACTTTTTCTAGTCCCGATTTTATACGTAACAGCCCCCTTTTATAATAAATAAGGAGGTTATAAAGCGGCTAACATAAATGTAAAATAACGTTCAATAATAAAATTGAAACTAAACCAATATTTAAAATTTTAAAAACGTAATATTTTCTTGAACCTATAATTTTTCTTTAATTATAAATGGACCGCGCTCTAAATGAGCGAAAACCGCGCCACCGAGACCGTCTGAAGGCATAATAAACTCAATCCTAGAGGTATATTACTGAGGTTACATTTAATTAATATCAAATGCCCCCGTCACAGCAAACCTGCGTACTCAGCAAATTTCCAATGCATAATATATGTCTTAATACCACATAAAGCCGCATACCAAATTTCATAAAAATATATTCACAAATATACAATTTTAATTATTTTCCATAACAATAACATTGGGGATAAGTACGTAGGTTTGCTGAAACTAGGAACATAAACAATTGGTTTTTAATCAAACATCAATATATCTCAACTAGGTGAAGCCACATACCTAGTTACATCAATATGCATTCATAAATAAGCAATATATCCCATTTCGATTAATTTCCATAAGAATAACATGGGGGATGAGTACGCAGGTTTGCTGCAACAAGGAACGAAAAAATGGGTGTTTAGGCAAATATCAATATAACTCAACTAGGTGAAGTCATGTCTAAGGTTTAATTAATTTATGTTCATATTTAAGGGAGACATAGCATTTAAATCTTTCTCAATAACAATAACATGGGGGCTGAGTCCGCAGGTTTGCTGCTATGGGAACCTTTAGCAAGAAATTTTTTTTGAGCTAATATCAATAGACCACAACCAGATAAAGCCGTATACCAAGTTTCGTCAGTATACGTTCATAAAGAAGCGAGATATAATTTTTGTTATAATTTTCCATAAGAATAACATTAGACAACGTACTGTGTTTAGCACTTTCAATATCTCGATAACTGATTGACGTAGAGGAATGATCAAAATACCAAATTTTGTGTTTTTTAAGCTGAATCTAATGGTAAACATTAAAATTTGACTTTAAAAAAAATTATATGTTAAAAGTTCAAAAAACCCATTTTTGGGGTACAAAACCCCCCTCTAAATGAGCGAAAACCGCGCCACCGAGACCGTCTGAAGGCATAATAAACTCAATCCTAGAGGTATATTACTGAGGTTACATTTAATTAATATCAAATGCCCCCGTCACAGCAAACCTGCGTACTCAGCAAATTTCCAATGCATATATATGTATCTTAATACCACATAAAGCCACATACCAAGTTTCATCAATATACATTCATAAATAAACGATTTATGACATTTAAATTATTCTCCATAAGAATAACATGGCGGCTGAGTATGCAGGATTGCTGAAGCAAGGAACACAAAAAATGGGGTTTTATACAAATATCAATATAACTCATATAGATAAAGCCACATACCAAATTTCATTAATTTATTTTCATAATGAAGGCAGATAACACGTTACTTATTCTCCATAAGAATAACATGGGGCTGAGTACGCAGGTTTGCTGCTACGGGAGCCTTTGGTAAAAAATTGTTTTTTGAGCAAATATCAATGGTCCACAACCAGATGAAGCCGTATACCAAGTTTCATCAGTATATGTTCATAAATAAGCGAGATATAAAATTTGTATTTTCCTCCATAAGAATAACATTAGACAACGTACTGCGTTTAGCACTTTCAATATCTCGGTAACCAATTGACTTAGAGAAATGATCAAAATACCAAATTGTGTGTTTTTTAAGCTGAATCCAATGGGAAAAACTAAAATTTGTCTATTTCCAAAATTATATGTAAAACATTCGAAAACCCCATTTTTGGGGTACAAAGCCCCCCCAAAATACCCCTTCGGATAGAGCGAACTGGCTGGTTTTCGAATTTAAAGTCATAAATGTTGCTTTACACGTTTATACCAAATTTCATCAAAATCGGATAATTTTTACGAGAGTTATCGTGCTCACGGACACATATCTATATATATACAGTTTCGAACGAATGGTATTTTTGGGGTCTGGGGACCTCAAAACGAAAAGTTATCATGGTCCCGGGCCTAGGTCTTACCATGCTGACTACGGTAATAGCTTCTTCCCTAGATGGGAAATTCGCTAAAACAGGTGAATCTGTCAATTTGCCGCAGGGCCGCAGAATCCGTTTTGCCGGAATTTTACGCGCGAAACTGAAGAAGTGGTGGGAGTGCAGAGGAGAGAGAGAAACACAGAAAGCGCGCGGAGTACGGTATGACCTTGAGCGGCGACGCACCTCGCCCCTCGACGCGTGCGGGCACTGTAGGTGATCACCACTACACTTGCAGTGCAGCGTGCCGACCCTACATGGTGCTACTTTTACCAATAAGGAAGCAGAACTGTTATACATAGAAAAGATTTAAAAACGCCTATACAATATCAGATAAAACCCACATCTATTAAAACAAAACTCCTTTTTTATTGTTTAAATCTTAATTTTAAAATATGGTGTAAAACAAAAAAATTAAAAATTGTTTTTCAGATTTTTATTATTTTTATTTTAACGCATAAAGGAAGCAATCAGAAAGCAAAAAATGTATTTTTATTTTAAAAAATATCAACGGGTTGCTTTGCTTATTGGTAACAAAACACCCAAAAATCGCCCCTTTAGTCCCTTGTAATATACCCCTGAATTTTTTTAAAATTTTTTAAACCTCATTCTCGTGTTTAGTACATTGTAACAAACACATTCATACATAAAAATCTGAAATTTATTTTTTGAACGAACAACCTTAAGGGCCTTGCTGTCTCACTTGAGTGTTTGCTTTTGTGTTTCAGTCTGGTTTTTATTTTGACTGCTTTAACAGTTCTCCGTTTTAGCTTGTTAGTGATTAATTTCTAGCATTACCTGGATTGTGCAACAAATTGTGTTATGTTCTAGGTATTCTCTCACCTAGACAGGATCAGATTCTAGATCCCAAAACATTGTGAAACCTGTTTTTTTTAATCAGCAGTGATGGCTGATGTAGTCTGCAGTAATTTATTATCATATATACAGAAAATATCAGCAATTTGGGGTCATAGACTTAAAACAAACTCTAACAGCTACATGTGATTAGGAAGTCCAGCCTAAATTTGAATTAAAGAAGTTCTTTTAGATTAATTTTTGTTCTACTTACAGAGAATGTTATCACTTTTGTTTTCCAATATATTAATCTCTTCAGAGATTTCATCAATAAACCTTGGAGCGTATCTGCCTTCTGCCAGAATTTCATCAGGAACATTCACTTCTATAGCTGAAGATTTTACGAACCGTTCTACCTGAAAAAGTTGAAAATTTATGTTTCAGTCCGACTCTTCATTTTAATAGACTCAGTAATTCCAAATTGTTTGAATAGGCATATAATATTACGATTCTGCACCTGTCATTCTCAGATCGCTTTTAGCAATAACTTAGGCTAAAAAGGAAATACTTCTTTAAAAGTATATTGTATAAGGGAACACCTTATAACTAGTTGTCTCTTTTAACCCATTGAGGTAGTAATTTTATTCTATTTGTAGTAGCCTATAACGGGAATTGATTGGTGCTGCACTCTAGTAGCAAAATATGTAACTAATGACCGCGGGCGTCTACGGTTCTATCCGCTAGGGGCGCGGACTGACTGAAAACACTTAATATCGCCGCCAGGCCTTTGGTCGTGTTAGCTGAGTTGGCTACGTCGTGGAAACACCTTGGCCAGGTGGCGATACGATGTTCGTGGGTTCGATTCCCGCACACGACCAAAACTGACCAGTTGTGCAACTCTCAATGAGTTAACCAGTCTGTGGCAACGTTGGTGGGAGGGCCCAAGTAAAATAAACGGTGGCAGGCTTGCTTGGAAGTTGACGGGATAGGTTAATTCTTTGAGACTTGCACATGGTCAACACTGATTTTGCTAATTTTTACTTATGTCTACTGTGTGTGTGCCAATGCGACTCTCTAAACTGAAAGAAAACAATATTTTAATTAAAATATGCCATTAATCCATTTAAAAACACCAATTTTATACTCCAATTCACACGTTAATAAAATTACAAGTAAGGAACGAGACCTGCTCGTATGTCTACGCCAATGGGTTAATGCTGGTAACATTTGTTAACATTTTGGTAGGAAACAGTCCAAACACTATTACTGTAACCATCAAGGTTCAACCCTTTCTTAAAAAGTGTAAGTAATTAACACTTTCGCTGCGTTAAACATGTTCAAACATGAAAATCTCATATTTTGAGCCATGACCCCATTCGGGGTCACCCGCACGGAGTATGTTAATAGCGTAATGACTAGGAGATTCAAACCTTCACAAAAATGTGCAATATCTAATAGACTTATAATCGATTTAGCAAATCTCATATTATATGAAGGCTGGATGGTATAACTATTATGCACCAAATAAATACAAAAAATTACAAAGAAAATCAAAATACCCCGTTGCAGCAAACCTGCATACTCAGCAAATTTCAAATGGTACTTACCAACTTTCATTAAAGCATATTCATAAATAAACGAGATATGACATTTTATTTATTCTCCATAAGAAAAACATTAAGACTAAGTATACAGGTTTGCTGCATCAAGGACCACAACAATCTAGTTTTTATGCAAATACCAATGGATCACCACTAGATGAAGCAACATACCAAGTTTTACAGTTCGGGTCATAGTGCTTGGTATCTGATTAGCGTATGCTCTGGAATTACTTTTCGCCTCTATTTGGCTTAGTACCGTTAGTGTTACAGTCTACTTTTGTCAACAGAAAGCAAAAATCACTTATTTAATTTTAAAACATTTGTACTGGTTGTTTTTGATAATGTCTACTTTTATTTACGAGAAATTTCAGTAGTTTCTCTCCTTTCCTAAGTGCCAAGCACCGTGAACCGACCTGTACCAATTTATGTTCATAAACAAGCAAGATATTACATGTTTCTTATTCTCCATAAGAATAATATTATACCTGCTGAGTACGCAGGTTTGCTGCCATGGGGACCATACAAAATTGGTTTTGTATGCAAATATCAGTGAACCCCAACCATTTTAAGCCACTTACCAAGTTTCATTAGTATATGTTCATTAATAAGCGAGAAATAAAATTGTACTTATTTTCCATAAGAATAACATTGGACAATGTACTGTGTTTAGCACTTTCAATATCTCGGTAACCAATTGACGTAGAGCGATGATCAAAATTCCATTTTTTTAAGCTGAATTTATTGGTTTTTTATCAAAAATTTGGGTTTAAACAAAATTTCATGTAAAAAGTTCAAAACACCCATTTTTTGGGTACAAACCCCCCCCCCCAAAAGCCCCTCTTATAATGGTGTAAACAAAAATTTGGGTTTAAACAAAATTTCATGTAAAAAGTTCAAAACGCCCATTTTTTAGGTACAAAACCCCCAAAAGCCCCTCTTATAATGGTGTGATCTGACTGGTTTTCAAACTTATGAAAATAGATGCTGCCTTACACGTTTATACCAAATATACCAAATTTCATCAAGATCGGAACATTTTTATGATGGTGTTTTAGGCATCTGGGGGCCTCAAAACGAAAAGTTATCATGGTCCCAGGCCTTAGGTCTTCCCATGCCACCTACGGTAATAGCTTCTTTCCTATAGGGGAAATTCGCTAAAAAAATACTGTAATACAATTTATAAATGTTATCCTATTTTATTTATTTGGATGTTTTCATATACGGGTATTACCTTTGTATACTATTTTCAATGTGAGGTAAAGAAAATAACTATGATGAAGCACTAAGTTCCAAAATATGTTTGTTTGGTAAAATATTTAAATTAAAAGAGTCCTATTTTCTGATTTAAAATATTTATAATAATAATTAACAGTACAGTTGACGCTCCTTTATGCGGCACTCTATGAACCGGCATCAGCCGAGCCACTCATGATCGGCTTTTTCTGGTTATGTTTGGGCGCTCACAGACATCTACCGACCACAACCACGTGACTGTTTAGTGGGAGACCGTTTGGTGGTGAGCCATCTTCAGTATATAAACTTTACAGTATTATGTACTCTGCGTTTTAATTCACAATCTATCATGTAAGACATGTGTTTCATTCGTTTTGGTATTGTATGGAGTTAATTATCTTCGGTGTCCCCTTTAAAAACTATGTATGTTGTATTATCCGGCAAAATCAGTTGTCCGGCATGGCTGTGATCACAAACATGCTGGTTAAAAGAGCGTCCACTGTAGCCCTAATAAGGCAACATATAATTATTTCTGTACATCGGTATCTATATATACTAAGATAAATAATTCACAGCATTAACAAAAACAGTGTTACATAACAAACTATGTTATTATGTAATGACAGAATTACAGGTGTATTTCAACATCTCTTGTTTTAGTACTGTATATAAAACAGTTTATAGATTTGTAATAACAGTTAAACTGGCAATGCTAATTTGCTTGTAAAGCACTAATTTTCAATAGATTTTACTGATTTTAAAATTAACTCTCGTTTAAAATTATGTTATGCTATACTTGTTTACTCAATTGATGATTTGTCATATACTTTTTTCACATACCTTTCTCATTATAAACTTGGCAAACTGGTCCCACTCAGAATCATTTTCCCGCGGCTCGCTTGAGTACTCAAAAGGCTCATTGGTGAGCCGCCGCAATTGAGCACCAGGCATACGCACCATCCGAGTGTGCTCGCTCAGCTCATACGAGTCTCGCGTGAAGAAATCATCTAGGCTCGATAGTGCTCGTGATTTGAAGCATTCTGCTAAATCTCCCTGAGAATAAACAAAATTAAAATTATCAAAATATGTTTAACAATTTTAGTTTTAAACAGCAAAAACAGATGAGTGAAAGATGTTTTAAAGATCAAAAGGTGGTAAGATATAAGTTTTTCTGTTCCAAAATAATTTCAGTTATTTTATAAAAAAGTTAAATAGTAAAATAGTATAAGTAAAAATATAACAGAGAGATGGTAGTTGAACAACTATTTATATATTCCAGTTTATAAAGGTTTGGATGACTCCTAACATGGCTAAGTTATGTGTAAAATACCCCCGTCTCAGCAAACCTGCGTACTCAGCGAATTTCCAATGCATAATAATATACACACAAAGCCGCATACCAAGTTTCATAAAAATATATTCACATATAAGCGGTATATACAATTTTAATTATTCTCTATAAGAATAACATTGGTGATGAGTACGTAGGTTTGCTGAAACAAGGAGCACAAACAATTGGTTTTTATGCAAATATAAGTAGAACTTAACTAGGCGAAGCCACATACCAAGTTTCATCAATATTCAAACATAAATAAGCGCTATATAACATTTTAAGTATTCTCCATAAGAATAATATGGGGGCAGAATAAGCAAGTTTGCTGCAACAAGGAACAAAAAATGGGTTTTTATGCAAATATCAATATAACTCAACAAGGTGAAGCCACTTGCCAAGTTTTATTAATTTCTGTTCATAATTAAGGGATTTATTACATTTTACTTATTCTCCACAAGAATAACATGGGGGCTGAGTACGCAGGTTTGCTGCTACGGGAATAATCAAGAAAAAATCCATTTTTTTCTTCAAATATCAATATACCAGTACTACGTAAAGCCACATACCAAGTTTCATCAATATACATTCATAAATAATCGAGATGTCAAATTGTATTTATTCTTCATACGGGGACATGCATATATATATTACGTCACGCCTCCCGTGGGGGGGGAAGGGGTGCAGCACATCGTGACAGACCGTAACCCGGGGGGGGGGGGGGGGTTAAGGGCTGCACGACTTGTCACGATTAATGGAGTTAAAGCCTGCGAAATCGTCAGTTACAGTGACGAAATACTGTACGTCACAATCCAATACTTAAGAATTAATAACTGTGACGTGATAGGGGGGATGGGGGAGTAATGAGCAATGTGACAGGTGGGGGAGTAATGAGCAATGTGACAGAGTGTGACACGGGGGGAGGGGGTCAAAAGGGGCTGAATACAGCTGATGTAATTTATGCTTGGCCCCTAAGGATAACATTGGGCAACGTACTGTGTTTAGCACTTTGAATATCTCTGCAACGGTAGGGTGTAGTATCATATTTTAAACATCAAAATGATTGTTTTGTGGAGCTGAACTGATTGGTAAAAGCAAATGTGAAGTTTACATTAAAATTAACTGAGGAAAAGCCAAAACCCTTTTACCCATAAGATTAACATGGGAGATTTTATGAGTAAGTTTTTTGGATTTTCTCCGCAACCTAGGTTAATAATTCAAAATACTATATTATTGGTTTTTAAGCTCTATAACATGGTCAAAACCAAAATTAAGTTTTTTAACAATTTTAGGGTGAAAAATGCAAAAAACTGATTTTTGAAAAATTTAAAACCCCCATAAACCCCCATGGACCGGTTTTTCTGGTTTTCGAACTTAAAGTCATGAATGTCACTTTACACATTTGAGCCATATTTCATCGAAATCGGACGTTTTTTACTCAAGTTATCACATTCATGGACACATGTATAGGAAACCTAATCAACCAATATAACATAATACTTACATATATAATACATAAACATACATAATACATATATATAAATTTGAACGAATAAGAGTCCTCTGGGGACCTCAAAACAAAAAGTTGCCATGGTCTCGGGCTTAAGTCTTACTATGAGACCTATGGTAATAGCTTCTTCCCTATAGGGGAAATTCGCTAATAAAACAAATTAATTATTTGATTAATTTACATAACCAGCTAATTTTGCTCTTGTCATTCATTATATTTATGTATTTGTTATAAATACAAAGCAACCCACAAATCTGTACTAATAAAGGTGTGGGTGGGTGGGTGGGTGGGTGGGTGGGTGGGTGGGTGGTGTGTGTGTGTGTGTGTGTGTGTGTGTGTGTGTGTGTGTGTGTGTGTGTGTGTGTGTGTGTGTGTGTGTGTGTGTGTGTGTGTGTGTGTGTGTGTGTGTGTGTGTGTGTGTCCAGGTTATACACCTCCTTATAATTGCTTGTTAAAAACAGTTTTAACAAGAAGTCTAAACTTCTTGTCTAAAGGAGCTGTTTTCAAAATAACCTGGTCATACGCACACACTCACTCTCGCTCTGTAAATATTACAGATAAAATTGGAAATAGAGTTTTTAGCTTTATAAAAGTTATAAAAGTCTGCTGGGGATCAATAAAGCCCTAAAAAATAGGTAGGTAGAAACCATATAAAAAGTTACATTTTGAAAGAGATAAATGGTACATAAATCAACTGTTTTAATAATTGAATAATAAAATGACTGAGCAAAATGTCTGTGTAAAGGTAGCATTTACTGCAAGGTTTGCTTATTTCCAGTTTTAATTCAATTACTTCGCATGTCACTAAAAACAATTGCATGACATCACAATGTCCAAGGCAGGTACTGACCTTGACCCAGACTGATCATTGCTCTTATGGAAATAAGCAGACCTTGTGTCTTCCCTATAGACCTCAGTGGTTGAGTACCTCAAGGCAGGCACTGTTGGCCCGGGCAAGGTAGGGATCAGTGTCTGCACCGATACCAAAGCCGAGCCAGTCCAGCAGATTTTTGCCACCACGACGGCCCTCGCCTTCCGCCTCCTTAACCTCTGAGAAGCCCAGTGGCGCCCCCTCCACCCCCAGCGCTGCCCCCTCCACACCTAGGCTGCTGTTGGTCTTAGGCTGAGAGATGTTGGGCGGATGGTCTGATGGGAAGCTCACTTTGTCGTCCGCATTCATCACGTAAATGGCTGCTAGCACACCCACCAACACCGTCCAGATTTTTCCTTCCATTATCACCTGAAAATAAAATGAAAACTTGATTTCTGTAAATTTTAAAGGTAATTTTATGGTCATCAACCCAGTATACAGACTGAGTAATATATTTTTCTCTGTTAAATAAAATTAAGTTAATTTTGCATAAACATTGAGGGTAGTAGACACAATAAAAAAGAGTTAAACAAATTTATATTTTTTATGGAGAGTTCAAGGTGAAAGGCCTTTCTTGACCTTAAGCCTACCGAGGGAAAATCTAATTATTTGTATTTGACCTTTTTTTCAAAGGCGTCTGGGAGAGACGTACTAAATAGTCGTGGGGCTGAAAACCGAGCTAAAGGCACAAAGACACAACCAAGATGAGGCAAATAAGAAAAATTATTTTTCCTATCATAAATATGCAGAGAACAAAGTCATACCTAGAGTTAAACAAAAATTTGTTGCATAAATAAAGCACTCTTAAGATTATATTAATTGAAGGTGAAGTTAATTTATTTAACAAACTAACTCAAGTAAAGTACAGTAGCACAGCAGTGTGAATTGTGAAACAAAAACCTCCTGCAATAAAATAAAGTGAAATAAGCATTTATAACACATACAACATAAGTAGAGTTGAATGAATGAAGTGAAATAGCTCACCATGCACAGAAAGAAAGCTAAAGGAAAATATAATTGCTAAATTCGCCCAATAAGTTGATTATATCTCAGCATAAGTGTAATATTGATTGGAGGGGCAAAAATGATTGTGATCGTGATTATTGTGACCCTTCATATATTACAATAATATTTCCTCCAAATAATAGGGGGGTAACTGCCCCTTGCCATCCCCGAATTATGTCTATATATCTCAGTAAATTCATCTTGAGAATTAATATATCTTTCATATAACAGATTCATAAACACTAAACAAAATCATTTGCTCGAATTTGAGCAACAAAAGAAGTTATAAGGTCAGAAGGTGGTCAACTTTATAACTTACAGTATACAATTCCAACTATAATTTGGTACTATATTATATGCTAATTCAGATTTTGATTCAAATTCAATATTCTTTATTCATTATGATACAGCAATGCATTCATTGAATAGTGTCACAGTGCTTATCTGCTATGAAGTTAAAAGTATAAAAAAAACAAATAAAAACATGTTTTTATAATAAAAAAATTAAATAATATACAATTTGTTAAATATACAAAATTTATTTATAAAATAAGAAATAACCTGTGATTTTTATGACATTAGTATCCTTTTTCAAACTCTTCAAAGTCATATTTAACTAAGTCTGTCAAATATTCCTTCAACCTCTTTCTAAATTTTGTATAGTTAATTTCATTTTTAAAATCTAGAATTTTTTCAAAAAATCTTTTACCAGCATATGTTTTTTTTATATTTCTAAACAATGGTGGGGGAGGGGTTCAATTTGTTTCTGGTACTATAGGAGTGCACTAGGACCAATGCAGTGTCATTATTGACATTATGCAGTGTCATTGACATACATTATGGTATCAAAGATGACATCCAAAGTCATACATAAAACCATTATAATTTGCAGCTGTTTAAAGTATGCTCTGTCTCTAACAGATTCGCTATAATGTAACTTCAGAATGGTCCGAATTGCTATTAGCGAATTTCCCCAATAGGGAAGAAGCTATTATAAGCTAGGGTAGTCGGAATGGTAAGACCTAGGCCTGGGGACCATGTTTTGAAGTCCCCAGATGCCAAAAACATCATTCGTTCAAAACTGTATATATATCTGTGTGTCTGTGAGCATGATAACTCTCACAAAAATGGTCCGATTTTGACAAAATTTTGTATAAACGTGTAAAGCAGCATTTATGACTTAAGTTCTAAAACCAGACATATAGACCTATTCAAAGGGGTATTTTGGGGGGTTTTGTACCCCGAAAATGGGTTTTTAATTTTTTTTACATATAATTTTTGAAAAAGTCAAACTGTAGGTCTTTTCATTGGAATCAGCTTAAAAAGACACACAATTTGGTGTTTTGATCATTGCTCTACGTAAAATGGTTACAGAGATATTGAAAGTACAGTACTAAACACAGTACGTTGTCCAATGTTATTCTTATGGAGAATAAAATAATTGTGTATCTCGCTTAATTATCCTTGAACTTATCCTGATGAAACTAGGTATATTGCTTCATATCGTTGTAGTCTATTGATTTTTGCACTAAAAAAAATGTTTGTGGTCGACAGTCCCCATAGCAGAAAACCTGCGTACTCAGCTCCCATGTTATTCTTATGGAGAATAAGTGTTATGTCCCTTAGTTATGAACATAAATTAATAAAATTTGTTATGTGGCTTTACCTTCTGAGTTATATTGATTTTTGTACAAAACCCCATTTTTAGTGTTCCTTGCTTCAGCAACCCTGCATACTCAGCCGCCATGTTATTCTTATGGAGAATAATTCAAATGTCATAAATCGTTTATTTATGAATGTATATTGACGAAACTTGGTGTGTGGCTTTATGTGGTATTAAGATACATGTATATGCATTGGAAATTCGCTGAGGACACAGGTTTGCTGCTACGGGGGTATTTTTAATCTTAATATCTCACTTAGATTTTCCTTTTTTGTTGAACCATACACACATAGCCCATAGGCAATCAAACTATGTGTGAGAGCAAAGTATATGGTACGCAAAACATCGCTATTACATGAATTTGACATCTTTCTCATTGCAAATAAACCAGAGTTGGCTTTACTTAGAATGTACTTTACATGATCATCCCAAGATAGATTACTGTCAACCACAGTGCCTAAACATGTTGTTTGTTCAATTATTTCTACCTGTTTATTTTTTATCATAATTAAGGGGCTGATACAATTATTACTTTGTTTTGTTTTAAAACAGATACCTTTGGTTTTCTTAGGATTTATACTTAAATTATGATTCTTAAAAAAACTTCTAAACTACTTCATTCAATTTTTGACAGGATCACATATCACATAATAGATAGAATAATAGATAGAAGGAATTATCTTAACTGGCAGGTAAATTGTACCAACACAATTAGATAACAACCCTACACTTTAAAAACAACAGAGAAATAATAAAGGAAGTAGTCACTCACATGATACCACATGTATTATCATTGCACAGCACTTGACAACGATCGCACTGTCGGCACAGTGTACTGAATGGCAGTTATTTGGGTCCGATGTAGCCGTAGCCGTAGCCTACACGATACAGGCAGGGGACCACGGAGCCACGTCTGACTGTCTACTAGCTCGAGCTCGAGGCTCGGGTCGGGTTCCGTTACACCAGGGAGTGGGCAGCGAAGTGGCGCACACGCACACGCCCGAGTGTCCCTCACGTGACGCGGTTTGATAAGAACCGGTTAAAGAAGGACCATCATGCAAATTAGATTTTCAATTGTAATTAAATACAAATATAATTATAATAATATTTAATGGACATTGGTATTTTACTACCAAAGATTCAACATTATTTCGAGCAGGTCATCAAAATTTTAGTTTGGACTTTAAAAATAAGATGCAAATTAATAAATACAAAATCCCATTTCTTTCGAAGTTAAGGTAAAATTTCTTAACTTGGTTTATCTAGCAATCCAACGTACTGTATTTGTATTGTAAAAATATATTTTGAAATATTTTGTATTTCTATGTTTAGCGTCTGGACAATAATGACCACCATTCAAAACCAATTTTTTTTATAAATGAAAGAATTCTTGTGTTATCGTAGAATTAATTACCATAGAATCGTTACTTAATTTAAAAATATAACACATATTTTTCCATCTGCTACTCAAATTTAAAAAAAGTTATTTGACTTATTTGCATTTTCATTCTAAAACATATTGATCCGAGGAAACCCTTTCGATGCTTCATTGCATTTGAGATGTAATGAACGTGACTTTGATTAAAGTATGGAATGAGACTCAAATTCAAAATTAAATCAACGCAAATTAAGAGGTTATTTATTTTCCAGTGATATAGTATATAGTCAAAACTGCTTTAACTTCCGTGCTTTTGCGATGAATGGATAGTCTAGCAAAATAGATAGTCCCGACTCCCACAGAGGTGAACCGCCATCATCCAATGCCCACTGCCCGAGTGTGAAAGTTATGTTCTCTCTAAAGAATAAGCTGCTTTGAAGGATGTGCTTCGAATAATAACCTCTCAACCTTTCCAGTGCCAACTAAACTAGCTCCTTCAGTACACGCGAACAAATGGAGCAGAGAAAGTGAAACTGTCCCTAGTAATACATTTCCAAGAAGTCTATTCAGGCCTATATACTTGATTTATTCGGGAATTAAAAAATACTTTTTTACTTATCTTTATCTGGACTAAAATATAAATGGCGATGTCTGCGTGGAAACCCAACCCAATCGTGCTTAAAATACGATTTTAATTAAATATTTCCATCGACGTAATGGTAATACACAGGCTTTAGACCTGTACGTTTCAAAACGAACAAAAATCATTGTTGGTGTATACAAAAATAAATATATACATATTGAAATTGAAAATATATCGGCAAATTGAAAGTAGATAGACACATCTGTATAAATTGTCGTAACCGATAAAAAATGAAATGAAGATGACTGTTTCATTAATAAATCCATTCATATTATCACTTGCCCAACTAATGCTCATTGCAAATATTTTTTAGAGAGAAGGGAACAGCCTTCCACATTGTCAATTTAAAGTTTTCTGAGTTGACATTAATCAAGAACGTTGATGAAGTACATGTACTTAATTCTGACAGGTCTGGTGCGTGAGCAAGGTCTTCTAGTGAATCGGAAAAAGTTGTATTCTGTGATTTCAAACACTTTTCTTAAAAAGCCAATATCAAAAATAAAATTAGCTCTCACAAATTGTTGTCAACACCAATGGTTTAATAGACGAAAGGTTAAAACAATACACCTTGTATTCTGCGTAGGATGGAAATTAAACATTAGGCCTATCTAGTATTGTGAATGCGTGAGTACAGTATAGGTTATATAGGATATACGCTTGCAACAGTGCTCAATAATATACTCTCTATTCTTTTTCCTTTTGTCAAATATTTTAAGATACAATTTTCGTAAGGGAATTAAATGGATCCTAAAAAAACTGTTTAAATTACGTTTAATAATTCAAATATATCTTTAATAGTAAGACCTTTAAAAGTTCAAGCTTTTTCAAAATGTATATTTGTATACAGTTAATCACATTACTCTATTTCGAAATAAAGTTAATATTATGTACTAGTGGTCATGTTTAAAACATGAAATATTTTCCTTTGATTGGTTGTGTTTAAAAAGCAAAAAAGCAATATAACGTTTATTGAAAACTTACTTTTTTATTGTATTAAAATCTCTGAGTATTTTTAACGCTTATATTTTTGTTAACATTGTTTATCAAACACCTCGGAGTTCAGCTACCAAAGATATGCCATACAGAAAACCCGTTTTTCCTTCTAGATAAAATCAATGCCCACACACAAATACTCAAATAATCAAATAAAACACGGTCATGAACTGGTAACCAAACAGTGCCGAGCGACAGTTAAGTTTAAAAATGATAATGAGTAGTTCATCAAGAAACATTAGTTTTAAAGATAAAAACACAAAAGAAAGATATACGCCAAATAGTAGCCTAATTACAGAGTGTCAAAACGAGCAAATGTGAAGCTTCAACCGTGCGTACAGTGAATTTTAAATGCAATGATATTTTCTTGCAACTTTTTTTAAATTGATTCTTTATTCCAACCATAAAGAATCAGGCAAAAAACTCTACTTTTGTACCAACATTTTGATATTTATAAATTGTTCTGAATTACAAGATATTTTCATAAAAATTGTGATGAGAGTTTCCCAAAATAATTCTGGAATGAATTATTTGTTAGATTAGAGCATTCAAATTAAATTATAAAGAGTTATTTTAAATAGGAATTGTCTAAATGCATCCTACATATCCATACATGATATACAGCTAGGTATACTGGGACTATTATATACTTGTACGTTTGTGTATACTCGGTGACTACCAAAGTTTCAACAATGTATTCATTCAGAAATCCTATATCTTTTGCGTCCCGGCGTCTCGGTAATATGCTGGCAACACTGAAATACAAATGTCACAAAGCAAAATCTTACCAGTTTGTATAGTATTTGCGATATGTAAAGTTTGACCACATATATATAGCGGTATATAAAGTTGCGGTATATATAGAGTAAAATACTGTCAGATCCCCATATACAATTGCGACTCGACTCACCTAGTCTGTCACCGTGGTGCGGGGTGTAGCGTCTAGCGGCGAGTGTGACGGCGGGCGGCGTGAGGCGGGGGGAGTGCTGGGCAGAGCGTCGGGTCGCAGAGAAACCGAGATGAAAGTGATTATCGCCTGTTGTATAATCCGGGATCCCCGTAGGATGTAAGGATCGTCACCGGCCGGCAGCGAACATCCGGGGCGGGTCGCCAGCGGGCAGCTAGGGTACGACACCGGAGGCGGAGCGAGAGGTCAGCTGCTAACTAGGAGTTTAGTTGATTATATACAGTGATGGTCATCCAGCCTGCAGGTAGGAACAGAATGTAGATGTGAAGATGGAACCCAAAGTGTAAATGTGACGGTGAGTTTGAGCTTGGTTGAATAACTTAGTTTCGGGGAGACCGAGCCATGATCTGTGATATTTGATTAGTTTCGTGTGTAAAAAAGCGACAAAGAGGCTTAACTGTCGGTTTTCCTACGTTAGAATCACTCCAGTTTCCAGTTGTTATTATAACTGAACTGTTATTATGATTCTTCAGGTATTGTTTTAATGTGTACACATATGATTCGTTTTGGATATAACCGCACTGTATGCAAATTTTATCCAACGGTTCTGCTCTCTGTTTTTAATTAATTAATAAATCGTTACTATTTTACCATGTGTAATTGTTACTTTTACAGTTCACCTATTATTCATTCCCAGCGGTTATGATTCCTTTGTTTTGTTTTGAAACTCCATAGGCGCAATGTTAAGATTTCTATTTTTTAATGATTTTTTACAAGATATGAGTTTTTTGTGTTTGAGGGGTTCACCAATCTATTTTTAGCTCCAAAAGGCCTTAATAATTTTTAAGTTTATAGAGCGATTATTGAAAGAAAGTGACTGGCGGAGCGGCTGAGCGGCGACCGAGCATTCTGTTTCATAACCTCGTGGAAACGTAAAACACGAGGTTTATTAATTTGCAATGAACATTATTTAAATCTTAGTTAAACACGTTTTTAGTGCATGTTTCAAATATTTTTTATTTGATTCCGATGAGCTTATAGTGATAGACTAGCTGCCATCGTTCCCGATTTCACACGGGAATACGACAGTTGTGTGTGCTGCATTCTGTGGTTGACCCGTGGAACTACTACGAATCATAATCAGTTGATAGAATTTTCATCAGCTCAAACCAAAGTGAATGTCCATAAGAATAACACAGGGTTGGAACTTTAAAGCCCCTTGGGGCATAGCCCTATGGGAATTTCTTAAAATCCCTTCTTAGTGGGTGCCTATGCTATAACAGAAGTCTACATGCAAAATGTCGTGCATCTAAGTGCAATGTTTTTGCCTGGGCGATGAGTGGAATTTTGTATTTATTTATATTGATAGGTATTAAACACACGAATTGCAACATTTTTAATTGTAATTCAAAATTCCTTTCGCAAAACTCCAGCAAAATCCTATTGCTGATGAATTCCGAGATAAATTTTGCAAACAATCCAACATACGTACCAATAAAACCAGGGGTGCCTACAGGGAGGTGGGATGATAGCGCGGATTGCGCTACACAATTTAATTTTTTTCGATTTTAGCGGAGTAATTAGATTTTTGGGGGGGATGATTTAAATACCGTTGTTATTAAACCACAACGGTACGCTTCAATGTTGATTTTATTAAACGCGTTTAAGAGAAATCGCTACCAACTCATTTTTGTAACACCACGCGGGAATCGAACCCGTGACCTCTTGAACCCGTGTCCAAGACGCTGATGATGTTGATGATGACGTTAGCTAGGCTAGCGAGATGCCCAAATTGTATTGTAGAAATGGATGCATTTATTTGTTGAACGTTTTTCGAGTAAGCTCGGAATATTGTTTCAATGAAGTTAATGTTCACAACTATGAATACCATACGTCACCACGATATGGATACTCTATGTTCTTAATTTCATCATAATTTTACGAAGCCAAAACCTTTTGTTTTAAGTTTTAATTCGTTATTCATAAATTTAACTTCATCACTTTAAATGTTAAGATAAGAAGAAGAAATCAAAAAACAAAGGTTAATATCCTGTTCAGCACCCCTCCCCTCCACAACTGAGTATCAGCAATCCTTACCAGGGTTCATAAGGAATATATTCACAAACAAGCGATACCGGTACTTAAAATATTAATTATTCTCCAAAAGAATAACATTGGGGATGAGTACGCAGGTTTGCTGCAACAAGGAACACAAAATAAGGGTTTTATGCAAATATCTATAGAACTCATCTAGGTGAAGTCACATACCAAGTTTCATCCATATACATTAAAATCACAAATAAGTGATATACAAAATTTTAATTTTTCTCCAGAAGAATAATATGGTGACTGATTACCTAAGTTTGCTGCTACGGGAACCATATGCAAAAAATTGTTTTTTTTGTGCAAACAACAATAAACCACAACCAGATGAAGCCATATACCAGGTTTCGTCAGTTTATGTTTTAAACGAGTCCGCACGCAGCACGCTGACGTGAGGGAAGTGAATTTCCAAATAAAAACATTTAAAACTCAAAATCAGTGTAAAAACATACATTTGTCCAATTTTTATTGAAATCTGAAAACATTGATTTTTTTGGCTGTTCTGATACTCCTGGTTTCATTTACTTGCAAAGCTGGGAATACAATTGTGCCCAATATAAGGTTAGGAGAAGGTCCAGACAGGCTTGAAAGTAGGTGTGAGGTTGCTAGGGATGATAAAAGTACGCTAACAAAGGAATAACAGGCTTTTCTCGTGTAAAACCCGCATAAGACAACGTACTGTGTTTAGTCGATACACATTTTCTTTAATAACTCGGTAAATATTTATGCTAGAATGACGAGAGGGCTTAAAACTTTCGCCTTTCTAATTCCCATCTTTTTACATGCATTTATTTTACATCTGGGGCTTTTATGACCATTTTTGAGCCCAAAAACTCAAATTTGAAAGATTAATCCCCCAAAAAAGGGGTTTAGAGTTTTCCGATTGTTTTTCCCAACGAACTTGTCCAACTGATTACAGAAAGGAACGTTCCTACCAAATTTGAAGTAAATCGGACAAAAATTGCGACCGCTAGAGTGCAAACACACACACATATATATATATATATGTCTATATATATATATATATATATATATAATGTTGAACGACCCCCTAAAACGTGTTCAGGGGGTCACGTTAGGAACTTCTATGGTGTTCCCGGGCTTAAGTTTCACCGTGCGGGTCATGCTAATAGTTCACTTTCCAAAGGAAATTCACTAATAAGCGAGATATAACATTTTTATTTTACTCCATAAGAATAACATTGGACAACGTACTGTGTTTAGCACTTTCAATATCTCAGTAACCAATTGACGTAGAGCAATGATCAAAATACCAAATTGTTTGTTTTTTTTAAGCCAAATTCAATGGTAAAAATTACAATTTTATTAAAATAAAAATTACATGTGAAAACCCAACAAAATTTGTGGAGTACAAAACCCTCTTTCAGATGGGGTGATTCGTCTGGTTTTCTAACTCGTTCAAATAAGTGGTACTTTACACATTTTTACCAAATTTCATTAAGAAGGTTCCCTACCTCTGGCTGTTTTCGTTTTCCTGCGAGTCTAGTGAGCTCAGATGGAACTTCAACAACAAAATCGCTAGACGTGTCACCGCCTCCGCAGAAAGTAGGCCCAATGAAAAACGGCCGACTCGCGTCTCATTCGTACCACCTCGCACCCTCTCTCTCTTTTATAGCCCAACTCGCACCCTTGGAGCCAGCCCCGAATCGGGGCCTATGGTCCGTAGCCCAAGTAGCCAAGACCCCAGTACCACTACAACTTAGTCGGAGCCAAGGAACAATCAGACCTTTTTACGAGAGTTATTGTGCTTACGGACATATACAAGTTTGAACGAATGGTGTTTTTGACATCTGGGGACCTCAAAATGAAAAGTTATCATGGCCTTGGGCTTAAAGTCTTACCATGCCACCTACGGTAATAGCTTCTTCCCTATGGCGGAAATTCGCTAAAAGGCAAAACCCTCACTCACTGACTCACTCACTCACGCACTCATCACGAATTCTCCTACTTCCCATTTACCTAGAGAGTTGAAATTTTGTACACTGATTCTTTAGGCATAAAATAGGAAACTAAATAGTTTTCACCCTGGTCTGACCTTAGGGCTCCACCAGAGACCCCGACAAAGTTCCCATGTTTTCCTTATAGACATTCATTTTTGTTTGAGCTAGTGAAAATACAAGCAGCTGATCTTGATTCGTAGTAGTTCCACGGGCTAATCACAGAATGAAGCACACACAACTGTTATAGTTGGTTTAACTATCATTTGCGGGGCGAAGCCTGCGGGCAACAGCTAGTACTTCGTATTCAATTCATTGTTATTACTGCAGTAACAATTATTTCGTATTTAGTCCTGTTATTACTGTAGTAACAATTATTTCGTCTTTAGTCCTCATCGCCCCATGGATTAGGCTATCGGGTATTATCTGATATAGTTTTACAAATAAGTATATTAGGATAAACAATTTGGGATGGTTTTTGTTTTCCAAATTCGGGGTTTTATATTTTAAAATAACGTTTGTGAGTGAATTGCCTTTTCTTATCCATACTCTAGATTGTTGTATGAATCATCGTTTCGTATAATAATGCTACTAATTATACATTGCATTTGTCTAATACAAAGTTTATAATCAGGAATACATCTGTTCAGAAGATAAAACCAACCAAAATATGTAGTGTTAAAGAATCCGCATAAAGAACGAAGATGCTCAGGTAAAAGAATGAGGAAAAGGAAAAGAGAAAAGTGGGCAATGAACTTGGTCGGTAGCTTTCATGACCAAGGGCGGCACTTTCACCGGCCTGCCGTGGCTGCGCTGCGGTCGGGGAGGGGAATGGGATATGACTCAGATCGTGTGAACTGAATAGCTCGGAAATGAATTTAAATAACAGCTTGGAAAAGAGTAATTTACAGGAATAAAATAACAACCTCTCAGTTGAGACCCACTAAGTCGCGCGGGTCATTCTGACTGATTGTTTTAGCTAACTGAAATTTTACTTGGTAAAATAGACAAATTGAATCATCTTAGAAATATAAATAATAAAAAATCAGGTTCTTAATTCATAAAAATACCAACGACGTTGGTTAAACGCCAGCTGTAGTCCAAAGAAGGTATAGGTAACAGGGTTGTAACAATCGTCGAAACATGAGTTCATCCATGTCTCTAAATATTTTTTTATAAATAGCTAATATGTTTAGCTAAACATATTTAAAAACATTTCCACCTTATACATTTAACAAACGAAATAAGAATCGAAGTAAGAAGTATGTGTGAGTTTATCCTATTATTAGTAGCTGCTTCACCTATCAAGAACGGGCGCGCTACTGAACCACCCACCGTCTCAACCAGGACTGGCGAGAGTAGTACTTTAGTAGTATCACAGACAAAGGAATCTATAGATTCGTTTCTCTGTGGTAGTATTTTAGCCATTCTAGCTATTCTCGCTGGCCCTGGTCTCAACCACCAACAGAGCTCTCAAACTCTAGGAAGTTTTAGGGTAAAAACGTGTGTGATCTATCTCATCCCGGTTTCTGTACGAGTGTTTTTTTATGTTTACTAACTAAATTACAACGAATAACGAACCGTTTGATGAACTGACTCGTGGTAGTTCAACGAACCAACTCAACAAGTCTCTTGCTCTTGCTTGTGTAAGCAATCTTTGCTTGAGGAGGCGAGTTCTTCCATACTTTCTTGGATTCAAAATGTTAGAAAATAATTATGAATAATAATACAACCCGATTCTCAGGTTATATACCAGATATTTGTTTTAAACGCAATAAACAATTAAAATTAATAATAGGTTTGTATCGGTCGTTTACTTAACGGTTCCGTCGTTTAAATAGTCCACCGATATACCTCTCGCCAACGTTAACAAACGCTATAGAGCCTGGGCTGATTGATGAAAACCCTTTTAGCGAATTTCCCCTATAGGGAAGAAGCTATTACCATAGAAAAATAAACCAGGTATTTACCTGGTTTATTTTTCTATGCTATTACCGTAGTCGGCATGGTAAGACCTAGGCCCAGGACCATGGTAACTTTTCGTTTTGAGGTCCCCAGATGCCAAAAACACCATTCGTTCATAACTGTATATATATATATGTGTGTGTGTGTGTGTGTGTGTGTGTGTGTGTGTGTGTGTGTGTGTGTGTGTGTGTGTGTGTGTGTGTGTGTGTGTGTGTGTGTGTGTGTGTCCGTGAGCACGATAACTTTCGTAAAAATAATCCGATTTTGACGAAATTTGATGTAAACGTGTAAAGCAGCATTTATGACTTTAAGTTCGAAAACCAGACATATTGACTTATCCGAAGGGGGGTTTTGTACCCCAAAAATGGTTTTTTTGAGTTTGTTACATATATTTTTTGAAAAAGTCAAATTTTAGGTCTTTCCATTGGAATCAGCTTAAAAAGACGCACAATTTGGTGTTTTGATCATTGCTCTACGTAAAATGGTTACAGAGATATTGAAAGTGTTAAACACAGTACGCTGTCTAATGTTCTTCTTATGGAGAAAAATTGTATATCTCGCTTATTAGTGGATTTCGTTTGGATAGTGAATTATTAGCATGACCCGCACGGTGAAACTTAAGCCCGGGACCACCATAGAAGTTCCTAACATGACCCCCTGAACACGTTTTGGGAGGTCGTTCAAAATTGTATATATATATATATAGGCATATATATAGACACATATATATATATATATATATATATATATATATATATATATATATATATATATATATATATATGTGTGTGTGTGTTTGCACTCTAGCGGTCACATTTTTTGTTCGATTTACTTCAAATTTGGTAGGGACGTTCCTTTCTGTAATCAGTTGGACAATTCGTTGGGCAAAACAATCGGAAAACTCTAAACCTTTTTTTGGGGATTAATCTTTCAAATTTGAGTTTTTGGGCCCAAAAAGGGTCAGAGAAGCCCCAGATGTAAAATTAATGGATGTAAAAAGATTTGAATTAGAGAGGCGAAAGTTTTAAGCCCTCTCTCGTCATTCTAGCATAAATATTTACCGAGTTATTAAAGAAAATGTGTATCGACTAAACACAGTTCGTTGTCTTATGGGGGTTTTACACTAGAAAAGCCTGTTATTCCTTTGTTAGAGTACTTTTATCGTCCCCAGCAACCTCACACCTACTTTCAAGCCTGTCTGCCCAGCTTTGCAAGTAAATGAAACAAGGAGTATCAGAACAGCGAAAAAATCAATGTTTTCAGATTTCAATACAAATTGGACAAATAAATGGTTTTGCACTGATTTTGAGTTTTAAAAGTTGTTTTATGTGGAAATTCACTTCCCTCACGTGCTGCGTGCGAACTCGTTTATCAACTTATCCTGATGAAACTTGGTATATTGCTTCATATCGTGGTGGTCTATTGATATTTGCACTAAAAAACATTTTTTGGCCGATAGTTTCCGTAGCAGCAAATCTGCGTTCTCAGCCCCATGTTATTCTTATGAAGAATAAGTTACGTGCTATCTCCCTTAATTATGTACATAAATTAATACAATTTGGTATGTGGCTTTGCCTACTTGAGTTATATTGATATTTGTTTACAACCATAATTTTTGTATTCCTTGCTTCAGCAAACCTGCATACTCAGCCGACATGTTTAACTTGTGGAGAATAATTAAAATGTCATAAATCGTTTTTATGAATGTATATTTATGAAACTTGGAATGTGAAACATACACATATATATGTGTGTGTGTGTCCGTGAGCACGATAACTCTCGTAAAACTGATCCGATTTTGATGAAACTTGGTATAAACGTGTAAAGCAAGATTTATGACTAAGTTCGAAAACCAGCCAGGTCGCTCTATCCGAAGGGGTATTTTGGGGGGGGGGGTTTGTATCTCAAAAATGGGTTTTTTGAACTTGTTACATATAATGTTTTAAATAATCAAATTTTAGTTTTCACCATTGGATTCAGCTTAAAAAAACACACAAGTTGGTATTTTGATCATTCCTCTACGTCAATTGGTTACCAAGATATTGAAAGTGCTAAACACAGTACGTTGTCTAATGTTATTCTTATGGAGAAAAAGAAAATGTTTATATCTCGCTTATTTATCAACGTATACTGACGGAACTTGGTATACAGCTTCACTTCGTTGTGGTCTATTGATATTTGCTAAAAACAATTTTTTGCCAAAGTCTCCCGTAGCAGCAAACCTGCGTACTCAGCCCCCATGTTATTCCTATGGAGAATAATTAAATGTTCTATCTCCCCTAATTATGAACATAAATGAATAAAAACTGGTATACGACTCCACCTCTAGTTGAGTTAAATTGATATTAGCATAAAAACCCATTTTTTCCTTATTGCAGCAAACCTGCGTACTCAGCCCCAATGTTATTCTTATGGAGATTAATTAAAATTGTATATATCGCTTATTTGTGAATACGTTTTTATGAAACTTGGTAAGTGGCTTTATGTAGTATTAAGACATTTATATCTCCATTGGAAATTCGCTGAGTATGCAGGTTTGCTGCGACGGGGGTATTTTATTTTTAAATTAAATTAGCTACGCAACAAAAATCCAATAACATTTGGACGAAAGATAACCAAAATATGGCTTATTCATTAAAAACATCCTTCATCTTTGATTGGCCGCCAACTTGTCAAACTACCGTGCATTGACATTTCGTCGTCTGTACCCTCGGATATTTCTTTAAGTCAATTAATAATCTGAAAGCTGCATGTGTGATTGTAAAATTATTCTAAACTGTTATATTATGGTAAATGTATTATCAGCTAGTCACAGAACTGCGTGCTTCATGAATAATTTGCTAAGATTGACATAGACACAGACATAGATCTATATCATTCACTATAACATACATCCAAGCAAACCTATCCACCAACTCTACCAATATTTTACCTGAAGAGCCTTAAACCACAGACAAAGGAATTCCTTTATCTGTGCTTAACACACGAAAATTGCAGTAATACGTTTCAGTTATAGCACCTACAGGATTATCACGAACAAAATTAAGGAAATTTATGGCGGTTCAAGGTCGTTTTGGTTGATTTAATCATAAAAAAATACAAATCACAATAATACGTATTCACTATTCTAATCCTTCACACCTAAAAGGTACAGTAAAAGTCGAGGAGTGGTTATCGCCAGGCTGCCCAATTGTAGCATTGAGAGCATCGGTCCACAGATTACGTCTTACTTTAAAACAATAAACCACCCATTCGATCCTTTTCTTTAAAAAAATCGGTAGGCAGTTTCGTGATACGTATCAATCTAAGTCATACGACAAAGTGTTTGTTACTTCTCCTGTAATAGGATCAGCGCTGGTAGTAGGCTTCAGTGTAATAGACTGTGTATGGTTATATTTCGGGCTTAGACAGATCTAGTTTAATATTATAGATTCCGGAACGCCCATTCTGCAATGTCGTCCGAGTAGTATTGCTACAGACTAGGCCAATGTTTGACTAGGCGAGCCTGGTGACCTGATGGCCCGCTTAACAAGGTGAAATCGCCAGCCGGTAGAACCTGTAGGTTGACAAACCCGAAATTCGGAACAGGTTTTAAAGTGAATTACTGAAAAAATCCATTGACGTTTTTTACCTAATTGAATTCACTGACTACAGCAGTATGAAACCCCAACCATATGTCAGATTTTTTATACATTGGGGCAACAACAACCAAGACACTTGTTTAAAAACAATTAAAGTCAAACACAATTATAAAAATATAGCACTCGAAAGAGGCAATCCCATGTCACATTTGAATGGAACAGTGTTTGTGAAAGTAAAAATAGCGTACAATGTACGAACGTACATTGCATATTTCAGAGCGCTGCGCCTGCTCGCGTACAATGCTGCCGGCGAACACGGGTGGAATGCGGGAGTTTGGCCGAGATTGCAGGCTTCGCAAAACAATTAGTTTGAATGCAATGTTATCCAAGATTTGGATACAACATTTTAAATCCGTCTTTATTACGTTACATATATATATATATATATATATATATATATATATATATAATAACTATTTAATATATAATATATATTTAATAACAATACCACCAACAAATCCAGCATACTTGCAGTTTAATTTTTTTTAATAATTGAATTTAAAATAATACAATCTGGATACTGGAAAATGTTTGGGACTTATTAGGTACTTACGTTAAATTTATATGGAATAAATTAAACTGAAGGATATTTTTTAGTTATGTGGTATAACTATTTTTGCTAATGAGCTTAGCTACTCATTCGTTACATCAATAGTATTAATGCAGGAAGATCCTATATGGAGGGGTATTATGAAGAAGAAGAATATTATTCCCTGTACAGAGAAGAAAGAATCTTTCGTTTTGTAAAAAACATTTGAAAAAACTGGTTATTTTATTCTTTGTTTGAAATGAGAAGTTCTAAATAGATACATGTTGGAAATTTCACCAGCTTTAAACATATTACATCCACTTATTTGATTTTCTCACTGATCTTGAATGATGGATAAACAATCGAAACAACTACCACATTTTAAATTTATATGTGCAAACAATTGAGAATGTGTTTTTTTTACATCAGACTAAAGAGTTTCATCGGACCGATTTTAATAACTGATGCTTCATTGGAAACCTCTCGGACGTCAAATAGTTATGACATGTAAATATTTTTTTATAATTTCTGGGGGAAACCGTAAATTGTGGTTCAGCTGAAACAGTTTTGCTTTTGATGTGCTCAGTAGCAAGTTGTAAGAAATTTCATAAAATGATAATCATTTCTCAACCGTTAATGAGTTATGGGTAAATAAACTATATCAGAAAACTGACAAATAATTTGTCTTTTATAGCTCTATTTTAATCAATAAATTAATTTGTATTTATTAAGTACTAGATGCTATGCCCGTGCTTCGCAACGGGGTGAACATTCAGAGTCGACAAATTATAAACAAAACAATGACAGTCTGTAGTTAGAATCCTTATAACCGCTGTTTATTTAAATGAATTGAATTTACACATGTGACACAAACCAAGTAAAACCTTCCTCCATATGAATAACATGGGAACTTGAAGTCCCGTGGGGCAGACCGCTAGGACATTTCTAAACGGCAATAGGCCTATGACACTATGGCACTGGGCACATAGACTACATTTGTGCAACATTTCAGCAGAATTGGTCCAGTGGTTTTGGCGTGATGGAACAATAGATAGAAAGACACACCACCTTATTTTTAGTGAATTTCCTTTGGAAAGTGAAATATTAGCATGACCCGCACGGTGAAACTTAAGCCCGGGCCCACCATAGAAGTTCCTAACGTGACCCCCTGAACACTTTTTGGGGGGTTGTTCAAAATTTTATATATATATATAGACATGTATATATGTGTGTGTGTGTGTGTGTTTGCAATCTAGCGGTCGCATTTTTTGTCCGATTTACTTCAAATGTGGTAGGGTCGTTCCTTTCTGTAATCAGTTGGACAAGTTCGTTGGGCAAGACAATCGGAAAACTCCAACCCCCTTTTTTGGGGATTATTCTTTCAAATTTCGAGTTTTTGGGCCCAAAAAGGGTCAGAAAAGCCCCAGACGTAAAATTAATGCTTAACTTAAGATTGAAATTAGTAAAGCGAAAGTTTTAAGCCCTCTCTCGTCATTCTAGCATAAATATTTACCGAGTTATTAAAGAAAATGTGTATCGGCTAAACACAGTACGTTGTCTTATGGGGGTTTTACACTAGAAAAGCCTGTTATTCCTTTGTTAGAGTACTTTTATCGTCCCCAGCAACCTCACGCCTACTTTCAAGCCTGTCTGCCCAGCTTTGTAAGTAAATGAAACCAGGAGTATCAGAACAGCCAAAAATCAATGTTTTCAGATTTCAATAAAAATTGGACAAATGAATGGTTTTACACTGATTTTGAGTCTTAAAAGCTTTTTTTGTGGAAATTCACTTTCCTCACGTTAGCGTGCTACTTGCGAACTCGTTCACATTATTTTATTTTTCCTACGGATGAGACCTGTCTATAACTTACCGTATTTTTATTCCAGAAATTAATTATTTCCAACATTTTAAGGATATCGTTGGTGCCGTTTTTGAAATCAGAGTTGCAAGTAAGCAAGCAATCACGCACGGACGCAAGCAAGCAAACTTTACTCATATTAGAGTATAGGATTTCCGCTGGATTAAAAAGGAAACAAATTGTGATACATAACATAATGTATACATTGTACGAAAGTTAAGTCAGATTTTCAACGAACACATGAATGCCCATATATATAAGGATTGTTATGGTGTTAACTCAATATATATGTATATATATATATATATATATATGTGTGTGTGTGTGTGTGTGTGTGTGTGTGTGTGTGTGTGTGTGTGTGTGTGTGTGTGTGTGTGTGTGTGTGTGTGTGTGTGTGTGTGTGTGTGTGTGTGTGTGTGTGTGTTCATTGAATGAAATGTCCATGAATATTAAAGTGAATCGTTTATTTCCCATTATATAATTTCCAGTAGTCTTAGCTACTGATCAGCCTTCTTTTTTTTGCTTGGAACCGTAATACCTTTAGGCACCAGTTGAGTACCCCCCTACTGGCAACAAATTATTTCACAACGTACCGACAACTCACCAAATGTCATTCACTCGACATTAAAAAAAATTCAATCGCTAGAAATTTTTAAAAGTTGCGTTATTTGGAAGCGTTTAAATGAAGTCGTTTACATTCAAACTAAATACGTAATTTGTTTATGTTTAGCCTATAGCCCCTACCGTTTATTTTCTGGCATTCGTGATTAAGACCATACGTATTAATTATTGCGATCTTACCCATTATTGCATCACGTCCTTTATTATTTGTTTATTGCAGTGTATGACTAAATTAAAGTTGCAGCAGTCCATGTAATTGATTTTTAAAGTATTTTTATAAAACCTGTCCATTACTACATTCAAATTTTCAGTCTGCCGCCTGTTCGGTGTTTAACAAGGCCATGTTTTATTTCTCTACGAGATTTTGATAATTACTTGGCGATGATGGGTCAAATGAAAATAATAATTAAATAAAAACATATTCCTGACTAGCTTTTAATTAATCCCGTGCAATATACCCATACATGCATATGTGTAAAAACACATTACCCGCTATTCTAACACTTTACTGGTGACTGCGTTCTTCTTTATTCAATCAAAATAATTTTTATTTGATCTTGTTTTCGGTTAGTTTTGCACAATCTAAATACCCAAAGTGTTTTGGATCTTCGACTTTTCGGATATATCTCAATTTTCGTTGTTAAAAAAATATCATTTCAGAAATCAGGAGAGTAAAATCTTTTGGAAATAAAATAACAATTTTGGGGAAGTACCAAATATTGCAGATTTACCAAACCTTTCACTATCGATACCTCTTGTCACTTAAACAAGTAAAAAATGTTTTAGTCTCAGGATAAGGAAATTCCGAATGCGGAATAGTTTTTAATCTCTTTGTCGGTATAATTAAAAGGCATAAAATAAATATATTATTTAAATTAATAGTAATTTAACGCTTGCAAACTAAACTGCCAGCCATTGAGTGTCTCTAGTCCTGAGTGTCCAGGTTTCACCTGGTAAAAAAGTTACTTACATAAAGAGAGTCAGATATGTGACGAATGACAGAGAGACACGTATAAATATGATGTTTTTCCTTTGTATTAAGATATTATTTAAAATATTTACAAATAAATCTAAATTGGAATATTGGAAAAATATTTATATCATTCTTTGTTTATTTCCTTGTCTACACCATTCATCCGATTGCTATGCCACTTTGCGTTGTAATTCATGTTTACCCTATGAAGGTTTCAAGCCAAAGAAGTCCTAAACTGTTGGGCTCTTCTCAACTGGAATATGAAACTATCAGTGCTAAGCGTATAAACTAATGATTTTATTTGAATTTCCTTGTTAACAATAATTTTATCGACGGGAAAAGAAACGGGAATCAAAAAAGACCACTCGAATGAAGTTGCGGGTAGCAGCTGTCCTATATTTACAAAAACACTGGTGTTTTTTTAGGAAATATCTTGAGAGAACAATTTGGCAAGTAGCACTTTTTAAGGAACAATTTTGATTTACAGTTTATTATTTCCTAATTTGATATTTCGGAATGGGTTCATGCGGTTTGAATAATATCAAATAAATAGAGTAAGAATATCGTAGACTTTTGTTATAGTACGACACTCAAAGTAGTCAATTACTTAACGGGTAGAAATTGATTACTCAGTCGAGAGTTTAGGTAGAAGGAAATCAAAAACCAAATCGCCTCCTCTACACTATGACCGAATGTTTTGTCGAGTCGTTCGGTCAAGCGATTTACAAGAGATATTACCGTGTAAAAAGTGGTATGACATAAGTGGAGGAAAATTACCTATTTACAGTCTCGCGTTCATCTTTGCTCGGCAAAATTGTGGAGGCGTCATAAAACTTCCATACTTTGCCTTGATCTAGGTGAGCGAAAGTGTGTGACTAGTTTGATCGCTCATTTTAGTTCAGCAGATTAATTATACTCTCTAAATTTAGGAACCAAAGACTTATTTTTGCTTTTGGGAAATTTATAATTTGTTTCCAATATGTAATTAGACTCAAACATAGTAAATTACATATATTTTGCCCATTTAAACTTGTACTGTGTTACCGTATAGAATTAAATGTAATAGAATAAAATATTCATTTACTGTAGGAGACATTTGTTAAAATCATTACATACGTTAGAACTACTTCGTGGTAATAAATACACTGCTTTATTCACAGTCGGTAACTGAAAATGTTGGAAAAAGGAGAGGTTTTAAAGTTAAGATTTTGTTCTAACAGAATTGAACCCGTTTCCCGCCTTCACTTTGTTAAACAACCACAACAGCATTCGACAGTGCGGTATACTTAAGTTGTGTTTCGTGCTGATCAGGGTATCCATGGAATAGAATGATGACAAAAATTATTAATAATTTATTTGCTATCCCTGACATTATATATATTTATGCTATATTGTGACCATGGTATAGCCAGTTTTTGGTACTATCAGAATTACAAATAATAATTTATTAGTTAAATAACATTCCAAAATATTCAAAATTATCGCATTATATTTTATGAACATTTTGCTATATAAAAAATATATAATTATTGCTCTTTAAAATTATCAAAATTGGCGATTTTGGATAATCCGTTAAGTATATTTAAATCAACATTGGTTATATGTATGAAGCAGGTAAAAACGTAAAAAGTTGAGCAATTAGAGTCCTATATACACAAAAATAAAACAATCAACGTCTGAATATTCCTATCACTTGAAACTTAGTAAAATCATAAAAATGTAAGCCATTTAAATGTTATAGACTTTAAAATAAACAATCACTTTGATGCTAATAATATGTAATTAACTATGCTTAACACGCATACCATGTCAAGGATATTTTATTTTAAATACGACACAAGAATATTTAATGGTTTTAAACTATATGAAGCATGATTGTGCTAGTTAAGAGGATAGTCAACGAAATACACTTCATATCGCACGGCTGATATCAAGTAGCCAGATGTGTTTACGGGAGAATAGCGATAGCAACCCGGCACTCGGCAACAGCGCGACGCATTCGTGTTGATCTGGCAACGTCGCCCCCTCATTGCCCTGACCTACCACACTGTGAATATGGTGGGGGGATCTACCTTAAGTATGTGTATAATGATTAAAACCAAGACATTTGTTCCAGTGCCAAACGGCACTTGTACCAGTACGTCTGAGACCTCGGAACCCAAAGCCACGGATCAAATGTGAAACGTCACAAAAACATAAATTAGGTTTTACTGTCAAAAAGATTGCTTACTTTCGGTTGTTTCATCATCGGTTGTTTCGGTTGTTTATTTTCGGTTGTCATTTACATCATTTTCAAGCTATAGCCGTCACTGTACACATTGCAAAGTGTCTTCAAAATGTCTCCTTATACAAGACCTCGGATACCCGGCGTAAGGTAAAAGACCTCGGAAACGCCCTTATGTACAAATGTGTGTGTGTGTGTGTGTGAGTGTGTGTGTGTGTGTGTGTGTGTGTGCGCGCGCGCGCGCGCGCGTGCGTGTGTGCGTGTGCGCGTGTGCGTGCGTGCGTGCGTGCGTGTGTGTGTGTGTGTGTGTGTGTGTGTGTGTGTGTGTGTGTGTGTGTGTGTGTGTGTGTGTGCGCGCGTGCGTGTGTGCGTGTGCGCGTGTGCGTGCGTGCGTGCGTGCGTGCGTGTGTGTGTGTGTGTGTGTGTGTGTGTGTGTGTGTGTGTGTGTGTGTGTGTGTGTGTGTGTGTGTGTGTGTGTATGTCCGTGGGTACGATAACGCTTGTAAAAAGTTCCGATTTTGATAAAATGTTGTACAAAAGTGTAAAGCAACGTTTATAAGTTTATTAAGTTCGAAAATCAGACAGATCGTCCCTTCCGAAGTGGTATTTTTTTTTGGGGGGGGGAGGGGGTAAATGGGTTTTTTTGAAGTTTTTACATGTAATATTTAAAAAATCAAATATTTGTTTTCACCATTGGATTCAGTTTAAAAAACACACAATTTGGTGTTTTGATTATTTCTCTACGTCAATTGGTTATAGATATATTGAAAGTGCTTAACACAGTACGTTGTCCAATGCTATTCTTATGGAGAGTAAGAAAAATGTATATCTCGTTTATTTATGAACGTATACTAACAAAACTTGGTATACGGCTTCATTTGGTTGTGGTCTATTTTTATATGCACAACAAATCAATTATTACCGATAATTCCCGCAGCAGCAAACCTGCGTACTCCGCCTCCATTTATTCTCCAATGGAGAGTAAATAAAATTAATTTATCCCTTAATTATGAACATAAATTAATAAAACTTGGTATGTGGCTTCACCTAGTTGAGTTCTATTGAGATTTGCATAAAAACCCATTTGTTGTGTACCTTGTTGCAGCAAACCTGCTTACTCATCCCCCATTTTATTCTTACGGAGAATAATCAAAATGGTACACATCGCTTATTTATGAATTTATATTGATGAAACTTGGTATGTGGCTTCACCTAGTTGAGTAGTAGTGATATTTACATGAAAACCCATATTTGTTATTCCTAGTTTCAGCAAACCTGCGTACTCACCCCCAATGTTATTCTTATGGAGAATAATTCAAATTGTATATATCGCTTATTTGTGAATATATTTTTATGAAACTTGGTATGCGGCTTTATGTGATATTAAGACATATATTATGCATTGGAAATTTGGTGAGTACGCAGGTTTGCTGCCACGGGGGTATTTAATGGTGATATGTCAAATTTATGTAATGGGTGATTTAAAATCCATAAAAATTGAATTTTATAACCTTTTAAGCCCTATAATTCTGACCCCAAGTTTCTCAGAAATCATTTCGTTAGAGAACTGAAGCAACCACAAAATCTCAAATAAAATCGTTAGGGCCGTTTTTTATAAATATAGGTTTTATGTTTTCTAGTGGTTTTGGGGGGATAATTACCCATAATAATGAAAAATAAATCAAACTCACAAATATTTATAAAAATAATACTTTTTCCATAATGCAATATGTGTAGGCGGAGAAAGTAAAAATCGAAACAGCTCACAAATTTGCGATCTTTATTTTAAAAAAGTATAATGAGAGTGTAATAGGTGCCAAAACTAAAATATAACTTCCCTCATTTAAATTAAGTTCCAATTTCGTTCCTTAGGTTTACTCTCAGAACACTTGTACGATACAGTAACTCAGTAAAGGCACAACATTCGTGTCACAACAGATACCTTGCCATTTATGCATTGTACTGAAAAACGTGGACTAAGACATAACAGTATTTAAAATCTCCTTGGCCTGGATAAGCCATACAAGCTAATTTAAGTGGAGAAAGTAAATGCGCGGAGTGGCACTAGGAAGTAGCACATTTCACTTGGCATCCCTCGCCACGGCATTCGTTTGCATAGGCACAGTGTCGAGTGTCACAGAGATATGGCCACTAAATATATGCTGGCCGGTGCCTATGCAAAATTTGGTTCTTTTAATGCCAATCAATGCGAAAAATAAGTAGTGATAATCTAATAGATTATTGTAAATATATATTCAGTAAAAATAAATACGTGCTAAATCTTGGCCTCTGTTGGTCTGAATGTCGAGTGACCTAGTATTTGATGCCAATCTCGGTCTTGTTCGTTCCCCTTTTCCTCGTCTATTTTGATTTGGTATTCTACAACAGTTTCGAGGGAAGGTTTCAGGGAGAGAGTGGCATCGCCTCATTTCCTCCTCCGATTTTGTTAAACTTGATAATATTGAAGCAAATACATAATTTTAAGTAGAGAATATTTATTTTTTTGTTACTCTATGATGTTGATGTGGAACGTAATGGGCTAATTGAAGCTGTATCACTGAAAAAGAATTGAATATTTCGATGTATTTCAGTAATTGTATTAGGGCATCAAAATATAAAATATTACTTTATAGCTTACTCTCGAAATCTAGTCGGATTACTCATTACTAGTAAAGTGAATTGGTCACTTGTTCTCGAGCAATTCTATATTATAAAAGTGTAACTAGCCAGTTACAATTTAGCCAGTTTCAATTTTTTTTAATTTTTTTAGCCAGTTCAAGGTATTTGTCATTTAAACACATATGGGCTACTACGAATAATTTCTAAACTAACAGAGACGAAATTACACAGTAAATAATACAGTTTTGTGTATTTATTTGAAGTAACTAGACCGAGCGCCTTTCGTCGCTCCAATTACAATATTTTAACCATAACATAGCAACGTTTTAAGGAAACTGGGACTTCCCTATGGTTGGAAAAACGTTTCCATATACTAATAACGTGGTCTGGCCTAGCAGCAAATTTGAAGAGCCGTTTTCAAGCCTTTTAGATATCATATTTTTATCATCCCTCTGAGCCCTCTGAGACTTGGGGAGGGGGAAACGTATTCAAAATATTGTTGGTCTCCTACAACATTGTATGGTGTGTGAGTAGTTTTGAGGAGCCTCTTTCGTAATCAGCTGGAGTACTACTTTATTAGTATAGATATTTTCTCCATAAGAATAACATAGCAACGTTTTAGCCAGTGGGGTAATCCCTATGTTTGGGATTATAGAAAAAGGTATCCAAATGTTTTAGATCATTAACAACTGGCTAAAATCAGCACCAAAATAGAAAGAATAACATAGCAACTTTGCCAGAGGGCGGAGCCCTAAGGGTGCTGCGTGGGGGGACGTATCCAACGTTAGGGCTTTATTAAAAAGATGCGGTTACTAAAAAAATCCAAATAACCATCACACTTCAAAATCGGAGGTCTAGAAGTGATAGAAAAAGCCAGTGGGGTGGAGCTCTGAGGTTGGGGGAAAAATTACCCGCAGTTTTTTTATCCTCCCATCAACCTGGTATGGTCCGGGAACAGATTTAAGGTGCCTTTTTCGCAATAACCTGGAGTACTCAGTTTTTTATAAGAATAACATAGCATCGTTTTAGCCAATGGGATGGAGCCCTAAGGTTGGGGTGTAAAAAACATATCAAAAAGTTATGGATCAATGTCAATTGGCTAAAATCAGTACGAATAACATGGCATTTTTGCCAAGAGGCGGAGCCCTGAGGGTGGTGTGAGAGACATTTCTAACGTTCATTCCAGACATGAACCTTTGTAAACAAATTTCAAAGAACCATCATACGTCAAAATTGGAAGTGATAGAAGAGGCCAGTGGGGCGCAGTTCTTATAGGTTGGGAAAAGATTATCCGAAGTCTTTTATAGTCCCCCAATAACCTGGTATGGTACGGGAGCAGATTTAAGGAACCTTTTTCGCAATAACCTGGAGTACTCATTTTTCCATAAAAGTAGCCATGACAATGTTTTAGCGACTGGGGAGGAGTCCTAAGGTCGGGGTCATAAAAAAACCTACGGTACCCAAATGTTATGGATCAATGACTATTAACTGAAATCACACCAAAAAATGGAAAGAATAACATGACATTTAGCCAGGTGGCCGGAGCCCTAAGGTTTGTGGGGGGGACGTGTCAAATGTTGGGACATCATTCAAGATGTGCGGCTTTATAAAACATATCCAAGAACCATAACACGTCCAAATTGGACGTCGGGAAGTGATAGAAGCCAGTGAGGCGGAGCCCTGAGGTCCCGAAAAAAATATTTTAAGATCTTTGGTCTCCTAACAATATGTTATCGTCCGGGAGCAGATTTGAGGAGCCTTTTTTGCAATAACCTGCTGGAGTACTCATTTTCCCATAAGAATAACCATGGCAATATTTTAGCGACTAGGGCGAAGCCCTAAGGTTGGGGATACAAAAAACCTACCCAAATGTAGGTAAATAACAATTGGCTAAAATCACGCAAAAAACGGAAAAATAACACAATTTTGCCAGGGGGCGGAGCCTTAAGGTTGGCAGGGGGACGTATTTAACGTTGGGACACTATTCAAGACATGCGGTTTAGTAAAACAAATCCAAAGAACCAGCACACGTCCAAATTGAACGTCGGGAAATGATAGAAGAAACCAATGAGCCCTGTGGCCGTGAAAAAATGTCCCAAAGACTTTTAGTCCTTTAACAACGTGGTATGGTCCGGGAGCAGATTTGAAGAGCCGTTTTCGAGCCATTTAAGAAAACCCTTTTCTCCATAAGAATAACATGGCAGCTTTTGATGCCACTGGGGCGCAGCCCTGAGGTCTCAGGGGGGGAACAAATACCTACCTAAAATGTGTTGGTTCTCTACAACGTGGTATGATCCGGGAGCTGTTATGAGGTGCCGTTTTCAAGATCGCCTGGGACACGCACACACGCGCAACAGTTGTTACTACTTTATTACTATTAGTATAGATTTAAACTAAAGTTTTCATTGGATTTTAATACTAATCTTTGTATTTGTGGACTAAATTTTAATCTTAAACTTTCGTTTTAGAAGTATTAAGCAGGAACTCAAATTTTGAACTTTCACACCAAATACAAAAATAGTAAAAAATCCATCTTTCAGCCAATGAGTGGGGGGATTCCACAATCATCTGTATCTTGGAATAAAATTATACTCCTCGTTTACTTGGAAGATGCACATTGAACAGTTGATTCAAAAACTGAATAAGGCCTTTTATTTAATTCTGACTCTTTCAAAAATAGTAGACTTAAGCACCCTAAAGATGATTTACTATGCCTACTTCTATTATTCTAATCTCATATATGACATTGAATTCTGAGGCAACTCCAAAGACAAAAACAAAATATTTTGTATACAAAAGAAAATAATTAGAGTTATCGCCAATGTAAAGCCAAAAACATCTTGTAGAAATGTATTTATAAAGTATAATATCTTACCAGTTCCATGTGTATATATCTATAGATCATTAGTTTTCGTAGGAAAACATTTTAATAAATTTGTTAATAGATTTAACTGTACAAATAACTTTTGAAATAATGATATACTACATTATTCTGTACTCTAAAATGAGTAAGGTTTGCTTGCTTGTGACACTGATCTCAAAAACGGCTCCAACGATTTCCTTCAAATGTTCGATAACTAATTTCTGGGATAAAAATAAGTTCTAGACAGGCCTCATCCCCAGGAAAAATCAAATAATGTAAAAAAACTAAAATGAAAAGTTTAAAAAATTAACATAGGGCTTATGGAGTTTAAAATAAAAACAAAAGAATTGTAACAGCTGTTCATAATCAACCAGGGAACTGTCAAAGTAATACTTATGTTGTTTATGATTATTAACATGTGGTTTCCTGAGAGCAGAGATTAAAATATTTGAGTGAAGATTACATATATAGAGTATTAAAATAAATCAAAGGGACATTGAGCTATAAATAACAACTGGAGGGGCCTTAAAAATGTAGACAAGAGGCAAATGAGTTATACAAATCTGATTATCAGTAGGGGGAAGTAGTGAAATATTACTCCGAGTAATTTAAACAAACTGACTGACCTTCCCCCGAGCAAAGCTTGGCCCCCAGGTACTATGTATAAGACAAGCTGCCATCGTTTCCGGTTTCACCCGGGAATTCGAAAGTTGTGTGTGCTGCTTTCTGAGGTTGACCCGTCGAACTACTACGAATCATAATCAGCTTATAGAATTTTCATCAGCTCAAACCAAAGTAAGTGTTCATAAGAATAACACAGGGTTGGAACTTTGAAGCCCCTTGGGGCATAGACCTATGGGAATTTCTTAAAATCCCTTCTAAGTGGGTGCCTATGCTAAAAGAAGAGTATTCATGCACAATTTCGTGCTTCTAGGTGCAATGGTTTGACCTGGGCGTTGATTGGAATTTCGTATTTATAGATATAGATTATTGGTGGTTAAACTTTTCAAATTTGTGTTTATTCAGTAATATTTGCACGTTGGCCTGATAAAATCAAATTAAATAAAAATTACTTTACTCATGAGCGCTTCTCAGAACAAAACTGCTTTTCAGAATAACTCAAGTAAAAACTAAGACATTTACAAAATTGTATATATTGTAACTATTGTACTGATTATTTTTTTTGCCGTTATACACATGATCACCTATAATATCTACCTATTGATGGTATCATAGCATACGATTTACCGGAACCTCCTTCTTGAGTATAGTTTGTTTTTATGAAGAGACCTTCCTAACTCTCAACTGTCCGTGACGGCCTTTGTCGTCGGCCGCGACGGAGGTTGGGAACTATTCAATGACCAAGACACACACATTGTGACGAATGATTTTCAGACAACAGTTTTACAGATTTGGGGAATAAAACACACTGTTTTGAGCATGTTAATAATAATAGTTTATTTTACACTCATTACACAAACAAATATTTACATACATACTCAATAAATACACACACACACAATAAATACTTTAACTTAAACTACACTCTCACTTTATTTTGGTTTTTCCAGCTTTTAAATTGTAAGCTGCACCGTGACATATTCTGTACCCATTAATATTATAACAGGACACTTTAAAACATTGTTTTATTTATACATTTTTAAAGATCTTTTGTAAATAAGTAACAGTATGAAACAGGATAAAACAGTGCATTTGGTTCATCAGATCAATACGACCATGTCAGCACTGCTGTATCCTTTAATTACTTAACATGTCTCTTAGGTAAACAATATATATCTCAACACAGACGATAGAGGCTGATGGGTATTTGAGGATACAAAACGAAATGAGGTTTAAAACCCTTAAGTCCATAATGTTCCCAATACGCTGCAATAGCCAAAACAAATTGAACAATTTGAAATAAGTGTATTAACAAAATGTAAAATTTTGGACAAGAATGCAATATATTGCTATTCAGTGCAATCGTTCAAATTTCCCTGACATTACACGGACAAAAAGTGTCAACAAAGCGGATTTCCATACAAAATCCATAATCTAGATTGGAAAACTCCATAAGTAGTCGTTTTTGACTGACATGTTCGGCCCCAACGCGACGTCCAAGACATGATTATCATTGATTATCAATGTGTTAATTTTGACCAGTGTTTTTATATTTTCATCTATTCCTGAATTCGGGTACACGGGTTGAATTAGTTTATACACGGTAGCGCGTCGTCATTTTGTGATTGTATAAATTAATTTGAACAACAATTAGTCATGTCAAACACAACGAGGTTAAATATATCTATAGGTCTCTTCTCGTATAAAAAAGTACAGCCTACGTTGTTGACCGCCTGTGGAACTCTGCTCCCATGGCAACCGACATGGTAACCAATCAAATAATCTCTTCACGAGTTATATGACATTCAGCTGACACACATTTAACTCGTGAAGAGAGGATCTGATTGGTTGCCTGAGGAAAGTGGTGACTATTACCATGGCGGCTTCACATTTCGCCCCAGATGAGATCTCTAGATATTTTTACCCTCGATGGTCCATCACCGCTCCTCATGAAGTTTCCCATATGTTAAACCTTGGATTTCGTCCCGGTTGCTTGCACGTGTCTCAGAGGGACAGTTTCCTCGCGTGTACCAGCTTGTCGATGTCGTTGTAGGTGGTCAGCATGGGCGCCCGGGCCGCCGCGTCCAGGGGCGTCGCACACCCCGGGTAGGCGCGGTCACACGCCACGCCGTCCTGGCCGTCCTTGGCCGCCTTCATGTACCGGAAGAACCGCAGGATCTCGGGGTTGTCCGTCGACGGCTTCCTCAACTCGTTCAGCTCCCTGAAACCAAGTGAACAATGTAATGTAATATCACGATAATAAGTTGATGAAATAGGCTGACTCTCTTGGATTGTTTACGTTTCTGTTGCGGATTGCTGGTAAAGTGAATCTATTTATTAAAACAATAAGGCGATTTTCGTTAGGAGGCTACCGGCGAAACTATTTTGTTAAACGATTGTGTATGTTTTACTTGAAAGCCCTTAACGTGTTTGAGGTTTTAGAATACATCCACCTTCGCCTCTTGGGATTTCAAAGTTCCAATATTTAATTTTTGGTAGAATGGAAACCAATTGAAATAAATACTAAACAGCTATAGATATAAGCCAATCATAAACATAGTACATATATAAGAACAGTTGTTTTAAGCTAACTTCTGGAATAGAATCACAATATAAACAAATAGGACCGAATACGAGCTGGGTAATCCCAAGGGTAACAAAATGGATTGGCTCGTATAATGTGGTTTATGAACCGGAAATTATCGGAAGGATTCATGTTTAATGCTTTATATCTGCTTTAAATTTAGCTGCTGCTTAATCTGGGTGGATTTGTTTCTTAACATGGAAAACTCTATTTACAAAAGGTTTAATTTTCAAAATAAAAAAATAAATATACCCCCGTCGCAGCAAACCTGCGTCCTCAGCGAATTTCAAATGCAAAATATTTGTCTTAATACCACATAAAGCCGCATACCAAGTTTCATAAAAATATATTCACATATAAGCGATTTTAATTATTATCCATAAGAATAACATTGGCAATGAGTACGTAGGTTTGCTGAAACAAGGAACACACACAATTGGTTTTTATGCAAATATAAATATAATTTAACTAGGCGAAGCCACATACCAAGTTTCATCAATATTCAATCATAAATAAGCGCCATATAACATTTTAGTTATTATCCATAAGAATAACATGGGGGCTGAGTAAGCAGGTTTGCTGCAACGAGGAACAAAAAAATGGGTTTTTATGCAATTATCAATATAACTCAACCAACTGAAGCTACATACCAAGTTTTATTAATTTATGTTCATAATTAAGGGAGTCATTACATTTTACTTATTCTCCATAAGAATAACATGGGGGCTGTGTATGCAGGTTTGCTGCTATGGGAATAATCAACAAAAAATCAATTTTTTGTGCAAATATCAATATACCAGTACTACGTGAAGCCACATACCAAGTTTCATCAACATACATTCATAAATAATCAAGATATCAAATTTTATTTATTCTCCATAAGGATAACATTGGACAACGTACTGTGTTTAGCACTTTGAATATCTCAGCAACGGTTGGGCGTAGAATCACAATTTAAACACCAAAATGATCGTTTTGTGGAACTGAACAGATTGGTAAAAGCAAATGTGAAGTTTACATTAAAATAAACTGAGGAAAAGCCAAAAACCTTTTTCCCATAAGATTAACATGGGCGATTTTATGAGCAGGTTTTTTTTAATTTTCTCCGCAACCACTTAACCTAGGTTAATAATTCAAAATACTATATTATTTGTTTTTTTAAGCTCTATAACATGGTCAAAACCAAAATTAAGTTGTTCAAAAATTTTAGGGTGAAAAATGCAAAAAACTGGTTTTTGAAAAATTTAAAACCCCCATAAACCCCCCTTCCCATGGTCCGATTTTTCTGGTTTTTGAACTTAAAGTCATGAATGTCATTTTACACATTTGAGCCAAATTTCATCAAAATCGGACGTGTTTTACTCAAGTTATCGCATTCACGGACACACATATATATATATATATATATATATATATATATATAAATTTGAACGAATAGTGTTTTTGTCATCTGGGGACCACAAAACAAAAAATTATCATGGTCTCGGGCTTAAGTCTTACTATGAGACCTACGGTAATAGCTTCTTCCCTATAGGGGAAATTCGCTAATTCTTCCCTATAGGGGAAATTCGCTAATTCTTCCCTATAGGGGAAATTCGCTAAAAACAGCAGCAATCAGCAGCAGAGGTGTCTCCCTGATTGTGAACAGACTATATTGCATCAAGTTTATATTTCTGAGAGGCCGGTCGGGGTCCTTGGTGTCAGGCATTCCATATTGCGAACATGTACAGTCTGACCTAATGCGGAGAGCAGAGTGTTCGGAAAACTCTGATTTCTATGTGGTTTTTTAATATTGGATATCCTCCTAAGATAAAGTTACGTCAGGTAGTTACGTCAAGTAGGCTAAGTATGTATAAAGTACCATGCTACTTTCTACAGTTTAAACATTGACTTTAATATTTCTGTGCCGGATTTTTTATCTTCCTAGACTAAAATACGAATAATCACTTACTAAGTTAAACGAGTTCGCACGCAGCACGCTGACGTGAGGGAAGTGAATTTCCACATAACAACTTTTAAAACTCAAAATCAGTGTAAAAACATACATTTGTCCAATTTTTATTGAAATCTGAAAACATTGATTTTTGGCAGTTCTGATACTCCTGGTTTTATTTACTTGCAAAGCTGGGAATACAATTTTGCGCATTATAAGGTTAGGAGAAGGTCCAGACAGGCTTGAAAGTAGGCGTGACATTGCTGGGGATGATAAAAGTACTCTAACAAAGGAATAACAGGCTTTTCTAGTGTAAAACCCCCATAAGACAACGTACTGTGTTTAGTCGATACACATTTTCTTTAATAACTCGGTAAATATTTATGCTAAAATGGCGAAAGAGGGCTTAAAACTTTCGCCTCTCTCATTCCCATCTTTTTACCTGCATTGATTTTACACCTGGGGCTTTTCTGACCCTTTTAGGGCCCAAAAACTCGAAATTTGAAAGATTAATCCCCATAAAAGGGGTTTGGAGTTTTCCGATTGTTTTGCCCAACGAACTTGTCCAACTGATTACGGAAGGGAACGTCCCTACCAAATTTGAAGTAAATCGGACAAAAAATGTGACCGCTAGAGTGCAAACACACATATATATATGTCTATATATATATATAAACATATATATATATAAAATTTTGAACGACCCCCCAAAACGTGTTCAGGGGGTCATGTTAGGAACTTCTATGGTGGTCCCGGGCTTAAGTTTCACCGTGCGGGTCATGTTAATAGTTCACTTTCCAAAGGAAATTCACTAAAAATATAGAATTGTTGACTAAGATTATGTGTAAAAGAATTTGATTATATAACATGTTCACACAGTTTACAATTCGCTTACTTCTTTACTGTCGGTTTATTTAATTTATGTGTATTGTAATGTATAATACTGTCTGTGGCAATTCCGTTTATTATGACCAAATATTTTACTATTATATAATTTACTATTGTTGTATATTGACATTTACATTTATTATATATAATTCCGCCTTTCTTAGCTGTACGTTGCTCGCGGCTTTTAGAACTCCGTAAAAATCCCAATATTGCACTACAGTACCACCATAATATTATGATCGGATATGGGGGTTGTTGGTTATGTAACATGTAAATTGGTTATTTAGTACTTTAAAAAGATAAAATGTAAAATACTTCATCTATAACGCTCCAAGTGTCAAAATAATGATTACATTTATAATATTAGACCTGACCATCTCAGTGTTTGTGTAAACATTGACCCAGGTCCCCCCCCCCACCAGATGGATGTGATCTAAAACATCCATCATCCGTCTGCTTCGTCAGTTGCAAATACTTGTTCATAATCTGGACACACCTTATCTAGGTAGTTCGTTGCATTTGTTGTATGTTCAAAATCTTGACGATTTTAGCGTTTTTCGAAATCTGTTAACAATTAAGGCACGACCTAATAATTTAGGTGATGAGATTACTAATTACTAGTTAATTACGCTGACGGGAAATCGCCATTAAATAATGATGATGTCGACACGCATCCGTTCATACAGTACATACACGATTGACAGTCAACACACACACATAATGAAATACTCCAATGGCCGGATCCAAACTATCAGAGGAACGGTGGCGTGCAGTGGAGGAAGTGATGAGTAACACGATGACGGTTGAGTCCCACGCGTGCCGCATTGTTAGCGGTGTCACACATCCGATGCGGAGATGTTTGAGCGATTATGGCGAAGTGGCTTGCGGCTTTCTCTCTCTTCCTCGAGTGGGCCACCTCGCTAATGCTGACCCCGAATCTCAAGTCAATATTGACTGCGAATCGGCCCTAACAAGAGAAATCACATCCCCTCGAAACTCTCAATGCATTGTATTCGTCATCGTGTGCTAATTGCTGTTGTTAGTTACAGTTCCGTCATCGTTTGCTCCGTGTTGAGATAAAATGAGAATTGCTGCGCTAATTAACTGGGGTTATGGTCAATCTCGTAAAATTGAAAATTTAACTAAATTAAAATATTACCTTCGTCAATCAGCTCATAAAGTTGTAACAAATGTTACGGCCGTTTCAGCATCACTGTGCCATCCTCAGACATTGAATTTCATCCATAAGGCGTCGTTAAAATATAAAACTGTCACACACAACACATACATTTAAAAAACGATATTTACAAAAACAGGCCTGTTTCGTGACGCAACAGGTGTTTCGTGTAAATGTATGTGTTGTGTGTGACAATTTTATGTTTTAACGACGCCTCATGGATGAAATTCAATGTCTGAGGATGGCACAGTGATGCTGAAACGGCCGTAACATTTGTTACAACTTTATGAGCTGATTGACGAAGGTAATATTTTAATTTAGTCATAGAAGCAGCTCAGGGGCTAGAAAAATGGATTTTAAATGAAAATTTAAAAGCGCCCGAATTAGTTTAAGTTTGTCTAAACTATTGTGTACGTATCACGTCTAAATAAGTGATGTCATCCTAGAGTGCAGCGTGGCCGCGCGGCGATGGGTAAGGCCGATGGATAGGTCATACGTACCCTATGACATTGTGGAAATGTTCATGAATTAAATAGGAACAAATAATGTATATAACAGATCTATTGTGAAGACTCTAAAACTATAACACAGGGTGATTTATAATTTTGTAATGTTTAGTAAATTGTTACACCACGATTGTTACACTATAATAGAGAAGTTGTATTTATATAATTTCTATTAGATGTGGGCTTGGTTGTTAAACCTTAACCAACACATGCATTTAGGATTTTGTAAATACATTAATTTAAAGACAACTTTTCAAATGCTATATTTTAAAAATAAATATTTCAATTAAAGAGTTCATTTAATAAAATAAAAAGTATGGATATAAGAAAATATAATGGTTTCAATAAATGTCATCTTTTTTAATATTAACGGAATGATTAAATTATATGCACGCAACTAAACTACCGTAACCAATTCTTATTCTAGCCATAGAAGTGATTGACTGTCATACCTGCTGAGTTGGGCGGAGACGAGGTTGCTGAAGGGCGCGAACTTGGCAGGGTTGCCGTACATGTGGCACACGAGCCTCTCCCTGCACGCCTCGTCGCGGTGGCCCAGCTGTTGGAACACGGCGTCCAGGCGGGACAGCAGCGGACTATAGAAGGGGTCGTAGTTGGCCAGCAGCTGCGAACTGGCTGGGATGCCGTGGAACACCTTGTAGTCCTGCTGCTTGTCGCGCGAGTAGAAGCTGCCCTGGTGCTTGGCGGGATCATGGTACGAGTATTTGACTGCTTGGTACCTAGGCAGACATAGCTACATTACACCTCTACACTGGAGACTGTTAATAGTTTTCCAACTGGCGGTGATGCCGTGGAACATCTTGTAGTCATGCTGCTTGTTGCGCGAGTAGAAGCTGTCCTGGTGCTTGGCGGGATAATAGTACGAGTATTTGACTGCTTGGTACCTAGGCAGATATAGCTACATTACACCTCTACACTGGAGACTGTTAATAGTTTTCCAACTGGCGGTGATGCCGTGGAACATCTTGTAGTCATGCTGCTTGTTGCGCGAGTAGAAGCTGTCCTGGTGCTTGGCGGGATAATAGTACGAGTATTTGACTGCTTGGTACCTAGGTAGACATAGCTACATTACACTTCTACACCGGAGACTGTTTGCATAGTTGGCCAACTGGCGGGGTGCCCTTGAACATCTTGTAGTCTTGCTGCTTGTCGCGCGAGTATAAGCTGCCCTGGTGCTTGGCGGGATAATAGTACGAGTATTTGACTGCTTGGTACCTAGGTAGACATAGCTACATTACACTTCTACACCGGAGACTGTTTGCATAGTTGGCCAACTGGCGGGGTGCCCTTGAACACCTTGTAGTCTTGCTGCTTGTCGCGCGAGTAGAAGCTGCCCTGGTGCTTGGCGGGATAATAGTACGAGTATTTGACTGCTTGGTACCTAGGTAGACATAGCTACATTACACTTCTACACCGGAGACTGTTTGCATAGTTGGCCAACTGGCGGGGTGCCCTTGAACACCTTGTAGTCTTGCTGCTTGTCGCGCGAGTAGAAGCTGTCCTGGTGCTTGGCGGGATAATAGTACGAGTATTTGACTGCTTGGTACCTAGGTAGACATAGCTACATTACACTTCTACACCGGAGACTGTTTGCATAGTTGGCCAACTGGCGGGGTGCCCTTGAACACCTTGTAGTCTTGCTGCTTGTCGCGCGAGTAGAAGCTGTCCTGGTGCTTGGCGGGATAATAGTACGAGTATTTGACTGCTTGGTACCTAGGTAGACATAGCTACATTACACTTCTA